>CM059420.1:40268837-41572475 GCA_030378225.1 Knoxia roxburghii | reverse complement strand
TGCCAAAAATTTATCTAAATTTTAGTTTTTTAGTTTTAAATTGTCTTATTAATAGTAGAGTTTTTATAAAATAAAAGAAGTATTGTAATAAATAAAACTTAAAGTAACATTTTCTTTTAAAGTAAATATAATTGATTTTTAAATTTTAAGTTAAATATTAAATATTTTATAAAAAAGGGGACAATATATAAATTTGGGTTTTGATATTGGGAGATAGATAAGTTCTGATGATGGATCGTTTTGATGGCACCAATACTCGAATACAATAGTCAACTGTCTAAGACACCAACATATGGAGTTGAAATGAAAATGGGACTGCCGCTACAAACCAATTAAGTTCAACCCCAGTTCTCCTCCACAAGTTTATTATACTAAATCTTATTTGATAATAACGTTTTTTTTTAATAGAGAAATTGTATGAAAACACGATTCATTTTATTTATTTTTGTTTTTGTGTTCAGGACGACACTATACAGTGACGAGGGAGGGCGTTCGCCCTCCAATACGATCGAAATCTTTTTTAATAAGGTTATTCCGGCCGACCTCTGACCGATATCTGCCCTCTATACTATTACAATTTCGCCTCCGAAAATTTAAAATCTTCTTCCGTCATATATTGTTATTTCTCACTTCTAAACATATATTGATGTAGTTTTTAATTAGACGGAAAATGTGAAGGTTAACTTGATTAGTCTAACTACACAAGTATTTTCTTCGTGTAATTTAATTGTGATTTCTGCTAGTTTGCACTGATTTGGTTTATTGATAGAAATCTTTTCCCTCTAGTCCAACAACTCATTCAAGTCTTGTCTCCCAATAATCAAGCTTTGAGGCCATTTGTCAACAAAGCCCAAATAAACACGTGGACATCATTTGTGTTTTGGGCCCAAAATTCCCCCAGGTTAGATAACTTCAATAAAGCACTCACAGCTCAAGTTTCTGCATTTCACCGTCAGTTTTTCAGTTACCAAAAATTCATAGGAACCATGCCTGCACCAGCAAATTGTATCTGGGAAACTGCAAAGGTCCAAGGTTCAGGGATAACAGATGCCAACATAGAGAGAAGGAAAATGGGGGGGGGGGGGGGGGGGGTGTTCTTCACTGGAACATTAAGAGACGACAAATTGCGGAACTCGTTGATACGACAAATTGCGGAACTTTGGAGTCAAAGAATAAAATTCTGTCACATTTTCTGAAAAGGCAACCAACCTGCTAATTCCTTGGTGAAAATAGCTATAAACTTTCCATTTTCTAAATGAGCCGAGGTTAGATAAGCCTGTTGGGGCTCCACACAGATTAAAAAAAAAAAAAGAAACAAAAAGGAAAATGCAAATTTCTCTCACAATAATGATAAGGGAATAAGAATGAAACCATTCCCAGTTTGCTATTTTCTTTGAAGATGGACAGTATCAAAGTGTGAGCTACCAACAGTTAGGGAACCATTGCTACCAACAAGGTAGTTCTACAAAACTTTCATATTTACAGTTTTAAAAAATGGAAGATTTTAGCATTTGAAGAACAAATTGATGAGGGAAATGACAGACAGACAGAGAGAGATTATCATGATGAAATTTTACTATGACACTCAACTTACAGTTCACAGCCCTGGCGCAACCATTGATTTTGTTGTAACAGGGAAGGAAAGAATGAAGATTTGCCTAAACAAAATTTTCAAGGTAAGAGGAAATCCTTGTTGCCTGCAGCTACTTTCCGATGGCGTCGCGATTTCTTCTCTCTCCCACGCTTCGTGGGAAACTTTTTTTCCAGACTAGTATTGCTATTTTCGGATGAAACCTCGGGTACATTTTTCTGTAGTTCGTCGAGTATAGGTGGTGGTGGAGGATGGACAACGCCATCAGAACCAGGAAGAGGCGGTGGAAGAGCCCGGCTCTCGAGCACATCTCTGTGGTAACCCTTCATATAAACAAAAGTTCCAACACATTTAACACCAGGATGACAAACAAATTCAATCTCACATACATGACAGACATGATCTAAAGAGTTTCCAACACTACGGTTTTGCGAATACTAAGGATGGAATAACACGAACAGACCTTTTCATGAAGTTTTAAATCATACCACAGCACTGTTTCGATTGCCAAACACAAAATCTGAAACCTAGAGAATTCTTTCTGAACAAATTTTCAATTTCCAGTCACAAGGATGTAAAATTTTACGTTCAGTTCTCGCAGGAAAATGGTCACAGCACTTAAACTCAGTATAAGGTGGAAATATATTCTTACTGAAACCAATCAGAGGTCAGTACTACTTTCCTAGTCATTTCCATTTCCCTCTTCCAGTTAAACTTAAATAAATATGCATACCTGAATAACAAAGTTGCGTCTCTCGCAATCCAAGAACATATTGATTGTCCAATTGGTCTTTGAGTAGATCTTATCCCTTACTGTGGAAAAACTAATCTGGTCTCTGGACGTAAAACGGTCTACTTCATTAAACCACAGACAAGTAAAGAGGTTGGAAATGGGAATGTGCTCTCTTATGATTACACATCCTTCAGGGACATCTGCAAACCACCAGTGTAAAACTGTTAAGTTACCAATGCTAAAAGCAGGACCCTCTTCGAACCATGGATGACGGTTTCCTAATGTTTTGTGTAAAACATGAGACTCTACAGGTATAATGCGCCGAAAGGAAGTAAAACAGCTAGGAACCTAAAAAAAGGAGAATATAGAGAAGTCACAGTCCTACCACTTGTTATAGGTAGTTTAGCCACCGAATAAGGAGTTAAACCCTCCTTTTTATAAAAATCGATCTGGAAGTCAATGGAGGCATTCTCATATTTTCCAGCAACCTTATTAGCTTCTGCTTCCACAAACACATCAAAACGCCTATAATGCCTAGAAATTGCAAAGCTAGCATTTTTCCTCCATAAGAACCTGAAAATAAAGTATAGATTTTTATGACCACATAATTTTGCCAAACATGAATATTGCCCAAGTAAAATTGGCTTCAAAATAAACAACTGATACATGACATTTTGGAGTAAAAAGAACACACAATTCTACAGATTGATTGATTACATAACCAGAACCCATAAGGTAGCAATAGCTTCAAATTGAGTATAATATCAAACAAAATGTTATTTCGCTAGACAGAAGTACAGATCTATCGCCCTCATCAGTAATCAATAGGAAGGCTTACACAATCTCAATGATTGTGAACAAACATATTCCCCCATATAAAGCCAATATATATAAATATAGCTTCCCCATTGATGAAAACCCAAGCTGAAACTAGGTTCAGCATGAAGTTCCCATGATGCAATATCAGTTTATCTAAAATAACTGAATTAAATAAGATCATTCATCACATCAGTGGAACAAGTACAACTTACGAATAACTCTGAATACTTTGAATATATCAAACAGATATCATTGTATCATTTCATACAACTAGCAAAACAAGAAATAGACTTCAAATATTTTCATGACTATATTAGAGCCATTAATTAACAACAGGCTTCTAGCCATACATAAATGGAAGAAGGTTAAGATTCCCAAACAGAATAATAAAATTTCAAAACATGAGACCTAAATCTTGTCCGATACAACAATCAAACTCCTTGACATTGAACTCTACACATTAGACTAAATACTCACGACTTTGCAATGATTTACCCCAAAGCTTTGAACTGTTTGCTTAGTCACTTTAAATGGTAATTGCTTCACCCAAACTAAAAGTCCGCAAAAGAACCCAACAAGTCTAATCTTCTATGGAAGGAAGATGAGCAATTACATGATAGCCATTTTATACTAACTGATAAAGCCTTCATCAGTTCATCCTGCCATGTGGGATTGGCTATGTAAATCATATCTCACCATCGTGTTCTATCAACACATAAACTATTCTGAGATCATTAATAGAATTAAATTCATGCACCATGTTAAGATGCCCAAAGATGAAGCTGAAATTTTAAAATCACAAGCGAACAAAAAAGACAATGAGATACTATGGTAAAAGTTTTGAAGCACCTTTCAAGTATTTGATATGGATCTACCACCAGTTCAAGTTTTCCATCAATCCACAAAGAGTAGCGAGCATTTGGGAAAAGTCTGTGAAGTAGAAGCTTCGGGATCTGCCATGATAAGAGTACAACCACTTAGAAATATAACTAAACAGTTGCCTGTATGCGTACATGTAGCCCTTTCCTAACAGACCTAATCGAATTACTTAGTTCTGGAATTACTTTTGAAATAGTATGGTGAATACATTATCTCTAGGAGATTGTCCAATAGCTCCAAGACATAGACAAAGAAAGTGTTCATACAGAAGCAAAAAGTGGGAGAGACACAGAAAATGAGAAAAGTTTCATGTTCACCAAAAGGTTTGGTCTCTTCACCATTGATGATCTAATAAGATAAAAGCTCTTAAACATTCTGTTTCTTGACATAGTATCTAACACATGAGGTTGAGACATTCATAGGCAAAACCTAGACAATCTTACACTATCCATTCAAGGAAAGAAAAGGCATTTACTTAAAAATGCTTGCAGAAGCAACCATAAGGTAAGGCAAAAAGTCGTAACACAAGAAATAGGGGAAAAAAGGACACTTGTTAGCCTGCAATTAAAAAATATTTTAAAAAACAGGGACACATCAAGTTCAGAGCAACAGAAGGGCACATATCAGGCTAGAATGACAAGATTGAACTTAATCACCAAACATTACATATCAGAAAAACTAAACATTGATAATTCATCAATCATCTGGAGAAAATATTTATCGCTCCAGTTTGAAGTTTTAACTACAATCCACTCAACACAAAGAAGCAATCAACTGGTCTAATTTGAGCAAGTACAATGAGAATTTGGGATGCATCATGTTGTAGCTTCTTTAAGCTTCAAGCCGTTCTTTG
Source organism: Knoxia roxburghii (assembly GCA_030378225.1). Lineage (NCBI taxonomy): Eukaryota > Viridiplantae > Streptophyta > Magnoliopsida > Gentianales > Rubiaceae > Knoxia > Knoxia roxburghii. Next base: position 41,567,600 of record CM059420.1, on the reverse strand, counting down.
TAGCTATAGGTCTGTATACATTTCCATGGATGGTTCAAAGCAAGCAGAACACACACATCAAGGCATTTAATATACAAGGAACACAGTAGAATATTGATTAAGATATACACATTTGCTAGGGCTTGAACATCAAGCTCATGAAAAAATGGATGAGAAATATTGGGCGCACTCACACAAGAAGAAAATTACTGCCCAGAATTTACTTGATATGTGCACAATCGTGACCAGCAATATGCAACTGTCACATCATTCTAATACAGTCCAGTTTAAAAAGTTGAAAGATATTTTAGTAACACAAGTCATACATGTTCTTCAACAACAAATATAGAAGTTTATGGGACATATCTGCACTCCTGCCTTCCACCCCTGCCACCCGGACATCCCCAACATTGTAGCTCCGGGTTCTCGTTCATCAAGCAAATAAACCAAAGTTCAAGTACAAGATCTAATAAGTAATAAACTCCTACCTTGAAAAACAGTATTCCCACAAATGCAATACGCAGTGTTGGTATGGTCAAAAAATAAAAATAAAAAAACTGCAGAACCTCTACCAAGCACTACAGTGGAAAATATTTAGCAAACTTTATTCAGTCAAAATACTTAGATAAGTCTAAAGATCATAACGATTTTCATAGCCTCAGATGGAAAGCAAACTCATCTATTCACTTCAAATGTGCTTGGAGACGTGTCTTCTACCATAATAGGGTATACTTATTCAATCCCTATTCCCTAACTCTGCCGTTGTATGTAAAGCATATAAAACAAATTGCAAGCTGCTTTACCTTCCCATTGCGTCTAGGATCAGCATAAGGTAGGTTGCGTACAACAACAATTCGCCACAACCCACTTTTCTTGTCATCATCCACTGCGCTAGAATTTCTAAGAAATCCTTCTGTGTCTTCATCCACAAACATATAAAAACAGGCATTTTTCTTGGCATATTCGCTAATATTCTTTGGCTGACGTATCAGATCAAAGGCTCCTAATGAAGGAGATATTACTCAAGTCAGTAAAGGTAAAACATCATCTATAGGGACAAACATAATAGGCAATTGAGAAGATCTTTACCAAATATAGCGGATGCAACAACTACCCCTTTACAAGTTTCCATTTCAATAAGGTCTGAATCATCGATATCAAAACCTGTCCCTTGTCCAGGCTTGACTCCTCTCACAAATCTATGTGTCACCAAATAAGCAAAGAAATGATGAGAACCACTTGTAAACTTGATTGTCCATAAAGGAGAATTACGTTCTTTTACCAGTGTAGAAACCATACCCGCAGTGGACATTCATAGACTCGCTAACATCATAAGATTCGCTTCTCTGCCTTAGTGAAGGATATCCGCCAAACTCCGAGCCTCCAAACTCAGTTGTAGTCGAATTTTCTTCGTGAATGTAACTCAAATTCTTTAGAACTGGAGAGAAGGAAGGTGCACTTGGCATCAAGGCCAAAACTTGATCCATGGGAAGGTAGCACACTGGACAAGCTGAAAGAGGAAAAGGCAATAACATCCATAAGAAATAATTCCAAAGTCATCAAGAAACCATATTGATGCTGGTGCAAAGTGTCAAGTTTCTCATCTTCTCCTTTACCATAGCTCAAAAGCAATTATTTTTCCCCAAACAGGTCATACAAAATGAAAAATAAATCTAAGTGACAACACTTACGACGTGGTCCAGTCCTCTTTGGATCTGCTGGAGGGGGTGGCAATGTAAAACCTTCACATGGATTCCCAGGAGGAAGGGTGTATCCTGTAAAATATGCCGGAGGAGGTGGAGAGGGTGGAGATAGCAACTGGACTGTCTTTGCACTTCCATGCACTTTATTTCCCTCAAGAGAACTAACTTCATCTGATACATTTTCAAAAGAAACTGGAGAAAATCCTCTATAATCTAAAGTGTGGTTAAATTGAATGTTATTCATACTGTTTTCATCTTGTGAATCCTCACCTGTGAGCAATTGAAAAATGATCAGGTTGGGCAATGAACAAATTGAAAAGAAAAGCATACAATAACAGCATGAACTTTTCAACATCAATCTCTTCCTCATGGATTTTCAATCAGAGCATTCGAGGTGATAACATGTCTAAGGCAGTATTTTGAATCATCATAAACTATTAAAGCTCAACCTGGGTAAATAAATATCAGCAATTATTCTCCTCAAGCAACATAATTGAGCCCATAACCAGCACAAATCAAAAACCACTTTTTCATGTTGCATTTAATGGCACTGAAAATGTCCTTCTTATGTAAGAAAAAAAGCACGAATTAAGTGCAGGAAACATGGAAAGAGAAGATTAAGATTGCCCCAAACAAGAAGTACCTTTGGCAACATAAAGAACCCACATAAATACAGCAGCCGAAACAGCACACAACAGCAGCATTCCAACCTTATTTCGAGGTGCGAATTTACAAATCCAGGGAAACAACCTTTCCTTATCTTTGAGCATCTTTGAAGGCTTTCTTGATGTGAGAGCCGGTGAAGTTTGATTTGGCAATGAACCGTTCTGGAATTGCTGTTGTTGTAATGATCCATAGCTTCCTGAGGATCGAAGACCCAATGACACGTTTGTCATTGTTGTCTCCCCAATGCCTTTTCTTCATCTATCATCTCCCACTTCCTCCCGTCCGCTTCCACATCCACATCCACCAACTCTGTTCTTGATTCTTTTCTCTACAGAATTTTTCGCCTCCACAACAATCAATCCCACTAAATTAAATCTGAGCAACCCAAGTTCTAATCTTTCTTCATTTCCTAATTAAAGCCCACCAAGATACCTGAATCTCGTCCATCTCTACACTTCACAAAACCGGCTATACCAATCCAACTACCATTTAATCACGAATCAGCTCAAACGAGCAAAAATAATTGAGACCCAGTTTACAAATTATTCTCGAAATCAACCAATTACAACAACAATTCAGTTTCAACTCTGTATTCAATGCCGCCAACTGCCACGAAAAGTATGAAATCCAATAAAGATTAAAACTTTTAGAATGTGAAAGTTGTGTGTTTCGGAGCAAAATCCAAAAAACAGACGACGGAAAAAAGGGGCTAAAATATCCCAGAAGTGTAATTTTGCATAAACAAACAGTACTGTCAAGAAAATCAAGAAAATGGGACTCACAAACAGGATAGGGAGGAGTTAAAATTAAAAACCATCAACAACAAAATATATATTTATATAACCGTATTTCTATATATACCCAAGTGGAAAATAGGATTTGAGAACTAAAATTTCAACATCCCACATAGAGGGATCGATTGGAGGATGATGATGGCCCTGAAATTGAGATAGATTTGGATTTATTTCAATGCTTTTTGTGGGAGGCCAGCAAATTTAATTTTCAGATCAATAAATTCTAGCAATTTGGCAACAATTCGTCATTATTAGTATTATATTAGTCCCATCTAAGTGTTGATTTCCTAAGCAACAACAATAATACTGCTAAGATAAAACTTAAGTAAACATTAACAAACCACAAATGGAAGTAATACCCAAATAAATAATTGACGCGCCTTGGTTTAGACGGCAGCCTAAAAGCCTGTAGTGTCTTCTGGAATCAAATTCAACTGTGTAGCGGTAGCACAGCACAATTATGGCAAATGGCAGCCATTTTTTTTTTTTTTTTATGATGATGATGGTTTCATTGATGAAATTATTGTTCGTATAGCATAGTTTTATTTTGAGACTCTAGGCTTGATATTTATTATTTTGGAAAAAAATAATTTTAGTTGTAATATTCATAACTATAATGTAACTATTTTTTTAAAGATTGAAATAATATCGTAAAAATTTATTCCTATTACAACGTTAACACTAATACAAGTATATATTTTTAGTTGTATAATTTAATGTCACTTCTAAAAAAGTTGACCGAGTTATATTACAGTTTTGTACTTTTTAAGATATTTTGTATTAGAAATGTAAATATTTTGTAGATAATTTTGTCTAAAGAAAGAGAAAATATATATTAGAGTGAAATTTTTTAAAAAATAATGTAAGAAGAAGTTTAAAAAAAAATAATATATAATTTGATGATTATTTGATTATATTTTATTTTAAATAAACAACTAAACAATCACATCTTAGACAAGAAATTAGATTTCATTTTTAACTGTGGTGTTCTAGTATTAATAAGAATGCTAATAGATCATTATGTGATCATGACTAGATTATGATGTGATCGAAGTGATTTACTTATGGGATATAATTAAGTTTTAATTTAGGTAATTATTTTTTTATTTGTATCAAAAAAATAAGAATATTAATAAAAATTTTATTAAAATGATAATTCTTTTACTCGTAAAAAAAAAGTAAAAATAAGATCTCTGAATGTAAAAATTATAATCCTCTTTTCTCACCAAAAAAATATTTTTTTTTGTGAAATAAAAAGAGTGGACGTTAAATTAATTTATGAATCCATACAATGGAATGACGAAGAGAATAATGCGACAAAATTCAAAAAGAAAAAATTAATTTTCACATTTTCATAAATGTTTCCACACTTACCCGCGTTTAGGGAGGAGAAGTAAAGCCGCCGCCAAAGCGTTTGGTGTGAAAATTCTTGGTTGCTTTTCAAAGTATTAGAAAATTTGTGCCCCTTTTGTGGAAATAGTGTAGAGTAGGGTAAATATCTAATTGGAAATCAATCCTTAAAATTGCACGAATTAAAATTTGAACCAAAATTGGAAAATTATTGTCTATTTCTGTCCAAATTCATGGGATTGCGTTTTAGAATTTACTTATGCCTTACCCTTTTACTCCTTTTAATACTTTCCCTAAAATAAAAGAAATTTTCTATTAATTTGCTAAAATATCTTAATTTGAACATAGGCCGGTTTTTTCCTTGCTTAGCCTTTTATAGTCTCTTCTTAAATAAAATACAGTGAGTGACTTTTTTATTTAATTTTTTAAATGTATTTTACTGCATTACAAATCTCACTTGTTTCTTTATTTTTTAAGTCGAACTCTAAAATATATAAAATGAATCAGATTGATTTATAGTTCACTAAAAATTGAAAATAATTTAATATATTGTAGTTAGACGGTATTTAAATTTTTATTTTATTTAATCTGCAATGTACTATAAGTCTTTCGCAAATTATACTATATACTCTATAAATATATATATTATTATTACATTTAAAAATATTAATTTTGTAAAGGGTGTGATTTTCAAAATTAAAAAAGTTTAAATTTATTTTTAGTCCTCCATAATAAGAAATATTCCTGTTTTGATTTCTTTTTTTATTTCGTATCAATACTAGTTCCATTTAAAAAAAAATTTGACAGTTATAATCTTTTTTGATAAAAATACCTTTTAACTAACAGTTGATTTTTTTTTATCAATCCAAATTATTTCGAGTTGATCCAAACTTTTTTTTTTTTTGGCCTTTTTAAACCCTTTTTCCTAGACATTTATAAAATTTATACTATTGATATGTTCAAATAAAAAAAAAACCTCCATTATATACATAATAGGCATATTTTCATATTTATTTTAAATAAATAAAGAAGACTATTATTTTATTTTTAAAAAAAGTTGCAAATATATATAAAGCAGTCGATATGTCGATTCGAACTGATCTTTCATAATCGAAAATAAAACGAATCAAAATTGTTCAGATCAAAATGGGTTAAATCAACTTATCGATTCAAACCATTCTCACCCTTAATTACAACCTAAATTTATATATAATCTTAATTAAATGAGACGAGAAGTTAAGGTATAAGCATGAGGGTCCACATTAACCTCAAGAAACAAAGTTTAGCAGAATAAGATGCGACAAATGGCGGGCTAGCCATCTTTGAGGGTAAAACGGGAATGCGTGTGGGGAAGAAGACAGGTCAAGGAATCGATTGAGATATCGGAATATTCATTGCTATAACAAAATTAAGGGAATATTCATTGTATAGGGTAACTAAGTACTGAGGTGAAGGCTATATTCGGAATCTTTCATACACGACGACTTATAACTTTAAAAATTAATAGAAATATGTTAAATTTTTAATATAAAATTATAATTTTTTTTTCTTTAAGATTTTATGAATTTTTGTAAGTTTATACTAAGGTGATGATGAATTTATAATTTAACCCATTAAGAAAAATGCATTAAAAATTTGTATTTTTTTTAAGTACAAAAGAGGAGGTGATAGGTCTAACTACCCGATAGTTACATGACTAATGTAAATTGTACCACTATAATCTTTCACAAGCCAACGTGGAAGTTGGTAAGGAGGGTCCGTCAATCTTCCAAAGCCCCTTGGCTGTTTTCTGGCAAAACCCGCAAGCCAATCAGCCACCGTGTTAGCTTCACGGAAGATATGGCTTACACTTACTACCCAATCCTTTTCCATCAAACGCAAAATGTCCTGGACCAAATTCGTTATATTCCCTTTATATCAATTTTTTTTGATACAAAGATGACTCGAACTCAAAACCTATTGTCTTAAGTGGGGAATGCCTACCACTAGACTACATCCCTCTTGTTTTCAATGTTCACCAATTTAAATATCAAAATTCTTAGTTAAATTAGATTTAAAAAATGAGTTTAAAAGGAGAATAGGATGCTCATTAACATTGTGACAAAATTTTCATAGATAGTGACGCAGCCACGTATAATAATGATGGGATAGTTATCTTTTAACGATAGTGTTACATGAGTATAGAGATCGAATATCTTTGACCTGTTAAAATTAAAATTTTATATTTAAATCATAATTCTCTTTCTTTTTATATAAAAATAGACGAAATTTAAATAAGTCGAATTCAAAATTTATTAATTTTAAGTGAAAAGTGTTAATCACTAAAAGTATAACCCTCTTATTACATTGTAGTTCTTTTAATTTTTTTTTCGTAAATAAAAAACATCTTAGAAATCTCCCAAAAAAAAAAAGATATTTATCGGTTTTGAATACGGACCAAATGTAAACGTAGCCAAGTATTGAGGGTTGTCATATTTCTTTTATTGAAAGCCCTTTTTAGCATTTGGATTATCGAGAGAGAAAGGTGGCAGCCATAGTTGGCAGTTCAAAGGTTGTGGTCAACTTTGCACCATTTAAAAAAAAAAATAGAGAAGAAAAGAATTGCATAACCAAATGATTATGAAGCTGGAACCAAAAAATGACTTGCAAAACAAGGATCAACACCCCACCGCCTTCCTCTTTTGCCTTCTGTTTCCAAACATAAATCTAGAAGATGTTTGAAAGGTAACTCCACAAAAAGTCCTGCCTATTTTATCGATGTGAGATATTCCAAATCTTCATCTCCATTGTTAAATGCTACCCCTTATTACTATTTATCCTCTTATTTTTATCATGATTAAAATTATTTAAATTTTCACAATATTTGTTATTAATATAAATAATTTGAGAGTCTTCTATCCATTATTAATTGACCCTCCATGTATTATCAATTAGTTTTGGATTTGATACTCTTATTAGATAAAAAATTTAACAATTATTTTTGTGCTTCAAACATAATAAGGTCCCTTGAATTTGTTCGAGTCTGTCTCGAAATTAAAACTACACCCCCTGAGCATAATACAATCCTTTGAATTTGTTCGGGTCATTTCGAAATTACAACTACACCCTTTTAACCGCGATTCAATCTATCGATGGTAAAGTTATTCGTGAATTATGAATGTATTGTCGATCAGTTAAATTGTGTGTTCGACTAAGAAGAGATGCAGTCGTAATTCATATTTGACTCATGCTTTTTTCTTAACAAAAAGTAAAAATTAAAAATAGAAACCTCGAGATAGTATTTAGTAATATCCTAAATGAAATCTAAATGATATCCCTCTTTAGCATCAAAATTAGTAGCTTTCTTGGTGAAAAAACAAGGTCAAGAAGTTTTTTAGCACAAAATAGTCATAATCAAATGTATAATCGAAGGTGAAAATGTTGGACCAGCCAGAAATTTTAATTGGAATTAAATGGTCCATCATGCACTAACTGCTTCTTAATTAAATTGTTCACAAATCTTAATACTCCTAATTAATTCAATTGTGAAAGCTAAGGTACAATAGGGAAGGAGGATGGACCATTTAATATTAAAGATAACATAATTCAGCAGCTTTAGATTTTGAAGGTAGATAGGATTGTCTGTGACACTCTCCTGTGACATTCATATAACAAATTTCAATTATTTTGTATACATATTATATTTCAGATTTAATGTACATTAACCCTCTAAAAAAGTGAACCCGTCATGTTAAAAAAATATAAGAGTGTAAATGATTATGTATTACGTAAAGATCAACCTAAAATACAATATATATACAAAGTAATTGGAGTTTGTCACATGGAGTGTCGCAGAAAAGTGTCACAGAGAATTTTAAACCCTTAGTTTAGGTTTCTTGTGTTTTAAGACAATTAATTATACTTAAACACACATTAATCCTATGTTGGCGGATTATATTAAGACCATCCATGTGCAATTTGCTAGACTGCAAATCAATAATTCATCTCCTGATTAATTTAAGACAGGTTCAAGTTAACGTGTCTCAGTATGATTATCCATGTTTCGCCATTCATGTTCGAATCCTTAATCGAAAGTTAATCGTTGATTACCAAGTTAATTAACATGTGAAAACTAACCGCAAAAATAGAGATGATTAGATAAATTAATTAATAAATAAATAAAAATTGAACCTACTTATGAGGATGTGTGTGACATTCAATGAATGAGTACCAGCTAATCTATTTCCCCCTAATTTTTTCTTTTTCTTTTATGTTGAAATTATAATGTATAAATCCTAAATCTAAACCTATATTCCAAACTCATAATTTTTTTAAATACTAAAATCCTATTGTTTTATTACTAATGTTTTATCACTTCTATTATATATAATATAAAATTCATTTTAAAAATAAAATATATTCATAATAAAAAATATAAAAATTTGATTATTTTTATGGGACTAAAATAATTTTAAAGTAATAATAATATTATTATTATGGGCTGGAGTACTATTTTTGTCTTGCCAAAATCCAAAGAATATTGTATGATTAGGGTTCAATGGGCCTATCAAATGTGGAAGGCTCGATATTTTTTAGCATGTCTCCATCCCATCGACATCAGTGTTTTACCTGATGTTCTTCCCCATCACCTCTTCTCCTTCTCTCTCAATTTGGCCATGCCCTTCGTCGTCACAGCAATGCCGCTGCTGTTCGGGAAAAAAACGAAAGGGATTGCTGGAGAAGAAAGGGCCTATTTATTTATTTTAAAAAAAAAAAGCACAAATAAAACGAGTTTAAGAAAAGAGATAAGTAAAACACGTCGTTATACTTATGTTTTTCTTAAAAAAAGCCCAACTTTTAGTAAGATATGCATTTAGTTGGGTAGACTATAAATGGGATTCTTATTTTTAAAGTATATTACCCATCATGTCTTTCTTATAATGTCTATAATGTCTCTATACCATAATGCGTTTGCCAAATTATATTCTTATTCTCTGCTAATTTCTTCATATTGTAGATTAATGGAGGAGTCCAGTTCCTCCACCAAGAACAAGGACGGTTAGTACCGGACGGTGATGTCGGTGGTATGCATGAATCGACCAAACCTATAAGTCTACACCACCAAGCACCAACACAACCCCAATCCCCCAAAACCCCAGGGTATTTTCCTTCGTTTTCACTCTTGTTTTACTTCTTACATATTGTGAATCAACCATGTCAAACAAACAACAAAAGAATGGTACAAGGGACCAAACTCCCTTTCACCTGTATGAAATTGAAAACTAAAAAGTCTCCAAATTCCCCTCATAAGGATAACATAGAGAAAACAAATTATAACTGCATTGTCATATTAGCAGACATTGGAATCAGCATTTCTAAACCCCCAAGCAAATAAAAGCAATAAACAAATCACTGTTACATTTTCTTCTCCTTCCAATCAGTATAAGCCATAATACAACCCAGCACACAAACTGAGAGCCAAAAAAGCCCGATTCTCTTCAAATGCAATACAAATCCCACTCATAAGCTACAATCTTGAAATAATAAAAGTACAAAAACAGAGACTAACCACTCAATTCGAAGTATAAGTTGTCAGCATAAATTTGTGGTCTCCCTGATAATCCTTGTACAAAAGATCTAAACAATAAAACAAGCAAACACTTAAAATCCAGTATCAAACACAAGCTTGTATTGTATTATTTATGAAATCAACTTCGGAGTTTAGAGTTAGCCCCTAAGAGTTCGTCCAAAGCTTGGCCGCAAATTATATCCTGTACCACTGTGTACATGTACCACTTAATACATCACCACTCTCACTATAAGAGAGTGAGATACACGCACTTTTCTTCTTCTTCTTCTCCAAAAACCCAAATCCTTCTTTTTCAAAAAATCACTTATTTTTCTTAAAAAATCAGTTATTCTTCTTCGCCGTATTCCATTTGAAACCGCATTTAATCAAAATTTTCATTCAAACACAGATTTAACAGAGATCGACAATTATTTTTTCCGACAAACAACACTAAATACAACGGAAAAATCACTTCTTCTTAAAAAATCACTTTTTCCTGTTCAAAAATCTCTTATTCTTCTTCTTCAAAAATAACTTATTCTTCTTAAAAAATCACCACATCATAAAGTATAAACTGTATTTGATGGATTTACGGAACCTTATTTTCACGATCTGATGTTGGGTAATGTATTAATGATGTTATATTCGTGTTTTCTTATTCAAATAATGCTCTATTGCTCCGAAATATGATATATAAATGGTTTCCGTGAGGTATTGGCACTTTCATGTGAAATGGGTTGCTTCTGATTCTTCCCCGCTGCTGGACTTGGTAGAACGCGTTATGGGACGTAACTAGACGTTGCGGGACGTTGCGGGACGTTGCGGGACATAACAGGATGTTGCTGCTTTGTATTTTGGACGTTGCGGGACGTAACAAGACGTTGCGGGACGTAACAAGACGTTGCAGGACGTTGCTGCTTTGTATTTTCGGACGTTGCGGGACGTTGCTGGACGTATCTGGACGTGGTGCTAGTTTTTTCGGACGTAGCGAGACGTGGTGGACTGTCTTCGTGAAAAATATCAGTTTAAATTCACACGCATAGATGTAGACGTTTCAGGACGTGGTGCTAGCTGTTTTTGACGTGGTTCTAGTGTTATGAGACTTGGTGGACTGTCTTTGTGAAAAAAATCAACTTAAATTCACATGCATGGATGGATGTAGACGTTTCAGGACGTGGTACTAGTTGTTTTTGACGTGGTTCTAGTGTTAGGAGACGTTGTTGAAGGTGTAATATGAAAAATTCAGCTTAAGTTCACATGATTGGATGTAGACGTTGAGGCAATTATTTTTTGGACATGCATGGATGTTGCGGCAGTATTAGGAGACGTTGTAGAAGGTGTTAGGTGAAAAATTCACCACATGCCCGAATGTTGACGTTGCGGCAGTTGTTTTTTGGACGTGCAGGGACGTTGCGGGAGTGTTAGGAGACGTTGTGGAATGTGCAATCTATGAAGTTGTATTGCACGGACGGTTCAAGAGGGCATAACTCGGCACTCGATTGTCCGATTTGGACGCGCGAGTAGTCAATTTGATGGTTCTTGACGAGATCTACGCAATGTACACATCAGACCGGCATTTGGAGATGGTTCCGATAATGAAAAATGTGTGGTTTTGGACGAAAACTTTAAATGGTCATAACTTTGCGCTCGGTGGTCCGTTTTAGACGAATTTTTTTTTGATTTCATATAAATTTTCGAGATCTATCTATCTGCAAACTGCCGTCGAAACTCCAAAAAATGTCATATTTTAAAAGATACGAAAGATTTTTAATAATTTCAAGGGTTTTTTGAATTTTTGACGAAACATTTGACATGTATAAAAAATAGTTTTTTACGATTTGCATGCATGAAAACCTTGTTCCTCCGGGGTTCTACTGACCTATGTATTGGGAGATGGGAAATTCAATATTGACAATAGTGATCTTTTAAATGACATGTACAAAAAAGTGTAATTAAATGTCAACTAACTTTAAGTGGATTAATGGCAATTGAATTTTTTGGAAAGTCACAAGACTAAAACAACCAGGGTTCGAGTCTCGCCCCTGACAAATTTTTTTTTTGGTTTTTTCCTACTAATAGTTACTTAAATGGTATCTGCTTTTTACATTACTAAAATTAGCTAAGCCGTTTTTTGGACGTTGCAGCAATTTTTTTGGACGTGCGGGGACGTTGCGGCAGTGTTAGGAGACGTTGTGGAAGGTGTTATGTGAAAAATGCAACTTAAATTCACATGCCTGGATATAGATTTTTTTGACGTTGCGGCAGTTGTTTTTTGGACGTTGGTGGACGTTGCGGCAGTTGTTTTTTGGACGTAGGTGGACGTTGCGGCAGTGTTAGTATATGTTGTGGACATCCTGGGATGTAGACGTTGCGACAGTTATTTTTTGGACGTTGCGGCAGTTGTTCTGAGACGTTGTTGACTCAGCGAAGACGTTGTGGACATGCCTGGATGTAGACGTTTGTGGAAGTGGTGCTAATTATTTTTGACGTGGTTCTAGTTGTTCTGAGACGTGGTGGACTGTCTTTGTAAAAAAAACAATTTAAATTCACACGCATGGATGAGGACGTTTCTGGACGTAGTGCTATTTTTTTTTTGACGTGGTTCTAGTGTTAAAATTCACATGCATGGATGTAGACGTTTCTGGACGTGGTGCTAGTTGTTTTTGACGTGGTGCTAGTGTTAGGAGACGTTGTAGACATGCCAAGATGTAGACGTTGCGACAGTTATTTTTTGGACGTTGCGGCAGTTGTTCTGAGACGTTGTTAACTCAGCGAAGACGTTGTGGACATGTCTGGATGTAGACATTTATGGACGTGGTGCTAGTTATTTTTGACTTGGTTCTAGTTGTTCTGAGACGTGGTGGACTGTCTTTGTGAAAAAAATCAGTTTAAATTCACACGTATGGATGAGGACGTTTCTGGACGTAGTGCTATTTGTTTTTGACGTGGTTCTAGTTGTATTTGTGAAAAAAATCAGTTTAAATTCACATGAATAGATGTAGACATTTCTGGACGTGGTACTAGTTGTTTTTGACGTGGTGCTTGTGTTATGAGACGTGGTGGACATACCTGGATGTAGACGTTGCGACAGTTATTTTTTGGACGTTGCGACAGTTATTTTTTGGACGTTGCGGCAGTTGTTCTGAGACGTTGTGGACTCAGCGAAGACGTTGTTGACTCAGCGAGCGCGCGCGTGGGCGAAACTTACTATATTTAGTAAGTGTACTGTTGTTAAGCAAAAAATTACTATATATAGTAGTAGGTACATGTACCACTGTGTACAGGGTATACGGACTGAAGCTTGGCTACCAATTGTTATCTTAACCACAGCTTTCCTCTATTTCAACAAACATAAATTGGAAATCGGGTTAGAAAATTTGGAATCCATCAACACTCGGGAAAAAAAAAAAGAGTTACTTAACAGTATATTACACGATTTACATTAAAAATTTGTTCTTTTTTTAGCCAAATACTCATACTGATCATCATCAATACATCCACCAATATCATTGTGCCAAAATAGTAAATTAAACAATAATGAAAACCCATTTTAGGGACAAACCTTCCTATTCTTCTTCTAACCATTTTAGAGACAAACCAAGATAGATTTGAAGCTCAGAGGTGTCAGAATCCCGGGCCGGAGCTTGATTTCAGAAGCTCGAAGAAGGCCCCATGGAGGCGGGTTAGATGATTTCGCCCAAATAAACTTGAAGATCACTATATTCCGGCAGCGGAGCATCATTGATGGCCGGGTGAAGAGAATCGGCAAAGGAGGAGGTCGAATCGAATGTGAGGTGAGGGTGGTGGAGTTTGAGCAGAAAGAGAAAAGGAATGAGAAGGGGGTGGTTTTTGGGCATTATGGTCATTGTGTCTTTTTCCATGGTTGAAGGAATGGTTTGACTTTTTTTTTTTATTAAAAATATTATAGGTAGTATATTTTAAAAATATGGCTTTAAATAGTGAAAAAAATGACTACAACTAGTAGTCCAGATTCTAATTCCTAAGCAAACCCAACAATTAAATATATACGAGATAATGTGTAATTCCTTTATATAATGTACTTATTTAATTTATATTATTTAATTTAAAATTTATTGAATTTGATTAAATAATAGTGTAATTGTATTTTTTAAGTAATTTTATTTATTAATCTCTTTATTTATTTTATTTTTAATTATTATTTTATTTTAGACGTTAAATAGATAAAAAGTTAAAATTACTATTATACTCTTAGAATGTATTAGGTAATTTGGTACGTTGAGTTATTTAATTATTGAATTACTATTACTATTGTCTAGTAATCTTGATTAAATATATAAAATAATTTAAATGATATTTTCAATATAATATATATTTGATGTATTTTAATATTTTAAAAACAAATTATTCTATATCAACTAATTAATTTTTTTCCCACTGTTCTCAAGTTTTGGTTCTGTCACTGCTAAAGTACGATGCTGATTTGCAGCCTTTTAAATTAAACATTCTTTTAATGTATACATTGTGTCTCTAATACCAAATATAGAATGTGATTTATTTAAATACTCGTATCATATGATTTTTTTTAATTAGTTATCGACTTTTTTAATAATTATTTAATACACTACATCACTATACATGTCTAGCTAGTGCAGTATTTTAATTGGGAAAAAATAATTATGAAATGATTCCTTTCATATACTATATTAAAAATTAACAACTTGTATAAAAAAAAAATTGTCTAATTAATAATCATTCACGTTTTGGTTAGAGTTTCCAAGAATATTTAATACGAGGGCACGTGGCAGTCGACAACGATGGCCGAAATTGGTGTTCTTCCTTATCACCGATCGTTTTTTATCCTTTTCTTCTTCTTAAAAATAATGCTATATATATATATATATATATTTTTTGCAACAATCAAATTCCGCATTAGAAGCAGTTAAAAATGTTCAGCAACTCGTCCAAGAAATGGTGGTAATTCAACCATTATCATAATGGTTAAAGCTATGTGACAATTATCAAACAGAATCAGGAGTTATTAAAAAATTGATCAAATCTACGAGATCAAAATAAAAATTTATATTACTATATCATTAATTATTTTTGTGCATAGAAAAAAAACAAAGAATATTTATCTCTTTAATGATTTGGCTCGCGAACCGATGATACCTAGCCTTCGCCCTAAGATATTTGAGCTTCATAATTTCATATGCTACACCAAACATGAAAGCATAAACAAGAGCAAGCTGGGCGAGATTGCCGGTGCCGTTGCCGGAGTAGGGTCCAGGTACAAGTCCAAGTTCAGGAAGAGGCACCATTGCTGCTGGTGATAATGACGGAGATCTCGTATCGCCTAATTTTCTCCCGGAGACAATTTGAAAAATGGAGAGCCGGCCGGCTTTATCTATAGATCTATATACCCATATTGTTTGCATGGTCTCATGGATAATTCGTTTCCATCCATAAGGCATGCCCGTTCGTGCAGGAATCATGTTTTATCATCTCCTAGTGACAAATTTAGTTATAAACATTTAATAATCAATAAATTAGTTTTAAATTTTATTATTCGTAACACATTTAGTTGTAATAATAACTTTTTTAAGTTAAAAATGTATTTAGTACCTACGATAATGTGTTAGTCCATGAGTCATAAATTTTTTCGCATTTATGAAATTAATCCACATGACATTCACATAGTTTTGGGTTCAGATAATTGTAATTCAACTATTAAATATCTAAAAAAATTGTTATAACACTAAATATGTTATGAACAGCAAAATTTATAACTAAATTTGTAGACTATCACATGTTTATAACTAAATTTACTACTCATACTTTAGGGACTATTTTTATATTTTTTTCTTAAAAAAAATTGGTATGTACTACTTTCCTTGTATTATAACAAATATTATTTCAAAATTATTTACTATTAAAAGAAAAAATGATATAATTCAAATTCAAAGCATTACAACCTTGGTTGTCCTCCACCCTCTTCCTCCATAATAATAGTTTTATTTTGGATATGGTGTAACTCATATAAAATATTTATTATCATATTTTAATTGTAAAATACATAAAAGTAATATATAATCATATTAATTTAGAATTCAAAAGTAAAATTATATCTATTAATAGTAAAAATATAAAAAGTAAACTATTATTATGAAATGGAAAGAGTTTTTTTTTTTTTTTCCTCATATAGTAAAGTATCCAACGTTGATAATGGAGACTAATTTCCTCACAAATACATCAATTATTAGTATATCAATTTTAAAATTATTTCATACTGAAGAATT
The DNA here is from genome assembly GCA_030378225.1 of Knoxia roxburghii. NCBI lineage: Eukaryota > Viridiplantae > Streptophyta > Magnoliopsida > Gentianales > Rubiaceae > Knoxia > Knoxia roxburghii. The sequence continues at coordinate 41,551,282 of CM059420.1, read as the reverse complement.
CAAAAATCTAATTTCAATTATGTTATTAATGCTGACCAAACTCATAAGGTCAGCCCACAAATAGCAAACTCCAAATATTTATGTTATTTTGACAAGGAAAACTTACATAAAATATTTATTACTATTATTTTTCACTTTTATATTAATAAGAAAATTTTTTTGATTATTTTTATGAAAACAAATTAATTATAATGTAATAATATTATTATGGGCTGGAATACTACTTTTATACTACATCATCATACATGTCTAGCTAGGGCAGTATTTTTATTCAAACAAAAAAAAAAAAAAAATCATTTACGATTCTATTCATATACTACATTAAAAATTTACAATTTGTATAATTGAAGCAAAAATTATCTAAATAATAATCCTTCACATTTTGGTTAGGGTTTTCAAGAATATTTAATACGAATGCACGTGGTAGTCGACAAAGATGGCCGAACCCATGGTTTTTGACCAATAATTTGTTTAATTAACGAGAACGGTTCACCACTCAAATGGTAAATCATAAAATGAGAATTTATAATAGGGTTTTAATTATTATTTGTTTTATGTTATGACAAATTTTAAAGAACAAAAGAGAAAGTCTTTTTTTTTTTAATTTATAATAAAAGTAAATGTGACATAATCTTGCATTTTTATTGTATTTTTCGTTTCATTAAATAATATTTTAAGTTTTTTTAATAAGATACATGAAAAAACTGCCGACCTCCATTTCTACTACAATGTATATATGCAACATTTTTCCTCAGAATAGTGGCTGCTCCGATGAACGGTGACTTTATTTAGAGTTGCGATCAACTGACTAACGAACGGACTAATTATCACATATGCATGCACCGACCTCCATTTCTACTACAATGTATATATGCAACCTTTTTCCTCAGAAGAGTGGCTGCTTTGATTGACGGTGATTTTATTTAGAATTGCGATCAACTGACTAGTGGACGGACTAATTATCACATACGCACCACCCATTGTCGTAATCACACCACGGCTCGGAGCCGTCCGGACAAAGATGGAAGCAGTCGCTATCAAAATTGCAATTCCCGGGACGTAATACAATTCCATTGATAACACCTGCATGCATATGCCCCATTAATTATTGTTATGATCAAAATATAGTAAACTTTAAACTTAAAAGAAATTAAAAGAGAGATCTGGGGACCTTGAATGGCGATGAACAGGAGAATTATGCATACCAAGTTGATGTTCTTCATCATCATCATCGATCGTTCTTGATCCTTTTCTTCTTCTTCTTAATAATAATAATAATACTTTATTTTATATATTTATATGCATTTGAAAATGTTACGTTTTCCCTTTGAACATCACCCATATTGTTTGCATGATTTTGTTGATAATTCCTATTCATCAAGTAAGACACGCCCCTTTCGTGGGAATTCATTTGTTACGAAGGAATTTCATGTTTTATGATTTCCTCCTAATTTTTTAAATGACTACATTTGATTCTTAATAATATTTTTTTTTTTGTCAAACAGAGAAGCATAAAACATATTAATCTACTCTCGGTATGACTCGAACTCGGGACTTTCATGCACCTAAGTACCCTCGGTATGATCTGTTACTCCCGAATGACTCGAATTCAGGACCGTCATACTTTTAAGTACTCTGGTGTGATCTACCCCCAGTTGAACGCGAACTCAGGACCTCCATACTCCTAAATATCATCTATGTGATTCGAATTCATGAGCTCATGATCATAAGTGTGACTGTTATAATTTTATTTATTATGTAATTTTTAATTTAGTAAGTGTGGCTGTTATTATAAAATAAAAATATTGACATTTTTAATTTAGAAAAGAATTGATATGTTCTTATAACAAATATTATTTCAAAATTATTTATCATCAAAAGAAAAAAATTGATAGTTCAAATTGAAAGTATTACAACCTTGGTTGCCCAATACAAACTTTAATCGGTTCATAATAATAGTTTTATTTTGGATATGGTATATTTCATATAAAATATTAATTGTTATATTTTAGTCATAAACTATTAAAAAAACTATAATCATATTAATTTAGAATATATTGATATTAAAAATAAAAAAAGTAGACTATTAAGAGAACGGAAATAGTTTTTTTTTTCCTCATATCATATGGGATCCAGTGTCATAGTGACTACCCTCCTCATTAAATTAGAAATACATCAAAATAAGTATATCATTGGACAAGAAAATTGAATAAAAATTTTTCAAATTATTTCATACTAAAAAATTCAAATATCTAATTTCGATTATGTTATTAATGTTGACCTCTCAAGAAACGGATCAAGCTCATAAATTCAGCCCAGAAATAGTTTCAAGAAAACCCATAAGGTCAGCCCACAAATAGTTTGTACGAAAACCCAGAAAAAATTCCACCAATCCGTCCATGAATGTGAAGCCCAGTTCCAAAAAAGACAAAGCCCACCCAACACATCAAAACGCAATTAGTCCAAAAAGTTGCTGCTGCGGGTTGCCACGGTGCGATTACTACTATTCAGTTTTTGTATATTGGGGTTGTTGTTGTTTTTTTTTTTTTGGTGTATATTGGTGTTGTATTTCTTTATTAGTTTCAATTAGATTATATTTAACTAAATGTTGATTTAATATCAAAATAAATAAGAGTAAATTTTAAAATTAATCACCATACTATATTTAAAATTGGGTTTTAGTTATCATACTTTAAAAATTATTATTTTGGTCATTATATTTTTTAGATAAATAAAATTTTTTATTTCAACAAGGTACAACTTACATAAAATATTTATTATTATTATTTCTTCACTTGCATAGTAATAATAAAATAAAAAAAATTAATTACTTTTATGAGAAAAAATAATTATAATGTAATAATGTTATTATGGGCTGGAATACTATTTTCGTCTTGCCAAAATCCAAAGAATATTGTATGATTAGGGTTCTATGGGCCTATCAAATGTGGAAGGCTCGATATTTAGCATGTCTCCGTCCCATCCACATCAGTATTAAAATGATACGATCCTTAATGATAACTAAAGAATGTGATTTGTTGGAGTATTCTTACCCTACGATATTTGTAGTTGATTATCAATTTTTTTAAATAATTATTTTTCATTTATGATATTATAAATAAAATTATTGTTCTAATTCGGCTACATATACTACATCATCATACATGTCTACCTAGGGCAGTATTTTTATTGGGAAAAATAATCATGAAACACGATTCCTTTCATATACTACATTAAAAATTTACAACTTGTATAATTCAAACAAAAATGGTCTAATTAATAATCCTTCACATTTTGGTTAGGGTTTCCAAACCCATGGCTTCCGACCAATAATTTGTTTAATTAACGACGAATCATCACTCAAATGATAAATAATACAATGCGAATCATAAGGTTTTAATTCTAATTTATTTTTATGGTATGAAATATTTTAAAGAACGAAAGAGAAAGCCTTTTTTTTTTAATTATAATAAAAATAAATGTAACAATATTTTTAAAATTAAATAATGATACCCATATTGTATTTTTACTGTATTTCTCGTTCCATTAAATAATACTTTGAATTTTTTCAATAAGATACATGAAAGAACTCCGAACCATCATTTCTACTACAATATATATATATATATATGCAGTATTTTCTCTCAGGAGAATGGCTGCTCCATAAACGATAATTTTATTTAAAATTTTGATCAAACTAACTATTTACAGACGCATAAGCCACGCATAACATCACACCAACCATCGGGGCTGTCCCCCGGACAGAGATAGAAGCAGTCGTCATCATCGAAGCAATTCGGGGTTGGAGGACCTAAGTCAATTCCATTGATAAAACCTGCATGCATATGCCCCATTAGTTATGGCTATGATCAAAATATAGTAAACTGTAAACTTAGAAAATTTGAAAGAGAGATCTGGGGACCTTGGATGGCGATGAACAGGAGAATTAAGCATACCAGGTTGACGTTCTTCATCATCATCGATCCTTTTCTTCTTCTTCTTCTTAATAATAATAATCATAATTAATACTTTATTTTATATATTTATATGGATTTGAAAATGTTACGTTTTCCCTTTGAACATCTCCCATATTATTTGCATGATTTTGTTGATAATTCGTATGCATGCAGTAAGGCACGCCCCTTTCGTGGGGATTCATTTTTCAGGAAGGAATTTCATGTTTTATGATCTCCTCCTAATCCTTTGAATCACTACATTTGTTTCTTAATAATAATTTTAATTTAATAAATGTGACTGTTATTATAAAATAAAAACAGTGAACTTTTTATTTATAAAAAATTAGTATGTACTTTCCTTGTCTTATGACAAATATTATTTGAGAATTATTTATTAGCAAAAGAAAAAAGTTTTAGTTCAAATTCAAAGTATTACCACCTTTATTTGTCCAACACAAACTTTTATCGGCTTCATCATAATAGTTTTATTTTGGATATGGTATAATTCATATAAAATATTTTGTTTTATATTTTAGTAATAAACTATAAAAATAATGTATAATCATATTAATTTAGAATCTTAAAATAAAATTATGTGTATTGATATTAAAAACATAAAAAGTAGATTATTATTAAGTGATAGAAAGAGTTTTTTCTTTTTTTTTTTTTTTTTTTTTTTCTCTTTTCCTTATCGTAAGGGGTCCAGTGACATAGTGACTACTCTCCTATTATACATCAATTATAAGTATATCATTGGAAAAGAAAATTGAATGAAAATTTTGAAATGATTTCATACTAAAGAATTCAAATATCTAATTTCAATTATGTTATTAATGCTGACCTCTCACAACAAACGGGCCAAACTCATAAGGTCAGCCCACAAACAGCAAACTCCAAAATAGAAATCCAAGAAATGAACGTTATCAAAACCCAGAAAAAATTCCATGAAATCCGTTCATGAATGTCGAACCCAGTCCAAAAAAAAACAAAAAAAGATAAAGCCCACCCAATGCATCAAAACGCAATTAGTCCAAAAAGTTGCTGCTGAGGGTTGCTACTGTGCGATTACTATTCAGTTTGTATATTTGTGTTAATTCTTTAAACGTTGATTTTAATTAAACATTGATTTAATATCAAAATAAATAAGCCTAAATTATAAAATTAATCACCATACTATATTCAAAACCGGTTTGGGTCATTGTACTCTGAAAATTGTTTTTTTTAATCATACTTTGCATTTAATTTTAAAAATTATTATTTCATCAAGTTGAGCCATGAGTGAAACCCTCATTTTGTGTTGCTGAGACATGCGCCTAAGGGTAAAGTCTTTGCAACCGAAGTGAGCCGAGGAGCCGAGTGACATGCCAGCGCTACTAATTGAGTGCCAGCACGTAGCTGTGCTGTCAGTAAGAAGGTAGCCGGCGCCTTTCGAAGCACTTTCTAGTTAACGCTTTAGTTTGATTGCAAGTAGCGCGCTTGACTAATAAGAAGCCAATCATGCTGCTATGCTTAACATATGCAAATCAAACGATCGGAAACAATTTTCAATTTTGTAAGTAAGTAAGAAAGATCGTAGCGTAATTTATAGAAGAAATGGTACATCCGCACAAGATAATGTTAGAGACTTAGTCAACTATGATATTTATTCTCACAAGTCAGACTGCGCAGAAATTCCCCTCTCTCTAGCTATGTCGAATCTCTCCCAGTCTCTCCTTCTTTCTGGAAGGAAAAATGTTGAACTAGCGTAGCGGGACATGACAGCGGGTAGAGGGATCTCACACTTAACGCGTCCGTTACCCCTCGAACTCTTACCCGCGTTCTTAGTCTTATCTATTAGCCTTCCCGAGCTAGGACAGTTCCTGAAAGAAAACCTAAGGCTAAGGGAATAGGCAAATCTCGAATTAATTCCTGTGTTGGATTCTTCTTAAAAGATTGCACATTATATTAATATTAAAACTCTTTGTTTGTTGTATCGCACCACCCCTACCAGTAATAGTGGTCGGTGTGGAATTTAGTTCTGTTCTTGCACCACAACCGTACGAGATCGCTTCTGTGCCGCAAGAATAGCTCTTCCAGTGTGCCTAAGGAGTTTTTTGGTTTGTTTTGAATGCATTTCCTTCTTTTATTCGATAGTGGTTACTACTCCCCATGTCGATTTCTCAGAAAACCATAACCACAAAAAGCTTACTTCCCGGAGACATAGTTAGACCAGCTTTTGCTTCCCCTACAGGTACTTCGGTATAAAAGGTGTACTATAAGAAAGCATATTTCTTTCTGGTATCTAAAGATCAGCTAATGCTAACCATCATCAGCCAGAAAGACCCGAGAAAGCCACGATAAAAGGAATTGGACAGCTCATCTTTCGACTGTAGTGACTTGCTCTTTGATCAGTGATTCACTGGCCACTAGATCGATGAAGAATCTCTTCAAAATCTGCTCTTTGATCAGTGATTCACCGGCCACTAGATCCAGGGATCCCACCTTATTCTCAAACCTGGTGGCTCGGTTGATTGGCACTCCTGTAAGCTCATCTTGCATACAAATTCTGGGGGTCCCAAGTCCTGTATATACCAAGAACATTTCTTCTCTTAAGCGTAAAACTTCATATTGTAAGGTGTTTTCACTAAAAAAAAAAAAAACTGGAATTAGATCTTGGAAATGATCGACTCAAATAGATGCTCATCATAAGCTTTTTTCCCTCCTCTTCCTATTAAGAAGAAGAAAATTGTGCATAAATTTTGAAAGAATATTTTTGTCTTTTCCTTGTCTTCCTCCTCGGCTGCCCTCTACTCTATGCCTTACTCCTCCTTCTTTTCCCCCTCCGCCCTCCTCATCTCCGCTGCTGATCTCCGCTCAATTTGACGGAGATTTTTTCAGACTATTCAACAATTGAAGGAGATTTCTTCGAAATTCTCGCGTAAGACTAATAATAAAATTAAAATTTTTTTGATTATTTTTATGAGAAAAAAATTATAAAGTAATAATATTATTATGGGCTGGAATACTATTTTTGACTTGCCATAATCCAAAGAATATTGTATGATTAGGGTCCTATGGGCCTATCAAATGTGGAAGGCTCAATATTATTTAGCATGTTTCCATCCCATCCACATCTGTGTTTTACGTGATTTTCTTCCTCATCACCTCTTCTCGTTCTCTTAATTTTGTCATATCGGTAACTAAAGCTCGATGCTGATTTACAACCTTTAAATTAAACCCTAATTGTCTTTTAATAGAAATGATACTATGCCTAATGATAATTATAGAATGTGATTTGTTCGAGTATTTGTACTATACGATATTTTTAGTTGATTATTAATTTCTTTTAACAATTATTTTTCGTTTATGATATTACAAATAAAATTATTGTTCTAATTCGGCTACATATATATACTACATCATCATACATGTCTAGTTTGGGCAGTATTTTTATTGGGAAAAAATAATAATGAAACGGTTCATTTCATATACTACATTAAAATTTTACAATTTGTATAATTCAAACAAAAATTGTCATAATCATTCACATTTTGGTTAGGGTTTCCAAGAATGTTCAATACGAGGGTACGTGGCAGTCGACAAAGATGGCCGAACCATGGTTTCTGACCAATAATTTGTTAATTTGTTTAACCAACGAGAACGATCACCACTCAAATGAGAATTTATAGGGTTTTAATTATAATTTATTTTTATGTTATGAAAAATTAAAAAAAAAACAAAAGAGAAAGCCTATTTAAAAAAAAAAACAATATAATAAATGTAATATTATTTTTAAAATTAAATAATGATACACATATTACATTTTTATTGTATTTTTTGTCTCATTAAGTATTATTTTAAATTTTTTTAAATAAGATACATGAAAGAACCACAAACCTCCATTTCTACTACAATGTATATATGTAACATTTTCCCTCAGGCAAGTGGTTGCTCCATAGACGGTGACTTTGTTTAGGGTTCCGATCAACTAATCCATAGACGGACTAATTATTATTACAGACGCATGAATCACCGATAAGATTACACCACACATCGAAATCACCCGGACAGACACGATAGCAGTCGTAATCATCGTAGCAATTCCGGGGACCTAAGTCAATTCCATTGATAACACCTGCATGCATATGCCCCATTAGTTTTTGCTATGATCAAAATATAAAACTGTAAACTTAGAAAAATTCAAAGAGAGATCTGGGGACCTTGGATGGCGATGAACAGGAGAATTAAGCATACCAAGTTGATGTTCTTCTTCATCATCGATCGTTCTTGATCCTTTTCTTCTCCTTCTTAATAATAATAATAATAATAATACTTTATTTTATATATTTATATGCATTTGAAAATGTTACGTTTTCCCTTTGAACATCTCTCATATTGTTTGCATGATTTTGTGGATAATTCGTATGCATGCAGTAAGGCACGCCCCTTTCGTGGGGATTCATTTGTTAGGAAGGAATTTCATGTTTTATGATCTCCTCCTAATCCTTTAAATGACTACATTTGTTTCTTAATAATAATTTTAATTTAATAAGTGTGACTGTTATTATAAAATAAAAATAATGAAAATTTTATTTTAGAAAAAGAATTGGTATGTACTTTCCTTGTTTTATAACAAATATTATTTCAAAATTAATTGCTATCAAACGAAAAAAAAAATTATAGTTCAAATTCAAGGTATGACAACCTTGGTTGTCCACCACAAACTTTAATCGTTCTCATCATAATATTTTTATTTTGGATATGGTATAATTCATATAAAATATTTATTATTATATTTTAGTCATAAGCTTTATAAAAATAATGTATATTCATATTAATTTAGAATCTTAAAATAAAATTATGTGTATTGATATTAAAAATATAAAAAGTAGACTATTATTAAGTGACAGAAAGATTTTTTTTTTTTTCTTTTCCTCATATCGTAAGGGGTCCAGTGTCATAGTGACTACTCTCCTCATTAAATTAGAAATACATCAATTATAAGTATATCATTGGACAAGAAAATTGAATAAAAATTTTGAAATTATTTCATACTAAAGAATTCAAATATCTAATTTCAATTATGTTATTAATGCTGACCTCTCAAAACGCAATTAGTCTAAGGAGTTGTAGCTAGAGGTGTAAGTCGGTTGGTTTAGCCGGTTTGAGGGTAAAAGTATAGTCCAAACTAATTGATACGGTTTAAAAATTTTTTAAATTAAGTTGGCCAAATAAATGTGCCAAACCAAATCGGTCAAACTCAATTTAAACGATTTGGTTCGATCGATTTATAATAATTTTATATATTTTTTTAAAAAATAACAAGTTTACGCATTGTTATACATCCCACAAAATTCAGCAATAAAATTACATACATTTCCGTTTGTTCAATACTATCGCAATATTAATAAAATCACATACCGTTACATTCGTTCAATACTATAACAAAATTAATAAACAAGATTGGGCATTCACGGGGAAATATATATATATATATATATATTTTTTTTGAAGTAGGGAGTACAGACGGTCAAGTGTAGGTTTTTGTTTAGATTAATTATTTGTTAAAAAATATAATATATTTTTTATGAAGCATTTAAAAAGTATATACTTAACTTTGCTGAGTTAATAATCCCTTATTCCATCTTCACCGCTGGAAATGAATTAATAATAGTCAATCTTTATTGTAAGTCTTCCCAACAATCAACTACAACTCTACGTGGTGAAATAAGTGCAGTTCGGTCACGCCACTTCCAAATTAATTAGCTCCACAGTTTAAAAATATAATATTAGTTATATATATTTTAAATATTATAATAAGAGTAAATTCCAAAATTGGTCACCATACAATAGTCAATTTCTGATTTTGGTCATCATATTTTAAAAATTATTTTTAAGGTCATCATACTTTAATTTTATTTTCAAAAAATGTCACTCCGTTAGAATATGCCGTTAGTTGGGTTAACGGACTAAATTTGAAAGGATATTTTTATCTTTTCACTGTCCCTTCTCCAAATAAAAAAATAAAAATTAAAAACCCTAATAATATTTTTTTAAAAATCCCTAATTGATATTAGGGTTTCTGATGTGCCCTTTCATCCACCGCCGCCGCCTCACTCCCTCTTTCTCTTCTCCGCCGCCCTCTTCCTCATTCTCTCCCACGCTGCTCCCTTCCTCCTTCTCTTTCCTGATCTCTGTCTCCCTCGACCTTCATCGCCCTCGATCTCCTCCTCCTCTTTCACACACTGAAATCAAATTCTAACCAAGGGCTCAAAATTGATCTGTTACTCGAGAAGGTTTAGAAGATAGGGGGCGTCGATGATGAAAAGTTCTTTCTTCTTCTTCGATCGGTGAGGAAGCCGCTGCGAGACTTCTTCTTCGCGCTGGACTTTCCTTCGCCGCTGGACGCTAGACCTTCGCTGACCTCTCTCTACCTCGCGTCGACCTCGCCGGGTTCCTGCAGATCTATAGAAACCAAGCGAGATATGCAGAAATCGATGAGGGTTTCTGCGAAAACCCTAGTCGGTTGGCCCTCGTCTCTCGCCGATCGCATGGGTTTCAATCGGTTTGGGTTTCAAGTCGATCTCCAGTTTAGGGTTTCGGGAGGGCTTTGAGGCGGTGAGATCGGGAGGGCTTTGAGGCGGTGAGGGCAGTCGGTGGAGGTCAAGGTGAAGCCGATGGAGGAGAGCAGGGGCTAATGAAGTAAAAAATATGTGGGTTATTTGTTTCGACCGAGAAAATGGGGTTCGCCGGAAAAACGTCGCCGGTAAAACGGGGTTCGCTGGCGGAAACCCAAGTGGAAATTTTGGAACTTTTAAAAATTACATATTTACCCCAAAATTTTGTGCTTCTTTAAACCCTAAACTCATAAGTTTGGTTAATTACTTAATTGACCCATTTTATTTGAAGATGGTAGTGAAAAGACAAAAATAACCCTTAAAAAAGTTGACCGTTAGTGGGTTAACGGTCAAACTTGACGGATTGACTATTTTTTAAAAGAAAAGTAAAGTATGATGACCAAAACCAGAAAGTGACTATAGTATAGTGACCAATTTTGAAATTTACTCTTATAATAATAAATATAATATATACCCAGCAGGTTCAATCGAAGTGGCAGGTTTCATCATTAAAACCGTCAACCAAATCAATCCTATCGGTTTAAAAATTTTCAAACCGCTAACAAAAATATATATTTTAAAACTGGCCAAATTTGACCTGTTTTGTAAGTTTCAGCCAAACCATTTACACCCCTAGTTGCAGCTGCGGGTTGCGACTGTGTGATTACTGTTATGTTTTTGTAACAATTGTGATAGTAAAAGGTACATAATTCGTACATAACAGTGAAAGAAGCCCATATATCAACATGTCAAACATTAACTTTAACAACTGTGATAGTCCAACAATTGTTATAGTACAATTAGGAGGACAATGCAATGTATCTTTTTAACAAATGACATGAGAACATTAGCTAGGGGAAAAAAACGAGACAAATTTAGGAGGTTAACGTATTAAATGAGTTATTTCTATTGGATCAACACGAATATGAGTATATATTCTTAGTTGTACAATATATTTTGCCGATAGTCAAATAATAGATTAATGTCAAACATTAACTTTAACAATTGTGATAGTCAAAAGATAGATTTTTCTTTGAAAGGGAGACTTTTACTTGTACATAATAGTGAAAGAAGCACATGTATCTCCATGTCAAGCATTAACTTTAATAATTGTGATAGTAAAAAGTACATAATTCTGTAAATAACAGTGAAAGAAGCCCATATATCAACATATTAAGCATTAACTTTAACAATTGCGATAGTCAAAAAATAAATTTCTATCGAGCATTAATTTTAACAATTGTGATGGTCCAACGATATATTTCTTTTGAAAGAGAAAGACTATCTACTTGTACATAATTCCGTACATATCAAGCAAACAAGTGCAGTCTATCGTTTTCCTTTCCTCAATTGCCTAGCTGCTGCCTCTCCAACTTTCTTAATTTATTTTTTAAAAATTTTGACTATGTCACTGAATAAATGGGCCTTTTGTACAAAAATATAAAAAGTATATTATTATTATAGAACGAAAAGAGTTTTTTTTAAAAAAAAATTTTTCTCATATCTTAAATAGCCAACGTTGATAATGGAGACTAATTTCCTCACAAATACATCAATTATAAGTATATCATTGGATAAGAAAATTGATTAAAATTTTAAAATTATTTCATACTAATTTCAATTATGTTATTAATGCTAACCTCTCAACAAACAGACCAAACTCATAAGGTCAGCCCACGAGGTCACGTGTCAGTCGACATGGTTTTTTGACGAATAATTTGTTAATTTGTTTAACCAACCAACAAGAACGAATCACCACTCAAATGATAAATAATAAAATGAGAATTTATTGGGTTTTAATTATAATTTATTTTTATGTTATGAAAAATTTTAAAAAACAAAGGAGAAAGCCTTTGTTTAAAAAAAATATATAATAAATGTAATATTATTTTTAAAATTAAATAATGATACACATATTCCACTTTTACTGTATTTTTCGTCTCATTAAATAACATTTTAAGTTTTTTTAATAAGACAAATGAAAGAACTGCCAAGTTCCATTTCTACTACAATGCATATATGCAACATTTTCCTCAAAAGAGAGTGGCCGCTCTGTGAACGGTGGCTTTTGTTTAACGTTCCAACAGACTAACTATTACAAACGCACCACCCACGGATAATATCACACCACACCTCGGTGGCGTCCGGACAGAGATGGTAGCAGTCGGAATCCCAGAAGCAACTCCGTTTCGGGGGACGTAATTCAATTCCATTGATAACACCTGCATGCATATGCCCCATTAATTATTGCTATAATCAAAATATAACTTTAAAAAAAAAATGAAAGAGAGATCTTAGGACCTTGGATGGCGATGAACAGGAGAATTAAGCATACGAAGTTGATGTTGTTCTTCATCATCGATCGTTCTTGATCCTTTTCTTATTATTCTTCATAATAATAATAATAATAATAATAATAATGCTTTATATATTTATATGCATTTGAAAATGTTACGTTTTCCCTTTGAACATCTCCCATATTGTTTACATGATTTTATGGATAATTCGTATTCATTAGTAAGGCACTCCCCTTTCGTGGGGATTCATTTGTTAGGAAGGAATTTCATGTTTTATGATCTCCTCCAAATCATTAAAATGACTACATTCAGCTTATAATAATAATTAATTTAATAAATATGATTATTATTCTAAAGTCAAAAATAGTGAAATTTTTATTAGAAAAAAATTGGTATGGATTTTCCTGTCTTATAATAAATATTATTTCAAAATTATTTATTATGAAAAGGGAAAAAAATTATAATTCAAATTCAAAGTATGACAACCTTGGTTGTCCAACACAAACTCTCATTCCCATAATAAATTGGTATAATTTATATAAAATATTTATTATTATATTTTAATTGTAAATTATACAAAATAATGTATAATCATATTAATTTAGAATCTGAAAGTAAAATTATATGTACACATTGTAAAAATATAAAAAGTAAACTATTATTGTGAGACACAAAAAACGTTTCTTTTTTGGGTAGCGTTGATAATAGTGACTAGTATTTAGGGATCACGATTCGACTTTGATCGTTATAGATTAGTACCAATATCGAGTCCTAGATAGACAAATCTAATTTTAACGGCTAGAACAGTAACAATAAAAATGGATCACTCTTTAATGAGACTGTATGAGCAAATGCCTGAACTAAAATATGCTATTACTATGGGAGCATGTACAATTACAAGAGGGATGTTCAGTACTGATTCTTATAGTACTGTTCGGAGAGTTGATAAACTAATTCCTGTGGATGTCTATTTGCCAAGCTGTCCACCTAACAAGAAGCAGTTATAGAGGCTATAACAAAGTTTCGTAAGAAAATATCTCGAGAAATCACTGAAGATAGAATAAGGTCTCAACAGGTGAATCGGTATTTTATTTCGAATCATAAGTTTCATATTCGGCGCAATATTCATATTGGAAATTATGATAATTAATTTACAAATACATCAATTATGAGTATATCATTAGACAAGAAAATTGACTAAAAGTTTTAAAATTATTTCATAATACAGAATTCAAAGATCTAATTTCAATTATGTTATTAATGCTGACCTCTCAACAAACGGACCAAACCCACAAACAGCAAACTCCAAAATAGAAATCCAAGAAATGAATGTTATGAAAACCCAGAAAAAAATTCCATGAAATCCGTCCATGAATGTCAAACCCAGTCCCAAAAAATAAAAAGCCCACCCAACACATCAAAAACCCAATTAGACCAAGAAGTTGTTGCTGTGGGTTGCGACTGTGTGATTACTGTTCTGTTTTCGTAACAATTGTGATAATAAAAAGTATATAATAGTGAAAAAAACTCATATATTTACATGTCAAACATTAACTTTAATAATTGTGATAGTCAAATGATAAATTTCTCTTTGAAATAGACCACTCTTTACTTGTACATAATAGTGAAAGAAGGGCATATATTCACATGTCAAGTATTAACTTTAACAATTGTGATAGTAAAAGTACACAATTTCGTACATAATAGTGAAAGAAGCCATATATCCACATATCAAGTATTAACTTTAACAAATGTGATAATTAAAGGATAATTTTTTGTCAAATATTAACTTTAACAATTACGATGGTCAAACGATAAAAAAAATTAATAATGAAAATCTAACTGCCTTAGTCACCGTCTCTTCTCTCCCAAATTCAACTTTTAAAAAATATTTATTCCCCTATCTTCTCATCATGGGAGGATGGAGAAAATAAATTTGTTGTAAACTTTTATTTTCTTGTTTTTAATTTCGTCATCTAATAAAAGGGATTAACTTCAATCTTTATTTTATTGTTCCTTCAGTAGATTTAGATCTACTTGTAGAGTATTATTCCTTCAATAGATCCATATATACTGGTAGAGTCTGATTGCGATTTTCATTGATGGTATTCGTTATTATAGAGATAGTTTCGTTGGTTCGTTGACGTGGTAGCGACGTCTTTGATGATGTTCGCTGGTTTGATTCAAGAAAATTCAGTTATCATATATCTAAGTATTAAATCTATGGTTTAGAGTTTTTATCAGAAAATTAGTGATGTATTTTTATTCGGATTAAAATTTCGATACGTGATATATCTATCATTTGATAAGATAAATCTATATAAGTTTATCTGTAATAAATACAACAATAATAATGACGTTTATACTTGTAAGTTATGTTTCTTTGGTTGTATCTTCCTTTTGTTAATGATAGATTTATTTTGAAAGAGAAAGACTATCTACTTGTACATAATTCCGTACATATCAAACAAACAAGTGCAATCTATCGTTTTCCTTTCCTCAATTGCCTAGCGGCTGCCTCTCCAATTTTCTTAGTTTCTTTTGTCTAAATTTTGACTATGTCACTAAATAAATGGGCCTTTTTGTATGGGATTAAATTAGTATGAATGGAATATTAAATTATAAATTGTTGTAGTCAAAGTACATAATCATCAAACATCATCAAGCCGATAAGTAATTTTTTGCACCTTCGCTGAAGCTCACGTACATGGGGAGGAAACGTTGTCGTTCGTTGACTGACTTTTCTGGAGTTTAGAATATTAATTTATATATTCATTCTTTTAACGCCAAAAAAAAAAAATAATAATCATTTGGGAAATTGCCTCCTTAACTTACTTGCAGAATCGTTCAAGAGGATTGGGGTAAAATAATATTCTTTCTGTCTTAAAATAATAATTTTATTTATTAAATTAAAATAATATAACAAATAATTAAATTTCAAATAATTTATGTTTGAATCTCAATTACACATACAAACTAGCACTTATTATAAATAATTTAAATAATTTAAAATTCTGTTTATACTCCCATGATAAATAGTAAAATTATAAAAATTCGTGAAATAGAAAATTATCTTTAAATCGAGTATTATAATGGAACACGATAAGACGGCTAATAAACAATTTTAATATTCATATCCTAAAAAAAAAACATGTAAAAGGGGTAATTATTTTCATATATAAAACAAACAAGTAGAATAAGGTGAAAGAGTAAATTTAGAAGAAAAGTATGAAACATTCAATGAGAAAAAATCAAGTATATAATTATTTTAATTGAATAATTTAAAAATGTAGAGAAGAATTGGTGTTGTACATCGTGCTTGCAGTTAGATACATGCATTAGGATCTATGCTATTATAATTTAATCATTGATTCTTAAAGAAAAAACCAAGTTGTACAAAGATATTGTGAACTTGAAATGATCAACCACTGAGCTGTAGACTACCAAATTTTGTTCTTAATTTTTTTTTTTTTTTTCCCAACTACCGTTCGGTAATTTATATGGTGGTCCTATAGGACCACCATGAATTTTACTCCTACCCCGCTACAGTAGCGCGCTACAGTTCCGCGCGCGCGCTACAGTACGCGCTACAGTAAACGCGCTACAGTACCTTCGTTTCTTTTGTTATTTTTGGCTATTATGATACATATTATGGACGTTTTTGTTGTATGATATGATTTCTTTTATATTTTTGATCTGATATCTAAATTCTGTTGATCTGATGTCTGCTATTTTGTGATCTGATGTCTATATAATCATGATTTGATCTACTTTGTTAAGTATATTTTAGTTCTACTGTATGATTTCTTTTATATTTTTGATCTGATATCTATAGTCTGTTGATCTGATGTTAAGTATGAGTTGATCTGATGTCTATATAATCATGATTTGATCTACCTTGTTAAGTATATTTTAGTTCTACTGTATGATTTCTTTTATATTTTTGATCTGATATCTATAATCTGTTGATCTGATGTTAAGTATGAGTTGATCTGATGTCTATATAATCCTGATCTGATCTCCTTTGTTAAGTATGTTTTAGTTCTGCTGTGTGATTTCTTTTAAAATCTTGATCAAATGTCTATAGTCTGTTGATCTGATGTCAAGTATACGCTGATCTGATGTCTATAGTCTGTTGATCTGATCTCCCTTTTTAAGTATGTTTTAGTTCTACTGTATGATTTCTTTTAAAATCTTGATCTGATGTCTATAGTCTGTTGATCTGATGTCAGTTATGAGTTGATCTGATGTCTATATAATCCTGATCTGATCTCCTTTGTTAAGTATGTTTTAGTTCTGCTGTGTGATTTCTTTTAAAATCTTGATCTGATGTCTATAGTCTGTTGATCTGATGTCAAGTATGAGTTGATCTGATGTCTATATAATCCTGATCTGATCTCCTTTGTTAAGTATGTTTTAGTTCTGCTGTGTGATTTCTTTTAAAATCTTGATCTGATGTCTATAGTCTGTTGATCTGATGTCAAGTATACACTGATCTGATGTCTATAGTCTGTTGATCTGATCTCCCTTTTTAAGTATGTTTTAGTTCTACTGTATGATTTCTTTTATATTCTTGATCTGATATCTATAGTCTGTTGATCTGATGTCAAGTATTCGCTGATCTGATGTCTATATAATCCTGATCTGATCTCTCTTGTTAATTATATTTTAGTTCTACTGTATGATTTCTTTTATATTCTTGATCTGATATCTATAGTCTGTTGATCTGATCTCTTGTATTCTCTCATCTGATGTCTATATAATCCTGATCTGATTTCCCTTGTTAAAAAAAGTATTTTTTTTTTTAAAAAGAATTTTTTATAAAAAAGGTATTTTTTTTTAAAAGTTTGTGCGTCAAAAAAAAAAAAAAAACTGTAGCGCGTTACTGTAGCGCGAAACTATAGCGCGTCACTGTAGCGCTACTGTAGCGCGCGCGCTTACTGTAGCAAGTAGGAGTAAAATTCATCCTACTCCTATAGTACCACCGTAAACGGACTCCTACCGTTCACCTAAAAATTCATTTACTTTATTTCAAAAAAAAATCATTTACTTTAATTTATTCTAAAACAAGTTCTATTTTCGTACGAGGAACAAATTATTATTATTTATATACGAAAATAAATGAAAATTTGAAAGAGATAAAAACATAATAAATTTGTTGTTTGATCATTTTTAATAACATATTATTTTAATCGATAAAAAAATCCATCCAAAAATTTTTTTTTGATTTGAAATCCACCCAATATTGTTCCCTTCACTCGTAAAAGAAATAAAAATATATAGTAAAAAAAAATTCATTGTGGTTTTAATTTTGAAAAGTCTGACATGTCATTTAAATTTATTGCCTTTCCATGATTTTGTAAATATTTTTTAATTTTCTTCTTAATTAAAGCATCTAACTTATATAGTTATACTTCATTTTTTTTTGGATAAAGTTATACTTCATTTGTTCCCTATTATAAGAGCATCTCCATCGCATACGGGATTCTCTATTTTTCTTCAAATTTGTTAGAACATCTCCAACCATACTGTAAAATCCAGTTTTTCTTAAAATTATAGTAAAAAGCTTCTCCAATGCATACGGTAAAGGCAACTATAATTTACCGTGGAGGGTCTGCATATGCTATATTTAGCGTACCGCAAGGAGACGCAATCCCTGTAGAAAGTGGGCTTCTATAATTTTTAATAATATTTTAAAAAACCAGCCATGTTGTATTTTGTTGGAAAATTTCTTTATTTTTATTTTCTATTTATTGGTTAATTCTTTTTTTTAAAAAAATTATTAACACTAATATAATTTTATGATATAAAATATATTTAATATTTATAATTAATGCATGATTAAAACTTTTGTATTTAATTATATAATTAGCAATTCTTAAATTTTTACCTTCATTTTTATAAATAATGAGTAAATATAAAATTATCCAACATGAATTCTTATTTATACATTATTTTTATTATTAATTAATAATAATTATTCAAAAATATAATTTAAAATTAAATCACTAAATTTATAATTATAGATATGTATATAAAAAAATAATGTGAATGAATAAAAAAATTATAGTGATATAAAAATAAATTTGAATAAAATATTATTTGTAGGTAGAATATAGAGTTGTTGGGTTAGAGTGAAATTACTGTAAAACACTGTAGACTGAATTTTATAGTAAACTGTACTGTATATTTGAGTATTGGGTTGGAGATACTATCATAAAACTCTCATCCAATGGGTACTGTAAAAGTGACATATACGTTATATTTAGCGTATTACGTTATATTTAGCTTATGAAAAAGGCAGCGGGAGTGGGCATTTTTTATTTTTTTAATATTTCTTTTGCAACTTTATTTTCTTTTTTTAACTTTATTATTTATTCATTTTATTTTAATTTTAACACTAATAAATTTTTTTGCTTAACATATATTTAATATTAATAATTAATGTATGATTAAAAATTTTGTATTTAATTATATAGTTATAAAACTTATTTTTATTATTAATTAATATTAATTATTTAAAAATATAATTTAAAATTAAATCACTAAATTTATAAATATAGATATGTTTATAAAAAATATAATGTGAATGAGTAAAAAAATTACAGTGATATAATAATACAAATAAAAATAAAATTGTATAAAATATTATTTTTAGGTAGAAGATAGAGTTGTTGGGTTGGAGTGGAGTTATTGTAAAACACTGTAGATATTGAATTTTAGAATAACTATATTTTGGAGTATGTGGTTGGAGATACTCTAAAAACAAAGTGATAAATCTTTTAGTGATTATAAAGTTTCTTTTTTTTGAAGACGATTATAAATTTTCTTAAAAAAAACATAAAAAAGAGTTTTTATGCTTATCATAAAAAATATAAGAAGTAATAAGAATTTCTACATTATTTTAGTCTTAAAAAATAATCATAGTTATAATATTAAAAATAATGAAAAACACTCAAATTTATTGACTTATAATTCAACCACTGATAAAAACTCCCCGTTTAAAGCTAAGAAATGTAATTCATTTCTACTCAAAGATTATATATATATATATATATTATTATTTTTGTTTTGTACAAAGAGAGAGACGTTAAAACCTATTAATCTAACTAATTTAGTTCATAGTGTGACTTGAACTCAAGATTCCGTGCTCCTAAGTGCCTCGATACCATAGGCGGATCTACATGTAATCATGGTAAGGCGACCGCCCCACGTTGATGCGAAATTTTTAGGGGGTAGGGGTATTCGATCGATGGAGAGTTGCAGTACCGCCCCACGATCGGCGCTATGCTTATTGTTCTTCATCCTTTATCTCTTCCCCATCAGTGCATTCTGAGTATGGATTTTGAGAATTTGTTCATGTGTTGAATCTTGGCTATATCTCTTCTACTCTTTATGTTTTATTCTGTCTTGTTTTCTTTACCGATTTTGTGTTTTATCTCTTCCCCCATCAGTGCATTTTGAGCATAGATTTTGAGAATTTGTTTATGTGTTGAATCTGTTGGCTATATCCCTTCTACTCTTTATGCTTCATTCTGTCTTGTTTTCTCTACTGATTTTGTGCTGGATGATGAAAAAATTTGGCCAGGAATGAGTTGATCTGGGCACCAAAGCATACCATCACCAACAAGTTTTTGTTTGTTTTTGTGTTATTCAAGTGTTTGATAAAATGTTGCTTTGAACATTTTACTTTAAAAGTCAATATAAGCAAAATAATTTCTTTAACTCCCCACGTTGTCAAAATTCCTGCGTACGCCACTGCTCGATACGATCTACTACTTTCGGTATGACTCGAACTCAGGATCGCCATGCTCCTAAGTAATTCCTATATATTTATTTATATTTGCTAAAAGATATATTTATTTATTCATATGCCATAGTTCAAATATAGGAGTATGCAAGCTATTGGATGATTCACATCTCAAGATTTAAACGAGGATATACATCATGTGGTTGAGAGCACGCCATTTACGTTGATTCACATCTCAAAGTCAGATGCTAATAAACATATTGAACTATCCGTGCGGCCAAAACTTCTCATAGTCCGAGCACAATAGTATGCCTAACGTATATGATATGACCAATTAATAAAAATATTCGCCTTCGCGTTCGAGCCTCTTACTGACGGCTGCTATGTCAAAAGCGACAAAAACCCTAACTGATCCCTTCGAAATTTTATATAACCATCATACTATGATAATTGGTTTTAAATATTTACTATACATTGATTTAACCCGTAATAAATCGGATTATTTTTTATAGTAAAAAAAAAAAGGAAAATCGTGGGTGATGGAAGCATTGCCTGGTCAGCTGGAAAGATATCCAGTTGGCATCCCGACTTCAAATTGTTACTTCAAATTGTCAGAGGTTTTAGAGTTCAGAACCAAAGAGAGACATAAAAAATCTTTTTAGCTTTGGATACACAAATCTGGTCGGTTTGCTGTTCTTGCAAAAACCAAATTGTCCGTTTGACTGCATCAAGCCAAAGATCCATGGAGAGAATCACTACAATTTAACCTCTCCTTCTTACCAGGTGATTTTGATTTTTGAACTTTCCTCCATCTACAACAGATTTTGCTGTACCTAAAATGAACATTTCCTCCTCCAACAACAAGAACTCCCCTGTTTCTTCTTTTCAGACAAGATGAATCTTCTTCTTCAAAAATTCCTCGTACCTTGCCTTCTGCTATTCGTATCTTTAATGGTCCAACTCCAACCGTTATCCGGAATTGATTTTGTCATAAATAGGTTTAATTCCTCTGTTATATCCCTTTACGGGAATGCCACAATTGAATCCCGGATTCTTACTCTCACAAATGTCACAACTTTCTCTACTGGTCGTGCTCTTTACCCTTCAAAGATTGTAGCGAGGGAATCCAATTCGTCGTTTGTTCTTCCGTTTTCAACTTCCTTCATCTTTGCTATGGCGCCCAACAGGTTGTACAGCCCCGGCCATGGATTCGTGTTCTTGTTTGTTCCTCGAACTGGGATTAACGGGACTGACCCGGGTCAGAATCTGGGCTTGCTGGATTTGAGAAGTTTGGGGAATCCAGAGAATCATCTCTTTGGGGTTGAGTTTGATGTGTTCAAAAATGAAGAATTTAAGGATATTAATGACAACCACGTTGGTATAAACATCAATTCACTTGTGTCAGATGTTGCTCATGATGCAGGGTATTGGCCAGATGATGTGAACAAACCCTTTGAAACCTTGAAGTTGAATGATGGGAGGACTTATCAAGTTTGGATTGATTATGCTGATTCTAAAATCAATGTGACCATGGCACCAACTGGGATGAAACGGCCGAATCGGCCTTTGCTGAATTCAACCCTTAATCTTTCTCAAGTTTTTCAGGACGAAATGTATGTGGGATTCACCGCAGCTACAGGTAAATTAGTTCAAAGTCACTTAATTTTAGGATGGAGTTACAGCAATACTGATTTCTCTCTGAGTAAGGCATTAATCACAAGTGGATTGCCATCTTTTGAGCTTCCTCAAGTACCCATTACTAAAAAAACAGGATTTCTTGTAGGCCTAACAGTAGGAGTTCTTATTTTTGTGGCCTTGGCATCTTTTGCTTGTCTTGTCCTGGTAAAGAATTATAAGAGAAAAAAGAGAGAGAGAGAAGAAATGGAAGATTGGGAGTTGGAGTATTGGCCTCATAGAATGTCTTATCAAGAAATTGAGTCTGCAACTAAGGGATTTTCAGAAGAAAATGTGATTGGAATTGGAGGGAATGGGAAGGTGTATAAAGGCACTTTGGCAGGTGGGGTGGAGGTTGCTGTGAAGCGAATTTCTCATCAGAATAGTGAAGGGACAAGAGAATTTGTATCGGAAGTTTCGAGTTTGGGAAGATTGAAACATCGAAATTTGGTGGGATTGAGAGGCTGGTGCAAGAAGGAGAAAGGTAACTTCATAGTGGTTTATGATTATATGGAAAATGGGAGTTTGGACAAGAGAATATCCCATTGTGACGAGGACAAAATGTTGTCTTGCCAAGAAAGAATTACGATTCTAAAGGATGTGGCTGCAGCACTCTTTTACTTGCATGAAGGGTGGGAATCTAGAGTTTTGCACAGGGACATCAAGTCCAGCAATGTCTTACTTGATAAAGACATGAATGCAAGACTCGGCGATTTTGGCTTGGCAAGAATGCATGATCATAGCCAAGCGGCTGCCACAACTCGTGTGGTTGGAACCGTCGGTTATATGGCGCCGGAATTGCTCAAGAATGGCAGGGCTTCAACCCAAACAGATGTCTTCAGCTTTGGAGTACTTGTTTTGGAGGTCTTATCCGGCAGGGCGCCGATAGATGAAGGAAAGCCACTTCTTATAGATTGGGTATGGGAGCTAATGAGGCAAGATGAGCTTCTGAATGCCCTGGACAATCGACCAAGGGAGCGATCCGAAATCGAAATCCACGGGCAGGAAATCGAAAGAGTGCTGCATTTAGGGATGTTATGTGCACACCCCGACCCTAATGTTAGGCCAACAATGAGACAAGTAGTGAAGATTTTAGAAGGGAAGAAGAATGAGGTTGATGAAACAGAAGGGGAAGATATGGAGGCATATCTTCTTGGAAAAATGAAATCCAAGGAATTAATGTGGCCTGGTTTGTTGTCATTCAGTAGCAGCAGTTCACACCCAACATTTGAAGAACTTAGAGAGAGTTTATCATCTCAAGTGTCAATGTCTTGGTCCAAATCTATGGCTGAGGGTAGGTGATCCAATGTCTGTCTGTTTGTTTTTTTATTCTTTATTTTTCGGCTTACAACTTGAGGTTCGAACCACGAACTCAACGTTATAAACTCTCACTCTTACTCCCTTTCCAAACCCTCCCATCCTCAAGATTATCTAATGTCTGTAAATATAAATGTCTGTAAAATTTTTTAAAGACGATGAATAACCTTTTTGTGAAAACTGAATCACGAAACCCCACAAATTCCAGGGCCAGGAGGAGATCGTGAGAATGGAGGAAGTGCAGAGGAGGAGGCAAATGAGGTGGCCAAGTCAGCTAGAACATGGCATAGAGTATAGAAGTATAATACACAAGTTTGGTATGCTGTTTGTACCTTTGGCTATGGTTCCATTTCCTTACATTCATTCATTTTCTTCCAGTAGAAAAAAGGTTTCTGATTTCACTCTATCTTCTTTAGTTTCTCTTCTTTATCACCAATTGTTGGAACAAGTATCATTATTCTTCAAATAAATAAAAAAGTAAAGCTATAAGCAGAGGGGAGATTTCAAATTTTCGGGGACAAAATTGTAGCGATATGAAAGATAGACATCGGTCAGAGTTCTACCGAAATAACCTTCCTAAAAAAATTTCGGCAATTTCGGGGCGGACACTCTCCTGACCACGGCACTAATTTAATTAAAAGTTAATATATTATTATTATTATTATTCTTTTCTCCAAATTAAAACTTTTGCATGTTACGTTATTAATGATGTATATCCTCCGGAAATATTGGATGTATGGCGTATGGGTTGACCACTGAAAGTGAAATATTGGTCCCTGATTTTTGAGAGTTTTGAAGATTTGAAGGGCTTATTATATGTTAGTCTATGGGCTTGCGTCTTTGGGTAGTTGCCACTTGCAAGTGGTTTACGACTTGATTAGGTCTTCAAACACTAATTCCTTTATATTTTCTTAATCTTTTCATTTTGTGATATTTAATACCAAAATTTGTTATTCGTCCAGAGATTGTCTTCACTTTCAGAGTTTTCTTGAGTAATAAGGGAGGTCCACAATTATAATAAGTGAGTTTTGATGGTTTATTGGAGTTTGATGGTCTAATTTTATTTGTGATAATTCTTGATAAATTATCTCTCGGAGGTAAGTTTTTCCGTCATCTTGGTGGTACTAGTCTAATAAACTTTTACGTTAACTGCCAAGACTGATAATGCTCTTATAGAATTACGTTGAACGTCCCTTTATGATATGCATTTTCTGATCGACGGAACAACGACTATCGACCAGAAAGAAAAGAACGGACTACAGTGAAGAAATTCTTGCATAGACCAAACTCTTTTTTGTTCCTCCAAAGAAACTATCGAAATTCAAGTTTGGTTGTCCTCAAAGGATGACCTAAATTCATGTTTGGTTGTCTAGTTGGAAGACCGAAAAATTTGTTTAAATGGGTCAGTTTGGTCTTCCATTAACTTTGAGTTTTATCCGATAAGGATATCAATATTTGAGTTTACTTTTGATTACACTCTTTTTTTTTTTTCGGCTATCCCATGAGATTTCCTCCAAGAGAAATCATGAGACTCAAGTTATTGAGATTCCCACATCGGTAAATTGTCCTTTGTTAACTTCTTAATTTATTAAAATTTTAAAAACAATGATTGTCAGGATGGATAATGCTCTGGATGGTTATGTTGGGCTCGGATCTAGTCTAAATTTGCCACCATAAAAGGAAAATTTAAAAAAAAATTCATATAAGTTAAATTGACCAACCGTAAATAAAGATTTTCTAAACTTTCAATACATAAATTAATTGGGATCAGCCGATGATGGTGTACTTTGAAAAAAAAGAGGCGCCAGTTGGAACTTGGGTGAAATTATTTCAAAAGCCATATCAACTTGTGAAGGACTTAATTTAGATTTAACGAAGTTTGGAGGGCCAGTTTGATAAAAACTAATTACTACAATTTACCATTTTTGCATTCTTTACCTCTTCCTCCGCCAATATCCAGTAATCCGCCGCCGCCTGAACTACAAGTGACCGGAGGACAGAACTTATCGCCGGAATGCAATCCTTATATCGCCGAATATCCCTAAGCCGAGCCCTAATCTCAACCCAATCGCGCCTAAACGGCAACCAATCTTACTGTACCAGCCAAGTTGTTGGCAACGGCAAGGACAGCCCGAAACCTGCGAAGAAGAGAAAGGAGAAAGAGACGCTGTACTCCAAAATCAGTCCATTGGGAAACCCGAACACTAAGGTTGCGCCGGTGCTTGATCAGTGGGTTCAAAGCGGCAAAAGAATCCGGTTCGCCGAGCTTCTTCGCCTAATTCACGACCTCCGCAAACGCAAACGTTTCTCTCATGCCCTCCAGGTACTTATTCAATTCATAAGTTTTAAGAAAAGGTTTAAGCTTTTGTGTTCCCTAGAGTTTTTACTAAAATTTAATTTTCTGGGTTGATTGTTGAAGAGTTAATCTAATGATAGTTTTTATGGGGTTCAAGGTTTCATAAGCATCATTTGTAAATATACCAGAGCTTTGCTTTGTATGGATGTGTTTCTATTCTGTTAATGTATGGAAATATGTGAATAAGAACAGTTCTGCCAGAAACAGAATAAAGGTGTCAAGGAGAAAGAATGAATCTTGAATAACAAAATGAAATGTCCAATTTGTTTGGATCCTCAAATTTTCATGAAATTAGTTGCCGGTCATGCGAAAAAGCTACAGAAATTGAAAATGCTGCTTCATGATGTTTATATTAACAGGTCTCTGAATGGACAAAAAAGAGCGGCATGTACAGAATCACACCCACAGAACATGCTGTGCATCTTGATTTGATTGGTAGGGTACATGGATATCTTTCTGCTGAATTGTATTTTAATGACTTGAGTGAACAAGATAAAACAGAGAAGACATATGGTGCTCTTCTGCATTGTTATGTTCGCCAGCGAGACATTGATAAGTCATTGTCTCATCTTCAGACCATGAAGGAGAAAGGACTT
Source organism: Knoxia roxburghii (assembly GCA_030378225.1). Lineage (NCBI taxonomy): Eukaryota > Viridiplantae > Streptophyta > Magnoliopsida > Gentianales > Rubiaceae > Knoxia > Knoxia roxburghii. The sequence goes on along the minus strand of CM059420.1, from coordinate 41,524,740 downwards.
AGCTTGACAGTTGTTTCTTACATAGATATCATGTCCCTTTTTACAAATACAGGTCAGCATGAGAAGGTTGCTGATGTGCTGAATCTAATGAAGGAGGATGGGGTTGCCCCTGACAATTTGAGTTACAGAATCTGTATCAACTCATATGGAGTGAGATCAGATATTGATGGTATGGAAAAAGTTCTTCGTGAAATGGAAAGCAAGCCTGATATCGTTGTCGACTGGAATACATATGCGGTTGTTGCAAATTTCTACATTAAAGCAGGTCTAAAGGATGAGGTAAACAGTTACCTTGAAGCAGCGGAGAAGAAATTAGATAATAAGGATACTCTTGGCTATAACCATCTAATCTCACTCCATGCTCATTTGGGGAATAAGGACCGAGTGCTTAGGTTATGGGAACAAGAGAGAAACACTGTGAAATGCGTCAACAAGGATTACATCAATGTGTTGAAGAGTCTGGTCAAGCTTGATGAGTTTGAAGCGGCAGAGGAGTTGCTCAAGACATGGGAGTTGTCTGGCAACTTCTATGATTTCCGAGTTCCAATCACAATTGTTGATGGTTACATTGAGAAGGGGTTATGCAAAAAGGCAGAGGCAATGCTTAGAGATTTGATGGACAAAGGAAAAGCAACTCCAGCAGCAAGTTGGAGAAGATTATCAGCAAGATATCTGCAAATGGATGATCCCAACAAGGCTGCTGAATGCATGAAATTTGCAGTGTCTTTTAACGGGCAACAGAAAAATGGAAACCTGAGCCAAATGTTCTTGCAAAGCTAGTCGATTTACCAGATGATTAATGGAGACAGAAAGATACTGAGACATTTCAATGCGTGAACAATGCTATGGGACTGGCAGCAGGCGGCGAAACTATGCCCGACCAGGAGAACAGGAAAGAAAGATATGGTTAAGATTAGAGGGACATCTGATATATCACTTGATGACATAGGTGGCGTTAAAGAATTTGGCCCTTTGGAGCTGAACCGGGAGGTGGTTTCGAATTTTCGCCACATGTTACTGCATACTCGGATGGAACAAATTAATTTTCTGTATGACTCGAACTATGGTTAGAATATTTACTTATCCCTGAGGAAGAATTTGTGGCTCCTCTTTGATGTGTGGAAAGAATTTGTCTGAAAGTATAAACTATATGTTCAGGAACCCAATTTTCTGATGCAGAAGCCATCTGGATGAACACACATCATTCGGATTCGACAACAGGCAGCGGATGGGTGCTCTGTGAGAAATTGTTGAATTCAGAATAAGAGGATTGAAGGTAAAGTAAGTATTCAGTTGCTTTGGATATAAAAAATTCAATCAGCCATGAATTTAACAGGTGTTGTGTTGCTCTCTTGGTGGCAACTGAGAAGCAAGCTCTATTGTAACATATTTTATATTTATTTATTTACTTAATATAATTTTATTTTTCTCCTTTAATCGTTTAGTATCAATCTATTTCATTCTTATAAAAATAAATGTGCAATTTTTTCCCCTTATTTTTAAATAACAATTAGTTTGGACTTATTTAAAATAATCACTGTAAAAATAACCTTGATTTTAACAATTACCATTGTTAATCTGAAAAAATTACAAATAAAAGTAACACCAAATTTTAATTTCCAGTAAAGATATTTTATTTTAAAATTTGGTATTTTAGTAGTAATTAATTAATTAATACCACGTATTTTTACAGAGCTTGATATTCATTTTATTTAGCTATATAATTGATAGATCCATAGTTAATCATAATTTAAACTCCTTAAACAAGTTTAAATTGAACCCGAATCATTAATTTCGAATGTAATATGTTTTATTTATAGTAAGATAATTCTTTTTATTAATTATCCAACAACCTCGTAACAAGGAGTGTTGGTGCAACACACTTAAAGTACTTGTACTTCCATCTCGGATCATATTCCGGAAATTACATATATTAATTCAGTAATAATTCCACCATTTTTGACGCCGCCGCCATAATATTCCGGTGAAATTTACTGCTGTAGTACTGTAGTAGCTAATTTAGCGGGATGGAGTTTAAACTAATTGGATATTCCTCCTCAAGCTCTTTCACCAGCTGATGTTTATGACGATCCATGTCCGGCTATGTCGGCTCACTTAACTTTCCGATCATCGGCTTCCGCCAGACGCGGTGGCCGTGGGACCCAGATACCCATCTCCGCCGCAAGTTTCTGATCTTTATGATGAACCATGTTCGGCGATGTCAGCTCACTTAACAGTCCAACTTTCCGATCATCGGCTACCGCCAGACGCGGTGGCAGTGGGACCGGGAGTCTAATCTCCGCCGCAAGTTTCCTAAGCGGTTTTATAGGAGTCTCCCAAAAGACACCAGCATTGTTATCTTCTTCTGCCGTTGCTGCTGCTGCCAGGGCAGCGCAAACAGCAAAAGTTAAGATCAAACAGAAAGTCCAGTTGGATTTCCCCATTGTTTCTCTCTTTCTTTCTTTGTTTTTGTTTTTTTTAAGAAGAAATTGTTGCTGTGGTTTTAGTATGAGGATGGTGGAACTATTTATAGTTGTATTTTGAAGCTTTTGGTGTTACGAACGTAGTGGCGTCGAACTATGGTTAGAATATTTACTTGTCCTGAGGAAGTCCGGTATATACTGCAATTTGTGGCTGCTCTTAAATGTATAGAAAGAATTTGACTGAAAGTATAAACTATATGTTTAGAAACCCAATTTACTGATACAGAATTGTAACATTTTCACCTACATTAAATGCCTCAAATTTCTTGAGGAATTGACCTCGGATAAACCAAGGGAGGTGCAAGAAGTTGGATTAGAAAAAGAAATCTGTTTGTGAAATGTTTCTTCAAAGTCTGATTACTAGACGCTTCAAATTCTGGAAACATCAGATGCATGAGGAGTTTGGGATGTTTTATGGATTTGAAATTCCGGCAAACGGGGATCATGTGAGCTCAATCGATTTCCTCTTGTTGTTGCTATGGCAGAGTATAAATATGTACTCAAAGCAGGCTTTTTTTTTCTTGCGCCAATCTTTCTTTTTTTAAGTTTCAAAATGGTGGGTTCGAAATGGGGTGGTTACTTGACCTTCATATCTATTATGGGATTATCATTGAGCTTTATTTGCGGAGCGGAGAGTGAAGCAGCGTTGGAAGAAAGGGCTCGTGATGATGTCAATGGTGGTGAGATGGGAGTGCGCAAACTAGGTGACTTGTGGGGTATGGGTACTGGTGGACGAAATGGTGGCTGGGGGAACGGTGGCGGAGGAGGTGGTGGAGGCGGCTATGGTTGGGGTGGTGGAAGCGGCGGAGGTGGAGGAGGAGGAAATGGTGGCTGGGGGAACGGTGGTGGAGGAGGAGGCGGAGGCGGAGGCGGAAGTGGGCACGGCGGATATGGAGGAGGAGGAGGAGGCGGTGGATGGGGAGGAGGAGGAGGTGGTGGATGGGGAGGATGGATACCAGGCCAACCATACAATTGTGCACCCGAGAACAGATGTTTTAGCTGTAAACCTTTCAAGCTCTACAGGCACAATGACCATATCCATATCCTTACCGAAAATGGTGTTCATTCTCTCTTCCCACTGAATCACAACGCCACCGCAGAAACATCATCAGAACATGCACCTTGCCACCTTCTCAATTCTAAATCCACAACTCTATTCTAAATAACAGTTGTGGAATATGTATGTAAGGGCTATCTATCCCATCCCTAATACAATAAATAAAAATTGAATCTTTAAGATTCTTCTTCATCAAGTAATTTTACAACTCCATTTCATTCTAATCTAACTAAGCATTGTAGTTTTGATTGATGATACTTCAACTAGAGATGAATCTAACTAAGGATTCGAGGCGACTGAATCTGGGAAAATGCTAAAGGTGTTCTGTTCCAATAATGCCCAAGGCACCTTAACTTGAAATTGACTGGGGAGGATTTTTTTTTTACCGAGGCCGAACTCTTCGCTAGGTGCCTATAGATCGGAGGTATGACACCCCCTCCCACTCTCTCTTGGCGGGGAGGGCTTTATTTAGACTCACTTTAAAAGTAAAAAAACTAAATTACTAAATATTGTTTAAATTTTGATTGATTTTATCATTTAACACTTTTAATAATAAACTAATATTCTAAAAAAAATAAATAAAAACTATTACTAGTTACCGCTCCAATACTTACACTTCACCGCCTCAATTTGAACTAAAATACATTCTTACAATATCCTCTCTTTTTTTCCTTATTTTAATTAAAATGATAATTTTATCAAAACCTTATCACAATTTAAGCATGAATCAGGCACGCCTGGTATATTTTATATGTCCTTGGCTATTTTCTTGTATTTTTATGTTTAAAACTAGTTTTATAGGAAATATTTAAGGAATTATTGGAAAGAATTAGAAAATTAAAAGAAAGAATTGTTTATAATCAAAACTTATATGGTCTACGCATATGTTTTAAATAAAAAATAAAGTAATGATATAAAAATGGTAAAAAAATCATGGGCAATGGTTCTAATAGTAACCCCTTCCTGCTTTTGGCCCCTTAAGCCGCTGTACCACGCCATTAGTCAAAGTTATTTTATTCTATTTTTTTATTCTATTTTTTCATTCTAAGACGGTTGAAATTGTACCTTAATCCACAATAACAAGTAATGAATTATACGTTACTAAATATAAAATTATGTCATTAATAATTTTATTAAAATTCTTATTATATATTTTTAATATAATTTTATTTTTCTCTTTTTATTATTTAATATTAATCTATTGTATTTCAAAAAAAATATTAATCTATTCTAGTTCTGAGAATCTACTTCCATTTGCTTAAAAAAAAAAAAAAAAAGTTTTTTGAAAGTTGAGTTTGGGAAGAGAAAAGAAGAGAATCGTGAGTTCTGTCATGCTAGTTTGATTGAATTGTTAATTTGAAATCTTATCTATGAATAGTTAGTATTTACTTATGATTTTAATATGTTAACACTTCAAATGAGACTTCAATAGCAAAAGATACAGTTTGAAGCGAAATGATAATTTTGTCAAAATCGGGATTAAAATTGAAATCTTTGAGTGGCGCATGATTGGAGGGACATCAGTTGGATGACCATTCAAAATTCAGATTTTTAAACAGGAACCCTCTTACATTGGAAGTGAAATCCAGATTGAGAAAAATCCAACTTTATAACAGTAAAAACTGGATCCGAAAAGGCGAGGACTTGGTGAGCTGTTAGAAAGATTATGTTGAAGTAACATAGATGAGATAATCCAAAGAAATAATGAAGCAGTAATTCAATGAGTATTTTTTTTTAAGCGTGACAATATTTCCCCGATAAGGATATTCTTACTCTACAAACAAGCAAGGGTTACAAGAAATTCCTCAAAAGATATAAAGAAGAACAGAGTTTTTGTGCTTGCAACAAAAAACTCTCAAATAGAAATTAGTTTATGAATATGAATAGTTGATGTTAAATTCAATCTTTTGGATAACTATATTCTGATTTTTTGTTTTATCATAAAATGAACATAGGATGTTGGTATTTATAGAGGACAAGAACTCACTTAACTAAGAGACACCAATGTTCAAATACTAAGAGACATCAATTTAAACACAAAGAAACACCAATGTAGACACTAATTCAAATACTAACAGTCATTAACTTTACTCAAAATGTATCAATATTAAAGAGGCATATATGTTAAATTATCTACGAGAAGATGTCAATTTCTTGCAGATCGCAAAGCAAACAGAAGCCATAACAGAACTAGGAAGGGGGAAATATATATACATTAAATATATATAAAATTCAGCCTCGTTTGAATAGTGGAAGACAAATATATGTAAATTAATAAGAATCATTATGAGGTTTGTACTCTCTGTCTCACTATAATATTTCTTCCTGCCAATAATCTTTTAATATTTTGTCACTTGTATGTAGGAACGATGCTAACGCATCGTTAAAAGAATAATGAAAAGCCTATAAATTTTATTTTAATTATTATAATTTTATGGTTTGTATGAATTAAATTAATTGTTTAAAGATTGGAAGACAAATATATATACATTAATAAGAACCATTTTGCCCAAATTTCATAAATTTTACAAGTATGAAATCTTTCGAGTTTTGAGACAGATTCTACTAGAAACATTTTCAAAATCATTTTGTATTTTGACTTGAATATTTCGTCAATTTCTCTTATTAAGATTTCTTATTAACTATTGATATGCACACATACTACAATAGTAGATTACAAAGATTATCAAAAACACGGGCCCCTCTCTTCTCTTCTGTACTTCTTTGCTCCCTTGTTTTCTTGGCCCGGGTTAGGGAGCTTTCAACATATATATATATATATATATATATATATATATATACATATCAAATTCGCATATCAACGACACTACACAATGACGAAAGGAACAACGGCCAAAATTTTTTCTAGTAGATTATTCCGGTCGAACTTCGATCGATGTCCGTCTTTCATATACTGTTGTAATTTTATCCCTAAAAATTTAAAATTTGCGTCTACCCCTAATTACAATATTATGCAAGTAATTAATAGTATAACATGGTTATTGATGATCTATACAACTTCAACAGCTGTAAGATGTAAACCAGGCAAAGTCTCCAATAAATCTACAGTAAGCATGGAAGCCCGGGACCGAGCTGGACGACTAGAATATGCAGCCATGTTGGTTGCTGATGCGGGTTTTGAAGATGTTGTTGTACGTTCAATGGTTTTCACCCATTTGGCTTGCATGTACCTCTGCTTTCTCCATGGCGCCAAGTGCATCTTCTTCTCCCTCATGCACTTCTTGGCTGCCGAACACAAGATCTTGATCAATGACAATAATCTCTCTATTTTGCCTACATAAACTTCAGGAAGCCGCTTGATCAGTTGGTTGTATTCTTCACTCCCCCTTGCCATCTCGAACTCGGCCCGGAAATTCAGCTCTATTATCACTCTCACTTCTTTCTTGTTCGAGTTTTCTGATGAGTTGTTGTCTATCACGTCTAGAAATGTATGTTCACCTGTAAAGAAAAATCCAAATTTGCAGCATTTTATCAGAACACTTGGTTTCAACTCCTTACTTTACTCAATTCTTGCAACTATTATACTGTAGATCTAAATTTATTCAGTTCAGATCTAATTATTCAGTGATTTGAACAGAATGAAACAGAGTTGGCATAGGGTAACAAGAACAGATGATCAGGTCAGATGTTTTTGTTACCTAAATCTTGAGGAAAGAGAAACAAGAAAGTTTTTTTCTTGATGCCCATATAATAAAATCTGTTGCACTCTACAGAGCTATTTTGTTTCTTAGTCAAAAAAAGACAAAGAGTTGAGAAAGTAACATGCATTATTATGATTGCTGATCAAGATCAGGGGTGAATATTGATAAAAAAAGTGGGGTTTGGATGTTTACACCTAAATGATCCAAATTCGTGAGCTAAAAGGGCACATATATTATTCTAAAAATGATATGATCTGGATTGGAGTATGAATTTTTTAATTTAAGAGTACAGCTATACATAAATCTAGTAATAATGACATACTTTTATTATACTTTTGTTCGTCCTTTGTTGAACTAAAACCTTAAAAGATGGCATCTTTGAAGTATATACCTGAAGGAATATCAGGTGAACTCCTCCACTTGGACTTGCAAATTGCACTGTTCAAACCTGCATTCCGTAAACGTCCACAGATCTCTTTCATCAAACATTTCTTGCAACCATTCCCATTAATCCCTCTTCCACAAATGCAAATTACGTTCCCAGATTCTTTCACTGCTTCTTTTGTGATGTTTCGGATTTTTGATTCTATTGAAGTTGTTCTGCATAATGTGTCCTGCATGATATCATCAAATCAAAAATCATTATTCACCATTCTTTACAAACTAACATAATAGCCGGAATCAGCAAATTCAGGGATCGGAATTTCACATTTCCATGATTCTTTCTTTTCTTAGAGGACCAAATCAAAACGAGAATTCATATAACTTACTTGTAATAACTGATTCTGGGACTCCCAGAAATTTTTAGTTTCTGAATTGTCTTTCTCTTCATTTTCAATTTCCTCCTCCTCCACTTCGTTATCGCCATAGCCATTGTCACTGGCGCTTCCGCTCGACGAAAGCCCTTCACTTTCTTCATCGAGGAACCCGAATACAGTATCCTGTATATTGATCGCCGCCGGGTCGCCGGGAAACCCAATTTCACGGCTATCCCACATCAAAACCCGGTGATTCAATCTGTAATTTCTAGCCATTGTTCTTCTCCGGAAGGTGGATTGAGCTGTCTCTATAGTTTCGATGGTTTTAGCCCTTTGAGGCATTTTAACAAATACCAAAGAGGAAATTGTAGGCAAAATGGAAAGACTTTGGTGGGTTTGAAAATTATTCGTTTGGGGACCTTCATTTATATCCTCTTCGCCAAGTAACCTAGACCAGACTGGGGCCCAATCACGCCAGCGTGGAAGGATCAAAGTTTCTCGCACATGAATTCATGATCGTAGGGATCTCTGTACACGTGGCTTTACAGGATTGGATAAGGCCCATCTACCGTAGTCCAATTTGGTGGACCGACAACCAGGATCCACGTCAGTCCTGGGCAATTATTTGATCTATGCAGCTTAATGGATATAGTCGAATATGCTGGAATTTGTATTTTTTACAGTTTCAATTTATAAATGCAAGTTTCCCCCCTTTAGTTATCTCTCTATCTCAAATTATACCCTGTTTTTTCATGAGTTTCCTTCATTGACCCCAACCTATCCAAAACAACGAAAGTGGATTTATGCTTTTCCCTTTCTTCCACTAAAAGAGTTTTGCTTACACCTTGGCGATGGAGGGCACCCCATCCCCTCCCCCGAAAAATGGTCGAAATTTTTTTAGTAGGATTATTCTAATACTGTAGAAATTTTACCCTCTTAAAAATTTAAAATCTACGTCTGTCCTAGATACAAGTTAAAAGTTCAAACATGATTTCCATTATTTTAATATTATATACATAAATTTTTTATTTTTATTGTGAATTGACTGATATTTATCTATATCAATGTAAAATTTTATAATGGGTGAACGTCAACTCAGTTAGATTTCACTCTTAGCAAATATTTTATCTAAATGACCAAATATAGCAAGTAATGTTAGAAGTTAAAGCACTTAAACAAATAACAGAAAATGGTGACAAGTATGTGTATATAAAATCTAGTCCAAATCTGTGGGATATTTCGGAATAAGTTTATAAATAGAATACAACAATTAATCATGAAATAGTTACCATGTAAGTGAATTGGTTATGATTGATATAACAATCATAATATATCAATAAATATACATGATACCACTAGATACTAGCAATTTTGCAATAATAATGTAGTGGATAAAAGTTCTTGTGGCTCTACATCAAGTTATACAAAAAATGATATTGTGAGGAAGAACAAAATTAAATCTTAGATACTGTGGAGCTCACACAATAAAATGATACAAAAAAAACTTGGATGGACTAGCTATTTTGTGGAGGAGGTGTGATGGTAGAGAGGCCAACTAATTGAGAAAGGCCAGAGCTTTTGATTTTGGATTTCAAAGCAAAAAAGAAAAAAAAAAAAAAAAAAAAAGAGAAAGGAGTATTTAATTTTTTTAAAAGAATAGGCTAATACTTTTAAAAAATTCTCGGTCGAAAAATGTCATAAAACATTTTTTCTTTTTAAGTTTATCTGTTCCTCATGGTATTTTAACAAAATGTATAAATAGTTGATATGTTTTACTCTAAATATATTCATAAAAGAGTGTAATTAGTCACCTAAAGATACTGAAAATGAATTATTCCATGGTACCTAGGTGGTACAAGGTAAAAGTTAAAGCATGATTTCTATTATTTTTAGATTATATACATATATTACGTTTTTTTACTTTTGTTGTTCAACTAACTAACATATGAAATGTAGATCCAAATCTATAGGATATTTAAGAACAAATTTATAAATAAAATACAATAATTAATCATGAAATAGTTACAATGTATCAAGTGAACCGGGCTTGATTCATAGAACAATCATAATGTATCAATATATATACATGATAACACTAGATACTAGCAATAATGTAGTGGATTAGAGTTATTATGGCTCTACATGTATCGTGAATAAGAATAAAATTAAATTTTGAATATTAGTGAAACTGACATAATAAAAGTCATATAAATAACTTGAATAAACGAGCTACTTTGTGGAAGAGGTGTGATAGTAGAGAGGCCAACTAATGCAAAATGCGAAACGCTACACCTTTTGATTTCGTGTTTTCAAGTAAGACAAGGAAAAAGAAAGAGAAAGAGATAATAATATTTTTGTAAATTTATAGAGATAAAAATGTTATAGAACTTTTTCCTTTTTAAATTTATTGGTTCATCAAGGCATTTTAATGAAATTTAAGAGTTGTATTAAGCATTCTTAATAAATTTAGGATGTAAATAACAGTCCTTTTGCAAATCTAGAGAATCTCAAGGGGCTAAACTGCATTATATTATTTTCCTTTCTCCAAATTGCGCAGCTCCTTATTCCAATCCTAATCTTATTGGGCGAAAGTGACCAGCAACAGTGTGGGAATGAATTATGAAATCTAAAACGAACGTGGCAGAATCCTGATCGTCAATTCTTTAGGTTTATCCGTAGATTGAATTGGAGGGCCAACCTGGCTTACTAACCTAACGACAAGCTGAGCTGTGCTGTGTTGTGTAGTACTAAATAAAAAAAAAAAAAAAACTAAACAGATAATACTGTCAACATCAGCTGACTGTGATTTATCAATGTCGCATATACGCGGCGTCTAGCCCATGGTTTTTTGTTTTCGGTGAGTGGACGGAATTGACCATGGATAACGGAATTGACCATGGATAAGTTGGAAAGTAGTCTCGCTGTCCATGGGTACTATGGTAATTTAGACGTTCAATAATTGATATGAACAAAATGCGGAAAATAAAAAATGCAATGATTAGAATTTAGAACCAGGCCATGTCAATCAGAAGTGGAAGCCATTTAATGACAAAACGAAAAAAAAAAAAAAAAAGAAAGAAATTAACATAACATGTGCAGTTGAATATGCTCCATTATCCTCATTTAGAAAAATGGGAAAATTTGGAATATCCGTCTTTGGTTTGATAAGAAGAATATTCTTGAGCTTGGGCCAACTACATAACTAAAATTAGTTAGAAAAAAATGTATTATGCCGTTTTAAAATAATAATTACATTATTAAACTAAATAATATAACAAATAGTTGTGATTAATATTAATTATGTTTAAAAATTTTTAATTATAATTAATCAATTGAAATAGCACAGAATTTTTAAAAAAATAAATAAACAGTTTCACTATTGCCCGTCAATATTAAATATTTTTTTATTAAATTAAAAAATAATATAAATCTACAAAGACAATGTCGTGACTTACTCCAAATCTCCATCTATATTAAGAAAATCAATTCTCATATTCTATTTATACAAACATCAATACTCCCTTAGAAAAATAGTATAATCTGTATTTAAATTATCTCGCCATAATGCAGGTTATAAAAAAAAAAAAATTAGTTGAGAGTATATTCTAGGAACATATGCTTCTTGTTGAATTACCACTTTCTATTTATTTAACCAAATTGATTGTGATTTTTTTTATTAAAAAAGAATTTCAATTGGAAATGTTGTAGAGTTGTATGGTAGATCATGTTTGACCTAACGTATTCCTTAAACCAACGTATTTTGCGGGGAGTTACCTCTTTATTTAATTGACACGAATTTAGTTATTAAATTTAGTTAGATAATGTGAGGTGACTTTAAAATGTTTTGAATTATTATTATTATTATTTGTCCGTCATAATTTAATGTTTTCTTTGTCTCAATTCTTTATTTTATGATCAATTTATATTTTGGAACGTTAAAATTTGCAAATATTTACAATGGTAACCTGATAATTAATGATAAATAGTATAAAGGGATATTAAAATATGTAAATAAGAACAATTTAAAAATAGAAATCTAATGAAAAACATGGGACCGGGAAGTAATACTCTAGTCAACTTAGTTATATATGATAATTTGACATTATTTATGAAAATACACGTTTTCGAAATGTATTTACACGTGTAGTGATAAATATTTGAGTCACTGAATTAGCGATACAAGTAAGAATACAACAACGACTTTAATCAATTCAACTTTGACTTTGTTTGACAATTTCATGATCAGCTTATAGGTAGATAAGGATCGACAAATCTAGAGAAATAATGCAATAATATTATTCTTTCTTATCTCCCATCTTATATTTTTTTTTAAAAAAAATGATGCGTCTGATTATTAGACATTTAAATTAATAATAGAGGTGAAATTCTTAAAGTTAATAAATATGATTTATTAAAGGAGATTCTACCTATATTAAATTTCGACTGATCTAGTGCAGTTTTTGAGAACTTTATTTTTTACGTGTGAGTATATATCAAATTTTCAATTATATACTAATCGAATTTTAACAATATGATTGAGTTAATTTCTAATTTTAAAATAGTTAGTTTTGGTTCTATAAACTAGCAAAATCAAAATTAAATTATCATAGACGTTTATATTCTGAATTGACGATTTTTTACTAATTCTGGATTATCCAATTGTATTTGGGAGAGGGCGGGATAAAGATTAAACTATTTAGAGTTTGAAGGAAAAGATCGATGGACATGATAAGGGTTCCTGGAAATTAGTTAGGCTCTCATTTAGTTTAGGTATTCATCACGACACAACTTTGAAGCTTATATTTTATAGCCGTTAATTATTTTGTTTGGAACCTAAGTATACAAAGATCTACCTTACCTAGAAGTTAACTGTCGACATGTTTTCAAAGTAATCAACCACAAGTACTCATGAATGATAATATTTATGTATATATAATAATTATAATTAGATGATACGACGAAGAGAGAATTACGGTTAATTATTCTATTCGTTTCAAAATATATTTATTAAATAAAAATAATAAAATAAATATTTTTAATCTGGAAATATAATTTATTGTATACTAGAATTAAATAATTCTTCTTTAAGCTAATATTCACAACTTAAAATCAAAAGAAAAGAGAGAATTGAATGTAATTAAAGTGGATGGTATGATAGTTGTGCTAAAATAATTGGAGTTGGGAAGGTGGAAAATAATCGGTATTTTGCCAGAGTAGGTTGACGTGAGGATAACATTATTAAGAAAAGCTTAATATTTTTTTGTCCCTTATCATTAATATTGTCTCACTTTTAATTCTTTATAACCTTTAATTTATTAAGTGTTTTAATTCCTTTTAATAGATTTTTTTATAAATTATCGGTTTAACTATGTTTGAATATTGATTGAGGATTTATTTGTGTAAAAAAAAAAATTCAAGAGTCTTTGTATAATTTTCCCCCCCTAACATTTCTCCTCCCCTTTCCAGCCGCTACCCCGCCACCAGCCTTTCCCCGCTTCCGTCGCCATCTCCCTCCCAGATTTTCCTCTCCTCTCCCTCTGAAGTACGACAAGCTGGGAAGCTGAGAATATATAATATATTAATGCGGTATGTGTTTTCTGCAACTTTGATGCCGACAATTCCTCACCTATACCAGTTAATAAATTAGATTAGTAAAGTTTCAAATCAAGCACAGTTGGGTGGTTAATGCAAACTACTAAATTATGATTATACTGATAAAGTATTCAATGAGAAGTCTCAATTTTGCAGTTTGGATTTGCATATTTCTTCTGTATTTTCAGCAGTTGGTTGTGGATTGCATCAAAGTTCCATCATTTACAAGACTTCACCTCCACCGAGCCAATGGCTCCCGGGATGAGTCCCACTATGTCGGTTTCGTGTCGGTTGAAAGAGAAAATTATATTTTTGCCCCCGACCCAAACCCGAACCCGAACGGATTGGAAAACCTCAACCCGAACATGACCTGATTTTTACCAGGTCAACCCGAAACCAACATAGTTAACCCGTTGATTAACCCACCAACCAGAGCCAAACGGGTTGACCGGGTCGGGTTAGTGTCGACCAACCCTAACTCGATTCGCAAACCAGATTTTTTTCACACAATAATTTTTTAAAAATATTTCGGGTCATCATGTCAACCCGTTGACCCGGTGTGTTGACCTAATTTTCACTAGAAAATCTTGAACCAATACGAACCCGACCTGAAAATTTTTCGGATCCAAAATTCCAACCCGAACTCTACTCGTTTCGTGCCGATTTCATGTTCAATTTTCGTGTCGTATCAAAAATTAACAGCCCTACTGTGGGTGTTCGTGGCGGAGATGCGAAAAAATAATTAATAAAAAAAGAAATTCCACGTGTATGATGGGGTGTGTTTTTCTGTATTTACTCTCAAAAAATTATGGCCGTTAGAGACTTAACGGAACATTTAGACGCAATTACCAAAATTAAAAAAATAAAAGTATGATGAACGCAAATATAATTTTTAAAGTAAGATTACCAAAAATAGAATTTTAGAAAAGTATGATGACCAAATTCAGAGTTTACTATTTTTTTAATTTAATGAGTTAATGAAAAGACAGAAATAACCCTAAAAAAAGTTGACCGTTAATGGGTTAATGGTCAAACTTGACGGAGTGACTATTTTTGGAAAGAAAAGTAAAATATGATGACCTTAAAAATAGTTTTCAAATAATGATGATCAAAACCAGAAAGTGACTATAGTATAGTGACCAATTTTGAAATTTACTGTTAAGAAAATGTGCATTCCAGTCATTAAAAAATAAATTAAAAAATTATTTTCATCGTAGTAAAACTATTTTAGTCGTATTGATGCTTTACTTTGATGTCAGATAATCAATATCTACACAACTATGAAACATAATCATAATTTTCTGAAGAATATAACTAGTATTAATTAATAGTATTTCACCATAATTCTACCTCCATCCAATCCTCTAATCACTTTAAAAACATGATAACCTTCAAAGAATTAGGTTTTCTTGGTGTTATATGCAATCAACCCTATTCTTGATAGAATTTATTCTTTTAAATTTTTTTTCCCTTTACTCTTTTTCAAATAACGTGATTTTTTTATTACAAGAGAGATATAACTCAGTGATAGGCCCCGTTTAAAATAATAGATATTGAGTTCAAGTCATCTCTGTATAAAAAAAATAACGTGATTTTAAAAGTTTAGATATAATGCCTCATAAGGTTTATAAAAGTAGATTCTACGATAACAAGAGGATTGTAGACCTGTAGTTGGGGGTTTTCAACCCGTTCGGGTTTGGGTTTGGGTTTGGGCCGGGGGCAAAAATATAATTTTCTCTATCAACCGACACGAAACCGACATACTGACATGAATTAATAGCCCTAACCCACACCCTTAAGAAAAATAAAACTTTTTAAAGCCACGTGCATGATGGGGGTGAGGGTGTGGGTATTGGCGGCGGAGATGTGAAAAAATAATTAATAAATAAAAAAATTCCACGTGCATGATGGAGTTTTTTTTGGTATTTATCCTACAAAATTATGGCCGTTTGAGACTTAACGGAACATTTAAACGGAATTATCAAAATTAAAAAAAAAAGTATGATGACATCAAATATAATTTTTAAAGTAAGATGACCAACAATTGAATTTTAGAAAAGTATGATGGTCAAATTCAGAGTTTACTCTTTTTTTAATTTAGTGAGTTAATGAAAAGACAAAAATAACCCTAAAAAAAGTTGATCATTAGTGGGTTAATGGTCAAACTTGACAAAGTGACTATTTTTTAAAAGAAAAGTAAAGTATGATGATCTTAAAAATAGTTTTCAAAGTGTGATGACCAAAATCAAACTTATCGTTACTATTACATTGTTGTGTGGACCCAAAGCTTGTCCTTTTGCTGAACAAGATGCAAGGATGATTCATGTCATATTACATTTTTGCTCATATCTGAATGATTAAACACCATTTCGTGCAAGTCATGATTATTGTGAATCAGTGATTAATTTCTGGCCATATAAAAGATGCCATTTTTGTTTCCAGATTGGAATTTGCTTATTCTGTTGAAACACAAGGTTGGTTGGGGGGTATGTGTCAAAACATGAATCCATATAGTTATGTAGCCATATATATATCAACCGACAATTCACATGTTTTTTTCCTATAATTTTGTCTGCCATAAAAATTCTTAGTGAAGATATGAGTTTTTTTGTTTTTTGTTTTTTGTTTTTCTTTTACAAAGACCTGAGTTGATCCCGTTTGTCTTGTCAAATCATTAGACTGAAAAGAGTGAAGATATGAGTTTTTTTGTTTTTTGTTTTTTTTTCTTTTACAGAGACCTGAGTTGATCCCGTTTGTCTTGTCAAATCATTAGACTGAAAAGAGATGGGCCAATAATTTGTAAAACCAAAAAGGCCCAAACAATGTCAGGCTTGAGTCCAAAATGAGCTCCAAAATGTGAATCACAACGATGGGATGAAAGCCCACAATTAGCATGGTTATAAAGCCCACAGTCTGTGTTATTCATCCATGCTCAAGGCTTCGATTCCAGTGTCGAGGTTGAAAATCCAAGTCAAAATTTTCGTTTATTTTTCGGACGAATTCTTTGATGATTAGGATATTTTGATTTGTTTTGATTGTATATATATATTTTTTTGATTGTATGGGGTGCTTTTTTTCGGGTATTAGGGCATGTTTTGGTGTTGGATACCACGTTATATATTTTTTGACTCTCTGTGTAATAAATATGACAGTTGCACACACAGTTGTTGTACGACTTTCACACTCGGTCGAAATATATGCCATGAGTATTTATGGTTGTGTTTATTTTACGACCTTTTTTTAAAAATTTTTTTCCAAATTAACTATCTAAAATATGCGGCAACTAGTAAAAATGAGCGAAGAGAGAGAGGAAAAAGAAATTATGCCAAAATGAGCAACTAATTTAGTATTAAAACTAAGATATGCAAAATTAAAAAAAAAAAAATTTAATCCAAATACCATATGTTATAACATTATATATGTTTACTAGTACTAGGGTAACTAACTGATTTACTAGATTCCTGATCAAGAAGACAAGATTCAATTCAACTAGCCGAATATGGAGTCCCCGTCCTCCAATCAAAACAGGAATTATGCCTGAGTTTTGCAACACAGAATCCAAATGCTTGTAACCAGCAAGGGTCCATACAATATCACCTGCTGCAGCCTTGGCTTCTTTGTTACTTCCTCTTAGGATTCTCACTAGGTGCTGGAAAATTTCGACTCCGGTTTCTTCTATCATGGAAAATATGCAGAACACATCCTCAGCAATCTCCTTTCCCATCGGTTCGCATCCCTCGAGAATCTCAGCGTACTTGGAAATCGCCCCAGCTCGAGCGGTAGGTCTCATATAATCCACATGGGATGAGATTACATCGAGTTAGCTACTAGCAACCAGTTTACCAGAGGTATCACCATCAGAAATGATTTCCATTAACAACTGTGTTTATTGCATGGTCGTGAGTAGTCTGTGCAATAAACACGGAAGTTTCACGCCTTTGACACGCACGGCCAAAAAATATACATAGACATGATTAATCATTGTCATGTTTATTGCACAGTTCCCCCCCCCCCCCCTCCCCCTCCCCCTCCCAAATTATGGTTGGTGTAAAACTACAACTAGTAAAAAAAATGGGAATAAAGAGAGAGAAAAGAATGGTACCGAAAAGAATGACTAATTTAGTATTAAAATTTAGATATGCAAAATTAAAATTAAAATGTTCATATTTTAACATTTAAAATTAACTATGAATTTTTATTAGACAGATCACCGTTAGCTGCAAACATAAAAGACAGTGTGAATTTTATATAAAGCTAATAAATTAAGCAGCTTAATTACTACCATTAGGCTCAATTCTATTGAGCTTCCTTTGTTTACGGTTCTCGGGCTTATTCCAAGCCTTAAAACAAAGTTAGGGACAGTTGATGTTTTATTGTGAAAATTAGGTCATAGGGTTCATTGGTTGTCCACCCATCATAAAAAACAAAGCTTTCTGCTAAAAAGACCAGGTGACAGTAGCTGCAAAAAATTCCCTCTCTCATCATTTTTCTTGCTTTGATGATCTTCTGGTTGGAGACATCCTTATAAACTACTTTTTCATTTTCGACAACTGATTTTGAATCTATAAGTGAGGAAAATATTGTTGATTTCTTCTCCCTAATTTTCTAGGAGTAATTAAGATCTTGACAAGGAATATGAATGATAAATATTATAGTTTTCACAAGATTTCTTATACTTATGTTTGCATTTGTACCTCTGGTTTCTCCAAGTCTTATCACCATAAAACTTTTTTGATTTTCAAAATTTTCAACTCAAAAGCGAAATGTCTCTTAATTCGACAAATCACTTTAACTCTTTTTATAGTCGTTATAAATCAAACTTGCAAAACAGTGAAAAGTTAGATAGAATTTTCCTAGATTTTATTGAAGTTTAGACTCTGATGCTTCAATTAGTCTGAGTGGATATAGACAACAAATATAATGAATTATAATGTTTGAATAGGAATAAAATGTCGAAAATCTGACCCACAGCACAACGTCTATTCGCTTTGCGAGCAGGAAGGCAACAAAATTCAATTCATGAGATCATAATGGAGTGGAGGAGCCACGACACGAAATTCCTTACCTTAGTTGGATCTCGTTGGTGTCACCTAAACGGTAGGTAAGTGGTGGGTGTGTGACGTTTAGAGTTGTCTTCGTGCACCTGCCCCAATAGAATATTTTATTTTGTATCATAACATTATAGATTTTTCTCGATAAAATTAAACTTTTGATTTTTTAACTACGGTCTAATTTCAAAAGTGGTCTTTTTTCGGTCTTAAATTTCGTTATCGGTTTTACAATTATTTCACTACTAGACAAAATAATTTTGCCATTTTGCATTTGAACAGCCTAAGTAGCAAAAGCTCGCATAATTGTTCAAAAATTGGTATTGCATATATTTTTACAAGATCAAAAAGTATGATATTAATTTGGACTTTTGTAAAACTTCTAAAATTTAATGGTAAATGATTATTTTTAAATTATTTTCTCTTTTTATTTTAAAGATAAAATTAACTAAATATTTAAACCTATTACTTTATTCTAACCCAAACTTAACAATTTAGCATCAGTGTTGCCACTAGAAGGAGCACCAGACTATCAATGTCGTTTTCATCACGGACCCACTCATTTTGACATATATTGAATTTTATACTTTTTCTTTATTTCTTTTAGTGTAAAATTATTTATTATCATATTTCAACATTTTTGAAGAAATCAACTAGTTTTGGCGTCGGACACAGCCATATATAGTTTTCAGTCATGTGTGCCAAGGATGTGCAACGCTTGCGCGTGCCAAGCCCATGCAACGACTATGCGTGTCAATGCTGTGCAACGACCGTAAGTAATCATTGTTGACAAATGTACACGACTATTCATAGCTGTGTTTATTGCACGGCTTTTTTTCAAAATTTTTTCTTAAATTATGGTAAGAGTAACGACAACTAGTAAAAAGGGATGATAAAGAGAGAGAAAAGAATTGTGTCAGAATGAGAGTCTAATTTAGCATTAAAATTTATATATGCAAATTGAAATTTAAATATTCACATTTTAACATTTAACGTTCAAAATTAACAATGAATTTCTATTGAACAGATCCTTAGTTAGCTACAAACAGGAAAAACTGTTGAATTTTGGACAAAGTAGCTTAATTACCACCAGTACTCTCGCCTGATTTTGCCAAATGGCATGACACAAAAGTTTTCTGCAACCTGGTTGAGTCATTGAACATCAATGTATTATGGAGAATGATGTCCTTTCTCATGGCTGGAAAAAGGAGATGGAAACCAAAATTTTCAATCAGCTGCTGAGCCTCTCACTTGTTGATGGAATGATCAGATTTTCCACATTTAGGTTGCAAAGTGCCTGAAAGTGAAATCAATATGATTAATAATGTGAAAAATGACACATATACTAATTTTGTCCCAAAAAATAGCCTTATTTGTGAAATACAAGACTATTTTGTTTTCTTTTTGTTGGATGGAATAATATTAAAGGTATACAATGTTCATGATCACCAGCTCATGATAGAACTTGAAGACTCAAACATATAGGTACCCAACTGATTCAATTGCTAGCACAAGTTTCTTGCACATTCCTTTGCACCTATGCATTTCACTGGTTGCAATGAAGGTCATTTCAGCAAGATTTGTCCCATGAATCCTGCAAGTTCATTCAAAAGCATTTTTTTTTTTAATTGGAGGTATGAAGTGTAATTTTGCAGCATTTTGAAAATGTGAAGAAGATACCTTAAGGTTGCTACACAGGTAATTTCATCTTCCTTCTCCAAGACAACAGTATAAAGTGGCTGCCCGAATTCGGGGATGGTCCGAGAAAATGCTTTCAAAGGTTGGTAAAGAAGTGCTTATAAAGTCGGTTTTGCAGGCAATCCCTTCGTATGCTATGTCCTGCTTCATGATTCTGGATGGCACCATAGTAGAAATTCAGAGCTTGATTGCAAGGTATTGGTGGAGCAGCACTGCAGAGAAAAGGACGATTCATTGGGTATCTTGGAACAAACTCTCCACGAAGAAATCAGAGGGTGGATTGGGATTCAGGAATCTCAAGACCTTCAATCTTGCTCTTCTGGCCAAACAAGCATGGCGCTTGCTCACGCAGTCTGAATCTACTTTAGTGCGCTGTTTGAGGGCAAAGTATTACATGAATGGAAGTCTCTTTGAAGCCTCGCTGGGTCAGCGCCCGTCCCTGACCTGGCGTGGAATTATGGAGGGAGTCCGGGCGCTGCAATCTGGAACTCAGCGCAGAATATTTTCTGGGGCGCAGACAAAAGTTTGGCTTGATCCTTGGCTACCTGGGGTCAATCCATTCTGTGGTTTTCACCCATCTAATGACCTTCAAGAGGAAGCAACAGTGTCTGAGCTTATACTTCCTAGAGTGGCTACTTGGAATGAAGGAAAAATACGGTCGCTATTTTCTTCTGGGGTTGCGACCCGTATTTTGTCTATACCTCTGGTTTCTCAAGGGGGACATGACCGCTGGTACTAGCATCACCATAACAAAGGGATATTCACGGTGAGATCAGCGTATCATGCTTTCAATTCGGATGGATCGGCGGTTTCCTCATCCATTAGCATTTCTGCAGTGGACCCGGTTTGGCAGAAGCTATGGAAGCTGCGTGTTCCTCCTCACATTCTTCACCATTGCTGGAGGTTGGTGACAAATACTCTCCCGACAGCAGAGAACTTGGCGAAAAGACGCGTCAACGTTCCCCCTGTTTGTCCTTTTTGTGCACAGAGTGATATTTCCCATATTCATCTTCTCTTATTATGCCAGTTCGCAAGGGAAGTGGGGTTGCCTGGTACTTCTCTATCCACGACAGTCAAAATTTGGGTGCTTGAAGTTCTAATTAGATTCCCTATCCAGGATGCGGAGAGGGTAGTGACGGTGTTGGCTTCTATCTGGTACGCAAGGAATAGGCGGATTTATGAGAAAATTGCTTCTAGCCCTTTTGAGGTTGCTCTGTCTGCCTCTTTCAAACAGCCAAGGCCCTTCTGCAGCCGCAGGCTCTCACGAGCTACTCCCTGCTTCCGATTTGTCCAACCAATATGACGGGAGTGTGCGTGCATTTTGATGATGCTGTTTCTCCGCAACGTCAGGGAGCATCAGTTGGTGTCTACATTACTAATGATTCTGGGCAATTCATCCACGGCACTGGCTGTTTTCTCCCTGGGATAACAGAACCTGAGGCCGCGGAGGCCTTAGCCATGAAGGAAGGCATTCTCCTTGCACGTCGTTTGAACATGGTTTCTTTTTTGGTGCTTGGAGATGCTTCGCAAGTAATACTGGCAATGAGGAATCCTGATGAGAGTTCCCTGCTCATTCTGCCTATTATAGAAGATTGCAAGAGTTAGGTAAATGCACATATGAATGTTCACTTTTATTGGATTCTTAGGAATCGCAATATTCACGCTCTTGATATTGCAAATTTCATGAAATCCCATGTAGACACTATGCGGGACTGGCCTTTTGTGTCAGACTTCCTTTCTTCTGTTGTGATGGATGAACAGTGATTAATGAAATATCTTATTCTTTTAAAAAAAAAAAAACTAAAAGGATTCTTGTAATATCGTATATACGAACTAAAAATATTTTTATAATTACGTAATTGGAGAGGATTTTCTCTTTCGACTACCCTTCTGTTGGATCCTTCATTGAAGATACCTTATGAATGCACTGACGGAGTGGAAGTTGTTGGAAATACTGAGTCGCGCGTCATGGAGTCTGAACAACTGCCAAATCCTAGGAGGATAGTTGTTAATGAGTGAAAACCATTTAATAAAACTTTTTAAAAAATATTTTATCTTAGGCTGGGTTCGAACCTTGGTTGCAATTAAAAAAAAAAAAAATTACATTTTTACAAAAAGTATTTTTATAAAACTTGTCATAGTGTCTCGGCACCCATTTTCGAGCGGTTTGCAGATGGTTTTGCATCCCTCAGCAAACAAGACCTCACTCCCTCTGGTCGTGGGCTCGAAACTTAACGTCTATCTTTGTTTTACCAATATCCGTGAGGCGGCGTTTGCCACGGCGCTGGCCATCCGCCGTATCCAGTGCCGTCGTGCTTCCCTTACTATTAGTTTCGCAAGTCTCTGTAAGAAACTACAGCTCTGTAATCTCTGTAATCTCTCTTACTAGTAATACAGTAATTCAGCCAACAGTAGGAGAAGAAGACCAGAATGAAATGATGAAAAAGTGGCGACCAGAGAGTTTTCAGCGAAATATTTGATAGTCAAGAAATCTAAGAATTTAATTGTATGATAACCCTTAATTTTGACATATTCAAGAACTGAGCTTTCTTATCTGAAAATTGTTTTGATTTCAACCAAAGCACATGGGGGACACATGGGGGACGCTTTCAAAAAATAATCTTGAGTTTCCTTACCATTTTTTTTGTCGCCTTTGAGACTGAAGTTGAGGAAAAGGTACCCTGATTATGAATGATAAAAGAAAATTCGTTGCTTGAAAATGTTGGTTAGTTTCCCATCTCGTGCCCTAACTTGGCAATCTACTAACAGCACTAGTTACTCTGATAAAGTAGGCTAGTTTGAACAAAATGGGAGGTGTTTTTTATGCATAATTGCTGCTTGTTTTAGATTATAACTTTCTGAATTTGATTGTATTTTCAGTTAGTATTTTTGTTTTTCTCTTCTAGAGAATATTGGACCTTGTTTGATTGTTCATTAGAGGAGATGTGGTGTAAATACTGTGTCCGGGATTGCCAAGCTGATCGCGATTCTTCTACTGGATACATGTGAGCATATATATGGCTTTCTTTTATTGTTACAAAGAGTTTAGCTTTTGAATTATGTTTGCTTGCTATCTCAAACTCTTCTTTTGAAAAAATAATTGTCAATATATTGTCTTTATTCCAGATGTTGTACTGAATGCGGAAGAGTACTTTTTCAAGATCTCTTTACAGATGAGCCCACATTCACAAAAGGGGCGGCTGGCGAGGTATGCTGCTGTTTCTAGACATCTTGTGATGTCTAACTGGTTTTAGGCTGAGTGCTTGATGTTGTTATGTGCATATCTATCAATGCTGCTAATTGTTCTTTTATTCTCTTTGGTGCAGAGCCGGATGAATGGTGTTTTTGTTAGGAGCATTCAAAACGATTATTCGGAATCCTTTAGAAGAACACTAGAGAAGGGTTCGTGCCTTTGTTTTCCACTGTTATTTCTTGAATCACTCTTGCGACTTTAGTTGGTTTCATTTTAGTCTGCTCTGGCTGTTTTTCTGTATTGTTGGGACCCATCTTCTTTAGTTTGCGTCATTTATTTAATTTTGTTCTCGACAAAGCTATTCTCTTCTGGCTGTTCCAAGTAAAGTTCTTCAGCTGATTTAATGCAGTCGATTGGGTGGACTTACTTATGATACTTTAGCAGGATTTCATTTCTCTGGGATGTGTTATCTTTGCAGGAAGGATGCATATTGATGATTTGATGATAAAATTGCAAATCGATGATGACTCATTAGGAAATCAAGCAACGTCCTTTTATCGGGTTGGTATTTGTAGAGGACTCTTCTTTCTTTCTTTTCCTATGATATTTCCATGTTTGCATGAGTATCAGCATCCTCGCAATTGTCTTGCAGATAGGAGTTGAGCGTAGTTTTACCAGAGGACGGAGAACTGAGCAAGTTGCTGCAGCTTGCCTCTACATTGCTTGTCGGTGAGTGCAGCAGTGTTTCTTCTTCTTTTTTTCTCCTTTTGTTGGATCTTACATCACTACACCTTTTTCTAGCACCGCAACCATCTCTATGGTTTCTAGTCAATCATGCTGGCACAGTTCTCTAAGGGTATTGCTTAGCTCTCTTGGCGACTGATTCAACTATCATTATGATACCACAAGAAAAATATGTTCTAAGGAAGTTTACTGTGTACTATTTAGCTTGGGAATTTTGGTAGAAGATTACAGTTGTTTATTCTTAGTGTTTCTAGATAAAATAACTTTTATGTTTTTGGAATGTTAGTCTTACAAGTTTATATCACCACCCCAAAGAATGAGGATCATTATTCTTTAAAGCCATTTATCTTTCAAGGTTTATGTCTTTATTCCAAATTGTCATTGTACCAAGTTTGATTCCCTTTTCTCTTGTATGGTATGTGACCATATTGTTCTTGTTATTTTTTAATCTAACGTGTCCAATTTGTATCACCTGGGTTTCTTTGTGTATCTCTGATGCGTGGTTCTCTGTCTATCTTTCAGGGCCAATGAGAAACCATACTTACTGATTGACTTTGCTATTTGGTTGAGTGTAAACGTGTAAGAGAATAACCACTCTGACATAAGATTTATTGCTTCCTTGTCGTTCACTGCTGTTTTTTATGATGGTTATAGTTTTTCTTTGTTATTTTTAATTTCTTAAGTTTATTGACTTAGCTGAAGTTGTTTACCATTGTGAATAACTTCTTCTATTTCATTTTATAGTTATGTCCTGGGCGCTGTTTATCTACAGCTTTGCAAACTGCTGAGCCTTGAAGAGCATGCCTTTGTTCAGAAGCCTGTTGATCCTAGCCTTTTCCTGCATCGATTTACAAGTGGTAATGCTCCACTCTGTCTTATTTTTCATTGTACATTGTGTGTTAGTTTCTCGTGGATACTACGGAGAGTATGAAATTAGTTCCCTGTCATTGATTTTAAATGGAAGCCTAAAAAATTTTATAAATAATTAATTATCCCCTTCAAATGGACAGGCTAATGAGTCTTCATAGAGTGACGGGTCAATCCAAAGGTAATATTGACTGACATCTCTGTATAGGAATTATTCCTTGTGTCCTTTTTGTTTAACATGGTCTTGCTTCTGAAGTTCTAATTGTTATTTAATAAACCACTTTTGATTATTGGAAGTCACATGTATGTCATATCTTCCTTTCTGAGTGCTGATCTTTTTTCTCCTTCAAGTGGAGAAGTTCTAGTCTACCTTTAACATATATTGTAGGATTCCTGTTAGAATCCAAGGAAACTGCTTTTCCATGAGTTGGCCTGAATTTGATGTTACAAGGATACCTAACTGTTTTTCGTACTGAAATCAAACATAATTCATATAGTCAGGGCCAAACCTGTTCTCTAGATATCCAAATTCGCAAGAGAAGTTCTACGGTCCTGACATAAGTCACTTGGCTTGAGATGAGGTAGACAAAGTTTTCAATCAGTAACCATTAAGCTTTATTTGATTAAGATTATTAGTTCTCTTATGTAATTATTTTTCATTTACACGGTTCAAAGTGCACCTTTGAGGGAGCTGTTAGCGGCAGAATTCTGTCAAAAAATGAGCTATGTGTATACCTAAAAATTCCACCCTACTCTCCTTTTCCATAAAAAATTGTTTTTGTAAGATCAGTAGCTCATTTGTTTGCGATGCTTTTTCTTAAAGCATCAACATGCTTTTAGCTCATTGTCATGTATTCTGGCCTGGATTATTGGATTTCATATTATTCTGCCAAGCATATTTGATCTTTCTCCAAGTGTTTTTAGTTACTAATGTGACCTTCTAAAACCCTTTCTCTAGAGCCTTACCTCTTTGATGTCATGGCTAACTGATTGTTTTGTTTCTGTAGCTTTAATGAAGGATGATTACAAAAGCAAGGTGTGGAGGACTGCACTGCAGATAGTTGCCAGCATGAAACGAGACTGGATGCAGGTTTGTCATTGACTTCTTTATTTTCTGTTGGTTATTGAACCACGTGCTCATAAACTGCTACCTTAAATTCTTTACAGACAGGCAGAAAACCTAGTGGGATTTGTGGTGCTGCATTATACATCTCTGCACTTTCACATGGGTTCAGTTATTCAAAATCAGAGATTGTAAGTGAATTTGTATCTCTGTCACCATATTCCTGAATAGAATTTCCTTAAGTGTAATATCCTATTGAAATTACTACTTTTAGACATAGAAGTTAACCATTACTATTTGCGAAATTCTAGTTGAAGGTTGCTTTAGTAACAAGTGATAATATGGCATCGCAAGCAAGGAGATGTCCATTCCTAAAATGCTATTGGCATCTTTTACTCTACTTTCCCCTATGTTGTCCTGCAGCTATTGTTATCTTTTATTGTGGTCTATTTAATTCATCTTATAAAAATTCCGTGAGTTGATAACTTGACCATGCATTCATTCTAGAGTCCAAAGAAAAAAGTTTTTTGCATTTCTTTGGATAAGTATTTGCAAAGAATTGAATAAAAGACACTGGAGAGTCAATTTAGGAGAAAAATATTTACTAATACATAAAAAGAATATTTATTTCTTTTTACTAAAACTTGTCTCTTTTAAGTGGAAACATAGGCAGTGTGCAACTTTTGCAAGGAAAATTTATATTGTTATCAATGTGTGAGGACTTAAATTATGGCACAAGAAGTAGCTTTTCAGTAAGAAATATGGTATGGCAGATTGATGGGAGCTTGGAACACAATTATACTTTATTAAAGAAAAATAATCGCTAGTGGCCTTAGATCCTTCTATGTAATTTTTTTTTTTGCCTTGCATAAAACAAAAAATTTGAGACCTTGAGCATAAGAGTTTTGATGGCTATTTAATATTTTGCTTGATTCTATCACTTGTTATTTTATCTAATCTGTTGCAAAACTCTGCATAAGTAAATTTTTCTTAACTCCACGAGACTAGATTCCACGTGTTTTTTGTTATTACAGATCTATGTATTTGCATACTTGCTATAAGAGAGAGAAAGCCTAGATTTGTGTGTAATCACGGGAACTTATGCATTTGTTCCTTTTACAGGTTAGAATTGTTCATATTTGTGAAGCAACACTGACCAAACGATTGGTTGAGTTTGAGAACACAACATCTGGAAGCTTAACCGTAAGTGGGCTGATTCTTTTATTTTTCAGTTTCTTTGTGGTCTAACGTATTAGGTTTCTTTAGTGGTTGATCTTTTATGGTAACATCCTAGTTACAACTTACAACTAGTGTACTATAGGTTTCTAGGGATGCAATAACATGATATTCCACTTCATATATTTGGTAAAAATTGAGATTTGAAGCCATCTATTTTCGATGTAAGCGTTTTTAACTTGTAAACTACTTCTATTTGAGGAGAAAATGGGAATTGACAAAAACCGAATGATAATATGTGTCATCTGTGTACTATAAATTGTGAATTGCAATATGGCTGCCCTTCTGAGCATCTCCTTTTGACACTTTTTCTTAACCTTCCCGAAAGCTTAGCATGGATTGTCCGATTCTATTCCTTATCTAGATTGAGGAGTTTACTAAGAATGCTGAAGAATTTGAGAGGGAGAATCGTTCAGTTAAACTTCCAGATGTAAACGCCAATGAGTCTGATAAAATGGAAGTGCTCTGCCAACACAAAGGCACAGAACCTCATTTTGCTCATGGGCTTTGCAAAAGTTGCTACAAAGATGTAAGTTTTCTGCCTGTTTTCTACCTTTACTTCCACTTGAGTGTGCCTTTGCATCCTGGTTCACACTTGTCTTATATATTGCAGTTTCTTGACCTTTCTGGAGGACTTGATGGAGGATCTGAACCTCCCGCGTTCCAGGTTGCTGAAATGAATAGATTGGTCCAAACATCTGCTGAAAAGGTTAAAATTAAAAAAAATTTAGTAACTATTTATTGTGGAATAATGAATGCAAATGCCAATTTGAATATAAAGATTTCGTTCCTACTGTTATGGAAGTTATTAATTATTGTTACAGTGTGAGTCGAAGTATTGGTGTGTTCTGATATAATTTTGTCCTTTTTTAGATGCAGAAGGCATTCTTTCAGCACTTTAGATTTAAAGTTTCACAGAAAATCAAGAATTTGCTTTGACAGTGAATCCACATTATGAAATTGTTTTGGAAGTTTCGACATTTATTGATGATATAATTGGCAAGGTTATACCAGCTCTGAAGCGTTTTTACCTGAACAAGTGCCATCTCTTTTCTTTCAGTAACCATAAACTCCTAGGGTCCACTTGTTGCTGTCATCTATTATAACAATGTGCTGTAGCTAGACCCATTGGAAGGACTTCAACCTTCTCTTAGGAAATTTGAGGTCATAAACAAGTAATTAATTTTATAATCTAGAAGGCATATCCAGCCTTTTATATCTTCATTAGATAATAAATTATTTGGCTGCTCTTCTGTTTTCAAATCTATCCATCTGGTGATAAGTTTGTGGTTGAAGTTGTTGCTGTATTGCGTGTGTGCAGACTTATTTTAGCATCAGTTCTTAATGTTTTACCTATTGCCGTTGTGCTCTCTTTGATGCCGTTAAAGTTATTTATGTAGGATAGATGCCTTGATGAGGCAAATGAGGATGTTTTCAACACAAGGAAAGATACTGGAACAGAGCCAGGAAGTGCTTGTAAGTGTGTCCACTCATAATGGTGTTTGGGAATTATCTGTTGGCATAAAACTGTTCTTACCTCCATTTTTCTTTCCTTTTCCAATAGCTGTCTCTGGAAATCTTGACACTGGCTATAACGATACAACCGTTGGAGATGGTGATATTCCATCGATCACAGATGAGACGGAGAATCTCTCTGATATTGATGATTTGGAGGTGAGTAATTCAATCAGAAAGGTATCCAGCATTTGGCTGGTCCATTTGATGCTTCTTTTATGTATTTTTTAGATCTATCCCTGCATATCCTTCTCAGCTAACACTTGTCTTCATAAAGAAGCCTAACACTGTGAGTATGCATATCATCACATTGTAGCAACACTAGAAGACCCTTGTCAAGTTTGGGGAAGAGATTTTCCCCTGTAACTTCCCTTAAATAATAACCAAACATATAAGTTAAAACCCATTCATTTAAATTAAAAATGCAAAACTTAAATATCCAAAAATAATAATTAGTAGATATCAGAGTCCCCAGACTCAAGGCCTCTATACATTTGAAAATCCTTTTAAACTAGAGTGATCCATGTCTATACATTTGAAAGGTGTGAGATCAAATATGGAATTCACTTGGAATCCAATGAAAGAAAACTTCAAAAATGAGGTGGTTAGATTTGAAAAAATAACCAAATTTTGCCCATTTTTGAAAAGTTAGTGATCATGAAAAATTTTTGAAGTTTGATGAACTTTTCTTAAATTTTTGCAAAGGATGATGATATAAGTTGCTATGGCAAGTAAAAATGGTCAATGGTAATAAAGTGCGATTTGAAACAAAGTTGTTGGGTGTATTAAAAGAAAATGTCTATTCATTTCGACCTCTTGTATAAAAGGTCATAGCTGGTTTCCATGATACTTATGTTGTGGTTTTAGTATGAAAGACCACTTGTATTGAGTTTGAGTCTGAAGTTAGAATTTTTTTAATCCTAAGATCACCTTTCAAATACTTGGTTTCCATGCTTCATGACGAGTAACTCTGCCTGCATTCATTATAATTTGAGCTAAACACAGGCACTCTTTGATTATCAAGGCTTCCAAACTGAAGCACTGGTCATTTGTCTAGGTCTATGTTTCCGTTGATGCAGTGTTGGCGGTCTTGTATTCTTTTTTCTATTTGTATAAGCAATGTTTCCATGGCCAAGGCTCCTCCATTAGCTTGTTACTACCTCTGTCCCAAAAATTACTCCCTTCTTCCCATAAAAAATAGTCATGTTTGAAGATTAATTTTTGTCCCATAAAAATAGTCGAGTTTTCTATATTTACAATCAATACACACATTTCACTTTCAAAATTCAAATTAATATGATTATACATGATGTCCATGTAGTTTACAACTAAAATAAAACGCTATGAGTGAAAAAAAATATGACAATAAATGTTCTATTTGAGTTGTACCTTTTTAAAATAAAAAAGTATACTTTGTCTAACCAGAACTATGTATTATTCTTGAATGGAGAGATTATTTCTGATGCACTGTGGTGGTCCTCCATTTGTGTACTATTCGTATTAAAGTTCACAAGAAAATTTCAGCGTTACGATGTTTGTCATGGCAGTGGGATTTTGAAGGGGGTGTTAAAATCCTGATATTCTCTTTATGTTTGAAGATTATTGTGCCTAAGGCTTGTTTGTTGCAGGTGAATTGCTACCTTAATAGTGAAGAAGAAAGCCGATTGAAGAAGATTATATGGGAAGAAATGAACAAGGAATACCTTCAGGTGAATTATTCCCTGTTTTAGCTTTTATCTTCATCCATAACTTGCCTGGAGTAGTTCGACAATTTACATTAACTTATACTGGAAAAATAAACTTTTAGCTATTTAACTTTATAGGAACAAGCGGCTAAGGAGGCGGCAGCTACTGCTGCTATGAAAGATCTCGGTGAAGTCTCAGACGATGTGCTTGCTGCAAGGAAACTTGCTGCAGCAGCAGCAGCTGCTGTAGCAAAAACGAGAGAGGTAGTTCCAAAACCCACTTAAATCCTGCTATGAACTTGGGTTGGATATATAGATATAATGATAGTTTGGGGGTTCACGCTTTGCGAGCTTATTACTTGGTAATTGTTTCACCTTATCAGCAACGGAAGCAGAAGAGAGCTTTGGAAGCTAAAAATGCCGGTCCTCCTCAAACTGCTGCCGAAGCAACCCGTCAAATGCTAACCAAAAAGGTGTGTGTGAGGGGCCTTGGGTGTCTATTATAGCAGGAGTATTTATCTTAATAATGCTGATCTCCTTGGTTGTAGCTTAAGAAAGATCAAACAACATGAAAAAAACAGAAACTTTAATCATATTTTGCCACTTCTCTAATATTGCATCTTCTTTTTCATCATCAGGGACTTAGTTCTAAAATTAATTACGACGTCCTGGACAAACTATTCGACCAGACTGTAAGTCAAATCTTTAAATATATCCTTATTTTTCCATTGTTTTTCCCTGTTTCAATTCTCTTGTCTCTGAAGTTCGATCATATCGAGCAAGGCTAGTGCATGATCCATGGGAAAATTTGAAATTTCGTGTTACCATGAACTTCCATTTGCTGGGAACAATAGCCAGTTTAGGGTTTAACCTTGTGTTCTAAGCCTTCTTATGAAGTGTATCGCTTTTCTTAGGCCTTATATTTCAGTTGTTATATAGTACTAGGGGGGAAAACAACGGGACATTCAGGGGGCCAACAGTATTAAATAACAAAACACTGGACACCTTTGCAAGATGTCTTTTAGGACTATAATATAAAATGGGCATTTAGTTTGTGTTTAGTTCCAATATGACTGATGTGCAAGAGTTCTATCTGTGCTTCCAGCTGCCTTCAAGTGTGAAAAACCCTCGTGCCGAGTCTCATGATGACGATGAAAATGCCGGAAAACGAGCGAAAAAGGAGGGTAAAACAGAAGCGAAAGAGAGTGATTCGAAGGAGGGAGAAGAAGATAATGAAGAAGGGTATGCAGAAGAAGATGATGTTGCTGAAGGAGCAGATGATCAACAAAATGAATATTATTACGAGGAAGATAATACTGATTTTTTTGATGATTACTGATTCTTCATCATCTTATAATAATATATGCAAATTGCTTGACAATGAACCGCATTTCAAGTGGTAATGTCAGTGATTTTTGGTTTGATATTCAAATCTCGATTTCTATTAGTTCTTTGGTTACGATATTAAAAAAAGTTGCAATTATTCTAAAGTTTCAAAATGCTGTTTTTTTTTTTTTTTTTTCAAGTCTTGTAAAAATTGAATTTGAAAAGTAGAAATTAAATTATAATTTTTTTTTGAAGCAAAATTAAATTATAATTGAAACTACTGCTAACCCGATCCTTTCCATTCAAAGTATACTATGCAAAAAAAAAAAAAAAAAAAAAAAAAAAAACTATCCACATTGGTTTATTTAATTTAGCTAATCTATTATTTCAAAAGAAAAATTTAACTAATCTATTGATAAAGGAGAGATTTTCATGGGTCGGCATATTTACTTTTTTAAAAGAATCATATTTTTATTTTTTTACAATAAGAGAGGTATAAGTCATATGGAAACTTATTAATCTAAGTTCGGTGTGATTCCTGAGTGCCTCCGGTGTGATCTGTTATTCTTGGTGTGACTCGAATTCAGAATCGTCATGCTTTTAAGTGCTCCCAGTGTGATCATGACTCGAAGTGAGGAGATCCTGATTCTGAGTGAAGAGATCTACCAATAGGTCAATTTTTTCTTGTCAAAAAATTATATTTAATTGTAATTTTATATTTATTACATTATTTTTAGAAGAAATAAAAAAAGAAAATATGATTTTTAAGAGGATTGTATGTCTGTCTATCTTTGTTCTTTACGTTAATTTTGTCTCTTTTATGTCGAAAATCTGCAGCCTTGGATTGAAATACAAAAAATCAAGATTATGTTTTGGGATGAAATATGTTTTACGAAAAAATTTATCTTGTCAGTTCTAAAAGTAAGTGTGAGGGAAAATTAATGTTCTCTCTTTCAAACTATAAGCAGCTTTTAATCATATTATCAAAAAAAATTTGTTGATGATAGTTATTTTTCTAGTTAAAAATTTAAATCATATCTCTTTTTTTTTACTTCACTAATAACTCATTAAAATAATTTAAAATATTTTTGTCGGGTATTCATATGTGACCCGATGAAAAATTTAACTTATACAAAATCTATTAGTTTTTTAAATGGTAAAAATAAAATACCCATTCTGAAATTTTGTTAGAGAAAAAATAAACTTTCAATTTTTTTTCTTTGTGCTTCTAATCCTCGTAAGTCACCTCTAGCAGCCACCTCTTCGCCAGCCATCACCATAGGTCCCTCAGTAGCGACCGTTGTTACATTTTCAACCACACCGTAGCAGCTCGCTCCAATTCATCAGTCACTTTTAATGGTCAATTTCGTTCGTTGATTTTTGCAGTAGCGGTAGCCCGTTATTCCTGGTCCTTCTGCAATCCAGCGACGTTGTAGAAAGAGGTTTTTCTACTTGTCGTTACGTCTCGTCTGGAAACTGTCTAGTAATCTCCTCAAGCAGTCGTGAGTTATTTGCAACCGTCCCAAAATTCCAAAATCAACTCCATAAACACTCGTGGGAGAGAACAAACTACCACTTTTAGGCGGATCAGCACTCCTAAGAACCTCAAGGGATAAAACCTTGCTTTTGTATTCTATTGATCCCAATCTTAAGTGCATTTGTTCCCTTTTTCAAAACTTTTCTTTCTTTTTTTTTTTTTTTTGGCAGTTTTGCTTAATTTTTTCTCTGATCGTAAGTGAGAAGTGTCAACCACTGGGCTGTCTCATTTTTTATTGATTTCAAATTTGTTTTTCCTCACATTGAAAGTTAAATTTTGAAGGTACGAGAGAGAGAAACTTGAGAGTGAGGTTCGAAGTTTTGAATTTGGGTTTCTTTTCTTTTTTCTTCTGCTTCCCATATCCTCATTGTTTTTTCTTCTTTCTTTTCTTTGTTCTGCCTAGACAAACAATGTTTGACTTAGGTTTATTTTATTTTTCTTCTTCCCAAATTCTCTCTATTTCGTAATAGTCCCTTTTCAAATATTTTGTTCGATAAGACGAATGATGTTTGACTTAGATTTCTTTTATTTCTTCTTCTTCCCAAATTCTCTCTGTTCCTTAATAGCTCCTGTCAAATGTCTTGTTTAGTGACCAAAAGTATATGATTAAATAAGTTTAGTAACCTAAAAAGTTTTTAATCGTAGTTTTTATATATATTACTTACTATATTATGAGTCTTTTATATATAGAGTGAATTATAAATTTGGTCATCATATTTTGGTCATTAACTTTTAAAAATTTTAAAAATATCACTAACTTTGTCATTTTAATTTCACTTTTGGTCATTCCTTCAAAATAAACCGTTAAGTACATTAATGGTATTAACTTTTTAAGGGTAAATTTGTCCAATCATCAATATTTATAGAGTGAATTACAAATTTATTCATCATACTTTGGTGAAATTCAAGTTTTGGTCATTAACGTTTAGGAAATAAATAAGTCATTAATTTTATAATTTTTGTTCTATTTTTAGTCACTCTGTCAAATTGCACCATTAATGTACTAAAGAAAAAATTTGTATGAGGTCATTTTTGTCCTTTTCTTTTGCAACTCTCTCATACTTATCTAACAATTTTCAACCTCCATTTAGATAAATATAATTTAGATTGCTTCCTCCACCATCTCCTCCATCTCCATCTCTTTTTATGTTTTGTCTATATTTTTGCATTGAAAAGAAAAAAAAAAAAAAAAAAAAAAAAAAAAGAGGAGGGGAGGTTGAAGTGTTGCTGTTTTATGTTTTATCTAAATTTTGTAATAGAAATTTATTTTAAAAAAAAGAAAAATGAGGTTGAAGTGCGTGGACAGGGAAAAGAAAAATAGGGAAAGAGAAAATAAAGTTGAAGAGTTGCAGTGGAAAGAAAAATTTAAAAAATAAAAAAGGAGTTTGAAAAATAACTAGATAAGTAAGAGAAAGTTGCAAAAGAAGATGACAAAAATGGCCTCATACAAATTTGTTGGTTAGTGTATTAATGGTGCAATTTGATGGAGTGACAAAAAATAGAACAAAAATGACAAAATTAGTTATTTTTTTGCTTCTCTAAAATTTAGTGACCAGAACTTAAATTTTTCACCAAGGTATGATGACCAAATTTGTAATTCACTATTTAATTATTGATGATTGGACAAATTTACCTTTAAAAATTAACATCGTTAATACACTTAACGGTTCATTTTGACGGAATGACCAAAAATGAAATTAAAATGACAAAGTTAGTTATATTTTTTGAGTTTTTAAAAGTTAGTGATCAAAACTTAAGTTTCACCAAAGTATGATGTCCAAATTTATAATTCACTCTTATATATATAAATATAAAGAAAGATATCAAAATCTAAATGACTTTAATTCAAGACCTATTGGTTTTAATTAGGCCACTGAATTACAACTTCTATGAGTCCATTTGACGGTATGTAATAATTATTATTAAAACATATTTTAATATATTCGAAAGCTAACCCAATTTATCTTTTACAAATTGGAACTATCTTTAAATTATGTTAAAATATTTTTTAACAATAATTATTATAACAGTTCATAATCTAGTATTATTATTATTATTAGGCAAAAAGAATAAATAATAACATGGCATTAATTAGTCTAAAAGAATGCATCCCAACAACTAACTGAACGGCAATCCACCCAAAAAAAAGGACAAGAATATGGATCATAAAATCCACCAAAAATCTCAAGGGCCCACTCCTAAATGCCCAGTCCAACAACAGCATCATCTTATACTGTCGATCGCACGAATCCGTGGGAACCGTACTATTACAATTGTCACAAAACTTTAGCAAACCACCAAAAAATACCCAACCCAACTAAAATACAGCCCTTTTTAACCACAAAATAATCTAAACCCAAAACCATATTGATAATATTAATCCCAATAAATTATTAATAAAATAAAATAAAACATCTGTCCATGGGTAGTGCTTTATAATCTGTAATTGCATTAATTTTTTGAAATTGAATTTTGAATTGTGAATCGATATAGGTTGAACATTAATGAGAAATCAAATCATAAAATGAATTAAAAATATTATGGTACAAATTATGGTAAATAAAAAATTAAATTTGACTAGCAATCAAATGAATTATTTTGTTATATTTTAAATTTTACAACAGAAAAAAAAGACTAATATTACCAAACAAAATATAAAAAGAATCAAAAATGAAATTAT
Organism: Knoxia roxburghii; assembly: GCA_030378225.1. Lineage (NCBI taxonomy): Eukaryota > Viridiplantae > Streptophyta > Magnoliopsida > Gentianales > Rubiaceae > Knoxia > Knoxia roxburghii. Next base: position 41,488,596 of record CM059420.1, on the reverse strand, counting down.
TCTTTTATAGAGATCAAAACTGCATTTAAGGTTTTATTAAAATGTTAAAGTATAAATAAAAGTATAATAATAAAGAATTTATCTATCCTATAATAGTCACAATTTTGATAAAATTACAAGTAAATATAATTCTCAATCCGTTAAAGATAGTTTAATTTTTGATAACGATTAACATTTTTTAATTAACTACTCCGTCTGTTAGTATAAACAATTTTTTATATTAAAATAATGTATAATAAATTTATATATATATATATATTTTGAGGGGAAGGAAAAAAGTATTACGTATTTCCGGAGACTTTTTCCAGTAGGTATGGGTCCCACCTCTCGCACCTCCCTCCTACCACCGCCCGGCGCCCACCACCACAGCACCCTTCCGTTAAGGGCCCCACTCACCATTCTAAAATCAACATCATCTGACCCGAAGGTGGGTCCCTAAGAGAATCGTCTCTATTACGAGCAAGCCGCATACAATTTAGTAATTACACAATTTTTAGTACATTTTTCTCATACATTGGACTACCGGTGTTCAAACAGGCAATTTGTGTGTTACACGGATTAATCAGTTCGGATTAATCGATTTTTTGATAATACGCCAGTCACCAAAGAACGAACTGCATAAAGAGAAAACCACACCAAATCGCACCAATTTTTGTTCGGTTTTGCTATTTGGGGCCTAAATAACCCGCTTTTAACAAATTTCTTTTTTTTTTGTTAAAAAAACTCTTGTTTTACAACCCAAATTATATGTTGCATCCACGGTACATGTACCCAGTAGCGGGACGTAGCTGGACGCTGCTAGACGTAATTGTTTTTGACGTAGTGCTAGTTGTTCTGAGACGTGGTGGACTATCTTTATAAAAAAAATCAGTTTAAATTCACACACATGGATGTAGACGTTTCTGGACGTGGTGCTAGTTGTTCTAAGACGTGGTGGACTGTCTTTGTAAAAAAATAGCTTAAATTCACATGCATGGATGTAAACGTTTCTGGACGTGGTGTTAGATATTTTTTGACGTGGTGCTAGTTGTTTTGAAACGTGGTGAATTGTCTTTGTGAAAAAAATTAGTTTAAATTCACACACATGGATGTAGACGTTTCTGGACGTGGTGCTAGTTATTTTTGACGTGGTGGACTATTTTTGTGAAAAAAATCAGTTTAAATTCACATGAATGGATGTAGATGTTTCTGGACGTGGTGCAAGTTGTTTTTGACATAGTGCTAGTTGTTCTGAGACGTGGTGGACTGTTTTTGTAAAAAAAATTAGTTTAAATTCACATGAATGGATGTATACGTTTCTGGACGTAGTGCTAGTTGTTTTTGACGTAGTGCTAGTTGTTCTGAGACGTGGTGGACTGTCTTTGTAAAAAAAATCAGTTTAAGATGTAGACGTTTTTGGACGTGGTACTAGTTATTTTTGACGTGGTGCTAGTTGTTCTGAGACGTGGTGGACTGTCTTTGTGAAAAAATCAGTTTAAATTCACATGCATGGATGTAGACGTTTCTGGACATGGTGCTAGTTATTTTTGGATGTGGTGCTAGTTGTTCTGAGACGTGGTGGGTTGTCTTTGTAAAAAAAAAAAAAAAAAAACCTTAAATTTACATGCATGGATGTAGACGTTTCTGGACGTGGTGCTAGTTGTTTTTTGGACAAGTTGAGATGTTTTGTAAAAAAATCAGTTTAAATTCACATGTCTGCATGTAGACATTTTTGAACGTGGTGTTAGTGTTTTGAGACGTAGTGCTAGTTGTTCTGATACGTGGCAGACTGTCTTTGTGAAAAAAAATCAGTTTAAATTTACATGAATGGATGTAGATGTTTTTTGACGTAGTGCTAGTTGTTCTGAGACGAGTTGAGATGTTTTGTGAAAAAATCAGTTTAAATTCACATGTCTAGATGTAGACATTTTTAGACGTAGTGTTAGTGTTTTGAGACATGGTGCTAGTTGTTCTGAGACGTGGCAGACTGTCTTCGTGAAAAAATCAGTTTAAATTTACATGAATGGATGTAGACGTTTTTGGACGTGGTGCTAGTTGTTCTAAGACGAGTTGAGATGTTTTGTGAAAAAATCAGTTTAAATTCACATGTCTGGATGTAGACGTTTTTGGACGTGGTGCTAGTGTTTTGAGACATGATGCTAGTTGTTCTGAGAAGTGGTAAACTGTCTTTGTGAAAAAAATAGTTTAAATTCACATGCATGAATGTAGACTTTTTGGACATGGTGCTAGTTGTTCTGAGACGTGGTAGATTGTCTTTGTGAAAAAAATAACTTAAATTCACATGCATGGATGTAGACGTTTCTGGATGTTGTGCTTGTTATTCTGAGACGTGGTGGACTGTCTTTGTAAAAAAAATCAATTTAAATTCATATGCGTGGATGTAGACGTGTCTGGACGTAGTGCTTGTTGTTCTGAAACTTGGTGCTAGTTGTTTTTGACTTCGGCATCAAATTATCGCTCTTATTGCGCGATTGGGGTATGATAAATCGCCACACTTATCCGTTTATTCTATGACGTATCGCTCTTGGTTTGCAAATTTCATCCTCTATATCGAATTAGTGTGGCGATTTTTCGCACGCCTATCGCTTTGTCGGCGATTTTGCCATCTTGATTGTAATTTTGGTGCGATTTTACTTTGAATTTTCACAAAATATATGTGATTTTTTCATTGATATTGGCACTTTTCAACTTTTAAGGATATTTTAGGTATTTTATTAATTTTTTTATGCTACAAATAGTTTTCTAGCTTTTGTTTCTGCCTTTTTTTAATTTTATATTTTCTTTTTTTTTTGAAGCTTAATTTTATATTTTCTGAATATTAGTAATAAATAAATAAATGATGTCAATATAAAAATAACAATTTCCTACTGCATTTGTGTCATAATTTGACACAAACTCTAAAATGGGGTTTGAAAACTTTCCTCTCTTTCTCTTCTTTCTTTATTTAAAATATAAATAAATAAAAGATTATTCTATTTTGGTAGAGAAAGAGAGTTTATTCCTTCCAAGATATTTTTTTTTTTGGGTTCTGAAAAGAATCTCGTCAAGAATTAGATGTCTTTTCTTATTTGGGTTAAGATGTATGGAGTATGTAATAATAAGACGGCAAGGTTTTTTCTGAACTCAGATCGTGTCCTCATTAACAATATGTATCCATGTCAATATAAAATTGCGTTAATTTTTTTATTTAATTTTTTTTTTATCTTGAAGCACTGATTTGATTTCTTGGTCGTTAATGGGGTATATAATTATGGGTTTTTTATAATTCTTTTGTTTTCGAGCTAATTGCGTGAACATTGGCTCTTCTCATTGATCTGATTTGCTTTTCTGGGCAATATTATATTGATTTTTTGTTTTGTTCTGGCTTGTTTGTTGCGCCTTTTCCAGGTTCTGAAGGAAGAAGGAGTTTGACTTTGTGGGAGAGAAAGCATCATTGTTATTCTGTTTAGGAGAGAGAAATATAGGGAGAGCTGGTTTTTTGACTTGTATGCCAATTGGGTTTCGTCAGGTTGTTTCCATATGGATGGTTCTGATGATTTACGTCTTCTGTTGAAGTTTACTTATTTCAGTAATTGGGTTAGAGTTGAGAGATATTTCCTTTAATCTTGTTTGGGAAAGATTGGATTTTGGTGGGCTGATATTCTTTTTTGGGTTTTTCTTCCCCCTTTCTGACGGCTTCGGAATTTGTTTCTTCGTTTTTTTCGTTTCTTGGGATGGAATTTTGAGGGTTCGAGTTTATGGGACTGAAACTTTTGGAAGAAAATCATTTCTTGCGTGTTCTTCTCAGCTGGGAAAGGGAAAAGAAGACTGGATTTGCTTTCGGTTATCAGGTGTTCTAGTTGTTAGCGATGGAGGAAGAGGCTAACTCGTGGATTAGGAGGACTAAGTTTTCTCATACTGTTTGTCATAGATTAGATGCATCAAGGTTGGCCTTAATTCCTTTGACTATCCATCCTAACGAGAATATCCGAGGTTCTTCCAAACCTAATCCTGCTACATCTGCTTATGTTAATCCGAAACAAGACCGCATTATTAGTCAATTGCAAAGAAATCCCAGTACAAATAAGCGGAGAACTGTTTCCCCCACTCCACAGACTAAGCTTTTGGATACTTTTAAGGAGGCAAGGGCTCTTCGGAGGAGATCCTCCACTCCACTTCCAAGGAGATCTGAGAAAGGGTTTGTAGGCAAGTTGTTCCATCCTAAAGATTCCCATGAGAGGAATTCACAGGGTTCTAAATCACCTCGTTCCAAGTCTCCATTGAATACTAGTCCTCTTAGGCACTTCTCATCTATGAAGTTACATGAGAAAACTAAGAGCAAGAAGGATTCAGGTTGGACTAAGTATTTTGAACATGGTGGAGGAAGGGTGACTTCTGTGGAGACAGCGGATGAATATATGGTTGATCTTTCAAAGCTGTTTCTTGGGCTCAAGTTTGCTCATGGAGCTCATAGCCAGCTTTATCATGGAATTTATAAGGATGAACCAGTTGCTGTAAAAATAATTAGAGCACCAGATGATGACGAAAACAATGACTTAGCAGGTCGGTTGGAGAAACAATTCAACAGAGAAGTGACTTTGTTGTCTCAGCTCCACCACGAAAATGTTATCAAGGTACTAGAGAAATTTTCTATTCTGAGCGTTTTCTCCACTAATGAATAGTTAGTGTTATTAGTTCTATTTGTTTGATAGTAGTTAAATACTGTTCATTAGCAGTTCACACTTACAAGTTTTGTGGATTGTATTATTTTGAAGAGCTGCATATGAAAGCTATATTGCTATTTTGGCATAAATCCAAGTGTTGCTTTGTATATGGGATACTCCCAATGGAGGGATGAGTAGCTGTTTTGTTGAAATCTGTTGTCATTTGATTCAAAGTTATTATTTTTTCCTACAGTTTGTAGCAGCTTGCAGAAAGCCACCAGTCTATTGTATTATCACCGAATACTTGTCTGAGGGTTCTCTAAGATCATTTCTGCACAAACTTGAGCAGAAACCATTTGAGGAGAAATTTCTTCCCTTACCAAAATTGATCTCAATGGCATTGGAAATTGCCCGTGGAATGGAATATATCCACTCACAAGGCATTATTCATAGGGACCTCAAACCAGAGAATATACTAATCAATGAAAATTTTCACCTAAAAGTTGCAGACTTTGGAATTGCTTGTGAGGAAGCATACTGCGATCTTCTTGCTGATGACCCGGGTACTTACCGATGGATGGCTCCTGAAATGATCAAGCGCAAATCCTATGGCAAGAAGGTTGATGTATACGGCTTTGGACTCATTCTGTGGGAAATGGTTGCTGGAACTATTCCATATGAAGATATGACCCCAATACAAGCTGCTTTTGCAGTAGTGAACAAGGTAGTTACTGTATTTGTTTCCTGGCCTTTCTTTGATATTGTTGCAGTTTAGAAGGCTTCTGATTTGCTTATATTGCTTTAATGCAATTTCTATATTCTGAAAGATATGACTTACTTCTGTTTTTTGTGTTATTTTTCATCAAATAAACATTTATAGTGTGAGATCATTAGTTATGAAGAAGAATCTCCCATCCATCTCCTCTGTTCATTCTTCCTGTGTATGAACCACATAGACACTCTCCTCATATTGTTTGTAGACTGAACATGATATGTCAATAGCAATAAAGATTGGTAAAATATAAACAGATTTATCTACTGATGTTATTACACAATTTGCAGTCAAGTAGGGGATCGAACTATTACTAATGGTTTACAGATGATTTTCTGCGAGTGATTATAATGTCAATGTATCTATGTCAGCATGTTAAAAAAGGTAGGACTTTCATCTTTGATGTGCAGTCTTGATCTGGAAAAGAAATTTACAGTGTATGCTGCAGTGACTTTGCATTTACTGTTTTGGCCAATGTAATATATACAAGTTTGGTTGGTTCTAGATTCCTACAATTTTCGTAATCAATTGTTTTTGGGGGAATTTTCCAGGATCTGCGACCTCCTTTCCCTGAGCACTGCCCCCCTGCCATGAGAGCATTAATAGAGCAATGTTGGGCTTTGCAACCAAAAGAAAGGCCTGAATTTTGGCAAATTGTGGAGGTATTGAAACAGTTTGAGGCTTCACTCGCATGTGATGGAACCCTGAATCTGGTCATAAACCCAACCTGTCAGGATCATAAGAACAAGCTTCTCCATTGGATTCAAAAGCTAGGGCCCGTGCATTCAAATACATCATCAATGCCCAAACCCAGATTCCAATGAATCTTTGGATGATTTCACTCTTGTAATGCATAGATCCCATTGTAATTAAAAGGTTCTTTTTTCTCAATCCTCATTTGTGGTAGTCATCTTTTTCTTTCTGAGCCCAATGTGAATGATAGAGAGAGTAGACTCTGATTCAGGAGAAATGTATTCGTGTAATGCTATCTGATAATATACAGGACATGATTATCATATTTTGAGCATCATTCTTTACTACTTCAGGAGTAGGAAGGAATTTTGAAAGAGCTTTGGATCTTCTGTTATTAGTTTTGTGTTGTGTGTTTTATTGTCTCCTATATTTATCTCTTCATGACTTATTCCACTTCTAAGCCAAAAAAAGATGATGATGCCTACTAGCCTAAGAATCATGAGCCACCCCATTGTTTCCTATAGTTAGATACAGTCCAACTAAGGTTTAAACAACCTCTCTCCCACTAAGTTTGTTTTCACTACCTTTTGTTAATTGTAATGCTTGGTTTGTAGTTCAGGAAGGTAAGGTGTATAGCTCATCTCCAGTAAGTTTTCTCATCTAGTAAACACTAAAGAGTTCAGTGTACCTGAAAAATAATGTGTATGAGTTTGGTTCTGCCAAATCATCTTTAACTTTCAGTTGTTTAAAGTAAAGAATGTACAGCTTTTAAGCCTTCCTTCATACTGATTTTAAGTTGTAGCACTCAGCAGGCAGCAGATGATGCAGCCATGTGACATTATCTTCTGTGAAACTACTTGATTGTACTACCATGTCATGCAGCAGTTGAATCTGTTAGAAAGGAGGTACGAATCTACTTGATTGAGAATGATGTATAATTGGCAGTTCATTTTGTCTTTGTTGCATTCTGGTTCTTAACCGTGCCTTTAGTGATCCAGTTGAGTTACGGAAACCGTTCGTGTAATGTTTTTACTGATAATGTCTTGGTGTTGCCAGAATATACTGGATTTTATACTATTCTGGTTTTTTCTTACTGTCTGCAAAAGATGATAGCGAGGTTGTTGCTTTGATGTATTCTGCGGTGATTTGCTTGTTCTCTTGGCTCGCCATCGTACTTATATTCCTTTTGATTCTCTTTGCTTGAAAGTATTAAGATTTGCTAGCTTAGTAGGATCTTGTTAGAATATGAGGTGCAATGGTTAAGTACTATTTGGATGGAATGATACATTTTAGATGATGTCTTCATCATCTTTCTTTTTGTGTATATATTTTCAGATGAGACTGAAAGAATGTGTTGGTTTGGTAGATGCGTTAAAGGGTTGATTTCCCCTGATTGGCCATGTTAATTTTTCTTTGGAAGAAGGTACTTTGGGAGCCATGTGAGAAGAAAGTAAAGGTGATGGCTTTCTTCTTCTTTTTCTTTTTATCTGTTCTGGTTGTAGAACTCAAGCTATTTTAGTTACAATCCAACGGTAACATCTCGTCCCACATCGATAGTTTATCGTCTGAATGACTTGCAACTATTGCACATAATCATCACTTCATTAGGATGAGGAGCATCAAGTTGGCAAAAGCTTTTTTGCTTCTTTCTGCTGTCTTTTCTATAAAAAAATTTGTATGAATTTGTGGTCCTAACTGGCTGCCTGCCTCATTTAGTCATGATTTGGATTGGAAGGTATCAAGAGAAATATCATTCCCACTTTAGAATGTAGGAATACATTTTAGACCACAAAAATGACTAGGATGGGAGATTGTCAAAAGAAAGAGGCCCCTAATGTGTCATTTCTTTTCGTTCGTATTATGATTTTTATATATTCAACGCATATAAATGCAAAGTGCAAATTATATAGTACATTTATAGATTATGACGCATTATGTACTTACTAATTTAATAGAAAGGATATTTTGTCATTTAATGTTATAACCCCTTGAATGTATATAACGATTGAATGAAAAACGACATTTTATATCATAGTCTATTATTTTCTCAATCTAAATAATATAATTCTGCTACAATATAATCTTTGAATTATCATTTAGGGATCGTTCGAAAACCAAACGCAAATTATTAAGATTTAACACATTTAATTACCCGTCATTAGGGTTTGAAAGTAGAAGAAGCATTAAATTGGATGGATTTGGTTGGGGATATTTTTGCTTTTAAGGGATGTGCATGCATTCTATTTAGCGTATATCATCATATACTTGTGGGAGATTTTTAATAAAAGGGAATTGAAATAGTGAGTTGAATCCATTTTACATGGAAATATCCGTGATAAAGTGCAGAACTGTTTTCGGGGGACTGTTCATTTCACCAAATTCTGTTTTTACAGAAAAAGGCTTGGGCCGTGATTCATGCATTCAATTATATTACCCGTGTTCCTCTCTCGCTATTTTCTTTTTTCTTTTTCTTAGTTGAATTTTAATGATTTGAATTGATTTTTTTTTTTTTTTTGGGTACAATGATTTGAATTGATTTGGTACATATTTATTTGAACTAATTTTCTTTGGATTAGATCGGATTGTATTAATTTTCTGGATCAATCCAAACTGATTCAAATTTATCTAAATCATTTTTTTGGATTTTTTAAAACTATTTATTTGGATATTTAAAAAAATACTATTTATATGTTTAGATTAAAAAATACATATATTATAAAAAATAATAGTCATATTTTATATTTATTTTAATTTAATAAATAAAACTGTTATTTTACTAAAAAAATAAAAAGTTGCGAATGGATCAAGCATATCAATCTGCCCTAATTTAAATTATTTTTAATTCGAACCGAAACGGATCAAACGGGTTGTTGCTTGACCCAACCCTGCTTATCTAGTTCAATGTATATATATATTTTGATCATGAGGGAATCTTATAATTACAGGAAGACCAATTCTACGAAAACCCAAAACTACAAATTTGCCATTTTTCTAAAGTATACATAATAATACACTATAATCATACAAAGTATTTGACATGGGAAAATGGAAATGCAAAGACATTAGTCTTGGTTCAATGTAATGTGCAATTTGGTCTTTTGGCGAATTCCATGCCTGAATCACGAGCCAAACAGGAAATTATTATTACTATCATTGATCTTTTAATTATCATCACTTTTTTAATTAGGGGGCCAAATGCCCAAGCTTAGAAAAGGAAATTACAGGAGTACCCTCTTTTTTTATTAAGATCATAAAGGTCCTGAAAATACTAAAAAAAAAAAAAATAAATTAAACCTACCTAAAAATACAAGATATGAAAATCATAAGAAAATGACTTTGCTAGGGAACATGATTAAAGAAACATGATTATTTTTTTTTTTTGCTCATTTCGTAAATTAAGAGTATACCGTTAAATAATATTCAAATAACTTTTAACCAAAATTACGAATGTTTAAATTTTGTTGACCTTTACAAGTGTTTGCTACCTCGAAGGTTCTCATTAGTAAATCGAAATCTTCTATTCAATCAACTCCAATTTAATTTTCAATTTGAAGCTAAACTGTGACCAAACCCACTTACAAACTTTAGATGAATATGGTGGTCATGATTCCGCCTGGGAGTGGTGTGGGTGTATATGGGAACTTAGTTGAAGGGATATAAGAATTATTGGGTTGGAATTGATAATGGAAATCATGCAAATTCATATGGGGTGATTTTGCAGCGAATTACCTTGCGACCTGGCATCCAAGGAATCAAGAGGGTTTATGAAGGTGACAAAAATTTCTTGGAAAGTGAGTCTTGGTTAAAACACAATGTTGTAGGGATTACGTATTTATGTGATGTAGTAATTTGATAGGTTAGGTTAGATTTAAGAGGATCAGAACATCTTAAATAATAATTATGTCATTTAGGATTTTGAATATAATAATAACCACATAGATAAAACACGTAAAACATATACCTTAATGCGGAATTTATCATTAGATAGGAAGATCACTATATGTGCAGAAACTAGATTTGCAGTAGGTTCTCAATAATCCCCATAAACTAATTTTTTCACATTGACCCTCATAAGTAGTAGATAGTCATATGGAGAGACAATTTTAATATACTATTATCATACTTGTTGTTGATTAGGGTAAGGAGATGACTAGTTTATATATCCACTATCTTTAATATAGTACGTTCATTGAATATTAATTTAACGGTCCAGATTTAATCCTATTATTAAACTAATTAAAAAACCTAAAGCAATTTAATTGGGCTTATTCAAAACATGGGTCATAACATTCACGTCACATTCTTATAGGTTAGCGTAATGATTATTTTTTTGTAAAAAAAAAAAAAAAGAAATGAGATGAATATAATTTGTCAACTAAGTAAATGATCATGGCGCCTGTTATGCATTAAACAATGCAAAATCCTAATAAAAATACAGAAAGAAGATAATATACACTCAATTATCAAAAATATAGAGAATATACACTCACTAATCTAGTTATACCTTTATGGGCTCTAGTGCTCGATTTATATACCAACAAAATGAGAAAATACTCATATTCGAAAAAACTTTTAAACTTAGACCGATTTAAGTTAATTTTTATTAGAATTAGACAATGTTGATGATTTTTTTTTTTTTTTGAGTAAATTCTAAAATTGGTCATCATACTATGGTCAGTTTTCAGTTTTGGTCATCATACTTTGAAAATTATTTTTAAGGTCATCATACTTTTATTTTATTTTAAAAAATGATCACTTCGTCCATGTTGGTCATTAAACTTCATAACGAAGCCCCTTTTTTGAGGGCATTTAGGTTAATCTCTTTTTTTTCACAAATACAACTAGCATCACGTCTCAGAATAACAGGAACCATGTAAAAAATAACCAGCACCACGTCTAGAAATATCTACATCCATGCGTGCTATAATGAGATGTGAAATGTGAGATGTGAGCTGTGTATTCGGGCTACAAGTTAGGAGATCACCTATAAAAATAATATTATATTTGTAACCAACCACTAGGTGATCTCCTAATTTCTAGTTATATTAATTAGGAATTGACAATTAGGAGATCACCTAGTGGTTGGTTACAAATGGACATTTTGATTTTTTAATTTTAAATTATTTTTATTTAATGGTAGAATTTATATAGATATAAGAAAAATATGTTTTGAGAAAAATAATTTAAAAAAGTAATGAAAACATTGTTTAATATAAATGCAATGTCAAGACTATAGGACCACCATATAATTTTACTCTTATCCCAAAAATAATAAGTTGTGAGGATGTTTTAATTTTTTTGCGAAAAAAGACGCGCGGCTACTTAATGACGCTGAATAGCAAGCCGCGTGCATTTTTCTTCTTTTTCATTCTTTTTCTTAATATTATATTATTTCTATTGGGTTTTTTTCTTCTTCCCTGAAATTTTTTTCCGTCTTTTTTTTAAACAATTCAGTACTTTTTTTCTATGTTTTTGAATTTTTTTAAAATGACTAAAAAATATTTTTAATTTATATATTGTAATATGATATCTATAGTCTGTTGATTTGATGTCTATATAATCATGATTTGATCCCCTTTGTTAAGTATGTTTTAGTTCTATTGTATGATTTCTTTTATATTCTTGATCTGATATCTATAGTCTGTTGATCTGATGTCTACATAATCATGATGTGATCTCCCTTGTTAAGTATGTTTTCGTTCTATTGTATGATTTCTTTTATATTCTTGATATGATATCTATGATCTGATGTCCAGTATTCTCTGATCTGATGTCTATATAATCATGATGCGATCTCCCTTGTTAAGTATGTTTTAGTTATATTGTATAATTTCTTTTATATTCTTGATCTGATATCTATAGTCTATTGATCTGATATCTACTGTCTTATTTTTTTTAAAAAAGAATTTTTTTTAAAAAAAGCTGTGTGTCAAAAAAAACTGTACTACTGTCTTATTTTTTTTTAAGTATTTATTTTTAAAAGGCCGTGTGTCAAAAAAAAATTTGTAGTGTGTATAGCGCATTACAGCGTGCAATTGTAATGTGTTACCGTAGGAGTAACATTCACGGTGATCCTATAGGTACCGTATACGAACTCATAGCCAACTCTTGTTTGTCCAAAGCCCCACTTCGTGTTTATTTTTATGGTTCAATGTAGTACAGAAGACAATGTGTTGGTACGAGTATCTTTATTTGCAATATAAATGAGGATAAAGGGCAAAACTAGAATATTTTGTATCAAATGGTAGGTTGGGAAGGTATAAGAAAAAAATTCGGGAGTAAAAAATAAAATGAATGTTGAAAGATCGAAGAAGATGACGTTTCAACAACATGGTTGAAAAAAGAAATAGTGGAACCCTAGCTTTGCACATGTTGGAATCGCCATGGAGTTGTTCATCCATGATTGCTCTATTGATGGAACTTCTACCGAAAAATTCTATTAAGAGTTTTTTTCAATTATTATTTTTCGTCTCCTATTTTATTTGTCTCAACTTTTTTAAATATTTTGTCCTCCTTGTCCTTAGCCCGCCCCCTTAGACCATTTTATCATTAAAATGGAAAAATGATGAAAGGAGCCGAGAAATGATAAGCTTCGAGTTTTTTCAAATAAAACTCCCAATACTCTAAAGTGATTCTGCCACTAATAAGGACTTTGTCCATACAACAATAAAATCTTCGTATTGTGAAATAATCTTGGAGATAGCCAAAATGTTGGTTCTAAGAGAGGCACTACTCTCGACTGGTGTGTTCCTCTTCTTAAAAACAAAAAATAAAAAATTTATTAGTTACCACCCTCATTTTTACTAGTTATCGTTTTAATTTAGACTTAAAAACCTCCTTCTTACTTTTCTCTATTCCTTATTTGAAACAAAATGATAATTTTGTCAAAATTAATACGGCAATGCTTGAAATTGAGACAGTAATTAGTAATACTTTAAAAAAAATTATATGAAAAATCTTAAATATCTAATATAAAAAATCAAATGGATGAATGAATAAGAGCAGACAAATTATAAATTTATACATAAAAAATGAATTTAATTACATAAACAAAACCTTATTTAAAAAAAAAACTAAAAGTATATATACAAACAAGATAAATACGACGAATAGAGTATTATACTACATCATACAATATGAGATAAAACTCCTGTAATACAACAATATATGCTAAGGATTCGGTCAATGCTTCTACTCAATAATGCACACTAGTGCTTCCTTCCCCCACTTTGTGGGAAATTAATGTCAATTGACTAATCATGCATGAAATGTTCCTTTCCAGAACCCCACAAACAAACAAACAAACAAACAAACAAAAAAGGGAATGAATGTGGAACACACATATACCTTTTAGTAGTTACCGTCTCATTTTTAAGTATTATCGTCTTATTTTTGACAAAATTATATGTTTACTTACAAAGAGAAAAAGAGATAATATTGTAGAAAAAGGTGTTTTAATCCAAATTGGGACGATAAAGAATAAAAATTAAGGTGATAACTAGTAAAATTTTATCAATAATTTTCGTTATATATTAACATAATACAATGAAATGATATAAGGGGTGGGTGAGTTTTGAGAGGTGATAAGGGTTGGGAGTTTATAACCTTGAGGTGAAAGTTCGAACCTCACGGATGTAATTCAAAAAATAATAATAATAATAATAATAATAATAATAATAATAATAATAATAATAAAACAATAAAAATGATATAATATATATTGTGTGTGTGACTATCGAGGCACGTGATGAAATTTTTATACATATAATAAGAGAGAATTTTTGGTCAAAATAAACAAAGACCCCACCAGGCATATCATCACAGTTTGATTATGCAAGACTGCATCGAATAATATAACTTTTGTACGTTTTGTGGCGTGTCTTTCTGTCAGCTCAGCCCAGCCCTATTTCTCTTTTTTCCCTTCAAGAACAAAGAGGAACAACCATCACCAGAGAAAGAAAGCCCAGCCATGCCATGGAAAATTGGAAACATCCCATTTAAAGATCAGTTCAAATATTGAAAACAAATGCATTTTCCTTCTTAATTTCCTCACTCATCAGCAAGAGATATGGAGCAGAACCCTAGTTCAACAAGAGCTGACAGAAAAACCATTGAGAAAATTCGAAGGAATCAGATGAAGACCCTCTTTTCTCAGCTCAGTTCACTTGTTCCTCATCAATCTAGGGTTTGTCGAAGCCTCACTGACTTACTGTTATGTATTTTGTAAATATGCTTGGAAACTTTCTTTTTTTTTTAAGGTTTGGTTTTTGCTTGTATCTTTCAGGAAGTGTTGTCTTTGCCAGATCAAATTGCAGAAGCCACAAACTACATAAAACATATGCAGATCAAGTTGGAGAAGATGAAGGAGACAAGGGATTCTTGTAAGAATCCAAGATTAAGCGATAATAACAATGCGAGTATTATGGGAAAGTACTCAAGGGTGCCAGATGTTGATGTTCAAGAAATGGGATCAGCTCTCCAGGTTCACTTGATAACTGGATCAGATTGTCAGTTCATGTTTAGGGAAGTCATCCAGTTGTTGCATGAAGAAGGTGCTGAGGTTTTGAATGCTAGCTTTTCTGTGGTAGATGATACCATTTTCCACACTATACATTCAGAGGTAACTCCACATTATTAATCTTTTCGAAATCGCATGTTCGATTTTCAAAACCGGCCTAAAAAACGTCGTGTTTATTATACTGTAACATATTAACAAATTGGGCTTTTCGTTTTCTTTGCTTTAAGTTAAGGTTGCGTTAGTTTGGTGGAAATGAGAATATGACACTTTAAAATCATTTCGGTTATTACTTTTTCAAACAGTAAAATAAAGGCAAACGTAATTTGATAACCGTGAAAACATCTGAATAACACATGTCAAAGACAATTAAATTTATTTAATGAATATATTTATAATTTATCAAACAAATCAAAACAATCAAATTTTTTTTAGTGATTATTGAGTTACCAAATTCTGATTTTTATCATTTTTATTTTTAGGAAACAGACACATTAATTGTCGTTTTTGATGTGTGTGGTGGGGTTATTAGATTGGAGAATCTGAAGCAAGTCATGAAGCAGCTGTACGAAGGATATGTGAGAGGCTAAAGAAGTATGTGTACTGTGGAAGTTGACTTGACTCGATTTCTTAATCAAAACTCCGGTTTATCCTATAGAATATTTAGGTCAAAAGTTCTCTAGGAAGACTAACTAGCTATATATATGAATTCTCTGTTCTTGACCGGTTTATTTATTGTTTCTGGATTGCTATTTGCATCATGAATTTGCTATTTGTATCACAAAAAAAAATAAAAATAATAATAAAATGACCACAATGCCCTTATGGTGAAACTTTTGAAAAAAATACTAAGTGGGGGACAAAAACGCACAAAAAATGCGTTTTTGTCATGCTGATAAACGCATGAAAAAAACGTTTTGTACATGTAAAAACTAACGAAGATCGCGTTTATAATGGCATAAAACGCAAAAATGGCACGTTTTTAACAGTACTAACGCCGAAAATTTGCGTTTTTAGATCATATTAAACGCAAATTACTTGCGTTTTCACCATGGACGAAACGCAAAAATCAGGCGTTTCGTCCATGGTTCGCTCGCTGAAAGGGTGCGTTTCCGGCCAGAAATTCGGATAAAAGCCCACAAATTGGCAGCCGAACCATTTGCCCTATTTTTCTCCAAAATTCACACCAAAAACGCAAATTTGCTTAGATTTTGTCAGCCAAAAACGCAAATCATGGACGGAGGAGATGGCGAACAACCACGAAGGCACGGAGCGGGCAAAGGTCCACTGATTAACCGGGTAAACATCTATATGAATATGAGTTTTTCTGCAATTTTTTACGTTTATATTGCGTTTATTTTGTTAGAAATCGTTGTTTATGTGAGTTTAGATATGTAGAAACGCTAATTGGTATGAATTAGGTGGATTTTTTCCGCCGGAATAGCCGGCCGCCGGCGTTTTGGGGTCTCAAAACGCCATCGGCCGGCGTTTTGAGATCTCAAACCGCCGACCGCCGGCGTTTTGAGATCTCAAACCGCCGACCGCCGGCGTTTTGAGATCTCAAACCGCCGACCGCCGGCGGTTTTGAGATCTCAAAACGCCGGTCGCCGGTCGTTTTGAGAGACTCAAAACGCAATCGGACCGCGTTTTGAGTTCTCAAAACGCGGTCCGATTGCGTTTTGAGTCTCAAAACGCGGTTGGATTGCGTTTTGAGATCTCAAAACGCAGTTCAACTGCGTTTTGAGATCTCAAAACGCAGTCCAACTGCGTTTTGGAAGACGCAAAACGCAGTTGGTCGGCGTTTTGAGTAAAAACGCCGTCCAACTGCGTTTTGCGTTTTATTTATTTATCTATTTATTTATTGCCTCGTTTTATTTATTTATCTATTTATTTATGCAATTATTCGTTTATTTATTTAGGGTGGCGCTAAGTTATTGCCACGAGGCGAGAGGCCGGCTCCCACAGCTTCTGCTAGGAGGCAGAAGGTGCCAGTTGTTAGGGGTGGTGGTAGACGAGGAGGTGGAGGTAGACGGGGAGGCGGGATCGTTATATCCGAGGGAGGACGGGGAGGTCGTGACTCCTCATTTCAGTTGAGGGATGAGTATTACGATACTACTGATTCCGATGACACTGATTCGAGCGAGGGGGAGCAGTTTGGCCACGATGATGAGTCTGGGCATCCCCATGAGCAGTCACGGCAGGGGGACGCTAGTGGGAGTGGACGTCCACTAGAGGACCAGGGTGAGGGGTTTACCTACGGAGGTGACCCTTCTCACCCACATGCTGAGCGGACGATCCGGTATAGGAATCCGGACCACGGACAGTTCGAGGAGGTGGATCCTTCTGCAGGTACGCGTCTTAATTTAATTGTATTATTATTTCTAAAAAATAATTGATTTATTTTAGTTGTTCATATTATGAGAATTTGGTATTGATTGACTTATATTAAAATTGTGCACTTTTTCTTTACTTATGTATGTTTTTCTTGATTTTTTTTAATTATGTGTACTTATTTTTAATTAGCTTTATTTAATTACGTGTTTTTTGTACGTTTTACAATTAATTTACTTATATATTTTTATATGTATATATTGTCGATATAGCTCCCCCTAGGAAGCGCCCGCGGGATGATCGTAGTTGGATAGTTACAGGGCCCATTGAGGGGGGCCCTATAGATGATAGCCTTATCCCTAGCTTTTTAGGGCACGTGGTATCTAGATATTGGCAGGAGGGTGTGCCTACTAGATACCACATTAGAGTCCACAATAGAGGTAGCTCGTACGACCTTTTTGAGAGGTGGATCGGCTCGATGACGGTCGAGGGTGCGCAGATACTGAGCGGGACAGGCCATGACAGGAGGGTGCGCAGATTTTGAGGATTCCGGTCGATGGTCGACTCATCACCGAGGTGACACCGTCGTCTACCGTACTGTCATGGTCGAAGGGTTTGCTAGAGATTCCTCCTGAGGAGCGGATAGAGGGGGAGCTGTACAGGAATGGCGGGTTTTCTACGCAGCGGGTGATCGAGCGGTGTATGGCGCGGCGGAGGGATGATTCGGACGTTGCCGTGTTAGTATGGAGCCTTATTGGGACTTGTCTGTTTACAGACAAAAGTTCCAATAAGTTTATGCCAGCCCCTGTTGTACAGGTTAGGCATGGGCTGGATCAGATTGGCCAGGAGGCTTGGGGTACCGCGACACTCGCGTACTTGTATTACCATCTAGGGTGCGCGAGTCGTCATGGGAGTGCTGCGGTTGCTGGATGCATGACTCTACTACAGTCATGGATATACGAGCACTTTCCGGATTTCAGACCCCACCCTCGGCCCCTACCATTGCACGCCGCTCAGCCACGTGCAGCGAGATGGGCCATCGACCACCACGCTACCACAGAGCAGCGCTTGGCCGCCATACGACATGCGCTGGACGAGATGACAGCCGACATGGTTAGTAAATAGTTATAAATGTCTTCTTCAAATATATTTTGATTTAAATTATTTTATATAAATTATTATTCATAATCTTTAACTACGTTTCAAAGGTTACTTGGATGCCTTACGGACGGGACGCCGTTTCGCGGACGCCGAGGACCCTGTACCGTGGACTTATTGCGTACAGGGACTACATCGAGCCGTACATGCCAGACCGATGCGTCCGCCAGATTGGGTATGTACAGTGGATTCCCTCGCGCTTCATCCGTCCGGGCCGGGACACCTACCGCGGATACTCAGGGAGATCATACGTGGTCCGACACGCCGTCGAGTATGCAGAGTCTGCGTGGGAGGAGTTCGGCACGGCTTCCATGGGTATTTCCCTAGCTGGCCGCCAGCGGACAGGTGGCGCT
Organism: Knoxia roxburghii; assembly: GCA_030378225.1. NCBI lineage: Eukaryota > Viridiplantae > Streptophyta > Magnoliopsida > Gentianales > Rubiaceae > Knoxia > Knoxia roxburghii. The sequence goes on along the minus strand of CM059420.1, from coordinate 41,470,131 downwards.
GTTCCTCGGAGTGCTGCGGTCGACGGCTACTTAGATTGGTTTCGTCCCCGATCACGTCCGCGCGTGCTTCCCCCGGATCCCCATGCTGCTATCGAGCCACCTCGACCACGTCGCGCGGCCTCAGAGTTTGTAAGTATTCATATTAATTAATGTAATATAGTTTATATGTTAAATTATGTTCAGAGGAATCTAATATATTGTTTATATGTTTGCAGTGGATGGGTCAGTATGGAGCGCTACATCATGCATTATTAGATGTAGTGCGGGAGAGCGTTCCTGATTTGTACGATCAGTTCGCACCTCGTACTGCAGAGCTAGAGGATGAGTTCGAGCGTTCCATATGATCTTTGGATTGGACTATTTTTGTATACATTTTCTGAATATTGTATTATTATTACGCTGATTATATTTTATTGTCTTCTTCATATATATGTTGTATTTTGTTACGTATATTTCTTCAAAACCCAGAATAAGTGGTGGTAGGCACAAGATAATAATAATAAAACATATGTCACATGGCAATAAACCCCTAGTTTGAAACGTTGGAATCTGAAGTAACAATAACTCGGGAAATGAAAAAGAAGAAAAAATGGGGATACTGTGAAACAGATGCAGCATTAACTATGGAGTAGATTTGCTTATAAATGCATTAATATCCATCAATCAGAATAGAATCCTTTCAATAGACTCCTTACAATATACATCCTAGCCATCACGTAGTGCATTCCAAGCATTAAATCTAGCTTCTAAATTTTGTGGCCACTCACCTACACTTTCAGCATGACGCTGATGGTGCCAAACGAAGCTCAGCGGCGGGATAGGGCAGTCATCGACCACATCTACGCGTACATAATGATTCCCATTCACAAGGGCAAGCGCTATAACCCTTTCCGGTTGGGTGTCGCCAGTCGAGCAATACAAAGGTAGTACAGAATAATTTCCATCTGAACGAGTACGATCAAACTGTATTACCAGTGCATTCGCATAAGTGGCGAGAGGGAACAAATCCGTAGGTGTAGCCATCCAATGCTGCTCACCACAATCAGTGCCTTCGAAATTTAGTCGCCTAAGTACCATGGCCACAAAATCTCCATCGGCCGGACGCAACTCTAATGCTTCGAATACGCCTCTGTACCTGTCCGGGTGGCTCGTAATCTCTCCACTCAATGACCTGCGAGCTAACCTCCAATATTTCTCGTGGCCAAAAAGGTACGTAGAAATTACTCGGAACCCACAATGGCCATCCCCATTTACATCTGACCACCCTGTACAATAAGGCTGAAAAAATGCTGGCACACACTGAATGTCTCCACCAGACCCTGTTAAGTAATTACGTTACAGTAAATAAACAAACCTTCAACATGTAATCTATTCACAATCACACTAAAATAAAGGACTTATTTACATGTCCTAAATGGAGATCCACCATCAAAACCTGTATGAATGCGGTGTGATCTACCGGTTGATCGACCTGATGACCCTGAACGGCACCTGCCACGCCGGCCACGTGTAGCTCTTTCGCGTGAGCTCCACTCGCGCATAACAGAATGATGTAATCTATTTGGTGGTCGCCCCCTTTGGGGTCCCGATGTACCTGGCTCTCCAACACTGGCCATGTCAGGGTACATCTGCTCTACGTACGCCCTATTCAACAGCCGGGCCAAAAAAGACGGACTGGTAGATACGGTGGGGACTACTTCCTCGTTGAAATACCTTAACAAACATATATATCAACTCCAAATATTTCTTCAAAACAAAAAAAATTGTCAATTCAATTGCATAATATTAAATGTCATAATTGAAATTCGCACCTGATGTCCTCATCAATGTAATTCGCATCCCCATGTGATGGCACAATGGTCAGCCTCTTCCAAAACTCATGCACGTGTGGAAGTAAGGGATATTCAGGCAATGACTGTGCCTTGAATATGTCACACGCACAGGGAATACCACGTGTCACCTTGGGCACACATCCACATCGCTCAAGTACAAGGCCTCCCAACTTATCCTTCCGCCGAACTTCTTTCCTAACCAACTTCAAACAATGGTGTGACACGTACTTGTTCAAATAACAGTATGGATATCCCTGCATACTTGTTTGAGTCGTGGAGATGGAAGCCTCAAGGGAGCCTCTATAATAATGTCAATTAAAAATAAAATTAATCGAATTATCTAAATAAATAGAAGCATACCAACAAATTAAATTCAAAGACATTAAACAACATCAGCTATAAACAATTAAATAAGAAAACTAACCCGATGTGAGGGTACAAGTGGCTGAGGTGAGAGTCAATCTTTGTGAACAAAGTGTCAAGGGAATTGGTGGAAGAATTAAGCCAATCTTTCATAGCAGCATGCGAAGCCTCTACTCTGTTAGTGGAAGTATTACCAAAGTGGAGAAATTGATTGGTCCAGGCTCGAACAAATTTCTCCTTGTGAATGAGCCATGTAGTCTCTAGATATTCAACAGCCAACGGCTCAAGGAGAGTGTACTTAACCTTGAAATTCTGCAATATACGATTAAATTCCTCTACTGTCGGAGCCTTAATGATTTTCTTCCACCAGTTGTCATGAATATCACATGCTAAATTTTTGTTCCTCCTCCCAACATTTTTTTCCAACCACGCGTTCACATCACGCCCAATATGCCACAAACATAACAAGTGATGTGAAGCGGGAAAATGATCCTTAATCGGCTGTAACAAGCCCAACTCCCTATCTGTCACAATCACACTAGGTGACAAACTAGCCGGCAGCAAAAATCTCAAGTTCCTCATAACCCAGTCATATGTATCCTGTTTCTCATTCCTGACAATAGCAAATGCAATATTGAAATTCTTATTTGTAGGAGTCATACCTACCATCTCGACGACAGGCATTTGGTACTTGTTCGTCTTGTAGGTAGAATCAATCCCAACCACCCAATACCATCTGTTGAACATCTGAATTGATGTTGGATGTGCAAAGAACACATGTGTGATCTCATCAGTGTTCGCATCCTTCAGAATCTTCAGATAGTACTGCTTCTCCTCAGCCAAATGAATAAATTGCTGCCCAATATTCCTACCTTCCAATCCGGCGGTTTTCATCTCTCCTTTCAAATTGTACACAGACTTGATTGGTACCTGGGAATCGGGAAACTGTTTATTAACAGCTTCCCAAACACACTTTGGCTTTACATTCGAACGCAGCATAAATTCAGCAACAGCCTTTGAATCCTTTGTAAAATGGCTCAACTGTCTGTGACCATATGGATGCATTATACCTGTAAATCACATGTAATTATAACAACAATTAATACATACAACACATCAATCAACTTAATTAATATTATGCGCAAATAATGAAATACCAGTGTGATTGTGAGTTGACGCTGCTCCTGGGTTTGTATAAACCTTGTGCCGTCCTAAATCAATCCGCTTACAAGTCAACCTAAAGGGGCAATTAGTGCCGCTCCTTCTTGTATTCTTCCGTCTAGTTGGGATAGGGGCTTTGGCAGGATCTCTCCATCGCTTGCACGAGAAGTAGTACGTCGCAAATCCTTGGTTACCTCCCCTCTTTGTAATCACAAACTTCAGCCTCTTAGCTATTTTCTGGCAATATTTCAAAGCCTTGCCAATAGTTCGAAACTCTCTGTCAATCTTGAAATATCCACTCAAATCTGCGCCAGGTTCAAGTTCCACCGGCTCCCCATGAGTATTATCCGCCTCATTGTCATTTACATCCTCATCTTCATCGTCATCCTCCTCTTCGTTCTCCGCCTCCTCATCATCATCATACAACTCATCCTCATCGTAATCATCATTGTCAGCCTGTAGATGAATACACAGATTAATTAAAATTACAGCACAGTTATGATTCTTCCAATCAAAAAACGCAACAATTTAAAGTTTTTTAATGCATGAAACGCACCATTTTTGCGTTTTTGCAGATAAAAACGCTACAAATGTGCGTTTTTGTCTGCAAAAACGTAATAAGGGTGCGTTTCGTACATAAAAAAACGCAACCAGATGTGGTTTTCAGCAACCTAAAACGCAGAACTTTTTATATAATGCATGTCAAAAACGCAGCTCTTTTCATATAATTCATGTCAAAAACGCAACATTTTTTATATAATGCATGTAAAAAACGCAACACTTTTTATATAATGCATGTCAAAAACGCAACACTTTTTATATAATGCATGTCGGAAACACTAAAAAGCCACTTTTTCTACAATCAGAAACGCTAAAAAGGGACGTTTGACCGATTCCTAAACGTTATTTTAGCGTGTTTCGACATACAATATTTTTAAAAAAACTTATATAACTATAAGGTACGGAAACTTACCATATCGTGATGATTCGCGTGCTAAATATTCTTTCGCCGCCAACTGAATGATCCAACAATGTTTTTAAGTTAAGAATTTATCTGGATTTGATTTTAGGGTAGTTGTTGTGTATGAATTTTTCAGCCAATTCACATGAATGTATGTAAACGTTTTTTAACTTCTGTACATGTCATAAACGCAACATTTTAACGAGCGAACCATGGTGGAAACTTCAAATTTTGACGTTTATTGTGTAAAAAACGCAATATTTTAACGAGCGACCCATGGTGGAAACATAACATTTTTGCGTTTTTTATATGCAATAACGCAGACATTTGGCGTTTTTCATATTCAAAAAACGCACCCGATTTGCGTTTTTTACATATAAAAACGCAATTTTGGATAAATTTTGTATGTCCAAAACGGTTTTTCATTGCGTTTTTTTGAGATTAAAACGCAATTTTCACCCCTTTTTTCACATAAAATCTGTCAATTTTTTAGTTTTTTTGATCTTAGGGGCATTTGGGTCATTTTATTAATATTTTTATTTTTTTTTGTGATACAAATAGCAAATTCATGATACAAATAGCAAGTCCCTTATTGTTTCGTTTAGTTAATTTGTCAGTCCAGCAGTAATTTTTACGTTACATAAAATAAATCTGATTATTGAATTGATAAAATAAAAAAATTAAAGTCATGATTCAAATACAAAGTGATTAATGATATTATTTTATTGTACATTTTTTATTTAATAAATATAATTATTTTTATAAAAAAATATAGAAAGAATAAGTAGATAAAATTAACACCAAACCTAGCTCAAGAAGAATTTACAAACATAAGAGTCTTTTCTCGAACTCTCCTTTTGTAGCTTTGGCTAGATTTTTCTTTCTTCTTTTTTGGGTTTAGATGAAGCCCCAATAGAGTTACACTAAGATGTGAACATGAATGAATTGCATTAATAGGTAGTTAAATTGTTACTAAAAAAAATAGGACGGTAACTAGTAATACCTTTTAAAAATCCTAAAAAGGAGAAGCAGATATTGAATTGGGGGTTACTAATTACTGTAGTCCATAAATGTTTACAAAATTGTCTTTTTATATAAAAAGGAGAAAAGAAAGACAATTGTAGGGAGCATTTTAATCTAAATTAAGAGGATAAAGAGAAAATAATAGAATAGTAAGTAATAATTTTTTTTCTAATTACATTCGTGTCATAGGATCATGACGTAAGGTTTTATAGGGCAATTCTATTCATGATCATCTTCTACAAAATCTTTGGGAATGTCCCACACATGACCAAATTTGAATCCATTTCTAAATTAAGAATTCTCGGTCATCAACCATTTGTATGAGTCATCTACATATAATATATATATATATATATTAATTTATTAATTTAACACTAAATATATTAAATTTTCAATCTAAAAGTTCATATATATATGTTTATTAATTTAACACTAAATATATTAAATTTTCAATCTAAAAGTTCACCGTGTACTTATCCATCTTGTGATGATAAGTCACTCGAATGTAGGCGACATGTTATTAATTTTTGTATTACTATCTCGATAGGTTGCTATTGTGATTGCATTGACTTTATTGTATTATTCTTTCGATATTTAACTTTCATCTTATGATACGTTTTATTTATTCATATCCAGAAAATGTCACGACTTTAATATTTTTTAGCAGTTGAATTTTGTGAAATTTACATATATGCCATAAACAGATTCAAATATTCCAACATAGTATGATGATCATACTATAGTTGCCCGATTATGACCCTGTGCCTTTTTTCTTTTTTTCTTTGAAAAAGACATGTTTTTTTTTTTTCTTGAATAGCTAAAAAGACATAAAATGTTTATATAAGAAAGTGACTTGTATTAAGATATTTCATATTTATAGAATTTTAGATAGTTATGAAAATAATCATATCAGTCAAATGAATTCTATCAAAATTTTATCCGTTGAATTGATTTAAGTATCATCTCAATTATTGATAAAATTTTCTTATCCCTTGGTCAGATTACAAAAATTATGCTATCTTATCCTACTTCGTGAATTTTGTTGCAGTCAATGCCGACAACATCGGCCAAACAATAGTGGAAGCCTTGCCCACACAAAGACAGATGCCATGTCAAATCTCCTATTGGTATGAGGAGAAATTTGGCCAAATTACGATTGTGAAAAGGATATTTTGTAATATAATTTTAAAATTATTATATAATTAACTACTGAGAAACTGATGTCGTGCAATTAAGGAAGAATTTGGGGGATGTGATATAATTTTTGTTAATTGAATCATAGGTCTTGATGGTTTTGCATTTAATTTTTTTCACAATTTTGTGGTGAAAAAATAAAATATTTTTAGATATTTTTGAAGTAGTTATTTTTAAACCTAAAAATTAAAAAGGCCTAACATTCACGAATCAAAGTGGAATTTTCCTTGTAAAAATAACAAACAATGGATTGGCTGGGACAGTATTACCATTTGGGCCATGCAGTTCAAATTTCTAATTGGGGTTTAGGTAAATGGAGATGGGCCCTTGACCATCATATAAATTGACGTTTTGCTAGAGTTTGTTAGAATCCTTCTCTCAATTGAACTCGAAAGTTATTCTTCTTCTATACCTTAATTTATATATATATTTAATAATATATAATAAATACTTATGATATATAATATAATAAATGCATGAAATCAAGTTCGATTAGTGAGTTTGACTCGAGCTTGAGTTGTATGCCTCGAGCCGAGTATCTAAAAAATTAGATTCTATTTCATTTTTCATATCCTTTCAAAAGAATGTTAACAATAGGATTTTCCTAATCCTCCCTTCCCGAAGAGCTTTTTTATTTTTAGACAAGTCGAGCTTGACTCGTTTGTAACCCTAATAGCTACAGAGGTGCATGGGACTTTGTAGGAACTTTGGAGTTCAAAACGTCCATTTGATTTGTTCCTAAGAGAGTTGCTCTTTTTTTTTTAAAGATAAATTAATCTCGGATGAATTTAACCACTATCAAAATTTGATTCATTTTCCATAGTCCCAAGCATTACATCTTAAGTTGTCATTTTAAAAGCTAATAAGCAATCTAGATCTACTTCAATCTACTCAACTCTCTCAATAAAAACTGTCATTCCAGATAACAATAACAAAAGAAAGTCAACACTAAGATTTAACAATATACTCCCGCTATTCCAAATAACACAAAAAGAGGCAGGGCTAATAAACAATCTACAATCTACAATGACGAATGAAGAAAGCAGCAATTCCTCTATGAACAGCAGAAATCACAGATCTGCTTATCTCCCATGGCAGACATCACAACACAAGTAAGTATTTTCCCTCACCAAATACATCCTTAATCTGCTTAAGTAGATTATCATGTGTAGAAAGCCTAACATCAACCTTGGTGTCACCACTGTCACTAAGCAGCGTCACAAATCCATCCTCATAGATACCAATGAGCTTGTAGTCAACAAAGTTCACATGGGGAACATCACAATTATAGGATGAAAGAACAATATCCCAGAGCTGCTTTCGAGTGAAGATATCAATACCCAAAAAGTGACATTCAGCATGGCCATCCTTGCCAGTCTTGGAAGTTGACACTTTAACAACCTTACAAGGACTGTTATTGATGACTATGTAGTCGTTCTTAATAAAAGTACCGGCCTCCTGAGGGTAGGTCTTCGAATGAGCATGAGCCTTTTTCGGTGGCGGTGTCTGTCCATCTGAATCCTTTTTGGGCTTCTGGGCTTCCGCTTTCCCTTCTGAGTAGATCCATCCTGGGTCTCAGATCCATCATCCGGATCCGGGAGGACAATCTTAATCCCATGTTTGTTCATCTCTTGTACTATAAAATCAAAACTTGCTTTGTAACTTTGACTATTTTTTTCCATATTTCCTGCTTTTTCCTTCAGCTCCCTGAGAACGGGGCTTAGATTTGTCTTGTTTTCCAAGACTTTGCTTAGTTGTCTCATCTTCCTCTCAGCATAAGCAAAAGTGTTGGTGCTAAGATCTTGAAGTTTGTTCGCAACTCTCCACGGGATGAGAGGAGGAAGCGGAGGTGGCGACGGAGTTGAACGGGATGAAGGAGTAGGGGGACTTGAATCGGATGAAAGAGGATGAGGAGTTGAACACATGAAGGAGACAGGCTATGAGAGAGAAAAGAAATAAAGAAAATAAGTGAGTCGCTCTTTCGCACAAAGAAAGGACAACAAAGTTGGAGCCGCAATTCCCAAAATGTTACTCTACAAAGTGCTATCAAAATTTGATATGTCAATTTTTAGTTGAAAATAGGTAATATGGCACATGTTGTGGACACACGAGGATCAAGTTTAGTTGTTTTTTTTATCATTATGATCACTCATTAAACTCATCTATTTCATTAAAGAGTCATATGCTGAAGATAAATAATTCCCTGATGAAGTGGATACACCACTTGAAGCTGACGAATGGAAGAGAGAGATCTGGATGACTACGTACTCAAAAACATGTTCTTGCAAAAGCTGATGAAATGGAACAGGGAGATCTGGATGACTGCATAAGAGCTGGCTCATATGCCAGGCTTCATATTAAAGATGTACCTAACATAGTTGCATCCAAGTTATCTGACTTATCAAAAACAACACTTATAACCTCTCGTGGTCTGTTTTAGCACGAGTCTAAAGAACTTACTTTTGACGTGGGCTTTCGACAGTTTGTTGCAAGGCCAGTATATTCATCTGGGCTTTCGGTAGTTTGTTTCAAGGCCAATATATTCATTTGACACAATGAATTGTGATAAGAGCAAAATGGAAAGGTTTCTTCATGCGGGGCAGTTTTTGTTTTCAATATGGAAAAGCTTCTTCATGCGGGGGGAGATTTGGATAACTGCATAAGAGTTGTCCCACATGCAATATTAAAGATGTGCCTAACATAGTTGCATCCAAGTTATTAAACGTATAAAAAAATAACACATGTAACCTCATGTGGTCTGTTACAACATGAGTCTAAATAACTTACTTTTCACGTGGGCTTTCGACAGTTTGTTGCAAGGCCAATATATTCATGTGACACAGTGATGATGAAGTGGATACACCACTTGACATTCCTGCTCGAAAGCACTTTGCCAAGTATAGAGGCCTCAAATCTTTCAGAACCTCTTCATAGGATCCAAAAGAATCCCTTCATGCAGAATATTGGAGAATTTTGCATTTGATAATTTCATAATGACTCAAAAAAATGTTCTTGCAAAAGCTGACGAAATGGAACAGGGTGATCTGGATGACTGCATAAGAGCTGGCTAATATGCAAGGCTTCATATTAAAAATGTGCCTAACATAGTTGCATCCAAGTTATCAGACTTATCAAAGACAACACCTGTAACCTCGTGTGGTCTATTACATCATGAGTATAAGAGCAAAATGAAAAGTTTTTTTTATGTGGGGCGATTTTTGTTAAATTTATTGATCCAATACGAGTATCCAACCCAATGGGTGGAGAGATTGTTGGTTTCCAATGTGAGATTGAGACAATCTCAACACCCTTCCTGAGTATCCAACTCAAAACCAATTAACAATTGGTGGAGAGACTCTTTGATTATTTATTTTAGACACAAGTGTTGTGGATTTTCGATGTAGAATTGGACAATCTTAACAACCATGCTATATATCTTATCATGCTTCATGAACTTCACAAAGTCATTATTAGTCGCTGCGCTTTTCCATGAGCACAAATGCTTTTGAATGCCATAAAATCTTCCATCAATGCCGACAGTATCTGCAAACGATAGTGGAAGCTTTGCCCACACAAAGATAGAGTCCATGTTAAAGCTACGATTGGCATGAGGAATATCTAGTGGTGGTGCTATTAGATAATAGTTTGGGGATGCGATATATATTTTAAACGCTTAAATATTGTTTTTTAAAAATCTATTGCTTTTAAATTATCATTTTATCAATTTTTTAAATCAAAATAGCCTTATTATTTTTTAATTAAAAAATAAAAATATTTTGATAAAAATAGTGATAAATAAAAAAATTGACGATATTTAACATCATTTTTCTTTAATTGAATCAAGGACTTGATGGTTTTGCTTTTATTTTTTAAAACCCCATATTACCTTTGACAAGACAAAAAGGTATTGTGGTTGGCCGCATTTTTGTTATGAACTAAAATTAAAAAAATAAATTACTTTTGGTACTTTTGAATTGTTTAGTTCTTTTTAAACCAAAAAAATTTAAAAAAAAAATATTCATGAGTGTAATTTTCCTTGTAAAAATTACACAAACAATGGATGGGCTGGGCTGTATTATCATTTGGGCCATACAGTCCAAATTTATAATTTGGGTTTAGTAAATGAAGATGGGCAGTTGGGCCATATATAAAATAATGTCTTGCTAGGGTTTTTCAGTCATAACTCTCCTCTTCTTCTTCCTACTCATCCCTCTAGGTTAACGTTTTGTCTTCAACTCCTCGTTTTCCGCTTTTCTTCATTACCAGATGGTGGGTTTCGAAGTCGGAGCAGTTCCGTTCAATCCAGATGGCTGGGGCCCTCCTGAAGCCTCCGGCACTTATGGCCTTTCGGTCCCAAACCACCCTTCAAACGTCCCCTTTGCTCCTTTTTCCCGCTCTGAAAAGCTTGGTCGGATTGCCGACTGGACAAGGGCGCTATCAAATCCTAATCGACCCGGATCTACTCATCCCTCCAACAAGAATGCTGTTGATTCCGCCTTTGATTTCTCCGGCGACGACTCCTTCGCGACCCTAGCTGCCGACGAGGACTCCTCTTTCCGGCTAGTGGATAATGCTGCCTCTAAATCCCATCACAGCAATCCTAACCGCCCCAAGTTTAACCCACGGTGGCGATTCAACCCTCACCACCACCACCGTTCACAGCTTCCCCAGCGCCGCGACGAAGAAGTCGAAGCCCGTAAACGCGAAGCTGAAAAGGAACGCGCCCGACGCGACCGCCTTTACAACCTCAACCGCTCATCCACAAACTCCGGACCTCGCCGGGAGTCCTCAGTCTTCAAATCCTCCGTTGATATCCAACCAGAATGGAACATGCTTGACCAGATCCCCTTCTCGACTTTCTCCAAGCTTTCCTTCTCCGTTCCCGAGCCCGAGGACCTCCTTATTTGTGGCGGCCTGGAGTTTTACGACCGTGCATATGACCGAGTCACTCCTAGAAACGAACGCCGTTTGGAACGCTTTAAGAATCGCAATTTCTTCAAAGTAACAACTACAGATGACCCTGTCATCCGTAGACTTGCCAATGAGGATAAAGCAACAGTATTTGCTACGGATACCATTTTATCAACGCTTATGTGCGCTCCCAGGTCAGTTTACTCGTGGGATATTGTGATTCAACGTGTTGGGAACAAGCTGTTTTTCGATAAGCGTGATGGGTCTCAGTTGGATTTGTTATCTGTGCATGAAACTTCTCAAGAACCCTTGCCTGATGTTAAGGATGATATAAACTCTGCTTATTCGTTGAGTGTTGAGGCTGCATATATAAACCAGAACTTTTCGCAGCAGGTTCTGATTAGGGATGGTAACAAAGTGAGTTTTGAGGAGCCGAATCCATTTGCAACTGAAGGAGAAGAAGTGGCCTCGGTGGCTTATAGATATAGGAGGTGGAAGTTAGATGATGATATGTATTTGGTAGCTAGGTGTGAGGTGCAGAGTGTGGTGGAATTGAATAATCAGAGGTCATTCTTGACTTTGAACGCTTTGAATGAGTTTGATCCCAAGTATTCTGGTGTGGATTGGAGGCAGAAATTGGAGACTCAGAGGGGTGCTGTTTTGGCTACCGAGTTGAAGAACAATGCCAATAAGTTGGCTAAATGGACAGCTCAATCTCTTTTGGCTAGTGCAGATATGATGAAATTGGGGTATGTTTCCAGAGTGCATCCCAGGGATCATTTTAATCATGTGATATTGGCTGTTGTGGGTTATAAGCCTAGGGAATTTGCTGCACAGATTAATTTGAATACTTCTAATATGTGGGGTATTGTGAAGAGTATTGTGGACTTGTGTATGAAATTAAATGAAGGAAAATATGTCCTTGTTAAGGACCCAACTAAACCGCAAGTGAGGATCTATGAGGTACCACCTGATGCATTTGAAAATGACTATGTGGAGGAGCCTTTGCCAGAGGAAGAACAGGTTCAGCCGCCTGCAGAGGATGCTGAAGCTGGGGATGTTAATGCAGCAACAAATGATGTGGAAGACAAAGAGCTTAGTACTGAGCCTGTAGCAGCTTAATTGATCTTGTTATGGTAATATTTGAATTATTGTTGTTTGTGTTGCTTTCCTGAATTATCGATGATGCTTTAGAAAGTTTGCTCACCATAAATTGTCCTCTGTAGCTACCTGTTTTGGACTGTTAGTTTATCTAGTTTATATCATGTGAAGTCTGGATTATTCCATCGACTGGCTGGGCAGTTACCTCATTTCACATGATAGTTTCAATTGGACATGTTTTATAAAATATAGAAGCTCTATTTATGCATGGTAGTATCTCTTTGTTGATATCCTTTCATGTTATTTGTTGGAGTGCATCCTATAGCTGACCAACACATCTTTTGCTTACACAAAAGTTTGATTTGAGTTCTATTTTGTATTTTTGGCAGTCATGATTCAAGCAAGGCATCTAGTTGTAGTTCGCCAAATATGTATTCAAGCAATAGGGTACTCGTTTTTGATACTGAAGTTATCAATGATGAAAAGAAAAAATAGAATTGGCCATAAGTTTGTATGCCTATGTTGTTTTCCCTTCTCAAGTGCCGCCACATTATTCACCAAGTTCTCAAAAACACTCTCAAACCTTGACTAGTTCTGCTTCAATAAGCATTTATCTATGTCTCTCCATGTGAAGTCTTGGGGTAAAGAATATTGAAGCCCTGTGGATATGCTCTGTATCTTATGCAATGTAATTCAAAAAAAATTATATTGTTATGGATTGCATCCATGTTTGGCAAGAGTGTGATGTCAATGGCCTTAGTTTGTTAGCTTTAACAAAAACAATGTCATACACTTCTAGCAGAAGCAGAATTGGTATTTTGATTTCCATGGATATATTTTATGGTGCGGCAAAAACATCAATCCAACTGTTGCCTCAATTTACTATGCTGCAGATAAAACAAATTAAGTTGGCTTTGAGTTTATAAATCTTTTGTAACTCTCATTTGAAGAGTTTGATTTATTAGTTCTGTTTTTATGCCCTGATGAAGGACCTTTGTTCTGTGTGACTCATTTGAGCCTGCAGTGATGATGACCCCTGTAGTGGATTTTGTTGCTTATTTTGCATTGTAGGCATAAATTGCATCTGTGTGCTGTTTGGCTTATCTTTTTCCCTGTTTTGTATGTTATTGGGGCATAGGGGGGAAGGGTGAGCTCTGTGTCATCGGGGACCATAAGTGCTTCTATGGCTACAAGCTTGTCCCGGTGTTACGTGTTTTGGACAATATTCGTACAAGTGCTTAATTTGGCTAGTATCGCTTAGGAACACCAAAGCCAGAAAAAAGAAACCATATTTCAGTGTATCTATGGGATTAGGCAGATGGGGATATGCATGGTAATTTGAAGGCCCATGTTCTGTTTTTCACGAAAGAATATCCTTTGCTAATATAATATGCTTTGAGTTGGAATTATCTGAAGTATCAAAAATCAACCATTGTTTCTTCCTCATTTTTCCCTTTTCATAGCGTATGTATCAATCCAAAGTTGAAATTGTGTTGTTGGTGCATCCATTTGCTTAGAAATAGAACCTCCATAGTGTGTTTTTTACTATATCTCTTCCTTTTTCTAGGCATATTATGCTAACCATTTTCCCGCTCCTTACCCCTTCCGCAGGTGAAGAAAGGCACAGTAAAGTAGCCAACAGCTAATCCCAGAACTTAAATCCGCCGTGTTTTCTTTACATAGTTCATATTGTTCGTTCCTTTCTTTAGCGGATACAAGAGAAAATTCGCTTACTTTGTTGAGCTCTCTCTTTCTCTCCACCCTTGACTGTAATGTTTGCGGGTATACAATTTTTTGTTGAATTGATGAGGGATCTGATAAATTAAGCAGGAATCCAAGTATTTTTGTTCTTCCTCATGGTTTTGAGACGGAATGGATTTTGAGTTATGAATTACACTTTGCAAAAACTGGTATTAGTTGGTAAGACCAGTTGGACAAGAAAGTTTTTGGATTCGGGGTATCAAAGTGGAAGAAGACTGAACATGGAAGACTAGTTCTGGGAATACTATATGAACTTTTAATGGAAATCTTTTGTGAAGCATTGCTGCCTAGGATTTTACATGTGATGAAATATATGGTTATTGTGTAGTAATGGAAGTTTTATCATATCACCAGCTGCCTAGTGAAGTTGAATATCAATTTTAATGTTGCTTGTTTTTTGCAAACTCAGTATTTGAGTAGAATTTTTGCAGAAGAAACGAAGAGTTCTGTTGCATAATAGACTTTTTCTTTACATAGTGAAAGTTTTTAAACATCAACGTTATAAACCACTTCACACCTAGATAGGAGTTGAGAATAGCTGGTAGGGGTTGGAGAATCAGGAACAGCCTTAAAATCTGCCTTTGGAAGCAAATTATACTATACACGGGGCGAAAAATAAGAATTAACAGGTAAAAAATAAAAATTAGGAGGTGATACTTAACCAAATGATTGAAATTATTGAGTTGTTATCACTTTTTTAGTTGACATGGCGCTATAACTTAAAATAATATTTTATGTTGTTCCACATTAAGATAATCCAACCCCTTTTTTGTTGTAAATCCTAAGTATTCAAGTTTTAAGGATTACTATTTTCATTCCAAAAAAATAATTTTAATTATTGTATTATTTTAATTTAACAAATAAATATTATTATTCTGAAGTAAGATTTAAACTATAAATTTTTTTATAAAAGCCATGATAATTTTATTTTATTATTATTATTATTATTTTTGGTGATTTGGTTATTTGAGACTGAACTAGTATGAAGTTTTAAGGTATGTTTCTAGAATGTTTATTACCCTGAACCAAAGATAATACTATTTTTTGGAGATATAATTGATGTTTATCGTATAATAGTTGCCCCCAGTCCACCCATTTAGTATATAGTAGTTCATGCACTACTTAGTAATATAGTTTATACTGGTAAAAAATAAAAACAGTAATAAAATAAATTCTTGCGCGTGATAATAATTGCTCACTAATATGGTAATTATCAAAATAATAAAAATATATTTTTATTTCTTCCCTAAAAATTAGCTACTGGTTAATTATCCCTCAACCTCAAATTCAGAAAAATTTAATCAAATGCAAAAAAAAAAAAAACAAAGACCTTACGGAAGAATAAGAGGTGACACGGGAGAAAACACGGCGACCACTCCATCATTCATTGGAAACAACTACTGACCAGAGAAAATAAATAACCAAACCCTGCGAAAAGGAAAGCTTCTACCTTTTCTGACAAAAAGCACAATTATCTCACTGAAAGAGGCAATTTTTAAAATTTTTACACCTATTTATACTTTTTAATAAGTGTAAAAATAGTGAATGTAATTTTTTAATCGTATGTAAAAAAAGAGGTAATTCTATTGTTTAGCACATGAGTCGTATTATGATGAATTTTTCATTTGTTAGTATTCATATTTTTTTATGGAAGAATGCATTCTTATGGTGGGTGGAGAAACATGCTTGAGAATACACAGTACTACCTAATGTAATAAAAAATCCAACCACTAGCAAAATACAATGTCATAAATGGTACAAAATAACATAACTAAAACATAGTACCACACAGTATCACCCAATATAATAAAAAATCCCATCACTAGCAAAATATAGTGCCATCAATGGTACAAAATAACATAACGAAAACGCAGTACCACCCAATGTAATAAAAAATCTCACACTAGCAAAATATAGTGGCACTAATAGTATAAAATAACATAAAGAAAACAGAGTACCACCAAATATAATCAAAAATCCCACCACTAGTAAAATATAGTACAACTAATAGTACAAAATAACATAACGAAAACACACTACCACCCAATATAATCAAAAATCCCACCACTAGCAAAATACAGTGCCACCAATGGTAAATATAAATTAAAAAAAAATTGAAGTAAACTCATACATTAGCAGAAGATATTAAGAAAAAATAATAATAACCATACACTAGCAGAAGATATTAAGAAAAAATACTAATAATAATAAAAACATAGTTGTCAGTTATTTTAATTAATACAAAACTTAATAGAAAAATCAAAAGAGTTGTCAGTTATCTTAATTAATAATGGAAAAAAATAGTATAAAATCAAATTAAAATAAAAGATAAGATAATTATAAAAAAAAAAGTAACCATCCTTAAAAATAAGCTAGTATTATTCATTCCATATTAAAGGCGATGTATGAAAAATTAAAAAACAGTTAAAATTCAAAAAAAATTTAATAACATCATCAAACATCACCAAAACTACGTAGTTTAAAGGGTTAGAGACTACATAATAATTTGGCAGGTCCACCTCTTATATCATATATTCACTAAGTACATCTACTTA
Source organism: Knoxia roxburghii (assembly GCA_030378225.1). Classification (NCBI taxonomy): domain Eukaryota; kingdom Viridiplantae; phylum Streptophyta; class Magnoliopsida; order Gentianales; family Rubiaceae; genus Knoxia; species Knoxia roxburghii. The sequence goes on along the minus strand of CM059420.1, from coordinate 41,453,269 downwards.
ATAATTACTAGTAACAATATCACTCTCACGATTTTTTAATTATTTTTTGCACCGGGTTTTATAAAAATTATCTAAATTTTTATTATAATAATAATTATTTATTTATTTCAAAGTATAATATTTTATATGAATTTTAAATCAGTGTAATTTTTTTACATACAATTCGTGTACAAACTATTTAAATATATAACAGTTGTATGGTCTTTACGTAACAGAACATATATAGGAGAATTTATTCAATTACATAGTTTAAGATTCTAAAATATGATGTCATAAATAAAAGTTAGCTAGAACGGTAAAACAAACTGTGGGAGGATTATAACGGTAAAACACTAGAAAAAGCTTATGATTAAATGAAGTTATGATGTTCTGATTAATTGAATTTGAGCTATGCACTTTGATTTTGTTTGTATACACTATAGGTTGCATCATTTACTGGAGAGATGTTAGCAATCAACAAGTATGACGGCAATTGAACAAGGGGTGGTTTCAGGACTAGGACAGGGCACGATAACAATGACGATTAGGGGTATCAATGGATTGGCAATGTTGTACGGATCTAGACTAGTTTTATATAATAAAGGTTACAGAGGCGGTGACGTGGTTAATGGCATGATGCTCTACTGTTGGGAGCAATGTAAGTATGTTATGTTTATCTGCAGAATACCTAATATTCATCCAGAAATGTGTTATTCAGTTAGTAAAACCCGATTGATATACATATTTTAAAATATTAGTCAATTTAGTATTTATTGATAGTGTTCCTTGTTATGACGACAGTTTTATTTGTGAAATTCGTTAGATTAGTAGTGACGTCGTTGACGATGTTTACTGGTTTGATCTAAAAATATTCAGTCATCATAGATCTAATTATTAAATATATGTTTTGAAATTTTTATCAAAAAATTAGTGATATATCTTTGTTCGGATTAAAATTCCAACATGTTGAATATCTTTTTTAGTTCGTCGACCTTATTAGTAGAAAATGATAGTTTGGGCAGAATCACCCGTAGCAGAAACAACCTCCTCGGCATTCTATCCTTAAAACTAATACTCGTGCATGTGCACTGCACGATTTTTTTTTTTTTTTTTTTGGCACGGGATCAGTATTGTATAAAAATATAAATCAAAAGGTATAAAAATTAACAAAAGACAACAAATATAAAATAATGCTTAATTTTAGACAAGAAAAATATATTAAAAAGGATTTTAATCATTCATTTCGTTTAAATCAAAAACATCATTTTAGTGTTGTGAATTATTAATTTAGAATTACGGTGGGAATTGGTACAGATTAGACTACAAATATAAAAGGACCTATGCCTCTCGAAGCTGAGTCCGTTTATGATGGTCCTATAGGAGTAGGATGAATTTTACTTCTACTAGCGCGCTACAGTAACGCGCTACAATTTTTTTTTTTTTTTTTGACTCACAGCCCTTTAAAAAAATTTTTTTTTTTAAAAAAATACTTTTTTTAAAAAAATACTTAACAATGGAGATCAGATCAGGATTATATAGACATCAGATCAGCGAATAATTGACATCAGATCAACAGACTATACATATCAGATCAAGAATATAAAAGAAATCATATACTAGAACTAAAACATACTTAACAACGGAGATCATATCATGATTATATAGACATCAGATCAACAGACTATAGATATCAGATCAAGAATAAAAAATAAATCATACAGTAGAACTAAAACATACTTAACAAGTGATATCAGATCAGGATTATATAGACATCAGATCAGGGAATACTAGACATCAGATCAACAGACTATAGATATCAGATCAAGAATATAAAAGAAATCATATATTATAACTAAAACATACTTAACAAGGGATATTAGATCAGTATTATATAGACATCAGATCAGAGAATACTTGACATCAGATCAACAGACTATAGATATCAGATCAAGAATATAAAGAAATCATACACGAACTAAAACATACTTAACAAGTGAGATCAGATCAGGATTATATAGACATCAGATCAGCGAATACTTGACATCAGATCAACAGACTATAGATATCAGATCAAGAATATAAAAGAAATCATACACTAGAACTAAAACATACTTAACAAGTGAGATCAGATCAGGATTATATAGACATCAGATCAGCGAATACTAGACATCAGATCAACAGACTATAGATATCAGATCAAGAATATAAAAGAAATCATACAGTAGAACTAAAACATACTTAACAATGGAGATCAGATCAGGATTATATAGACATCAGATCAGCGAATACCTGACATCAGATCAACAGACTATAGATATCAGATCAAGAATATAAAAGAAATCATACAGTAGAACTAAAACATACTTAACAATAGAGATCAGATCATGATTATATAGACATCAGATCAGAGAATACTTGGCATCAGATCAACAGACTATAGATATCAGATCAAGAATATAAAAAAAATCATACAGTAGAACTAAAATATGCTTAACAAGGTAGATTAAATCATTATTATATAGACATCAGATCACAAAATAGTAGACATCAAATCAACAGACTATAGTTATCAGATCAAGAATATAAAAAGAAATCATATCATACAACAAAAATGTCCATAATATGTATCATAATATCTAAAATTATTTAATTATAAAACAAATAAAATGATAATTTAAAAATATTTTTTTTATAAAATTCAAAAATATTAAAAAAAATACTGAATTGTTTAGAAAAAAAATGGACGAAAAAAAGTCTCAAAGAGGAAGGCAAAAAAAAAAAAAAAAAAACCAAAAATAACAAAAGAAAAGAAGACCACTGTAGCGCGCTACTGTAGTAGTAGGAGTAAATTTGCGTGGTGGTCCTATAGGACCATCATATAAATTACCCTCGAAGCTAACTCGATCAGATCCCTCCCTTCTGCTCCATAACCTGTTTCAATCCAAAAAAAAATACTTCATCAGTAATTAATTATTCATATTCTAATTAAATTATCCAAACTAATTAAAACGCAAAAATAATTAAATATTAATAGGATCTAAAACTCACTTGATTGTATTACACCAAGTGTTAGGATAAATACGGTCAAAGTGAAAATAATTTTCATTTCAGAGATTTATTTCTTTTTTTTAACTAAAGTTAGGATAAATATGTTACTTGTCGAATATATATATATATATATATAGACTTAAGTGTGGTGGTCGAATATATTATTATAATTTATTATAATTTTTATTAATAATTAATAAAATCCAAGGAATTATTGATGTTAAATATTTGCTTGGGACAATTTATATTAGGAATGTATTCTTTCTATGTGTATAAATAATAGACGTTTAGGCTGGACAGCGTTATTAAGAGTATGAGTGCGTTTGATATAAGACAAATGAAATAAAGCAATCAGAATTTTATTAACTCAATAATCATTAAAGGAATTTGATCCTCTTTAACTCGTTTGGTAAATTAGCAGCACATTCATTAAAAGAATTTGATTGCTTCATTAAAGGAATTTGATCGTTTCATTAAAGTAATTTGATTGCATTTATCTTTATTTTACTAACCAAAAAATGTAGCAATCAGAATTATTTTGTTTTGGCCTCATTGCATTGCCTTGCATCAAACACACCCTAAAACTAATAAGATGTCTAGCAGGTAAATTTTTCCCTTTACCCTAACTACTGAAAATTTATTTATTTTACTTCACAATAATGATTATTTTCGGAAGGTGAAGTGAAACATTTATTGCAAAAAAAAAAAAAAATTATGCAAATGATTATTTTTCAGGACGTTGATGGTTAATTGATATTTTTTCTTGAATTTTCGAATTATGAGTTGTGATGTCACCTACTCTTTGATAGATGTTGCGAGATCGAAAATAATAAATAAAAATAAAAATTTTAAGATAAGTAAGAAAATAAATAAAAAATTATGAAAAATTTATTAAAAAAACTAATATTTGATAAATTAAACTCAAATTTATTTTTCTTAAAACAGATTAATTTGAAAACTCATCTTCGTAAACGTAAAACGACTATATGCATAATGCATTGTGTACTCTCTCTTCCAACCTCTCCCTCGTTATTTGGCTCTTTTTTCCAAAAGGGTGCAATTGCCATGGATTAATTTCCGTCCAATAAACTTTAGATCAATGGTTAAAAGTTTAATTCATGTACAAATTTTTCATAGTTTTGTAACAGAAAAGAATGGAGTGAAGCAAAGGTAACTTTAAGAGAGCAAATTTTTCATACTTTCGAGCGATCCGGCTGCAGCCCACCGGACTTCTTCCCTTTCCAGTCCTTTCCCCGGCGAAAATATTGGTAACCATTTAGGCTCTCTTGCAAATAAATTACAGCTATATGTATATGTGTATTTTCAGTGCTCAAAGGTTGTTTATATAGGGAGACATTACCTAGGGCTTCAATTTTTTAGCTCAATGGAAGCAAAATTGGTCAAGCTTAAGAAACACTCTCTGGGCTGTATAGGTATAAAGGCTTACTTTTAAGGTTCTAATTAAAGAGAATTCAACCTTGTTATTATAGTTATATTTAGACATGAATGTTTAGCTTTGATCTAGATTATTGGTTAACTTGTCATATATGCATGTTCAGGAAGCTTAACTTAAGTGTTAGACATTGAATTGCTTATTGTGTAGTTGACATGCTAATTTGGTAAAGATAGGGAATAACTAATTAGATGTTATTATTGTTGCTGGCTATGAATTGAATCATCCTTGAAGAAGTAGCTGGATAACTAATTAGATGTTATTATTGTTCCTAGTTACATCAGTTGCATCATGCTTCTGAAACTGATTCTTCTTAATTTCTTAATTTCTGCCACATTTTGCTAGAATTTGGAAACAATGGAGCCAAAACGACAAGTATTTGCAGTAGATCTTCTTGAAAGATATGCTGCAAAAGGTCATGGAGTTATTACATGTATGGCTGCAGGGAATGATGTCATTGTTCTGGGAACAAGTAAAGGGTGGATAATCAGGCATGATTTTGGAGTTGGAGATTCCTACGGTATAATTTAAAATATAAAATTAAATCATCTGCATAGTATTCTTTTCCCCTTTATACCATCTCTACAGTTCTTGCGCATATGAATAACCATGTGATTACTTTATGCCTAACTTGCTCAACATGGTTTTTGGAATAAGATCTTGTAAAAATTGTAGATATGCTAGGTGTTCTGTTGAATTTGGGTAAAGAAGTTTTTGGACTAGCAATTAAAACGAAGCTAGATTATGCTGATAATCTCGTGTTTGTTTGTTTGTTTAATTGATTATTAAACTTAGAAAATTGTGATTTCTCTGTTATAGATGGGAGGATGGTGGTCGGATGTTCATAATGATTATACTACAACAAATTATCATTTTTTTTACGGGAAAATTTTATTCTCTTTTGTCTCATTTATGATGTAGGAGGCAGGATGTTTTTTTAGTTTAATCAATATATTTGGGTGGTAGAGGACTTGGCTGTAAGCTTGTACATGGTTTTATTGAATAGAAATGTTGAAATTTTAACTTTTATATTCTTTTTATTTTATGTAGATATTGATCTTTCAGCGGGTCGGTCTGGAGATCAGTCCATTCACCGAGTATTTGTTGATCCTGGTGGGAGCCATTGTATTGCTACTGTGGTTGGTCCTGGAGGTGCTGATACATTTTATGTGCATGCTAAGTGGACTAGACCTCGTTTGCTTGTCAAATTCAAAGGCCTTATTGTGAACACAGTTGCATGGAACAGACAATCAATCACAGAAGGTGACTTGTTTTTCTGCCTTACTAAATCAGATTGCATTTTGCACGTTTCATGATATTAGGAAATATTCATTCGTATTTTTTTTGGTGGATATGATATCTCCACAGCATCCACAAGGGAAGTCATCCTGGGTACTGAAAATGGCCAGCTTTTTGAAATTGCTGTTGATGAGAAGGATAAAAAGGAGAAGTACATAAAGTTTTTGTTCGAACTGAAGGAACTTCCTGAGGCTTTTACTGGATTGCAGGTTTTTTTGTATTCCGTTTTAATTCTCTTATTGTGTTCGTTGATGAGTTTTTTAATTTGTGAACACATCCTAATATGACTTAGTCTTTTACTTCTGTAAAATTATTCATTTATCAACTATGTACAATTTGTCAAAGTGTGGGAAAAGAAATTCTGATTTTCTTCTTTTTCTATCTATTGCAGATGGAAACAGCAAGTGTGATGAATGGAACTGCAATTAGATATTATGTGATGGCTGTTACGCCTACTAGACTTTATTCTTACACAGGAATAGGTTCATTAGAGGTAGTATTTACCTTTATGATTCTTTTTCTATTTATTCTGGAAAGTTTTGAGTTTTTCTTCCTAAAGCAGAATTCGTGATGTATACGCACACATTCCCTGATACAATTATCTTGCTGGATAATATTAGTGAATGCTTATTAGGATATTATGCAATTTTGTTCACATATCAGGTTGCAGGAAGAATCTTGAATGTTAATTTGAGAGAAGGTTTTTGATAGGTTATTGGTATCTGTTATATTTTGTCCCTTTACCGAGATATACTAACTTGTGGCACAGTCCACTGACTGGGGCTTGGTCCTTCATGATGTTTACTTCCTACTTGTCTATATTATCAGTAACAACTCATTTTTTAAAGCTGCAATTAAATTCTTTCTTACTGGTATTTCCTACCCTCTGGATCGCAGTCTGTTTTTGCTAGCTACGTGGACCGTGCAGTTCATTTCATGGAACTGCCTGGTGAAATTCTTAACAGGTTAGAAAATTTACCTTTAATATGCCTTGGTGATCATCCTTTTGTTCCTCTAGGTAGGATTTTGTAGTTTGATTGGCATGTAGATGGGTTGTGCACTGTTAAGAATTTAATGATTAGAGCTTTCAAGAACAGAGTAACTTGGATTTGTTTGCCTTGTCAAACGGCGGTTAGAGAGGTTTATCGATTTAGAAATGAGGCAAGATGTGATTGTTTGTTTGCAATATGTTTGTGAGAGACTGATGGATCTGGTGATCCGATCCACACTGTTATTGATGACTGTATCAGGAAGTTTGAATTGAGTATAATGGTTACTGTTTGAAAGTGTGGCAATCAAAGTTCAGTTGTTCTCCAGATAAATTGTTTGTTTTCTAATCACATATCCCGCAGAGTAATATCCTTTGGTTTTAATTTGTTGAACTCCAGTGATGACTAATACAACGTTTTTCTTGCAGTGAACTGCACTTCTTTATAAAGCAAAGGAGGGCTGTGCATTTTGCTTGGCTTTCAGGAGCAGGAATATATCATGGTGGGCTAAATTTTGGTGCACAACATAGGTGGGAGACGCTGGTCATGTCTTGGTTTTTTTTCTTGAATTGTGTCATTTTTTTTTTTGTTTAAACATACTATGATTGTCTCTGTTCATGCTGTAAATAAATATGTCGAGGCAATAATTGTTCTTTCCTACACACTTTTGTGCAACTTGGGGCAGCTCACGAGATGGGGATCAGAATTTTGTGGAAAATAAGGCTCTTTTGGACTATTCAAAATTGGGGGAAGGAGGTGAAGCTGTTAAGCCTAGCTCTATGGCTGTATCTGAATATCATTTTCTTCTCCTCGTCGGGAACAAGGTCAAGGTGTGTGTTAGAAGCTCAGAGTTCTTTTTAGATCTGGTCCTTTTGTTGAGTTGTGAAACATGATACTTTGTCAAGCAAAAAGTCCTATAATTGTACGCCTCCCACAATATTAAAGTACAAATTCTGTTGGGAGTAGTATCCCATAGCCAAGCTATGTCATGAAGAATCAACCTATGAGTATCAACATATTTGCAATCACTTGTGTTTCTCAAGTTCTTCTGATTCCTCTAATTTGTATATTTCCACGTTTAAATGACCAATTCTGTTTCTTGTAGATCCAAGTGTGCTAACATGATGGTTAAAGTCTTAAAAGACGTAATTGAATTATTGGTTAAGTTGTGTTATTCATGAACTTTTACATGTCACCCTTGCTTTCGTTTTTTTGTTTACAGTTGGTATTGAAATGTACGCTTGTGGAAGCTGTTCTGTAAATAAACGAAAGGAAAAGAGCTAGTAAAGAAGCTGTTAGAATTTACTGAAGATCAATGCTTACAGTGTCTTACAATATCTTGTAGGTTGTTAATAGGATTAGTGAGCAGATCGTAGAGGAGCTTTATTTTGATCAAGCTACTGATGCAGTTTCCAATGGTGTTATGGGTTTATGTAGTGATTCATCTGCTGGACTGTTTTATGCTTATGACCAAAACTCCATCTTTCAGGTTTCTTACAATGAATTTGATAATAGTTTAATCTTGCAATGGCACCAATCTACTCAGTTTTACCAAATAGTTGATCATGACAACTCAGGTATCGGTGACTGATGAGGGCCGAGACATGTGGAAGGTGTATTTAGATTTAAAGGAATATGCTGCTGCCCTGGCAAATTGTCGTGATGCCCTTCAAAAAGACCAAGTTTATTTGGTGCAGGTAAGAGATGCTTACTATTGTAATTATATGCCTGCTCTCTACTGTGGTTTGCAAGCAATTATGATTTTGAAAATCATCTTAAAAATCTTGGTAAATGTTGATTAGTTGCTTAAAATTTTTCCAATTATATTTGTGATGATATATTGTAGAGCCTGCAATTTACATGGCAATTCTTCCTTGTGTGTGTGTTCAGGCTGAAGCTGCTTTTTCTGCTAAGGACTTCCTCAGAGCGGCATCCTTTTATGCAAAGGTGATGCATCTTTCACTTGAATTGTTATTAGCTTCCTAGTTGTCTTACTCATTTGTACTATGTTATAGGATATCTTTTATATCCAGCTTTGTAAAACTGACAATGTTGCTTTGTCAGCTTTTATGTGTTACTGTACATAGCTCCATTGTAACAGTTTATCATTGTTGATACCTGATAAGATAACGAAGGTAAAATAGGGTGGTAGTGGTATTAACATCAGAAACTACATGCAAAGGCCATACAATCAATGGTTTGTAAGGACCAAGTACGCTTTGTTTGGATAACATGTTCATGTGGTATGATCATTCTTTTGAAATCCAGAGACTGATAATTGTCTGGGATGTGAACAATTAGTTTGCTCCTGCTGCATTATTCTGGTCGCGTTGCTGGATATCAGCTATTACTGCTGGGGAATGTGAGATGATTTGCATACTTAATGTCATATTTTAAGACCAAACTCTCTCAAAATGTATGAGCTTACATATTTTGTGATGTTGTGATCATCTTGAAAAAGTAGTGCCCATTCAACTAGAATGTTCAGTTATAATCTACTTTATGAAGAACTGAAATGAGTTTCAGAGATAATAAGATGCGCTCTTTTTTCTGTTTATTTGTTAACCTTCAGAGGACAGTTCCTGATACTTAGAACCATGTTTTGCAGATTAATTATGTGTTATCATTTGAAGAGATCACCTTGAAATTCATTAGCATTGGTGAACAGGTAACTAAGTCCTAATTTTTTCCTCAATCACATGAAAGAAATGTGTTAGGGCACAATATTCTCTCTGTTATAAGTCTCTAGATTAGAACTGTTATCCTTTGTTCTTCTGGTTTCCATACTATCACTTTTCTGTAGCAACTTGCTTTTTCCTTTATGTTTCTATGATTTCTGCATTACCACTCGCTAGAGATACATACTGTGGATGTATTTTAATTTGTAGACTCATGTAAACAAATATCTGTCATGTATTTATATAAAGCGTGTCTACAGATTTTTGTGCTTATACGGCCATGATTTACATGCAAATAAATGCCAACTGAGATTGCTGAGAAAAAGTCTCTGTTTATAGTACTGGACATATAAATCACCTTGTGATGAGGTAAAGAAGGATGTATCAAATTAGTTTTTGGATCTGCTCAGTTGTACATATACCAGGAATTAATGAAAGTTATTATTTACCTCATGTTTGAAAACCTTTGATATTTTTCTACAAAAATGTTAAGGTTGTTGCTTCTTGGCAAATATTAATGTTTGAAAATTTTGCTGTGCATAGTATTGAATTAAGTGGTTGATGAACTTGAACTTGATTATTCTGCATATTAGTTCATATGTTTCAGGAACTTTTAATTGGCATCTCCATCTTGCACCCCCCTGAGAAGATAGATACTCCATTCCTGAATTCAGAAACTGGGTATACGTGTTAACTAACCAAATTTCCGTGTCTATTGCTTTCAGGATGCTTTGAGAACGTTCCTTCTGCGCAAGCTCGATATTCTTGCGAAGGATGATAAATGCCAAATAACAATGATTTCAACTTGGGTTACTGAATTGTACTTGGATAAGGTGAAAGCCTTTACTTACTGGGGTTCTTGCTGAGTTTAAATTAGTACTTCTCATAAAAAAAATGTAAATAAGTTGCAGTTTTTCATCTCTTTATTCATTCTACTGTACTCTATCTTGAACAATATTCTCATGAATTATTTACTTGTCAGAGGAAGTTATTTTTCGGTGTTAACTTAATGTTTAACAGTGGTTGGCTCAACATCTTTTTATGTCTTTTTGGTTGAAGTGAAATGGTATTTGGCTCACAGTCTAGGAAAGAAATTGTGTGAGATTCATTTGTTTTACTGTCCATGTGTTAAAACCAGATTAATCGGCTACTTTTGGAAGATGATGGTGCTTCTGGAAATGGAGATTCAGAGTATCAATTAATTATTCAGGAGTTTCGTGCTTTTTTAAGTGACTGCAAGGAAGTATTGGACGAGGCAACAACTATGAAGTTACTGGAAAGGTGAAGCATTTATTGGTTTTTTTTTTTTTCTCCACCCAAAATTCTTCCACAATCGCTCCTTATGCCTGCCGCCAAAGGACTTTTGGCAGCTGCAGGGTCGCACTTCCTAGCATGCCTTATTGTGCCTAAGGTCATAGAATCAGAAGGATATTATAAATTTACTTAATTAATCATGCTTTGACATAATTAGTTGGTTTTATAATTCTCATTCTCTCTTTTATCTGTCTACTTCCCATTATTTCTGCATTAAATGCTTGTATCACGACTATGCCTTTTTGTTCCATGTGTTCTTGTGACTGTCTTTTTATCATGTTTTATGAATTATTGTTATTGGAAATTGTTTGTACGTTATATTTTAGACGGATGTTTCATGTGTCATTAAAATCCTAGTTTAATGTGACTTAAGGTTTTGGGAGCTTCCAGATTATGCTACAAGATCTGACTTCCTTTAGTGTCATTAGACTTGATTCTTATTTAAGTGAGTTCAAATTTCAGTTTAATTGAAAGTGTTTCTTGTGATATTCAGCTATGGTAGAGTTGACGAGTTGGTTTTCTTTGCTAATCTGAAGGAGCAATATGAAATAGTGATTCACCACTATATCCAGGTGCTTTTTCTGGTCTCTCTTTGACTCTCAAATGGAACAGAAAATAAAATGAAGGTCTTGGTAGCTCATGCTGAGCATTTAATTTGTTATTCTGTGTGTCAAATCCCAGTGTAATCTCACATCTTTCATCCAAACCTCTTAATTGAAGTATAAGTGTCATTGGCCTCTCCACTCCTTGCCAATTGGTTTTGTATTTTTTTTTTTTTTCCAAATTGTTAGAACATGATGACCACCTTTGTAGAAGTTGACATATAAGTTGTCATGCCACTTTTTTTGTAAAACGTCTGGAATACTTTGAGTAACCTGTAGTTTTTTTCCTTTTCCTTCTGCTGTTGGCATGGCGTCATGACTCTCTTTGGCTACCCTTTTTGCTTGGGTCATGAAGTGTTTGATGGCCAAGGGTCCACAGTAAGGGTTTGCTCTTGGATTATGCTTTACCCACTGATCTTTTTCCTTGTTCTTTCTTTCTGTTTTGCTTTCAAATATAGAAATTAGACTTTGAAAACCATCTATCGACTGAATTTCTACTCATGGTGCTGCGATGTAATAAGAGGAAGTGAATGATGCTTGATAGCCATTGTACCACTCATTCCATTTTGACTTGCTAAAATTTCTGATAGACTTGATAATTTTTTGCTTTGGTCATTTACAGCAAGGAGAAGCAAAGAAAGCGCTACAAGTTCTTCAGAAACCTAACGTGCAGATAGAGCTTCAGGTATAGACTTGTATTTAGTGCATATTCTGGGCAGTTTCTGAACTATTTTAAACTATTTTCATGTTGTCAAGCTTGACCTTTTAACCATGCATGGGTATCCTTTGGTCTATGGTGATGCTTTCTGGGCTTGTGCAGTATAAATTTGCTCCAGAACTTATCTTGCTTGACGCATATGAAACTGTTGAGTCATGGATGACCACAAAAGACCTGAACCCGAGAAAGCTAATTCCTGCTATGATGCGATATTCAAGTGAACCTCATGCAAAGTAAGGCACATCATCATTTGATTATCTGCTTTTTGCGAATATTTTCGTAGTGTGGGCTGAGTTATTTGTTTTTCAGATTGATTTAATACTGGGTATATTGGTAAGTCAGTATTTCATATTGCTCCTTCAGAGTAGCAAATAACACCAGGTAATAACTGCAGAGATGTGCAAAGGAGGATTGCCTACATATTTATAAATGTAGGGCCTACAGGGATGAAAAAACACTGCAGGATGATGCAACAATGTCAACTAAGAACTTAAAAGTGTAAATTCTACTTAGATTTTGAATCTTCCATCAGCTCCTTTAACTGAAGAGAGTTTCCGTTCTTAAAAATGTATTATTGTAGATCTCTATCATGGCGCTGTAGTTGGCATTTTACTAGAAAGGCATATCATGCTCGGGGAATTGGGTTTTGGATGTTTAAGGCAGGACTCCTTTAAGTTCGTTGTGAGGAGAGGATGAGAACCAGGGAATTGGACTTGTCCCTGAACCAGAAGAGAAGAAATTAAACTCTTTAAAATATACCAAGGAGAAATATGAGTGTGTAACTAGTATTGTTTCAGGAAGGAATTTTTAAGTCAAGCCTAAGGAGCATTTTGAGGTTGCCGTTTGATATTTGAGATTAGAATTACTTTCAGTTGCCATTGATGTAAGCTTTGACATGTACTAATATAACCACGAAAAAGATAGGAAAAAATGAGGCATTAACAGGAAAAAGATAGGGAGAGGAGATTAAGACTGGTATACAAAGTTAACTGAATATTTTGTGGAGATAGAAAGCTAAACAAATATACCAGGCAAGAATGTCCTACATCTGCATAGATATGGAATTGGAATAGTAGTAAAACTAGCCCCAAAATGAGAGTATGTCAGTTGATACAAGTTGAACTCGTAACAAAAGTGATAACGCATTAAAATTTTTAGTAAGCTCTATCGTGACGAGTATGTATCTAGGAAGTGGCAGTCCTAGTATATCATTCTGGTTCAAGTGTCATTACATAGAAGAGCAATACTTAATTGGATCTTGGAAACTTAACATGTAAAGGGCACATGGTCCTTGTAAATAATGGTGATAAGGAAAATCCTAGATCTTTTTACTGCTATTGGCACTATGTGTAACAACAAATACTTTTAGAAGGTGAAATGGAATTTCGAAGTGGGCAGGTATTTGCTCTGAAATGGAAAACATCTACTTGAAGCTGTGCTGCAGAAAAATGGTGGTCATAAGCAGAATGAGTCCATGAACAACATGACATAACCATGATTAACTAAATGGTAGGATAGTATGTTGCTTTGCATTCCAATAACAGTAATTGATGCTTTTGGAAGAGAGTTAAGGATGAAATGCGATCTTGCCTTTAAAATGAATAATAGATTCATGTCATGGTTACAGTATCTCTGTTATTAACCATAATTAATAAATATTAAATCAGAGAGATTTTGAAGACAAGACTAACAAATGGAGAGATCCTAAAAATTAGACTTTCAAAACTCTGTGTAGGTTGATCCACTTGATCTTTCAAGGATGGATGTCATATACTTCAATGACCTACTATTTCACTTTGGAACAATTCTGTGTGGAGTATATCTTTGATTTTTAATCTTGTACTCCCCTAAACATTTAGCAGAGAAATCATAAGCAATGGATATTTCTACTTTATGTGAAGTGGAAAGTGTGAATAATAGAAGATCAAGCTAGATTCCTTGTTAATGGAAACAAAATTTTATGTTTTCTTGTTTTTATTGTTGATATTTCCCATTCACTGATGAATAACATAATTGTTTAATTTCTTAATTTCCTATGACTTTTAACAGCTACTTTTCATACTCAGTGGATCCCTGTTGACAATATGCAGGAATGAGACACATGAAGTGATCAAATATTTGGAATATTGTGTTCATCGTCTGCAAAATGAAGATCCTGGTGTTCACAATTTGTTACTTTCTTTGTACTCTAAGCAGGTAGACATTTTTCAAAATATCCAGGATGGAATCAGATCTAAAAGCTATGTAAACATGAGATTTAGTTCGTTATTAGTGTGCTTAGTTTTCATTCAAATCTAATTTATTTCCCCCTCTCATCTCTTTTTTGTTCAGGAGGATGAGAGTGCTCTTCTGCGTTTCTTACAGTGCAAATTTGGTAAAGGGCGATCAAGTGGACCTGAATTTTTCTATGATCCCAAGTATGCCTTACGCCTTTGCTTAAAGGAAAAGCGGATACGTGCTTGTGTTCACATATATAGTATGATGTCCATGCATGAAGAGGCTGTTGCTTTAGCACTGCAAGTAAGGACAATTTTGTTTCAGCAATCTCATTGCATGATGGATATGATTTAAATTGTGAATGAAATTAGTGTTGTTTTGTATTAATGATGTTGAGTGTAAGAATTGGAGACCTTTGAAAATTCTATTTAGACTTCATTTGCAACTTGAATGATGTGATGAGAGAACAAATGCAAGTGCTGAGGAAGAAGTTTGTCTTTTGAAAAGAAGAGGAGGAAGTTTAATTCAACCTAAGTAAATTAAGAGCACTTGCATTTTAATGTGGCATACTTCATTAAACAGATATGATGTTCCAGCTGTGCTATTAGAAAAAAGTGCTTGAGAAATTTCAATTGAGAATCACAAGAGACATCAAGACAGAATCTATCTTTTATATTAGTACTAGGAAGTTTGTTCATATGGAATAATTTCCCTTCAGAACTGTATTCAACTTTCTGAAGGATCTGGACAATAGAACGAATATCTTTTTCCTCTTCCCCTCCCACTTCTGTCTCTTTTCCTGGGGATTTCTCGGATTCGTTGTGGTAGATATGGTATTCAGCTCGGTGCAAATAGTATCCTCCTTGTATATGTGTTAAACCTATGAAAATACATAATTGCTTATACTTCTCTCCATGGTTAACACGAATCTTTGAAGGTAGTGGTAATAATGCTTGATTTGCCTTGTTCACCCAGGTTGATCCTGAACTTGCTATGGCCGAAGCTGACAAAGTTGAAGATGATGAAGATTTAAGGAAGAAACTTTGGCTTATGGTTGCCAAACATGTTATAGAACAGGAAAAGGGAACTAAAAGGGACAACATTCGAAAGGCTATAGCATTTCTCAAAGAAACAGATGGACTATTAAAGATAGAGGATATCTTACCTTTCTTTCCAGACTTTGCTTTGATTGATGATTTTAAGGTACAGCCTTGTTTGACTTTTCAGTTATTTTATTCTTCACTACATATTTCTTGTATTAGGTTATTCTTTGTAAGCTTGATTTTGTATTTCTGGATTTCAGTGGTCTGTATAAATATGTGATTGTCCTGAGTACTAATTATGTCAGGTGGTGATTTTCTTGAGACAATTAAGATTCACAATCATATTTAAGAGTTCAAACATCTTGACCTGAAATTCCTAAACTACTGAGTCGATTGTATCATAAATTTCTTATTAAACTTAGAATTCTTCGGCTCATGATAAGCAAGTTGGAAGTTAGATTCTATTGCTACAAA
Organism: Knoxia roxburghii; assembly: GCA_030378225.1. Lineage (NCBI taxonomy): Eukaryota > Viridiplantae > Streptophyta > Magnoliopsida > Gentianales > Rubiaceae > Knoxia > Knoxia roxburghii. The sequence continues at coordinate 41,437,455 of CM059420.1, read as the reverse complement.
TAAATATCATAGCCAAGTTAAACTGACATCCAAGTGCTAATACAAAAGCGAAAAAGTCCCAATGGTATTTTTCCTTCTGTGGCTTACTTTTGTATATTAGTCCTTGCTATTTGTTTCCGTTTGTGTTTGTTATTGGTAGTGTTACTCATATATTTTTCACTAAGTTAAGCTTGCTTTCCCCTGAAATTATGCGCAAAAATACCTGAAATGCTGTTTCAGGAAGCAATATGCTCGTCTTTGGAGGACTACAATGAACAAATTGAAAAATTAAAGCAGGAGATGAACGATGCAACTTATGGAGCAGATAACATAAGAAAAGATATTAGTGCCCTTGCTCAACGGTATGCTGTCATAGATCGTGATGAAGAATGTGGGGTAAGATATTGTGATTTGAGATTCTTTCAAATGGAAAGGCTCTGGAAATAAGTATTCCTGCTATTCTTGCTTAAGTTTCTTCCCAGTCATTGTGCTCCATATTTGTATACTTAATTTGGTTTCCTCTTCATTAGGTGTGCAGAAGGAAAATTTTGAATGTCGGTAAGGATTATCAAATGTCTCAGGGATATACATCAGCTGGATCTATGGCCCCTTTCTATGTGTTTCCCTGTGGACATTGCTTTCATGCTCAGTGCTTGCTTACCCATGTGACTAGTTGCACTAGTCAAACCCAAGTAAGTACTGGAATACTTTACATCTGAAGCTCTTTGGTTATAGACTTAGTCTTTTTACTTTTGCTTTGATAATTTTTGGTATTGGTAAATTATGTCTTGGGTTAAGAACACCCTCTTAAGTGATAATTATCATCGAAGTTTTTGCTTCTACCCTTTTATTTGTTTGCAAATTATTGGATATCAAAAGGAGGGCCAGTCTCGGAACTGCAAATTACTAATGCAGAAATGCAACTAAACTGATGAGCAAAGAGAGCACATTGCAAGTTTTTCATTTGAGGAAAATCTTATGTAGAATCTTCCAGAATAATCCTGATTATAAGTTTCAAAATCCTCAATATCTGGGGAAATTTGTTATAGTGCATAGTTTCTGCAGATATTTTATCTCTCTTGATCTCTGGTGGTCTATTTCTTCTTCTTCTTCTTTTTGGTGTTTTCATGCCAATAACAGAAACTAAAATAGCTTCCATGCTGAGTCTACAATCTTTCTAGTTCTTCTTCTTCGTCTTCTTTTTTGGTGTTTTCATGCCAATAATAGAAAATAAAATAGCTTTGCGCTCAGCTGTTCTTCAATCTTTCTAGTTCTTTTTTTTTTTGGTGTTTTCATGCCAATGTCAGAAAATAAAATAGCTCACATGCTCAGCTATTCTTCAATCTTTCTAGTTCTTTTTCTTCTTCTTTTTGGTGTTTTCATGCCAATAACAGAAAAGAAAAAATAGCTTATGTGCTCAGCTATTCTTCTATCTTTCTAGTGTTTGGGCAACTCTATGATTTCATTTTTACAAGCCATGCGGGTTTTCCTTCTTCAAGCTAAGCAATATTTGCTGAGAAAAGAATAGAGGGATCGAGAAGAAATAGATGATAAAGAGTGGTGCTGCTTTAAAATCATGACATGTAACAAAGCATCCTTACACAATCTTCAGTGTTGAAGTCATCAATACACAACTTTCCCTTGATACACAGCAAGAATATTTGAAAAACTTGGGCACTATGTTCATTAACAGAAAGTGTTATTCTAGTCTTAACTCTTACAGTACCAACACTCATTTTACTTTAATTTCTTTGAATTCTATTTGCAGCTCTGAATGGATTAGGTTGAATTTCCAGTTTTGGGGGGTTTTCTAGACAACAAAGAAAGAAGGCAACGAAAATGTAAACCTTTGCATAGAAAAAGAACACAAATTATGGAAAGAAAACAATTAGCTATCCAATTTACTTGTTCTTAGAATTCGAAACTAACATTTGCTAACTAACTGTTGGATCTATGAAGCATTCAAAGGATTATGAAATCTCTTTTTGCATTATAAGATAAGGTTAGTTGTAGATTAAGAATGAGATTCTTAGTTCAAAAGTAAGAAACCCGAGAAAATTCGCTCTTCTTTTTGTTAAGGAACTTTAATGCTGTTTATGCGAGGGGTTTGGTAATGTAAAAATCAAACAAGAACTGGAAATTGTGCTTTTCAGCACTCTAGTGGTGAAAGAAGACAGATTAGGATAACAGAAGGCTATATCAAATGGAGGCAATCTCCCGTTAAGAGTTTTCCAATGAACATTTGAAGATAATGGAAACTAGAATGCTTACCTTCAAGAGTTGTCTGAATGAGATACAATGATCCTTGTACTTCCGGGGAACATGTGTTTCAATAAAAACACGAAAGCGAGACGTGGATCCTACTTCTTTTTTGTCATCTTCTTTTCACTGAATTCCCTTTCGTTTGAAATTGTGCTGCAGGCAGAATATATTTTGGATTTGCAAAAGCAGCTTACATTACTTGGGAGTGAGCCTAATAAGCACTCTAATGGTGGACTGTCTGAAGAAGAACCGATAATAAGCATGACCCCTTTGGAGAAGGTATTTTTTTCGCTTGTCGGAATTGTGACAGGATTATATTTATGGATTAGCTAAAAGTGTTGGCTGATTCCTCTCATTCCCTGTCCCCTGGACTTTTTCTTGTATATTTTCCTGCGTATTATTGTAAAGTATCATTTTATCTCTACGTTTTCCAGTTTTGTTTGAAATTTTTTTGACTCGAATGTTACTGAAATCTATCGCAGATTCGGTCACAGTTAGATGATGCTATAGCGAGTGAATGCCCTTATTGTGGTGACCTGATGATACAAGAGATTTCAAAACCTTTTATTCTCCCTGAGCAAGTTGATGAAATTGCATCCTGGGAGATCAGACCACATAATATTGGAACTCAAAAGAGCTTCTCCTTATCAGCATGACAATAAATGGTTCACAAGTCATTTCCTCTGTGGAGGTTGCTCTGTTCAGGTTAGCAGGGATCGAAGGAGTTTAATGTTAAAGCTATATTATCTTTTCTTTTTTTTTTTTTTTTTGTGAAAATGGATTTAAATTGCATTAAGACTACTGGGAACCGCCCAATAAGCTTTGGATTTAAAAGATGTTTTCAGATCGTGGAATCCAAAATATTCAAGAACATTTAGGGTGGCGAGAAGAAGTTTGCAATCCTTAATAATCTGGAAACAACAATGGGAAGAGTCCCCAAGGATAGAGAAACCGGGGAGTTGTAAGCTTGTCATCAATTGAAGAGCATTCCTTAGGGGAGTTGCTATGTTATCTTCTTGTTATTAGTGTTTATATTTGTCGATTGTGAAAGTACCTGTCTACTGGCTTGTAAATTTTCTTTTTTTTTCAACAAAAAATTTAAATCAAATGGTAGCAGTAGTTTTTGTGAATTTATATCATATGTTTTAAAAATCGTGGGGGTAGAATCCGTGAATTTTTTATTATCTGTTTTAAAATTACATTAGTTATTTTCATGCCAAATATTATTATTTTTAGGATAATTATTATCTTTTCAACACTACTTCAACTATCGAGTTTTTATTTTCCGTATTTTCCATACCAAGCGCCAAAACTATGGAATTCAAATACTGTTCTACTCCCCCTACGTTTTAGGAAATTGTAAAATTATTTTTATTTGACAATGTCACTCCCTCCCCTCCGGACTTAATTTTTATTAACTTCCAACATTTGTATACAGAAGCAGAAAGGGAAAAGAGGATGGAAGAAATTTGGAAATAGGTTAATTTATTGTAGAAATTTACTTTTAAATTAAAAATGGTATTGTAGGTAATTATTGTTAAAGTAAAAAGGATAGTTTGGGGGATTTTTTTATTTTTTTGGAAGCATTTTTAACTCTTAATGTATATGAAAATTTGTAAAACGTGAAATAAAAAAAAAAGAAAAAAAAAAGGGGAGAGTATTACTTTCTAACAGCATTTGTACGCATATAAAGTTAGGTTAAAAATTTGCTCGTTGCTAAACTTGTTAAATGATGGTTTTGATCACTTAATTTTTTTTTTTCTCAAGAATGGACCATTATATTTTTAAATTATTAATTAATGACTTTTTTTTTTTTTTTTGGGTTAGTTTTTGTTGTTAATGTTATTTTGAAGGAGAAATTTAATATACAAGTAATTGATGGTATAAATTATATGATTGGATAAATTAAATAATGAAAAGTATATGATTGTCATTCGTAAATTGATTCGTTTGCAAATTATACCATACTCTAGGAGTATAATATACCAACTGATATAAAACGGCTGAACTTGTTCTTTTCTTCTTCTTCCTCTTTTACCGTCGGCCACCCCACCTCAAACCACCGATCATCACCGCCATCACCGTTCCACCTCCCTCTTTCACTGATTTTCCTCACCCAGACTTCCATTGAGCTTCTCCTAGCTGGGATTTCATTTTCTTAGTCTGATTTTTGGTGGATCATCTAACCCACCTCCCAGCTCCTTCTTCGAGCTCTTGGAGACCCAGTTCGGACGGTGACTTGCGGCGGCTCTCCAGTGATTTCTGGTGACCGAAGTCAACTCCCTAAGCTTCCCTCAAGCCTTTAGAAGCTCCAACTCCAGCTCAATCAAAGTGGGTCTTCACTCTCTGATTTTGTGCCTTGGATTGTCTTCATCGGGTCTTCACTCCGGCGAAGTTTCCGACGAATCCAGCAGCGGCCGATAGACCCTCTCGCCTCTCTTTAGCTCTAGGAAACCTTTGCTGCAGTTTCGGACCTCAAACTCTACAGTTCTGTTTTTGGGTCACATAGCAAGGGGGTCTTCGGACAGTGGTAAGAAAACCAAGAATCTAAGCCTAATCCATTGGTTATCACTCGGCAGCAGGGTGCTGTTGTTTGATAAACTAAAGTCAGTTTATCAAACAACTGAGGGTTCTGAACTACTTATGTAAACTGAGGGTGTTGAACTACTTATGTAAACTGAAGATTCTTAACTACTTATGTAAACTGAGGGTTCTGAACTACTTATGTAAACTGAGGGTTCTGAACTACTTAAGTAAACTGAGGGTTCTGAACTACTTATGTAAATTGAGGGTTCTGAACTACTTATGTAAACTGAGGGTGCTGAACTACTTATGTTAACTGAGGGTTCTGAACTACTTATGTAAACTGAGGGTTCTAAACTACTTATGTAAATTGAGGGTTCTGAACTACTTATGTAAACTGAGGGTACTGAACTACTTATGTAAACTGAGGGTTCTGAACTACTTATATAAACTGAACTATATAAGTTCTGAACTACATAAGTTCAGACGTGGTGCTAGTTGAAGTGGGCCTCATTTTTTGCCTCATTTTTTTTTTTTTTTTTTTGCTAGGAGTAGAATTGTACTTTTACTCCTAGGAGTATGATATACCAACTGTTGATTCGTTTGACATTTTTATCATGTATTTTGTTCTTTTTAATTTGAAGTGTTTTTCTTTATTTTGTTAATTTGATCTTAGTTGAGCCATTTTATTCCATACTTTTGGAAACTTGACGTAAACATAAACTTTATGCCAAAACTTTAAAATGTATCTTTTGTTCTCTTAAGTTGTATTTTTGAGTTTATTATTTCTAAAGATGTCATAAAGGTTTATCAATTAAAAGTAAAAAATATTATTAAATGAGTTATACTCGATATTGTTTGATAAGAACATTATTGAAATGTTTTTTTTTTTTTTTGTTCTCTTAATAGAGTGAGTTCAGTACTTTAATTATCTTACGTGAACTATCTATAAAAGTTGTTGAATTGTGAAAATATTATTTTTCAATAATTTAAGTTATAGATTATAATTTGCCCGAATCCTCGATCTCACACTTAAACGTTTAACTTCTATGAAAAGAAAAGACTCATAGTGACTAGATGTCGTCACATTGATCTCAAATTGAATTTTGATGTTTGGATCGAAGATTCGACCCGGGAAACCGAATACGAAACCTTTTAAAGCCTCTTAATTGCGCCGCACGAATCTCCGATGCCTTATGAGGTAGGACAGCAAATGCCGGTAGCGCTGGCCCAGAGGTGTAAAGAAACTGTGTCTCTTTGTCAATGGGCTAGTATAAAACAGTGGGACAAACCATAAAATTCTAAACCAACCAAAACTACAGGCCCGCCTCATTAACTGTTTTCTCTTTATTACCCCTAGATTTCTCAATGAACATGCCATCACACACACAAATAAAATGCCCCCAAATAATTTCATTGTGTATCATAAATAAATAATAATTTTTAAAATAAAATTATAAATATTACTCGTTTCATGTTATAAAAATAATATATAACATTTTTAAATTTTCATACTTAATTCTTTTACCTTAAGTTCTCTCTTTATTCTTATTTACTCGCAATTAAATAGAATTTTAATGTAAAATTAACTCTAATTAATATTTGTATTTGACAAGAGAGTTGTAGTTCAGTGATAAATACTCTCCACTTAAGATAATAAGATTTTGAATTCAAGTTACGTTATATAAAAAAATTAATATTTATATTTATATTTATATCTATTGTAGAGTGTATTGAAAAAGGAAATTGAAAGGGGTAGAAGAGGAAAAAAATGAAAAATGACTATTTTGAAATTCTAACAAGATAGGTAAAAATAGAAAGGAAGAAAATTCTAATATAACACATATTTAAAAAGGGAGGGAATACATAAGAAAATGACCTAATAATTTATACTTTTCATTTGGAATGAATAAGTTTTTAGGTCGAGTTTCCGATAAAAAAAATATAAAGAGTCAGAATACACAATTATTATACTCCATCCATTTATTTTTATTTGACATTTAAGAATTTTCAGACAAGATTAAAAGAAATAAAATTTTCTCATTTATTCTTTTTACTTAAACTTAATTACTTGATATATGATCTTGATAGGAAGATAAAGATTAGGCATATAAGTTATTCTAATAAAAATTTAAAATTAAAAATATTAAAAACTGTAAAAAGTATAAAACGTCAAATAAAAATAGATTTTTAAAACGTCAAATAAAAATAAACAGGAAGAGAATATAGAAGTACATTATAAAGTATATTTTTTACAAATGGAGAGAAGTATTAGTTAAAAAAATTAAGTAAATTTAAGAGATCACTGAATTAATTTATTTTCATTGGTAAGGACTGCATTTCACAATATAATTTGGCGTAATGAAGTGGTAATAAAAGAAAGGGAAAAGTCAAACAAGCAAACATAAAGAAAATAATACAGTGGGCTATCCACAGGCAGAGCCAACTGTAATTAATTAACCACAGCCAGCAGCAAAGTAGCAGTATAAATGAGCTGATCAACCACTTTAGTTAGCTTATAAATTTGACAATTTGTGTTATAGCTTTATCATCATCCTCATAACTTCCAACCAACAACGTTTCTCACATTCGAACCAAATTTTTTGTCTTTAATTACTCTCATAATAAATCTTCATCATCATCTCTCAAGATCTAAAGATCAGACAGACATGGCTTCCCTTGTTCTTCTTCTGTCTGAACTTCTAAAACATGAAAATCCAGACCACTTGATTTCCTTCCCTGCTCCTCCTCCTTCTGCTGCCGCCGCTTCTGCATCGGCTACCTCAAAGAGGGATGTGATTACAAATGCTTCAAGATGTTTGAACAATGATCATCACCAGTACTACTACTTCTCGAAGCGCAATGCAGAGTTCTTGCAAGATGATTTGCCAAGGGTGTCAGTTGAGATGGTTTGGCCTTAATAATTAAGAAGGCTCTCAATACTTTGTAGATCGAATTTCTGTAATGCTGTTTTCGTCTCAAAATCAGAGAATCATTTGATATTGTAATTAAGATTATAATTTTGAAAACGGATATGGAGTATTTTGTTTTCTTGGATTGTTCTTCTGGGCCGGAAACTGCAGAACTTACCCCTCATAGAAACAGATGTTCTTGATCAGTATTAATATATATGATTAAATATGGTGCTCTTTTAGCTATGTGGTGTGGCAAATTATACTTACAACATAAGGATATATCTTATTACTAAATTTAAAAAATAATAATGATAATTTAATAATTTTTAAAACTTACTAAAATTTACTTAACAATTTTTAAAATTTACTAGAATTCACTTTTATTACTTGAGCTATTTATTATTTATTTTATAAATTTAATAATAAGGATATACATTTAGATTTTATCGTATAATTTGCCGTCCCTTGAGATTATCAATTTGGAATGGTCTAAACTCTATGATAAGAAGTGCCATATCTGGATTAATGTATCCTCATTTTCATTTTCGATGGGTTACTATATTCTACATAATTTGCAACAGTGCCCGTAGCTGAATCAGCTTTTCAGAGGACTCTGTTCATTCCAACCAGCTCAATATTAGATTGTTAATTCACAACAATTGTGAATAATTTAAAACTCTCTTGCCCTTACTAATTAATTTTTTATTAAATACTCGTATTAAATATAAAATTTAACATGGTATAAAACAAAATTTTGATCTTTGCGTCTCTTGCACATCTTCCTCTTTGAACTTATTGTCAGTTGTGTAGTATTTGTTGTTTCTTCATAGTTTAGGCTGATTTATTTTATTTAATTATTAAATTTCACGTTTTTTTTTATTAGTTTAACTCTCTTCAGACATATTTATTCCTTTCTTATTTCAAAATTTTAAGATAAAAAATTACACACTTTTGATACCTTATGTCTTCTCTCCCTCTTAAACATAAAAAATTTCAAGATTTGATCCTTTCAAACTGCAAAAGGATGGCAAATCGAACAAAAAACAAAGCAAAAGGCACAAGTTATTAATGAATATGCTGGTAGATTCAATAGGATGAAAAATCAACATATTCTTTTGCTTCCTTGTTAACAAGAAAGCAAAAGAATATGTTGGCAAAAGAGATCATCCAACAATCCGATGCAGTACAAGATCATCCAACAACGTTTCTAATATCATATATTATCAATCAATCTGACTCAGTACAAGATCATCCTTCAACAATTACATATTCTTAATATTTAATTTTAATTTTAGTATATTAATAAATACTTTTTCGTAATTAATTATAATAAGTATAATAATTAGCATATTTTTTTTGAAAGACTTCTACGTATGACGATTGTAAGACTTCTAAGAAATTAGTCCCATAATATTGTGGTGCTTGTGAGACTAAAACTTTATAAGTTCCCCTATATTGTGGAATTAAAATATCGAACGATCGCCATATCGTCATATATAGAAGTCTTTCAAAAAAATAGATCACATCATGGACGAGACTTCCGCTTTTATTGACCGTCCATCTACACAATTTAAAAGCGCTTTAGACCCGTCCATTGGCCGATCTATTTCTTTAAAAAATTCACTATTTAGCATTAAAAATGTTATTTCCTTAAAAGGACAAAACAGTCCAAAAAGGGGAGGGACACTAAAAAGGTAAGAATTAGTAATGCCCTTATTTTATTGACTTGACAGCATAGGAGAAATTTTTGAATCAACTATTTACCTAGGCATCCAATATCGCACTATAATTTTTGAGTGATACATATGTTTTTGATGTGTAAACATTAGGCTCCAATTACCATTCAAAACATGAATTTACTTCTGGGTAAGTACTGGTGAATATCACGGCATCACCACTACATCATCTTTAGCTATATTCATCAACAGAATGGAAAAAAAAAAAAAAAAAAAAATCAAATCGTTCGAATCTCAGGGTTCGAACAGTAGGTTGTAAAAATATATATATATATATATATATATTAATTAAAAGAAAATCAAATCAAATAGCTGAATTGAGTGGCTACAAAAGTCCAAATGAAAAGTTGATCAACTAAAAATGACACATAAAAATAACTTAGAGAGGATTTAAGTGCACAAAGGTCTAATCAATATCTATAATATGATTATTATTGGGCTTTCAGGCCTTTTAAAAGGTCAAGGATAGACCCATTAAATTTTGGTCCACAGTTATTAGGATCCATCCCAATAAAATCAAAAGAAGCCCAAGATTGAGAATTCGATTTCATTCTAAAAACATTATTGATTTTAAAAATTAATAATTTTTTTTGGGTAGAAAGAGATGTCTTAGCCTATTACACTGGTAGATCCAGGATATTTTTAATTTATTTAAATTGAATCATCAAATATATAAAATTTAAAATTATATTAAAAGTTTAAAACATATAAAAAAAAATCTCTTATGTTTAAAATATTTTTAAAAAATTTTAAGGACGTAGTAAATATGTAGATGTAGGATAGGAAATATAAAATTTAGAAAAAAAAAAAAAAAAAAAACCTTAAGATTGCGGTACGTAATAGTAATAGATAGGATTTGGAAAGCGGCGGGCAGTTTGATAGATATATTACGTACATTGAAGATGAACAGGCAAGCACCGCATGTAATTGTGGTACAGTATGCCGATTATACGGCGGATATACTGGCTGTGCTGGTGGCTCCTGCCGTGCCGGATTCACGTTCAGTCCATTAACAACGTACATAGCCCACAATAAGACTCAAAATTGACAGCTCAAGTAAAGAAGAATTCTAGTGTGTGTTCTTGACAAGCAACAAGAATGTTCCTTGTGTTATAAAATTAGATCCAATCAATACTTAAAATATATTACTTCTAATTTGTTAAATTAAACTAATGTAATAAATAGTGCGTTGAAATTTGATCAAACTACATATACCCTTTCAAATTTTAAAAATGGCGTATATTCTTTTTGACTAACTAAATTTATAACAATCAGACTCTTGATCAATAAAAAAATGAGTGAAAATATTAACGTAAGCATTGTCATTGTGTTGAAAGATAAAATTAATATATTTTATAACTTCAAAAATCATCAAAATTTGTTATATTTTGACATTTTTCTATGTTTGATTTCAATAAAAAATAGTAAATGTATTGTCGAAATTTTTGAAGACGAACTATTGATAGTTTGATCAAATCAGAAAAAAAAAAAAAAAAAAAGTAAATGTCAACTAATAAATATGCTTATTAGTGGAAGGAGGTAGTATTAGGATAATTAAACTCGATCACAAATAATTCACTTCAATACACGAGCTACCTTTGATGGCTAAACTCTAGAATTCGTCCAACAGAATTAAACAAGTCACATGCATGATGATGAATAATGGTGAGAAAAGAGTAGCTCTTCCACTAGTAGAATTCTAATAATGGTGGTAAAGTACTTTAGTTAGTAATTAACATTCATAATTGTAATATTTAGATTTTTTTATATATGACACCAATTAGTTATTTCATTAAATTAAAAACATTTAATTAAAAGACTAATTCTCTCGTTGAGTTGTGAATATAATGTAACAGTTGATTCAAAATTTTTAATTTTTAAATATTTTTAACGTTTTATAAAATATAATGAGTCATTTTTATTCAAATACACCCGTGAATTACTTATTTCGTTTGACAATGTAAGTTGTTTTTCAATTAAGGAAGTAATCATTTGATAAACACTTTCACAAATTTAAACTATAATTTTTTATACCATTAATTAATTATCTTGATAATATTAGATTCTTTAATGAAAATTGTTGTCAGACTTTTCAATGAGAAAATTTTGACTTTTCCTAATAAAGAAGATAAAATAATTAAGGGGAAATATATAAAAATAATTATTTATTTTCTAAAAATACAAAACTTACATTTTAAAATATGTTTTTTTGAAATAAAGATAACTGTCATTTGTTAAAATAACATATTATATTAGTACAATTCTATAGATTAATACAAAACCTTCCCTCCTTGCTAATTCAAAATAATTAACCTAAATTATTAAAGATAATTATTTATTTTCTAAAAATACAAAACTTACATTTTAAAATATGTTTTTTTTGAAACAAAGATAACTGTCATTTGTTAAAATAACGTATTATATTAGTACAATTCTATAGATTGATCCAAAACCTTCCGTCATCGCTAATTCAAAATAATTAACCTAAATTATTAATAAATATAAAACTGAAACTTATATACAAATCAATCAAATTATACATTAACAATGTAACGTGGGGGATGTTACAGTATTAAACTCTACCACCTAACTAGTTAGTTTACTAATAATTTTTTTTAAATTAAGGTAAAAAAACTTACTTAATTAAATTAATAATTACTTCTTTTTCTAAAAGTTTAAAGACACTATTATTTATAAGAAAGAGGAATACTACTATTAACAATATATAACTAGTGCATATAAAATGGCAAATCATGATATGGGTTGAAATTATGAAATTTTGAACTTGCCAAAACTATGAAAAAGGGGCATTGCTGAAATCGGATATCCTCAAAAGAACCGAAACATTAAAAAAATAAAAATGAGAATGATGTTTTGAATTTTACAGAGAATAGGGTGGGGCCCTTACGAGACGTGACGACAATAGGACTGAATATCGGGCAAAGGCCCGTATTAAAATTTGAATAGCCAGTGCATGTGGAGCAGCAAGCCACATGTCTTACTGTTTAGGCCCATCACCATTTCTTTTCACTTTTACCATTAACAATGACAACATATTCAACGAATAGTAAACAAAACGCATGCCCCCAATGACGTTTCACTAGGACAGGACCAACCTAGCTCATTATTTCATTTCTTTTGTCACAAAATAAATTTATGTATTATATTTTTCATTTAATAAAAAATTATTATTATAAAATGAAAAAATATATAATTTATACATTTTTAATAGAATTATGCGGTTGGTACTATAAAAAGAATGATACTATTATTAACAAGCATTAAAGAGATGTGCTATGCTATGCTAACCCTAAGGTGATGGAAGGTTGCAACGGGTATTTTTAATTTTGATAGGATAAAATTGGATTTTCAAAATCATAATCTAATTCAAAAATATGTTACAATAAATGTGGATTACGACTGGTGACTCGAATTCAGAACTCCCTCATGCTAACTAGAGAAGTGTCAACTATCAGACTATTTTATTCTTGTCAGATTAGTATTATTCTCTTGTTTATAATTTTATTTCTAAAAAATATTTAAAATATAAACATACCTCTAAATTGTCTATAACTCTCTTTCTGAATCGATGAAGATTTTGGCTTAATTAATTCTCGATTAAACACGTATTTCAACTAACAAAGTACATTTATTTGAAAATAGTGATCACTCGTCGTCTACAAAACGTGTGTTCAATTGGAGGTGGTGGTGACAAAATTTTTAATAGATAATTTTTTTAAAATAATTTATAAGTAGCAAAACTTTCATGTTAATTAACTTTTATTTAGTGAATGATGCCCTTTTCTTGGACACACAAACCTTTACACGATTACATTAACTTTTGATTATTAAAAAAAAAAATTACCAAAAACTAATGAAGCCTAAGCTTCAAAACTCCAAACCTCTCTATATAAATTCAATCGCATAAACAAACATTAACCTCGGACTCAGCCACCAAAAATATTTTTCTAAAAGAATCCCTCTCTTCATGGCTTCATTTCCAGCCAAAAAGGTCATCTTCTTCCTCATCAGCCTCTCAGTACTCGTGCTCTTCCTCCGATGCTCAGTTGTCCAGGCCTCTTACGAAGACATCGAGGACGTTCATAGCCTCCCTCAGTTACCCTATCTCCCCACAAATTTTCCCCCGGCTCCAGCTCCCAAGCCCCACAAAGGAGGTCACCACCACAACCACCACCCAAGTCCGGCACCGGTTCACCCTCCGGCTCATGCTCCGGTAGTTCAAGTTCACCCTCCAACTCCCCACCCTATACACGCTCCGGTTCATCCTCCGGCTAAACCTCCGACCCCGGCCCACCCGCACTTCATTCCCCCGAGGAAACTTGTGGCCGTACAAGGCGTTGTTTACTGCAAACACTGCATGTTTGTTGGGGTTGATACCTTGTGGAAAGCCAAGCCTCTTCAAGGTATAGATATATATATATATATATATATGAAAAAATTAACATATTTTTTTACTAATTCAGGACATGCCCACTAACTGCGTGTGTGTGTGTGTGTTTTTTCTCGATGAAAAAGAGTTTCTGAAGCGCTCTAATTCTTCTTTCTTGCCATTTTCTCATCTTGAAATCCTGGCTAGCTGCCATATTCGTTTCGTTTGCTACACCCATTTTTAGTGGAAATTTTGTGGGTTGGGTTGATTTACTGTGTGTGTGTGTGTAGGAGCGGCGGTGAAGCTGACATGCAACAACACGAAGTACAGGCCGGTGGTGGGAGGAGCCACCACAGACATGAACGGCTACTTCTTGATCATGGCGCCTAAAAAGGTCACCACTTCGGCTTACCACAAGTGCAGGGTGACATTGGCGCAATCCCCTTCAAAACTGTGCGATGTTCCGACGGATTTCAGGGGTGGATTGAAAGGTGCAATCTTAACTCCCAGTGTTCCAAAGAATCGGACATGGCCGCCCCTCATTTATCAGATCTTCAACGTTGGACCCCTTGCCTATGAGCCCTCCAAGAAAATCCCATGCAAAGATTCATCTTGATTTCTCCGATCATCATCATCTGGAACACTGATAATTAATTGTCTAGATTTTAAAATTTTCTGCATTTTAGCCAAGACATTATGCTTCCCCTTTAGCTTCCTTTGTTTAATTACGTTTAAGTTGTTAATTAATGGAAATGTGTTCCTTCTTCTCTCCTCCTTTCCTTCTCTTCTTCTGAGCTGGGAATATTTATACGGTAAAAAATAAAGTCTTACTGCCAATGAAGTAGTAAATTTTTTTTGCCATTTAAAACAAAAACCTTTATGTATGTCTATATATTATGAAAGGAAAGAGTAGTAATTTATACTCTTTTCGGTACAAGTTTCAAAAGTTTTACGTAAATTAATAAAATTTTAAATCTCCAAAATAATTTAATTGATCCATCTTAAATTCAACTATAGTACGGTCTCTTAATAAATATGGTTAAAAAGATAAAATTAAAAAATAGTTAAATATTTACTAAAAGTCTATAATACATTTATTTTGTAATCTTATAAAATGTTTTTATTATGGAATAGAGTAAATAGTTTAATTTCAAAATAAATATTTAAAATATTCACATAAATTAAAAATAAACAATTATTTAAACTTTAAAAAATATTTTGAAATTTGAAATGTGATGAGTATTTGAGGGGTTAATTTCAAGATTTGGATTAATAGTGAAATGAAAAAGTGAGTCAGTCAACGGTACATTTGTGCATAAAAAATGGCAGACATGGCATGAATGCAACTCTTTTTATTACTGCAAAAAAGCTGCTTTTTCCACTGCAAATATGTCAGCATAGTAATAATAGACTCCGTTGGATTAAAAAAAAAAATGTTTTGGTAAAATAAAAATTAATTTTTTAAATATAAAATGGAGTATACATAAAAGAGGGGAGCAAACTGCAGGACCATTAGAGTCACGGCCTTGACACGGACGGTTCGGCCCAAGTGGGACGGAAGTATCGTTGGCTGAGATTCAGGGTCATATGCACAAAGGGAACAGACCGTGGGGTTTTGGAGTGCATGGGGCACGGACCAAACCAATGGGACCGAGCTGGGACGGTACTAGGCGCAGCAGGCAGCACATCATGCGCCAAGCACGGGTTCAAGAACGACACGGCTGTGTGCTGAGTGTTCCAATCATTTCGGCCCGTCAAACGGAATGCTTCCCAGCCCGTTACGGTGGAATCTCTCGAACGATTTGGGACCGAATGGGACACAATGAGCAGCAGCTTCTCTAGAAGGGAAGAGAAGGTTCTATTCCCTTGTAAGTTGCACAAGTTGGCAAGTTGGCACGAGTGACATCATGCATGAAGTCAGCCCTAGGAATTCCCTTGTATATAATATTTAGGGACTAGAGTCTTCCATAAATAAAATATTGAAAGCTTCTCATGGAAGACAGGAATAGTAACCGACCTTGAGAACTATAAATAAGGGGCCAAGGGTCATTTGTAAAGATCACCAAGCAAGAGTGTGTAAGTACTTGTGCAGAGCAATACACTTTCATTTCAGTTTACGATCATTTTCATGCTTACATTTCTCTTGTGTTTTCTTGGTCACTTTGCTGCCCACAATATCAGTTGTGTGCAAGGGTTAAGGCTGAGCTAGTTCTAGTCGTTAGTTGTTAGAACTAGTGCCGCACGATTCGCTAATTAAAGAGTGAGCCCGTAACATTAGTAAGAATGTCATATTAGTTATCGTCATATTTTTTATCTTCTATCATTTTAATTTAAATTAAAATATCTTTTTTATAATACTTTTTCTTTTTTCTCTCTCAATTTTATCAAAATTTATGAATTGTTATCCAAAATTAAAACGATAACTAGTAACTCTCGGTGAATTATCGATCTATATGCAATCTTTATTTTTCCTTTTTCAGATTTTCGCATCTTCTTTTTGGCTTACGTAATAGTCTAGGCACTATAGCATAGAACCCTTTTTCAGGATGTGATCAAAGGAAATTGTACATTATTTACGTTTCTCAAGATTGAAATGTTTGTGGAGAAAGAGGAATAGTTGTTTTGACCCGAGAGGAATCCAAAGTTGGTTTAAGAAGGGATGTGACCTTGAGTTATGTCTCCATTCATTATCCCATAAAAAATTGTTACCCTAAAACTTTAAGGGTACGTTTCATGTTGTTTGATTGTCGGATATCGAAATGACGATGTGGGTTTGAGATTTTAAAAAAATTGAGTTTCTTCATGTTCGACCTTCTATAGCTCATTTATTCTTACTTGAAATTCAAATTCTTTCTTCCCTTTCCATTTTTTCCTTTCTTTGCCCTTCTGATTTTGTTTTGGGCTTTTGGTTTCAACTTTTCGTTTTTATTCCTAACTTCTATCATTCGATCATGGCTCTTCCATTACAGTTTTTTATAGTCTCGAATTCTACCATTAGAAGCACGGGAGGGAAGGGGCAGGACTGAGAGGGAAGAACCCTCACGGCTCTGTGGGTTAAGGGTTCTTTCCTTCGTCGATGGTTCACCGAATTTTCTTTTTTTTTTGGGTGTTTTTGAAAAAAAAAATTGTTGGATTGATTGATATCCATCGATGAAGATGTCTTCTCTCTGGACACTGTTGAGCAACCCGAAACTTGCGACCAGAATGACAGGAAATGATCACAAGTGCTTTGGTGTTTAAGCTCAATGTCGCGGCACTTCAATGCATAGTCTTCTATTGTTGATTGGATGACCAAAATAATCACAGATATACTCGTGGAAATCTTTTGAATAACTATATAATAATTTTACTATAAGAATTTCATACATTTCTAAACCTATTTTTTCAACAAATTAAACATCATAAATTTTAAGAATTTTTAAATTTATCTCATAAATCAAACAGTTTTATTGAATTAACAAAATTCATATTTATTATAACTTCTATCGAACTTATACCCATAGTGAACTTATACCCATAGTCATTCAAGACAATTTATACAAAACAAATCTTAAATATTAAGGTTAAGTACCCTATTTTTTCATACGTAACCAATTTGTAAAGAAATTAGTTACTATTATCGATGGTGAATATTCGTAATATATAAAAAATAGTAATTGTAAAAATTTTTACTTCATCTGTCTTGTATAAACATGGTTGTTTAACCAAACACCAACTTTGTTTGATCCCCAATAATACCAAAAGTATAGCAAAGATTATCCGACCCCTATCGTTCCAATTCTTTAACTCAGATTCTTCATTTTAATTTCATTGGCATTGTTCAAAAGACGAAAACTGACAATTTTCCCAAGAAATTACGTTAGGAACGATCCAACTCCATCTATGGTGGACACCTTGCACAACTGTAATGGAAATAAAATTGGGCTAACGAAAAAAAGTGGAAAGAAAGGCTCTATTGCAATACACGGCCCTATTTTGCTAAATAGCCCATATTTCTAACTAAAATTATCTAAATTCCCTTAACCCTTAATTCTGTAAAAACTCTTAAAAAAGAATTTCTCCTCCAAACAAATTTATACACCTCATTTCACAAAAAAAAAAAAAAAATTCTATTTTTACAATAAATATAAAATCATAACATCCAAACTAATAATTACATTAAAAAAATTAACAAGTGAAGAATGGATAAAAATAATTTTATTATAAAATATAATTATTTTTTTTTCCTAAATACACGCAAAACTAGCTCAGATATTTTAGGCGCTGGGCGATGGCGTGTTCAACAATTGGAGTTTAGATCCGGTTTCCTTCGGTAAAGGCAGCGGGCACATCAATATTTTAATTTTTTTAATATTTTAATAAATTATTTATTTTTGTTAATTTTTAATTATATAAATTTAAGTAGGTATTAATTATTAATATTTAATTATATAAAAATTAAGAAAACATATTATTTTAATTGTTCTATTTGTAAATTTATTTTGATTAATAAAAAATGTTTTTATTAAATGGAAATATTTAATATTTAAAGGTAATTTTTTTGTGAAATAGGGTTATAATTTAATGTGGTATGTTAAAAATAGAAACGTGTATATTTTTTTTACAATTATATAAAAAAAATTGGGTTAAAAAATAAAAAAAATTTTACTGAAAAATATTTTTGCAAAATGTAACTAAACTGAGGCACAGACGCTCCACGCCATAGCCCAGCATGTAAATTTTTTTTATGTTGAATTGATTTTTGTAAAATTTTTAATTATTAATTAAATTTTATGAAGTTTATTAATTACGTTAGTTATTTTTATATTAATTTGGGCCAATTTTTGAACAGAATTATATTGGATATATTTTTTAATATATTTGTAGAATTAAGAATTTGAGATATTTAAGTTATTTTCTTTTATAGAGTGGGCGATATTTAATAAGACATGGGCTTCCTTATTTATTTTTTATAAAAATTTAATTATTTTATATTTAATGTTGACATTGGGATTGTAAAAATTTGGTTACTTTCATTAACACATTTATCAACAAACTATCTATGTAAATGCTTACTCTCTCCATTCCAATATATAAGTCATTTTCACCAATTAAAAAAATCTGTCAAAATATAAGTCCCTTGTCTATTTCTATGAAACAATTCATTATTTTTACTTGATTATCCTTATTTAATTTATAATTTCATTAGAATTTGTATTTGTCATGAACTATTTTAAATTATAGCATTACTATTAAAAATACATTGAAAAAGATTATAATAGATTTAACGATTTTTTAAAAATTAATTACAACCTTAATATTTATATTTTGATCAAAAATTTATATTTTGATCAAAATTACATATATATTGAAATGAAGGAGTATATTGAAATATCACATCTTTCCATTATGCATTTGACTGTCTCCACCAATAATATTGATTTAGTTCAAAAGTTATGGATGAAAATTCACTTAGACTCTCAACAAAGATACACTAATTTATTTAAATAGCGCTCTCACAACGACAAGTACATTGTTTAAAAGAGGGATCATGGCAAAAGGACTTGGAAATGGTCCAAACATATCTTCAATGATTGTCATCACTCCAAACGATTATGGCGTTTATTAATGTCGCCTTTTTAAGAATGGATGGAAACTCTGGATAATGACATCATCAGTACAAGAACTCACAGAAGATTTTTTTTTTTTTTTTTTTTATAATTGGGAGCGTATCAATTGCTCGAAATCGGATGATATGGATGAACAAAAATGAAAGCCCTCTTAATTTGTTTCATAGAGTAGAAGAGAGAATTGGAAGATCATTTTGTAACCCGATTCAAAATGCGATTCAAATTTAATTCAAAATGCGAATTTTACATGTTTCTTTGGTTGGTTATGAAAATTAAAATTTATAAAAATATTTAAAATTTAAATTCTAGAAATAATATTGATATTTCGAGAAAATGTACATCAGTGCAAGCGCACATCCTCTCTAGGGGACTCCCTTCAAGGGATTTTTGGAGGTTTTAGAACTGATCCAGCAATTGTAAGGCTATCTAAATAGGACTCATAGTAATTGGTACATGTATAGTCCATGCCACAATTTGCTCTTTTTATTTTCATTCAATTTGCTTCCAATTTTCAAAATGATATTCTTTATTTTTTTATTTCCTGTTTACTAAGAGCAACTCCAACCATACGTCATTTTTCAGTTTTTCCACTAAAATAGCGTATGGTGACCTTCCAATCCATACGATAACTTTTTACCATATGGAGAGAGAATACATTTCATACGTTAATTTATTTTCTTTTTTTTGTTAATTTTATTATTTCTTTTTTATTATTTATTACAAGCAACAATTAAAAAAACACAAATTCGCATAAAATACATTCACTTCAACATTAACAAAGTTTGACGTGGTGGATTGTCTTTGTGAAAAAAATAGCTTAAATTCACATGAATGGATGTAGACGTTTGTGGACGTGGTGCTAGTTATTTTTGACGTGGTGCTAGTGTTATGAGACGTGGTGGACTGTCTTTGTGAAAAAAATAAGTTTAAATTCACATGAATGGATGTAGACGTTTATGGACGTGGTTATAGTTGTCTTTGACGTGGTGGGTTGTCTTTGTGAAAAAAATAACTTAAATTCACACAAATGGATGTAGACGTTTCTGGACGTGGTGCTAGTTATTTTTGACGTGGTGCAAGTGTTATGAGATGTGGTGGACTGTCTTTGTAAAAAAAATCAGTTTAAATTCACATGAATGGATGTAGATGTTTATGGACGTGGTTCTAGTTGTCTTTGACGTGGTGGGTTATCTTTGTGAAAAAAAATAGCCTAAATTCACACGAATGGATGTAGACGTTTCTGGACGTGGTGCTAGTTATTTTTGACGTGGTGCAAGTGTTATGAGACGTGGTGGACTGTCTTTGTGGAAAAAAAATCAGTTTAAATTCACATGAATGGATGTAGACGTTTATGGACGTGGTTCTAGTTGTCTTTGACGTGGTGGGTTGTCTTTGTGAAAAAAATAGCTTAAATTCACACGAATAGATGTAGACGTTTCTGGACGTGATGCTAGTTATTTTTGACGTGGTGCAAGTGTTATGAGACGTGGTGGACTGTATTTGAGAAAAAAATCAGTTTAAATTCATATGAATGGATGTAGACGTTTATGAACGTCGTTCTAGTTGTCTTTGACGTGGTGGGTTGTCTTTGTGAAAAATATAGCTTAAATTCACACGAATGGATGTAGACGTTTCTAGACGTGGTGCTAGTTATTTTTGACTTGGTGCAAGTGTTATGAGACGTGGTACACCCCTAAAACAAACTCATACAAACTTATTATTAAGTAACTAATAATAACTAAAGTAACATATTCATTCGCCGTTATTATTGTCATCATCTAGCCCGCCTCCACTCCCACCAATGTTATTAAAATCAATTCCAAATATAACATTTGATGAATATGGATCTTGATATGGATTTGGATATGATTCTTGACTTGCTCTTGCATTAAGAATATTGGTTTGACAGTCTATAATATAAGCACGGCGAGAAAGATCTTCAATTTGATTTGGGTCTTGAGACATAATTGCAAAATTTAATTTCCGGTTTTCCATCTCCATCATTTTTTTCTCTATCTCCATCTCCATATTTTTTTTCTTCATCTCCATCTTATTATTGTGCCTAAGTCTCCTCTCTTCATTCATTTCGTGTGTACTTTCTTGTGCTTTCTTAAACATCTCCATAAGATTCATATTATGTTGTGTAAGATCATTGAAACGAGACGTATTTGATTCATCAACTTTTCTTTTTAATTTAGCCTTCTTCATTCCAATAGGTCTTTCGAATGAAGAGCCGTCTGCATCAGAACTAGATAAATTAAGAGAAAAACCAGAAAGTCCCGGTGATTCTGGTACCTGTGTTTCCGGAGGAGTCGGATAATCTGATTCAAATATATTGTACTCAGAATTTTGGCTTTGGTAATTCTGCCTTGCTATTTGCACATCATCATTGAATTTTTCAAATTCCTTGAGAGTGTCCCAAACATGATCGAACTTAAACCCATTTTTAAAATCAGAATCCTCCATCATCATCAATTTTGCTCGATTCATCTACAAGAAATATACATATTTATTAATTCAACGAATACAAAATATATGAAAATTTTAACCTAAAATTTTGTTATGTACTTACCGCATCTAATGGTGATATGTCATTTGGATGTAGGCGCTCGATTTGTTTCATGCATGCTAATAATTTTTGTACTGCTTTCTCGATAGATTACCATCGTGATTGCAATGACCTCGTACTACGATTCTCCCAATCTTTGGCTTTGATCTCAAGATAAGTTTTGTCTACTCGTTTCTAAAAATTATCACCAATTTAATATCTTCCAACAGCAGGATCTTGCGAAATTTGCATATAAGCTATGCAAAGATTTAAATCTTCCATCGGGTTGTAGTTGCCAACTCGTGATACTGCACTTTATGCAAATTTATCGGGTTGTATCACGAGCTGGCAACTACAACCCGATGGAAGATTTAAATATTTGCATAGCTTATATGCAAATTTCGCAAGATATCAAAGTGGTGATAATTTTTAAAAACGAGTAGACAAAACTTATCATGAGATCAAAGCCAAAGATTGAGAGAATCGTAGTACGAGGTCATTGCAATCACGATGGTAATCTATCGAGAAAGCAGTACAAAAATTATTAGCATGCATGAAACAAATCGAGCGCCTACATCCAAATGGCATATTACCATTAGATGCGGTAAGTACATAACAAAATTTTAGGTTAAAATTTTCATATATTTTGTATTCGATGAATTAATAAATATGTATATTTCTTGTAGATAAATCGAGCAAAATTGATGATGATGGAGGATTCTGATTTTAAAAATGGGTTTAATTTCGATCATGTTTGGGACACTCTCAAGGACTTTGAAAAATTCAATGATGATGTGCAAATAGCAAGGCAGAATTACCAAAGCCAAAATTCTGAGTACAATATATTTGAATCAGATTATCCGACTCCTCCAGAAACACAAGTACCAAAAACACCGGGACTTTCTGGGTTTTCTCTTAATTTATCTAGTTCTGATGCATGCGGCTCTTCATCCGAAAGACCTATTGGAATGAAGAAGACTAAATCAAAAAGAAAAGTTGATGAATTAAATACGTCTCATTTTAATGATATTACACATCATAATATGAATCTTATGGAGATGTTTAAGAAAGCACAAAAAAGTACACACGAAATGAATGAAGAGAAGAGTCTTAGGCACAATAATAAGATAGAGATAAAGAAAAAAAAAAGATGGAGACGGAGATAGAGAAAAAAAAAAAGATAGAGATGGAGAACCAGAAATTGAATTTTGCAATTATGTCTCAAGACCCAAATCAAATTGAAGATCCTTCTCGCCGTGCTTATATTATAGACTGTCAAACCAACATTCTTAATGCAATAGTAAGTCAAGAATCATATCTGAATCCATATCAAGATCCATATTCATCAAATGTTATATTTGGAGTTGACTTTAATAACATTGGTGTGAGTAAAAACGGACTAGATGATGACAATAATAACAGCGAATGAATATGTTAGTTTATTTATTATTAATTACTTAATAATAAGTTTGTATGAGTTTGTTTTAGGGGTGTACCACGTCTCATAACACTTGCACCAAGTCAAAAATAACTAGCACCACGTCTAGAAACGTCTACATCCATTCGTGTGAATTTAAGCTATTTTTTTCACAAAGACAACCCGTCACGTCACATCCATTCATGTGAATTTAAACTGATTTTTTTCCCCCAAAGACATTCCACCACGTATCATAACACTTGCACCACGTCAAAAATAACTAGCACGTCCAGAAACGTCTACATCCATTCGTGTGAATTTAACCTATTTTTTTCACAAAGACAACCCACCACGTCAAAGACAACTAGAACCACGTCCATAAACGCCTACATCCATTCGTGTGAATTTAAACTGATTTTTTTTTCCAAAGACAGTCCACCACATCTCATAACACTTGCACCACGTCAAAAATAACTAGCACCACGTTCAAAAACGTCTACATCCATTCGTGTGAATTAAAACTATTTTTTTCACAAATACAACCCACCACGTCAAAGATAATTAGAATCACGTCCATAAGCGTCAACATCCATTCATATGAATTTAAATTAATTTTTTTCTCAAAGACAGTCTACCACGTCTCATAACACTTGCACCACGTCAAAAATAACTAGCACCACATCCAGAAACATCTACATCCATTCGTGTAAATTTAAACTATTTTTTTCACAAAGGCAACCCACCACGTCAAAGACAACTATAACCACGTCCAGAAACATCTACATCCATTCGTGTGAATTTAAGCTATTTTTTTCACAAAGACAACCCACCACGTCAAAGACAACTATAACAACGTCCATAAACGTCTACATCCATTCATGTAAATTTAAATTGATTTTTTTTCACAAAGACAGTCCACTACGTCTCATAACACTAACACCATGTCCACAAACGTCTAGCACCACGTCATGTGAATTTAAGTTATTTTTTTCACAAAGACAACCCACAACGTCAAAGACAACTAAAACCACATCCATAAACGTCTAAATCCATTCATGTAAATTTAAACTGATTTTTTTTCAAAAAGGGAGTCTACCACGTCTCATAACACTAGTACCACGTTAAAAATAACTAACATCATGTCAACAAACGTCTAGCACTACATCATGTGAATTTAAACTATTTTTTTCACAAAAACAACCTACCACGTCAAATTTTGTTTATGTTAAAGTGAATGTATTTTATGCGAATTTATATTTTTTTAAATATTACTTGTAATAAATTAAAAAAAAGAAAGAATAAATAATAAAATTTAAAAAATAAATTTAAAATAATATTTAAAAATAAAAAAAAACCCACTGCTAAATATAACTTATGAAATGGATTTATCATACGCCACAAAAATTGAAAAAATAGCTAATCGTTGGAGTTGCTCTAAGAATTAAATATCTTTTTGTCACTCAAAAAAAGAGAAATTTTTACCTCTGGATATGGCTTATCATTGTCTGCTTGTGCACGGCATTTTTTTTTTGCCTTTTACAGGAGAAGTCATGACGGACGCCATCTCTAACCCAAAACTCTATAATTTACAGTTTTATAGATGTTACAGTATCAAAATCTCTATATTTCACAATTTTACAGTTAACTCATCTCCAACTCAAATCTCTATATTTTACAGTTTTAATAATATTTTAAACAATTTCTTTCACCAATCATTTTATATTATTTTTATTATTGTATAAATATATTTAAAAATCTCTTAAAATCTTAGAAAGTTTTGCAATATTATTCTAAATTATTAATATATACTTTTATTATTGTAATTTTTTTTGTATGAACTTTTGTTTGTTATTGTAGTTTATTAATTTTAATTTGAAATGAATATGTTTTTAATCGTAATTTTATTGTGTATTTATTTTTTCTATTTAAAACACTTCACAATGTAATATTAATTAATAAATTATATTTTAATATTTTTAAATGAAAAATTATTTTAAATACTTTAATAAAAAATTAAAATAATTAAAATAATAAAAATTAAATAATGAATAACATATCACAAAAAGAAAATAAATATATAAATATTTTAACGAGTCCTATTAAATAAAATATTTAAAATATATATATAAAGATGCTACAACACATTATAGATGAATCTTGAAGATGAGAGCATCCATCGTCAAATTTTGAAGTTGGGTTGGAGATGGCCTGAGGAGTCCGTCATGAATTGTCACAGCAGCCGATGTACAACCATCGCCCACAAAACACAACAAAATTCAGCCCAAGGAGAAAATCCAGCAGCACCCGAAGGCAGACACAGAAGAACTAGTACCACTAATCTACCCATCCATCATCTGAGCTGCTACTAGACACATCAAGGGGACTCTCTGCAAGGGATTCTTGGAGGTTTCAGAACTGATCCAGCAATTGTCCAGCTATCTAAATAGGAGTCATAATTACAGCAAAATAGATCCATAGCTAGCCACCGAAAAAAACTGAGTATTGTTTTCCGGACGGTGGTTCCGGCGTGCACAGACCAGGGAGGGCGGTCCATGGTTCGGGTTGGTGGTGGCGAGAAGAAAGAAAAGAAGATGGAAGAGAAAGAAGAAGACGGAGGTCGGCCGTGGGTTGAAACGGAGAAAAAGAGGATCGGGAAGGACGAAAAGTGAAAAGAGTGTGTGTGTTTGTGTGTAGTGAGGGAGAAACAGAGGGACATGGTGGTGGTGATACATTTCCGGCAGCCGGTGGGGGGTGAGCTGCAAATGGCCAAGGGGGAGAAAGGAGGGAGGAGGCTTGGCCAAGGGAAATGGGGAAAGGAGGAGGTGGACTAGACTAGGTAGAAAGAGAGAATTTATACTAGGTTATAATTTTTCTAAAATTATCTCTCAAGTACTTATAATTTAGATTAAAAAAAAAAAAAATTTACTAATTTACTGACCTAATTTTAATCACATCCATTTAATGTTTTTAAAAAATGTATAAATTTTTTATTTGCAATTTATTTGGTATCTAGAATAAAATTTTACCAATGAACCGAATGCCCCTAAAAATTCGCAAATTATATCCTGTACCTAGAGGTACATGTACCTAATAATACATCACAACTCTCACTATAAAGAGAGTAAGATACACGCTCTTTTCTTCTTATTTTTCTCCAAAAACCCAGTTCCTTCTTTTTTAAAAAATAACTTATTCTTCTTAAAAAATCAGTTATTTTTCTTCATCGTACTCTATTCAGAACCGCATTTAATCAAAATTTTCATTCAAACACAGATTTAACGAAGATCGATGATTGTTTTTTCCGACGAACAACACCAAATACAACGAAAAAATCACTTCTTCTTAAAAAATCACTTCTTCCTGTTCAAAAATCTCTTATTCTTCTTCAAAAATCTCTTATTCTTCTTAAAAAATAACTTATTCTTCTTAAAAAATCACCACATTATAAAGTATGAACTGTATTTGATGGATTTACGAAATCTTGTTTTCATGATTTGATGTTGGATAATGTATTAATGATGTTATA
Source organism: Knoxia roxburghii (assembly GCA_030378225.1). Taxonomy (NCBI): domain Eukaryota; kingdom Viridiplantae; phylum Streptophyta; class Magnoliopsida; order Gentianales; family Rubiaceae; genus Knoxia; species Knoxia roxburghii. The sequence continues at coordinate 41,410,550 of CM059420.1, read as the reverse complement.
TTCGTGTTTTCTTATTCAAATAATGCTCTGTTGCTTCAAAATATGATATATAAATGGTTTCCATGAGGTATTGGCACTTTCATGTGAAATGGGTTGCTTCTGATTTTTTCCCGCTGCTGGACTTGGTAGAACGCGTTATGGGACGTAAATAGACGTTGCGGGACGTTGCGGGACATAACGGGATGTTGCTGCTTTGTATTTTGGACGTAGCGGGACGTAACAAGACGTTGCGAGACGTTGCTGCTTTGTATTTTCAGACGTTGCTGGACGTAGCTGCTTTGTATTTTCAGACGTTGCTGGACGTAGCTGGACGTATCTGGATGTGGTGCTAGTTTTTTCGGACGTAGCGAGACGTGGTAGACTATGTTCTGTGAAAAAATCAGCTTAAATTCACATGCATGGATGTAGACGTTTCAAGACGTGGTGCTAGTTTTTTTTATGTGGTTCTAGTGTTAGGAGACGTTGTTGAATGTGTAATCTGAAAAATTCAACTTAAATTCACATGCTTGAATGTAGACGTTGCGGCAGTTATTTTTTGGACGTGCATGGATGTTGCGGCAGTATTAGGAGACGTTGTAGAATGTGTTATGTGAAAAATTCACCACATGCCTGGATGTTGACGTTGTGGCAGTTGTTTTTTGGACGTGCAGGGACGTTGTGGCAGTGTTAGGAGACGTTGTGGATTTGCAATCTATGAAGTTGTATTGCACGGACGGTTCAAGAGGGCATAACTCGGCACTCGATTGTCCAATTTGGGCGCACGAGTAGTTGATTTGATGGTTCTCAACGAGATCTATGCAATGTACACAGCAGACCGGCATTTGGAGATGGTTCCGATATTGAAAAATGTGTGGTTTTGGATGAAAACTTTAAATGGTCATAACTTTGCGCTCGGTGGTCCGTTTTATATGTTTTTTTTTAAGTTCATATAACTTTTCGAGATCTATCTATTTGCAAATGGCCGAAGGCGGTTTGGGCCGTTCGAAACTCCAAAAAAAGCCATATTTTAAAAGATAAGGAAGATTTTTAATAATTTCAAGGGTTTTTCGAATTTTTGACGAAACATTTGACATGTATGAAAAATAATTTTTTAGGATTTGCCTGCATGAAAACCTTGTTCCTCCGGGGTTCTACTGACCTATGTATTGGGATATGGGAAATTCAATATTGACAATAATGATCTTTTAAATAACATGTACAAAAAAGTGTAATTAATTGTCAACTAACTTTAAGTGGATTAATGGCAATTGAATTTTTTGGAAAGTCACAAGAATAAAATAACCAGGGTTCGAGTCTCGTCCCTGACAATTTTTTTTTTTGTTTTTTCCTACTAATAGTTACTTAAATGGTATCTGTTTTTTACATTACTAAAATCAGCTATGCCGATTTTGGACGTTGCAGTAGTTATTTTTTGAACGTGCGGGGACGTTGCGGCTGTGTTAGGAGACGTTGTGGAAGGTGTTATGTGAAAATTTCAGCTTAAATTCACATGCCTGGATATAGATATTTTTTGACATTGCGGCAGTTTTTTTTTTGGACGTAGGTGGATGTTGCGGCAGTGTTAGTAGACGTTGTGGACATGCCTGGATGTAGACGTTGCGACAGTTATTTTTTGGACGTTGCGACAGTTGTTCTGAGACGTTGTTGACTCAGCGAAGACGTTGTGGACATGCCTGGATGTAGACGTTTATGGACGTGGTGCTAATTATTTTTGACGTGGTTCTAGTTGTTCTGAGACGTGGTGGACTGTCTTTGTAAAAAAAATAGTTTAAATTCACACGCATGGATGAGGACGTTTCTGGATGTAGTGCTATTTGTTTTTGACGTGGTTCTAGTTGTATTTGTGAAAAAATCAGTTTAAATTTACATGCATGGATGTAGACGTTTCTGGACGTGGTGCTAGTTGTTTCGGACGTGGTGCTAGTGTTAGGAGAAGTTGTAAGCATGCCTGGATGTAGACGTTGCGACAGTTATTTTTTGGACGTTGCGGCAGTTGTTCTGAGACGTTGTTGTCTCAGCGAAGACGTTGTTCACTCAGCGCGGAAAAAAAAAAAAGTCGCACGTAGGCGAAACTTACTATATTTAGTAAGTGTACAGCTGTCATGCAAAAAATTACTATATATAGTAATAGGTACATGTAGACAGTGTACAGAATATACGCGCTGCTAAAAATTGATTGGGAAGCTTTTTCTTCTTGACGGAGTATGGTTAATTGACTCTTGATATTAATGAAACATGATTTTTAATATAATTTACTTCTATATTTACGTCATTTTAATTTTAATAAAATCATATTCTCTTTGTCCCATAAGAAATAGTTATATTTTAAAATTATTTTTATTTCATAAAATAGTCTAATTTCTATATGTTTATTATTAATATATATTATTTTACTTTCAAAATATAAATTAATATAATTATAAATATTTTTATATAGTTTGTAACTAAACTATAAAATTTTAATAAAAAATATTTTATGGAAATTATACCTTTGTTTAAATAAAAAAATTACATGTTATCCACACGATTCTTTGTATATAATTAGCATTATAGTAGCTCCCAAAAATAATTGAAACTTTATTTCACGAAATATACAAAACTGAATTTATAACATTTTTTTTTTAATAAGTGATTTGTAACATCCTGCCTCGTGAAATAAATTTAACATTCCGTATGCTTCAAAAAAAAAATAATAATAAGATTCCGTATTAGAGTAATTTTGCTTAAGTATTTTATTGGGCTAGCATGCAGCTCGGTTGACATCTTACATCGTGAGCATAAAAAATGCATAACTCGTAATAAAATTATTTAACATAGTAAGTTACTAATAATGAAAATACAAAATTTATTGGACTACTTTGCAGATATGGAGTGTTATAGTAGTATCAGAATGAACTTGGTGTGACCGTGGAGTGGTAAGAGTAAAATTTACTTACTTCGGAGTGATGTTTTACGTGTAAGAATCATCTTTAGAATTTTATTATATGAGATATTAAATAAAGTGTATTGAAGTTTTTGAAAACACAATTAGTGTTCGCATAGAGATAAATCGTATAAAGGTTAGAGAGTCTTTCCTTTAGGGTTTGTCTACTAGAGTAGCTAAAAGTATATAGTCAAAATCATGTCTTGCATCGTTAATATACTGACTGAGTGATTTATATATAAATTTCAATTTCATAAACTACTAATAAGTTGAGTTAACCATTTTGAACTAACGAGATCAAAACTTAAAAATTATTAAATTAGTATATAGGACTAGAGTGTTACAAATAGTATTAAAGTGGACTTGAGTTAATAATTTGATTTAAACCATTTAGTTAACAATAACAAAACTTTTAAACATCATTGGGTCAGTTTATATGTTTAGATTATTCTCCAATTATTTTATTACATAAATAGATATAGTTGACATATGTAAGAATTAATCTTATACTAACTTCCTTAAAAAATATTAACATTATTTGTAATACTAAATTCTAGGGTATTTTATAAACGTATTTTACAATGAGTTGGGAATGACATGAGAGGAAGATTTAAAAAATAAAATAATATAATATAAGGAGAATATGAACAAAACGGACTTTTATATTTATTAGTTTTCTTTGAACTAAAAATAAATAAATAAATAACAACAACAACAAAGCCATCACCATGAATGAGGAAGGAGCGCATCAAGTCAAATGGAAATTTGGAATCCTTCAAAGCTTTGGGAGGCGTAGCTATCGTGAGAGAAGAAAATTTGGGGGAGGGTATGAACTTTAAACAAGACATTTGGAGGGTCATAAATGTGCAGACGAACCAATTCTACAATGACATTTTCTTCTTGTTCCTTCCAGGCATTTCGTTTTTCCAAATTCAAAGTTTTTTTTTTTTTAAATTTTTTTGGACATGTAAGGTGTTTATCGTTGATAACACTGATAATTCTCACCGTTAAATTACGGATATCTCAATCTCAATAAAAAAATAAATAATTGTAACAGAATTTAAATATATTCCATGTTCGATGTGAGATTTAAACTTTAACTTTTGAATAAATAAAAAAATATATAGAAATAGTCTCTATAATATAGTTCAAGTCTAGTAATTTTTTTGAGTACTGAATGGTTAAATTATAATTCTGTCAATCTCTAATCTATATCTTATGGATACTAATTTAATCTACGTGAAAAATTTATATAATATAAACTACGACGTTATTATGAGCTTACCTATAATTTTTACCCATATTTAGGTAAAAATACATGTAGCCTAGGGTCCATAATGATGTGTTAGTCAACGTGTCATAAATTTTATAATCTACGTGATACGGGATTAATGAAATTGTAATTTAACTGTAAAATATTAAAAAAAAACTATTATTATAATTGAATGTGTTTTGTATAATAAAATTTGAAACTAAATTTATGGATTATTAAACATTTAAAACTAAATTTAACATTAAACCAAATTATATAAACTATTCTTGATTTTTCTCCTTTGAATAATGATAGATGAATCCTTACTTCTCAACCATAGCGTTTGAAAGTTTGAAATGTGTAGTATTTGAGTGTGAATGGAGCTCATCATGGAGCTGAAAACTAATACAAATTTGGAAAACTGCGCAATAAATGTTGTAGACTAGCCGGCCAGTCTCTGAGCTACTCCAAAATCCTTCGTCACAGTCACGCAATTGTTGGTTTGACAGGGAACGCATTGGTAGAAATTGTAAGTCAGCTGCCTCATTCATTTCTTCGACCTTCCATTGTCAAAACAAACAAAGCACGATGCACATCACTATTATGCCACAAGATAATGAACCAATTTCATATTATCAAGTTTTTTTTTTTAATCAATTCCGATAAATTTTCGTGAAGAAAACGGTTTATTGACAGAAACTTTATATATACTGTAATTTGTTAGCAGTACGACATTGCATAATGACTTTATATATACTGTAATTCGTTAGCAGTGCGACGCAATAACGAATGGGAGTGTCCATTTTCGAAACGGCTTGAATATTCCCTAGTATAATTCAATGCAGCTGCAATTTCACTTACTAAAAATTTAAATTTTGCGTCTGTCCTATTAGGTCATTTAGGGGCCTTAGCTGGTGATTCGAGCTGTTTCCCTCTCGACGATGAAGTTTATCCCCCATCGTCTTACTGGTCGACCTTGATCCCTGTTATTTTGAGACCATATATAATATTCAGACATTTCTTATAATATATGACTCATACTCTTTTAGGTTCTTTAAATTTCGTAGGCGACATAGCTACTGAGATCAATGCAGTCAATTATGTCTCTCTTAAAAGTTGATCAGCAACATCTTATTTTGTTATAAAGTTCAACGATATTTAAAGGGTTTAAATTTTGTTGTCAGCTGATATTTCTCTTGAAATTACGTAAAGAAATTAAACAATTAATTTAATAATTAAGCAGAACATATGAATACGACTATTTTTTAAATATGATGCAACTAAATAGTTAGCTTTTAGAGGTGTTGAGGGAGTCAAATAATTTGTTTTTAATATAGTTGGTGTGCCCATGTGGCACAAGACTAGGAGTAGTGACCTGAAGAGCCGCAGCTCGTGGCCTAAAGATCCGTTTAACAAAAATGTCTATTGCATTAAGGGCTCACAGTCCTAAAGAGGAAGTTGTTGGGAAATTTCTTAACATACCATAAAATTTCGGTCATTTATGTAATGGTAAATTTTCGTTCATATTATAAGCCATTTTTCGATTTAAATAATATGTTAAAATATAAGTTATCTTATAAAAAAATAAATATTTTTTTTATTTTATTATCTTTATTCAATTATTATTTATATCAAAAGTGAATTAAATAGAGGTATAACAAAATTTATAATTAAAATTAATGAAAATATATAACAAATTATTGCTACTTATATGTGTGTTTCTATTTTATTAAAATAGAGGAAGTATATATGTCCAGTCAAAAATTACTTATAATATAAAATAAAGAAAGTATTATTTAGAGACTTAAATGAATTGAATTTTTTTAGTTATTGTATGGTAATTTATAACTATATTGCAATATATCTTTATTTACAAATAACATTAGGGAGAAATAATGGACTAGCCATGACATCAAAGTGACTTTCAAAATTGATTAAAAAGTGTTATCCTTTTTTGTGGGAAAAAAAACATTTAAATAAACCTATTATTATAGGATAGGATGCAGTACATGAAAGAAAAAATAAAATAAAACCTTAAAATTATTTTATGTATTACATCTTAAAATTTAAAAATAAAAATATTTTTTAAAAAACACTACATAATATTATTATTTTTCGATAGGGAAAATCTTTGTTGATAAGTAGAGCTAGATTCGTTAGCGACGTATAAGGCTGGACGAAGTTGTGGACTCCGCCAAGCTGCCCTAAGGCCCCACGATTTATCCTTAAACACAACTCGACACAAAGAAACGTTACACATAATGCACAAAACTCTCATATTCTACCTAATTAATTAACCTAAACTTTAGAGGATCAAAACCCTCACAACAATTTTTTTTTAAATAGAGTAATTAAAAACTTAATTTAATTATGTTCAATGCTCTTATTTTATGTATATGTCACTCTAAATTTAATATATTTATAAATTTAACATAATTTCTGAATATACTGTATTCAGTATTTCAAAAATAAAAAGTAATATTACAATATTATAATATAAAAATACTATTATAAAAATAAAATTTAAATAGATTAACGATTTGAAAGTCAATCCAAAATAATTTTGAAAACTCACTTAGTTCTTCTATTTTAGAGGTTAAAAAAGTTATAAATAGAGTAAAATTGATTGTGATGAAACATATATTTAAATTTCTTAAAAAATAAATGATGACTGAAACACTCAAACAATACATTCCGTACTTAATATTTTCATCGAAATTATATAGTGAGTGAATCTGACGGGAAGGTAATATTAATATTAATGAATGTACAGAATAACAACAGTATAAAATGATGGCGATTGCTCATCTTGGCATTTGTATAGAGATCAGTGTAGGAGCAAATTTTTTGGTTTGAATTCGACAAATAATAATCTACAGAATTGGAATTTTATTCTCTGCCGGAGTTCCACAATGCCTACGAGGGATATTAACGTTAGATAATTAGATTGGTTATCCCTATCTTAAAGTTTAGATATTTTTATTATTGTTTGTTATGATTTACTAGATTGCTAAGATTATGATGTGTGTAACGTATGACTTATTCAAATAAATAGGGTCAAATATTGACACTGATTTGGTATTAATTTGATCAACTATTAATCACAAAATCAGAAGTTTAGAATATAAAAGGGAAAAAAGCAAGTTTAGTCAACAAATTTGGTCATTTCACTCTTTTGGTCTAATATGTTTGGTCTCCACCAAAAATACCAATTACGTTTATATTTTTAAGCGATTTTAATCCATTAATCTGCTACAACAAGTTTTTGTATTAGTCAAAGCAAGTCAAAGGTAAAAACAGTCATTTAAAAAATGTTTAAATCTATTTTTGGTCTCCCATAATAAGAGTTATTTCGATTTTGGTCTCTTTTTTATTTCGTAACAAATACTAGTCTCACTTAATTTGTTTGACAATTATAGTCATTTTTTTATAAAAATACCCTTTAACTAACGATTAACTAACCCTTTGATTAACGGTTGACTAACCCTCCGCCGCCACCACCACCACCCCAGTATCGCCACCCCGCCACCATCATCCCCACCCCACCACCGAAGGGTGATGGCGGCGGAGGGGGGTGGTGGTGGTGGCGGCGGAGGGTTAGTCAACCGTTAATTAAATGGTTAGTCGATCGTTAGTCAAAGGGTATTTTTGTTAAAATGACTATAATTGCAAAAAAAAAAAATTAAGTAGGACTAATTTTAGTGACGAAATAAAAAGAGGGACCAAAATCAGAATAATTCCTATTATGGGGGACCAAAAATTAATTTAAACCCTTTTAAAATAACTATTTTTACATTTGACTTGTTTTGACTAATACAAAAACTTGTTGTAGAAGGTTAACAGATTAAAATCATTTAAAAATATAAACGTAATGGGTATTTTTGGTGGAGACCAAACATATTGGACCAGAAGAGTGAAATGACCAATCATATTGGACCAAAATTGCATTTTTTCCGAATATAAAATAAAGAATTATATTTTTGTCGCAATACTTTTCAGTACTTTTTTTTTTTTTTAGGAAATACTTTTCAGTACTTAATATTTTGTTAGTTATTAATTTAAAAAATAAGTTAGTTTTACAAATATTTATCACTTTCTATTTAGTAATGTTAAAATATAATAAGATTTTGATTAGGGTAGTGTTATATCGTGCTCTCTTTTTGTAGCGCACATTTTTTTCTAAAAAAAATCCTCCATTTTCTTAAGTATCGCCCTCTTATTTCTCGCATCCTTAATGTTTATCATCCGCCCCATCTATTATTACCTAACTACTCTTAATCAATTTACTAAAAATATTAATTAAAAAAATTTATTTATAGTTTCGCTCATCTATGTTACTCTAATCCTAATTTTTATAAATTTTTGCTAGATTAAGAATGGATTTATAAATTTTTTGGTAAATTAATTAAAGACAGTTAGGTAATAATAGATGGGGAGGAGGATAAACATTAAGAGAGCGAGAAATAAGAGGGCGATACTTAAGAAAATGGAGGATTTTTTTTTGAAAATAATGGACTTGAGTAGATGGGGCAATACTTAAATTGATTAAAGGAAGTTAGGTAATTTAATATATTAATATATTATGACTGGTATTTCTTAATTTGTCAGAGATAATTTAAATATAAAAAGACACGAAATAATACAACAGGGGACGGGAAATAACCCTTCATTTTTAATTATAATAATCTTTTAGTTCAATTTAAATTTTATTTAGGAGAAAATAAAGAAATAGTTGTTAGTGGACATGTCAGCGAAATATTTCCTTGATTCTGCTTAAAACAAAAACATCCAAATTAACATTGAACCTTTACTTAAACACTCATCTCATCATACTGCCAAATCAAGATTCCATCATTCACACTATTAGCTGTTTAGTAATACTAATCAAATTAGTTATGATGGGGACAAATCATACAGAATCTTGATTTCCGGATGATGTTCCTGCCAGATCAGTAACTTCTTTTTGTTTGGAAAAGAAGTTTGATTGTTTTAAAGTGGTACGGCATAGTGTGTAAAATTTAATTAGGGGGAATCTAACAGTGAAATTGAAAGATTAATGGACATTTTTTTGGGTGTTGCTATTTATTGTCCACCTTGGACAATTTTACCCTTGTTATATTTAAAAAAAAAAAAAAAAAAACTTAGTAAACAGCTGTACAATGAATACGGTTGCACGTTCGTGACATGTCACATACGTATGTCGTGCAACATACACGATCGAAAAGAAAACACAGATGTAACATGTCACGATTGAAAAAAAAAAAATACAACTTTAACGTTCTCTTTATTAAACGGTCTGATTTTAAAACGGTACAAAATAAACACAACACCCAAAAACACAAATCTAACACTAAAATCCAAAATGGTCACTCCTTTTTACTAAAGGAGGTCCGATCTGCTTTGGAAGTTTCAGCCTTCAAGCTTATCTTAAAATAATAATAATAATAATAATAATAATAATAATAGTAATAATAATAATAATCGCCGTGTCGGAGAATCCAAGATGGACCATCACTTTGCTGGTGATATTCGCCGGAGGAAGATCTTCGTTCACCAGCGAGATGTTTTGGTTTTGGTTATTAGGTTGGATGGAAGGGAGAGGAGAGACAAACGTAAAAGTTTGAGAGAATTAGAGGATAAGTTGGTAAATTTTTTTAATTATTGGAAATATTTTTTAAAAATAGACGTTAAATAGTAATTCAGTTCTCTTATTTTATTTATTAGGCCGATTAATTTGAATTCAAAGCGAGAAAAAAAACCCCATAATTTTACATAATAATGTTTAAAAAATTCAAAGTAAAAAATTTTAGTTTAATTGAAAATTAAAAATAATATGGTAGTAATTGATTTTCACGAGGGTCAGAGATTAGTGTCATATTTCAATATCAAAAGCCAAAGGCTAAAGTCATCAAAAGCGGGCCATAACACATTATGATATTGAAAATAGATTAGTCAGCTATCAAGGGACCCCTTAAGTCAATGGCACGTATTGAAACTTGTTTGACAAATTCCTCACTCCCCACCCCTCCCCCGGGGGCCCCACCCCTCTATACCTGGTCTGAAATTCCAAACATTACCAAATTACCCGGTTGTACCCAGTGGACTCTATCCACCACCCTTCTCCTAACTCTCCCTAAGCTCCAAAAACCCCCTACGTGTCGTGACATGAATGGTGCGTCCCATACACGCTCCACGTAAGAAAGTGGGTGTTTTTATTGCTAACGAGTTTCCCCCACCAAAACATTTCTTACCAAACTAAAAAGAAAGTAGTAGTAAACAAAGTGTTTGCAAAAATGCCAAAGTCATCCCCCAAATTTTTAAGTAGTTCTTCTTCTTCTCTTCCCTATTCAGTAATCTCTCTTTCTCCGTTTTTCCGTTTTCCAAGTTTCACCCTTCACTACTCCCTCCTTATTTGACCTTTTTCCGGGCACCCGAATAACCCACTGTCGCCACAGCTTTTCTTCAATAATGGAAAACTCGCCCAGGATTCTCGAGAATCACATCTCCTGTTTACTTCCGTCTCCGAAGAGCTACAGCCCTAATAGTTCAAGCAGCAGCAGCACCAGCAGCAATGGCCTCCACCATCACCACCGTCCGCCGCCCACACCGCCACCACCTCAATCCCCCGTACCCATTACCAGATCCGAACCAAACAACCCGTACCCGACTACCTTCGTCCAAGCAGATTCCTCTTCCTTCAAGCAAGTTGTTCAAATGCTGACCGGATCCTCGGAGACAGCCAAGTCAGTATCCGGATCTACCCGACCCGAACCCGCATTTACTCCGTCGTCGAAGAACCATTCAATCCCGCCCATCAAGAATGCTACCAAGAAGGATAAAACCGCGTCGAAGCTGTACGAGCGGAGGAACAGCATGAAGAACTTCAAACTCAGCCCGTTAGCCCCGGGTTTTGTAAACAGACCGATATTTTCCTCAAGTTCTCCCAGACCCGGTACGCCGGAGCTCCTGTCGCCTAGCCTGCTGGATTTCCCTTCTTTAGCTCTCAGCCCAGTGACTCCGCTCATTCCTGACCCGTTCAACAGATCTCCTCAAAGCGGGTCAAGTAGTAACAGCAATTTGGACGTGGAGGCCGAGGAAAAAGCAATTGCTAGAAAGGGATTCTATTTCCACCCATCGCCTTCAACTACTCCGAGAGATTCCGAGCCGCCCAGACTTCTGCCCCTTTTTCCGGTGACCTCACCTAGAGTCTCTGCAGGTTCTTTAAGTTCTGATTCTTGAAAGAATGACTTTTTTTTCTTTTTTTCTTTTTCCCCTTATTTAATTTTCAAGTTTTACCTTTTGATGTGTAATGAATTTATATGTAAAATCACATAGATATGATTTGGAATTGATGAGGCCCCAAGAACAAACGGAAATGTATTGTACGCATAACGACGGCATGCACAATTTTTATGTAATGGGCAATTTGGCAAGAACGAAATTTGATAAAAAGGGCCTTTTGATGATGATGGGGGTTTGTTTAATTCCCCAAAAAATGTATAATTCCATCCTCAAATATCTCTTGTTCCTTTCAATTTTTACACTGTAAATTTCCCACTAAAGTTTAAAGAATCTTTTGTGGGATGATAAACATTGTCGTTTTTTAATACTCTCTCTGGCTTGTTTGAATTGGCCTGTTGAATTTGCCTGATTGAATACATCAATGGAGGAGTGGGGACGGAGCAATGACATGAAAATAATGTCTTGTAGGACTGAGTAACAATAGTGTTTTATGCGTCATTATTGTTGGACTCGAAAATAATACCACCAACAAAGAAAAATTTCTACCTTACCTTTTATAATACAAATTAATGGAGTGGGATTTTGGTATGCTCGTGCGGTGTGATTATTCTGACTTAGAGTAAGAAGATGGTGGCACATGGTACAGTTCAAAAGGAGGAGGAGAGGAAAGTTAGGGTGGGGGAAGTTAGCAAGCTTTTCTCTTTTTTTTTTTTTTTTAAGGGACTGAGGTGACTTCTGTGTTATATGTAGTTCATGGAAGGAAATGTCCAATTAAAGTAAATTTCATGCAATTGTACTTATTTCTTGATCAAGTTCTTTTTTTCTCGGAGAATAATAGGGTTAAGTTTCAGTTGACTTGTAATTATTCGACCCAGTGGATCATCTCTACCGAAAATACCATTGATTAGTATGATTGAGTTATAACTATCCGATCTTGTGGATCATCTCTACCGATGATAACAGTGGTTAGTTTTCGTTGAGTTATAACTATTCGATCTTTTGAATCTCTCCATCGACAATAATATTGATTGGCACCTACAATAACAGTGATTGGTTTTGGTTGAGTTGTAACTATCTGATCCACTAGATCGTCTCTACTATAGAGATTAGTTTTGATTGAATTGTAACTATCTGACCTAGTGGATCGTCTCTACCGATGGTAACAATGATTAATTATGGTTGAGTTGTAACTATCCGATCGAGTGGATCATTTTTACCGGCAATAACATTGATTAGTTTTGAGTTATAACTATATGATATTGTGGATTGTCTATCAACGATAAAAGTAATTAGTTTTGGTTGAGTTGTAACTATCCGATATTGTGGATTGTCTATCAACGATAACACTGACCGATCGAGTGGATTGTCTCCACCGACAAAAATAGTGATTAGTTTTGGTTGAGTTGTAACTATCTGATCGTCTCCACAGACAATAACAGTTATTAGTAGCGGATCATCTCCACTGACAATAACAGTAAATGAATCGTCACTAACTGATGGTTTCCTCCGACAATAACAGTTATTAGTAGTGGATCATCTCCACTGACAATAACAGTAAATGAATCGTCCCCACCGACAATAATAGTGATTAGTTTTGGTTGAATTGTAACTATCTGATGGTCTCTTCCGACATAACAGTTATTAGTAGTGGATCATCTCCACTGACAATAAAAGTAAATGAATCGTCCCCACCGACAATAACCGTGATTAGTTTTGGTTGAGTTGTAACTATTTGATCGTCTCCACCGACAATAGTGATTAGTAGTGGATCATCTTCACCGACAATAACAGTAATTAGTTTTAGTTGAGTTGTAACTATCCGATCGTCTCCCCTGATAATAACAGTGATTAGTAGTGGATGATCTCCACCGACAATAACAGTAATTCGTTTTGGTTGAGTCATAACTATCTCTACCGATGATAGCAATGATTAATTTTGATTCAATTATAACTATTCGATCGAGTGAGATCGTGACTGATTATTTACTTAATCAACTATCCACCTAGAGAAAAATTAAACCAAATAGGGGTTGGGGTAATTTATAAAAATGTAAAGTGGGATGGATAATGGGAAATGGGACTAGCTGTCAAAGGGAAGGGGAGGAATGGAAGAATAGGAAAGGAATCTTGACTATTTTCTTGTTATATTTCAAAACAGCGGGAAAGTGCCAAGAGAAAGGGCGGGCAAGGCAGGCAGGAACGAGCGCATACTCTATACCGTGTGCTTCTTTTGTAAGCATTCATTCAATAGTCTAATCATCATATACCAGTATGAGTATTGTTTTATTTCGCTGCTGCCAATTCAGGCAACTGGCTACAGTTATTTTACCCCTGGAATTTTATTTTATTTTTTTTTGTTTTACGAATAGAGGGAACAATAATAATTCCCTATGCGACAAAAAAAAAAAAAAAAAAAAAAACCCATGGAAGGGTTTTTACTTTTACTTTTAGGGTGAATTTTTTTTTGTTATATAGGATATTTAATTAAGTCCTCATTGCTAGGCTACATTAGTTTTGTTTTTACGACGTTTAAATAAAAAGTCATGTTATGAAACTAAAATTAAAAACTAAATAGTGCATGATTTCGCAATATATCCATCCGATAATTAATTCTATAATTTTAAGATAAAGATATTACAAAGTTTCATACATTTTATTGATAAATAATTAGTTATCATCAACAATTATCAAATTTATCAACTAATAAATACATGATACTCTTTTTGACTATTACGAATATTCTATAATTTTTTTGTTATGTGTATTTTTATCTTAAATTATATATATTGACTATAAGTATGAGTTTTAAATGTGTATCATTATTCATAAAAATATGATTGTTTGCGTTTAAGTGCTTGGATTTGAAGATTATTACAGTACATGATAAATTTATTTATTTTGTTTTAAAATATACATTTTTTTTAAAAAAATTAATATTTTAAAATCATTACCTCATATTACTTTTATTTTAAACTAATAATTGTATTTATTTATTATTTTAATTTAATAAATTAAATTATTATTTTAAAACTGATAGTGTATAAGCTAATCTAGGCAAAATAGTAAATTAATTTCTCTAATCCTTTCACTTTCTAAAAAGTTGTATAAAAAACTGAAAGAAGTACTTAAAATTAAAAGATAATAATTATTATTAACTAAAAGTACTTTTTTAAAAAACTGAAAAGAAGTGCTTTATATTTTGGTAACCAAGTGCCTTAAATCAATTTTTAGTCCCTCATAAGTTATTATATTTTTAGTCCCCTTAAATTTTAGTCATTAATTTTAGTTCCACTTAAATTTTTCATTGACAATTCTAGTTATTTTTTTTTTATAAAAATAACCTTAACTAAGAGGTGAACAATTATGGTTAGTCAAGAGTATTTTTTTAAGAAAAAGAGTAGAATTATCAAAAAAATTTTAAGTAAAACTAAAATTAATGACTAAAAATTAAAGGGAATCAAAAAATAAAATAATGACCAAAAATGAATTTAAACTATAAAATAATAATCCACGGGTTACAGAATATAGGAGAGGGATTGGTTGAAGTTTGACTAAAAGCTAGTATTAAAATATTGGTACCAAGTACCTTCCTTTTTCTTTCCGGTACTAAAATTGACCTTCAGTATTCAATTTTTTTTAATAAAAAAAAGTAGGAGCATCCAACTATGAACCGGGCAGATATTTCTTTCGTTTTGTATGCGATTATGAGTAGATGAATATCAAAATAAAAATTATTATTATGAGACATTAAAAAATACATACAAACACTTAGGTTGTACCATATATATCATATACACATAATCTATAATTTATAATTTATAACATATAATTAAAGTAAAATATGAGATGGACAGGAAGGTTGTACCAATAGTTGACATTTTTCATTTAAAATCAATAGGTATTAAGTTCGAGTCATGTTTCAATCTCATTCTTTGTAAAAAAAAAAAAAAAAATCTATGGATAGTAGGATGATTATAGTTGAAATAAATAAATTTTTTAATATAATCAAATCAATTTTAATATGTTATTTTTTATTCTTTTAAATTAATAATAAAATTTGTAATTCACTTTATAATTATTAATTATTGAATAAATTTACTTACAAAAGTTAAAACCGTTAATTTACTTAATCTTATAACTTGATGGAATAACCAAAAAAAAAAAATTAATGATATTTTTTGAGTTTATAAAAACTAATTATCAAATTTATAATTCCCCAAGTTAATATAGGATGAAACTAGTTGTAAACATGTGAGCATAAGGCATAATTAATTTGGTCAAATGGGGGGACCGAATGGCCGGCTCAATAGTCAATTGAAGCAATTAAAGGGAAAGGGTGTGAGCCACAGGCATTGTAAGAAGTGCGATCCACGAAATTTAGGCAACAAATGGGTTGGGTTCGATACTTTTGATACCTTTGATAAAGATGTATAACAATGACTTGCCACCCCCACCTAACTTGTGTAATATAACTAGCTCACTTTGTTAGGGCATAATGTCCCATATTCAAAGGGCACCTGTTATCAATTTACTCATTCGTAGACGTTTTAAGAGTTTTCACTGTTATTAAAAAATAAATAATAATAATTATTAATTTAATTAGAGAAAATAATTGTTTTCTATTTTTCTCTCTTCTTATTTAGACCAAGAATGGGTTGCCCTTTTTTTTGATAGGACACTTTGGAATTTTTTTTTTAAATTAAAAAAAGTAGTAAACCTTAATTGCAAATAGCCTCTTTAATTTTTTTTACCAAAATAGCCCTTCAAAGATCAATTATAGCAACACGCAACGTTCAAAATGTTAATTTTCGAAATTAACCACCATTTTGACTAGTCCACCATAAATTAAATTTTGAATAGACAAGTTTGCCTTTGACCTATTTTAAATTTTTAGTTCATACTTTGTTCCAAACTACCAAGTACCAAGATGCCCACATCTACAATCTTTGTTTAATGGTTGTATTCAAAACAAAAAATGATTTAAGGGTATTTTGTCTGTTCAAAGTTAATTTTTGTTGAAAAGTCAAAATAGCAGATGATTGCGACAACTAAAACCTATAGGACGAGTTGCTACAATTTTTCTTTAGGGGGTATTTGATAAATAGTGAAACTGAAAAAAAATGTAAGAATAGTCCATATAGTATCATATAGTGAGAAATTGAGTTTTAAACGTTTAGTAATTGATAAATTTAATCTAAACTTAGCTATTCATAACATATTTAGTCTTAGTAATAAGTTTTTTTAAGTAAAAAATATAGTTGAGACCCACGATAACGTTCTAGTTCATGTATCATAAAATTTATCACGTGAATTAAATTAATCCACGTAGCATTCACGTGATTTAAAAATTGACAGAATTGTAATTCAACCTTAAGTATCTAAAAAACTGTTACTAAGACTAAATGTAATGTGAATAGTGAAATTTATGACTAAATTTATTAACTATCAAATATTTATAACTAAAATTCTCACTAGATCATGCTTTAGAAACTATTGTTACATTTTTTTTAATTTGCAATTAACTCTAAGTAGTATTTAGCATAGACTATTGTATTTTTTTCCTTTTAATGTAATAACTCATAGAAGTAAATAAAATCTCAATCTTACTTCTTTTTTCCTCACTTTTCTCAAAAGTAGAAATTCGTCTGAAACACGTGGAGAAGATAATTTTGTATCACCGAAATGATACAATACAGGATATTAGTGAAATAAGAATGAAAATATGAGGGGCTAAATAAGAATATAAATATGAGGCAAAAGGTAGTTATCCTTTATTATTATTTATCTTTGAATCTAACACACTAAAGTCTCTTTTTTGACTTCAAACAAAAGGGCAAGGAAACCTAATGAATAGAGACATGAGAAAGTCCCCACTTTGTTGATGATGAAAAGAATGGGAAGAAAAAGCTTCAACAATATGAATATAACAAAAGATATTAATAGTAACATTTGTCTAATGAAGAATGGAGGAAAATGCACAAGAAATGGTGGTGGACCTTAGGTTGTTCTAGTGTGTGTGTGCGTGTTTCATTTTTTCAAAATTTTTATTAATGATTTCTGGCTTTTGATTTCGAGTCAAGATTGTGTTTTTGCAAAGTTACATTACAATATGTGAGTAGATAAATGATAAAATAATATTAATTAAAAAAATAAGTAAATAGACATTCAAAAATCACCGCATTAAATATTAAAAGATTTTTTCTGCTAAATTATTAGAAACATTTTGTAATGTATCATAAGTGTACCATTTTCCATTGTTTTGTGGGTTATATTATTGATTGTGAGCATAAGTTGTGGTCTTCGTCCTACTTATGGTTTGGTGAGTCATTAAATTACATGTCTGAAACTTTCGGCTTTGCTGTGTTTTTTTTTTTTTTTTTTTTTTCATCAGTCCCTCAAACACTTGTCCAATTATCTTCCTTCAACCTTCTTAGTATTCCTCCCTACATTTATTATTTTAACATGTTAATTGTTGACCAATGGCCCAATCGTGGAAAACCACTATGTTTCCGTTTTCCTTATGTTTGTAATATACGAACTTCTACATACGAGTAAAAAACTGACTAAACTGAAAATCGAACCGAACCAAAATTGAGATCGATAATTCGGTTTAGCAGTTAATACCAATCTAAAGATTGGTTACGCAGTTTAATTTACAATTAAAAAATTTCTTTAATGAATTAACCAATTGATTAATTAATAAGTCAACATTTTTAAGTTTCCTGAATTAAATTTATACAGTAAATTCCAAAATTGATCATCATACTATGGTCAGTTTCCAGTTTTGGTCATCATACTTTGAAAACTATTTTTAAGGTCATCGTACTTTTATTTTACTTTAAAAAATGGCCACTCCGTCAATGTTGGCCGTTAAACTTCATAACGGAGTCCTTTTTTGAGGGCATTTAGGTCAATATCATTTTTTCACAAAGACAACTAGCATCAAGTCTCAGAACAACAGGAACCACGTAAAAAACAACTAGTATCACGCACAGAAACGTCTACGTTCATGCGTGCTAGTTGTTTTTGTGAAAAAAATTGTTTAAATTCACATGCATGGATGTAGACATTTTTGGACGTGGTGCTAGTTATTTTTTGATGTGGTTCTAGTTGTTCTGAGACATGGTGGACTGTCTTTGTAAAAAAAATCAGTTTAAATTCACACGCATGGATGTAGACATTTGTTGTTTTTGTGAAAAAAAATAGTTTAAATTTACATGCATGGATGTAGACATTTTTGGACGTGGTGCTAGTTGTTTTTTGATGTGGTTATAGTTGTTCTGAGACATGGTGGACTGTCTTTGTAAAAAAATCAGTTTAAATTCACACGCATGGATGTAGACATTTCTGGACGTGGTTCATGTTGTTCTGAGACGTGGTGCTAGTTGTCTTTGTGAAAAAAATGAGATTGACCTAAATGTTCTCAATAAAGGGCTCAATTATGAAGCTTAACGAACATGGACGGAGTGACCATTTTTAAATATAAAATAAAAGTATGATGGTCTTAAAAATAGTTTTCAAAGTATGATGACAAAAACTGGAAACTGAACATAGTATGGTGACCAATTTTGAAATTTACTCTATATTAATACTATCACTACATTATAATGATTTTTTAACAAATGATGTATAAAAATTGATCAGAGTATAATTATAGCGATAAAACGCTTCATTAATTTTACGCATTACATTATATCTTATACTTCAAATGCAAAATCATATCCTTTTAAAAGTTTATTAGTGATTTCATAAGTAAAAATACATGCCAAGCGATTAAAAACTATTAATTATAAGAGTTTCTAAATTATTTTTCTTTTTAAAAAATTCACACATTACTCCTCGGTCAATAAAAGTTATAAAAACAATTGTACTTTGATAGAGAGAACACAACAACTCCATATAATTTTTAAAATATGTTATTATCATATTGTCTTAATCTTTGTTTGGTAAAAAAGGCTTTAATGGAGCTTATTGTATACAGTTCGAAATAATATTTATATATATTATTTGAATTAAAATAATGTAAATAAAAATCAAAGAAGGGCTTGTGCAGCGGTAGAAGGATAGTGGAAGCCCAACCACGATATTCATATTTAATGGGTACCCAATGCAAGGGAGTTATTGGGCCTACTGCTTCCATTGACAAAAGTGCATCTTTTATAAGTAGAGAGTGAAGAATCCCAAGTTAATGGAGCCGGTCCAATCAGTGTGTTCCAAGGAAGATCATCTTTTTATTTCCAAGCATATTCACTAAGGAAATGAATCTAAGCAAATAGAATGATCAAAAGTGTTTGTGGGAGAAATAGTTTGATCTTCAATTTTGTACCTTTTAATGTGAGTGAAGGTCTGCCAAAGCGGTGTTAGGTCTGTTTATGCAGTATTCCACTCTGGATTCCATAGTAATTATTCATCCATTTTTGCGCTTCAACCTTTACGAATCAAAACTTACACTATCTTTAGCAGTTTGATGCCAAGTACTTAGATAATATAGACATCATCTGATTCTGGTTCAATGTCCACCCTGAAAACCTTGAGGTTTCAGGCCCCATCTCCTTTTCCCCTTTCATGTCACAAATTTCAGAAACTGAATGAAACTGAACTCAGCATAATGCCATGTTTAATTGCAACGTAACTGAACTCTGGCTACTAAAAGTAGGGGTGTAAATCGGCCGGTTTGGCCGTTTTGAAGGCTAAAGTACCGGCCAAACCAATAACTACGGTTTGACAAATTTTCAAACCAAGTCGGCCAAATAAATATGCCAAACCAAGTCGGCCAAACCATATTTAGACGGTTTGGTTCGGCCGGTTTGGACGGTTTCAAACAAATTTACGTTTTATTTCAAAAAAATAAGTACACACAAATACAATAACTGGAGCTTCTATATTTTGTAAAACATCAATGGAAACTATCATTTGAAAGTGGTAATTACCCAGTCAGTCAATGAAAATATATCCGAATATAGACTATCAAAAGGGGATTTATGGATCGTATCATAAAAATGAAAAATTATGTCCAATTTGAATCAATCTCAAGCGATCCCCCATTACTGCTACTTTGAGCAGTAATGACTAGGGATGACAGGATTCGAACCCGTGACATTTTGTACCCAAAACAAGACTTCACAAAAATAATTGATTTCTTTTATATTCTTGATCTGATATCTATAGTCTGTTGATCTGATGTCTAGTATTCGCTGATCTGATGTCTATATAATTCTGATGTGATCTCCCTTATTAAGTATGTTTTAGTTCTAGTGTATGATTTCTTTTATATTCTTGATCTGATATCTATTGTCTGTTGATCTGATGTCAAGTATTAGCTGATCTGATGTCTATATAATCCTGATCTGATCTCCCTTGTTAAGTATGTTTTAGTTCTACTGTATGATTTCTTTTATATTCTTGATCTGATATCTATAGTCTGTTGATCTGATGTCTAGTATTCGCTGATCTGATGTCTATATAATCCTGATCTGATCTCTCTTGTTAAGTATGTTTTAGTTCTACTGTATGATTTCTTTTATATTCTTGATCTGATATCTATAGTCTGTTGATAGAAAGGAAGGAATTAATTAAATATATTTATTATATATATTAAATTAAAAACGGCCGATCCGGCCGAAATCGCCGGTTTTATTATTGAAACCATCAGCCGAACCGTATCTATCGGTTTAAAAATTTTTAAACCGACCGAACTGTATATATATTTTGAGACCGGCCAAACCGATAAAACTTGACCGGTTTGGCCAGTTTGGTCAGTTTCGGCCGAACCACTTTCACCCCTAACTAAAAGGGATACAAAGAATCACTCTAGAATTCAGAAAGGAGCATGGTAGATTACCATTTGCCAAAACTTTTTTGCACACACAAGTGGGTTGACCATGATAAAAGATAACAGTTTTAAATCATATATTCCCATTGTAGCACTCCTTCAAATGGTAATATAGACTAGAGCTTATGTATCAAGGGACCTTACATGGACAAATTAATGTCACCTTTATATGTGAGTCTCTTTTTGCTCTTCATCTCCACTTTCTGTATAGTAAAGTCCAAAACTTTCTTACTGTTATGAGATCTTTTCTCTCTTTTGTCTTGAAAGTTGATTCTCCAGATGAAATCACAGAAGCAACTCCACAAACAGGATTTCACCAGTTCAATCTCAGGGATGAGCTCTTCTGGTTTGGAAAGCCAAGGCTTCTGCTGCTATTGATTCAATACATAACATTCCAGGTGATTGAAACACTAAAAACATCAGTGGCCTCTCAATCTAGTGCTGCTGCTGATATTTACCAAAAGAAAAGCTGACAAGTTTGAAGAATCATGGATGTTTTGTCACACCTTTATCTCGATCCGCTTGACATTCGAGTAAAAAAAAAAAAAAACTCAAATCTGATCTTCTCTTGATGCTAACCCCCTGATGCAATACTCCTGTTGACATAGAAGTTAGCTATTGACTATGCAAGCTTGTCTTCAGTTCTGGTACCACTTTCCCACTTTATGTCATCATTGCTCAGGTTCCTTTGCAAATAAAACATCCCACTTTCTTCATAATCTTTCCTTCTGCAATCCCCATTTCTTCAACAGTTTGTATCTACTATTATACAGATGGGATCCAAGTACAAAAAATCAATAGTTTCCTAAAATGTGAGGAGATCGCTTCACGGATGGATACACACAGATCAAGAACCCCACATGAAGGCAACTTTCATTCCCTAGTAACAGCAGCTTCAGCTGCTTTATTGGAATCCCTGGTGGATGATTACAGAGAGCAGGATAGTATTGGATCAAGCAAGTTGGATGCTGGATTAACTGGAAGATTTGAAGGTTTCACTAGCACATATGAACTTTACCCTGTAGAACAAACTGATCGTGAAGCTGATCAACTTTTCACTCCCCTTGGTTTGTTCATTGTCAAAATGATGAATCAAATGGTGCTGATATTGAATGATAGTTATACTCTAAGCAATAAGCTAAATACAATCAATTACTACAACTATGAACACTTATAAGCTTTGTCTTCTATGCTTAATTGAATTTCCTTAGTTTTGTATACTTTACTCATACTGTACTCGTCTGCAAGTACAGGGACAAACATAAGTCCATTTACAAACATTAACCGTCGCATTGGAGCTTCGAGGAATCACAAATAAAATGGCTAACTATAAATTCACAAATTGATTGTTATTTTTACTTTCATTTCAAAAAAGAGAAAAGAATACCAGTAATTTACAAAAACTCGGTCCATCATGGGAAATATGTCCTTCAAACAATTGCTTTACTAGTTTTGAGACTTGGAAGCGAAGAGGTCCGATTGTGGTGGTGGCGAAGCTGACACGACGGTGAGAAGAGGAGAACCGACGGTGGTGGTGGACTACTGCGGGAAAGAGGGCAACTGACGGGGAGAGAGAAATACAAAGCAGTTCAAGGCGGCGGATCGGAAAGAGGGAGGAGAAGAATGTGTTAGCGGTGTAGATGGTAGTGGTGGTGACGGCAATGGCGGACACAAACGACGTTTGGGAAAGCTGGCGATGGTGGCATTCGGGAGGAGGGAGTGCGGCGGCTGTGGGAGGTAAGAAGAGAGGGGAAAGAGCTTTGAATCATTCATGATTTGTTAATAAATATGGATTTGACTTGACCAGGACAATTTTATAAGATCAAATTAAAATTAATCTGAATATTAATTATTACTCTGAAAAAATACTCCCATTTTGAAATAATATTTATATATATTACGTGAATTAAAATAATATAACGTATATATAATTTTTAGTACTAACAGAAATCAAAGGAGGGCGTGTGGATCGGTAGAAAATAATGGAAGCCCAAACACAATATTCATCTTTAATGGGTACCCAATGCAAAGGAGTTATGATGGGGCCTCCTGCTTCCATTAATAAAAGTGCATATTTTTTAGGAGGACATTTATTGAAAAAAAGAATTTTGCAAAGTACAGAATTAGGATTGGAACCTAGTAATAAGGTATTTTATGAGTTACTCCCTCCATTTTTTTAATAAAAAATTTAAAATTATTCATCAAAATTAAGAACCAATCATTATTTAATTTGAAAGATAATATTGTTTTTTTCTTTGCTTAATTAGTGGTGGTTTAAGAATAAAAAGTTACATTAAAAATTAATATATTTTATAAAATATTTTACATAAAAGATAGAGTGAATATAATTTAATTTTATCCTTTTTACTCTTTTCTTTTATAAAAAGTATAAATATATTATAGAAGTTCAATAAGAGTTGAGAAATCCCATTTCTATTGAATCAGCCCATTAGCTCATAGAATATATTCTCACAAACTTTTCCCTCAGTAAAATTTTTCCCAATTTCTCTCAGTTCCAAAACTTAGGACAAGGTGATTATTATTCTTATTTGATTCTTTTACTTTATCTACTCCCTTCAAATAAAAGAAAAAAAATCAAACCTTAGCCGAATCAAATGAACAAGGGCAAAAAAAAAAAAAAAAAAAAAAAAAAAAAAGAAAAAGTGCTCATAGAAAAGATTGAAAGTTGCAGTAGTAAGTTTCACAAAATGCGTAAATCTTGACAAATTATAGTGTATACCTAGATATATATTTATTACTAAAATTGTGTTTAAGAACGATTTTTAAAATTAAAAATTACTGAAATATCATTATTAGAAAAATCAAGGCTAGTAGTAAGAAAATTCCAAGGCTTGTGTAACACACAATTTCCTTAAAACAGATTTGCCCCCTCTACGAATGTGCAAGAGGTTACGTGAACAAAATGTTTCCCAGGATACAATGGAAACCGTAAAGTCGGTTTGTAAAAAACCGCCTTACCAACGAACTAGAACAGTTGTTGAACACTTGAGGAAATTTTGGTACGAAATTGGGAGAATATTTCTTCAGAGAGAGAGGAGCAGAATTTTTAATGGGAAGAGAGATTCTGAGAGAAGGAGAATTTCCAAAAAGATGTGTATTTTCTGCAGATCTATAAACTGCTATTTATAGACATCACCAGTTTTCAATATCAAGTGTACAGATAAATATGATTAATACAAATGTTAATCTATTAATTTGCTGCCACCATTGATAATTATCCAAAAATTTGATCATTATCCTTCAATGGATTAGACCAGATAATTATCCAAAACCTTGATCATTATCCTTCAATGGATTAGACCAGCATGGTTATCTATTGAAAACTAAAGAGTAAATCCTCATCTGTATTTGAGAATAAAAAACGTGGGTTGATCAGCCCCGACGTTTTCCCAAATATTCTCATTCACACCTTTTCCAACTCTTCCTTCCAACAATCATAACTTTATTTTTAAATATAATAATAAATATATCCATCATAGTCCATCGTAGGTATATAGTATAATTTGCCGTAAATCTTCATACATAATCTAGTTAAGGAATGCCTAACTATTAGGTCATCTTGTCACTACAAAATAGCACGTTTATTATATTATTTTACTTAATATATAAGATCATTATTCTCAAATAAAAAGTGTATATTTTTCCCATATCATGTTCGGATCACAATCAACCTTCTTCAACACAAAACTTGATACGATTTCTGTTTCGAAAAATTTCTTTTGCTAGTTCAATTAAGAAGACACTTTTTTTTTTTTTTAATAATCAGAATGATCCCTTTTCTTCTGGGAATTGATAGATGGGATCCATGTCCATCTTTATGAATATTTCTTATCCTAGGGCAACAAATATGCATATACCAAACTACAATACTACAAAATTCATATACACATGACCTAACTTTCCAATCATTAGACACGATTCAATTCCAGAAATTATCAAAATAGAGACATGCATGCTTTGAATCAATAGTTTCTTGATGTTCGCCATTTTAATTCCTTGATTTACCGAGTGTTCCTAGAGCACATTGTGATTTTGGTGCATCCCCTGGCATAAGGGTTGACCGCCTGATGTGAATTGCAGTTATAGTACGACGCGCCCCGGCGATTACACGGCACTGTGTTCCGGCGAAGAGCGTCGTAGCTAATGTATCGAGTTTGGGCCAGTAAGCGTCGGTTCGCCTCGGAATCAAGCATCATCTCCTCGGCTTCGTCGATGCAATCCCCAACTCGGCCATTGCATATAGAAAAGGGAAAATCCAAGGCGGATCTACTGTTAGCGAAGATAGAAGAAGGTTCTGCTGTCACCATCGCCACCATGACCGGTACGGCAAGCAAGAGAATTAAATGATTTAAACGTACAAAACCCATGAGGCTAGTTAAGCTTTTTCTTAATTTTTTTTTTTTTTTGGTTTGATGATTACTAGGAAGATAGTATGAAAGGTGGAAAAGGTTACAATATTTCTGCATGCATGCATGCATGGCCAGGGTTAATTTGTACAATGGTTGGTGTTCGAGAGAATTAATGATTTAAGACCATAAATGTTTTCCACTAATTGCCTCTTTTTACTCCTACTCATCTCTCAAATTTGTGGACATTCAAGGTCGTGATTGGTTGCTCTTGCTATTATTGCACCAAAATGGATCATGGATCATGGATCTGCCTTATTTTTAGCTAATTAAGCAAATAATTCAGT
The DNA here is from genome assembly GCA_030378225.1 of Knoxia roxburghii. Taxonomy (NCBI): domain Eukaryota; kingdom Viridiplantae; phylum Streptophyta; class Magnoliopsida; order Gentianales; family Rubiaceae; genus Knoxia; species Knoxia roxburghii. The sequence continues at coordinate 41,384,587 of CM059420.1, read as the reverse complement.
GAAATTTATATTTTATCGGTCAATTTGGTTTCAAATTGCGTAGTATTTGCAATAATAATAGCATAGACAAAAGGGAAGGTTCGGATATATGAACTCGTGAAAGTGAGTGATTTTATTCTCATACCGATAGAATTAAAAAATATAGGGATTTGTGGTTCAATGCGAAAATTGTTATGGATTTGTGAACAATGTGGATTCCATTTGAAAATGACTAACAAACTTGATTTTGAAGGTAAATGATACTCCCTCCATTGTTAAATATTTTTTTTCCCAAAGAAAAAATAACTTTCTTTTAATACTATTTTAGTATGAAAAATTTACTTATTAAGAATCATTCATACTTAAAACTAATAGATTTTTATTTTTTTTAAAAAAATAAAAGATTTTGAGTTCGAGTTATATAAATTTTGATATTCTTTTTATATATAAAAAAATATAATAAGAGAGTTGTAATCCAGTGATTGACACTTATCGCTTAAAATTAATAGATTTAAATTCGAGTCATTTAGATTTTTTTTAAAAAAAAAGAGGTGGTAAAGATGAAGTTTTATTTAAATTTGGTTGAGATCAGTAGTAATTATTTAAAAAGGACAGAATGACTAGTAATTATTCTCGTGGGATAGACGTAGTACATGGGAGATGTACTCTTTCTAATGGAGAAATTAGTGTTTTTTTTCCCCTGTGTCTTAATATAAAATATTATCTCATTTTTATAGTAAATTAACTATTTTTTAAAAAAAGAATTACTAACTTTTATTACTTTCTCAATTATTTTTTTAACTCGGGTAAAATTAAAAAATATATATATTTAATTAATAAAAACTAAATAATTAATTTTCTTAATACATAAAAAATAAGTGGGCATCAGAATTATTGTCGAGAATAATGAATGTCATTAATATATTATCTCCCCAACTAAATGGCTTCTTCATCAATTCATGGTCGACTTTGTGATGCGCTGTACGTGTACTTTGTTATTTATCTTTCTCTGTCACAGATTTTATTTTTTTCTTGGTCGACTTTCTTGCCATTAATTATTCAATTCTTTAGATTCTATCTGTCTCTGTTACGAAAGGAGCAATATAATATGTTTGTTTGTACCTGTTTCTTTCAACATTTATCCGCCGGAGATAATGGAGGCAGCCTCGCAGCCGCTGCAATTAAACTTTGGGGTACCTCGTTATCACCTACGGTGGTTTTTTACGCGTTAGAACAGAACAAATTATATTGTATAATTAAAAATATATAGTTAATAAGAATATGTCATTTAATATAGTAAACTTCTAAATTTTCTTTTTTTCATCTTAATTAATATTTTTTTTTGTTATTTGTCAAAAATCATAGGGTATTGTATTACTAATTATACTATATAATTACTGTCATAGCATGGTCTTGAGTCGTGATAGGGGATGTTTTTTATATTTATAATATTTTTTTATTCTTAACTCATGGTTACTCGAATTCAGAACTGTTTTAATTCTAGATGAGAAACACAAATCACTGTACAATAATTCTACTTCATTCTTTCTGATCACTACAATAAAAGATGACCACTTTTTTTTAATATATATTAAGAAAATTAATTAATTAGTTTATATTAGTTACATGTTTTTTATTTTACACGAGTTCACAAAATTATTGAGAAAACAATAGAAATGAGTAATTTTTTTTTTTTTAAAAAAAGTGGTAAATTTTACTATAAAAATGAGAGAATATTTTATATTAAGAAACAAAAAACCCAATTTCTCCATTAGAAAGAGTACATATCCCATGTACTACTACGTCTATCCATAATTACTCAGGACCTTTTCGTGGAAGTGGACGTATATATAGAGAAATTAATTTTATAGTTCATTATATTATAATTTTTTGATTGACATTTTTAATAAGATTTCATATAATGTTACATATTTCGGTATACGACAATGGCTATGTTATGATATCATAATTACACGTATTATATTTTTTACTGAGCAAACAAAAGAAATTTTGGAATATCACAAAATGGGAATAATATTGAATTGTCAATTTTCCAGAATATGAGTTCATTTTGAAAGTTTTGAACTATTGAGATAATAACACTTGAAAATCTCGACGAGGACTCCCTTTTAATATTTTTTTTTACAACTTAAATATATACATATGATAAATTTATTTACTTATTATATTTTATACTTTTTTATCCCATAAAAATAATTCTATCTCAATAATGTATAATTTCTTTTATAAATTACAACTTATAAAAAAAATTTGTTGGGTTATTTTTTTTTTCACATATAACTTCTTATATTAAAAGTAACTTTATCACTAATAATGATAAAAGTATAAAAATTAGAATTTTTTTGAAAAAAAATAGTTTAAATATAACCATTTTTATAGAAAAAAAAAATGCATAATGCGTTCTACTAGATACTTCTTCAACTTTAAAGAAAAATTGAAGTTTGATTACAAAAAGAAAATCAAATTTATGCCATAATCAAGGTCACAATACGAGTTTTAATATTCTTCTCTTATTAATTATTTACTTAGGGCACATAATAAATTAATAATATATCGCCTTTATAATTCATTTCGATAATCTAGCAGCTATAGCTTGATAAGATTGCCACGTGGACATTTATTGGAAGAAAAATAAATAAAGACAGTTTATTTAATTGGACCAAATTATCCACCTAACACCAACTACCGACGTGCATGCATCTTTACTATTTGAGTTTTTATGTTCGTGGCCGTGTCAGAAATTAAGGCTATTGGAGACCAAATTTATTTTATAAAATTTTATAAATTCTTTAAGTTGTAAAAAATAAATTAATTTATAATTTTTATTTAAAGATAATATATATTAATTATTAAAATTATCGGATAATTATGATTGGCTATCCCAACTCCGGCCCTAGACTCCGGCGCTACATGCTTCAAGTGGTCAAACTTATTAAGTCGTGCTTTAATATTATATAATGACCATTTCCTAGTTGAGTAACACTAACACACGTGGCTAACATCACCTTTAATTATCGAAACATTAGCAAAAAAAACAATTATTCCAGGATACAATATATGATTTTTTTTCTAAGCAACAATATATAATTTTATATATCATAATTCTAAAACTATCATTCTTCTGAATTGTCTATTGTATAGAATTTACAATCATTTTAATGATGCAGGTTCTCTGGATGACCATCGTTTTTCTCTCTAGATTACTCTATAATGTAATTCTAGAACTATTATTTACGAATTGACTATTAAAAATGATGTTCATGTTTAATATTTATCTCTATTTTTTTTATCTTTACGTGTAAAAATTACTCATTAATAATTAATATGGTGATTAAGGACGCCTTAATAAATGATATTTAATGAATGAATACCACCTCATATAAAGATCAAAAAAGAGAGATAAATAGTATAGGTGCGTGTTGTTGTTCTTTGTCTCAATATATAAATATAAAGACTTTCGTTTTTCCGAAGAAAAAGAGTATTTTTAATAATCTAAAGTAATACTCTCTCCCATTCATAAAAAGAGCGTTATTTAAGTTAGGTATAATTTTTTATTTTTCTAAAAGATTTTAAATTTAAAAAATATTTAATTATTTATAATTTTAAAATAATAACTCTATTTATTCAAATAAATCAATATAATAAATAAAACCATTTTTATTAGATAAATATATATTTTTAAACAATATAGTTTTTTTTTTTGTTTAATTGTATATGAATCATGATCTTGAATAATGATAATTAATATTTTGATTAAAACTCTAAAGTATAGATCAAATATATTGAGTCCGTTTACGGTAGTACTATAGGACTATCGTGAATTTTACTCCTACCTACTGTACAGTAACGCGCTACAGTGCGCGCTACAGTAACGAGCTACAATTGCGTGCTACAGTTTTTTTTTTTTGACGCACAGTATTTTAAAAAAAAATACTTTTTTTTAAAAAAATACTTAACAATGGAGATCAGATCAGGATTATATAGATATCAGATCAGCGAATAATTGACATCAGATCAACAGACTATAGATATCAGATCAAGAATATAAAAGAAATCATATACTAGAACTAAAACATACTTAACAAGGGAGATCAGATCAGGATTATATAGACATCAGATCAGAGAATACTTGACATCAGATCAACAGACTATAGATATCAGATCAAGAATATAAAAGAAATCATACACTAGAACTAAAACATACTTAACAATGGAGATCAGATCAGGATTATATAGACATCAGATCAGGAAATCCTAGACATCAGATCAACAGACTATAGATATCAGATCAAGAATAAAAAAGAAATCATACACTAGAACTAAAACATACTTAACAAGGGAGATCAGATCAGGATTATATAGACATCAGATGAACAGACTATAGATATCAGATCAAGAATATAAAAAAGAAATCATACACTAGAACTAAAACATACTTAACAAGGGAGATCAGATCAGGATTATATAGACATCAGATCAGGGAATACTAGACATCAGATCAACAGACTATAGATATCAGATCTAGAATATAAAAATAAATCATACAATAAAATCAAAATATAGTTAACAAGGGAGATCACATCAGGAATATATAGACATCAGATCAGATAATAATAGACATCAAATCAACAGACTATAGATATCATATCAAGAATATAAAAAGAAATCATACAATAAAATCAAAACATAGTTAACAAGGGAGATCACATCAGGAATATAAAGACATCAGATCAGAGAATAATAGATATCAGATCAACAGACTATAGATATCAGATCAAGAATATCAAGAATATAAAAGAAATCATACAATAGAACTAAAACATACTCAACAAGGGATATCACATCATGATTGTATAGACATCAGATCAGAGAATACTAGACATCAAATCAACAAACTATAGATATCAGATCAAGAATATAGAACAAATCATACAATAAAACTAAAACATACTTAACAAGGGAGATCACATCAGGAATATATAGACATCAGATCAGAGAATAATAGACATCAGATCAACAGACTATAGATATCAGATAAAGAATATAAAAAGAAATCATACAATAAAATCAAAACATACTTAACAAGGGAGATCACATCATGATTGTATAGACATCAGATCAGAGAATAATAGACATCAGATCAACAGACTATAGATATCAGATCAAGAATATAAAAAGAAATCATACAGTAGAACTAAAACATACTTAATATGTATCATAATATCTAAGATTATTTAATTATAAAATAAATAAAATGATAATTTAAAAATATTTTTTTCTAAAATTCTAAAACATTAAAAAAAATACTGAATTGTTTAGAAAAAAAAACGGACGGAAAAAGTCTCAAGAAGGAAGGCAAAAAAATAAAATAAAAAAATAGCAAAAAATAACAAAAAAAAAAGGAAGGCACTGATATCTGATCTGATATGTATACTCTATTAATCTGATCTGTTTTCTGTTGATCTGATGTCTGTTATATAATGTTAATTTTGTTTTAGTTGTTTCAAATAATTTTCTATCAAAATTACTGATCTGATGTGGGGTATTGTTCTGATCTGATATATGTTATATGCTGATCTGATATCTTTTATATGTTGATCTGATATTTATATTTTCTAATATGATGTCTATTTTAGTTCAGTTAAATAATTCCTTTCAATAACTTGTGATCTGATGTTTGTATTCATTTGATCTGATATCTGTTTCCTGTTGATCTGATGTCTGTTATATAATGTTAATTTTGTTTTAGTTGTTTCAAATAATTTTCTATCAAAATTACTGATCTGATGTGGGTATTGTTGTGATCTGATGTCTGTTATATGCTGATCTGATATCTGTCTGCTCTTGATCTGATATCCATATAATTATGATCTGATATCTATATTCCTCTTATCCGATGACTACAGTCCTCTAATCTGATCTCTATACACATGTGATCTGATGTCTGTAACACTCTGATCTGATGTCTATATTCCTATGATCTGATATCTTATAGACTTTGTAATGAAACAACTAAGTACAACAAGTCTTTTAATGTTTTGTATCAACTAAATAAAAGAATTCATATAAACTACAACTACAACTTCTCCACAACAGGATTTACAAAATTACCATCAACAACTCCACAATTTTCAATCCCCATTGATGCGACCCGTTCTCTAGTACGCAATGCAAATGCTTATGCTTTCTTCTTCTTTCCTCTTGCCCTATTGCATATTTTCTCCACAACGCTTTTTGGACGAATGTTTCTAGCACCCTTTTCACTTCTTCTCTTCGGATCTCTAATTTCAACAATTTTTGAACCTTCTTCTTTTTCACCAACATAGGATGGAACAACATCTGATTTAATAGAATCTCTAGCCAAATTGAAGTACCTGTCAAAAATAGAACGTGCAACAGAACTAGACTGTGCATGTCTAATTAAATCCAAATATTTTCTGCTTGCTTCAACTCTCCAAACAGAATCTGAATGTTTCTCAAAGCTACTTGATGTCAACAAACAATCTTCTTTCGAATAATAATCACAGCTACTTGCACTCTTAGTCCACCTTTTCAATACATACTTCTCAGGGATTCTCTACAGTATATAACAAATATAAAGTTAAACATATCAGATCAACTAGCAACTAATATCATATCAACTAGAAACTAATATCAGATCAACCACATTACATAAAAAGAATAATCATCATCAAACTAAAAAAAAATCGCATCACTCAATTGTAAAATATCAGATCACCTCAAACATAATATCAGATCAAATAGAACCTAATATCAGATCAACTCAAAAACAAAAAAAAAATGCTCTTAAGTTGCAATAAATACGTACCGAGTAATTATTCAGATTTAGCACACGAAGAGCATGCGAGCATAACAACCCAGCCTCAGAAAAAAGATTACAAGTGCAACTCACTGTATACTGATTCTCATCAAAACGAACTACATGTCGAAACAAATCAAGTTTGGTACGCCAAACCTGATATTCATAAACACCATTATCGCTACTCGTCTGCAAGTGATTATAAGATAACATCTTGATATACAGCTCCTGAAATCTTACAAACACCTCTATCGTATAAACCTCAGCAGCATGTTGAAGCATTAATGAATCTCCAACAATAGGATCAACCCTTCCTCTACATCTAAAATCTTCTGCAATGCCATTGTTTCTCCACTCAGTCACAACATTAAGAAATTGCTGATAGAATTCACACAAAGTAGACGTTTTTGACAACTTCATTGAAACCGAACGATTGGTTGTCTCACATCTTTGGCAAGAAACTGCTCCTCCAGAAAAATATTGTTTACTGAATGCAGGGCACCACTTCTCTTTTATCTCATCTAATTTCTTCAACCAAGTGTTGCCTTGGCAATTGTAATCCTTCAACAACCTGATGGAATAAAAAAGTAACTGATTAATATATCAGATCAATTCATAACTAATATCAGATCAATTTATAACTAATATCAGATCAGCTTACAGCTAAAAAAGAATAAAGACGATGACGAACACAAAGACGATGACGAACATTTGGAAAAACCACACGCACAGCAGCTGCCATCGAAAAATCCTGGTCTGTCATAAATGTCATTGGTTGCTTGTTCCCCATCGATCTCAAAAATGTACTAAACAACCAAATAAACGACTTCACCTTCTCATTTTTTATGAAACCTATACCAAACATAACATTACGACAATGGTTGTCCATACCAACAAAAGGTCCACAGATCATGTCGTATTTGTTTGTCCGATAAGTTGTATCATGAACCAACAAATCCCCAAATCTACTATAATCCTCCTTCATCTTCTGATCTCTCCAAAATACACTACATAATGAAGATTCCTCATCCAAATCAAAATCATAATAAAATTCCTTCTCATCCGTAAATCTCTGTTTTAACATATTGATCAGTGCATTACTATCACAACCATCAATCTTCCTCCTCTTCTCTTGTTCCAAATGATTATATACATCTCACATGGTATAACCAACATTTGATGAACCTCCAGACTGAAAAATAATATCAGATCAAACAGAAAAATAATATCAGATCAACAGAAAAGAAATATCAGATCAACTCAAACGTAATATCAGATCATAACAAATATCACATTTATGTAGATTCATAAAAAATAAACTGAAAGTATAACTAACCTCTTTGGACAATATATGATAACCATCCGTTACACGAACACCTGAACTTTTCAATTCCTCAAAATACTGTAATGCAGAATCATCAAACTTCCTCTGAGAACGTAAAAACTGCCTCTCAGCTACAGGACACAGTTCATGATTATGCTTCCTGAAATGCTTTTGGACAATCCAACTCCCATATTCTCTTTTCTTAAATTCAATAAAAGCTTTACATCTAGATCGCATATCAACTTTCGTATAAATCTTCTTCAAATTCTCCTTGCATTGTTTAGCTCATTCTCTATTACAAAGATATCTTCTCAAATACATGATTCCAGTAGTTTTGGTTTTACGATCTTTACCTTTTCTCACACTAAATCCTAACCTAAAAGCATAATCATTATATAAATTGTATGTTGCTTCTTCATTTTCAGCCACTGATTTACACAAAGATTCCATAGATTCATCATCTGAACCTGTATAAAAAATAATAATATCATATTAGTTTAAACATAGTTGATCTGATATATATAGTAAGTTGATCTGATATTTATAGTCAGTTGATCTGATATCTATAGTCAGTTGATCTGATATCTATAGTTAGTTGATCTGATATAGGTAGTCAGTTCATCTGATACCTATAATCAGTTGATATGATATTTATAGTCAGTTGATCTGATATCTATAGTCAATTGATCTGATATCTATGGTCACTTGATCTGATATCTATAATTATAATCCTCCTAATTCAGTATTTTTTGTTCTATTCAATGATTTGTTTAATATTATTGATCTGATATCTATAGTACGTTGATCTGATTTCAATTACTATCTGATCTGATATACTCTACTACTCTGATGTCAACTATCATCTGATAGATTCAGAACAATATACTGAAAACGTATCACATCAACATAGAACTAATATCAGATCAATGCATAACTAATATCATATCAATTCATAACTAATATCACATCATGACTTACTTTCCAACAGAGATACCGCAGATTCTTGCTGTTTATCAAAATCAAATAATTCAGGAGCATCTTCTTCGCGAAAGAAATCAACTATACCACCAACCGTATCTTCCATTGAAATTTCTCCAATCCACAATGATCTATCAACAAAAAAAATAGACTTTAAGCAACAATTTTCGATCAAAAACAAAACGGTAAGAAGAACAGAACCGTAGAAACAACAAATTCAAACACATAAATCAATCGAAAGGATCAAAACACAGGAATAAATATCTTAATTATCAAATTCGAAGAAAAAACTCCACAGAAAGATATACAGAGCACAAACGGAAACAGACTAAGCGAAAAACGAAGACGAAAAACAGATAAACAACAAATTTGTAAACATAAATCAATCACAATCATAAAATACATACCGTAATCAAAATTGGAAGCAAAAGAATCCAAGCGAAATACGAAGACGAAAAACGGCAACAAAAAACGAAGCAGAATATCGGCAACAAACTCGTGAAAAAAAGGAAAAAAAGAACCTTATATAGCTTAGGGTAAGTAAGGCGCGTGTCCGATTTTTTTAAAAAAAGAAACTACTAATACAATTGGGAGGCTAAAATAGAAACTACTATATTAGGGGTAGGAGTAAAATTGCATATTGGTCCTATAAGACCACTATATAAATTACCCAAATATATAGATCTTTTACAATTGAATTTCTCAAATCACAAATAAATTCAACTAACATTATTAGAATTACAAGCAAAGATCTATAATTAATAGATCACGATGAATTTTCAGTTAATTACCAAATCATGGTTAGTTAATGACAATAAAGAGAATAATAAAAATGAGAATAATAACCAGCAAACTAAATTATTTTTTCCTGGTATAATGGGTAAATTATACTTATATACCTGGTGCATTTGATGCAAGACAATGGTGCATTTGATGCAAGGTAAAGGCAATGAAACAATCGAAATTTTATAACCCAATAATGATTAAAGGAATTTGATCACTTTTGACTTGTTTGTTAAATTAGCAGAACATTTATTAAATAAATGTGATCGTTTCATTAAAGGAATTTGATCGCTTCATTAAAGTAATTTGATTGCCTTTGCCTTTACTTTAGGTAGCAATCGAAATTATTTTGCCTTTGTCCCATTGCCTTTGCCTTGCATCAAACTCACCATAAGGATATATACCTATTACTATATTTGAAAATGAAGTAGTGAGAGTGGTGTTGCAGTGTAAAATAGTGAATATATATACCTAGGGTATATAATATCAGAAATTGCTGAATGCCATTATTTTATTTTTAAATATAATAATAAGAAAATATCCCTAGGATATATAATACAATTTAAAATATGGTATTTTGGGAATATAACGAAAAAATGTAAATTTTTTATGCGGGCTAAAAAAAGGGGGGAGGGGGGAGGAGGAGTTGTTAACGTATTTTGTCAACATCCAAATTTACAAGAGAAACGAGATGAGTCAAGTTGAGCTCGAATTTAGTCCAATTCAAACCCGACTCGTCTAAAAATGACAAAATTTAAGATTGAGCTCGAATTCGAGCTAAACTCGAGTCGATCCAGAACACTATATTGGGTGGGTTTTTAAGGAAAACATGTTTCCATCTATTCAGTTTGTTTTAAAAAAGAGAAACCCCTTAATAAACCAACTCGGCATGACTTGTTCAGTAATTCAGTGAGTCACTCAGCAATCCCCCTCTTGGGATTATATAGAGCATCCAAACGCATGAATCGTTCATAGGAGTTTTTGTTTTCTAACTCTACATTGAAGGAAAGCTTGAAGCGAGGGCCTCCGACAATCTTGGAAAATTTTTGGAGTTTTGGAAAAATCTAATTAAGCGCTTATCGAATGATATGTCAACGTCCAAATTTACAAACGCCAACAAAAAAAAAAAAGCCTATAATTTACTAAGAAATTAGAATTGATTTGAACACAAATATTTGGTAGAATCTAAATTAAAGTTAATATTAATTATGAGAATGGAAGTTCATCATCGCTTAGTTGCATTGTTGCTGGATAAATGATAATGGATTTCCTAATGGATTAAATCTTTAGTGGATCAAATTAATATAGTTGAAACTTGTGAACATCCTTTTGTGTCCACTTGTCTAATTCAGCCATTACCTATAAATATTAACTTTTAATTTAGAGAGAATTATGCTAATTATGTGTTTTAGGTATGATTTAATAGAATAATTGACCATTCATTTATTTATTGATGGCTTGTATTTCGATTAAATTTAACGATTGTCATCTAGTTTTGATAAAGAAAACCTATAAACATTTAAATGATGGGTTTCCTTGCTTGTTTCAAATTATCTATAAGAAATACTTGGTGACATTAGCTTGTGGGACTTTTGTGAATCATTTGTGATATAATCATCAGCTTCCTAGGAGCTCATATCTTAGTATTTGTTGGATGGAATTTTTGATAGTACCACCTAAATATTTATGGAGTTCACTAGTTTTTTTTTTATTTTTTTATTTTTTTTATAGGTTAAAAGCAGTTGTTATATAGATAAAATAGTTATATAGTCTAAGTAGTTGACAATCCCCAAACTAATAGATTCTTACTTTGAGTCATTTAAAGGAGAGAATGAAATATATATAAATCTTTTGAAAGAAAAATAATGGAAACATATTTAGATCCTCTAAAAAATAGTTCTTAATTAGATTCAACTAATTCTCCCAAATATCTTACAAATTACACAGTTATTAAGACATTATATTTTTATAATTCTCCATCTTGTAATTTTGAACCTATTTGTAATATATTAAAGGTTGATAAATTTTTTTTTTTTGGAACGTCTTTTGTGTTTTGTATGTACCAAAAAAAAAAAAAATTTTTTTTTCAATGTTCAAAAATAAGACAACCCAATTTTTTTCATTATCTATTTAATTTGCCTTTGAAAACTAAAATTCTCTTAGAAATGTTCTCAACTCAATTAAAATAAATTTTCATATCTATGCGGGAAAGTTCGGGGAAATGAAGAAAAGTAATGGACTATAACAGGGACATTTTAGATTCAAATCTCAAATTTTTAATTCCAAAGAAATAGAGGTAGTGACTTAGGGGTGTTTGGTTCCTGATAATCAGAATAAAAAAATAGAATTATTCCGATTTCATTCATTTGATATTTGCATATGAGAATGAAAAATTGAATTCCATACCTAAATAATTAGAAATTTCCGAACTCGTCCCCTAAGTTTATACCCATTCTCACCATGTTATATTTATAATATTATATAATAATAATCATATTATTACATTTTAATTCTGATTATTTCAATAAACTAAATATAAAAAACAATAATTTTAAATGATTACACCATACTCATTTATATTCCTATTATACTATTAGCTTCCACTACATTAATCTAGTTCATTTCATATGCTTATGAAAGTAAATAATAAATAAACCCAGTATAATAATTCTTATATATAAATATAAGATCAATTCTAAATAATTGTACTAATAGTAGTGGGTTAAGTATAGGAATAATCCATCTATCAACTTTTTTCTAAGATTTTACGCGTTGTCTTGAATTAAACCATATCCTTCATCATTGATGTCCATTCCAAAATATACATTTGCAGTAATACCATTTAGTAATAAAAGGGGATCAATCATGGTGGGGGTTTAGCTTGGATGACAAGGAATCCTACAAAATTGTCAAGCTCAGAATATATCTTTAGTCTTTGAAGAAAAAGATTTATTTTTTTAGACAAATTATATCGTATATTTACGGGTCATACTTTAAAATTCTTTTATTTTATCATTTAGTGTCATGACCTCATTGAATGTCAATTGTTTCTCTCCTTAATAAATTTTGTCATGTCATTTGTCAAATGACACATTATAATATAACTATAATATTATTATATCACGGTTGATTTTTTTTCTCCTTTTCTTTATCTCCATTCTTATTTTAATTTGTTAATGTTTTGGGGGTTAAGTCTGACAAAGACTAGAGATAAAAATGGCTAATGATGATAACCCCACTTTAATATATATACTGCCTTAATGTACACGAAATTAGGATGAAACTTCAAGGACAAAGACGTCTTTTCACGTAGTTTTTCTCAGACCAGCCAACCTTTTACTTTGTCCGGTTTCACAACTTAAAAAAGGCCAAACCAAACCATCCTATTCTCGTTTCTCTGTTCGTCTTTTCTTCTTCACTTCAGCGGCTGGGGGGGGACTCTCTCTCTCTCTCAATTCCTTAAAAGGATAATCTTTCTTTGTTCTTTTTTTGGTTTAATTTACACTTGGGCTCGTACTTACTCACACTATTATTGAGGTAACACTCTTGTTCTGTTTGAGTTTCATGTCTTTTTGGTCAAAGAAAGTAACTTTCTTTAAAAACTCTGATCATGATTCTTGGTTTGTGTTCTTGTGTTAAACTGGAAACAGTAGCTCTTACTTTACTCTTTCTGGGATTTTGATTAATGGGAAAATTTCTGTTAAAATACTTTCCCGTTCTTTTGATATTTGTCATTTTGATGACCCGGGTTCTTCCATGTATGTTTGATTACTGTTACCATTACCATCTACTTGGTTGATGGCTGAATATCTTTGAGTTGTGGATGATCATTATTGGGAGGTGGGTAATATTTGGCAGACAAGTTGTTTATTTTCCAATTTTCATTCTTTTGGGCTTCTTGGATTGTAGTATATGTTTTAATTGACGTGTGTCCCATGTAATTTTGTACAAATTGACTTCTGCCAAGACTTGAGAGGAGTTTCCTGGTTTTGTTTCTTTTCTTTTTTTAAATGCATTTTGGTACTTTCCTTCCTACCATTGGCATTTGGCACTTGGGAGTTGGAATAGTGCTTAAAGAAAGGTTTTTTTTTTATGGCCCAGTTTGTGGAAAACTGGAAAGCTTGTCATAGCTCAACAGGTGTGTAGCATAGCATGTGACGCAACCTTAAAACTAGTTCTGGTTTTGTGAATTTGAACCAATTGCTTTGTGGAATGAATTTCACAGTTCACACTCTGAAAAGTCTGATGAAATTTTAAAGTAATTATCCCGTGCAAGAAGATGATCAGTTTTAAAGTAATTAGGGGGGCAAAATGAAATTTTGTACCTTGTTCATGTGAAGAATAGAGTTATAGTCTTTTATCGATTCCTTCGGCAGCCTTGTGCCCAAACTTTAGCTTTGATTGTTGATCATTCTTCTGATTGAATTGGGGCTATGTCTGTAATTCAGGTAATTTGTTCTGTGGATTATGAAATTGGGGCTATGTCGGTAATTCAGGTAATTTGTTCTGTGGATTATGAAATTAACCCTAAGTAGCCAAGTATAGCAAATTGGAGGAATTCATGGAGGTTGATGCATCTGCAACACTTAAAGATCAGCTGCAAAGACAAGACACTTTTCTGCAGGTCATTATTGAAGCTGAGTGAGGATAAGCGCTCACTTATAATATCGTCGTTTTACCGTTTTTTTGCCTGCTCTATGTCAAGGTAAAAGTTCATGACATAATGCTTTACTCTGTAGGTTCTTAATATAGAAAAGCAGTTACTGGCATTGATCCATAAAAAGGGTGTTCTTCACAAAGATGTTCAAGAATTGTACCTCCAAGTCAGGGCTGGTTATGAGAGTATCATTCTGACTGTTCATGATGTTGTGGAGCTTCCAGAAGTTGAGCACTTCTTGTGGAAGCTTCACTATAAACACATTGATGAGTTTCGTAAAAGCATTCGACATAGACCAACCAGCGGAGAGGGTACAAAAGGGGAACCTCCCCGTTTTGACACTGAAGCATATCGTTACATTAGCAGACATATTGAAGCTTTTAAGTCATTCCTGTCTGAGGCGGCTGAATTTTATCAGAATTTAATAAAAAGGTTCAGAGAAATTTGTGGTGTGCCGGGGGAACTCTTCATCCATAAGACTAGGGCCAGTCTAGAACCTATTGAACCAATGAAATTGAGCAAGTGTCAGTTCACTTGTCATCGCTTCCTAATTTGCCTTGGGGATCTTGCCAGATATGGTGAACTTTTCAAGAAACAGGATGCTGCTAAATGGTCCGTAGCATTTACCTACTACATAGAAGCAAGCAGAATATGGCCAGCTAGTGGCAATCCACATAATCAGGTTGGTTCTTGTATTATATTGGTTGGTCAATATAAAGCTTTGCTCATTTTGAGAATGATTATCTTTTACACTATTCATTATGCTTGAGAAATTTTAGTTGCGACGTTTCCCAGCTATGTTCTATTTTGGTTTTTTGCTGGTCTGATTGTTCGCTAGATACTTGGGGTATGGTTATACTTTACCCTTGTTTCTTCCCCCCTAGTCTGACAACTCTTCTTTGCAGCTAGCTTTATTGGCAACTTATGTCAATGATTCTTTCCTTGCATTGTATCATTGCACAAGAAGTTTGGCTGTTACAGAACCTTTCCCTGATGCCTGGAATAACCTTATGCTACTCTTTAATGAGGTAAGAGCCGCAACTATTATTGTTGTCAGAGTCATAGTTGATCAGTTAGCTCATTTTCATGATCTTAATTCTTCTTGTTTAGGTGAATTTCTTATTGTTTTAGTGAATTCTGTTGCTAGTTAATCTTGTTAGCTGATTTTCTTTTCTAACTAACTTCAGAAGCTTGGTATTTTCTTTTGATTTTGCAGAGCAGTTCATCTCATGTAACCTTACTTTCCAATGAGGAGCAACTTAATTTCTTAAAACCATATGAAAAGATCTTGTTGCAGTCAGCATCACACTCTGGTGATGGTTCTTCAGATAACAGCAACTCGGAAAGCATCAATGGCCTTTCGCTTAAAAACACTGATCTTTGGCCTCTTTCTGTTAGACTGATAAGTTTCTTCTTAGGGAGTTGCAGGTAACTAGTGCATTACAGTGCTGTTTGAATATCTTGTCCCCCCTCCTTTTCTTAACTTTTGTTTTTTGGCACATAGGAAACCATGTTTCTAGATTCTTATGTATTGATGTGATGCAGTTTGAAGGAATTCCCTTGCATTCTATCTTCCATTGTCAAACATTTGGAGGCCTTGGTACAACTAGACCATGAGCAACTTTTTGCTGCTCTCGAGTCGTATAAGCCGATCGATTCATCCAGGAAAGGCCCTTTTCGTGCACTTCAATTTGTTTCTGTATTTATCTTCATTGTACATAGCCTGTGTAGAGGCCCTCAAGGGAATAACCTAAACAGAAAAGATCAGAAAGAATCTTCACTGGCACAGCTGGCCATAATTGCTACATTCATTTGCATTGCTCGCCTTGTTGAGAGATGCAAACTGGGAAATCAACTCGAGAAGTGCCCTCTTTTACCTTCTGTCATGGTTTTTGTTGAATGGCTAGCTGGGGCACTGGACACTTTAGAAGCATATGCTACTGATGAGAAGGTGATTTGTTCGATGTCCTATTTTTTCCATGCACTCACTGATCTTCTAAACCGACTGAACATTACCGAAGAAGCTGAATTTGCTTTGGATAGATCAGCTCTTTGGGAAGATCATGAGTTGAGGGGCTATGAACCAATGGGGCATGTACACAGCTCTCTGGATTTCACAACTCATTGGGAATGGACGGAGAATTTGAATTGTAAACGCTCTCGACGCATCTTTCATTCAGGAATGAGAATTGCAGACCAATCCAGCTTCAGTAGGCAATGGATTTGTTTTGATAGAAAAGGAATGACATTCTACATGAAGGATTGCCAAAAAGAGAATCATAGGAATGTTCAAGAAGAACAAAAAGAGTCTTCTGGCCAACATCAAGCTCAATTTTGTCAAAGCAGCCTGCAGACTTCTCCTGAAGAAGAGGAAGTAATTCTCTTTGAGCCCATTCGGCGACACAACTCAGCACCCCTAGACAAATACATGGGACAAGAAGACCATCTTTCCGTACAAGTATTGGAGCCAAGTAAATCTGCAGATGAATGCTTGCGCCAAGCAACATCAATGTTCATTGAGCAAAGCCAGTCACAAAGCACTCCATGTACCGTTGCATCTGATGCCTCAAGTATGAGGTATAACAATCCAGTTAAGCAGCAAGAAGCTCTACCAAAGGAGTCACCAACTTACCCTGCTGGACCACCTTCTCTAAATGCCTGGGTATTTGATAAAGAAAATTCAGACTATGAGCTAGGGAAAGGGATCAGAAGCTTCAATAAACATGAGTTAGGCCATATTCAGGAAGTAGCTGTTGAATCCTTGGCCAGTCTATTACTAGATAACTCCAAGGACTCGGTTACCGATTCTGTTCGCGTGTCCACAAGCTCCGAAACTGCTCCTCCTTATGTTGCTCCAGTCCCTTCTGCCCCTCTATTGCCCGATGATGCCACATGGTATAGGGGCAGTTCACCAGGTTTTGTTGATTATAATAGCTCAGTGGTGAGTAGGGAGGCTGATGGTATTCTTGGTGCTGCACCAATCCGTGTTTCTGCGCCTCATGGACCATTGGAGTTCAGCCCTGTTCTTCCAGGACTAGTGCATGGATATCCTCCAATCCTAGGGATGAGTTCTTCAGAATGGCTTTATCACTACAGAAACAATCACAAACTTGAGCAAGCCAATACTCATGTCTGGCCAGTTAATTTGAATGGACCAGGACTACCTCTATCAAGTTTCCACACAAGCGAGATTTCGAGGTTTGATCTCTTCAATCAATGGGGGAATCATTTAGTTTCTGCTCCAGCTTTCTACATGGAGAGCCCTCAATTGCACCACCCTGGTTCTTCTCTTGTTTATGGCGCAGCGGTCGAAGGGAGAGCCGATAACCTCATCAGTTACCAAAGACCATCATCTTTTGTTTGTGGAGCTGTTACTGACAACACTGGAGCTGCTGCACAGCAGCCACTTCTGCAATATCTCAAGGAGAAAGAATGGCAACTGCATTCACCTCATCAACTAAGAGGTTCCACTTTTCTGGGGAGCTGAATTTCATCTGATGACATGAAACCTATTCATAGTCAGAGTTGCCATTCTTAACATCACAAATATCTGGGCTGGATCCAAGGAAAAACCTGATGTTAACACAGTTAAATGTAAATGTATATTTCTGCAGTTATATGTATGAGATTGAGAAGTTGCTAGTGGCAGCTGCATCATCTTTGCAGTAGCTATGAAGAATGATTGCCTTCTCTAGTTTTTTTGTAAATGTTCCAAGAATATGTGAATGGCTTATATTTGATATTATTGTGACTGTTGAGGCTGATTAATCCCACTTTCTCTATTTTAAAATAATAATTTTATTTATTGAATTAAAATAACTTAACAAGATGACATTATCTTACTTTCTTTTATTTTAATTTTTTTAAAGAAAAAATTCCTTTATTTCTTCTTATTAGAATTCTACTATCAAATAGGAACAATTTAAAACTTAAATATCAAAACTATAAAACATTTTATAAAAAAATTTCTCCAAATTTTTAAAACATTTCACATCAGAAATGGAAAATATAAATTTGCAGTTATGATGATTACCGCTCAGGGTCGGAGAGTTATAATCTAGGAAAAAATTTCAAGAATGTCCCTATAATATTGCTTAATAGATTAATGACAAATTTAGTTTTAAATATTTGATATTTCAGTTTTAAATTTTGCACATTTAGTTTAACAATAATTTTTTTAGACATTTAATATATTTTTTTAAAACTTAGACATTTAAGATTTGAATTGCAACACCGTTAATCATTAAACTATATAAATATCAAATTGATTAATATTTTCAAATACATTTTTTTACCTAAAAAACTATTATTATCCTTTTAAATAAGAATTGTTTTAGAATTTAGACGGTTATTAAAGAGATGATCAATTACTTGTCTTCTTTACCTTGACTTCCGTTATTACCCTTAATTAAATTAATTCACAATACTAAATGAATTAGTTAGTAGTGTTTTGAAATTCTAAAGTGAAAGTAAAAGTACATGTAAAAAATTTATAAGAGGAACTTCTAAAGCGATGAGTAGTTGTCTTGAAAAGACATACCGTATATATTATGAGAGAAAAGGTTTTTAAAAGAAGTTGAAGGATTAAACTGAAAAGTTGTGAAATTGCTTTCATAGACCAAGTTGACAATTTGCCCCAAGAAAGACTTCCGGTTTGCCGCATTCTCGCTCAGAACCCAGAAATTCTAGTCGTTGATGCAGTAATTTATTCCGGGACCCCCTTAACCGGAGCATTGCGGTAAAATGGAAACGAAGAGCTCCTGCGGAGAAGATTTGTCATCTGCGCAAGCAGTATTAATAGGAGCCTTAGCTCCTGGGGTGAATGTCCGTACGATTTCCCAATTCATCATCTCCTCATTATCCTCGAAATATTCTCAACACTCTTGGTCCCTTGCAATCTGTTTTTTTTTTTTTTTTTAGGTGAATAAAGTTTTGATCTTGTTTTGTTTTGGGTTTCAGGGTCCTACTTGGAACACGCTAAAGATTGCTTTTTTGATGCTGGGTCTAAGTCTTGTTGCGATGCTGGGCTTAGCTTTCTCCTCCTATGACTTGGCATTGACCTTCCATGTTGTTGTTCTTGTTCTAATAACTGGAACCCTTTTCTTTCTTTTAAGCAGGTATGTAATTGTTGTATTTGAAACTCATTATCTGTTTTTGTTTAATTATTTGTTTATCTTAGTGAAGACGGGAGTCAGATTGCCATTTGATTTCTTTCTTTTCGCCTGTAATACCAATTAGGTCGATGCAAAACTCTACAAATTGTGTTTAACTTCCAATTGCACATTTGTATGTCTTTTAAGAATTGTTCTGTTTTGGAAGTCTAGCTGGTTATGTTGATTGTGGGATATTTTATTTCTGTTTTCTAAGTGTAGCTTGTTATATTAATAGTGTGGGACTGGGATCTGATCTTGAGTGTGATATCGTTTTCATGGATGGTGTTGCAAATTTTTTACCGAATCGTTGCTATACAGTCTGACCATCTATATATTGAATAATGAATAAAAGCTGGAGATTGAAGAACTATTAAAGAATATGGTAGCATGAACATCTACATCAATGTCATGTGCTTCCGTTTGTGAAATTTTTCTGGAGATACTCCATCTAGGTTGTAGGGCCTTCTTTCTGATCAAGCTTTGATTAAATCAGGTGTTCTAATCGAATAAATTTCCATTCATTATGGGAATATGCCATTGGCTGGAAAGACCCTAAAAAGTTGTCACGATTATGTTATGTCACAGTGTTTTGGTTTAACTGGTCATAACAGCAGAGGCTGACGTATCCCTTTAGAGCGAATTTTGGGGCAAAAAGGATTTGTAGTTCTAACTGCTAAAATGTTATATTCCAGGATTGACAATGATATGTCAATGGACAGTCATTTCCTCATATATAAGTAATGCTATGCCAGTTTTAATTATGTTATGCACACACGAGGTAGCGATTGGCTAGAAAAGACCCTAAAAAGTTGTCACATTTATGTTATATCAGTGTTTTGTTTTAACTAGTCATATACTGCAGAGACTGACATTATTTTAGAGGAAATTTTGGCACAAAAAGGATTTGTAGTTCTAACTGCTAAAGTTTATATTCAGGGATTGGCCATGATGTCAATGACCACAGTCAGTTCCTCATATAAGTAATCCTATGCCAGTTTCTATTCTTCTCATCATATAAAACCATGGGAAAGTGCAAAATACTGTCATTTCATGAGGATCTTGTGAAGCTAGGCTATCCAGATAGATTAGGTTGTCTTCCTCAGTTCTAATGGAATGTAGACCATTTGAAAAATCTCTGGATAATGCTGTTTTGGAAAATATTTATAGAGTTGGTTTCTGAGAGAGAATTTATACTCCATGTGAAGGTTTGTACCACAGGAAGCCCTTTGAGTCTTAGTAATTGTTGGTGCAAACATTTGTGTGGTATAGGAAAATGATAATGGACAATTTTCGCTATTGTATAAATGGTTCTTACTTCTTTATTTCGTAGTAGTACCCTATACGGCTTTCTATAGGCTCAAGTTTTACTGTCCACTGATTTTTCAAGAATCTTAAATTTATGTTTAAGATGGTAATGGTTAGACGCCATGTATCGCATACCTATCGCCTTTTAATTTCATCCATCCTGTTTGGCATGATACATGTTATTCACCAAGTTGAGAAAGAGTGATTACTATCTTAGTTCTAAGACTTGTATTAGTTTAGCATTCTGGTTTCCAACTGCTTTGCCGTTATAAATTGAAACGGCGAATTTATATTTACATGAATATTTGACAAATGAATTGTGGCTAATTGTTCTTGTTCTTACTTGCAGCTTTCTTGAGCAGACTGGTCTGGTTTCAGTGGAACAGCAAATGCAAGAGATGGGTTTGGCACCAAAAACTGCTGGGGATGACGCAAAGAATAAGATAAGTTGATACATTTGATTTAATGCAAACCGCAAGCAACACTAATACGAATTCTGGAAAGAGATATCTTTCATGAAAAATGTTTTTTTCACTGAAAGAGAATCTGTAAGAAGGAGAAGAGATGGGGGTGAAGTCAAGCATCCTGAGTTTTTTTTTTTTTTGGCTGCTGCTTAACTCCATAAGAGATTCTTCCCTCCAAGAAATTTCTGAGTCTTTGCTGTCTTCTGGATTTGTCCTTTTTTGGGCTTAATGGAAGCAGAATTTGAGCCGCATTTCAGCAAGGCAACTGCAACAAGAACTTCACCATGTTTACCTTCTTCTCAGAATTTTGTCAAGAATTGGTCATTATTTTCAGAACTTAAAATGTAATTTCCCCTTTGTCCAATTGAGGTTAAGAAGTTTTTGATGCCAACACTGTAATAGTCAAGTCAAATACAAAAGAAGGTTAATGTCTCCAAGTTCTGCTACTTTTTTCACAATGCATTGGACTACCTTGCCCCATGCTTCAAACACTATGAATCATAAACACATGAATACAGAAAACTGAAGGAATCTCCATAAAGATACAAAAGAAATACATGGACTTTCTCTAATGCAATTGGTACTTTTCCACTGATTAATCAACATGAAGGTAATATAGAACTACATTGGGAGAGATTAACTTCTAACAGCAAGGACAACAAAACTGTTGATGTACAATTCCTTCATTTCCAGAGTTCCTCCATTGGTATACCGCGCTGCTCTGCAACTTCGCTAAATTGCCTCATTTTCTGCACAGCAACCACGGTCGCTCTCGCATTATTGAGGGCGTTGTTACTTCCGAGTTGCTTCCCTAGAGCATTCTCGACTCCAGCCATTTCAAGAACAATACGTACAGCTCCGCCAGCAAGCACACCAGTACCAGGGCAAGCCGGTCTAAGCATCACTTTTGCAGCACCAAAGTCCCCATCAGCTCTGCAGCCCCACATGGGATTAGAAGATGATTAACAACTTATAAAAACGATGAGTTACTTCAGAATAACATGAACTGAAACCATATGCAGGGACCAGTCAGATTGACAGTAAAGGCATTGGCAATTGCCATCAACCCATATGCAGGAGTTACTTCAAAATGTGTTTTATGTTGGCAACAGATTATTTATCTTAAAATTGATGCCTAGCTGACTGGAGATGCTATATCCATCATATACTGTCAGCTGGACAACGACAAAATCTATTGGTGCCTTAGCAGTGGCATACAACTTTCGACCTAATGGCCAGCCTAGTAACCTTTCCGAATGGAAAAGTATCTCAGATACTGGACTGATTTTGGATGGCATCAATGCCTGCCATGTGCCATTCAGTAGTTTTAAAGCTTTAGGACAGAGGAAATTTTTCGCTCACTGGATAGCTCAATTTGCAAACGCAGAAGGGTTGGGTTGACTGTGGGATGGTATTATTCCAGCTGTACAAGTATTCTTCTACTCAAAAGAAAAAATAAAAGTACCTAATCTACCCAATTATGATAACATATATAACATAAGAGGACATATAATCACATATGAGCACTCAAACAAGTCTACACTTTGGAGAAGGGGGGAAAAAGTAATGCAACAGAAATTTTGCAAAAACATAATTTACGAAATATGGTAGGAATTATATTACAATGACCATAAGATGACTGCATAAGGAGAAATTATCGAGGGCGGGCAAGAACTTTATAGATGCCATTTGCATCACCATGTAGCAGAATAATTATGCTTTCCTTGGTGGCAAATGTAAGATATCATCTTTGACATACAGACAACACTCAGTGCTGTTTCAATTGTATCAGAAGCAAGGCTCTGGAACAAAGGAAAACACAGAAGGGAATGGAATGTTATACATCTTCAAGGTTAAAATAGCCACGCCATATCCTTAAAATAGCATTTTTTGACCCATCTATCATGGTATAGTGGCTAACTAAACTCAACTTAAATTTGCTTCTGGACAACACCCAAAGATTCAATAACCAAGCTACGTAACCTGGTTTGGAGTGAGACAAAGTTCAAAGACACAAAATAGTATGTGTGAGTGGACTGGAAAGGTGGGAAAACATAGAGCTGAATACAGTATAAGTGACTAAATAAAAGATGAATGAGTTGAGTAAGAAGCATCTCCTATCTCTATCCCAAAGGAGGAGAGTCAACACTAAGAGGTAACAAAATATAAGGAAAATTCATCCTCACCAAACCCATGCGAAGATTGTAGCCAGGCAGCTCGGAGGAACGCTTGAACTATACAAGCTATTCATTCTACTTTTGTAGGAGTATAAGCTAAGCAAAGGTCTTGCATTTGTCACGAACACTTGTTTCAATTTGGCACTAGGTCTAAGTCGAGTAACTAACATCCTAGAAGAGGATTTAAAATAACAAAATAGCCTCAACATGTAATGAAGCTCAAACAGGCTGTTAGGTAACTTTATCAAATATCATAGGTTAGCTATCATAGCACATCCATACCCCCACTCTATGAAATAGCCTATTAACAGAGAACAGTTAACATCTTAGCATTTCACTATCACCCAGTTCATCCAAAATGGTATCTTTAAGTCAATACCCTCCAAACTAATTGATGAAACAAATACCACACTTTGGTGAACAAATTTCTTAGAAACTAATCAACCAAACGTTTTACACTTAGATATTTATAGAAACTATCAAACTCCTCCAGTGGATCCCATGCACAATGGAAATTGAAGCTTATTATCACGATAAAATTAGCATAAATTGGAAACACCCAGCAAAGGAAATCCTTAACATCATGCTTCAGCTAAACTTACTACTAAATTTCACAGTTTCATAAAAAACGCAGTTCAAGATACTAACTTTTGGAATGGATAAACATATAGCCTATTACTAAATGGCAGCCCAAATCATTTATTACCTGTGAGGACAAGTCGAATACTTAGTCCTTGGGACAGTGATAACATTGTTTCTTGCATCAGCAGCTGCTGTCTTAGCTTTACCAATGCCAACGCCAACGCCAACTTGGACCTTTTTATCACTAACCACCACAACCCTGAAATGATACTGCTTCCCACCTTTAACAACTTTATTCACCCCATGATAAAAACCGCCTTTCATCTTCCCTCTCTTCACCTCTGACCTCCCAGTTATCTTTTTCTCCTTGTCCATCACATAAACATCATACCCTAGAAAACTCTCTCCACCATAACCTGGACCATACAGTTCTTTGTAGGCTTGAGCAATTTCCTCCTTTGTTTCAACAGGTCCTTTGTCAAAATAAGGGGGCAGAACGATATCTTCCAGGCATTCTGGAGAATCAAACAGGTCGACTTCTATGGAGTCCGAGTTATCAGAAAAGGTGATCTAAATACTGGCAGAAGGGGCCTTAATGAGGCTAATTTCGGAGGATTTTTGAAGCAAAATCAGTGACGCTAGTGGAGGATTAAGGAGGGAAGGGGATGGGAGATAGGAGTGAAGATGACTGAGGTGGGGAGTTCGAATGTAGAGGGAGGAGAAGCTGGACAGAGAACTCGCTGCAGCGTCCATTACCGTCGGGCATCATGTTGTCCAGGAGGAAGTTATCACAATTATCAGTGAAAATTGTAGAACATAGAGCAGATTGAAAGAGCAGAGTCATCTTATCTTAAAATTTTAAAATTCTACTCCCTCTAAACATAGGCTTTAAAGTTGAAACCCTTCCTATGTTGTCCCTGGGGTTGGGAGAAAAATACAATCAAGTGCTTTTAAGTCCTTGAGTGTTGTCAGCCAAAAAAAGAAAAGCCCGAGTTTTTCTGGCCTACTTAATCCGTACACATGTAAGATGAGCCAAGGCAACTTGCTTTTGTCACTGACACTCATGGCCGTTTGGCACTAGGTCACTGACACAACTATCATCCCAGCCCCCAAGACGATTGAAGAGCAACTAAGATAGACTTGAGAGAATTTTCGGTGCAAATAAGCTCTAACAGGATGTTATGGCCATATGATTTCAATTTTTGCATGTTTGATCAGCTTCCATCCTCCGGAAGCAATTTCTTTGAATTGCTGAGGGTTCTATGAAGTCTTCACCCACAACTCATTGTAAATTATACGCTGATTTAATAAGAGGATAATCAAACCCAGTCGACCGACATGTCCACTGGAATATGTCATCAAACTGTTTCTTATCAAAGAAAATATATCATACTTCAGCTACCCATACATCCACCTTAAGAAATAGCCCATCGTCTTAGTTAGCATATCACTAGCACTCACTTCATCGAAAATGGAAACACATCTTTAAGTCAATCCTGTCCAAACTAATCAGTGAAACAAATAGCACACACTTTGGTGAACAAATTTCTTAATCTATCAAACATTTTGCACTAAGTTATTCTTAGAAACTACCTAACTCCATCAGAGGATGCTATGCACAATGGAAACAACAAACGACACCCCAAATACAATCCGTTATATCATGCAATTCAATTCAAGAAGCAGATCAATTTCACAGTTTCATAAAAAAAAATCCACTTCAAGATGCTAATTGCAAAATGTATAAACATATATTCTCGATTACTAAATGGCAGCCGAAATTATTAATTACCTGTGAGGAAAAGTCGAATACTTGGTCAATGGGACAGTGATGACATTCCTTCTTGCATTAATAGCCGATTTCTGAACAGCGGCAGCAATTTCTTTAGCCTTACCAACTCCGACACCAACTTGGCCCTTCTTATCACCCACAACAACCACAGCCCTGAAATGCAACTGCTTCCCACCTTTAACGACTTTAGTCACTCTCCTCACTTGCACAACCCTCTCATCAAATCCGTCTTTGATCCTCTCCGTCTTCCCCTGTGACCCGAACCCAGTTGTCTTTTTGGCCTTATCCATGACATTAACGTCATTTCCAAGGAAACTCTCTCCACTATAAGCAGGACCGTACAGTTCTTCGTAGGCTTCAGCAATTTCCTCCTCTGTTTCGACTGGTCCTTCGTCAAAATAAGGGGACGGAACAAAATCTTCCGGGCGTTCTGGAGGATTGAAAGTGTCTACTTCTTCTGGGTCGGCTTTATCAAAAACGATTGTCTCATTATCGGCAGAAGAGGCCTTAATGGGGCTTATCTTGGAGGATTTTGGAAGCAGAAACGGTGAAGGTTGGGGAGGTTTTAGGAAGGAAGAGAATGGCAGATAGGAGTGAAGATGAGTGAGGCGCGAAGGAGTTCTAATGGAAAGGGAGGAGAATGTGGACAGAGAACTCGCAGCGGCGTCCATGACCGGCGGCCGTGACGTTGTCCGGTGAGGAAGTTATCACGCTGATCAGTGGAATATTGTCTGGGTGTAGAGCGGATTGAAAGAGCAGGGGACTCTTTATCTTATCTCGGTTTTAAGGGCAGAAAGGATGCTGTGGGACGTCCTTTACTTATTCAAAGAATTTTATTTTATTTTTTGACATTTACTAATTAATAATTAAATCAACTTAAAATATTACTCATTCTAATTCCATTGTTTGGTTTGAATAAAGGAGTGAAAGTAAGATTGCTCATTTAATTTTTTTTTATTTCACATTAAATGCATAATTTATGATCAAATTAATTAATTATTAAAATACTAAACATTTTTTTGATGCAATAAAAGAGGCATAAATCTAATTATCTTATATAAGTCATGCCTTCTTATAGTGCTCCAACCCCCAAAATGGTAAGAAAAGGACTAAACTCCCAAAGTGAGTTTGGGAGCTGCCCTAAATATGTGTAGCTTGTGACTTGTATATCACTCTAAAATTTAGGGGTTTCAAATATTAAAAATTTATGAATTAAAAAAAAATTATTTTTATTTTGTGGGAGTGACATAAGTGACATTTAATGACTTCATTCAAGCATTGTCCACGAATTGAGACAATTTCGCTTCAAAGAAAGTTCTGGCACTTTTTAAATGAATTATAATTATCATGGATAAATTTTATACTATTTTCTTAGTTTCATATATTTTGATTTATAAAAAATAATTATATGATATAATATATTCATGTTATTTATGATTTTATCTTTATTATTAAATATTTTAAAACTTCATTTTGAATAATATCAATAATACTAAACTCATTTAGACTTGCCAGTGAGTTTCTTCCATTTCGCACGTTCCAAACCTTCTCCCTCAGTCCTCTATTTCTTTCTATTTTCATTTCTCATCTCCAAACTCTCTACTAAGAACACTTTAAAATCATTTAATCACTAAATAAAATAACGATTAATCTAAACTAATTCGGTTTGGAGTTTGATCCCAATTTTGGATTAATCAGGTTTTGGCTAGCCCATGGGGAGGGCAATAGGAGGCAGGTGGTTGGGTTAGTGGGCTATGTAATTAGGTGAGTTTATTGTACAGAAATAAAAATAAAATAATCAATAAATAATTTAAATTGTTATTTTTTTACTAAAATAGAAGAGAAATACAATCGAATTAATATTAAAGATATTTGTTAAAAAAGTTGAGAAAGCAATATTTTCTCAAGCTACAAATTTAATTTGAAGAAATTTTAGGCCAATACAATAGAAATATATATTTATATATATTTTACAGTGATTTATGTGTTTATGGTGGATATTATTTCAGCAATTTTTAGAAAATACTATAATTAAATAATTTAATTATTCATATGAACTTATAAAGTTAAACTACCGTACCGACGACAGATGGCAAGAGTCCACAGCAGTAGAAGCTTGAAGAGCCATGAAGCAACATCATGCAACCCGGTACGTGGCGGCTTCCTAGTACTCGTGTCATACAAACAAACTGCCACCTGCTTTCCTTCTACTCCATTATAACCCCAAGAGAGCTTCCTCTCCCATAATTTGGAAGATCTCCGAAAGTTGAAACTCGAAAAACAACCGAAATTTCTGCATCTCACTGAAATAGATTTGTTGAAACAATGGCCACAATCCCTTTAGGAAAGACAGCAATCTTCACCATCTCCAGGGCTTTTCCTAAGCCATCTTATGCTTTCTTCAATGGCGGCGGCAAAGTCTCCAACAGGGTTTCCTTCACTTCTGCCACCACCAAACACGCCGAGGTAAATAATGGGTTCATGTTCATCCCCCCTTTCCATTTCTTCTCGTTTGCTGAATTGAAATCGTTTGTGGGATTATCAATAGTTCAATTTTGAGGCTATTCTGACAGATGCTTGCGTTAGAAATTAGACCCGGTACCACTTGTACATCTTCCTATTACTATATTGAAATAAGTGATAATTTAACATAAGATTAATTCAAATTTAAAAGGTAGGGATAGGTATGTACATGGTATAATTTGCGTGTTTTAATGTTGAGATGTTCTGATTTTTTGGTGTGAAATCTTTCTTTAAAGGGTCATTATGGTGATGATCATGATCGAAGAAGAGATCACAGAAGTGGTGACAAGTATGGTGAAGAAGCTGCTGATAGGACTTCTGAAATGGCTGAGGATGCAAAACAACGCATGAAAAGCGGCGTGGACACGGCCAAAGAGCGAACCCAAGAAATGACAGAGAAGGCCAGAGAAACTGCCGAGAGAGCCAAGGACCGGACCAGTAGCATGGCCGAAAAGGCTGCCGAGAAGACCCAAGAAGCCAAAGAAAGAACCGCGGAAGCAGCCTACGAAACGAAAGAGAAGGCCAAAGAGAAAGCCCACGAGGCCAGAGAGAAGACCATGGGAGCGGCGGAGACGGCAGCCGACAAAACGAAACAGTATGCTCACGAGACCAAGGAAAAGACCAAGGGCGCGGCGGAAACCGTGGCTGAGAAAACCAAGGAAGGGATGCAGAAGGTGGCGGAGATGACTACGGGAACAGCGCAGACTATAGGGCAAAAGGCTAAGCAGACTATGCACAAGATTAAGGAAACAGTGGTCGGAACGTCATCGGACGAGGAATCTGTTGATGATTTTATTGAAGACCATGTTAAGAAACCGGCAAAAGAGCACAAGGTCAAGACCGTGAGGAGTCCGGCCGGCGGCCGTGAAGGTGTAACAATGGATGAAGATGTGGTGGAGACGAGGAGGAAAGCTTTGGAACGTAACGATGGTGATATGAAATAGAATTTGAAATCCTCGAATGTTTCCATACCAGTTTTTTATTTGTTTTTTTTTTCGTGGGGAGATCGATGAGGTAATAATTTGGGGCAACATTATTATTGTAGGTTGTAGTTCTTGGTTATAATTAAATCTTCCTTTGTAACACTTTTTGATGTCTTCAAATTCGGGGTAAAAACTTTCTGTCGACCCATTTGGACAGGGAACAACTGAAGTGTTGTATTTTCTTTCACTAATTTAGAGTTGATTTTGGGGTGAAGATGTTTCCATGTAAACCATGGCGGCGACCGCCGCCACCTACATTGGAGTGGTGCATTCAACTTCGTCAACGTGTCACCCAAATAGCAGCTCGGATGGTTGAGGGCGTACCTTTTTCCGGCAACCAATTCAGTCTAGGGATTCAATTATAATCGGCCATTCCACAATACATAAGATGGTTTGATGAAGATAAGATCGAATGGTTATAGTTTCTCCACAAAACACATCGCTATGGCCAAGTTCAACAGAATATTATTCTTAAAATTTAAAAATACTCTCTTAAAATGATCTATTAATAAAGTTAATGTAAAAGTCGATAATAATGTTAATAAAATTTAAAAATATTTTTCAAATAGTCTGTTAATTTAACGTATACTTAATGGTCGATAATAACGGTAATGAAATTTAAAAATATTCTCTCAAAATGTTCTATTAATGAAGTTAATATACACTTAGTGATCAAAATCGATAATAACGTTACACTTAATGGTCAAAATCGATTTTCTATTATGAACAATTTGAACCCTTCATTTTATGAGTAATATACTTTCTCATTGAGACAAGAGAATGCCTCAAAGTATATGTAGACAAATTTAAAATGACCCGATTGAAGGTTGCTATGATTGACCTACTAAGAAGACATAAGATAATTATGTTAACATTATTCAATACTGAAACTCATAATAGATGTGAAAATAATTGAAAACTTCAACTATTCCGAATATTATTAAGTAACCCCCTTTTCCTTAGGCTATATTTTTCTCTCATAATTTTCTTTTCCTTAGGAAGAGACTAAGAAACTTTTGGAAATTCATACTGACCACAATTGTGACTTTTCTTTATTCTTTATGGACAAGAAAGAGAAGATGGATTATTTCTGACAGTAGGAATTAGATGGAGATCATCCTTCCTTCTTATTGAGAGTCCAAAGGCTTCTGTCATGTCCAACTCTTCATGTTTCATTCCACTTGGTAAATTCCAGTCAAAGTGGTACAAAAACTTTGCTAGTAGCAGCTCAATATTTGCCATCCCAAATTGAATCCCTGGACACACTCTTCTTCCAGCTCCAAATGGGATATATTCAAAATGTGTTCCCTTGTAATCAACCAAGCTATCAAGAAATCTTTCTGGGTAAAACATTTCTGCATCTTTCCAGTATGAAGGGTCTCTGTTGATGGCCCAACCATTGACGACGACTTTCGTCTTCCCCGGAATCTCATATCCATGGATTCTGCATCGCTCATTGCTCTCCCTTGGTAGCAGTAGTGGTGCTGGTGGATGTAACCTTAGTGTCTCCTTTATGACTAGTTTCAGGTATTTGAGTTTATCAAAACTGCCTTCATCAACATGTCCTTTCTCCCTGAAAACCTCTCTTACTTCTTCCTTTGCCTTTTCCATGATCCTTGGATTCTTCATCATCTCTGCCATTGCCCAATCAACAGTTTTGGCTGATGTCCCACTTCCAGCCATGAAAATATCCTAATAATCAAACAGTTAAAAGAATGAGATTCCCCTCCAGTTAGTGTACATGGGTTCAAATCAATCAGATTCAATTTTTCCTTTTCATTTTTGTCTTCTGGCCGGACTTTTATACTATAGTCCTAAAATTATCATGCAATATAGTTCATTATATAGAGTCTATAATCATTTTAATGATGTGGGCCCTGAATATTCATTATTTCCCCTCTCTAACCAATCTAATCATGCCATTTATCAATTGACTATCTTACAATTAATCTTAACACTAGCAAATTTACGGATTGTTCTAGCACTGATAGCATATATCATTGGTATTCAAATCCATTATTCCTTGTTTCAAAGAAAGTTAATACTCTGTGTATGCATGGAAAAAATGTAATTTTGGTCCAACATGTTTGGCGAATTTACTCTTTTAGTCTAACATATTTACACCTTCCAAAAATACATATTATATTTGATATTTTACCCACTTTTGTCCAACAACTTGTTTATTTTTTATAGACAAAAAATATATAAAATTTCAAACGTAATAGGTATTTTTTGAGGTCTAAATATGTTGAACCAAAAGAGTAAATTCGTCAAACATATTGGACCAAATTTCCATTTCTCCCGTGTATGCGCACACATATCAGATAATTGCACAAGCATGCATACAGATTCAAAAACAGTGATACCAGAGGAAGTTGTGATCACTAACCATGAGTACAGCTTTGATGTTATCAATAGTCAAGGAAAATTCAGCGTTTTGATTCCTGTGATACCCTAACAGCACGTCGACGAGGTCTTTGTCAGCTTCCGGATTACAAATCTTTGTCCTGTGCTCGCTAATAATGGTTTCAAGAATGCTGTCTGATCTCTTATGAAGAGCCTGTATTTTTGACATTGTCCCGCTAATAACATGAAGGAACTTGATAGAAGGATACACATCAGTAACATTGAACCCTGATGCCAATTTCATGATTTCCTGGACAATTGACACGAATGATTCTTGTTCAAGGCTTTTCTTCCCGAAAGCTGCCCTGGAAGTTGCTGTATATGAAGATGAAACAACATTTTCAGTAAGATTTACAGTTGTTCCTTCATTACTGGCTATCCATTTCATCAAATTCGATGTTTCTTCTTCCCTCAGGGATCGAAACGACCGGACCCGACTGCTGCTTAAAAGCTCCAATGTGCAGATTTTACGGAGTTGTCTCCAGTAGTCACCATAGGGAGCAAAAGCAATATTGGTGGAATTGTAAGCCATGATCTCTAGTGTCACCATTGGAGGCCTTGTGGCAAAGTTGATATCTTGGGTTTGCATTACTTCTTTTGCAGTTTCTGGAGAGGAAACAACAATTGTGGGAACTTCACCCAGCTGAATCAGCATAATGGGTCCGAATTTCTTGGCCAAATCTCTCAGGGATCGGTGAGGTGGAGAGCCGACAAGCTGGTGTAAGTTTCCCAGGAAAGGAAGCTTCCATGGCCCTGGAGGAAGATCTGAGTTCTTGGCTCTTAATTTTGCTCCTAATTTCAGAAGGAATAGAATGAGCAACATGGTTAGTATAAGAGGTGGCAGATCCATTTTTCAGATAATCACAAGGGAGATAGATTGGAGTAAACTTGCTTTACTTCTTGATATATATAGAGAAAAGAACGACAACATATTATGAAGTTTCGCTCGACATTTGACATTTATATTCTGAATTTGACAAAGGGTGCTCTGTTCTTTCGGTATTCATCACAGAAATGAAGATTAACAATTGGGTTTGACTAGTATTTGAGGTATTACGTTGTTTACTGAATTTTAAGATTGTTTAAGGTGAGGTGAGTTGATTGGAAATGTTCAAGTCAAACTGATTTGATTGATCAATCTGTCCTAAATAATGAAATCAGATGTAGAAATGTCAACATCCTCCTCAGCAGCCGGCCTCTTACTTTGGAATTTGGATCCTTTGACCTAATACTCCAATCAAAACCATTTATTTCAAAGATTACGTTGTAATACTTTATTGATAAATAATAAAATTATATTTATTAGAGATAAAAAATAAATTAAATTATATTTTTAGTCCTTTACATTTGACTAAATAATTTTTTTGGTCTCTTATATTTTAAAATAATTTATTTGGTCCCTTACATTTAAAATATATATTATTTGGTCCCTATTATTGATTCAGACCAAATTTTATTAACTCTATTCATGTACTATCTGCAAGACATTTCTAAATAAATAATATAACAATCTAAATATTAATCTAACTATTAAAAAATTTAAAAATCTAAATCAGACGATTAAAATTTATAAATAACTAACATGAAATTCACAAAATAGAAACAAACCGTTTCAAATTTTTATAACCTGACTTAAATTTTAAATATTTTTAATATATACACTATTGTTTAAAGTATTATCCTTTATTGAAAAATTTTTGTATACTACTCATAAATAAATTTGGGATAAATTAGATAATATAGATATTACTGAGAATAAATAATACATTTTTAAAATATAAGGGACTAAAAAAATTATTTTAAAATGTAAAAGACTAAAAAAATTATTTGACCAAATATAAGGACCAAAGATATGATTTAATCTAAAAAATAATGGCATTCAAGTCTATTATAGATTATAAAATGATTATCTTACATGATACTCTATGAACTATAATATAAAATACCCTGGAATGTAAAGTATACAAAAAAAGTTACTCCCTTTCTCCCAAATTAATAGACGATTTAAGGGTTAAAAATTGTCCTTTATTAATTGACACTTTACTATTATTAATATAATTTTTCTAGTTTTTCTTGTTTTACCCTTCTTTAAAATTTGTGAGTATATTGAACTCTACCACTAATTACCTATTTCATTAGTAATTTTTTCTCTAAGTTAGGATAAAAAAGAAAATTTTATTTAATTAAATTATTAATTATTACTTTTTTTTTTATAACAGTGAAGTCTCTAAAATTCTTTTAATTTGGTAAGAGGAAGTATCTAATTAGAAAATTGGTAACCCATTATTTTAACTGAAATTATATTATACCAAATTTTAAAATGGCCCCACATGATTTTGATATAAATATATATACTCCTGGCGGCATGTATAGAATCCTCAATTTGCGTGCAAATTGATTGATTTCCTTTCTCAATTCAATTTATTTTCCCATAATTTGTTTCCAAATCAACGAGCCCATCGTATCAAAAATTTATAAAACTTTATGTATTTTGATCTATTTAAGTTCTGATTTACAAGAAAATAATAATAATAATAATAATTGATGTTTGGCCAAATTCTTATATTTTGAAAATTCTTTTATTGTTTTGTTGTAATAATTTTTTGGGTAGCATTTTTTTTTACCATATTTGTGGCTATTATTAATATCAGAACTCAGTTGGAATACTTTATTGTACAGATTTGAATTATGGAAAGATGCTCTCATGACAGCTTTGATTTCCAGGCCGTCCGTTCCAAGTTCTTCTCCCCCGACCAGACTATGAACAAGTCCCACAACATTTAATCCTAAATCCAGGTTTCTACTATTTTATTTATAGTAAATTATGTAACATTTTAAATTTTGAATTGAAACAATGCAACAATAGTCATAAATTTTGCTATTCACAATACATTTAGTTTTAACAATAATTATTTTAAATATTTAACAGTTGAATTGTAATTCCGTCAACACGTAAATCACGTGAATGTTACTTGGATTATTTAATTTATGTGAAAAATTTTATAGCACATAGACTAACACGTTATCGTGAGTTTCAAATATATTTTTTTCAAAACATTATTATTAGAACTAAATATATTGTGAATAACAAAATTTTTGATTAAATTTATCGACTACTAAATATTTACGACTAAATTTGTCATCACTAGATCATATAATGAGACTCTTCTTACATTTTTTTTATCCTTTTCAATTTTGTCAAATTTTAGATTTCACTTTACATTTTTCATGCAACATTAATCGCTCTTTATCTGAATTTGTTCTTATTTTATCCTTCCTTCTCAAACTAAATTCTGCTCTAGTAAGAAAGACAATAACATTAGGAATGACGGAAAAATAGTAAAAAGGGCGGTATTGTTATAATCGAAACATTTGTATTTAAAAGATGCGCGGCAAAAATTTTGACCGTTGCATACAAAATTTACAGCAGCCAATCACAACCATTCTCATCTGGAAGTCCAGGATTAGACTCTTTTTTTCCGGGAAAATTTACAGAAACAATAATCTCCCGCTAACCTGCTACGATTCGTTCTAACAAAGAAAAAATGTTCTGCAGAAGTTAAATATGGGAAGAGTCGGATTACTGCATCTTCTTCTTCAGTAGATGTAAGCAACAATGACAGTAACATCATCGTACTTGCCACCCTTGTATGTCTCAAAATCCCGGCCATCTTCCATGGCTGCTTCTGTGAAGGGACTTATATAATCGGTAATATTATACGCTTGTCTAGCGGTGTTCACTAAATTCCAGGCCGTCACCTCTACTGGGTAGTCTTCGTCCATGCATAGCTTCACCATTTGTTCAATTTCATCAGGGAAGACATTATCAAACAGCCCATCAGTGGCTAGCACCACAATATCCCCTGGTTCTACATCCACACAGAATTCTTGGGCCGAACTTGGATCATAATCAGTGGTATTTCCCAGTTGGTACGGACAATTGAAGTAAGATTGTTGAGTTGGGGATCTGTACACAATCTTGTCGTCCCGGATCACCAAAAACCCACTGTCTCCAACATTCACTGCCATTAAAGAATCGTTCTTTAAGGTTATTATACAAGCAGTTGCCGCCCCTTCTGCTTCAGTGTTGAAATACGCATCATCAAGAACATGCATAGGATTCACGTCGCTGGCCAGCTGTTTTTTAACGGAATCGACCGCATTGTCCATTAACTCTCTGGCATAGACGCCGGAATCGATTCCGTACTTATCCCACCCGCCAACACCATCCGCCAGCCCGATCGTCTGTTCTTCTTCACAGATAAAGTAGGCATCTTGGCCTAAAGGTCTATCTTCGTTTTGTTTCGGCAGATAATACGCACCAACCATCATCTTCAAGGTTTTTCTAAAATCGGGAGAATTCTTGGAAACTTGATCGGAAACCTTCTTTAATCGACTTGCAGTTTTTTGTGGGATTTCTTGAACCGCCATGGTTGGTAATTGAGAATTTCGATTGAGAGAGAATATTGAGTAAAACAAATAAATTGGGGTTCCTCAGATCGGATTACCATATATATAGACGATTAATGGAGGCTCTGTTTCCTTTTTCCTCTTTGGATTTGGGATTTGGATTTGCAGGGGAAAAGTTTCCAAATTCTTGTTTAAGGCCTCTGTTTCCTTTTCCCGATTTTGAATTTGCAACGGAATATTTCCTTGTTTGAAGTCTGGTAATTTTACACTTTATTTTATTCCAAAGATGCCCCCAATTTTACTATTTAAATGGATTTCAGTGCCATAACCATTTCAACTTTACAAGTGAATCCCTTTGGCAAGTAAATTACTCCATTAATCCATTTCTTTTGTTTAAGTTTCCCAATTATTATTAAATTAAAATAATATAACAAAATTTGATATTATTATAAGATAAAAATAATATTTAAGATTATCTTAAAATAATGTTTTAGGTTATGTTTGTATAAGGGAATGAAAATGAATATCCGTCCATTCCCATGAATTGTGTCTGGTATAATCAATAGGAACTAAAAGGTGATTCTCTATTCTCCCATCATCCTTCATTTACTCTATTAATTTTAAATTTTCTCTATCTCATTTTTTCATTTTATCTATTATGATGAAAAATAATTTTTTAAAAATGTTTAATACATTGAATTAATAGGGATAAAATTAAATTTAACACATTATAGTTTCTTATAATAAATTTAACTAAACAACTTCAATATAGTGATAATGGTTCTAAATTTTCAAATAAAGAACAATAATAAGATCACACTTTTCTTTTCCAAATACTAGAAAACGGGGAAAATTAAAAGGGAAGAGAAAAAGAAAGAGGTAGTAGAAAAGGGGATAGAGTATTTTGTTAGGTAGGATTATTTATCGTCCCATTTTTCCTGATTCGCCGCCTTTATTTTTCAAAAGGTTATTAATTTTCTTAAAATTACCCATAATTTTTATCTTTCGCCCGCATAGTTATTATCTTCTATCCCGATATTATAAAAAGTCCTTAAGTACTATCCTTCCAAATCCTATATACCGCCTCCTTTAATTATCAATATAACTTTATAATATTTTATCCCTTAATCTAAAATTTAAAAATTACAAAAACTCTCTTTCACCACCCAAACACCAAAAATGAGGGAGACTTATTAAGGATATTATCATCTATAAACTCAATAAATTTCATGACATCATCTATTTTCGTTAATCCGGGTATGAAAAGATTGGGTAGCGCAAGGGAATTTTTAAAATTTTTAAAATTTTAAGAAGTTTTCGTATTTTGACTAAACTTTAGGGGATAAAATATAATTCACCCATTTCTTTTATGGGTATTTTGGGGTAAATGACATAAGGATATTTAGGTAATATTTATGTAATTATTGTTTTTTATATTTAAATGTTATGAGAGGTATTTCGTATATTGATATGGACAAATTGGTCCGAAAGGGGCGATGAAATTTGTTATGAGAGGTATTTCAAGTAAAAGTTTTTTTATGGACAAAAATGTTTAAATTTTTCAAAATTTCGAATACTTTTAGAGGGGTCTTTCCATTTTAAACAAAATAATAATAATTTATGAAAAAATAGTAATTTTTCCATTAATCGCAAAATGCACCCCCTCTGCCATTCCATGAAAAAAAAAAAAAAAAAAAACCAATGCACAACTTTTGCACATTATTAAACACTAGAGGTTTTAAAGATAAATTATTAAATTAAATAATGTATGGATTATAATAATTTTAAAACCAGGAAATTACAGTTAGAAATATAAATAACATAAAAATTTATAAAATTCAGGTCAAGAAATAAAATTAACGTTTGAGAATTGTTATTCCAAACATCTCACAAACTTGGATCAAGCATATATCCATAACTTGGTAAAATAAAAAATGTCGTAAAACTCGATAGTAAGACATGAAAGGAGAGAAGATTACAGCGAAGTAATTCTTGAGTATCACACCCACGCAATTTACTGAGGGAGAAAGCCTTAATACTCGTGCATTAGTTCCTTGTGACATATAAAAGATACCAGATGACAACTTTTCGGGCATTTCTCATAGTGTTTAGGAGTTAATACTGCAGCAATGCTATCGATGCATTTGACACTAATCCCATGCACGTGAGGTGTGATAAGTACTTTTTGGGGCTGCATTTAGTTCGGAAATTACATTCTTGACTTTCTAGTTGTGGTAAAATTAACACATTCAAACGATTTTCTTTCCATACTTACCCTCATATAAATCTTTTAAATAACCAAGATACTGCTTTTGTTCATCACCGAGAATCAAGAAGAACGAATAGACCTGTGCATGATGATGAAGGAATAATGAGATTTTTTTTTTCAATTTTGACTTTAAAAAATCAAGTATGTACATTAATGAGATGAACTAAAGGAAACATCACAGTCTCAAAAGTTAAAGAGATTTAAAACAACTTGTTTCTGCTCACCGCTACTGTTATTGTCCTTGCAAAATGCAGGGTAATGCTTGAGCTGCTCAGAACAATTCCACGCCTCACGTGACCAAGCAATATCTGAACCATAGACTTTACATTGTCTGTATATTTGTACCTAAACTTCCCAACACAAACCCATGACAAGACATTGATAAGAATAATTACTAAAAATTAAACCACAAAAAAAAAATAAAAAAATCTCTAAGTGCACTAAGCAAGAACAGAAACAATAAAAGTAACCCCTAAATTGGCTACTACTTAACTTCACCCCCTCTATTTCATAAAACTGTCATGCAAATTGGCTACTTAATTTTCATAAAACTTGATCCAGCATAAATAATGAGCACTACTTAACTTCACCCCTGTTTCAAAACAGGTGCAATTTTTCTGCCAAAAGTGACCAATTAACCATTTGTTTGGAAGCCAAGGAAAGGTGAGTGGACTGGCTTTGAGGTTGGGCTGCTGCTTGATAGCATCAATGGGCCTCCAGCTTTTGTGGAGTTTTGGACTTGCTTGCTATATCCTCTTACGTCTTGTTATGGCTCGCTGCTGCAGGTTAGCTGATAACTCATTTGCCCCTGACGGGCAAGCATATGGCCCCATTTTTCATCATCGTAAATGCTGTTAATTTTCTCAAATAGCTTCTTCTGCAAAATGTTATACCATTTTTGTTGTTCTTGGTGACAGGGAATGATTATACTCTGTTTTCAATTAAAAAAAAAAAAAAAAACTTTTACACATTACTAAATACTAGAGTTTTTTAAAGATAAATTATCAAATTAAATAATGTATGGATTATAGTAATTTTACAACCTGAGAATTACAGTTAGAAATATGAATAACACAAAAATTTATAAAACTCAACTTAGGAATTAGAACTAACGTGTGAGAATTATTATTCCAAGCATGTGCAAAACATGTGCAATTTTTGTGCAAAAAATTCAATCTATACTTATTTTTCTGGTTTGAACTAAAATCGAATATGTATATTACTGAGCTTTACTAAAGTAAACATTATACCCCCAAAAGTGAAGAGGTTTAGAACAACTTATTTCCACTTAACGCTGTGCAAAACAAGTATAATTTTTGTGCAAAAATTAAAATTGAGTATGTAAGGTAATGAGCTGAACTAAAGGAAACATCACGACCCCAAAAGTGAAGAGGTTTAGAGCAACTTATTTCCGTTTATCACTACTGAACATGTGCAAAATATGTGCAATTTTTGTGTCAAAAGTGATCAATTTTCAATCTATACTTCTTTTTCTGTTTTGAACTAAATTGAGTATGTACAGTAATGAACTGAATTAAAGAAATCATAGCCTTAAAAGTTAAGAGGATTAAAGCAAGTTATTTTCACTTATCGTTACGTAGGTGCGTCTGCCAGCCCGGGTGCTCATTCATTCACTTGAATTCAAGATTAAACTAATCAAAGCAAAGCAAACCCACACCCACACCACGCATGCATGC
Source organism: Knoxia roxburghii (assembly GCA_030378225.1). Classification (NCBI taxonomy): domain Eukaryota; kingdom Viridiplantae; phylum Streptophyta; class Magnoliopsida; order Gentianales; family Rubiaceae; genus Knoxia; species Knoxia roxburghii. The sequence goes on along the minus strand of CM059420.1, from coordinate 41,344,264 downwards.
AAGCATGCATTCCACTTGTAATTCACATAATCAGATACCTCATTTTGCTGCACCAATTTAATTACGTAATTTGCATCACCATACAAAATAAATAAATCCAGAATAATTTTTTATTTTAAAAAACAAAAACAAAAATCCCAATGTTTATAAAACCGGAGCATTTTTAGTAAAAATAATAAAATAATACTTTTTGCGTTTGACGTGCGGCAATGAGAATGGAGCAATCGATATTTTATTTCGATTGTTATATTTTTTTTGCTAGTAAAGTAAAGGTAAGGTAAAAGTAATTTGATTAATATTAAATATATTTATTAATATACGTATGGATAATCTCAATATAAAAATCAAACAAGTTAAAACAATCTTATTCTCCCTTAATTTAATGAAATTATTTTAATGAATTTTCGATTAATCAAATGCTGATTGTTCTATTTCTTTTCTCGCGCGTCAAACGGAGCCTAACTCATATTCATTTTCTCTGATAATAAGTGTAAAGTATCCTATATGTGGGCGGAAATTAGGGAAGGGGTTAGATTTATTCGGACGAGAGTAAGAATAACAGTACAGTTCATAATGCCACAAGAGCAAGTATAGTAAGTAAAATCATCCAAAAATTAAAAAAGAATATGAAATAACCATAACAGATACGGGTGGACGTCCTAGACGAACTCCACAATGCCCTCCATACCACCATGTTTGGCCAAAAAATAGCGGAAAAGGTAATAACATAATATATAGGGGTGAATAATTAATTTATTTTTCCAACTCTAATTAATGGCAGGGTAAAAAATAATAATAAAATTATAATTACTTTGTTACTCCTCGATAAATGGAAGCTCCACGAGAAAACCCACTACTCTTTCTGAATCCACAAACATTGCCAAGCTTGAAAACTTTTCTTAAAAATAAAAATTGAGAGAAAAAAAATAGGAGAAACAGTAAATTTAAACCCACAAAAATCTAACAAAATCTCTCCAATCCCAAGTTACAAATAGCCACAAAAGCAATTTCTTCCGTTCATATCTCTTCAAGGGTGGAAACAACATTAGGGAACCAAAAAAAAAGTTTCAAAAATAGCGTAAACAAAATAATCAAATTCATAATAACGTACCTAAAAGAAATGAAGAGCAATTAGAAGCATAAACTTCAAAGAAGGAGCAAAATTAAAGGAAGTTAAAAAAAAAACATAAGAAATTCGATTACTTACACTTAAAATATACCATGACATTTCTTTTCTTGAGCAAATTGGTAACAGGTCCAGCATAGGCATACCAGAGCTCCTTGAAGAATTTTAAACTCCCCTTTTGTCACATTCTCCATTACAGCTGCATGCATTCTTCTCCACCTCACTCTCGAATGCATGGTTCAGATCAAACTCCATTAAAAACCCAATTGGTTGGTGTAGTTCTCTCTCAGTACAACATTACACCTGGCGAATGAAAAACCAAATACCAGAATATATTAATTTGACATGTGAAAACTGATAATTCGAGCTAGGTAAGATGAAAGCATTGGATGTAAAAGATATAGGTTTAAATGCAATTTTGGTCCCCTATAATGGGAATAATTTTACTTTTTGTCCCTTTTATGTTTTGAGTGGCAATATTAGTTCTCATCCTTTTCTTTTTTAGCAGATTTAGTCATTTTTTACGAAAAATTTTAGAAGATAACAGATTAACTCATTGGATCACTAGTCAAATCTAATTTTTTCTTCAAAATGATTTGTACCATGATGTTTTCAATCCATTTTATGATTCGTTTCCTCATGAATGTTCTACCAATTTAAATTGACTCACAATCCAAAATGACGGCTGAAACCCTAAATGGGTTGAACATTCATGAGGATTCAGATCATAAAATTGGTTGAAAAAGTACAAATCATTTTGAAAAAAAAAATAGGCTTGACTAGCGATCAAATGTTAATCCGTCAACTTCTAAAATTTTTCATAAAAAATTACTAAATCTGCTAAAAAAATGATGGGGACTAATATTGATACTCAAAACATAAGAGGGACCAAAAGTGAAATTAACCGTATTATGGAGGACCAAAAATGCATTTAAGACAAAGATATAAGACAAAATACATTCCTGAATTAACTGGAAAATGAATTAAAATAATAAATTCACTTAGAACGATAAAGAAAATAAATCACCTCTAGTTTTTCTGCTTCTGTCTTTAAGACTTGAAGTCACACAAACTATGACAATATAAAGCGAAATGTTTAGACAACATAAAGCACAACTAAATGACAATTTAGGAGAATATTAATAACACCAACTATGCAACAAAGTATACCTGATAGTCTACATATTCTACTACAAAGTTCACAAAATTACTTCAAACTTTCTTCCAACTCCAAATTTTCACATTGTGGCAAAAGATTCTGAGTCTAACATTGTATTATGAATCAAAACAGTAACTATTCTTAGTCTTATGACTACAGCCATAACTCCCGAGAATTTCCACAAAAGGCATCACAAAGACAAGGCATATAATTAGAACAACCTACAACTAAAAAAATACTTTCTATTTTGTTTTGATAAATCCTTATCCACTGCAGAAATTATCTAACCATATCAAAGAATACAAAAAATATTAAAATTATATTAAGTTTTGATATGAATTGAACATTACGATCCTTTGAATTAACATAAGATATACTGAAAATCAGGATAAAAGTGTACAAAATTCACTTTGCCAACTTTAAATAATCTTGAATGTATGACTTTTTACAAATATCAGTAAATGTACAAATCATAGTTTTTTATGCCATAATTCTAAAACTATCATAATAGATAGTCCATTATATAGAGTTTACAATTACTTTAATAATTTAAACTCTCTGAATGCCTATCGGTTCCCCCTCTAATCAATATAATTTGTCAATGAACTATCGCACAATGTAGGACTAGGACTATCATTTACAAATTGCAAATCATCTCCACACGGAATGATTCAAATTTAACATTAATCAATTTTACCATGTTGAGCTTCATAAACTTTAATCTCAATGATACAATGATATTCTTTTCATAAATATATATATATCCTAAAAGTTTGGTTAAAATTAAATAAATTTTTAATTGATTTGATCATTTATTTTTATCAAATTTAAATATACACTATACAAGTATTCATCGTACACTATTAATGTTTATTTAAAAAAAAGACAATAAAAGAAAATTAGATAATAGCTGTAAGTAATTAATTAATCATCATTAAAATAAATATATGAACAAATATCATAATTATTTATCAATCCACCAATTCACCTTCCTCAAAAGGCCTGGATCACGATATTCTACATTATGTAACCACCCAATAACACACGTTACGTTCCCTGAAAATAGGGCCGCAGTCTTTTTTAGCTATCTTCTCATTAAACGCACAAAAATGTCGTGTCTTGCTGCCCTAATTGAAAGTACAATAGTATTTAGTTGTGAAGAAATAATTCTAGTTAAAAATGTTATTTGAATCTCTGATTTACAATAATATCATGCTAATCCAAATCATCGCCCAAAATAGCAATAAATGTTTAAAAGATTTTTATTGTCTGGCAACTCATTCACAACCAATACGTAATACGGTACCTTTTCATATTCTATATCCATATCACAAAAATGGTTGGTTGAAGCACTTGATTATAGTAAAGTTAAAAGGGTCGTTGACATTTCTCGCATAAAATCAATAAGTTTGACTTCGAGTTATTTAAATTTTGACTTTTTTTACCAAAAAGTTATAAGTTAAAAGACAATCCTAATAATTAATTCTTCTCACAATTATATACCATTCCGATATTTACAATCAATGAATACAATTAGAAATCCTCTCAATTTTAATGATAAGTAATTGAGGATATTTATAATTAATGAATACAATTAGAAATACTTTCAATTTTAATAATAAGTAATTAAGGAGATATCTCCGCTATCACAAATTATATTGTAGTCATAAAACTACTAATTAATGTTGTGTCCTATGTACTTTTTTGATAGAGTTCAGAGTCACTTTAATGACCCGTAAATGTTCATTGTTTCTTTCCTAACTAATGTAGTAATATCATTTGTTAAAAGGATATTTTGCAATGTAATTTTAAAATTATCATATAACAACTGATATTATTTAATTAAATAAAATTATTCTTTTTTTAATTATAATTTTAGCAAAAACATCTCAATTTTATCGTATGAAAATTATAATTCAAGATTAAAAAATAAAATTTACATTGAGAGTTAAAAAATATGTTACATAAAAAATCTAAAAAAATAATAAAATTAGAACAAAAAAAATATCAAAATCATAATAAAATTTCATAAGAATCATATTTTGTCACCATACACATACATTCAAAAATTTTAAAACTATATTAAGTTTTGATATGAATTTAAGATTACGAACCTTTGAATTAATATTAGATAGACTGTAATCGGGGTAAAAATGTACGAACTCCACTTTTTGCCAACCTTAAATAATCTTGAATGTATGACTTTGCCCAATATCAGTAAATGTACAAATCATACGATCAATTGATCCCTCCACAAAGTGGATGATTCAAATTTAACATTAATCAATTTTACCATGTTGAACTTCATAAACTCTAATCTCAATGATACAATTATATTCTTTTCATAAATACATATATATACGAGTTAAAAGTTTTGTTAAAATTTAATAAACTTACAATTGATTTGGCCATTTATTTTTATCGGGTTTGAATATACACGATGCCAGTATTCATCATATACTATGAATGTTTATTTAAAAATAAACAGACAGTAAAAAAGACTAGAGAATAGATCTAATAAATTAATTAATCATCATTAAAATAAATATATGAACAAATATAATAATTATTTATCAATCCACCAATTCACCTTCTTCAAAAGGCCTGGATCAGGATATTCTACATTGGCTATGTAAAACCCATCCGATTTCACCACCCAATAACACACGTTATGTTCTCTAAAAATAGGACCGCAGTCTTCTTTAGCTATCCTCTCATTAAACGCACAAAAATGGCGAGTCTTGCTGCCCCAATTGAAAGTACAATAGTACTTAGTTGTGAAGAAATAATTCATATTAAAATGCCATTTGAATCTCTGATTTACGACAAGATCATGCCAACCCAGATCATCGTCTCCAGAATAGCAATGAATGTTTAAAAGCTTTTTGTTGTCTGGGAGTTTATTCACAACGAATACATCATATGGTAACTTTTTATAGTCTATATCGATATCAGAAACATTATTGGTTGAAACACTTGAGGTTGAAACTAAACAAAGAAGATAAAGAAATATGGCAAAGATGTTTAGAGCCATGAGCATACATGAGATGGATTCGCTATTTTGCTGATATTTATGCTATCAAGGAAGTCAATTTTTATAAGTGCTTCGCTCAGAAAACGACATAAAAGTTTCATTAACACTACAGCTATGGAATTATGATTTGTAAATTTAAAAGTTTTAATTTTTGTGCAAAAATATGGTATATAGTAAATGGACTTTAAATTCAATGAAATTTATACTAGATATACTCCCTTTTTTTTTTAATAGCCTCTTTTTTTAAATTAAAATTTCCCTTTTTATATTTTTTTATTGAAAATATAAACATTTGTCATTTAAACTATAAATTTATTAATTAATTAATTAAGATTAAATAAGACAAATATACTGATGACACAATCATTCAAATCATATCTTAATAACTATCCAAATCTTGAAACCACTGTAGACATAAGATAGTATATATTAGAGAGTGAATGTATTAATTGCTGAATAAGTGAATATTTGTTTAAAAACTGAATATTATATGTCCAAAATAAATAATATAGTTATGAATTAAGTATTATTTTGTGTAAGTAAACAATATTTTTAAAAAACAAGGGAAATAAGGGGAAATTTAAGAGAATTTGAAAAAAAAAAAATAAAGAAGAGAAGTTGAGAAAAACTTCATAAGGGTTGTGAGAGGAGAAAGTTTAAAACTTGCTGTTGTAGTAGCGGCAGCCATAGTGGCGACGAAGGAGCCGATTATGAAATATACAGAAGGAAGAAAATAGTGGATTAGGAATAGTCTGTTGATTTTTAATAGGATTTATTTTTATTTATTTATTTTGCAACTTAGATTTTTAGTCAGTTTCTCAAGTTTAATCAGTGGAAGGGAATTTTTTATATTTTTCAAAATTTAGAAGGGAGTTTGATATGTGAGTAAAATTGAGGAGTTTTTTTTTTTTTTTTATATTAATCCTAATATATATTGCAACTTATTTTTGGTTGGATATCATTAAATTTAACTCGTACAGTACCAAAATTAGGTGCACACTAAATATGTATTTTTTTTTTTATAGTAAATGGATTTTAATTTGAAAGAAAGTGAATCAATATATGTATTGGTGAGTGAATACATTGACTGGTGAATAAATAAATAATTATTTTAAAAAAAATAAACATTATAGTTATCAGAAAAGTAAATAAAAGATTTTTTTACAAATCCAAGGAGAAAATTGGGGAAACTTGAAAAGAAAATGAAAAATTGTAAAATAAGTAACGAGAAGTTGAAAAAAAATGAGAAAAAAAAACACACACCAGCGTGGGGGAGAGGGTGGAGTGGAGATTGGGAAGCAAGATGTATGAATACTAGAGATGGTACACATATGTCCACAAATAAATAAATAAAGAAGTTCAAAAATATTAAAATTATATTAAATTTTGTGATCGAACATGCATGTTCAACCCAAAATTAATTAATACTCCCTCCGTTCCGATTTATCTGTCACTTTAAAATTTGATTTTTGGTCCAATTTATCTGACGCTTTTAAACAAACGAGGTAAAATTGAGTTATTATTCATATTTTAACCCTCATCAAACTCTGAATCTTTTATTAATATTAACAAATTCAAACCAATAGTATTAATTACATGCACTAAAGTATTAATTATGGTAATTGGTAAAAGTACAATCTCTCGTTGGTAATACTAGTAAACCTATTTAATTAGGAGTAAAAAAGATATTTTATGAAACAAACCGATTCATTAAATGTGATTCTTAAGAACTATGAAAATCCGACAGATAAATCGGGACGGAGGAAGTAATAAGTGGAGATACCTTTAGATTATTTATATTAAATATAAGTGTTGTGGGTTTTCAATGTGAGATTCAGACAATCTTAATAATTTTTTAACCAATTATAAAATACCTTTAAGATATGACTCTTGAAATCTAAAAAAAAAAAAACACCGCAATACAGATCTAAATATACAAGATGCCGTATTCATCATTCACCATTGATGTTTATTTAAAAATAAACAGACAACAAAAGAAAATTCGAGAATAGCTTTAATTAATTTCATCATTAAAATAAATATATGAACAAATATCATAATTATTTATCAATCCACCAGTTCACCTTCTCCAAAATGCCTGGATCAGGAAATTCTACATTGGCTACATAAAACCCATCCGCTTTCGCCTCCCAATAGCACACGTTATGTTCCCTGAAAATAGGGCCGCAGTGCTTTTTAGCTATTCTCTCATTAAACACACAAAAATGTCGAGTCTTGGTACCCCAATCGAAACTACACCAAAACTTAGTTGTGAAGAAATAATCCATGTTAAAATGAAATTTGAATCTCTGCTTCATAAAAAGATCATGCCAGCCCAAATCATCGTCCTTAGAATAACAATGGATGGTTAGAGGATTTGTGTTATCTGGGAGCCCATTCACAACGAACACGTCATAAGGTAACTTTTTATAGTCTTTGTCGGCATCAGAAACGTTGTGGGTGGAAGCAGTTGAAGATGAAACTAAACAAAGAAGAGAAAGAAATATGGGAAAGATGTTTGTACCCATGAGCACGCATGTGGTGATTCGCTGTTTTTATCAGATTTCCGCTCTTGAACAAGCCAATTTTTATAGGTGGTTCGCTCACAAAACGAAGTAAAAGCTTTCATTAATACGATTATTTTAGTAAAAAATGAAGGAGAATAATAAAAGGGAAGCAGTAAATAATGCTTTCTTCATTAATTACTGCTATGGAATAGTGTTATATTGCGCCCCATCTTTATTATTCAACGCCCATTTTTTTCTAAAAAGATCATCTATTTTCTTAAGTACCACCATTTTAATTCTTATTTCTCTCCCTTTAATATTTATCGTCTGTTCCTCTTATTATTACCTAATTACCCTTAATCAATTTATCAAAAATTTTATAAGTCTCTTCTTAATTTACTAAAAATTTATAAAAATTATAATTGAAGTAGCATAAATGAGCGGAATTATAAATAAATTTTTTTTGTATTTTTAATAAATTGATTAAGGGTAGTTAGGTAATTTAATATATTATTGGTATTTTCTAATTTGTCATGAATAATTTAAATATAAAAGGGGCGCGAAATAAGCTTTTACATTTAACATTTTTTGTTTTTGTGAAAAAAATATGGTAGGTAGTAAATGCACTCTAAGTTCAAAGAAACTAAATAAATATACTCCGTTTTAAATTAATAATTTTTGTGGACAATTCATCACTTCATTAGAAATTACACTATATTTAAAAATGATACTATATTAAAAATTATTGAATTATCATCATTTTATTTTCAAATATAATAATAGATATCTATCCGTAGGGTATATAATATAATTTGCGGTGTCTAATATCAGTAAATGTACATATAATATGGTGGATTGATCCTCTATGAAGTGATTGGTTCGAATGTGACATGGATGACTTTGATCATGTTTAGTATTGGCTATTGGGATTTTTGTATAAAAACGCTAAGTTAAAAGTTGGGTTAAAATTAAAACCAATAACAATTAATTTTGATCATTCATTCTTATTTTATCTGACTATATACGTGACGTCGATATTGATCATTTATTATTGACATTTATTTAAAAAACAAACAGAGACCCCAAAAAAAAAAAAAAAAACAAACAAACAAACAAACATAGCAATAATTATTTATTCATCAATAAAATAAATACTTGAACAAACATCATAATTATTTATCAATCCACCAATTCACTTTCTTCAATTGACTTGGATCAGGATATTCTTCCTTCCATATATAAAACTCATCATATTTTGCCATCCATAAACACACATTACGTTTCCTGCTAATAGGGCCGCAGTCTCCTTCAGCTATCCTCTTATTAAACACATAAAAATTGTCAAGTATTGTTACCCAATAGAAAAAACAATAGAACTTAGTTGTAAAGAAATAATTTATATTAAAATGCCATTTGAATCGCTGACTGCAAGAACATGCCAGCCTCCCAGAATAGCAATGAATTATTACAAGATTTGTGTTTTCTGGGAGCCCATTCACAACGAACATGTCATATGGTAATCTTTCAAAACTGGGATATGGTTGATTGAATTGAAACACTTGAAGTTAAAACTACACCAATTAGAGAAAAAAATATGGCAAAGATGCTTCTAGCCATTCGCATTCACGATGGGGATTTCTTATTTTGCTGATATTTTTTTCTTTTATGGAAGTCGAATTCTTATATAATGGTTCGGCAGTTTCAAATTACTAATTTTTGAATTTTTAGATAATGGTTCAACTGTTTCAAATTATTAATTTTTGAATTTTTATATAATGGTTTGGCAGTTTCAAATTATTAATTTTTGTGAAAAAAAATTATTTTTGAATCTTTTATACGCATGTTTTCGATGTCTCATTACATGGTGAGTCAATATACTTACCTGCCTATAGTATTTAATATTGAATGCACATTAAATATATATGTATTACTCCTTCTATCCGTCCCTATTTATCTGTCACTTTAAAATATTCACTGTTCATAAAAGTCACATTTAACCAATCAGTTTGTTTGATAAATATCTTTTTTACCCCTAATTAAATACAAGTTACTATATTACCAAGAAGAGATTATATCTTACCAATGATTGTAATTATTAAAGTGTATGTAATTAATATTACTATTGGTTTGACTGTAATATTTCAATAGAAGATTCACATAGTTTGAGGAGAGATAAAATAAGAATAGTAACTCAATATCTCGTTTGTTTAAAAATATCAGATAAATATGATCAAAAATCAACTCCTAAAGTGACAGATAAATAGGGATTGAGAGAGTATTTTAAAATCATGTATTTGTATATTGTAAAATGCACTTTTAAGTTGAAAGAAAGTGAATAAATATATGTATTGGTGAGTGAATATATTCTTTAGAAAAAAAAAATATTATTGAGATAATGAATATTAATGTCAAAAATAAACAATATAGTTATCATGTAAGTAAACAACATTTTTTTACAAAGTCAAAAGAGAAAATGGGGAAAATACATAAGGGGCTAACTGACCCCATCCCTAGCCTGGGCCTGGGGCCGGGCCATGAGAATTACCTAGCCCAACAATACAGGGTGTGATGGGCATGTGCTTTGACCGGCTAGATTGTCATCCCTAGCCCATGGGAATTCGGTTATATTTGGCATGTGCTTTGACGGGCTAATATGACAGAAGTTTTGAATTCGGTTAACCCTATTTATTTACAAAAACAAAAATTTTTTTTTTTTTGTGTATCCCAAATATAAATAAGGTAGATGTAAAAAACAATCTTAATTTTAAAATATATTATTTTTGTGACTTACTGAAATATTTATGAATAGGATAATAGGTCCATACTGATTTATAGTGCATCTATTTATTACATGCTTGATATTTTAATTATTAGAGTGAAAAATGTTGTTAAAATGTGATTGAATGAAATGTTAATTGTAAGGGTACTTTAAGTGAGCAATTATATTATGATGCCAATGGCGGAAGGTAGAGCACTTAATGAGTTGGAGCTTCCTATTTCGCCTTACAATTTCATGAAACCCTGAAATACATATTTAAATTATTTATACAAATAGACTTTTTAAATGCTAAGATATAAAATCAAGAGAAAAACAGTTAAGATTCATAAACAATCACTTAATAAAAAAAATAGAGTATCAATTATGAGGTAGACTTGGAAACAGTATTTCTTTTGAATAAATTGTAATAACTTATTAGTCTAATTTCATGGCATAAAAATGTTTTAGGGTTTAAAGTGATTCACAAAGTGACCGTCAAAGTGGCGTATACAATATTATGGTTCAAAACTAATTATATTTATTAAATTAAAAAAAAAATTTTAACCGAGTGAATATTTATTCTTGTTATAGGTAAAAATTAATCAATAATACTATGAACGAAAAGGAAAAGGCTTGTAGGAATTTAAGAATTCTAGTGTCCTTTACATTTAACTTAACATTAACATCTCACCCACGGCCACAAACCAAATTAATAATAAAATTTAAAAATATTGGGAGGAAAAAAAAAAAAAAAAAAAAGAAAGAGTGAAAGCTACAAGGCTTGAAGAATGACTGATACACCTAAGAGTACAAAGATAAGTGGAGGGAGATCTTTGTCTTAGGGACTGTTTGGGTGATGGCCAAATTTTGATAACTACAGTTGCTTGGATTTGATGCTTTGTTCCCCATCCCCATATTAGACTCCTTGCTCTCCCGTCATTTTCTTGAATGGATTCTTTTTTTTTTTTTTTTCTTTTTTTTGTGCATGTACGGAAAGATAGTAATAGTGACTAAAATTTTTTATTAAATAATAAATATTTTATAAAATGTTATAGTTAATCTAAAAATATAAAATTACTTCATATCGGAAACAAAATTTGAACGCATAATCTTAATTAGGAGAAAATAAATTTTCATTTAACCATACCTCTTAAATTAATCATTTTTAATAGTAACTCATATATTCATTGAAAAACACTAGAACCATCATTATTAAAAAGATAAAAAATCTTCGAAGAGGTCCAACTAATGAATAAACGGTAAAAAATCGAATAACGTAATATTAAATAATAAACCTTATAATTCTATAGATAATATTAACTGGAATATAAAATTTTATTTAAGAAAATAAGAAAGAAGTATATATATATATATGTATAAAAAAAAAGCTTAAAATCAAAACCCAATGATTTAAACTTGTAGTAAAGGACATGGAGGTCCTAAATTGGATCCCCACCCATCCTTTAACAGTGTAGGATTTTTGAAATATTGTCTCCTAACTCTGGTTCTATACCAAACAATCCAATTTATGTTAGCGAGTGCTGCTGCCATATATGCATTGGGCTTTGTTCATGGTCGCCATTTTGGAATGTATTGTTGAGAGGAAATGGTGGGTTGGCAAAATTGAGTGATTGTGAACGTTTTTAACTTTTGTTTGGTCCTACTTCCAAACTCTGATTTGACCCATTACTACTGTTTGCGACCAATATCAATCCACTAAGCTTTTCTCTACAATGGACTTTGAATAAATTTCTCTTATGATTAAGCATACTCAAATGTAGTATTTGTGTGTGTGTGTTTTTTTAAGGCTTAAATATATTTTTAATCTCCTTAGTAGGGTTATTTCGATTTTGATTCCCTAATATTAGTCATATTTAAAATTTTCTTTTAGCAATTATAATTTTTTTATGAAAAAATTTAAAAAATAACAAATTAACTCATTTGATCGCTGATAAAACTTAATTTTTTTAATTCATTTTATGACTCGATTTCTCAAGAATGTTCAACCCATTTATATTAACTCATAATTTAAAATGATGGTCGAAACCCTAAATTAATTTCTCATAGATAAAAAATAACCTAAACATTAGAATGTTAATACTGTTATAAATATGATTGATTTCAACAGTCTTATCTTAAATATTTACTTTATCATATATTTTTTTTCTGATGACTTAAGTTTTAAATTTATCAGTTTTAAATAAGAAATGTTAATGACCAACCTATAACTTTTTATCAAAAGGAAATTAATTATAATCAAGGCTAACAAATGGAAATGGGGTCGAATAAGGGTGAAGAATCAGAAATCAGAATCATAGTATGATAAAAAAGTAAATTTAGAAGGAGTTATCAATAGGTGGTTTGAGGTAATTAATTAAGGTGGAAATTTTTCATCATTACTAATTTTGACTCTAACTTTCGTCGTTATGATTGATTTAAAAGCTGACTAAACTTTGTGCTTATCACATGCATTTATTTTAATCATTTTTAAAAATTTACACCATCATCCTTCACTGATGTGATCACGTCAAGCCACGTGTGCTTTAAATGTTATACCTAATTAACGTATTTAATTATTTTAATTCTTAATATTAAAATATGTTCTAACTCATAAATGTGATGAATAAATATTTTAGTAACTAATTAACATTAATAAAGCAAAATTTGATAATAAATTGAATCTCTTTTTCATTTAGTAATATATATGAATCTATTACACATCTCGTCTTATAATAATTATTATATTTAAAAATATTTTTCCATCTATTTTCTATTTCATTTTTATGTTGTTTAACGAACTAGTAATAACTAACAAGAACATAGCTTGATGTTTACAGATTTTGACCAGGGAATTTTTGCCAACTAAGATTCCATGCAATAGGGAAACAGATTTGGTGATGAATTCTCTAGATGGACAACAGCATATTAGTTTATTCAATTTAAAATACTATCATTATTTATATTATTACATATCTTCCCAAAAAATAACTTATTTATTTGTTTTTCTTTGAGGGGAAGAATATTAATTTATAATTAGACAGTAATAATCCAAGGGAAAGTTGACAATCATTTATCTTGTGGAACCGAAAATTTAGAGTAAACTTTTTATATATTAATATAATGAAATTTCAAAAATTTGAACACTTGTTATGTGAAATCTCGTTCTATATTGTTGATGTACTGAAGGAGTGATTTGTATACAAGTTTGAGTCTCATATGTTACTAATAATTAGGTTAACTATTTTAGTTTAGCAAGAACGAATGTTGAAAGTTATTGAATTAATTTATAGAGATATTAAAGCGGGATCCTAGTTTAGAAACTAAGTGCTATGTCACTTTTGAAGCACCTCTAAACTCAAGAGGAAAAATGGTAAGAGCCACCTCCAAAATCTCATTTCAGAAGAAACAGCGTAACATGGTCACAAAGTGTTTGAGTATTGAGATTTGTGAGAATGCAAAGATCTAAAGAAAAAGAGATAGATGTGAAATCCCGAACTCAGACGAGACAAATGATAGGAGCCACCTCTAAAGTTTTATTTCGGAAAAACTGAGAAACTAGACCATAAAATATTTAAGTGTTGGGTTTTGTGAGAAAGTAAAGATCCATAGGGGTAGGTTACTAATTGGGTTAACCATTTTGAACTACCAAAAACGAATTAGGAAAGTTATTAGGTTTGGACTAGGAAACACAAATTTTAAAAGTTATTGGCCAGAATTACTAAATTGAATTAACCATTTTGAACTACTGATGATGAATATTGATAGTTATTAAACTAATTTACGGAATTATTAATAATTTTAACAATTTTATGTTAAAAACGAATTTTGAAAGTTATTTAATCTAGACTAACAAACATGAATTCCGAAAGTTATTAGGTTAGTTTATAAGTGACCATACATGTTATAGCACTGCAATTTAGAATTAGAAACGTACCCAAAAAAAAAAAAAAAAAAAAAAAAACCGTGTGAATGCGATCATCTTTTTTTCTGTCCTAAATCTAAGGCACAAGAATCTCTACTAAATTCAAAACTATGGACTAAACCTGAACTCGTAGCACGCATGCATAGGGCATAAACCGGAAATTTGGATTAACAATGACTACTCTAATAGGCCACTCAAGCACCCCACACTCCACTACTTCCTAGGTGAGCGAAGAATATAAAATATTACTTTCTCCGTATTAAATTAATAGACATTTTAGAGATTTCATTGTTATCAAGGGAAAGTAGTAATTAATAATTTAGTCAAGTAAGTTTTTCTCTTTTACCCAACTTGAAAAGAAAATTACTAATGAAATAGTAGTTGAGTAATATGATTCAATACACTCACAAATTTTGAAAAAGAGTAAAACATGAAAAACTAAAAAAATTACCTTGATAATGGTAAAATGACAATTTATAAGAGATAAATTTTAACCTCTAAAAAGTCTATTAATTTAGGACGGAGGAAGTATTATTAAATTTTTATTTTTAACTTTAATTGATATTTTAAAATCACATAAAATCATATTAATTTTAATTTTACGATAAAATAATAAATACTAATCGTAAAAATATAAAAAATAAAAATATTATTATGAAGTATAAAGAGTAATTTATTAACTGTATGCATACAAACACACAGAGTTAATTAAATTATAGTATTAATTGGAATAAAATTGATTAAAGTAATAATTAGTGTGTGAATTATGAGGAAAAACAAAATCCAAGTGAGGAGATTAAGGAGGGGAATACTGGGGAGAAGAGAGCATAATGATGAAATCTATTGGCGGGGAATGAGAAAATCCCTTGGGGCACTACAAAATCCATTACGTTACATGCTTATCCTTTTTTTAACCACATGGGCCGACTAGTGCTTCCCCTTTTTTACTGTTCAAATTTCTCATCATCATTTTCCCAAACAAATTGAAATTGTTTCCTTTTCATTTTATATTTATAATACCCTTAATGATATAATTATACTTGGTGTATAGTAAAATAATAAGCATACTAGCAAAAAAATACTATCAGCAATCATTGTATAATAGTATTAGGGTTATAGTATAATGTGTCATTTAATAAATAGCAAGAAAATATTAATTAAATAGTAAAATAATGAATATTCACGAAAATTATCGCATTAAATGAGAAAATGATTATTTCTATCAAAGTGTTAAGTATACGATATAATTTTCTTACTATTAGAGCCTGTCTATTGAACTTACTCCAAATTTTGACATAAATCTTCATTTTGAAAAGTTTCATATAACTTTTTAACCAATTAATTAAAAAATGATTTATAACAACTATAGATTTTCGGCTGATCGATCTACTCAAATTTGTAAATTTTTATATATAAACGAAAGATGTGTTATACCATAGGTTATTATTATTTTATTTCAAGTTGCTTTTCTCACATTTATCATCCAAATTAACAATGTGTCATATATGATTATCCCAAATCATTTTATTTCTTATTAAATTAATTTTGAGTTCAAGGTGGAATTTCTAACTACTACTCCGTCCGTTCAAAATGTAAGTCGTTTTCACCCATTAAAAAATCGGTCAAAATATAAGTCACTTATTTACTTCTAGGAAATAATTCATTATTTTTACTATATTATCCCTATTTAATTTATAATTTTATTGGGATTTATTTTATTCATGACTATTCAAAATTATAGCACTATTATCAAAAATATATTAAATAAGGGTATAACATATTTAACTATTAAAAGTTATAGAAATTTTTAAAAATTAATTACAGTCTTAATATTTATATTTTGGTCAAAACGAATTATATGGGGAAGTACTGTCCTATTTGTAACTAAATTGCTTAGTAAATTTATAGCACCTACTTAATACTACTACGTACTATTTGTGTACTACCCATTGACGGCTTTTTTTTTATGTTTTACTCCAAAACTAAAGAATTCTGAAAGAACAAAGCACAAATTGAACATATCACTTGAAGGGAGCGATTTTGGGCGGCACAGCGTCGGCACAGCGGAACAGCGGCACAAGATACTAGGATTTTGGGCGGCACAGCGGCACGGTATTCTCCGGCGACTGATTCTGGTGGGTTTGGGTTCTCCGATCGGTGACAATTCTGGTCAGATCTTGGCGTCGGCGCTGCTAGTTTTCCGGTGGTACATCTTAGGGGATCGATCTTGATCTATCGGAGAGACCTCTCGTGGATTGATTTTGAGGTAGGAAAAACTCCATTATCTGATAATGGAGGAGTAAAGCTCAAAGGATAGATTGCTGGCCGGTTATGGCTCCACCGCCCGGTCAAGGGGGTCATCCCCCATCTTCTCCAGAAAGACTAAAATCTTTTTCCTCTCTATTCAAAGATGCCTCTAAAACTCCATTAATACCACCCAAGGAACCTGAATTTAGGAATGGATCATATGTAATAGAATACACAAAATCAGAATTTGAGAAGCTGACTGCACCCCACCGTCTAAGCCTCGTCGGAAAATTCAGCCACGGACGACCAACCATGAACGGAATTCGCAAAGCACTAAACTCTGTGGGCTTCCAAGGGAGTTTCGAAGTTGGTCTCCTGAACTCTCGCCACATTTGGATAAGATTTTCTTTGGATGAAGATTTTCAACGCCTTTGGCTTCAAACAACATGGGTCATAGGAGGTTTCCAGATGCGGGTACTGAAATGGACTCCCCGCTTCAAGTATGAAGAAGACCCTCCCATCGCTCCGGTGTGGGTTTCACTATACGACCTCCCTCTAGAATGTCAATCAGCTGAGTCGATCTTCTCCATGGCAAAGGTAGTTGGAAAACCCCTCAAAGTTGACCCTCCCACCGCCAAACAAACAAGGCCCTCGGTTGCCCGCTTCTGTGCCGAGGTAAATTTACTAAAACCCCTCCCAACATCAGTTCTAATTGGAGAAGAAGGCTTCCTCCAGAAACAACTCTTTTCATATGAATTTGTGCCTAAGTACTGCCTACGGTGTAAAAAAATTGGACATGATGAAAAAGAGTGCAAAGTGGGTAGAAATCCTTCTCTAAAAAAGGCTAGGGAGATTACAGATGGCAACGATGACAGTTTGGCTAAGCAAGTTCAGGAACAGTTGAAGGAAATAGAAGATCAAGGAAATATGGAGAAAAATCAAGGGAAAGCTGGGCCTTCTGGTTTATCTATTAAGGAAAAGGAGTTAATTCCAGTCCTTGCTGCACCCCAAAAGACGGCGAACTCTCGAATTGGAAACACAGGGGAACCCCCAAATACAAACAAAGCAAAATCGAAGGTAGTAGATAAGGCAAAGGAATCAGAATGGAAAATAAAAAACAGGGCTCAAGAGGAAAATTCCAAAGGCACAGAGGCAAATCCGGAATTCAAAGAGCAGACAAATGAGTCAGAATCAAATAATCTCCTTCCAATCCATGAAGAAACCGCAACTCCAGTGGCCATTCTGACTAGCCACGAGGATGATGAAGAAGAGGGTGAAAAGGCAGAATCCTTTGTATCAGATTCAACAATGGAGGGCATCACCGACTTCCAAAAAATGGCAGATGAGATTAACTTGGCGTTAGATAGCAGAGTTGCAATCCCTTTACAAAACCAAACTCGACTGATTCGGTCGACATCAGTTCCTCAAGATAAAGGCCAACTAATCATAGACTTCACAACATATTCCAGTGATCAGGAAGAAGGGGTAGTTTCAGACTCACCGCACTGGATGGAGGAATACCCGGATGATGAAGGTTTCACCATTGTGAGGAAAAAAAAGAGAAGAGGAAGACCCCCGAAATCAGAAGGAAATCGCCATTCTACAATTAAACGCCGATCAGAACGGCTTCAGGTCCGTAGTCTTACATCCTTTTAATATGTTAGCACACCTCATTTGGAATATTCGCGGGATCGCCAATATGGCATCTCTGCGAAGGCTGAAAGTTTTAATTGCTCGCTATAATATTTCGTGTATGTGTATAGTAGAACCAATGGTTAATATAGATAGGCTACGCAACTATGTTAAAATCTTACATTTTGATAATGCTGAAATTTCTGTAAATGGCAAGATATGTGTGATGTATAGAAAAGGCACTACGCTTAGGGTGCAGAAGAATACTGATCAATTATTATGCTGTGAGATATTTAATCCTGTGGTACCTACTCCTTTCTGGTTTTCTTGGATATATGCTAACACTTCCTACATCAAGCGACGTCAACTTTGGAAAGATCTGTTGGAATTCAGAGCTGCTCATCCAGGTACACCTTGGGCAGCTGGAGGTGACTGGAATGTCATACGGAGTATATCAGAATACAAGGGAGGATCTAACCCGGCTCAAACTCCTATCACCGACTTTAATGATTTCATTCATGCAGCTGATCTGCAAGACATCCCCACTGTTGGTCTTGAATACACTTGGGGAGGAAACAGAGCTTCAGGACATGTGCTAAAGAGGCTGGACAGAATCCTATTCTCAGAGGAATGGCTTTCTCTGTTTAAAGTATCCATAGTTCACAATCTTCCTAAAGCGGGCTCAGACCATAGCCCTCTGTTGTATCAAAGTGACCTAGCTACCCATTCTGGTCCTAAACCCTTTCGATTTCAGGAGATGTGGTTGCGCAGACCTGGATTTTTGAAGCTTGTCAAGGACTCATGGTCTCAACCATGCATGGGGGGAGGTATGCATGCCTTGGCAACCAAACTGAAAAGACTGAAGATGACACTCAAAGAATGGAATTTACAAGTCTTTGGAGACGTTTTTAAAAACGTAAAGCATAGTGAAGAGGAAATGATTGAGAAAGAGAAGGAATTCCAGAGACAGCCGTCAGACTCCACTCGCCAAGCTTACTCCAAAGCACAAGCGGCTTATTTCAATCGTCTTATGGAACAAGATGTTTTCTTGCGGCAAAAATCCAGGCTGAAGTGGCTCAAAGATGGAGACCGTAATACAGCACTCTTCCATGCGGCGATAAAAGATAGACCATTTCGTCACAGCATCCTCAAGATCAAAAATAACAATTCATGGATCACAGACAGAGTTGAGATTGAGGCTAAAGCAGTGGAGTTCTATAACAAGCTTTTATCTTCCGAAGGAGAACCAGATCCACAGACAATACGGACTTTGCTACAACCTATTCCTCAAGCCCTCAGTTCTGAAGACAGGGACAATCTTTTGTCCCCTCTACGTGAAGAGGAAGTTAAGGAGGCTGTTTTCAGTCTCTCTCCAGACAGCGCTCCGGGCCCGGACGGATTTTCGGGAGCATTCTTTAGATCAGCGTGGGAGATAATCAAGGGAGATCTTTTTTCTGCATGTGCTGAATTCTTCAGAGGGGTCCCCATGCCAAGGGAACTGGGCAGCAGTTTCATTTGTCTCATTCCCAAAAAACAATCGGCTTCAACATTCTCCGACTACAGGCCTATAAGCTTATGCTCATTCACAAGCAAGGTGATCTCAACTACTCTAAAAAATCGTCTGCAGACTCTCCTCCCAAAGATAATATCCCCTGAGCAGACAGGATTTATGAAAGGCAAGGAAATTATCGACAACGTTCTCCTTGCTCAAGACCTCACTCAGTTCATGGAAAGTAAAATCGCTGGCCTCAACCTGATGATAAAATTGGATATGGAGAAGGCTTTCGACAGGGTGTCCTGGAGCTTCTTGGAACAGATTCTGGGAAAAATGGGCTTCCCCATTCGGTTCACTGATTTATTGTTAAACGTTTTGAGAGGTGGCTGGTTTTCAATTCTGTTAAATGGTACTCCGGCCGGATTTTTCAGAGCCTCCCGAGGTCTCAAACAGGGAGATCCCTTGTCTCCCCTCTTATTCATCATTGCTGCAGAGGCCCTGTCAAGAGGTCTAAAGGAAAGGGTCAGAGAAGGAAAAATAGCTCCATATCATTCACCCCCAGGCTCCAACATCATAACTCATCTTAGCTTCGCTGATGATATTATGATTTTCACCAGGGGTACTCAGAAATCGCTTAAGAACTTGAAGGAATTTTTGAGGCATTATGAAAAAGGATCAGGACAAAAGGTGAATTTTTCAAAGAGCGCAATCCTTTTCCCTAAGCGGTGTTCTCCTGCGAGAAGAGAAAAAATTCTCAACATATTAAGGATGCAGACTGGTTCATTTCCCTTCCCTTATCTTGGCTGCCAATTATTTGTAGGAAGATCAAAAAGAGAATATTTCAGGCCGCTGCTGGAATCAGTTGAATCCAAGATCAAAAGTTGGGAAAATAAGTTCCTAACTCAAGCGGGGAGGGTAATGCTGATAAAATCTGTTATTCTCTCAATCCCAATCCACACTGCCTCCAGCTATTGGTTGCCAAAATCTGTAATTCAGGAGCTAGAGAAGAAATGCCAAAGATTTTTGTGGGGAAACACGACGAAGGAAACACGGAGACATTGGCGCGCTTGGAACCGTCTTACGTATCCTACGGCTCAAAACGGATTGGGAATTAGACAGATTCAGGCCATTGTGGAGAGTCTTTGGGCAAAGCTTTGGTGGAAATGGAAGAAGGGCGAAGGTCTATGGGCTAGGTTCTCGGCTTCACTCTCCCACACTGCAAGAATGAAGACTTCATGGAGAAGAATATTGTTGCTCTCCCAAAAGCTAAACCCTCTGGCCAAAACAATAATCATGGATGGCACCTCACTCTTTTGGTTTGAAAACTGGTGTGATCATGGGGTAATATGGAATTCTACCTCGCTTCCACCTTTCCCGAATCTCACAGTCAAGGAATTCTACATCAATAGGAGCCAATACTTAGAGCAATTACAGGGGGTCATTCATGAGCCTCTATCCACCCTGCTTCAAAATCTAGAAATGGATTTCATAGACTGCCCAGACAAGTTGATATGGCGGTCATCTCCAAATGGCAATTTCAGTGTGTCGCAAGCCTACAAGGATATTTCTAAGTCCCAGGAAACCTTCCCCATGGCTCCCAAAATCTGGAATCCGAATTATCCTCCAAAAATAGCCCTTTTCTTGTGGCGTCTTCACAATCAACTCCTGGCCTTCCCAGATGTTCTTAGCAGGATTGGAGGTAAGTGTGCTTACCCGTCGAGATGTTGCTTTTGTTTAAATCATATGGAAACATTGGAACACTGTTTTTTTGATTGTCTGAAAATAAGAGCCATTTGGGACCGGATTTCAGCAGCATCTGGAATAGGCTTGTCAAGGCTTTCAGGTTGGAATATCTGGAGAAATTGGCACACAGGGACAAATAGAACAGTGGACAGATTCTGGATTCTGGTACCGGCTATTCTCCTATGGTTGATATGGAAATTAAGGAATGCGGCTTTTTTTGAGGGCACCAAGCCAAATTTGGAAGATTTGCTGAAAATGATAAAACAAGAAATCCTTCTCATCATTTCTGCAGCCGACCTCCCCCGCTCCAGGATGAGAGGCAAAGTTCAACAGATTAACTGGAAGGATTATTGCTCCTCAAACTTGATGGTAAACTCAGATGGATCCAAATCCTCTATGGGAACAACTGGCATAGGTTTCTTGATTAGGAACAGTTCAGGAAGATTTATTTATGGGGAGACAGGTCAGATTGAAGCAGAAAGTGCAGTTCAAACAGAAATTCGAGCTCTTCATGCGGCAACAAAATTTTGCAAACTCTCAGATTTTAGGGAAATAACTTTTCTTACAGATAATGAAGGGCTGGTCAAAATGGTCACTCAAGGAGAAAATTTCTTTTGGAAGGAGTACAGGGCTCTTGTAGAGATATGTCTTTTTGTTAGACAGAGCTCCTCAAATATTCGCTTTATCCCAAGGGAAGGCAACGCCCCAGCAGACTTCATGGCAAAACTTGGTTCTCGAGGCTATGTTCTCAAGCTCAGAAATATAGAGGAAGCGCCATCAAGGCTTCGTGGCCTTATAGCATTAGATGCTACTTATACATCGGCATTACGTATTAGACAGTAAGTCTCACTCCTCTTGATACTCTACATAAGATGGTCTGGTAGTAGTAGGTTGTCTAACATAGCTCCGCACCCCTATTTTGTTCAGTTAGCTTTAGGGGACGAATTGATTAGGGTATGTTTTTTGTCTCTGATCATGTACTGAAACTTCAATGAATCAATGGAAGGGTGTCAACCCAGAAGGTTCCTTCAGTCCGCATCGGACTGAGGAACTGTTTCCAAAAAAAAAAAAAAAAAAAAAGCACAAATTGAACAGAAATCATAACTCAATGATCATTAAAATAAATTGATCGCTTTTGATTTGTTTGATAAATTAAAAAGTCATTTATTAAAGTAAACTGATTATCTTTGATATGTTTGATAATACAAAATTATTACTTTATTAATTAAAATATGTATAATTTTTTTTTTAAAAAATAATCAATTTATACATTACATATAAACGAATTATTAATTTATACATTACATATAAATTTTGTGCATTTTTCATCATATTCCGATGCAAAAAAAAAAAAATCAATTAATCCTTCAAATACTTGTTACAAAATCGATAACTTGTGCGTCTCTGTTTGAATCATAACGATTTCAAGCCTGTTAGACTTCTGACATAAGGCTCAACTAACAAAATCGAAAAACCGAGATAGTTTTGGGTCCGGTCGGCAGTGGGCGAATAAAGCGAGTGGTGGTCTAAACTCTAAACTCTAAACTCTAAACTCTAAACCAAGTTTATATATTTAATTATTAGGATAGACTGGAGGAGAGATCGATGTAGACATCCACATGCAAACATGCTACTTCTTGTCCTTTTTCTTTTGTTTTTTTCCACACTCTCACTACTGTTTTAGAATATTACTTATTTCTTTTCTGTTTTTTTTTATATATTAATATTATGCAGCAACTTGACACCCCCTTCATGCAACAAACTTTCCATCATTTCCTCTCCAATATTCATCACTCTCCCCCCTAAAATAATAATTCAATTATATTATATCAAATAATCCTATTTGAAACTTAATTTTTATCCCACAAAATTGTTTATTTTTTTGTTTTTTAACTATTAATATATACCATTTTACCTTCATTACTAAAATCAATATGATTATGAATGATTTTTTTATAATTAAAAATATATAATAAATATTTTATATATAAAATTTTTATTTAAATGAAATTATTAGAGAGAAACTATCATTTTTTGGTTGCTTGGCACATCATATATACCCCATATCGCAAAACGCCATAATGTAAATATGTGAAAGTAATGTTCCACAAAATATATATATATATATATATACATAAATTTTTAGATCTCAATATTAGTGGTAGATATCTTCGTTTTGTCATGTACTAACTTCGTACCCTCAAATGTATTTAAATTCATGTTTATTAAATTATTAACATTATATCTGTGACTAATAATTTTATTGAAAATGGATTGCTAGCTAATGAGATGTTGGTTATCTAAATTTAAAATAATTTGGATCGTTATAAAAGGAAATTCGTAATGTAAAAAAAAAAAAAAAAATTATCTCGTCAAGTTGATTTTGCAAGAAATTATACCATTCTAATTTTGGCGTTAATCATAAGATTAAATTTAAGTATTTGCTTCATGTCGACATTATTGTAAAAACGACACTTTCATATGTCAAGACAAATAAACGCAATAACTAAAAAAAAAAAAAACCCGATAGTACTGTAACAAATGATGTAGTAATAAGATAAGTTGTAATAGAATAAAAAACAGATTAAGTGGAAAAAAAAGTTTAATCTCAAAAGACGAAGGCCAAAATGTTAAATATTGAAAAGTCATGAATTACTTTCTTGATTGTCTAAACAGAAATTTGCGTCCTTAAATTAGTATTAATAATTAGTTAATGGTATGTTGAACTTGAGAAGTATAGAGGGTTAAGTGACATAACAAGAAAATAAAATGAGAACAAAATTTGTAGTGATATTTTGAAATAAAAAGCTATATGAAGGAAGATTGTGGTTTTGTTCAAGGTACTTATTAAACTCTTATCAAAGAGTGATTTGTCTTTATTATGAACTACAATAAGGTCTAAGGCAAATTTTCTCACAAAGTACAATGAACAATTAAATTTTAATTAAATTGCAATTTTTTAATTTGAACTTGAAGAATTTAAATATTTCATTGATATTTTGTGTATAAAGCTTAATATATAGCTAAATATCTATGAAAATCCGTTCGTGAATGAAATAATACAATATAATGGCTACAACTCTTAAAATGATCAAATTTTTGTTTAAAATATTAATAACGTAATTGTCTTTTTAATTTATATATTACCGTTTGTTCATGTATAAATTCACAAATTTTAATTTAAATTTTCTCTAAATTTGTGCTATCGTTTGTACAACTGAAACAATCACAAACTAACAAAAAATTATTATTCAAACTTTTATCACTAATAAAATCGTACAAATAAACCCTCAAATTTAGCCGACACAAATTAACATTTTAATTTGTAAACTACTAACTTACAACACATAGAAATATTTTAAAGGTACAAAATTAGTAACAAATAAAGACATTATACTACCGGGACATGCTATAATCATTCTCGTATGGTGTTACCCTTAGCTCAAGATTATGAGAGTACTAATTTAAGGACGCGTAATTTCACTACCAACCTTAATACAGAGGAAATGAACATTCACACCAAACTCTCAAAAAAAAAAAAAAAAAAAAAAAAGTGCAATCATGTTACAGTTTCATTGGATGACAACCCATCACAGACAATATTGGATCATGATATAAAGTGGGATTTGATATCGGGCTGCACCACACTATAGTTACTGAATATATGCAAATTTATATACATATTTGTTGTGTCACACTGTGTGTCTGTGTGTAGGGCATAATATGATATAATATTGGTGCCACTTCTCCTACACTTCATACTACTATGAGTCTATGACTTAGAATAGTCACGTTCATGGCTGTTGATTTGTGCTCTTAAGGAGAACAAAAATTAACATTAAACAAATGTCGTATGTAAGTGGGATTTGCTGTGTTAGAATTCCTCGGGTCTTGAGCTGCTTCTCTGGGGATTCCCACTTCCCACCCCCCTAATCTATGCCTGTATCTAACCAGGGAATGTATGCATATAGAAATTATATTATAGTATTAAAATTCATTGTTTTTAATTATTGTCAATTAATTAATAATGAGAAACACTTTAATATTTTAGGTTCCTCTTAAATGTCTTTTATTTTTTATAACTAATACGTCAAATTATATTGTACTCCCTCCATTTTCATATATTAAATGTTTTAAGAGATTAAAAATAAATTGTATTAATTAAGGTTTTACTATGGAGGTGATTTTGTTATTTTTTTAATTTTATCATTTATCAAAATTTATGTTTTTATTAAATTCTACCACTAACTACTGTTTTTTTCTTTTTTATTAACAACTAATCTCCTCTCAAAGTTGGGGATAAAAAAAAAATTTACTCGATTAAAGCGATAATTACTACTTTCTTTAAATAACAGTGAAAATTATAAAATGACTAATACTTGTATACAGAGAAGTAGTTTTAAAATTACATGTTCAAAATTACTGTATTAAATTATTTATTTTTATAGAACAAATATTACAATAAATATATATTATAATTGTACAATATAATTTGTCTTGGACTTCTAGTTCTTGACCCTCTCGAGATTCATCTGGAATGTTTTAGGGGATCCATTAGTCACCATTCAAATTCAATAAAATTGGAAGAATGGTGAAGATTTTTTAAACTAGTTTTTCCTTTTTGTTAAACTAAAACATTCTAGTTTATAGTTTTCGGTCGATTAACACGTTTGATGTATTATTTTTGGGACAAAAAAGAATGTCAAAAATTCTAAGCTAAGATCCAATTCGACAAAACCCTTCACGTGAATTTAAAGTTGGAATAAGATTTCAATAATAGTAGTTAATATGAATGGATAGTGATTTTTGTCTCCCCCGCATATTAGTAGTACTTGAATGGAACAAGCGTCAAACCTAATCTCTATAAGCCCACGTATATCTATATATATATACTTTCACGTCGCCCACCTGAGCCATTTTTGTCTTCTAACTCTTTGTTTCCAAGGATATTCCTTTTTTAGCGTGTCCGAAAGAATGCTAGGAAATTGTGAGAAGATGATGGTCGTCTCCTCTTCATCAACAACTAGTCATCAATGGCCACCACAGCCACAGGTTTTTTTTTTTTTTTTTTCTCATTTTTTTTTTGTCATTCATTCATTCATTCACTCATCCTTCTCTTTCAATTATTCGACAAAACATGTCCCCATTTTTTTCTTTTTTTTTTTGTTGCTTTGCTCTTGGAAGGGAATACTATGTTTCTTGAATTGTTAATTTTTTTCTAGTCACCGCCCTCTTCACGTCTTCCTTTCCTTTTTCCCTGATCTCTTTGTTGTTTTCTGCTCGGGTTCAGAATCAGAATCATCAGATAGATGATCAGAAAGGGTTACTGATCAATATGGATTCCTCTGCAAGTAGGGTTTTAATGGAGAAGCCAAATCAAGAACAACAGCAGCAGCAGCAGCAACAAGCACCACTGAAATGTCCAAGATGTGATTCATCAAACACTAAATTTTGTTACTACAACAATTATAGTTTGTCTCAGCCAAGGCACTTTTGTAAGGCTTGCAAGAGGTACTGGACTAGAGGTGGAACACTCAGGAATGTTCCAGTTGGTGGTGGATGCAGAAAAAACAAAAGGATTAAAAGACCATCTTCTTCTTCTGGTAATGATCATCATCAGGCAACTTCTTCATCTTCAGCTCAAACAGCAGCAGCATCTTCAAACCCTAGTACTACTACTACTACTTCAACTACCCCAGGTCATCAGTTAGATCTATCTTCATCAGCAAGCCATATTAATCCCTTGTTTTACAGCTTACTCACTGGTAATGCTAATCATGACCTCAGTAACCTTGCATACCCCAGATTCAGTACTTATGATGATCATCTTCATCAGCCACAAATGAGTGATCTTGAATTAAGGTTTTCATCTGAGCTTTTGGCACCTGCTGATTTTAGGAATATTCATCATGGGTTCAATTCAACTACTACTAAGCAGATTCAGGATGTTATTAATCCTTCAAATATCTATAATCCAATCTTTGGATCATCATCATCATCAGTTAGTTCTAGTTCTACCTCAACAATTGGTTCCCTCCTCCTGGCTTCCACCCTCCAGAGACAAAAATTTGGTGTTGCAAATGGCTTTCATGGGGGATTTGAGCCATATGAAGAGATTCAACAAATGGGGAAGGATGTGAAAATGGAAGAGGGTCAGAATAGGATGGAGTGGGGTGGCCATAGTCACAATACTGAGCAAATCAACTCTTCTGATCAATCCCTTTTCTGGAATAATACAACTGGAATTGGTGCTTGGCTTGACCCTTCCAATATGGGATCTTCTGTTCCTTCTTTGATCTAGTAGCATACCCTATACTTCCTTAATTTCTCTCCTCCTCCTCCTCCTTCTCCCTCTAAATATTCTTATCGCCAGAGTAAAAAATTAGTATTCGAGTGACATATATTTTGCTCTGATAATATGGATTCCTTGAGGTCTCAGTAGTAGCTTTGCTCTTTTTTCCATCAAGTTTTTGGTACCTAGGCAGCTTTGTTTGTGTTTTTAAGTGCTTTGTTAATCTTTCATAGTACATCTTATTGGTCAAATGGATTGGTGGGTGGTACAAAAAAGGAATGTTAGAGGGCGGGTGGGGGTGGGGGTGGGGGAGGAAGAAAAAGTAAAGATTCCGAATGTCGAAGGAATTCATGATGAGAGGAGATGGGATCTGAGTGATCATGTCAGCTGCAAAAAAAAAAAAAAAAAAAAAAACATCAGCCTTTTTTTTTTTTGAAACTTCAAAGGTTGAAGAATCTCATTTGCGCTGAGAGGAACCTCGGATCCTTTTGTCTCGTCCAGAAAATGTTCAAATTTATCATCAAGAACTACTACAAATTTGGTGGGCTATCTTGAAGATCTAACATGTGGATTCATTTGCAGTACTCCAAATTAAAGTGAGTTTGTTTTTAATCTTCATTTTGTGTATATATATAATTAATATCATGTGAATCAAACTTGTAGCTCTTTATAGTCATTTATCTTGTACTATTAGGATTTGCTCGGGGTACAAATGTTCCATTTTTTTTTTTTTTTCATTTCCCATTTTTATTGTTTTTTTCCCCCTTGGGGGAGGGGGGTTGGTGTTAACTTAATTAGAAATGAAGGGTTAGGGTTGGTATATTGGGGTATACAAGAGAGGGAGATTTTAGAGACTCAATGTAAGATGTTTAAAGTTATTAATTTGTTCTTGTTTTGAACTTGATATGCATCATCTATCCAATGTTGTTGTTTTTCCTTCTTCCTAGTACTACTTTGTACTTGTGTTTGGGACTCAATTTCTATTATCATCCACTCCTAATTTTAGGGAGTCCAATTCTTATGCCAAAACTAAGTTGGAAACTCAGTAGGAGTAGATTAATTGAATATGAATTTCGTAACCGATTCACGAATATTAATTGAACGATTTAAATCGACAAAGAATGTTATTCTAATGGACTTGAATTGCCTGGTTAATTGAATGGTAGAATTTTGATGGAAGTACATGCATATGAGTGCACTATGTTTACTTTAAAGCTGAGTAAACACATGAGGGTTTTCATGAGTTGGCTTCATCTCCAAAGTCCAAAGTAAGTACTTCCAATGTACATATGTGAATAAGTAGTGCACTTTTTTAGAAGTGAAAGGGAGAGGGGGAAGGTTATAAATGAAATTTCTCACCAAATGGTCTTATTCCTTTTAGTTTTGTTGTTAATATGTCCATCATCTTTGAATGTGACTCTTCATAACATTTTGGTTTAGTCATTTAATTAGTTGGATAATCTCTTTGTAATGCTAAAAACTCGTGCATTTTTGTGGGTAGATTGCCATAGTTACCAATAATTCAACTAGGCTCCAATCTTCTAAATGAATATGCATGCTACAAGTTTTGTTGGGAAGTAAACATTCTTCATCATCCACAGTTGCATGTTACTTATATCTGTTTTGAAATAATTAGAATTGTTATTGACGAGAGAGTTGTAATTTAGTGGTTGACATTTTCTTCCAAACTTTGACATCCTTCTTTATACTTAAAAAAAAAAAATAATTATTTGATCACAGAATTCGAGGTATATGTATCTTTTAAAAATGTATAACTCTAATTTTGAAATATTATATATCATATATAATTATGGAATTTATTTGGTAATTTGCTTTATGATAGATATGGGGTATATGCACTTTTAGTGGATGCTGGAAATGTTGAATAATAAACTTTGTCCAATGCTTTTGGAAGATTGAGTTACGTTTGATGCTTTGCTATGTACGAACAATGGAACAGCCTCTCTCGTTAGAACACTTTCAACTAAGACAATGACTTGCTGTTGGCTATGGATCCTTACATAAGTCCTCAAATCTTATTCAAAATTAGAGCCATAGATCTATTGCTAAAAATTATATTAAAATTATTTCTTTCATTTTTAATTTCTGTGTAAATTATTTTATTTTCGATTTTTATTGAGTTGATTAATTTGCATTTGGGCTAATTATTACTTTATTTTTTGACTGGGAGGTAACTATACTATTATATCTAAGACTTTTCCTCTTTTCATCCCTTACAAAACTTCTGTATCTCACTAAAATAGTTCCAAAAATAATTTTTTTTAAGGGAGAATTAAAACTAAATCAATCAATTATAATTTTTTTTAATCCCTATCTCTCACGGTACTTTGAACTCAGACATTCTTGTCAAATTGATCATCGTATATCATATAATAATTTTAAGTTTCATATATGAATATAATGGTTAGCCTATGTTTGCTTGTATTTTTTTCCAGGTTAGACTATATGAATATGATGTATTTTTTTCCAATCATGTAAGCCTCTCGTTACATTAAAGAAATGGGATTTCTCTTAAAAAAAAGAAGGATAATAAATTAAATAATTTTGTTTTAAAAAAAGGTATTTTTTCCAGAATAATTTGCTTGTTAAATAGAGAAAATTTAAGATTA
Organism: Knoxia roxburghii; assembly: GCA_030378225.1. Classification (NCBI taxonomy): domain Eukaryota; kingdom Viridiplantae; phylum Streptophyta; class Magnoliopsida; order Gentianales; family Rubiaceae; genus Knoxia; species Knoxia roxburghii. Next base: position 41,313,719 of record CM059420.1, on the reverse strand, counting down.
AAAAATTTAGAATTATATTAAAATATGAAGCATCTTTTTTTTATTTGTTGAAGGCATAGTATAGTATAATTGGAAAAGGCAAAATCCACTAACACAATTGACGGCCATAGACAACGGTGCGGCGGTTCCGGGGTTTTAGGGTTCTGTTCAATGCAGACCCATAGTCCGGATTCCTATAATAAGAAGAAATTGTTTACACCTAGGGTGTGCGCTATGCAGATTGACTCGAATAACTCGTCCAAATCGTAGTAATTCGGGTTAATTGGTTTGGATTATTTGGGGTTCGAATGGATAATCGATTAAGAAATACGGTTAATTAGGCGGGTGTGACATTTGAAATTTTTATTCGGGGCCCGCCCGAAAACCAATTAAAAAATAAGAGCTAAACTTATAATTTTTACTATGGTTAGTAAATTAGGTAATGTTTCTTATCTTTCATTTCATTTTTTCATTTTTCAAATTTTGGGCAGTCGATGCTTTTCGTCGTTCTCACGTCGCTCTTCCATAAGAGATCTTGATTCCTCTGTTTTCCACTGCTAAGTTACAATTTTTATTGCTAAATGTGCTGCAATTTTCCCGTTGCCGGCTTTAGTAATATTTAATTGGATTAATTGGATTGGATCCCTAATCTTCGATCCGAATATGTTTATTTGGGTTAATTTGATAACCGAATCGAAAACCAAAAACCGAATATGCTTATTTGGTTCGGTTCATAGCTTATGCGGTGTGGTTTGTGGGCGGATGAAGTTAGTCTAAAAAAACTGAATAAACTGAACCGAATAAGCCATTTAAACCAAAATTGCCCGAATAATCACCCCTATTTACACCTAAACTATTGACCCAATTTTGAAAAGTTACGGCTTTATTTGGTAAAATTATTGGGAATCAGAATTGGAATGAGTATGATAAAAATAAGAATGAGTATGAATTTACAATTATTATAACTTTTTATATTTAGTTTGTTGAAGAAATCAAAATCAAAATGTAATAATATATAATTATAATATATATAAATATAAATATAAATATTACTTATTATAAATATAATATTATAAAACTTATTTTTATAGACATGCGATTAAATGTGCGACCAAAATGACTATGTATTTGGTGACGGGAAATCAAACCCAAGAAAGACAGGTATGAAAATGCAACAATTTAAATATCATACCCACATTTTCATTTTAATTCCGACAAACAAACACAATATATCATTCTGTTCATTCTCATTCTCATTTCTATAAGCAAACAAACAGCCCATAAATATAGTTTTACTGAAAATTGTGTATAACTAGTCTATATTATTACAAGTTATTTTTTCTTTGGCCAACGAGTTCAAATTTTTCTAGGACTTTTATGTAATTTTAAAATTTTATGAACAAATAATGAAAAAAAAATCAATAATTTTAAGGTAACAGTAAACCAAACTCAAATAAACGCAATGTTTATCTAAATAAAAAATGTTGACCAGGTTTAAAGCAGGTTGATATAATTCAAATCAAATAAATAAAAATAAATTTATATCAAAAGAATAAAAATTAAAAATATTAAATGGTTATATATCTTGTAGAAGGTTTGTTTTTTCATCAACTCGTATAATTTACGTGCTAAAATAAATCTAACTAATTATTTTATTGACCCATCTAAGCTATAATCTATTTGACACAAACCAATTAATCAAAATGATGAATTGAACAAATTATTTGAAATTAGATTGATGGATCATGGATCATATTTTAGAGCTCCAGACATGAATAGTAAGTGACAAGGCATAGATTTGATTACAACTTTTATCGCAGTCATTTGTCTTATTTGTAATAAAAATTGTTATAATAAATAAAATTAGAATTATGGAAGAGCTGGCATAATCGTAACGACGAAGAAATGAAAGCGGTGGAAAGGAATGATTAAAGAAGTGAGGAAAGCTGGTTGGGTGCTTTTTGAGGATTAGTTGAATCAATAGCGACGCAATCTTAAAATGGAATGCCAAAGATGCGATATCATTCTGAATGAACCATATGGAACATGACAAGTAGCAGCTAAGTAGCACAATCTGCAAATCAGATTATGAATGTGCCTTTGATTATGATACCATTTATGTTATATTTTATTTAGTGACACTTCCATTAAATTAATTAACGTCCAAGAAACCCCCCCCCCCCCCCCCCCCCATTAGGGCTGTTAATTGAGGTCAGCTTGTTGATTTTGTATTGAGTTAAAAAAAATATATGATTTTGCCCTCAATCGAATCCGACTCAAACCAAACGGGTTAGAAAATCCCAAACCCTTACTCGACCATTGTTGACCAACTTCGATTTAGGGTTGGTTAACCCTCCAACCTACCGAAACTTGATCCTCAATGGGTTGACCAAACCCTAACTCAACCCTCTAACTCGATTTTTTCAGTAATATTTTAAAAATACCATCAGGTCAACCCGTTGACTCGATGGGTTGACCTAATTATGACAGTGGGGGAGATTTTTGACATGACCCGATTTTTTTCTCTCTCCCCCTCCCCCGGTTCAACATTCAAACCCGAACCTAACCTGTTTCGTGTCAATTCTGTGTTTGATTTTCGTGTCATGTTAGAAATTACTAACTCTACCCACCACCTTAAACAATACTTTTTTTTTTTTTGTTTAAGGTGACATATATATAATAAATTTGAAGTCCTTGCATATGCATGCGACAATTTTTAATTATCAGAACCTGATTTTTAATTCGGTTTTAATAATTTTTAAATTCAATTTTAAATTGTCCAAGTCATACATTCAAATCACTTTTATGGTGGATTTTTCTCCATTGATGATCATATATCTATCTGGGGGTTCCGCAAATCCCCAGCGATTCTCTATAGAAGCTCCATAAATTCTTTGTCCATTGTTGGCGGATGAATGAGTGGTCTCTTTGTGGGTGTGGTACAACATGTATATCTTATGGATCATGGTCATGGATATGGAATCGTCAAAGGATTTATTCCAATCTGAAGACGTGCTTTTAGCAGTGTTCAAAAAGAATGGGAAATCGGAATGGTTCTATGCTAGATGTTTCTTCACACCATTGTGCTTTATTCCCCTTCTGGAACTGACCCATAGGTCAATTTTTATTTTGGATGGGACAATGTATTTAATTATATTATATATTTAAATTATTATATGAAAAATTTCTTGGGTTGAGTTAGTGTTTGAAATTTAATAACTCTTGAAAATTTTAGTTAATGATGTCCACTAACTTCAATTAGGAAGTTGACATTGTCTTAAGTTTTACGACAAATCTGCACAAATGTAATTATTTATTGGTGCAAATAAAAAGTTGACACGTCCCATGAATTAGGAAGAAATAAAGAAATGGCTTCAAAACAATGTGGGAGGAGTTTCTTATTTTCAAAGTGTAGTAAAATAAGGTAAAAATTATAGTCTCTTTCTTTGTTAAAAAAAAAAAAAAAAAATCTCACAAATCAAAACATTATTACTGTTCACAAGAAAATAGTAAGTAATCAATTATGGTGTGATTCAAGGCAGCACCGAAATTTTCTTTAATAAAATTATTCCAACTGAATTTCGACTTATATCCGTCATCTATACCGCTGCAATTTCACTCCTGAAATTTAAAATATGTGTCCCGTCAGTGCGATTGGTGGCTGAAAATGTGGTAAAAAATAATGAAGGATCAATGAACCAAAAACAGGAGCAGATTGAGCAAAAAAGACCAAATGATGACCAAAATGATGATAAATCCATGTGTGTGTGGGGTTTGAAGTCCTCGAGCTACAAGGGAATTCGATGTCTCTTGAAAATTAAAATGAATGGGTGGGATATGATGAGTGCGAGAGATAATGCTATGGCGCATGTTCTGATGAAGATGAAAGGGTCCCCTGCTGTTTTATCCATCCTGCACTTGTACATGTACTTGAGCTGTTAAAGCCAGACAATGGATTGTTTCAAGTATGTGCAACTTAGGATTTATCACAACACCCTAAAATTCTAAATTTAGAGGGTCTCAACAAAAAAATTATTATATAATTACTTTTATTTTTTAGTAGAATGTAAAACTTCTATTTTGAACATGTCAATTTTCATAATCTTTCTAACTTCTTTTTACTCGTACAATCTAGATTATAAAACTTTTATTTTGAACATGTCAACTCCCCTAATAAAACCCTTAATAAAACGCAAATTACTTGATTCTCAATGGAGGCAGAATCCTAAAACGCAAGTTTGAAATTGAGAATGATATTTTAGACAAAGTTGATAATTATAAAGAGTTTACGATTTTGCTTTGAAAAAATACTTTTTAAATAAAATAGAATTATTATGAATAAATTTTGTGATATTTTCTTGTATGATTTGTTTTCATTATTAGATATTTTTAGGGCCTCATTTTCAATAATATCACATAGTGTCATTTGGGCCGGGCTACATAGATAGATTGAAAGAGATTTTAGAGCCATTTTTGAAAAATGTGGGAGGAAATTCTTTCAAAAATAATACAAGGAGAACCCAAATTTTAAATTTCGGATTGAAAATATTGTTTGGAAATTGGTTTTATTTTATTTTTTTAAGGAAAAGTGCAACGATTGATTTTTTTTTTGGGTACAAATAAGAAACTATAATTACATTTTCAATATGTGCTACTCCTCTCACATCATTGTCTATCCATCGTCGAGCCTTAACGCTGGTACCCCTGGGCTTCCTTCGATTGCTAATGCCGCAAGGCAGTTTGCTGCACCGTTCCCCTCCCTAATGCCTCCTCAATTCTCAGTGTCCAGGATAACTCCAGCAGCTCCTTAATGCCTCGGATCAGATTTGCACATCCAATCACTTCATCCGTCGGCTTCAGAATTGCAGCAACAGCTTCCCTGCTATCCAGCTCCAGTTCCAGTTCCACTTTTTGGCAACCAATTTCCTTTGCTAGCTGCAGCCCTTGGAAAGCCGCCCAAAGTTCACCTGCAAGAACATTACAGATACCAATGTTAAGCATAAAACAGACTATTGCTTTTCGTTTTTTTTTTTTTTTTTTATACGTGACTTTAACTCAAGAGAAGTGCTTACCACTTATTTACAACCCTCTTATCTAGACGATTGCTTTTCTAGTTAGAAATGGCGAGCAAGTTTTTTTACAAACCATTAATATTAACCCGGAAGAAAATATACCATTAATCATAATCTCACAAATAATATTATTTTTATGCGACCGAATTAATAATAAGAAAAGGACACTTGTTGACTTACATTCTTCTTTCCATCCCCTTCTTAGTCATCCCATCCTTTGGATCATCTTCATCTTCATTTTCATCACTGACGTAGAACTCAAGGTATTCATTGACATATAACTGAAGGTCTTCGTTCCCCAAATCTCTCTGGGTTTCCAAAATTTGTCTACCAGATTCTTTGAGTATCTTTTCACAAGAGCTCCCCTCAATTGTAATAGAGTTCAAGGTAGCAATTTCTTCGAAACTAGATGGAATCTCCTTAAACTTTTCACAATCACACAGAACAAATCGCTCAAGGCAAGGAAATGGAGTGTCGTCACAGGCAGAGATATCCATCTCTTCAATATCTAAATCATTTAGACTTAAACATCTGAGTTTCGGAAAGTCTCCATCTTCTAGCCTCCAGCTAGACCCTTCAAATGATCTGTAAAATAATTTAAGAACAAGGAGACTAGGCAACTGTTTTACAATGACAGATAGGGCACTCCAGGGCAGGAACAAGTTATATAAACACAGCTTCGTGAGATTCTCATGAAAGTTAAGTAATAATTGAGATCTCTTGCATGAATCTGGCAATTCCAAACCTTGTAAGTGAAGGGACTCCAGTTGCGTTAGAGATCGAAATATGGATGATGCACACTTACTACAATCGACTTCCTTTTGGATTTTAAGACTGCGACACTTCAACTTTCTAAGCCTTGACAACTTTCTCAAGAACTCCACCGTCTTGCAATCATCGGTAAGATATAGTGTACCAAGTGTTGTCAATGAGGAATTGTTAATTAGCTCAATAGTAGCATCATCCAAATGGAGTAGTGTACAAGGTAGATCAACGTACCTTAGCCTTTTCATATTCCACATGGAGACGGGTAAAGGGCTTGTAAATCCCTCAGCTATGATCACCAGAGTTTCTAAATTCCACAGGTTGGCTATTGATGTTGGAACACCATCAATCTCGTCAATAAAGAATAGAGCCAAGTATCTCAGATGAACTAATGATGTTAAAAATTTTGGGAACTTTTCACTTGGAAGCACCACTCCCTCCAAATCCAACAATGTGAGAACTTTCAACCGGTTACAAATTCCGAAACTGAGTTCATATGAAAGTTCCTCGACATCCAACGCGTGCCACAAAAGGGAATGCACTCGACTTGTTGGCAGTTCCATTCTGGTACAAATTGGTTTCGACTTAATGAAAGAGTCGAGCGAACGAATGGAAAGCCGATGGTGATTATACTTATAGCTTTGGCCGCCAAAACTACATTGATATAGAAGATCTTTGTCTGTCCAATTCAGGAAATTCTCTTCTTTGGCCTTCTCTAAACACAAATCATACAACAAATCATGAAGGTTGCATGTTTTTATCTCACCCAAAGAACCTCTTTCCACGGTAATAACCAAATTTTGAGAAACCAGATAATCCAAGTACTCCTTTGCCAAAGCTTCTTCTGAATATTGCATCTCACCGTCATCCTTGATAAATCCCTCTGACATCCAAAGCCGCTTCAGTTTACCAGCATCAACTTCTTCACCCCTTGGAAATACTCCAAAATAAAGAAAGCATGGTTTCAAATATTCTGGTAAATATTTGTAACTCAACTCAATTACATTCATGCACCCTTCAACGTGAAGGTGTGATTTCAGATTTTCAGCCACTTCATTCCACAAATCCAACTTTCGCTCAATCCTTTGAAGAAGAGAGGCAACCGTTGCTACTGCAAGAGGCAAGCCTTTGCAATTTTCTACAATTTGTTTAGCAATCTCAAAAAATTCTAGTGGAACTGATCCACTACTACAACCAGTAAATAATTTGTCTTGCATAAGCTCCAAGCTTTCCTCCTCAGAAAACAATGGAAGAGAATGCGAAATAGAATTCATTCTAGTTTGTGAAGCTATATCATCATTTCGGCTCGTAAACAAGATTCGACTTCCATTGCGGTCATCCGGGAATAATATTTTCACTTGGTTCCATAAAGACACATCCCAAATGTCATCCATCACAATCAAATATCTTTGTCTCTTCAATCTTTTTCTAAGATTGTCTGCTATATCTGTTGCCTCTAAACTGCTGACATGAGGCCCAAGAAGTTCACTCCCCATTCTAATCAGTAAATCACTATCTTTACATTCTTTAGAGACATAACACCACACAATTTTTGGAAAATGAAGTCGAATTCTAGTATCATCACAAATTTTCCTGGCTAAGGTCGTTTTGCCTTGGCCAGGCATTCCCGAAATGGAGATGATTGTGAGATCATCTCGTCCTCCAATCAGATAATCAATCATCAATTCAAGATCTTTCTTGAAACCTATAAAAACCTCTTTGGTTTTTGAAGTCATAGATTGCCATGGTAGAGCAATACTAGAATCCATCTCACTATCTTCAATCTTATGAAACTCAGCCCTGATAAGCTTTATGTGTTCTATGACACTCGGGAGGCATACAATACTGTACCACAAAGAGGAAGTCTCAGCAAGACACAAGTTGGTGATGTATGATGCATGGTACAACACATCAATTGTTCGAACCCAAAGTTCTTTGAATTCTCTGCGCTCATTTTGCAGTGAAATCCTACGTTGGACAAATGGCTTGAGTAATTCCAACTGCCTCTGGATTAATTCAATGCGATGCTTTGTAGAAGGAACAAAATTCACCTTTGCTTCTATCATTCTTTTCATTGTCCTGAGGAGCAAATCAAGAAATCCCATTGGATTTGTTTTGGGAGAATTCAATTGTGATGAGCCTGTAGTCAAAACATATAGCTCCCTTACTTTAGCTTTTACTCCATCAATCTTCTGTAGCAAACCAGAAAAATTAGGCCTGCAAAAACCTTCTGTCATTTCATAATCAACTCGGATTGAGCAAACTAGAGATGGTAACTCATCGATGATGGCATCAATTTGTGCTAAAATCTGTCCTTTATCCTCTGAATCCTCCTCAGGCGCCTCCACCACAAATGACACCAAGAAAATCAGCCCTTCACGAAGGATTTCAACTTCACCCTTGATAGACATTGCAGAATCTTCAAGAAGAAAATCAAGATAACTTGCAAAGAGCTTTGGAATCATTGTAGGAAAGTAGGAGGCTATGACCCCTGGAGTGTAGGGCATAATTTTATGCATCAAAGAAGCAAAGAGAGTCTCCATTGAAGATGCCAGGCTCTGATTCATCCCATCAATCCAGTACAGGAGCACAAGAGGTGAGATGTGACAAATCCAATTTTGAGTTTGAAATATGAATTCACTCAGTTTCTTGACTCTAATTTTCGAGTAATTCATGGAGTTACTAAAGCTTGAAAATTCCTCAAGTTTCCCTTGAATGAAGATTATTTGTGCCTTCAAATCACTGAACTCAATATCGGAGTCAAGTAGAGCCTGGAGACACTTTAAGACATAATCAATGAAAGAGGCAAACAATTTTTGATTATGTTGGTGAGAGTTACATTTGAATGTGCCACCCCCATCCAATAAAAGAATGCATATTTCCCTGGCATGTCTTTTACACTTCTTGATTATTTCATCCATATGAAGCTCCATTGGCTTGATTATTGCATCCAAACTTTTCTTGATTATTTCATCCATATGAAGTTCCATTGGCTTGATTATTGCATCCAAACTCATCATTTCTTCTTGTTCCATACGTTCAACATTTCCTTTCAACTCATCAACCATTTGAGGCACCAGAGAACTAATAATGGCAGACAAATGCTGATCATGTTCTGATTCTTCGCAATAAACCAATCCCCATAAAAACATTTTCAAGAACTTCAACTCCTTTTTAATGGTGCGAATCCGGCGGCGACGGCGAATGCCGTAGGGTAACTCTTTCAAGTATTGAAATGCAGGATCAAGACAGATTCGATAGGTTTCCCTAACCATTTTCAACCTTTATAATATTACTTAGAGACACGGGGAAGAGTGATCTTTTGAACAAGTAGCCTGCTTTGACAGAAATGTTTAATTGGTACACCAATGAGGAAATGAGTGATTTTATCAAACATCACTAAAGAATACTCAGCAGTTTATTTTCATGCAGTTTGTGAATTGAAATCTAAGAACTTGATCTAGCACCAAAACCAAACTAACAAAATGACGCTTCAATATGTTATTTATAGATTTCACTATTCATAAAAGAGTGCAATTTATATAAGAAAATAAATGAAGTAGAAATAGAATAAAGTGAAGCAGAGAATAATTCTAAAAGTTAAATATGCTAATATCTCTACAACATTCAAAGAAATTTCCCCAACTGAAAGTCCTTAAATTTCTACTAGCTAGGCACCAATCTTTACAATCCATCACTTTTAGGTGATTTTCAATATATGAATAGCTGTCTTCGTTTATGAGTTGTGAATGGTATTTCTTGAATGTTTTACCTCTAAATGAAATGAAAAAAACAAACTCAATAGCAGTGAGGGTGCTTCTTGGGTGATTTTAACTTTCAAAGAAATGGATACTAGCTCAAACTCTTTCTAACCCATTCATTTATGATGGGAATCTGAATCCTATAAAATAGATCTCGTTGAAGATACTTTGCTCCAGAATCAAGAATCCAGACACATGAATATTCCCCACACACTTTGAATATCTTGTGCAAAGTCTATAGTTAGACCTTCATATTATTGTAGAGGGTATTTGTCCAACTTATACTGCACTAAATAGTGAATAAATAAGCCTTTAAGAAAAGTAAACATCCACTATTTAAAGGCTATAATTTTATTGATTTGATCCTATATAGTGTTGTCATATTGAACCCACTTTCTTATGATTCAAAGGGAGTACTATCTAACAATCTTAAGGGTTGATTGTTTTGATCCTATATTGTGCAGCAATTCTTTAGTCCACTCTCTTTGTGTTATGTATCGGATCTTACATTGGTAAATAGATTAAAACAGCAAAATTAAAGCCAAACTATAATATAAGTTAAACGCGGGCAAAAGAATGGGTGTTGTGACTTACAATGATGCTCCCAGATTGTTTAAGGCCTTGATCCTTGAAGTTGACAATCTCCTCCTAAAGATTGCTCCTTGAGCTTTTAAGAGTGTCTGAGATTATCCAAGGCGATGGTGGCCCTGAAACCATCAAAGAAATGAACTTTGGAGAAGGCTGCCAAATCAAGTACTAGGGTTGATGCTTTGGATAATCAGGGAGAAATGACCTGCACTTTACCACACAAAATCAGATGTTGTGGATATGTTGAGATCACACAACACAAGAGTTAAATGAATTTAAGGGTTGCAAGGAAAAGGAAACAGGGGTTTTCAAGCCTACCCTTTGGTCAACCCTGAGGCTTATAATAATTTCTGTGATTGGCTTTCAATCTTTTAGTCCTATCAGTTTCATGCTTTCTTGGGATGGTTTTCATCATTATGGAAAAGGGATCCTTCCAACGACGAGCAATTTTTATAATTGGAGCAACTCTATTAGAGATCGCCTAATTAAAGGAAGATGCTTCTGATAGGGCAAAATATTAACTTTGAAAAAGCAGAGGGTTGTTCAAGTTCTACGATTATGAAACCAAAAAAGTAAACAAAACAAAACATCAAAAAAGAAGGAAGAGGAAGAAGAAGATTACTATTATGCAATGAAACTCAACAAAAGACTATTCATGAAGAATTGCAGAAGCATAAATGAAATCATAAAAAGACTTACTGAACAGCAAAAATGCAGATTTAGGTTCATACTTTGATTGAGAGTTGACTTGCAGTGCTAGATCTGGTTCATATAGTTACGGCATGATTCCATGGTGGTGTTATTAATATACATAAACATTGAGAAAAGCTCAAGAGTTAGGAAACGAAGCAAGCTTAAACATGGCAGCTAATCATCTATGCCTTGAAGAAATTAAGAAATCTCCTGTTTGTAAAACTTACGTACTGCTCGCTCTTCTTTGGGCAGATTCTTGATAGTTTGGATTCAAGGAATCATTGCTTTCTCCATTATTACGTTGTAAGTAAGGATGAACAACGACTTTCCCCCACCATTTTAGTCTTTCTTTATCATTTAGTTCTTCAACACTCTATGATCAATACTATCAAACTTATGGGTGTGAATTATATTTAACTCCTTGAAATTTGTTCAAACTCTCAATTGTCTCTTAAGTTATGACAGTTATATATTGTCAAAAAAAGGTTATGACAGTTATATTTACCATCCATAATCTAAGTCAAATATAAAAAATATCAAAAGAGAAAAGAAAATTTGATAATTTTTGGTCAATATGAAGTTATAAAATAATGTTAATTTTATTTTTCAACACAATAATAATATTTTCATCAGTATTTTTACTCATTTTTTTGTTGGTTAGAAACAAGTTGTAATTAACTTGGATAGTCAAAAAAAAAAATATTTGTAATTTTTAGAACTTGAGAGAGATATCGGTAATTCGATCAAACTACCGACGAGATAAATGTAATTTACCTAAACTTATTCATTCTCCGCTTGGTTGTTATCATGATTACAAATCCTTCACGAACATGTATAATAATTCACTTATTAGCTAAGCAAAAAAGGAAACTAGTGCATGCAAGTAATTATTTGTGTGGATATCATTTGAGGCCTAACATTTAGTTGACTTAATCGATAGACTTATTTTTTTACGAAGAAAGAAAGTTTAAAGTTTCTACTAAATAAATATCTCTAAAACTATCAACGATTAGATTTAGATTTTTCTTAAAAAACAACACTAAGAAATTTCAAGTATGAAAACTTCACAAACTTATATTAGAAAATCACTATTCTCATCAATAAATCATTGTCTTTACATTCTTTAGAGACATAACACCACACCATTTTTTGAAAAATGAATTCGAATTCTAGTACCATCATAAATTTTCCTAGCTAAGGTCGTCTTGCCTTGACCATGCATTCTCGAAATGGAGATGATTGTGAGTTCATCTCGTCCTCTAATCAGACAATCAATCATCAATTCGATATCTTTCTTAAAACTTATAAAAACCTTTTTGATTTTTTAAATTATAAATTGCGATGGTAGAGCAATACTAGAATCCATCTCACTATCTTCAATCTTATGAAACTCAGCCCTGATAAACCTATAAAAACCTCTTTGCTTTGTAGAATGAACAAAATTCACCTTTGCTTCTAGCATTCTTTTCATTGCACAAATCAAAAATCCTATTTAATTTGTTTTGGGAGAATTCAATTGTGATGAGCCTGTAGTCAAAACATATAGCTCCCTTACTCCATCAATCTTATGCAGCAAACCAGAAAAATTATCCTTGCAAAAATTTTCTGTCATTTCATAATTAACTCGGATTGAGCATATTTGAGATAATAACTCATCACTAGATAAATATTTGTTAATGAAAACAAACAACACAATCTAAGAGGGGGTGAATTAGGTTGTTTAAAAAATTTACTTAAAAATGAGTAAATCTTAAAATATATTTTTTTAAATAAACAATGACTATCTATGTGTATGAAACAAATAACAAATAAGTCTAAATTAAAATAAGATGAAACAAGAATAATAAGATTAGTCAACAATATAAAAGTATACAAGGAAATAAGAAATTGTTAGCTCACAATATATAATAATCAAATTAAAATAAAAGTCAAGTATATGACTTGAAATGAACAAGTCTTGAAATTGAATAATTTAAAATAAAGCTCAAGTATTGACTTGATTAAGGACAAGTCTTTGCTTGAAATGGACAAGTCTTGAAATTGAATAATTTAAAATAAAGTTCAAGTATTGACTTGATTAAGACCAAGTCCTTGATTTGATAAGGACAAGTCTAGACTTGATTAAGGACAAGTTTAAGATAAAGTAAATACTTATATAAAGAAAGCTAGACTTGAAATAAGGGCAAGTTTTAAATAAAACCTTAAAATTAAAGATGTAATACTTGAAATGAGCAACTCTAATGGTGATGTTTTATGATGCAAGAAATGTAGAAGAGAGAGTATGAATGCAAAATGCAATGCAATGCAATGAAAGAGACAAGATTTTTAAAGTGGTTCAAACTTGTAACCCCCTAACAAGCTCCACATCCACTTCCCAACTTCTAAAGTTGAGGTCCTTCCTATTTCTTTTTCAAAAAAAAAAAAAAATTCCTTAAGGTGAAATTCAAACATTTACAAATCTATCAAGAACAACTTAATAACTCTACTAAGAGGTTCTTCACTACTCACCCTCTAAATTGTTCTTGACTTGCAACCTCTTGCTTTTAAGAACAATAAAACCTTTTTGTGTGTGAAGTGTTTATGACTTACAAGTGACAAGGTTCTAGTCTAAGATTGACACTTTGAAAAATAACTAGAACACTTTAAAAAATAACTAGAATTTGAAAGTAAAATTTGAAAATGAGCACTTGAAAACTTGAGAGAATTTTGACATAATAAGAATGGCTTGATAGCTTGTGTGTCTTGAATGTCTTCACCCATGGTCTCTATTTATAGGCAAATTTGGGCTCCAATTCAAGCACTTGAATTTTGGCTCCAAAGATGATTTGACATAGTCTGAACTTCCTTCAACTTTTTTGACTTCTTGCAGCTGCCTTTAACTTTTGTGTTAGAAATCAATGTGGTAGATCTTTCTTTAGCTTTTTAAGGACGTCAAAATCAGTTAATTTGGACTTTTGTAGCTCAAATTACATCTAATTTACTGAACTGTGGCATTGCAGTACATAGTTTTATTTTTGTCTATTTTCACCAAAATTCCATTTGAATTTCACATTGACTATTAGACACAATTTTTTAGATAATTAAAAGAGGGTTTCAAAACATCCAAAATCTTAATTTTTGGTTGAGTGAAACGAAAATTATGCTCATTTGAAGATGAATGTATCAATCTGAAACTTTTTCACTTTCTACAAAAAATAATTTTAGACAATTTAAGAAATTGTTTGTTTCACATATTTATTTTGTTATTATTAAAACAATATTGAAACACTTAAGTCTAATAGTTAAAGGAAAAAATAATAGACATTCAAGAGTCACCGCATTAAATGATAAAAAAAATTTTCTATTAAAATATTAGGATAAGGTGCCCTTACCTGTATGATATAACTCCCCCCCCCCCCCCCCCCCCATTTTGTCAACTCCTCTTCTTTTATTTTTTTTAAAAAAATTCTCTTAAATTTCCCCCTATTTCCCTCGTTTTTGTAAAAATATTGTTCACTTACCGAAAATAATACTTAATTCATAACTACATTATTTATTTTGGACACATAATATTCAGTATTTAAACAAATATTCACTTATTCAACAATTAATATATTCACTCACTAATATATACTACCTATGTCTCAATAATAGTCTATTTAAGATTTGTATAATTATTAAAGATATGATTAAATGATTGGATACATTACTAGATTTGCCTTGTTTATTCTTAATTAATTAATAAATTCATTGTTTGAATGACAAATGTTTACATTTTCAATGAACTAAAAAAAAAAGAATAAAGAAGGAAAAATTATTTTTTTTAAAAAAGAGATTATTAAAATAAATAAATTCAAAAGTCTAAAAAAACTATTAATTTGAAATGGAGGGGGTTTAATTTCATTGAATTTAAACTGCATTTACTAGATACCATATTTTTGGGGAAAAATTAAGAATTTTAAATTGAAAAATCTTAATTCCATAGCAGTAATTAATGAAATTTTAATGTCGTCTAGTGAGCGAACCACTTATAAAATCCTTGATAGCAAAAATATCAGCAAAATAGCGAATCCATCTCATGTATGCTCATGCCTCCAAACATCTTTGCCATATTTCTTTCTCTTCTTTGTTTAGTTTCAACCTCGAATGGTTCAACCAACCATGTTTCTGATATTGATATAGACACTATAAATTAATGAGGAGACACGTCATCATTTTGAGGCTTATTTGCTTAATTTTCTTTCTTGATTTTGATTTAATAGGAGAATATATGATTTTGATGATAATATTAATTGTGTTACTTATTTGTTAAGCTTCTTTCTCGGCTTGTAGGAGAATATATGATTTTGATGGTAATATTAATTGTATTTTTTATTTGCTTAAGCTTCTTTCTTCTTTCTTGATTTTGAATTAGTAGAAAAATATATGATATATGATTTTTATGATAATATTAATTGTGTTACTAAATTTAAAAAATTAAATAGGCAAGAATATATTTCTAATTTTGACAAAAAAAAAAAATTGATGACACAAAATTATGAATACGAACTTTTCAAAATATTGAAAGAAAGAAATTACTAACAAAAAGAATAATAAATAAACAAAAGGGAGGGAGTTGGATTAGAAAAATAAACCTTGGACGTCCTGTCTAAGATTAATTTAATAATGAGATAAGTTTTAAATGATAAATATAAATAAGATTTATTTAAATGTTAGGATGATGTTAAATAAAATAAAATTTTAAAAAAATAAAATAAAAAGAGAATGACTTGAACTGCCTCGTTCCCGCTTCATGCCTAGTATTTCTTTTACAGCAGCTAGCAACTCAGAGGTAATTATGGGAAGCAAGAATCTTGTTTTTTATTTTCCTATAAATTCTTCTGCATTAACCAAGATTTTTCACTGCCCTTTTGCCACCGTATAAACCTTTTGCTTCTTCCTTTTCTTTTTTATTTTATATAATTGAGAGACAATATGCCGGAGAAGAATGAGAGTCCGCCGGCGGCTGCCCGGAACCGGGATCTGGATAATCAGAAAGTGCCTTATTATGAACTTTTCCGTTTTGCGGATCGTCTTGATGTTGCGTTGATGGTGGCTGGAACCATAGGTGCAATGGGGAGTGGAATGTCTTGGCCCTCATGACTGTTATCTTTGGCAAGATCATCAATACGTTTGGTGAGAGTCATGGGAACTCTAATCTTAGCCATCAAATTTTAAAGGTGAATTAAACATTCATGTTTTAATTCAATTTTCTAATAATTATTCATGCATGCAGCCTATCTGTGTTTTTTACTGATCGGGAATTTGAATCTTTTTGTTTTTTTGTTTTTTTACTGATTGACTTTGAATCTACTTGTTTGATGTTATGCTAATTTTGTGTTGACCCTCTGAAATCTAGTGCTCCAGAGTTTTGAAGCCAAAAATCTTAAAATCGCCAAAAATTGAAATTTGTCCAAAAATGTTTGCCGTATCAAAACTTGTAAGGGGAAAGCTGAATTATCAGTTTTTTTTTTTTTTTTTTTCACTCCTGATGATGAATGTTTTAGTAGTACGTAATAGTAATTATTCAAAAAAATAGTTTTTATGTGATTTGTACTGTATGGAAAATCAATTGAGGGAAATAGAAAAAGTTGGGATGGAAAAGGAAAAGAGGTGGTATTTGAAGGAGAAGGATATTTTAATGTAAAAAATTTGGGTCAAAACGGCAAAGTAGTCCTCAAATAAATAGGGGTTTGAATTCTGATGCGATCATCCAGTTTTGGAACATTAGAATCACCATTTAGTCCATGGTGAAATTTGTCAAAAATGGTAGCATGATGGATATTTTTTTAAAACCATATCATGTTAGAGAATGTGTTATTTTGATTTGCATCTTTTAAGCAACGGCTTAATAATTGAATTAATGTAAATTTCAGGTTTGCCTTGATTATGTACATGTTCCCCTGCTTGAGGATCATAGAATCTTTGCAATCCTTGATGGCAAACCCAAGATTGATTCAAGAAGTGATGAGGGTCAAGTCCTTGTTGAGTTTCAACACGTGAGTTTCAAGTATCCAACACTCCCCGACATCCAAATATTTAAGGATTTATGCCTAAATATCTCTTCTGGAAAGGTAAAAACAGTCCCAAATTTTTTTGGCTTCTTTATTGTTGTTGTTTTCAGCTTTCATAAATTCCGATAATTTGGTGCAGACTGTTGGTCGTGTTGGGGAAAGTGGAGGTGGTAAGTCAACAATAGTAAGCCTGATTGAGAGATTCTATGATCCTGACTCTGGACACATAAAAGCTAATAACAAGGGGATGTGAGCGAAGAGGAGATAATTGAAGCAGAAAAAGCTGCAAATGCGCACAGTTTCATATCAGGACTGCCTGAGGGATACGATACTAGTGTGGGAGAAAGAGGAGTTGAGTTATCAGGTGGACAGAAGCAAAGAATCGCAATAGCACGAGCGATTCTTAAAGATCCAAAAATCCTTTTGTTGGATGAAGCAACAAGTGCCGTGGATGCAGATCGGAACTTGTTGTTGAAGATGCATTATAGACAGGGTGATGGTGAATAGAACAAGTGTCGTGGTAGCGCATCGACTAAGCAGGATAAAAGGGGCAGATATCATAGCAGTAGTGAAGAGTGGAGTGATTGCAGAGAAAGGTGGACACGATGACCTGATGAATGTACCTATTGGTGTCTATGCATCCTTGCTTGCATTGCATATGACTTGTACCTAAGATGTAAATATGTAGTAAAATTTTGGAATTACCTGCTGTGACTGCCGACGCTGAATAAAGCTCCAGGGCTTTCCTGATTTCATCTTCTGTAGCGTTTTCTTTAAAACTTTCTGCATTTTAGTCAGTCTAAACATGAATTTAGGCAAGATTCAACTTACATTCCACTATGTACCAGTGCAACAAGAATGCTGGGAACCTGGCCTCAGAAGATGCGGTTTCGTGTCGGGTCAACATAATTCTTGCCATGATTCCTCCAACAATGACAATTAGATGGGATCATGGAAAGTAGCACAATTGAAAGAAGCCATCCTCTAACAAAGGCGATCAAAAATTAACAATGATTTAAAGTATAAATGTTTGTAGTCTGCAAGCTTGTCTTTCTCCTGTGAGGCTCCCGCATAAAACCTCTGCAACAAGATATTAAACTGTATGAGACACTTGCTTTCAGTAGTAGAAAAGTGAAAAAATTATGCCACTAAAAACAAGTATCATATACTTGGATCACTGCAAATATAACATAGTACTAAAATTATTATGCAAAATAGTCTATTGTATGGAGTCCATAATCATTTTAGTATTATGGGACTCCTGAATTTCTATCGTTTTTCTCCCTAGTCAATATAATGCTGTCATTTATCAATGAAGTATCTTCCAATGTAATAATAGACTACCGTATAAGAATGGGTGGATGGCAATTTGTACAATAGTCGATATGGTGCAATATAGTCAAACATTGTTTAATGTTTTTTTCTGTAACAGTTTTTTACTATTTTTACTAATTTTAAATTTCCTATTTGGACGTTCACAATAAATTCTTGTAACAAGTACAGTAAATACCATCATAATTATCCGTTACTCTCTATAAATTTCTTGTATATCAGGGTACGTAATATATATTCTCCCACCGAGTTTGTAATTCTCATGAATTTCTAACTTGGAATAATACTTCTAATATAGTAGGGGAAAAAAAAAAAGTACAGAGTCAGAGTCAGCTTTTGAAGAGTGAGTTTCGATCGAGTATAGTAGAAATTGCTGGTCAAAAACAAGATGAGGAATTTCGCTGGAAAAATTGGTTTCCTGAAAATTCTTTGGCTGTTTTGTTTGGTTCCAGGTCCAGCCAAATTTGTGCTTCCTATGTTTGACCATTACCATGTTTACATTGTAAATGGTCTTCCCGACAATACCAATCTGCTGAAAATTCATTGCTGGTCTGGAGACGATGACTTAGGGTTCCATGATCTCTATGTGAATCAATATTTCTACTTCGATTTTAGGGTGAATTTTTACCCTAATACTAAGTTTTATTGTAGCTTTTGGTGGGCTAAAAAGACTAGAAGTTTTTGTGTTTTTAATCATAGGATATCAGTTAATCATTGCACTTATACATGTTATTGGGTGGCTAAAGCAGATGGATTTTACATAGCCAATACTACTAATCCTGGCCCAGGTTTCTTGAAGAAAGTTAATGTATGGATTGATCAATAATTATTTAGAAAGCAACAAATTAATTATTGGTAGTGTTTGTTTTTTTTTTTTGGGGTCAGTCTTTTATAAATTTGTCTCTTTATACCCTTCAATCTTGATCAGAACGTTGATTGTTCTTCAGCTTCCATCAATGCTGGCGGAATTTTATTTTTTGTTTAATTTATATGATCGAGCAAGATTATATGATCGAGCATTAAAAGTATTCAAGCATTATCAATTATACGCTCGATAATATAATTATTTTTAAAAATATATAATGCCAAAAATATAAATAAATAAATGATATTTATACATTTACTAATGTAAATAATATAACACTGTATGTTATAAATATAGAATAAATTTATGTGATACTATCATTGATTTACAAGGAAGAAGGAAGATGGTGAGAGGTTGGATACAAAGGACAACATTATACGGTGGCGGGGAGAACATCTACTCTCGAAACGATCAGAATTTTTTCTAATAAAATTATTTTAACTGAACTTTGATAATATCTACCCTCCATACTATTGCAATTTATCACCTAAATTTTAAAATTTGCGTTCCGCCTCTATAAGATACAAGACTGCGGCTAAAGAGGTCCATTAGTTGTATTGGAAGTTTACAAATACTGGTTACATCTACCAATTTAGGGTTCCACTGCCGCCATCGGAGGTTTATTTAAGGGCTTGCTTCGACATAAGTTTAATTCTTGAAAAAATCTTAATTTTAGGCCATAATCCAAAATAAATAGGAAATAGCAATTCAGTAAATGGGTGCTCTAAAACCAACAGGCCCAATTTTCATGGGCCGTCCCTTGGCACCTTATGCAGCCCAGCAAGATCCTTTCCCAAACTCGAAAGTACATACGTCGTGTACCAATGCCTCTTGCCCGAATGACCATAATTTTGCAACAAATTAAAGACTAACAAATTGATGTGCAAAAGAAAATGAATAATGATTCTTAGAGTAGAAATATAAAGCGAAATCGCGGAGTACACGATGGGATATACGTAAAAAATCATATCATTCTTAATAGTATGTATATATTTTGTAATTTTATTTTTTTATATATATTCATATCATTTATTTCGTGTTTTATTTTATATTTAGTAATCAAAACCTTAGTAAGGATTAAACAAAAAGTTGCATCATCGAATACTAAAGTGGTCCAAACCAATTAAGGATTTGATTTGATTTTATATCGACCCCCTTATACTATTGGTGATAATTGATGTAGCCATGTCACTCTAATTGAGTTAGGCGGCCACTTTGCTGCAAACCAATTGGCCAGACAACATTCTGGCGTGGAAAACCTATGGCAACTCAACTAAAACAAAGTACCACAAATGGACATCACCACCTAGTGCGTGTCAAACCATCACTGGCTCTGTTCATAATTACTCTTAAATATAATTACTCTCGTACTCATTCCATTCAGATTTAGTCATCGTTTTAACTAAAATACGAGAGTGAAAGAATGTTGAGAAAAACAACTCAATAATTCTTTTATACCATTAATAGTTATCATAAACGAAATCATTGGATTTAGGACTCTTATTTGGTTTGTTATTTGTTGTTTCATATCATATGGTTAAAAAGGGGAGGGACGAAATAGAGCAATGAAACCTTAATAAGTTTGACACTCGCCATGGTTTGGTACTTGTTAAAATAATAGCACAAGTGAACGTGTAATTTGTTAAATTTGAAAAGATAACGAGTTTAAATTATTAAAAAATAGTATGAGTAGTTGTGAAGAATTTTTGATCAAATTACTACCATAAATAAATTTGTGGACAAAAAAAAAATAAAAAAATGGGAAGATGTGGCCTAAAAGATACCTTTCGGATTTTGAAAATCCGAAATAAGACAAAATCGAATTTCCGAATTCATCAACTTTCGGATTTCAAAAATCTAAAATATCAATAATCCTAATTAAATTAAAAATTAATAAGAGAGATTAATTAGATTAATTAAATTCGGATTTCAAAAATCCGAAATCAATAGAATTCGGATTTCCAAAATCCAAATCATTAAATTGTTGAACGGATTTTTTCAACAAAGAAAGTCCACCACGTCTCAGAAGAACATGCACCACGTCAAAAGCAACTAGGACCACGTCCAGAAACGTTTACATCCATGCATGTGAATTTAAGCTATTTTTTTTCACAAAGATAGTCCACCACGTCTGAGAACAACATGCACCACGTCAAAAACAACTAGGATCACATCCAGAAACGTCTACATCCATGCATGTGAATTTAAGCTATTTTTTTCACAAAGATAGTCCACCACGTCTCAGAACAACATGCATCACGTCAAAAACAACTAGGACCATTTCCAGAAACGTCTACATCCATGCATGTGAATTTAAGCTATTTTTTCACAAACACAGTCCACCAAGTCTGAGAACAGCATGCACCACATCAAAAACAACTAGGACCACGTCCAGAAAAGTCTACATCAATGCATGTGAATTTAAGCTATTTTTTTCACAAAGACAGTTCACCACGTCTCAAAACAACATGCACCACGTCAAAAATAACTAGTACCACGTCAAGAAACGTCTACATCCATTAATTAGAATTTAAATTGATTTTTTCAACAAAGACAGTCCACCACGTCAAAAACAACTAGTACCACGTCCAGAAACGTCTACATCTATTCATTAGAATTAAAACTGATTTTTTCAACAAATACATTCCACCAAGTTTCAGAAAAATATGCATCACGTCAAAAATAATATGAACCACGTCAAATTAAATTAGGACCACGTCCAGAAACATATACATCTATTCATTAGAATTTAAACCGATTAATTTTCAACAAAGAGAGTCCACCAAGTTTCAGAACATGTATCACGTCAAAAACAACTAGGACCACGTCTAGAAACGTCTACATCCATTCATTTGAATTTAAACTGATTTTCTGAATGAAGACAGTCCACCACGTCAAAAACAACATGCACCACGTCAAATTAAGTTAGGACCACGTCCAGAAACGTATACATCCATTCAATTGAATTTAAATGGATTTTTTCAACATAGACAGTCCACCACGTCTACATCCATTCATTTGAATTTAAACTGATTTTGAAATATTATAAATATTATAAAATATGAATATCAAAACATATAATGAAAAATAAAAAAATCTAACTACTAAATCCATATCTCGAAGGTGGTGGCACATTTCTTCTACCTTCTCTCTTGGAAATAGGTCCAGTAGAAAAACCTGAACCTTGCGAACCTCCACCTTGAGAACCTCTACCTCCAGGTCCACCTCCACTTTGAGAACCTCTACCTCCAGGTCCACCTCCACCTTCACCTCCACTTGGATCATCCTCATCCTCTTCATCTTCCGCTCTAAGTTGTTGCACATGTAGTGGAACTCTTTGCTCTTCATGAATGACCCTCCTTTTTCTGCCTCCCCCCCTTGGAGGAGCTTGCCTTTATTGGCGAGCTGGAATAGGGGCTCGAGTGAAAGGAGGTGGATCATCCAAGAGAAATTAGGAACCACAATCCTGGAATTCTTGAAGTTGTGAAGACCCAAGCGTGAGGGCGCTCTAGAACGAGGTGGACATCTCCTCGATGAATTGAAGTACTTCAGGGTGAGCATCATCTCTGCGATAGTTATCATTTTGAAATTGAATGCCCCTATTGTACCATTCACTCATCTGATCCGACTACAAATAAATAAAAGAAATGTAATAGTTAGGAAAAAAAATAGATAATTATGGCATAAAATTAAAATAATTTAAATAAATACCAAATGAAAAACTTATGTATACTTTGGCTCGGTTCATCGCTCCACGGTAGCCAATCTGGGTGGGATCATCTATGCTAGGATCGCTAATGAGCCGCACTATTCTGCGATTATACCACCTCTGGTACTCCGCGTCAGCAACTGGAGGATCCTCTGGCATAGCGTCAGCTAAATGGTTAGCTGACATCCTAGCTCTCCAATCCATGGTGTAACGAGCACGTTCAAGCCCCCAGTCTGGGTACTGCTTGCCTTGCATACCCTTGCTATGCGATCGTTCATATACGTCCGTACTCAAAGGATAAATCATTGGCGGCCCAAGGATAGGCTGATGGCAGCGAATTGGCGAAGGACCCTCAAAGCCTCATGTGGCTCGTGTGCGTCGTAGTAGATCAACCAAGTGTTGGACATCCAACACTCCTTCCCTTCTCGGCAATATTGTGGGAGGTATCCATCAAGCAAATTATCTACCAGATAAGATTGCCATATAAACTGAAAAAAATAAAATGAAAACTGATCAAACAACCAAAAATTATAAATTATATTTAAATAGTCATCGAAATCCGACAATAAAATTTAAATTAACCTCCTCCTCTCAGAGACCATCTAGCTGATCTTTGAAAGTGGGCAGACAATGAGTAGTTGTGTTGTGATATTTCTTAGGCGTGTGCCACCATTCTGCTAAAGGGCAATCATTTGACGACAGGGCACTAAGAGCCACTCTACAACACTAAGAGCCACGTCCATAAACGTCTACATCCATGCATGTGAATTTAAATTGATTTGTTCAACAAAGAAAGTCCACCACGTCTAGAAATGTCTTGCACCACGTCAAAAACAACTAGGACCACGTCCAGAAACGTCTACATCCATGCATGTGAATTTAAACTGATTTATTCAACAAAGAAAGTCCACCACGTTCAACAAAAAATTTTTGTATTACGAGACGCTTCACCAAAACGAACTACAACATCACAATACTACCTATTCGTATACCAAAATATCAATAACTAAAAAAATGCTAACTCAACAAAACAACAAAAGATACATCAAATAATGTCATCAGCGTCATATAGTCTACCAAGCCTGGTTCGATCTGCTCTGGGATGTGAGACGGGACACCTTCTGGCTCCGTGTGATCTACTTCCACACCTCGTGCATTCACCTCGATGTCATCTTCCACGGCGATCCATTTGCATTGTGAATCTTCGCTCCTGTCTCCTTCTAGGTGGTGCATTGTGAACGATGAGCCTTTCATAGTCGATATTCAACTTACAGTCAATGTCTCTTTGCCAACATTCCCTCAGAGGGATTGGGACAAAATTGCTATGCCCGAATTGCCTCTTCCAGTTTTGAGTCGTAAGAAAGTCGTCTACTAGATTAGATGGATTATCACCAATAGAATGACACACCACCAAGGCATGTGAGCACGAAAACCTATAGCTTTGCCACTTCTGACAAGTACATGTGCGCGACTGATAATCAACAGCGTGTATGTTTCCTCCCTTGCCATCATAACGCACAAATGTACTAACCCTGAAGATTTTATTTGTCCAGTCATAAGGTTCAACCTGATGCCCCCAGCTCGTATCTCGTAATCCTTAAATATTTCCCATAAAAGCGGAGGAAATTAGGTGTTGCATTTACGAGACTTTTCATTTTCCTGGCTGAATATTTCTTTAGTTTTCTGGAATGTCGACTCAATGATTGCTCGAATAGGTAGAGCGCGTACGCCTTTCAGTGCACTGTTGTAACTTTCCGACAAATTCGTTGTTAGGCTACCCCAACGATGGAATCCATCGTGTGCAAGACTCCATTTATCAGCACTGATATCCTTCAAATACCTAAAGGTGTCCTGACTGTATTCAAACAGCTCCTCACCTACTCTATCAAACTTTCGAGGTTGACAGTATGAGCCCATTTCCTAACACAGACTATTCAATATATTGCCGCGACAATACGTCAATAGATTGCTTCGAACGTGTCTCAGACAAAATCTATGGTGACCAGTAACACCTTATTCCCATTCCTCCAAGTCTCTAAATGCTGCGAGCAACCCTGCATTTCAATCTGATAGCACACACGTCGCACGCTGAGCAAAGACATGACGAATGAGGTTTTAATGAAAATGCTCCAACTCTCAGTGGTTTCTTCGTCAACTAATGCATACACCAGTGGAAGAAGTCGATGTGTTGCGGTAACTGTAATGACAACAAGCAACTTCCCCTTATATCCACCCCGCAAATGTGTACCGTCTATACTAACCACAGGTGGACAAAATCTCCAAAACGTACGTCGGGCTTGAGCGAAAGCCCAAAACAAATATTTGAAATTCCTCTCAGAATTGGACAAAGCACGCTCCCCTCCCTGGAATTCCCATTCTACAATCGTCCCTGGATTCGACGATTTTAATGCTTCAATAAACCTACATAAATAAACCATTAACACAATCATCACCCAATCATCATGTCAACAGTAATAAAAAACAATAAACTGATAAAAACAAAAATAATATCTAAATTTAAACTTACCTCGGTAGCTCAACAAAGTTTGTAACCCAATTACCATATACCAATTCAATGGCCTTCCTTCTCGCGTGCCATGCTTTCTTCCTCTTCACATCAACTTTTAATTGATTTTTTACATCAATTTGAATAGTTGTCACTGGATACTCAGGATCTTATTCAATTTGCTTCATTATCAATGGCGCTATTATGGACGATGTCACATTGTGGTGGTCATTTCCAACCGCAATTCCAAGGCAATTATGACTCAGACACCAAAGAACCACTTCCCATTTGTCATGAATACGATTCTTTTTCGACACCCAAATTTTCCATGCACATGGGGAATAACCTTTGGGTGTCTCAAATCGTCTACTCTTGCATTCCACAGACCATGTTGTTTTATTGCTCTCGACGTTAAAATATTCCCTGAGCTTTGCCACGTTCCATGCGGATATGGCCCGTTGTGCTTCCTCCTTATTTTTGAAAACAGTTCCAAGTCCTATAGTCTCAGGATTGCCTTTATATCGTGGCAACGCATGTTCATCCCGATCAATGGCGTACGGATCTTAGTGTCCCACATCAGAGTACATGAAATGGCCCCCTTCATACGTCCCAATTTCATCCGAACTTTCCTCAGAACTGAAATATGTAGAATCAGAACAAAAATCACTATCGGATGCATGGTCACAGTCAGAATCGTCCTCAATGTTTTAATCCAAATCCTCTGCCTCCTCTTCAAAATCATAACGGAATCCACAATCAAGTTTCCCTTCTTTGACATGTGAAGAACTCGAAGCAATAGTTCGTCTATCAACTCTATCTAAAGATTGAATTTCCTCAATACCGACGTTAACATTAATAAAACTCCATGGTCGAAAAGTATAAAAAAAACTCCAGCATAGCATCAGACGTAATTACTATTTTTGTCTTACTCTCATCCACTTCAAAAAATGTTGTAAGTGTGATTTTGCCCGAATTCATAGACACCGCAATTACATTGCAAATGATTTCTAACAAATCATCCATTGACATTCTAAGATTAACACATATTGAATTATCCGGATTCGGACGATTATCAAAATCAAACGTAGATGTCTAATAGAAATTAAAAATATGCGGACCATTAAATGTCATTATACCTGTCAACCATAAAAATGTCATTATATCAATTAATTGTCCATTTTCGTCACCAAAAATTTTTTTAATCAAATTTATAATACACAATTCATTAAACAACCCACAACATTATAAACAATTCACAACATTATGATTTTAATTATAATTTCATTACCACTTACGACTAATCATATTTAAAATAGTAATTAGAATAATTAGTCAAGGGACTACAACTTCAAAATTCTACAAAACTTACCCACATATTAGTCATATACTACTAATAAATGTATTTCCAAACCACATTTCATCCAATACATACACCACTACACAAAATATCATCTAATAATATTAAAATCGTAATTAGATTAATTACATTACTAATGCATGACTAATAATAAAAAAGTCCACAAAACTTACACAAATCTTAGTCTCATACTACTTATAAGTGTATTTCCTAACCACATTTAATCAACTACATACACCACTACTCAAGATGTCATCTAATCTCATTACAATTAATCTAATTACCTGAAAATCTAACGTTTTATGAAATATCAACCATAAAACACTAAAATCTTGATTTACCTTATTATGATATCACAACATGACGTAGATCTTCGGAATAATATAGCCGAAATCCAAATTTTACAGTTGAATAGTGTTTGGCCGCTACAAAGTGAATAGTGTTTGAAGGAAGAAGAGGAGAACAATGCTGCAGAAAATGCTAGGGTTTGTGTTTTTATAGTTAAACTGAATTCGGATTTTGAAAATCTAAAATTAGCTAAATTCAGATTTCTAAAATCCGAAATTAGCTAAATTTGGACGAAGCTGGATGTGGGGCTAGTTGTCTGGGATGTATCGAGACGTGGTAGACTTTTCTGGACTTGGTGCTAGTTGTTTGAGACGTGGTGCTAGTTGTTTGAGACGTTGTACTAGTTGTTATGGACGTGGTGCTAGTTTTTTGAGACGTGGTGCTAGTTTTTTGAGACGTGGTGCTAGTTGTTCTAAGACAAGGTAGACTGACTTTGTAAAAAAAACAGTTTAAATTCACATGAATGGATGTAGACATTTTTGAACGTGGTGCTAGTTGTTCTTGACGTGGTGCTAGTTGTTCTTGACGCGGTGCTAGTTGTTTTGGACGTATCTAGCCATGGTAGACTATGTTCTATGAAAAATTTAACTAAAATTCACATGTTTGGATGTATACGTAGTTCTAGTTATTTTTGGACGTGGTGCTCATTATTCTGAGACGTGATGGGCTATTTTTGTGAAAAAATCTGTTTAAATTCACATGCATGGATATAGACATTTTTTAACGTGGTGCTAATTGTTTTTGGACGTGGTGCTAGTTGTTCTGGATTTAGACCTTTTTGGACGTGGTGTCTTTGTTCTGAGACGTGGTGGACTCCGAAATTAATACTGATTCAAATTTTTAAAATTTGATTTGTCCCTCAATTTTTGTAATACTTTCTGCCGTTAAAATTAATAAATTAAATTACAAAAAATTTTTTTAGAAATTGGATTTCTAAAATCCGAATTAGTTTTGGATTAATAAATCGGATTTGTGAAATCCGAATCTCAAATTGATTAAGAGACTCGGATTTCAAAAATCCGAGAGTCCTAAAAATGGTCCACACAATTCAAATTCTAAATATTTTCGTTCACACCCCTAAATTTTGTATTAATTTGGTTCGGGCCCATAGTTGTGAACATGTTTTATTTAATTTTAAAAGATTATGTTTTCAGGTTATAAAAAATATATATAAATAATAGTGAGACATCTTCTGGTGTGAATCTAAGGTAGCATTGGGTTTGCTTATAAGTGAAAGTTTAATTTGACTTATTTTAGTGAGTTTCACTCAAATGACGTCTTTAAACTTATTTTTAATTATAAATTTTTATTATATTCCAGTGTTATTGTTATTTTTAGGAAAATACAATACCTTCAATTCGTATACAGTACTACTATAGTAGTACGATACTATTGTACCCACCCTAATTTTTCATTCTCTACCAGTCGCAATACGGGCTATTAGCAACACGCATTTTTTTCTTTTTTTCTCCAACCCTCTCTCTCTCTCTCTCTCTCTCATGCCGCCACCCTCCCTCCCTCGGATCTCCTTCGGCTCTGTCGCTCATCCTCTTCTTCGACTTCGGGATTTTCAGCGCCTCCTCTCCACTCTTCTCGATGTCTCTATCGGCGTCTCGACCGCCTCCTTTTCAATAACCTGTTCCGATATATGGTGTCGTAATTTTTCATTTTCTGCTATCACAAGGTTTGGTTCTTCATAATTAATGGTGGTGGTTAATACATTATTAGATTGTTTCAAATTCCGCGATCAGTGAACATGTGAAGTGATAAGGATGCTTGGAGTGATAAGGATGCATTGGAGTGATAAGGTTATCATGTTCATAGTTTTATCTAGATATATTTTGTGATAATGAATCTTAAGTAATCCTTTTATCTACAATATCTCTTATGTTTATCACATAGAGTAGCATTCTATAAAGTGAGAACATCATATACTCTATCATATGAGTTTTATGAAATATAATTTTTACTTTTTACATTTTTCATTTCTTTTGACATTTTCCTCAATTCTAAGTGGATAATCTTTAATAGCTTTAAATCTCTTTTGGGTGTTTTGGTTGATATAAAATACTATTGTGTAGATATAATTCTTAATTTTGGTTGATATAAACACAATTTCAGTTGATATGAAACACTATTATTTTCATCAAGAATATGGTTGATATAAAATACTACTGTATTGTATTTTTTGGTTGATATAAACTATTTTCTGGTTGATATAAAATAATATTTTATATGATATAACTAATGTTTTTGTTGATATAAACTCTACTCAAACATTATTAATCAAATTTTTACTCTTTATACATGATATTAACTATAGTTATATTGATATAAACACATGCTCTACATGATATAAACTCACATTCTACTCGATATAAACTCGTATTTTTCAACGATGTAATCAAATCTTTACCCCTGTACACATGATATAACCCCTTGTTATATTGATATAAACACATGTTCCACATGATATAAACTCATGTCCTACTTTATATAAACTCATGTCTTAAATGATATAATCATATTTCCTTTGTATATATATATATATATATACATATATACAGACGCAATTTCTAAATAAGAACGTTGTCTACTACATTCATACTTCCTCCAATATCTGATTCCAGAAAGTTTTGATTTACGATCTATTTCTTTTCTAATACTAAATCCTAATCTAAAAGCAAGCTGATTATATAAATCGAAAGTAGCTTTCTCGTTCTCAACAATCTCACCAACCAAAAGTTTGTTTGACTCATCAACCAATACTCCAGAACTTACGAACAAAAAACAGTTAATATAGCAAAAAATATAGAATCACATAACATAACAATTAACGTAACTTTAAACTATTACCTTCACCGGAAGCAATAACATCACTTCCTTGTAGCGCATCATCAATAAGTTTGGATATTTTCTTGCCAACATATTTAATAAAAAAATATTATATCATACAAAACGTTAGGTTATATCAACTATAACTCCACCTTACATCATTAAAATGTCTAACATTATACATACTAACCAATAACGATACACTTATATCAACCATATCTCAATATTATATTAACTAACACTTTCATTTATATAATTCATAACTAATCTTCATCAAAAACAACAACAACATCGTTCAAAACAGAACTCTCATCGGATCGATTATCATCTCCTCCAGAAAAATTCACTGCATGTCCAAAACACAGAACAAATATTCAGGTTCTATCGTATCTCCACAAATTATCAAATAAAAAATCATCGCAACATCATAAAACGAATCGAAATACCTTCTCCGTTCAACACATTACAATCGCTTCTGAACAAATCATCATCCGATCGATCAATATTACTAAAGCAATAACAAATCTCCATTCTAAACGAAATATTAACGAGAAATCAAAATATAACAAAAGAACAAAAAACATATAGTTTCAGAAACAAAAACAAGAAAAAAACCACTATACCTGCAATCTGATCGATCAAATTTACTAACGAGATCACAAATCTCCATTCTAAATGATCGAGAAAGCAAAATATCAGGAAAAAATAGAGCAATAACTTCAGCAACAAAAACAACAAAAAATGAACGATACCTGTGATCTGATCACAAAAATAACAATTATAAGTTGAAATACCTGGAATTCGAACAATCTACAGTATTTGAAGATCAATTTAACGAGAAGAAAAAAAGAACGATATAAATGATATTCGATAAATTGAATGAATGCAATATTTGAAAACGAAAAAATAAACACCTTATATATAAAATGTGATTAGTTGGGTATCAAAGCGCGCGTGAGGAAATAAAATCCAGACAAACTGCCTCAATTAAAAAAAATGTGGGACACTAATTAAACTTGCTCCCTATATAAAACCCGTGCCGGGTACAATAGCATGGTAGTACCACATAATTTGCCCAATACCTTAATATGTGTAATTGGTATTTATGCCTTCTTATTATTATTAACTTCTTTTTTTTTTTACACAGAAGGAGACCGTAACCGAAAGGACTCGAATTCAAGATCTTTTGTCTTAACCGGAGAGTGCCAATCACTGGACACAACCCTCTTCTTATATGCCTTTTTATTTTGAATGTTGAAATTGATATTATTTTGTGAATTTTTCTTCAAATTATTTTTCCATTTGAAACCCTTATTCAAAATGTTTTCTACTATCTAAATATCTCAACTGGAATTACGTTTACACATTGTTCTATACTAAATTCAAAAGTTAACGATTCTCCATGTAATTCTTCCTCACGACAAAATTCACATAGTCTTTGCTTGATGGTAAAAGACTACGATTTTGACTTACCAAAAAATGTTATAAATGAGTTAATAAAAGTGAGGAGAAGAAAACAACGTGAAGTTAGGCACACAATAATTGAATACTCCTCCATTTCAATATATAGGTATTTTTGACCAAAATATAAATATTAAGGCTGTAATTAATTTTTAAAAATTTTCATAACTTTTAATGGTTAAACTTGTTATACCTCAATTCAATGTATTCTTTATAATAGTGTTATAACTTGGAATAATCATGACAAAAATAAGTCCCAATGAAAATGAAAATTAAATAAAGGTAATAGAGTAAAAACAATGAATTATTTCTTAGAAGTAAACAAGTGACTTATATTTTGACCGGTTTTCTAATAAGTAAAAACGACTTATATTTTGAAATGGAGGGGGTAGGTCTCTAAAGAGTTTTCAGAAATAGTTTAAAGTTAAGTCACATGCATTAAATTGATTGTGTTCTTATCATAAATGATCATTAGTTAAACATATAAATTATATAAATTAAAATTCTAATATAACCAAATTAGGCTTTTAATGTGAACAGAAAATTGTTAAAATTAGACTATAAATGGATAGACGGAGTATGGCACTCTTACTATATAATCAACTTAATTAATATTTATATTATAATTTGAGTTAATATTTATATTATCATTATTTTTTATTCTAAAAGTTTTAATAATAAATATTCACTTTTTTGGGTTAGGATATATCTATTTTAATTTTTTAGTATAAAAAAATCAAAAAATCAAACCAAAATTTTTTACTATAATGAAAGTGTTTACTAATAGTTCCTCTATTAATTAAAAGATTATTAAATATATATCAACTATTTTGATTGTGTGATGACATTTAACAAAAAACAAATGATAGTCAGAATACAAATTTGACTCAAATTTGGAAATAAAGACAACAATATTTTTTGTTACTATTTTGTTTGGATATTATAAATTAAAGTATTTAGGAAGAGCGAAAATCCACAAACAAAATTCTTATTCTTTTTTTTTTTTTTTAAAGTAAAAATAGATGGAAGAATCTAGCTGGGAAGAAATCCAGGTGCCTAGATTCCATTCACATTCAAATCCAGCTTGGTGGTTGGTAAAGGCACTAAAGTATGATTGAAGGCAAAACAAAAGCAAAATGTGGAGGCTATGGCTTCCAAGTTAATTAATGCCACTTTCTCCAAATTTTTATTTATTTGATAAACATCCCTCCTCTCTTTTCTTCTGCCAAGTTTCATTCCTTCTTAGCCTTTATTGTTAACCTATTCCAAGAATATTTATAAAAAAAAAAAAAAAACAATATTCATTTTTCTTCAGCCGAAATTTTCATAAGAATAAAAATTTAATGGTTCTGCGTATCCAATTGAAAGGTTGAAAGTTCAATTTGTAATCACAGTAACAAAAGCAATTAACTGACCAAACAATCGAGTTTTGCATATATGTAAGTTATCTAGAAATTTAAACATATCAAGATAAAAGGCATATTCAGCTCGAAATCTTCTCTAATTAGTTATTTCCTCCCTATACACTTTCTTTCATATATTTCATGTAATAACATAGCTATCAACATGGTAAAAGAAAAACCTTAAATCCATTTGATAATTAGGTTAAAGGGTCACAATAAAGTTAAAAGTCTGAAAAGGAAAGATGTGGGTACTTAGTACTAGACAGCCTTGTCTGTTCAGGATAGTGCTTGGTACAATGAACAACCTAACAAATTATACTAGTTTGTCTACTCCTCCTAGTTCTAACCCCCCCTCAGTTTCTACCCCTCCAAGCAGGGAAAAAATAGAGAAAATGGAAGAGAAGGAGGGATTGTGGTCCTCACATTTTCTTCTTCACCACAAGACTCTCTCTTTTTCACTTTCTTCTTCTCCTCCTTCTCTTCTACTTTGTTGTCCTAGATTATCACCAATTCCCTCCATTTCTTGCCTTTCTTCAAGGCAATGGAAACAAGCAAAACAGATGGGAAAAGGAGAATGAAGGAAGTGGGAAAAGAGAAGGAAGCAGAAGAGGTGGGAATAATGGCTGAAGAGGATATTGTTGGAGAAGACAGCAAGAGGAGAAGAGCTGCAGTAGCATTGAGTACTGTCTCTCAAAGAAAAACTAATAATTTAACAGGAGGAGTGACAATTACCCAGCCTTGCTGTCAAGTGGAGGACTGCAGAGCTGATTTGAAGGATGCCAAGGCGTACCACCGCCGGCATAAGGTCTGTGAACATCACTCCAAAGCCCCTCTTGTGCTTGTTGCCGGAATCCGGCAACGCTTCTGTCAGCAATGCAGCAGGTTTGTGCCAGTTTCATCACTTTCCTTCCTCTAAAATGAGCATAGTAGTTTATATCAGCTGTTTTGGCTATCTTTGTACCACTAAAGGAGGGAAGCTAGTGCAGTGTAAGGGCATATCATGTGAAAACCTGATGAGAAATCAAGTAGAACCCTAATTTTGAGACCAAAAGAACACATTCAAGCACCAAAACACTAGCAAAAGAATTGATTACGTGGAATTCTACCTCTAAGAAACACAAAAACTGTGGTAGCCTGCACATAAGGTTATAAGTTGTGTGTAATCTAGGCAGGAGGCAAGAAGATAATTGGATATATCAAGAAAATCATTTCATCTGGGCTAAAATAACACATATATTTGGTATGGTTTGGATAGATTTCAACTGAAAAAAGAGCCAAAGAGAGGACATGACACAAGTAAGCATACAGCAGAGATATAAAATGCATGCTATGAAATAACAAAACCTTGTGATGATCCATAAAGTTGTGTGTGTGTGTGTGTGTGTGCAGGTTTCACATAAAGTTGAATGTAGTTCATGTTCTTTTCCACTGGACATCCTATAACCTATAGGTAACATTGTACCAAGATTCTGTGCAACATTTATCTCTGTGGTTCGCTACAGGTTTCACGATCTAGCAGAGTTTGATGAAGCTAAAAGGAGTTGTCGCAGGCGTCTGGCTGGCCACAATGAACGTCGACGCAAAAGCTCTTATGACGCTCATGGAGATGGGTGAACTCAAAAGACGACAACTCTCAACTTCAAGAAGACTATTAGAAAGAACTGTCTGAAGAAACATAAAAAAGATCGACATCCTGATCTTACCATGATGCTCTCTCTCTTCTGTCAAACATTGAACTGTTCTCCACAAATTAATCAACATTATGCATTATGTGTAGTAGATCTAAGAAGAATCATCTTACCAAGTATTCTCCATATGATGTGGTACTACAAGCATTTGCTCCTCATATATGAAGCTAAGTAGCAAAACCAAGCATACAATTCCCACGAGAAAAGAGGCACTAGATCCAAACAAGAAATACAAAAGGGCAAAATATCCATATCATGACCATACACAAAGGCTTAAAACAGTACATGCTCAACAAAAGTTTTAAGCACACTGCCTTGAGACTAAAATTAGAATTACTCCTTCCAGAAGTAAGGCAAATGTGAAATTGTAAAATACCACCAAACTGTCCATAGTTCAAATGCAAAAACGGCTTCATAAGCTCAAGATAGTTTAGTGTTACAGAAATCCAGTTGTGAGATCGTGGATCAACCATTTCACTGACGCAACAATGTTAATACTAAATTAAATTGCAGACGCCAATGGGACATTGATTTAATGAAACAATTTATGTAATAATGAACTCTTGATTGACTATACTATTAATTCGATAAGTACATAAGGATATGAGAAACTGTCTGGTCAATCAAACAGCACAAAATTCCCATACTTCAGTGGCAAGGAAGTAAATGAGCCTGAGAACAACAATGAAAACCGAAAATAGATAAAAGCTCTTTTTATGAGCTGTAATGGTTTTCCTGCTCTTCATCTAATGAGCACCATTTGAAGCATTCAGATCAAGTCTATAGCATTGGTCACAGGCCTGTAGACAGATTAATGTCTTTATAACAGCAAAGCACATTACAACAGGAACTTCATAAAATTACAAGTAAAATCAATATCATACCAGCTTTAGTCACGCTTGATCCCCAACATTTTAACAGCTAGTTCCCATGAAACAATTGCAGCTGCATTAGCAGGAAATGCCCTTACTATAGTAGGACCCAGTCCTGCATAGCAACCACTAAACCCCGACCTCCTGTAGATCTACCATGAAACAAATCATGTTTTGTCTTGCTACACTCAATCAACATTACCACTGATATGAAAGGCAATGAATGGAAACTCAATAAAACTAGTAGATAAATACCAACAAACATATAATATATTCTAGAAAATTGGAAATTTGAGAGAAAAGAGAAGCATACTGAGGTCAAAATCTGGAACGGGTTTCTGGTAGAGTTTTTATCAGGGGTGGTTTGTATGATGGTCTTCGCAACATCCAGAGGCAGAACTACACACCAACACTGTACAACATAAAGTGAGAAGAATAGAAATTCATAATAAGATAGATAGAAAATAAAAGAGCTTTAGCAATGACAATAAAATAGAAAAGGAGAATCTGGGGAAAGAAGTGAAAGAAAGTTAATTGGGTGAATATATTAGGTGGTGATCATGAATACTTTGGATTAAATATTTACCGCTATACCACCAAGACCACCAGTCAGTATACCGATTCCAATATCAGTCAATTGGCTCCGATTGATAGAAGCATCTTTCAGTTGTAAATGCATGTGGTAGCGAACATACTCATAGACGCTAAAGAAAGTTGCATTACCCAGTGATTCTCTTAGCAATGTTGCATAGCCTCCCCGAAAAATGCCTGTTAGCTGGAGGAAATTCAGTCAGTAATGAACCAGGTGAACCGTCACTATACACAAAACAAGCATTTCTTACCCCCTCAGTTTTTACTGTTTTAAGGGCACAGTCAAGAGGGCTGCTGTATCTATTGGGATACGAAACCAAGGAGTCTGTTCCTTGAACTTGCATCCTACACTGAAGAATTTCAATGTCAACAGAATAACTTAGAAAGAAATGTGCATCCAGATTTATTAAATATCCAGTTGACTTGCCTTCACCAGTTCTGTTGGACACAGTATAAAGCTAATAACGGCTCCACCAAAAGCTGCAGAAGGTACTATCGCATAAGGCTGTGGCTTGCCACTTTGTGATCCACCCTTTCCAAATAGAAACATAAAGTTCAATGCATCTTTCCTGAAAATCTATAAACTGATGCAAAAATGAACCAGTTGTGTCATGAAACATACCTGTAGGATCTGTTTTGTTTGCGAGTAAATGCCAAAAACAAGTGAACTTTCAAAAGCCATCCCCAGAAAAGAAGATGTTGCACCTCGATATAGTCCTTTTACCTATTATAGGAAGTTTAGAACTAAAACCAATGCTTGTAAATTTAACCTTAAAAATGCGATGCAATTGTGCTAATCAGCTAACAAACATTGAATTTACAAGACCTATTGCTCAGAAATAGCTTTACACGTCCTCGTTAACTGTTGAAGTATTAACCTTTCATGCACTGAAACCTAGTTTCTTTCCCCCTTGCTCCATTAACAGGACAAAAGCACCCTTGTCCATTAACAGAACAAAAGCAGGTCCTTTGTTCAACTGAATTGTGAGTCATGATTAATAATTTTTGAAAAGGGAGTTGGTAATATACCATGGTGAAACTGGTTAAATTAAAACTTCGGCATTTTCTTACTGGGTTGAGCCACGTAAGTAAAGATTATGTCAAGTTCCATGTGCTTCACTTTGAAACAACGTAACTAAAGGACGAGGGGAGGGCCTAAGTAATTTTGTCCCTAAAAGTGCATGGGTAAATTAAGTCAAAAGACGCAAAATAACATGCAACATATTCCTCCACCTTACTACACAAAAGAAGCCAAAACACAGCTCAGGTAAAAAAGTAGTAAGGAGGCATACTCCTTCGGTCTTCAGAACTCTAGCAGCACAATGCAAGCCATTCTTGTACTTTATCCCATTAGCTTCTGTATTGTACTTTTGAAGCTTCACCTGATAACCATAGTTTATACTTCTTAAAAAAAAAAATGGTAAAAGTAACATCTAATGAAATTAACTGACAACTTCCTTGGGACTATAATCAATTCCATCCCTGGAAGCACAGTTTTCCCAAAAATTTGAATGTAATTCTTTAAGAAAAAATAAATTTCACCTTCACTTCATCATTCAGATCTATTTATTCCGTACCATAATGTAAACAATAGTGGAATTCTGAAAAGTTCGATACTGAGCCAAAACTTTTTAATCTGACAAGCAGATATCCAAATGGGACCAATTTATTTCACTATAGATCTGATGCAGTACTCAATTGATCTTCCTTATAAAAAAGCAGGGGGAAGGGGGAATCAGCCTGGACTCACAAGAAGAATTTAAAGAGCAGTACATTACCAATATGAACCCCCACACATTGAACCATGTAATGTATTACAGAGAAATAATGCTAAAGAAGTACATAAGTTCACTTCCTGCCGATGATTTTGGCATGTTGATGAAGTTCATAAACAGAACTATTGAGGTTTATGTCATCAATATCTAACTCTATCGATGAATCCAAGCATTTCTGCCTTGAAGACAATCAAGGAAAGAAAAAAAAGCTGACAATATATCTTTGTGTACATGCTGTTACTAACTTATTAATTCTTTTTCATTTCTAATTTATTTCTTCCAAGCCAATCGCAACAAAAACTAAAGAAGGGAAAAGTAGAAAAAGAAAAGAAAATGAAGAATATAGCAATAGAAAGCTAGTTAAGAGTGATTCTCTCAAATCTAGTTTTCAATCGTACAGTTTATATGTTAGGAAATGCATTATCATTTATCAATGTCCGATTGCATCATAAATTCCTCCAGATTTCAAGGAAATCACTTCTTTAACACTGTTAATGATTCTCCAGTATTTTCTTCAAGAACAAACTACCCCAGCACCCCCCCCCCCCCCCCCCCCCCAAAAAAAAAAGGACAATAACCGATAGCTAAGGTAGCTCAAAACCCGTGGCAAACATAATCGCACGTACTACATTCATAAAAGAAAACACAGATGCATTAAGCAACTAAGTGCATAATGGTAAGCAGCATAAACTGAAGTATTAATACATAGCAGAAGGTTTCAAAAAATTACTTCTTTACAACAAAAAACTATAAATAGTAAAAAGGGTCAGCCTCAAACCTTGACAGTGTCAAAAGGGTGCCCAACGACGACTGTGGCAACTCCAGCTGATACACCTGCCACATATTCTTTATAACCGGAGCCCTCCCCCATCTCATTAACCCCCTTCTGTCCTGCTGCTGTAAATGGTGAATGCAGATTCGATTCTTAGAACATCAAATTTGTTTTCTAAGCTAATCAGGGCTGGTTTCTAAGCTAACAACAGGAACGGAAACTTTCAATTCGTTTTCTCAGAATCATAAAAATTTGCTCTGCAAAGTCAAAGAAGCGTTGAGATTATAATGATGGTGGCGGCCTTCATTATATTGGGCTGGTTGTTTCTTTTTTCAGCTGTTATCTTAGTGTGACTTCTTGTGCGGCGGAGGGAGCATGGTGACGCAGATTCAGCTCCTCGGTCGTGTTTTGTGGAATCCGCCGGCCCGCCGCACTTATACTCTTTGTACTTGAGTTTGGAAAAAAAAGCTTCGTCGTGTCTTTCGGTTCTTTTCACTTATAAATTCCTTTTGGTCCCTTTTGCTTTTTTTTTTTTTTTTTTTCTAATTTCAATGGCCCAAACAAAGAGTAATATAATAATAAGGCTGAATTAGTATTTTGGTCCCTTATAAATAGGAATGTTGCTCTTTTGGTCTCAAATAAAACTACGATTATTGTTTTGGTCCCTTATCAATTTTTTATTAGCGTTTTTAGTCCCTTTTTACGAAAAAATTTAGAAGGTTACGGATTAACTCATTTGCTCGCTAGTCAAACCTAATTTTTTCTTCAAAATGATTTATACCATGATGTTTTCAATCCATTTTATGACTCTATTCTTCATGAATATTTAACCCATTTAGATCGACTCATAATCCGAAATAACGGCCGAAACCCTAAATGGGTTAAACATCTATGAGGAACCGAGTCATAAAATGGATTGAAAACATCATGGTACAAATCATTTTGAAAAAAAATAGGTTTGACTAGCGATCAAATGAGTTAATCCGTAATCTTCTAAACTTTTTCGTAAAAAGAGACTAAAAATGCTAATAAAAAATGATAAGGGACCAAAATAGTAATCGTAATTTTTTTGGGACCAAAACAGCAATAGACTCATTTATAAGGGACCAAAATACCAATTCGGCCTAATAATAATGGGGCTCCACTATT
This sequence comes from Knoxia roxburghii, assembly GCA_030378225.1. Taxonomy (NCBI): domain Eukaryota; kingdom Viridiplantae; phylum Streptophyta; class Magnoliopsida; order Gentianales; family Rubiaceae; genus Knoxia; species Knoxia roxburghii. Next base: position 41,274,166 of record CM059420.1, on the reverse strand, counting down.
TCACAATTTCGCTATTAACATAAAATGCCTTAGGTAAAATAATAAAAGCATTTTGATAAAAAATAAATAATAATAATAATAATAATAATTTAGGAACTATAATTAAAAAATATATATTGAAGTATCTCTTATAAAAAGCCCCCCAATCAAATCAATATCCTACCATTTATAAATCTTAATTTAGGTATGGGTGTGTTTGGCGGCCAATGAGAATGGAGCAATCCACCTTTGATTAATTGAACATTTATGAAAGATCGTCTTTTAACTTGTGTTTTTCGATTTATGAATATATGGAGAACAACAACCTATATCACATGCTCTTTTCGATAAATTGATTTCCTTTATAGCTTTAAACAAACATAAAAGTTAAATAGTGAAACTTTAAAGAATTAATAATTAAATGTTCGTTTTTTCTTCACTGATCAATTACGTTCAAAATTACAGTTACTCTATCAGTAAAACTCAATTAGTTTCAAACTTCTAGTCACATCATCAGCACAATTCAATTACGTTTCACAATTCATTCACATTTCAGTGCAGAACATCTCAAAATTCCTATCACATTTCAGTATAAAGCAGAATCGTATTCAGAAACTCCAAACACCAAACATCATCTCAAAATGAAACCCACAATCCCTCTTCCGCCCCTCATCTTCTTTCACGTCCTCCTCTTCGCCGCCATTGCTTCATCGTTCATTGCTTCGTCTTTCTATGCCTGGATGGACAACAAACCACTAACGGGAAAGTTGTCTGTGAAGAGTTCTCTTATTCAATACTGGAATAAAAAAGCTTCCAATAATATATTACTAACTATAGCTAAATTCTAAAAATATTTTTTTATAATATTTAGTTGGAATTATTTTTCATATTACCTCTTTATATTAAAATGTGATTAACATTATTTGGATTATATAAAAATTTTATATTAGTAAAATTCATAAATAAATTATTAATATTATAATTTACTAAATATTTGTATATGAATTGTATGTAAAACAATTGCACCGATTTAAAATTTTTATAAAATATTATACTCTGAAATAAATATATTATTATTATCGTAATAACGATTTAGATAGTTTTTATAAGACTCCATGCAAAAAAAACCGTGCATCACACGAGTGCGAGTATTAGTTTTAATAACTAAATTAAAATAAATATTAAATCAAACAGAGGAATTATTTGAGTCAATATTATTAATTGACGTCATAATGCCGCAAATAAACAACATAAATACAAATTTGTCGCATATTTGCGGCATTATCTATGCGTCACAACTTTAAAATGTGTCGCAACAGACCATTTTTCTTGTAGTGCTTGTCACTTAGTCCCTAATGTTTGGTTGTACAAAACTCAAATTTTGGACCCAAGTTCGAAGGGCCAAATCAACTATGCAGTCGCTCTATGCCACCTAGACACATCATCGTGGGGCGAAGACAATGTAGCCTTTCAGTTAGTGGGATCGGGCCCAGGAAAAATTGAAGCATGCCACTGGATCTCCGAAAATGATATGAATTGGGCCAATGTTGGCTAAAGACGTCATATTTTAGAAACATAAACTATGTGATTGAATAAATTACGTGATTGAACAAATTCTCCTATATATGTTATGTTAAGGTCAAGAGTGTTATATATTTGTGAATTTTAATAGTTTTTTTTTTTTCTTTTTTTGAGTTAGCAAAGTAATTGCACTAAAGTTGAGCATTCAACTCGAGACGCAACTCGAACGAATTGTATTTACAAAATCTTATAGCTAATTTTTGTCCAAGAATGACTACTTAATCTGTAGATAGAATTGTGAATTTTAGTAGTAATTTTATTATAAAATAATAATATATTAAAAATAAAAGTAATATTATAGTACATAGTGCGGTTTTTCCCTTTTTTGACTTGCTTGCTCTTGCTCCTGCTCCTACTCAACATATGCTTCTGGCATGTCTTCTTCTTCCTATACTTGCTCAGGCATCTTCCTTTTTTCTCCCTCTCCTTCTCCCTCTTATTCAACATGATAGGTGTCTGATGCTCCAACAAATGATGCATATGTTGAGCATAATAACAGTTCACCAATTTTTCTCCCTGGTTCAACTCTCTTTTCATCATGAACCAGAATCTCATGCGAAGCCTTTCATAGAAATCCTAAACTTTGACAATTGGTCTTCATTAAACTCTTTAGTTTCATCTTCTAATACTAAGCAGTGATGAATAACTTTCCTAAGGAATAAAGTTTCATCTTTTGAAACCCAAAAAGTACGACCAGGTTTTTGTGCTGTCGATGGCAATTTAAGAGCTTTAGACACATAATCACGGCTCAGATGAATGCTTATACCAGCAGAATTTATCAAGGGTAGAGAGGCAGTAAAATAATAATGAATCCTGATAAGCAAAGATTCTTGGTGGCTGGGTACATTCTTGGATTAATTGATACTGATAAATGTGATTGCGGATATAAACCAACAAGAATAGTTGCTCCAGAAAAGGTTACTCGAATATAGTTGCAACGGTTTATAAATTGCAGAAAGTACTAGGTCTGGAGTTCATATTTTCAAAAAGAACAGGATCTGAACCTATGTAATATCTACATCTACATTCGGAAATGCACTAATAACATGAAAATGTGAATAAAGCTAGCACAAAGTAGACAAGTCACAGTATAACGAGAAACAGAGAAATTCAGTACTCTGCATGTTCATTCTTTGTACTTACCATTATACAATCCATGCCTGGCCATCTCTGTATGTTCAAACTTACCATTCTGCATGTTGTAAACAATAATCAGGGCAGTCAAAACCATGCAGAATTTTAACATAGCTTTCTGGAAATGAACAAAAATATGCAAGAAAAAATTCTTCCCCGTCGTTCTCTATTTTTTCCCCAGTCAGAAAAAATTCTTCTCGTTTTTCTTCTTCCACCGATATGGATGAAATGAAAGAGTTGATTGATTAGGTTGATCAAAAAATGGATGCTTTCATCCAAGAAATCCAAGAATTCATAGAAGTTCCCACAGGAAAGCATTGTATTGAAATTTTGAGAAAATTGATTTTAGTATTCAAGAATTTATTAGAGTGTTTAAATTATTTCGATCAACACAACCACAATTGGGTTACTCATCCAAGAATCTATTGACATGCGTACAAGCCAACTTGTTGTGCCAATGGGCATCGATTACCCGATTGAAATCGATTACTCGAATTAACTATGTACTCGCTATATGCCACCTAGACACATCATTGTGGGGCGAAGACAATGTAACCTTTCAGTTGTGGGATCGTGTTAGTTTTAAATACTTAAAAGCTATTACTTATATGAAAAACTAATATCCACAGTTTGCATATCGATTTTTATTTCAGTATTAATTGTTCATTTATATCATATGCATAGATGATAAGGTGTCGAGTGTAGCACAGTAGATCTTATCATTGGTTAAATTTATGATATATAAACAGATGCTCGTAACTGAGATAGTTTGAACATACTATCAGTTTAGGTTATCGTGTGATTTGGATAATTAGTTTGCCTAGACTGATTAAATCATACGGATATGCTCGGGGCATATTGAGCACGACCTATTCGGGATTGAATTAACTTATACTGATCGGCGTAGTTAATTCAAACCCAACATTCTAATCTCTTAATCCCTAGATTAGAGCGGGCATAAGAGTTAGATATCGTATACTTTGATTTTTCAAAAGGTGCGGTCAATTGAGACCTAAATCTTAGTAAGTTGGGTATGCAGTGTTTGGCTTCTTTCTGTGCCATTGCTAGTCGAAGAAATCCATGTACAGATTCGCCGAGTTGATGGTGCTCCCGAGATGAGTTCAAAAGGTTTATTATACTAAATCTGGCCAGTGGACTTTATGTCCGATATAATAAGAAAGTCGAGTGGTACTAATCTCAGATACCAAGAAGTCGATAAATTAATTTGTCAGCAAATTTATGAATCGATGAGCAGTAGATCTTTGATGTGGGAAGATAGAAGAATAATAAAGTGAGCGTGAAGTAAATTCGTTTTTGAGCGGTAGTTTCATAATTGGTCCGTTAGTGGTACGACTAATTATGTGTTTGACTAATCGACAAAGTGAATTAATTAATTCTAAAAGTTTAATTAATATTTAATTGAATAAATAGGTTATACGAAATAATCCTAAGGGTTCGATTAAATTTAATTAACGAAGTGGGTTAAGAAATTAATTCGAAAGGCTCGATTGGAATTTATTAGTCTATGGAAGACTAAGTGGTCAACGAAAGTCAAACATTACGGATCAACTCAAAAGCCCACTAGGTCTCCCTTGAAACTCCTATAAATAGCTTAGGTTCGGCATTTAGAAGACATAAGAAACAGTGTAGGCAAAGTTGTCTCCTTAGAGAGAAGGAAGAGCCTAGAGAGAGAACTTCATCTTATTCGATTAGTTCTTTTTCAAAGTCGGTTTTTAGTTCTTTCTTCTTCAAGAACTCAGCCCACGATTCATCCTAGAAAACCCAAGATCGCCGCCCGTCTGATCCGCCACCTTGCCGTGATCCCGTCACCATGTCGTGCTACCGCCGGCGAGTTTCCAACGCCGGAATCCAATCGGCCGGTCCTTTTTGTTGTGGGTCTTGTTATCTTGTCGCGTTGATCCTTTGGCTTGTTCCTTCGGGTTCGCCAAATTTTAGATCTACAGGCAAAAGCTTTTCCCAACAAGTTTTATTTAGGTGGTGTGGGTTTTCAGATTAGGATCATGCCTCCGGACTGTTTCAGATTTGGGCAGATTGAGTTTTCTTGAAGTGGGTTTCTTTAGATTTCTTCATATTGTGATTTAGTCATCCCGTGGACATTTGCCCACTCAAATTCAGGATCGTTTGGAGTTATTCTCGGGACTCTTTAATGGATTCGCAACTCAAGACCTGATTTTCTTTACTTACGAGGGACACGCTTCAAATGTATAATCTTTAAAGGTTTTCGCTTTAATTTAAAGATTCAATTTTTACGTGTCGTTTTAATAATTTGAACTAGTATAAGTCTAAATCCGTTCAGGGAAAATGATTTTAAGCCTGAGCCGAATCGAAAGTCTCCGATTCTGGAATGTATAGCACGAAAATGAGATTTTCGATTTGGCCCAGCTAGATATGTTTCCTTCAGATCGGGCCCAGGAAAAATTGAAGCGTGCCACTGGATCTCCGAAAATTATATGAATTGTGACAGACTAAAGACATCATATTTTAGAAACATAAATTATGTGATTGAATAAATTATGTGATTGAACAAATTCTCCTATATATGTTATGTTAAGGTCAATAGTGTTATATATTTGGGAATTTTAGTAGTATTTTTTTTTTTTTTTTGAGTCAGCAAAGTAATTGCACTAAATTCGAGCATCTCGGCTCGAGACACGACTCGAGCAAATTGTATTTACAAAATCTTATAGCTAATTGTTGTCCAACAATGATTACTTAATCGGTAGATAAAATTGTGAATTTTAGTAGTAATTTTATTATAAAATAATAATTTTATATAAATAATAATGTATTAAAAATTAAAAATATTATTATAGTACATAGTAGGGTTTCTGTGAGTTCATTGTAAATTATGCCTGGAACTGTGGATGAAGTAGGAACTTAGAAGAAACACCAACTGATTGAATCTGATTTTTTTTTACTAACTGTGTGATGTATATTCGTTTTGTGTAATTCAAGCTCTTTTGCAAAAAGCTTAATATAAAAAAGTGGTCACAGACACTTGATCTGAGCAAAATTGTGTGGCCACCAAGTGAAGCCTGCGGACTCTTGATGTAATTAGTTCCCTGAACATCCGATGCTCTTGATTGATAGCCTGAGATGACATAGTGGGTAAGGGTTCATATTCATCTTTATATGTTCGCATTGGTTCATTATGGTCAATCAATGGATTCGTGAATCATATTGTCTTGCAACCACATTTAACGAAATATGATAAGTTGGGTTTTTCAAACAGCATATTTGCAACAAAAATCGAGTTTTTTCAAATACACGGATCAATCTATGTGTGATTACTCAATTCTGTCGTGGATACGTGAATGGGGTCTAGCCTCATGAAAGTGCTCATAGCCCATCTGTCCATCAGCAACTCTTCTCCTCCATCAGCAATGTTGGATCTTCAATTGACAATTGAGAAGAGAATGGAGGGGAGTCGGCTATTTCAGTGTGAAGGGAAATGGGAAGTTCCGCTATTTCAGTGTAGCTTTCAATTGATAATTGGGAAGGAATATTAAGCTTCTGAGGAGTTGGCTGAAGGCCTTTTTACAAGTGAACTCACGCATTTTGATCTAATGCATTCTTGTAGAATCTCTCGGTTCAACAATAGGTATGGTATTCTCCTTGTTCTCCTCTCAAGGGCGGAAGGTTCTCCTTGTTCTTCCCAAAGAACTCATTACCCAAATACTATTACGCCTCCTTGCTAAATCAATCGAGCGATTCAGGTGCATCTATTATACATGATATGATGTTCTGTTTGATATGAAACTATAGTTTGTATAATATGAATTTTTATTACTCTGGTTTAAAAATTGTGAAAGTAAATCTCAATATTTAGTTTGGTTGACTTACTTACTAGGTGAAATCTGTTGGTTGTGAGTATTTATCATCTCAACAAAACCTTATACTCTATATATATATATATATATATATTCATAAGTCCCTTCCCCCATTTTTCTTGTAATTTTTTTCTCTTCACCTTTTAATTTCTTTATTTTCTTGTTGTATCCCCACATCACTTCTCTCTTCCTCTCTTCACTTTCTTACATATAAATTTATTCTTGTACCTAAACTTTAGAGATTATATAAGTGTTGTACCAAAGCATAGAACTATTTTGGAGTTTTAATTATGAGACTATTCTGTATTAATTGATATCATGTTTATTATATATATATATATTTTTCCCCCTTATACTGTAGATTACTATTTATTGCAATAATATAATAACTGGATTGATGGTTGACTTTTTTTTTTTTTTAAGCAGATATAATAAATTAATAAAGGGAAGAAATAGCTCAAAAATTTTAAAAACATATGGAGAAGAAATTTGAAATTTTGAGTCGAACCCACGGCATAAGTGCGTTGCCTCTTACTTTACTTTTTATTCTACTTTTTTTTTCTTTCATTTTATTCTTTTTGGCCACTCTTTTGTTTAAGAACTGGGTCCAGTTTATTCTATATTTTTTTTCTCTATTTAGATTTTACTGAATAATTTTCTTGAATTTTGAGAAGTAATAAATGATTGTCCACACTGACGGCATCTCATTTCCTTTCTTTTTGGCAATCCATGAATCCAATAATTGCATCCATAATAACAACTGCTTTAAACTTCAAAGTCTTCATCAAAATCTTCCGGCAAATTCTTGAAACTCCCTTAAATCCACTCATAATCATATCGTACTTCTTCTTCTCCTTCTTCTGTTGATGACTGCCCTGATCGTCCTTCATGGCCTCTTCTTTTCTATGATGATCTTCTTCTTCTTCATCACATCCAACTTTCTTTTTGGGATCTGCTGGTGCAAAGCAAGCAACAAAATCGACGTTATTAAAATCGCCTGTAAATAATTATAAAACTCTCTGTAAAAATTTAATTGATTATTCTTATCTGCGGTAAGTCAAATTAACATAAAGATTAAATTGAACAGAGGAATTAATAGTATCATGGAAAATTCAAATAATTAATTTAATTAAAAAAGAGGTTGGATGAAATAAGGAATAACTAAAAATGAAATGTTCCATTTGAAGTTTGTTTTTTTCAATGATCAAATGTTGTTAGTGATTCCTCTTAAACTATATGTTTCCGTATTTATTTAGGGAAAAAAACAGTCTCTAGTTAAACAAATTTCAATTACGTTTAAAATTACAGGCGTACTATCAGCACAATTTAATTATGTTTCACAATTCCACTTACAATATAAAACATCTCAAAATTCCATTCAATTTCATTATAAAACAATTTACAAACATCTCAAAATTCTCATTATATTTCAGTATAAAGTATAACCATATTCAGAAATACCAAACACCAAACATCGTCTCAAAATGAAGCCCCCAATCCCTTTTCCACCCCTCATCTTCTTCCCTGTCCTCCTCTTCGCCGCCATTGCTTCATCCTTCATTGCTTCGTCCTTCTATGTCAGGATGGACAGCAAACCACTGACGGAGAAACTGTTGGCGAAGAGTTCTCCGATTCAATATTTTTAGAAAAAAAGCTTCCAATGACATACCACCGCTTTTACATACTGAGATGTGAGTGGAATTTTGAGATGTTTTTGAATTATTTTATACTGAAATGTGAGTGAAATTTTGAGACGAAATTGAAGTTACTGATGGTGTGAAATGTGAGTAAAATTTTAAGATGTTTCTGACCTGTTTTATACTGGAATGTGAGTAGAATTTTGACACAAAATTGAAGTTGCTGTTGGGTGGTGAAAATTTGCCGAGAGGAGTACGTGGCATAATGGGAGATATGATCCAATCATTTGATATGATCAGAATCCTTCCATAAACACTATGAATCATAGTACTTAAAAATAGAATTTGATCAATTTTCACGTCATCAATTTTTCTGCACTTACACGACTTTTCTGGGACCAAAAAAGCTGACCCTTTTGTGGGACGATAGAAGTAAAACAGTGGAGAGTCTGTGCCAATCAAAATATCCGCTGTGTTCTGTGGACTTATCATTGCCATTACTTCTGGTCTGAATTTTCTAGGCACCTACAATCAGACCCTAATGATGAAAGGAAAGAGCACCAAATTACAAACAAGACAGCAAAACTTTGGTGCAGATTGCAGAATTTCTTAACAAAAAATGACTATTTTTGCCAAGTATGTATGCAGTAGTGTACATTCATCACAAACAACAGAGTTTCCTGTTCTTCATGGAGCATCATCTCTTCTTCTTGCTTAGCCGGTTCGACGAGCCGGCACGGGAAAGTTTACAACTGAGTGTTACTAAGCCACTGGGGTGATGATACTCCATCTCCACAAAGCTTTCAACAAATTACAACAAAGAATTTGCAGCCGTCGGCCGTGCTTGTTATTGATTGTAAACCACGTAGATCAGTTGTTCACCAGCCATATTCTGCATTGTTACAACTTACTAGGTACAAGCTTCCCAGGTTGTTCTTTCAGCAAATCATGTCTGTCAGCGATAAATTTAGCGAAACGAGAACCCTTTCTATCTTTCTCATTCGTTCCCGATTGAAACTCGGGAAGATTTGGCAAAGAGGGCCCTGGCTTGGGAGATAATGGCGGCATCAATGCCCATATAGCAGAAAGATTATCATTTGGTCTATCAAGATCTTGTAGGAGCGATAATTCCTGCATGTCTGTTTTAAATATATCAGGAATGCCATAAAAAAATGTCAACAAATTAGAGTAGGGTGAGTGCATAGCAACTTCAAACTACTCTGCAAGAAACAAATACTCGTCCAAAGATTGATCACACTACCCATTAAAAGATAACAGCATTAAGAGTTAGAGACACTAAGACAATGGTCTGTTTCTTTCCAGTGATATAGAAGAATACTAAAAAATACTTCCTTTTTCTTTAAAAGAAAAAGTAAAAATGCTTTTCTCCTAAAATTAAGGAACAAAGAACAACCTTTTCTCTAATTCTTATGCTCTTTCTGTTCTTTTTTCTTGCCTGTTCTTTTGTTCATCTCACACTCCCTACTTTAGCGGACCTTGAATCCGACTGAACTAAGTAAACTGAACAACTTATCACTTGAAGGAAGGAAGGAAAGATAGAGGTAAATTACCATTGGAGAACTGGAAGATAGGCCTTAGAGGTAAGCATGGGATGCTGAAGTTCAAATGTGGAATTACAGCTCCACCACCGTGTCTAGCATTGCTGAAAAGACAAGTGGTTAAAATAGACACGACCAGTGATGATACAAATATCACAGAATAAGAAAATGGTTACCATGATCATTATGGTGAGTATAAGTACAATCTAACTGTCATAATGACAGTCTTCTGAAAGAGACATTTTAGAATAAGGTGGGGAACTAGCTTGATAGCAAGCTCAACTAATATCTAAAACAACCGCCACAGGCAAAGTTCAGCAATAAATAGGAATCTGAAACTTTTAACTGTTTTAGTAAGCACCAAAATATGACAGATGACCTCATGTTGTTCTGCAGAAGACCAGAGTATCTAATGCATTACCACTATAGTGGTTAAAAGGATTCATCTAGGAAGCATGTACCCCTTTTCTGAGGTACACTCAAAGAAGGCCCTTTCTATTTAGTAGTCAGCAAGGGTAGAGATGAGTAGAAGCTTCCAATTTAGAATTAGACGTTCCCGGCCTTCTCCTCACTGAATGACGAGACACGTGCCCTTCTCCAGTCTTGGCCTTTGATTGATGAAATACAATGCTAACCACTATGAGAAATTCAATCCTCGTTATACCAAAAGCGAGGGTGCTTCTTAAGCAACCTTATGAGCGCTTTCATTTTTTGTGGATGTTCTTACAAAGAAACTCCACTTTTATTTAAATATACCAGAAGGATAGGTTTGTCCTCCCACCATTCCTCTTGATATATGAAGGCTATCCACCAAGGTGCCAAACAGATTGTTATATAGAATATCATGTCATGTATAGCAGAATGGTGAGGAGCCTACACACTTCCCTACCCTTATCTAGTTCACATACTGTCATAGTAATAAAAGGCTTCAACTCAGTTGTTTATCTGAAGCTTTCAACTTTGGCAAACTAGATCTCCCCAGAAGCTAAAATTCAATTTATGTTAATTTTCTCCCTTACTTTTAGTGTGAAAGATAAAAGGAGCAAGGTCTTTTATTTACTTGAAGTAGAATTCTCTCTTGCTTTCACCTTTTGAATTGAAAATTGATCAAGAATAATTATTTTGGAAACTGTAATGATGTTGGACAGAAAGAAAACATAACAAGCATCGATTCGTAGTAATTGAGCAATGACGGATTTTTTAATAAACAGGAAGAAAGAACCCATTGGACAGATACAACCTTCTATTAAACATGACCACTTATCTCAGTGCCTTCCTGTTAAGAGCATCCTATTACCTCATCCTCTTTCTAAGTTAACTTGAATTTTCTCATTCTTTTCAAACATACTTATGTGGGGGGTTTGAGCACTACCATTCAGCTCATATAAAGGTCAACTCCCCTCGAATTCAGCATACAAATTACAAGACAGATAAACAGACCCAAACTCAAAGTCAGATTGGCAAGATATTAATCAATTTTAAACTGGGGCATGCATACCATTTTCAAGGTTGCAACTTAATGGCAACCAAATTTCTTTTACATGTCTTGTGGAGGCTATGTCACAATTAAACACATAACACAGCATAGAAGTATCCTCCACATTTAAGGGAAGAGAAAGCAACAAATAAGACAGTAAATGGCAATGTTTTATTATCATCAAAATGAATTATACTTCCATATGAGCCACAATGCACCAAACTTAATGCTACAAATTCATAATTGCTAGTGAGAACATTTTCGATAGCTTAGTCACCATTTAGCGATTATATCAATCCTAGGAACTTCATTTAGAACTCAGTAATTCAATCACCTGGTGACAAGGCCAACCATATGACCATCTGAATTCACAATAGCACCACCACTGCCACCAGGATGTACAGCGGCTGTGGTTTCAAGCATTGCTGGAAATTTTCCTTCCACATTCCAATGTAGACTAGACTCATTGTACATCTCTTTGCTCGTCTCCACAACTTTTGACACGACACCCCGACAAACAGATGGAAGAAAATCTGAAGCAAGTTCCATAAAAAATTGGAGCTAAGCACACAATTGCTGCCTCAAAATTGCATGTAAGATACTACTAAATAAAACCATAGAGGCTTCATGAAATAACCAAAATTAAGACATATAAAACCAATAGAATCCATTCAGAGAAGTCTATTTCTCTCGGGAAAAAAAAATGTTTTGCAAGAACACTGAATAGGCTTCCATAATATATCAAACATATACCAATGAGTACAACAATAATAACAAATAGCAATCATATTAAAGGACTTGATAAGATGATCATAGGTGCAGCAAGAAAACGGAAAGTATCTCTGAGATTAATCATATCTGAGCCTAGTGCCCTTGACAAACCTTACAACAACCAAGCCTTCATCCCACTATCTTGTATGATAGGATCGGCTATACATCATAAGTCACCATCGTGCTCTATTGATACACATATTCTCATTTAAGTTTAAATAAATTAAGTCCTTTTTAATAATTTATTTCTAATTCTTTTCAGATCTTCCCTTTCCCTTTCCCTTTTAATTTGAGTTATTGATTCAATATTCCCAATTTGTCTTACTTGGCATCATCTAAAGGACTCCAACAAACACATCCAACCATCTTAAGTGCAAAGATCAAATTTCCTCGTCCAGAGATGCTACCCCCACTTTCTTTCTATTGTATACATTACTAATCCTATCTAATACAATGTGTGGCACACATCTATCTCAATATTCTCAGCTACCCTCATTTTATATATTTGTTATCATATTTAGTGCCCGGCACTCTAATCTATAAAGCATTGCTGATACTAGAAACCCCATCTTCCTAAAATTCCTATCACCTGTCCTGTCACTCATACTAGTCAAAAAATCCATTCCAACAAGTACGTAGAAAGTAAACTAGAAAGATTAGTGACAATTTTAGAGAACTAAAATTTTAACATCCTCCAATGAGGTTTTACTAAAGCAAACAAAAATATATGCTAGAACGGGAACCATCAAACATGAAACTGAAGGACAAATTGACATAAAAACAAAAACATACCACATCGAGGTCCAAACAAACCATGTCCAACAACATATACTTTTGATCCAGGGGAGGGGCAGGTGAATTCAACAGTAATAGCGTGAAGTTGATCAGGAATAAACTCAAGCTGGAGCAGGGCAACATCAAGAGGACCTTTAGAAACATAAACTACCCTAGCATCAACCCATTGCCAAGGCTCCTTGAAATCCAAGCGGACACGTACTCTTTTTCCACTTGCAACTTTTATTGCTTTGGATTTAGACCTTTCATTTTCATCACTCAGGGACAAGTTGGCACTCTTCAGCTCGTCAGGGAGAAAAGCCGGTGTCTGCACTAGGCCATTGAGTTTATCGTGCCAAGAAATCAATTTCATTGAAGGAGAGGAAACAACTTCTGATTTTACTGCATTCACTTCACCAGCAGAAGTTGCTTTACCAAACCTCCATGGCTCCAGAAGATGAGCATTTGTAAGAACCAGACCTTGTTTGTTGAGCAAAACACCAGAAGCCCAAGCACAATCATCAACGGTTACAAGACAAACAGAATGAACTGCCTTTTCAAGAGGAGATGGCAAACAGGCACCACAATGTGAAGAGTCATTAATGCGGCTCAATGATCTATCTAAGTGAAGGTCTTCAGTGGATGATCTTCCTACAGCATTTAGGTTTCCATGGTTATAAAGGTTCTCTTTCGATGCAGATTGAGGCTCCTCCTGCAGCAAGTCACTGCAAGCAGATGCAATGGCTTCCCAAGGAATCACCGGCTGTCATCCAAAGCTACCACTTTGTATAACAAATGAAAAAAAAAAAAAAAGAAAAAGCAAAACTGTATCGAACAGAAACTCCACAATCTACTAGCTAAAAATCTTATTTGATTCGAGAAACTTAATCCATCATCATGTCATTTCAACAACACTAATCTTTTCTACTTGAACCAGCATATACAAGCATGACTAAAGCAAACAAGTATGGAAATCAGGTGACACTTAGATGAAAGTCAAAAGTTTGACATTCAACGAACAAAGTCAGCATGCTGCATAATAGATAATCCATGACAAATAATTTAATAAGAGAAAACATAGACCACACTACTTCGCTAAATAACTCCAGCTAAAATTTAAGAATACAAAATCAGAATTTGAAACGACAAAGTTATAAATGCTGCATTTCCAGAGTACTAAGCATAAGTTCAAGCATGTTAACCGGTGTCAAGAGCAGTTTACCCAAATAGGATTTGTGAAAGTTCCAAAGTGAAAATTGCCAAACTTAGAAATAGTTGCACTTCCAATTACCTGAATTTCAGCACCACTAGTCCTTTGCCTCAGCGGCCTTGTCAAAAGACCAATAAGCTGGGCATCTTCTCCAAAAACTGGGCTGCCCTCCATTCCTGATGCATGCAGAGCTTAAAATCAGAAGCCTATAATTAGAAAAGCTGAAAAAGTATTTAAAATTTGCTCATACCTGGAAAACACCGAATATCAGCCATTAAAAGTGATCTACTGGAGGAAGTAGGGGGATGGCTGTTTGCTATGGATCCCACAGATATGCTAGTTCAAGTAGCCAAAAGATTGAACATGATCATTAACAAGAAGATTTGGGAGCAAACAGAAATGAGATCTATCAATAGTGCTTGACCATAACATGGGTATCTAACTAAGAAAACGCCAGCAAGTTATGAAAAAGAAAGATAATATGAAAAATTAAAATGTACCAGTTAAAGAAGTGCATAGGAGACAAGATGCCAAAAGGAGAACCCATTGCTAGAAGAAGATCCCCTTTCCTACTGCCAGTGGCAGTATCAATTTTTGGCAGAACCTAAAAGCAATTAAAAAATACCCTCATGGACTTCCTGGAGAGAACCTTAGGATATTTCAGAGAATATGCAATCAAAATTCAGGACAAACTGTATATTCTATATTTTTATTGAATTTCAGTCTCTAAATTTTAAAGTAGTGTTAGTTAATCAAAAGATTCAGTATTAGCAAAATACAATGCAAGTTAAATTAAGAGTACTGGGAAACTTATGCAATGGCAACATTTTTTAAACTGCATGATGTTTCCATTCTGTTATACTGATCTGTCGTATGTGTTCCATTCCACTATTATCACTTGATTCTGATCATTAGAGCTAAAAGAAAGATAATATAAGTGGCACTATTTTCCTACTTGGACAAAAACTGAAATATAGGAGAATTGAAAATACCTCCAAATATTTTTTAGAAACATGCAGAACTGCAATCCTTGTCGTCAATGTGGCCAATATATTTGGACTGTTCAACTCTGCTCCCCTTATTTGTCCTTGTCTCTGGAATGGAAATTGCTCTACCTGAAATGATTAGTTGAGAGTTCCTGTTACATAGTACATAGCATCTCAAGTCAAATTTTAGTCTTTAAGAGGCACATGTTACAGATCATTATATCAATAATACAACCATAAAAAGTTGGGACCAGATTCCATATTTTAACAAATCATTATTGCACAGAAGAATTACGTGTATCTGTTTGAAATGCTATAAAATAAATTCATAGCAGCAAACAAATCAAATAACAAATTGGAAAATTATTCATATCATTTTCAACATCGACTGGAATGTCCTCTGAAAACACCTAGGAACACTTGAAAGCAAAATACTTGACAGCAGAAGGAAATGATTTGTGCCAAAGTTCATTTCGAGTATTCAAACGTATCAATAGAGAACCAGCTATTTTTTCTAACTGACACTGCCAAATTCCAAGAAATACCAAGCAACAACCATCAGCAAAAGATAAAACAACTGACCAAGAAAATGCTCACAGAAAAGTCCAGTCTACTTTTTTCACACCCTTTCCTTTTCAGAAGTTCACTTCACGTTCATTTTAAATAGTCTATCATTTTCTCTATCAGCTCTATGATATTTTGTGATTTTACCAGTTTACCAAAATATTACACAGATCAAGCAGGAAGGGTAAGTGACTTCTCCTACAAGTCACAAGACTTGCAACTAAAACTCATTATTCTTTTTTCGCAGCACAAACCAAGACGAGTATTAAGCAAAGCTGCTATCACGCTGCATGGCAAATCAGCTGTCAAGGTCGCTTGAATCTGCTAATTCAGGAAACTGATCTCCACTTTAAGGTAGTTTTCTTGCTTCCTATTGAAAAATAGAATGCTATTTTGGAAGTATTCACCATTATAGTAATTAAGTTACAAAAGAAATGGAATAGCCTCAAGTCATTTAAAAACTAGGCACGTCAATTGTGTCACCATTACATTGAACTTTTCCAACCATTATACTCAGCAAAAACACACTACTCACACCCGAAGTAAAATATTTACCTCACATTATGTTTGCATCTGTACTTCTCCAACTTATTTGTATTTTCTATTTGCAAATGAAAAGGAGAAATGTCAATAATTAAGTCCACTACCTGCGTTCGAGAGTTGCCTCCAATCGATTGAGCACCACTGGCATACGAAGCTAGTGACCAACCAACTTCCCAACCATACTCCAGTGAACCAGAAGAAGACTCAATTAGAGATTGTACAGCAGCAGCCGTCATGGGGACATTAACCTTCAAAGAAACATAATATTAAGAATCGATAGAAACTTCTCATCTTATTACTGTATCAAAAAATAATGGAACACTTCCAAAAAGAATAAAGTTTAACTCATTCCAAATCATAATTAATAGTAAAACAAATGGCTATTAGAAGCAGGAGGTAAGGGTGCAATCAGAATATTCTTGTGAGAGATAAATATTGACATCCATGGGGAAGCTTCTTAAAGGCACCTCACTTGTCTATCTACAGAACACAGAGCACACAAAAACAGAATAACCAGAAACATAAATAATCCAGATTTAATCCACATACACAGGGTGAAAGTTTTACCATCATCAAAAGCTCAGCAGGCTGCCAAAGAGAAGCAGCTCCCTTTGTTGTTTCAACAACTCTTTCCTGTTTGCCCTGTTTGTCAAAGTGTATAGCA
This sequence comes from Knoxia roxburghii, assembly GCA_030378225.1. Classification (NCBI taxonomy): domain Eukaryota; kingdom Viridiplantae; phylum Streptophyta; class Magnoliopsida; order Gentianales; family Rubiaceae; genus Knoxia; species Knoxia roxburghii. The sequence continues at coordinate 41,257,436 of CM059420.1, read as the reverse complement.
TATTACCATTAACAAAACAGTAACAAAAAGAGCAAAAGGCCCAGCAGAGTAAGATACTCAGAGAAACACATACCTCCACCAATACATCAATTTGAACACCATATATTAACTGCGGCTTATCCTGCTTTGACATTGTAAGCAATTTCAGTAAAGGACCATACAGCCATCAAATCAACTACAATTTCTGTTAACGGTACAAATACGCACAAGAAGCTCCTCCAACCTTAGAAAGGTCTGCCTTATGTTGCTGACTAAGAAATGGCTCGATAAGAGATGCAACAGTTACAACCAAGACAGAATCTTTCCAAGACTGGGCATCCATGTCGCTCCCAACTTCCTTGGCTATAGAGGGGCAGTAAGAAAATCCCGGCAAAAGCATACCAGAGGCTGACAATGTTGTTTTGCCAGAACTAAGCAACAAAACCACCAGGTTAAAGCAATTTAAGAACTAAACAAACTAAAACTTAATAGGAAAAAAAAATCACTTCTTTCTGTAACATCATCGTCGTTTCTGCACAATGCACAGAAGCATACGTACAATTTATGACCAGAAAATCTCACTTACTTATAGTGGTGAAAAGCATGTTTCCTCATCTTAAGGCCCTTTGGGTCCTGGTATCAAACAACCACCCAAAATTAATAATACAAATAATCCCAGTCAAATCAGAGCTCAGAAAAAATATATTTGCCAAAACGAAAACTGTAAAATCAGAAACACTAACGATTAAAGTTTCAACAACCTGAACAAGACAACAGTAACCCATAAAACAGAAATAAATTACTACATCACAAATAAGTACCTACATCTCTTCACAAACAAACAAACCAAAAAAAACTTACAGGGCCTTGAATTCGGACCATGACGGCGAAATTGCGAGCAACATCGGCAATTTCACGAAAAGCCATGTTGGAGAAGTCAAAGAGAAGCTTCAGCTGAGCACAACTTGATGATGTTGATGAATAAATGAAGAAGTTTTGATCCAATTTGTGAAACGGCAAGAACTTGAAATAAATAAATGAAAATTATTCTCCTGTTCTTGATAAGCGTGTCACCCCAAATGATTCATAATTTGAAGCATCTCTATATTTAGAAATTTTTTATACTATATACAAAGAATCTATATTAAATTTAATTCCATTTATTCACTTCAATAATCATGGAAATGACCATCAAGTGAATAATAACAGGGCGCCGCCACACCCTAGAACAGCTGAGGCAAAATATTCAGGAATATTTTTTTATGAAAAACGAACCCATCTTTTAAGATTTTTATTCGTGAAATTAAAATAACTTTTTCCATTAAATTACATTCTAAAAATGGATAAGACTTTTTTTTTTTTTTTTGGAAGGAAAAAATGGATAAGATATCTAAATATAAGGCTCCGTATCTGAGGTCTGAATTCTGAAGTCTGAATCCATTAAATTAGCTCTATTTGATAAAATTAGAAAATATGTCTGAATCTGAAGTCTGAAGTCTGAAATCTGAAGTCTGAATTATGAAATATGAATTATGAAGTCTGAATTATAAAATAAGTTTATAAAATTAAATATATTTAAATTTTTAATTAAATCACCTTATTTTTTAAAAAAATGTTAGAAATATATTTTTTTAATATATAACATAATTTTTAAGATGTGTAATTTTTTACATAATAATGTGAAATTCTACTAATAAAAATATTTTAAAAATTTTTAATAATAAATTAGAATGTTATTATTATTTTTAAACTAAAATATTAATTAAATAAATATCACATATTAATTAAAATTATAAAAAAATAAAAATCCATGTCATAAATATATTTTTTATTTATTTAAATGATAAAATATTTTTTTTTTAAAAAAAATATTTAATAAAATAAAAATTATTTAAAGAAAAAACTAAAAAGAATAATAAATATTGGAAATAAGAAAAAATTTTCAAGCAATTCAGTTCAGCAATAAGTGATTCACCAATCACTTATTTTTAGGCTAACAATTGTACTTGTAATTCAGACCCACTTAATCTCTTAAAACTTTGAATTATAGTTATCAAACGCACTTAGTTATTAAGTACTTAATTAAAAAAGTTCTTAATTAATTAAGTCAGAAACAAGTTGAGTTATCAAACGCCCTTAATTAATTAAGTACTTAATCTATTTAGAATAAGTACTGAATTAGTTTATCAAACACACCCTAAGTGTGACAAAATATTTTATATATAAATAATTTTTAACATGGAGATCTCTCTAATATTTATCATTATACATTTAATTTTAAAATTGACTTTCACACAGCACTAATTATTAATGAATTTTTTTAACTGGTATTCTTCTAGATATAAAATAAAATCTTATTAAAATTGAAAACATGATACTATTATTTTTTCACTTTGGTAAAAGGTACAAGTAATTGATTAATGAGATTTATTAAAGTTTTCAATTTCTTGACCTTTGATGAGTCATTAATCTTTTAAATGATAAATTATGGTGTTAAGGTATAATATATGTTTAAATTTTATATAATGGTATTATTAATTAAAAAATAACAAATAATTCACTTCTTATAAAGACTATTTATTTTTTAAGATAAAAGTATATCTCCTAATAATTAAATTTCAACATTGCGTCCGAGCACTCCTCGCTGGTACACGCTCGTCACTGTCAATAATAGTTAGGGCAAGCCCGATTGAATTTTAAATTTTTCGAAATGTTATTATTTATTTTAGAAAATATAATCAACACAACAATATAAAAAGTATACGTGAAGTAATAACAATTCATGTGGATTTAGCCAATTATCATCACTCTCCCAAAATAGTAAAACCCTTTTTAATTGTAGTTGTAGTCACTTTGGACATATTAGCATTACAAATCCAACAAATGTGAGGGAAAGAATGGAAAATTGAGAACCAAACCAAAATATGATCACCCTTATGACTTTGGTCAATATCAAGGGAAGAAAATTATATTTTTTATATTATTTGTTAGATTTATATATATATATATAAAAAAAAAGTAAGCATGTATTCAAATTTTACTCCTCCAAAAATACTAGTTTCCACACTCATTTTGAATCCACTAAAACTATGAAGGAAGCTTAAAAGTAGCCATTGGTTGATGGAGACAAAGGGAGAATTAGTGCCAACTATGAAAATCAAGGTCTATGTTCATAAGGTAATCTATCACTTCATTCATAAACCACATCATATAATAATTCATGAACTTTTTCTTTATAAATTAGCGTTTTTCTTTCTAAATTAGAGTAATGTAATTTGATTTAGACCGATCAAACAAAGCAGACCAACTTAATTCGGTTGGTTTGAAAATTAGATGGGCAAACCATTGATATGAAAATTTTTAAACTATAGGATTTAGTTTCATTAACTATTCAGTAATATTAAATATCACCTAAGTTTTTTATTTATCATCTTATTTTATTTTTTTTATTTATCATCTTATTTTTACAAAAATAAGGACCACCTAACTATTTGATGGTAAAATTGGTCATTTCGACTACAGTTAGTATATAGTAAAAATAGGAGTAAAAAAAAAAATTTGGTACTCCTAACAAAAAATAAAAGACGAAAAAGATGGCAAAATACAAGTAGCTAAAGGGTGTATTTAGCGCTTCTAACCTCCCCTCTAATAAGCCGGCCCATGCCTTGAGTTTACATCAAATCAAATCTCGCGGATCTCATCAAAATTAAATTTCAAATTTTTGTTGGGCTTCGGGTTGTACGGACTTTACACAAAGGAGGAACAAAAGTAATTGAAATAGGCGGGTTGGGAATTTATTTTCCATTCGAAGAAGCTGCAGCCCTTCTGAAACTCTCCGCTCGACCCACGACCTCCGAAAAAATAGCAAGCATTAATAGCACGTTCGATCGCGCAACCCAGCAACTTGAACGGCAGGAGACTACCAGCTGAAGGCGATTCGACTTAGATTTTAAGTGGGGGAAGAAAAAAATTCGATCAAACCGTAAAAAAATGGTTAGGGTTAAGCAAGTTACAAGTGAAGCAGAAGCAAAAAAAATTGAAAGCAGCATGAAAGATATGTTTATAACAAATGTTGAACTAATATTTGCAGTTTAGGGTTACTCGATGTTGTTCATAATGGTCATACTTTCTTTTTTGGTGTAAAAAAGGCAACACAGTTGGGAGGACGGTAAATATTGTTTGTGTAAAGAGACCGAGCAAGGAAATCGGCGGCGAGAAATCAGACAAACAAGTGTTGGAGAGTAAGTTTTTTGCAGTTCATTGTTGTGTAAAATATTGTTTTCTCATGTAAAGTCCATTTTTTGGTTGCAAAGTGGTTTTCGTAAGACTAGAATGCTCATAATTCGGGTAAAATCATCGTCTGATATGTTTATGTAAACTACTGGTTGTTTATGTAAAGTGCGGAGTTGCTTGTGTAAAGTACTATTTTCTCATGTAAAGTCCATTTTTTGGTTGCAAAGTGGTTTTCGTAAGACTAGAATGCTCATAATTCATGTTTAATCATCGTCTGATATGCTTATGTAAACTACTGGTTGTTTATGTAAAGTGCGGAGTTGCTTGTGTAAAGCACTATTTTCTCATGTAAAGTTCTTTTTTTTTGTTGTAAAGTGGTTTTCCTATGACTAGAATGCTCATAATTAGTGTAAAATCAGCGTTTGTTCTGATTATGTAAACTACTGGTTGTTTATGTAAAGTGCTGATATGTTTGTGTAAAGTACTGTTGTCTTATGTAAAGTCCCTTTTTGGTTGTAAAGTGGTTTTCATAAGACTAGAATGCTCATAATTCGTGTAAAATCATCGTCTGATATGCTTATGTAAACTACTGGTTGTTTATGTAAAGTGTGGAGTTCCTTGTGTAAAATACTATTTTCTCATGTAAAGTCCCTTTTTTGGCTGTAAATTAGTGTTCCTAATACAAGAATGCTCATAATTCGGGTAAAATCATCGTCTAATCTGCTTATGTAAACTACTGGTTATTTATGTAAAGTGTCGAGTTGCTTGTGTAAAGTACTGTTGTCTTATGTAAAGTCTTTTTTTTTTTTGTAAAGTGATTTTCCTAAGACTAGAATGCTCATAATTCGTGTAAAATCATCGTCTTATATGCTTATGTAAACTACTGGTTGTTTATGTAAAGTGTTGAGTTGTTTGTGTAAAGTACTGTTTTATCAGGTAAAGTCCCTTTTTTGGTTGTAGAGTGGTGTTCCTAAGACTAGAATGCTCATAATTCGGGTAAAATCATCGTCTGATATGCTTATGTAAACTACTGGTTGTTTATGTAAAGTGTCGAGTTGCTTGTGTAAAGTACTGTTGTCTTATGTAAAGTCCTTTTTTGGGTTGTAAAGTGTTTTTCTAAGACTAGAATGCTCATAATTCGTGTAAAATCAGCGTTTGTTCTGATTATGTAAACTACTGGTTGTTTATGTAAAGTGCTGATTTGATTGTGTAAAGTACTGTTGTCTTATGTAAAGTCCCTTTTTGGTTGTAAAGTGGTTTTCCTAAGACTAGAATGCTCACAATTAGTGTAAAATCAGCGTTTGTTCTGATTATGTAAACTGCTGGTTGTTTATGTAAAGTGCTGATATGCTTGTGTAAAGTATTGTTGTCTTATGTAAAGTCCCTCTTTGGTTGTAAAGTGGATTTCATAAGACTAGAATGCTCATAATTCGTGTAAAATCATCGTCTGATATGCTTATGTAAACTACTGGTTATTTATGTAAAGTGCGGAGTTGCTTGTGTAAAGTACTGTTTTCTAATGTAAAGTCTATTTTTTGGTTGTAAATTGGTGTTCCTAAGACAAGAATGCTCATAATTCGGGTAAAATCATCATCTGATCTGCTTATGTAAACTACTGGTTGTTTATGTAAAGTGCCGAGTTACTTGTGTAAAGTACTGTTGTCTTATGTAAAGTCTCTTTTTTTGGTTGTAAAGTGGTTTTCCTAAGACTAGAATGCTCATAATTCGTGTAAAATCAGCGTTTGTTCTGATTATGTAAACTACTGGTTGTTTATGTAAAGTGCTTATATGCTTGTGTAAAATATTGTTGTCTTATGTAGAGTCCCTTTTTTTGGTTTAAAGTCATTTTCCTAAGACTAAAATGCTCATAATTCGTGTAAAATCATCGTCTGATATGCTTATGGAAACTACTGGTTGTTTATGTAAAGTGTGGAGTTGTTTGTGTAAAGTACTCTTTTCTCATGTAAAGTCCCTTTTTTGGCTATAGATTGGTGTTCCTAAGACAAGAATGCTCATAATTCGGGTAAAATCATCGTCTGATATGCTTATGTAAACTACTGGTTGTTTATGTAAAGTGTCGAATTGCTTGTGTAAAGTACTGTTGTCTTATGTAAAGTCCATTTTTTTGGTTGTAAAGTGGTTTTTCTAAGACTAGAATGCTCATAATTCGTGTAAAATCAGCGTTTGTTCTGATTATATAAACTACTGGTTGTTTATGTAAAGTGTTGATATGTTTGTGTAAAGTACTGTTGTCTTATGTAAAGTCCCTTTTTGGTTGTGAAGTGGTTTTCGTAAGACTAGAATGCTCATAATTCGTGTAAAATCATCGTCTTATATGCTTATGTAAACTACTGGTTGTTTATGTAAAGTGCTTATATGTTTGTGTAAAGTACTGTTGTCTTATGTAAAGTCCCTTTTTGGTTGTGAAGTGGTTTTCGTAAGACTAGAATGCTCATAATTCGTGTAAAATCATCGTCTTATATGCTTATGTAAACTACTGGTTGTTTATGTAAAGTGTTGAGTTGCTTGTGTAAAGTACTGTTTTCTCAGGTAAAATCCCTTTTTTGGTTGTAGAATGGTGTTCCTAAGACTAGAATGCTCATAATTCGGGTAAAATCATCGTCTGATATGCTTATGTAAACTACTAGTTGTTTATGTAAAGTGTCGAATTACTTGTGTAAAATACTGTTTTCTTATGTGAAGTCCATTTTTTGGTTGTAAAGTGGTTTTCCTAAGACTAAAATGCTCATAATTCAGATAAAATCATTCTCTGATCTGCTTATGTAAACTATTGGTTGTTTATGTAAATTGCAAAGACGATGCCGTGAATCAGGAAATATCTCTTGAATCGCCCTTCCCATGGATGCTGACTGATCACTCATTACAGTTATCGGATGCTTATTGTCCATCGACATCAAGAATGTAGAAAATAACCAAACAAATGATTCAACTCTCTCGTCCCTCATAAAATCAATTCCAAAACATCACATTCTTCATGTGGTTGTCCAATCCGATAAATGGACCCCATATCAAATCATATTTATTAGTACAATAAATGATGTCATGGATTAAAAAATCACCAAACAGCTTGTAATCACTCTTCATTTGACAATCTCTTCAAAAAATATTTTTCAGACAAGACTCATCATCCAATTCAAAATTAAAGAAAAAACCTTCTTCGAGAGCATCCCTATATTTCAATATCTCAATCAAAGCATTGGAATCACTGCCATTAATGTATTTTCTTTTTGTCGTTTTCCAACTCGTTGTATACTGTGTAAAATCAACGTTTGATTGACCTCCAGCCTACATAACATCATAATTCTTTACCGTATTTAACTTGGCAGTTTACATAAATAAAATGGTACTTTACACAAGTTATATCAGTACTGATCTGTTACGTTTATGTAAACTGGTAGTTTACATAAACGTTTATGTAAACTTTTACATCAACATTTATGTAAACTACCAGTTTACATAAACGTTTATGTAAACTACCAGTTTACACAAACGTAACAGTACGATCATTGTATGCAAATAACAAGCATTTTACACGAACAAAACTAACCTCTTTATAAAGGAGCTTGTAAATATCACGAACAAATATCCCCGCAGATTTCATTGCATGGAAAAAATCAATAGATGATCTCGACATCTTCCTGTGAGAACGTAACAAATGTCTTTCATTCTACGGACACATAACGTGATTATGCTTTCGGAAATGCTTTGTGACGACCCATAAATCATCTTCCGGCCTTATTTAAATTTCAATACAAGCCAAACAATCAGAACGACTATCAATCTTGGTGAATATTTGGTCTATCTTACAATTCTCCTTCTTCTTACTATTTTTACAGCAAACAATTCTCATCCAATACCTGGTTTCGTCACTTCTCTTTCTATCTTTTTCTAAACGAACACCAAAACCAAGATCCCAAGCATATGAATTATAAAGTTCATATGCTTGCTCCTCACTCTCGCATATTCTATCAACAAGAGAAAGCATTGTTTCATCATCCCCTTGTTGCGAATCTGAAACGAATAAAGAAACACTGAAGTTTGCATCAAATCCATATTCATTAAAAACGAAAAAAATATATGATAAACAATAACCTACCACAACATATTACTTGCACGGTAGAACGATATCCCGCACTTTTGCAAATACCTAAACCACCTTCAATTAAATTAGCTATTTCCCCCATACAAATTATTAGAAACTATAAGCACAAAGTCGACTTTACACAAACACAATGCGAGTTTACATAAACACACATTCAAGTTTACATAAGCACACAGTCGAGTTTACATAAGCACAAAGGCGAGTTTACATAAACTATTGTGTCCTTAAACACACATTCAAGTTTATATAAGCACACAGTCGAGTTTACATAAGCACAAAGGCGAGTTTATTTAAAACTATCATGCCCTTAAACACACATTCGAGTTTACATAAGCACACAGTCGAGTTTACATAAGCACAAAGGCGAGTTTACATAAACTATCGTGCCTTTAAGACTGCCTGAAATGGATACCACAATTATCGGAATTTCAAAATTTGAAACACGCTCAAGATGAACATGATGATATATACCAAATTTGAATCTCGAAAATCATCGCTCGTTATCATTATTTGTCCGCTGGGCAACAAAATGGAGCAAAAAAATCAACCTTTCAAGGATGCTCCCATCTTGTCGAACGTCGGTGAAGACGGCTCTCGGCTGTCGAAAGCGCGTGAACCATTCTTTCCCTTCAGGAGCATTAAATGCTCACTGAAGGAGGAAAACAACTAAAAAAACCCAGTTAATTTCTGGTTTTGAGGTCATTAACCCGATTTTTGTATTTTTACAAAAATCGGGTGGGTGTAAAACTGATCATTTACCCCTAGGAGTATGGTATAATTTGTCTTTCGACTAGACTGACCATGTATCTAATCATTTAATTTCATTAGAAATACTAAATTTGAAATGTACACATTTGGTAATACATTGCATATTACAAAAGGACTCACCCAATATCGGAATTGTCTCCATCTCTCCAAACCTTTTCATTTTTTTTTTCTTCCTCATTATTATTCCCTACCATCCCCCCTCCCTCTCCCCCCTTTCACTTTTTTTATTTTATTTTTTCTTATTAATATAAACAAATAGAAACTAACATCCATAAAAGATTGGGGCAAATTATTTTTTAAATATCTATAAAATATTGGGTCAAACTTTGTAAATAACGTCAAAACTTAAAAAATATATAATTTTAATTAATAATAATTAGGATCGACATTAAAAAAATTAAAATATCAAACCCGTCAAACCAACCGGCTAAATATGATTTAACCAGTTTTGGAAAGACTATTTTAGCTGATTTGATTTATTCAAATTATATCTATTAGTTGTATCCATATTTACCTTTCAAATTAATCAAACTGACCCATACACCACTTGTGGTTTTTTGTTGATAATCTATCTGCCATCTCTTCAAAATAATATCAAATAATAGAATCAAGTTTATATTCTCGTAAATTTTATAATGATCCGTATGTGTGGGTCCCTAATCAAATAGCCATCCAAATTTCTTTTTGCATCATTCAATCAATTCTATAATATGTGAGTATATAATGGTAAATTATATTATAGTGTTAGGAGACATTTATAATGTATTTATAATATTTTAATAAAAATAATATTTTATTATTTAATATTGTGAACGTTTGAATGTTTATCATTTTCTCTTTTAACTAATTTTTTCTTTATATGTAATAACTAATAACTTAAAAAATTATAACTTATCCAACTCATAAAAAAACGCATATAAAATTTTATTTAAATTACCTTTTATTTTTTGACTACGTGTAATAAAAAGGGATTTAGATCCTCCAATCCACAATAACATGTATTATAACTTCAAATAATATATTCTTCTTATTAACTCATTTATCATCCTCCTATGAATTTTAGGATGTAGCCATATAAAAAATTTTATTCTGTGTAAAATTATCATGTAATAAAATTGAAAAATATAACAAGTAAACTTCCTTTTATGCTTTGCGTGTGTCTATATCATTCCTAATTATTAGAGTATTTACCTTTGGTAATTAGTATTTACTGTCATTTCTCTCCCAAGGAGAATAACATCAGATTTCACCGTTTCCTTGTCTGTCTCCCAAAATACCCAAGTTTTAACCATTTGCAGCGCTTAAATACCGAGTATTTTTTTTTCTTTTTAATATTTATACATGGACACACAGTAGCAAGCAGCCAGCCACACCGAATCATCTCTCTCTCTCCCCCCCCCCCCCCCCCCCCCCCCCGCCCCTCACCCCCATTCTCTCTCTCTCTCTTGCCCCGCAGGTCTGCCACCAACATCAACGGCGGCAAGCTCCTCCACGCCTTTGACTACACAATGCCAGCACAGAAGCGTTCACAAGACGCCTCACCGACCTCATCACCACCTCCGAACTCACCACAGGAGCAGCCGCCGGAGGAACAAGACGATGATTCGCTGCAGCGTAATCAGAACCTCAACGGCGAACAAGCTGATGACGACGGGGAAGGTAAGTTACGCCTATGTACATACGCGTGTTCTACGGATTCGGACTCGTATACCTAATTTGATAACGTTCGTTTGAAGCGGAAAATTTTCGCCCGTAACTTAATGGGTTCTTCTCAAAATTTGGACTTTGAGTTTGTGTTTTGTTCTCAGATTCGGACGGAAGTGTTTCCTCGAGTGATGAGCATACAGACGAGTACTTTTTCTAACTCATCTTTTCAACATATATGCAGAGATGTATCCGTGTTTGCATGTGCATGTACATATGTATGTGTGTTTTCATTCTGATTGATTATATAATCGTATGATCAAGCCCTGAAAAAGTGAACTTAGTTTGAGTCGTTTGAGATCCCTACGCTTTTGCTGCTTGTTGCGATGGCACGTAACGTACCTTTGCATTGTGGAAGTATCGGTGAGCTTTTGAGCATTTATGAACGTTCAAATGGGAATTTGTTGAGTGCATTTGAAGATAGTTTTGCAGGAGTTTATCCTTTTTCTGCGTAATTTGGTAGTTCATATTGCTATTTGAATTTACTGAGATCAAGGGGAAGTTCGATTTCTTGATTTGGTTGCATTAATGAAGATCCGAGAAAATGCTTACTGGGAGGAGACTCTTGTTGAGTACTGTAAATAAGAATAAAAATTACTCGTAGATAATGTGCTCCCCTGCCCCAGCCTCTTTGATATTACTATTTGGATTCTCTGGTGAAAAATTTGACCCTGTTTCGGGCTTACTGTTCATATTCATGTAATTTGCTGGGATAACAAAAAGAACTATGTGTTTTTTGGCTCTCTCTGTCCATGTCTCCTTCGAATGTTAGGTGACACACTGATAGTGGGTTCATTCACCATGTTATGAGGATTTAGAAACTTTCAGTATCTAATTGAGATACTCAAGAAAATAATGCTATTACCTTATAATTGTCCTTTTCTTCATAGACTCTGTTTCAATCATTAATTTGGGGAAAATTCTAAGTTCTGCATATTGCATAGAGAAGATAAATGGATGACACACTGCACTACCAATGAGATGGTACAAGTTAATTGACCTTGTGAAAATTTTCCCTGTAAGTTAATGATTTTGTTTTTAACTAAGCAAATAGAGTTAATACCATAAAGATATCTTGCAGTTAGGTAGTTTTTGCGTGGGAAAAGCGAGTTTAAGGATCGAGTGAGTACACGGTTTTCCAATGATGTTCTGCTGGTCTTTTGGAGTTGCAAGTGGCAATAAGCTAAAAGCATTAAGAATGTTTACAAAACTGCCATAGCCATGGTGGATACCCTTCTAAAATTTCTTTTGCAAAGGAGTTCTATATTGTAATATTGCCACCTATGGGATATGAAACAACCAACCATAACTCATGTATTCTTCACTTCTCAGCTATTTGTTGATTTAAGAGTCCACTTCCGTTATCAATATTAGAATCGAAAAGCTTTTGTGATCTCACTCCGTCCCACAAAATCGTCCTGTTTGTTGAACTAAAACTGTACAATGGGACTAAGGTAGTATGACCCAATATCTGTCAATCTGCTGACCTTCTTTTATTAAGTGTGTTTATTGACATAAAGATAAATCCTACCTAAAGTAGTCAGTTTGTTTTCCAATTGGGTTTCACTTAGGTAATAGCCAGCATTTGCAGGAGTCTTCTGTACTTAAGAAAGAGTAATAATAGGGAGAGTGAAATGAGGCAATGAATGATGTGGCATCAATGAAAAGGCAAAATTACCAATCACACTCCTCATAATGCAACATGATAAGGGATAATTTTGTCTTTTTATCTAAGCTACATTATTTACTCTCACATTTCACCCTATCAATCCACTCTCCCAATTTTTATTCTTTAAAAATTTATGATTGGGTTACTCATGAAGTTGCAACATAAAATCTTAGAGAAACAAAAAATGGGGGAAAAAATGAAGATGAAGAGGATAATGAATCTTCTGTAAATTGACAATTTTCATCTAGCAAGCAAAATCACCAGATCCTATTATTCTGTTGTTTGCTATTCTGGCAAATGTTGATGTGCTAGTATGAGTTGTTGTTTCCTGTTTTGATAAATTGATATGCTATATGGAAGAAATCTACATTTTTCACTGAAGTGCTTTTTGGTTTCTCCACAATTTGCAGATTTATCTTTGTGAAATTGTCTGAGATCCGGAAGGAAGTTCAGTGTCCAATATGTTTGGGTATGTAAATTGTTTTTCAAACATTGTGTACATTTTTTTTCTAGTAAGAGAAACTGTACGATTGATACTTTCTCAAAGCACTGTTATCGATTATGGCTTTCTAATATAGCTTTTTATCACTCACCATTTTATACTTATCACATTAATCCTCAATACTTCAGGACCTGAAGCCTCTCTGTTAGTTTGATTTCTGTATTCCCATGATTAGAAAATATAAATACACCTTTAAAATTCATCAGTGAAGCATTAGACAGACCTTTATCTGAAAAAAGAGAAATTTATTGAAGTTGCATAACAATGAAGAAATAAAAGGGATCATGTTGATAATCTAAATTTGCTTGGCTCTTAAGCACCAAGCATAAAGGAAGAAAAAAACCCGTTGCCAAAAGTTCCAAAAGAACCCAGAACCGGTTTGATACATTTGTTGTTGTGCTGGATTATAATATTTGTGTGGTACAGTTCTGTAATGAAGATGTTTGAGAGTTAAAACTAGGTGGCTTTTCACCATTTTGGACTGAGCGGGAAGAAGAGCTTAAAAGCCTCCCATTAATCTGTCCATTGTTTACCCGAGCAAGTTTCCTTATACTGTTGTCTTTATTTATGGGTAGGTATCATTCGGAAGACACGAACAGTTATGGAATGCCTTCATCGCTTTTGCAGAGAATGCATTGATAAGTCGATGCGACTTGGGTACTTTCTTCATGCTCCTTACCAATTGGTTATTCGGTAATTGTCGCTATTTATTGATTTATTAAACTGCACTGCAGCAACAATGAATGCCCTGCTTGTCGCACACATTGTGCTAGTCGGCGTTCTTTGAGGGATGATCCAAATTATGATGCTCTGATTGCTGCTATATATCCGGACATTGATAAATATGAGGAGGAGGTAGAATGATTTTTGTCCATCTCCTTTAACAATATTAAACTAATCTTGATGTCTTATCGTGTTGTTCATCTGTTATTGTAGCAGGAATTGGCTTTCCATGAAGAGGAAAGGGCTCGTAATAAGCAGGTGAGCTGGCCAGTTGCTCCCATTTGTTTTATTTCACTTAATATTTGCTTTAGATCTAAATGTATATTGAAATGCTATAGATTGCTTATGGCGCACTATGCTTACTCTTTGTTAATCAATTGAACATCTTTTTGCTCTTGATTAGTGGACCTGGTTGGCCTTTATTTGGAGGATGAATGATTAACCTGATATTCATAGATTCCAATGAGCCATTTTCTTGCTCATTACCTCCCATTTTCTATTTGGTCATTACATTTGTCTTGGAAAAGTTGATAGCTGATAGCCCAACTAAGGGTTTGCTTTTGTTTCCTTGAGTTGCTGTCAAACTCATATTCTGGTTGTCCTGTCAGATACAAGATTCAATTGCTCAGACTTTTCGGCGACAATCGGAAGCATTGGGAAGAAAAAGATCAGCCCGGGCAACAGCTTCAGCTTTTGTAAGGAGATCTCATGGAACTTTTCGAAACGTGAGGGCAAGGAGAAATCACCGGACATCTGATCACCAAGGATCTGATGACGAAGATGATGTTAATGGAAATTATATTGGAAAAGATTCGTCCTCTACTGATGAGCGCAGTCCAGAAGTCAAACCAAGAAGGCAGAAGAGGTGGTCAGGAGCTCGTTATTCTCAGTCTTCTGCTGCAGCCAATTCTGATGTGGGCTACGATGAAAATGATTCAGAAGTAAACAGGGAGGTGCTCGGTGCTTCTGCTGGACTTGTTGGTGGCTCAGAAATTTTAGCATGGGGAAAAGGTGGCTTGCGAAGTAATACTAGACATGGTGGGCATGGCGGTAGCAATGGAAAGTATGCTAGAAACAGCCGATTGTCCAAGTTGATGGACTGTCTTCGATGTTCAAATAAAGCTAATGAGGAGGTAGACTACGGATCTTCTTTTACAGTAATCTAGAAAACTCTTTGTGCTTAAATCTTTTAACTTTGAATATTTGAAAAGTGCTCGTCCATCAGTAAATTTCCATAAGTCTCGTCTGCAACTGGCAATTGGCTTAGTAGGATCTTCAACAAGAATTATACACTTTACCCCAAGCTCATCAAAGCCTTATGTTTTACCATGACTAATGTGTTTCTTCTGCTGGTCTCAGTTGGATGTAAGTCTTGAGCTTGTTGCCATGGATAATCAGGATATACCCAGTTTGCAGAGACCTTATCTCAGTTGTAAACCAACTTTGACGGTTAGGCACTTGTGCCAAGTAAGTAAGATCTTGTCTCAACTTTAGGCTTCATTTGGCATTTATTAGTATTGAAACCATATTGCTGATGTTTTCCATATCGTGCAGTATGTTGCTCTCCAGACATCCATGCAAGCTGATGAACTAGAGATCTGGTGGAAAAAAGAACTGAAAAAAGTGTTTCCTTCAGAAGAGGAGAGTGAGGAGGTCCTAATCACATCTGCTTTTCTCGACAAGTTCAAAGATGACAAGATAAGGTTGGAAGAGCATCAGAGCCTTGGTGAAATTCGACGAGTTTTCAATTCCAGTCAGTGCAATATGGTAATAAGCTTGGTCTAGATGACTTACTTTCTTTTCCCCCTTTCGACAAACACATGCTCAACATATGATGCTCTTTGCTATGGCAGGTTTTGGCGTATAAGCGGAAGTAAAACAACATATTGGGCACTCTGACCATGGTAAGATAAGGTTTTTGTTGCAGGTTTTGGCTTTATAATTAAACGGAAGTAGCAAACATTTTAGGAAACTTGACTGTGGTAATGATGATTAAGGAAGTTATATACACATAAATACAGTTTTAGTAGTGGATTCAGAAGATGCAAAGTTCTTGTATGTATTAAAAACCTGGTTAGAATTAGTTGCTTTTAAGGTTATGGAGAAGGATACAGTAAATTCAGATTTCAGGGAGTCATTGTAGATATATCGTGATCTCTCTCATTCGACTTGTACAAGATTTGCATGCTTCTCTTGGAGGATATGCTTGTTTTGCTTTCTCTTTTTGTTCTGTTCCAACATTTGCCTATGCTGCACTAACAGTCTTATGTTTATTATAGTATACTCCATCTTTTTCCTTACTAAAAGAATTTTTTTAATTTTCAAAATAAAATATTTGGTAGATTTTGAGGAAATATTTTAACTGTTTTTTAGTTTTACTTTTCTGATTGTATTTATTAAGAGTGGTCATTGTGAGGGTAGTAAATTTTAGAAGTTTTTTTTTTTTTTTTTTAATTTACGGTTTGTTCTTAAAAAATAATAAAGGTATTTTGGTTTAGAAAAAGGGCAAAATGGTAATGAAATGACGATAAATAAAAATAAATATGCTTTATTTAACGTGTACCATTAAAAAAAGTGTGTAATTTTAGTTATTACTAAGGTCATTTAAGCTTTGTTATTTGTGTGAAATTTTAAATGAAAAATTGTAGGAATGGTCCTAAATATGACTTGGTATAAAACCTTATCTTCAATGATTAGATATGAACAAATATAACCAGGAATATGTACCTAACTCTCCAAGAATTTCAGTCACTACTTTTTCACGTTTTTGTTTCACCCTGGTTATGTCTCATAATAACTCAGTGAGTCGGGGTCAAAACGTTGGATTCGTCCATTTTTAATTCGATTTCAAACGATTTAACATTTTTTTTTAGTTTTCGATTTCAACGTAAAATTATTTTTTTTATATTTTAGTCAATTTGACCAAAGTCAAATCAGTTGACAGCACCAACCCGTTAATATGAATAGAAGAAAAAAAAAAGAACAAATAAAGTAAAACAAGTTTAATACAATAGAAGAAAAAAAAAAAGACCAAATAAATTAAACAAGTTCAATACAGATCAAAATGAATCGATTAGAGTTAAAACGTGCTAATGAGAATTTTTAAAAAAATATTATTTGGTAATAATATTAAAATAATCGTTAACAATTTAAAAGAGACTACCATTAAATATACACATAATTCATTAATTGGAATAAATGTGATGTGATATTATAAAAAGTTATTGGCTAAATTTGTTGATGTTGAATTTTTTTTTTTAATAATTATGACATATGACATAAATTTAACGGTAAGTATGTGTTAAAAAATATTAATTGGGCTAAATAGTAATGTTATCAGAAATTGTGGGATTATATTTATTTATACATAAATAAATAAACGTTTAGAATAAATTTATACTTTAAATACCATTTGAGCATTTTGTTTAACAACTTCTATTATGGGGATGGGATTCGTATACGGAGGAGGGAGTATTCACGGATTCTAGTCGATGGACCAATCCATTCATCTCTATAAACATCTAACAGTTTCAGAGTTTGCATAAGCTGATTCTTGAAGGGAGAAAATGTCATTTTTTATTTCTTAGAAGAGTAAAATATTTATGGTCAGAAAGGAGAAATTGAGTGTCGAACTATACGATAAATAGAATTTTGTAAACAATGTATAAGATTTAAAGAAACAATTTTGGAGGACATGCAGTTCAATGTTTTCGAACATTAAAGGGAAATATTCTAAATTAATGTAAAAATATACGTGAAATTTATATTATAAATTGAGTCGGTCACTACAATGTAGCATTATAGTAAAATTGTATAAATAATAGGTGAGATTTAAACGAACAAATATTATAAAACATGTTATGTTGTGAATGTTTCTGATGTTAAAGCAGAAATTTTTTTGAATCCATCTAAGTAATGTGTGATACTTAAATGTGCCGTATTGTTGGAGGACGAGAGGACATGCACATGCATGTTTTTGAACATTTAGGAAATATTTACCTAATCCAAGTAAAAAATGAATACAAAAGTTAGAAGTTTCATTAGTTAAATTTTGAACGACAGTGAACAAATTTTTTATAAAAAAAATAATTAAATGGGTTAAATATGCACAAACAAATCTAAATCTAAACCGAATAGAAATAAACTGAAATACGATTTCGATAGATTTTCAAGTAAATATTATTACATAGTAATATGAAAGCATTTCCATTAAAACCTGAAAAGAACACATGAAACCATGGAGGGAGAGTCAGCTGAAAAACATAGGATAAGTACTACATAGTACTACCTAGGCAAATATTAGATAGAGATAAACCATAATAATAATAATAATATTAAAGTCCATATTCCAAAAACCAACTGCAAGTAGAGTCCCATACAGCTCCTAGAAAGAAGCCCATAGATTCAACTTCAAACTTCCATATTTACAATCATCCAAAACCCCAAGCCGTTCCACAACTTCAACGGTACTTGCTCTTCGTCTCCCCACTGTAGAGCCTGCAATTATCCAAAAAAAAGAAAAAGAAAAGTATAATCCTTCCTTTAATAATAATAATAATACTATTATTTATTTATTCCAAGTAATTTTTGTTGTTTCTACATTAAATTTTATCTGAAAAGCTCTGAATTTAACGTTCGAATGAATCGAAGATGTCAAGAATCTTCAACCTTTGTGTGGGTTGACTTTATGGATATAGGCCGTTTGATACTAGGACAAACTGGATTTAAATTATACAGTGGGCATCGAGTGTAATTATCCACTTCAAAGATGGAATCTTTACAGGTCAGATCCGAGGAATCGGCGAGTTTTTCTTTTTTTTTTTTTTTTAATTTTTGGGTGTAAATATAAAAGGAGTAGTTTTCATGAGATCGGATCATATATAAACGTACCAGTCATACACAGTCGGAGAGTTGGGTTGTGGCTTGTCGAACAGATCCGAACCCATACCCTTGGTAGCAATATTACTCCCCGGGTGGAAAACGCTCCTCCAAACGTTCTCCTTACGCGCCGTCACAGCAGTCGGCGACGGAGTAGTCGGAGTTCCAGGAGTAGCCGGAGTTCCCGGCATAGACAGGGATCTCTTGTACCTGCTGCTGCTCCCTTCCCCATCTGATCATTCAAATTTCAGACACATAAATTACTCCAAACAAAAACAACCAAAAACAAAAACAAATTCCTCCTCGAACGTGTCAAAATCAAACACATATTTGCCCAAAAATGAAAAACCCATGATCGATCATGCACAACCACCTCATGACCTTATTCAATCTTTCTGAAAAAAGACGAGGCCGGTGACATTTACCAGTCTTGACGTTAAGGGTTCTTATCATCCTGAGCTTTTCGAGGCCGGTTTGAGGTGTCGGGCCGCCGGCAACATCATCCCACAGTTTGTCGATCAGAACCATCTTGGCTTGCCTTTTTCTTTTTTCTTTTTCCTTTTTCCTTGGCAGAGTGGAAATGCGAGAATATAAATAGAAGGCTGACAGCCAAGATATCTCCGAGTTCACCATATCAGTTTCAACGATCTCTTATTATTTTAGGGCTGCGTTCGGTTTCACTTTTCTTAAAGAAAATACTAACCTTTTTTTTTTCTAGAAAATACGACTCGTTCAATTAATTATTAAATTATATCATATTAAAAATTATCTCCAAAGTTCATTTCATATTATTTTTAATAAAAATAATTTTCTTCCAAGATATTTTTTGTTATACGGAAACAAACACATCCTAATATTCTCTTCATTTTAATATATACATTGTTTTGATCAAAACACAAATATTAAGGTTATAATTAATTTTTAAAAATTTTTATAACTTTTAATGGTTAAATAAAGATAATAAAGTAAAAATAATAAATTATTTTTTAAAAATAGATAATTAATTTATTTTTTAATGAGTGAAAATGATTTATAGTTTGATTTGGTGATTTAATTAATTTTTAAAAATTGACAGAGTTTTGGGCTATTTCCAGATCAAGGAGGGGCAGTAGTAGATATGCCTGATTTGGTGACATTTGTCCAGTTTTGGGGTGGGAAGTAGAGAAAAAGGGAGTGGAAAAAGGATGTGGATAAGGATGAAGTCTGACTGTTTGTGTGGGACCACTTAAAAATTATCAGAGAGGGAGATATGTCGGGATGAGAGTAGGTGCAGGAGAGCTTATGTACACATGTCATCACCATCCTTCAAGATTGTCCTATTCTTCAGTTTTTTGGTAAAATAATAAGAATTTGGGACCCACATTTATGATTTTTTACTATTTTTTCTCTTCACAAATCACATTAGTGAAAGAAAATAGTCTTTACTTTTTTTTTCTAAAAAAATAATATTTTTTATTATGAAATATGACATAGTCAAATAATTATTCTACTATATTAAAAATCTTTAATTTCTCCAAAGTTCTTCTCATGTAACTTTAAAAGAAGTTTTTGCCTCATTATACTTTTAAAATTTTTTCCTTAAATCATAAAAAACTTGCATTGTTAGCATAAAATGCAAATGCCACATGTTTGATTGCTTTTTTTTTTTTAAAGAATATCTTATTATATTATTTTTGTCTAAAAATAATAATTTTGTTTGTTATATTAATTTAATTTAGTAAATAAGATTGTTATTTTTAGATAAAATAGTATATTTTTTATTGACCATGAGAAAGACATTTTATAAATTAGGTGATTGAAATTTGTAATTATTAAAGATAAATTTAAGAAAATAGTAAATGTTTACGAGTGAAAGTTTGGGTAACGAATTCAAATTAAGAAATATTTTGCAATAATAACGAATTCAAAAAAAAAAGTTTAGAGATGCAAAGACGAATATTTTGCAATAATAACGAATTC
Source organism: Knoxia roxburghii (assembly GCA_030378225.1). Lineage (NCBI taxonomy): Eukaryota > Viridiplantae > Streptophyta > Magnoliopsida > Gentianales > Rubiaceae > Knoxia > Knoxia roxburghii. Next base: position 41,236,898 of record CM059420.1, on the reverse strand, counting down.
AAAAAAAAAAAAAAAACTTTAGAGATGCAAAGACAAGAGGATGTACCACAGTAGTAGGCACTTCTCACCTAAGACAATACATCTTGAGTTCGAGTCACTATTGTATAAAAAAAAGTTTAGAGATGCAAATTATATCATTTTTATACCCTATTACTATATTTAAAAAATTAATACGTAGAGGGTTAATTTCACTTTTTGTCCATCTTATGTTTTGAATGACAATATTAGTCTCAATCCTTTTTTTTAGCAAATTTTATTCTTTTTTATGAAAAAGTTTAGAATATAACATATTAACTTATTTGATCGCTAATCAAACCTAATTTTTTCTTTAAAATGATTTGTACCATGACGTTTTTTATCAACTTTATGACTCGATTCCTCATGAATGTTAATCCCATTTAGATCGACTCGCAATCCAAAATGATGGCCGAAACCCTAAATGGGTTGAACATTCATGAAGATCCATATCATAAAATTAGTTTTTTATCAACTTTATGACTCGATTCCTCATGAATGTTAATCCCATTTAGATCGACTCGCAATCCAAAATGATGGCCGAAACCCTAAATGGGTTGAACATTCATGAAGATCCATATCATAAAATTAGTTAGAAACATCATGTTACAAATCATTTTGAAGAAAAAAAATTAGGTTTGACTAGCGATCAAATGACTTAATATGTTATCTTTTAAACTTTTTTCCTAAAAAATAACTAAATCTGCTAAAGAAAAGGGAATGAGAACTAATATTGCCACTCAAAACATAAGAAGGACCAAAAGTGGAATTACCCTATTATAGGGGACCAAAACTACATTCAAGCCTATTTGAAAATAAGAATTGTGTATACATTGCAGAATTTGCTAAGCTGTTCATGTATATTTTTCAAATATAGTCATAGGGATATATCCTAAGTTATGCAGTATAATTTATCTTAAAAAATTATATTTTCATGTGATATTTGATATATTCTTATGTTATAAATAATATATTTTCTAAAATTATATGTGATGTGCTCCCTCCATTTTAAAATATAAGTCATTTTTTCAATTTAGGAGACCGATCAAAATATAAGTAACTTGTCTACTTTTAAGGAAATAAGCCATTACTTTTACTATATTACCCTTATTTAATTTATAATTTCATTGGAACTTGTATTTCTCATACACTACTTTAAGGGTGCGTTTAATGCAAGGCAAAGGCAATGAAGCAATCGGAATTTTATAACTCAATAATCATTAAAGGAATCTGATCGCCTTTGACTCGTTTAGTAAATTAGCAGGACATCCATTAAAAGAATTTAATTATTTCATTAAAGGAATTTGATCCCTTTATTAATGTATTTTGATTGACTTTTTCTTTACTTTACTAACAAAAAAAAAAAAATGTAGCAATCGGAATTATTTTGTTTTTTTCCATTGCCTTTGCCTTGCATCAAATGCACCCTAAGTATAACACTATTATCAATAATATATTAAATCAGAGTATAATAAGATTTACAATTAAAATTGATGAGATTATATAACATATAATTACTAGGTTAGTATATGTCCTCGGTAAAAAATGACTTAAAATATAAGATAGAGGGTGTAATTTACTACTTATATTCTCCTACTAAAATATAATATAAAATTTATTTAGAGGATGATTTTCATATCTGCTTCCTATTATAGAGGATTGTAAACTCATTATAGTTTCTCACCAATTCTGTCTTTTTTGGACCTCCCGATCATATAACATGTATATTCATGAAATTGTTTAATATGTCAAATCTATTGTAATTTCATGTCAAAATTAGCAGTGAAAATTAAATTTCTTCATGCAATTGTTACTAGACAACTTTCTGTAATTTTTTATACAATTATTTATTTTAAAAAGTGGTTTTTTTTGTAATGTAGAAATAGATGAAAATTAAATTTTACAATTTACAATTTAGAACACCTTTTATGAATTAATAGGATAAAATTCAACTCTGAAGCAGGACCCGGTGGGCAGTGACGCACTGCCTCTTTGGACGCCAAACAGGACTACCCCATTCCGAAGATAATGGGCCCAATGCTATGAATATGGAGAGAGTGCTTTGGCCCATATTCAATCATTGATGTGATTTTTCTTGACATTTATTACTATTAATTCATTTTATTATTTATTTCAAAGGAAACGGCATTATTATTATTATTAGGTGTGTCCTTGTCATCATCAATTATCCATCAAGATTTAGTTTTTTATACACAAAAGAAAAAGTTCATGCATCTACTTTCTCTTTCTAGAAAATTTTATTTATTAAATTAAAATAAATTAAAAAATAATTTTTTTAATATAAAAGTGTATTATTTAAAATATTTGTGAATATTTGGTCAATATATTTATATATTTTTTTAACTAGAAATAATCCAAATATAAATCATATATACCTTAAAATTTAATAGTGTTCTTTTGATATTATTTCGGATGTGTATTATTATTTAATAGTGTTCTTTTGTTATAGTAAAATACAATTATTTCATTTCTAATATGTATTATTATATATATTTGAAATGATTTTTTTTGTAAAAAAAAATAAAAAGGCTATTAACTCACTCTTTGTGTGACTCGAACTCAGAATTTTCATACTTCTAAATGCTCTGATGTGAACTCAGACTTTCGTGATCATAGGTGAGAAGTGTCAATCAGTAACCCATCTCTTTATTGTGGTTGAAATAATTTTTTAATACACCTTCTTTCCATAATAATATCTTGTCTTAAGATTATTTTGTCTATTTTCTATATTTTACGATCATATAATTCTATTTTTAAAATTTAAATTAATATAATTTTATGTACTTACATTCAAATATAAAATTATAAATTAAAAATAGAGTAAATTCTAAAATTGGTCACCATACTATAGTCAATTTCTAGTTTTGATCATCATACTTTGGAAACTATTTTTAAGGTCATCATACTTTACTTTTCTTTTTAAAAATGGTTACTCCGTCAAGTTGGAGTATTAACCCACTAACGGTTAATTCTTTTTAAGGTTATTTATGTCTTTTCATTGACTCCTTAAATTTAAAAAAGAGTAAACTCTGAATTTGATCATCATAATTTTCTAACATCCCGTTTTCGCTATTTTACTTTAAAAATTATATTTGAGGTCATCGTACTTTCATTTTTTTATTCAATTTTGCTCATTCCGTCTAAATGTTCCGTTAAATCTCTAACGGCCATAATTTTTTCAGGGTAAATACGAAAAAACACACCCCCATCAGACGCATGTATGCACGTGGATTTTTTTTATTAATTATTTTTTCGCGTCTCTGCCCCATCACCCACACTAGGGTTGGCAATTTCTGACACGACACGAAAAATTGAACATGGAATCGACACGAAACGGGTTGGGTTCGGGTTGAAATTTTGGACCCAAAAAATTTACGGGTTGGGTTCGTGTCGAGTCCAAGATTTTCAGGTCAACTTGACGGGTCAACGGGTTGACCTGATGACCCAAAATATTTTTAAAAAATTATTGTGGAAAAAAAATTGGGTTGTCGGGTCTGGTTAGGGTTGGTCGACCCTAACCCGGCCCGGTCAACCCATTTGGTCGGGTTGGGTTCGGGTTGACTAGTAAAAATCAACTAGGGTTCGGGTTGGGATTTTCTAACTCGTTCGGGTCAGGGTCGGGGGGCAAAAATATAATTTTCTCTTCCAACTCGACACGAATTGATAGCCCTAACCCACACCCTTAAGAAGAATAAAACTTTTTATGCTCACGTGCATGATGGAGTTAAGGGTGTGGGTGGCAGAGATGCAAAAAAATAATTAATAATAAAAAAAATTTCACGTGTATGATGGGGTGTGTTTTTTCGTATTTACCCTCAAAAAATTATGGTCATTAGAGACTTAACGAAATATTTAGACAGAATGACCAAAATTGAATAAAAAATAAAAGTATGATGATATCAAATATAATTTTTAAAGTAAGATAACCAAAAGCGGGATTTTAAAAAAGTATGATGACCAAATTCAGAGTTTACTATTTTCTTTAATTTAATGAATCAATGAAAATACGAAAATAGCCCTAAAAAAAGTTGACCGTCAGTGAGTTAACGGTCCAACTTTGACCGTTAGTGGATTAACGGTCCAACTTGACGGAGTGACCATTTTTTAAAAGAAAAGTAAAGTATGATGACCTTAAAAATAGTTTTCAAAATATGATGACCAAAATCAGAAACTGATTATAGTATGATGACCAATTTTAGAATTTACTCTTAAAAATATAATAATAAAAATTTTATAGAAATTATATCTTATTTAAGATTTGGATGAGTTATAATCCGTTCAAACGGAACGGTTGTTATAAAACCCATCACGTGATATTCATGGAATGTTTACTTTTCCAAATTCCAATTCAAAACATGATTTTGGCTATTTTACTTGTCTTTTAAAATGCTTAGGCCCATAATATGTTAGGACTATGTAGTATTAATAAATAAATTAGTTGGTAAGAGTGTTTGATCTAATCAGGTGTTTTAATATTATTAATAATTTTATTATTCTCATAATTTAATTTAATCGATTCAGAGAATATAAAATATTTAGACATCGGACAAGAGGATATGGTCTAGTGATTGTCATTCCCCACTTAGGATCACGAGATTTTGAGTTTGAGTCACATAAAGAACATTTAAGAATATGGAGTTTTGAGTTCAAATCACACATCAAGGGTACTTAGGAGCATCAGATCCTGAATTCGAGTCACATTAGAAGTAGATTAAACAAATTTTATGTTTTTATTTTTATAAAATTTTTTTAATATTGAGTAATTAATACAAAAAATAGAAAATAAGCAAAAGCCAATTAAAATACGGTTGAAATAGTCATAGGCCTAAGAGGATTTGTAGTTTGTGCACTCTGAGCACACCTCCAAAATGGGTTGGAGATGCATTTTTGGGGGGTTTGGTTAACCTTCTATTTTGGAAGGTTGAACAGTTACAGCTATTGTTCAACCTTAAAAATGGAAGGTTGTACTATAATATTATTATATTATTTTAAAATTATATAATATTATTTATATTTTTGCCACTAATATAATATTATTTATATAATTATTTTATTAGTTTTATAATTTTAAAACTTTATAATTTATAATTAAATGAAATATTTAATAAAAAAATTTTAAATAATTTATAAAGTTTATTTATTTAATTATTAATTAATTAATAAAATTATTATAAAATGTAATATAAAAATTTAAAAAATAACAAGAGAAAACTAAATATTTCGGGATAAAATATAATAATTGAAATAATAATGAATTATTTTATAAATTTATTATATAAAAAAATAAAAATAAATAAAAACAAAGTAAAACGCCCAAAATAAATTGTATAAGTAGGGTTGTAAATATTATAGCAATTGTTAAAGATCATTTTGGACGAGGAGACCTTTATTTACGATGTCCATTTCCAACTGGAAAAACTCTCTTTCTTAGGTTTTTATCTTTCTTACCATTCTTTTATTTTTTTACTTTTAATTCTTATTCCTCCGACTTATGCGATATTCCTTACTACAAAATCCGTGTTTTGAGTTATGTTTTGTATTATAATTAAAGGCAAGTTAGCAATTTGGAACCACCGTCGCCGGCCGTCTCAGGGAAGAATCTACCCACCAATCAAAGCCCTACTGGGGTTCCGTTACCGAACATTAAACGAATTCCCCGCCAAAAACGTTACCATCAAACAGCTAACACATTCGTAACCATGCGAAGAACAAAGGGATATATATCGAGCAATCCTAATCACATAAACATCTCCTTCTCCAGAACTAAAGAACAAAGAAGCCAAGAAGACGAGAGAAAAGTCGAAACAGCAATTACAAAGCTTCCTAGTATGTACGTACTTAGTATAAAACAGCATTGAGTTCTGCAAATGTAATCCACCATAAGTTCTTTTAACAGGGGCCATTGTTCCTAATCATGAAGATATCGGTAGATGATGCTGCTGCTGATGTTTCCTCTGCGAGTTCGCTCTCCTTTGCAGGCTTTGTAAGCGAGCAGGATAAGGACTCGTCGACGCCTCAGAAGGAGCATGTTCAGCCACCAGTTCGCGAAGAGCGAGCTTCCCAAGAATTTGAATTCAGCTCTGTTGTTCCAAACAGAAGGTACTCAAATGGCCAGCTCCAGCATCAAAGAGAAAAGCCTACCTGTGGGAGATCAAGTACTGCAGAACCATGTCTGGCTAAATCCACTAGAAAACCAAACACTGGAGTTAAAAGTGGAACAGAAAAGAAGCGCGGCAGCAGCTCAGGGTTCGGTCAGAAAATCATCAATTCATTTGCATGCAAGGATTGCCGTGCTATAGAACCGATACACCCCAGGGTAGCAGCTCGAGCTACCCGATAAAGAGAATACACAACATCACATCCATTTCCAGCACTTTGCCATGGCAACATGTGGAAGTTCTCATTTTTCAAATGTTCCTCCTGCTCAAGAACTGTTTCTAGTTATCCCCATTTGTATTATTTGACACAGCAGCATCATACTCCAACAGGAGTCTCTTCAATGTGAATCAGTTTCTCAATTAGCACAAAATTTGGAATAATTACCAACAGCTCTAGAACCAAATCACCATGTCTCTTCACATATAGGTTCAGCCAACAGGGTATCTATATTTTCCTCAGGCAAATCTGAATGCATCATGAATGTAAAACATACTATGCTCTAAAAAACGAAATTACAGAAAACCTCAAAATGCAGCATATAGATGTTTAACTCCAATTTACATATCACAGCATCACGGTTCACTGCAAATCAGATTTTTGGTTGCTTTGGAAAAGGATATCCACAAACATCATATAACAGTACTAAATAATTCCAAGAAATTGTAGCAATAGGTTACTGAAGATGAAACCTGTTCATAACAGAGATAGGGCTTCTACTTATGCTTAAATGAAGAGTTATATATATAGGGCTCCAAAAGAGACTGTTCAATCAAGAGTAGATTTGGAACTCTAGCGACAAATTACTGTTAACCAACAAAAGAAGATCCATGACCAAAGAGTTATATACCGTAAACTAAATAGTTCACAAAAGCCTTCTGAAAATGAAATGGCTTTACTGCAAAAAGATTAGGCAGCTTTGAACAAAAAAGGGTAAAAAAAAAAAAAGCCTGTAAGGCATTCATAATCTGTTTCCAAAATTAATTCTACACATTCTTCAGACAACTCTCTATCTAAGCAAGTTCTTATATCATGCACTACAATTGTTCCTACAGTTACACTCCATATTATATCATGCATTACAATAGTTTCTATGGTTACACTTCATAAAGAGAATTTGATCATTGGAGCTTCATACTTCCAATGAGTTCACCAACTAAAACTACTCCCATATACAAAGAGGACCTCAAGTTGTATCCAACATGCAAGTCTGCTTAAGTAAAGCCTCAATTTCACAAGCTTCCAGCAACATAGGAAGGCCTCCAAAAAAAGAGCATATATTCCATGAATTACCACTAGAAAACTACATACCCCTGTACAGGAGACGGTTTGAAAGCAACTAGACAGCTAGTCAAGATTTGCGATATTTTTCAACATAACCCTGCAATTAACATAATAAAAAGAATCAAATTTTAGTGAGTGTAGTAGTTGAAATATTTCATAAAAAAGTCTTCTTTCCAGATATATTGTTCCTCATATACTCACATCAACAAGCTTTGAAAGTTTTTCCTGAGATAGAGAAAGATACTGGTTAACTGACTCTGGAGTACTTGGAACCAGGTGAGGTTGTATTGTGTTGATGACCTTCTCAACCGTTTTTTTGACAATAATTTTATATTCATCTTTGCTTAGAAGACCCCCATGCCAACTTGGCCTCAACAGCTCTTTCACAACATCAACAAGTGAAGCATGAAAGTTTCTCAAAGCTCTTGATTCTTCTACTTTACGATCCGCATCAGCTTCCATCATCTGTCTAGACCTCTCCTCTTTATTTTGCGACCTGTGTTGACCACCACTTCCCATCTTTGAATTACAATCAATGGAAGTTTTATCTTCCCTTCCATCTCTGATATTATGATTGGAATCAACCGACTTCTTTTCTCTCGGCAAAGCTCTTCGATCTTGCCGTTGAGCATCTAGAGTTTTAATGTCATCTTCTCCACATAAATCTTTCCCCGGAAAATTTTTTGCGGAGGACACACCATTGAAATTACTGTCAGATGTTGAATTACATTCTGGACCAAGAGTTCCAGTTGCAATTGGATCAGCATTACCCTGCTTTTGAGATCTAAGTGCAGAAGCTTCCTTACTAGAGTTATTGTCCTCAATGCCATCACGGATGGGGTCATATAGGCTTTGGGTAGAAAACTGAGACAACAAACTTTTAGTTAGAGGGTATAAGGGTCGAAAAGGAGCAGAGGGTTCCCAGTCATAAGGAAGTTTTACTTTCGATCCAACTGAGCCTTGTTTATCACCAAAAGCATTTGTTTCTGAGAAATTCTCTGATTCAGGCCCAGAATTAGGTGAAGAGCTTCGCTGTATAGATGCAGATCCAGAAGCATGATTCTCTAGACCATTGTCTAACAGTTTTTGATTATTACGCAGATCTGTACTCCAAGAAGGGTAACTAAAAGCCAAATCTGGCATACGCAAAGAAGGCATTGAGACACGCAGATTTTGATCACTGGCCAGAAAGCTGCTGTTTTTACAAGTCATCTCCTCTAAGCAAGATATGTGAGGGGCATTTCTTATGTTCTCATCATTTTCTGACAACCTAGAACAGCCGTTTGGTAATGCTGCATGACCAGACGCGCCTTTGGTCAATGGTGACGAGTTGCCATGAAGGTCTTTCATATTCGAATTTATTCTAAATTCTTGTGAACAGGGATTCAATGGAGCCCTTCCAAATGACAGCAAATCCTTCTTCCAACTCTCCTCTCCATGGTTTTCTCCACAATGTGGAGTGAGAAAAACTGATGAAGTCACTGTACCACAAAAATCATAAGCAGCTCAATCGAATAATATCATCATACAGGTAGGCTGAAGGACTTTTCATCACAAAAGCATCTACAATAACAACCGAGAATTAAAAATTACCTTCTTCAACTAGAAGTTCACTTTTCTTTGGTGCAGTATCTAAAGTTCCTCCTTCAGTTTGACTTCTGATACCCACTTGATCTTTTACATGTAAGAATCTACATGAACTTCCTTTGATGCACCAGCCTTTAGCAAAAAAATCACATATAACTGCTGGTCGTTTGCTATTGCCATTACACTCTGATTCAGAAGTTGAACTTCTCGGCCTAACCCTGAAAGCCAAAACAGGATAAGAGCTGGTAAAAAATTAATCACTAAAGGAAGTATAAACTAGTATGAGGCCACGACTCTTGACAAAGGATATTAAATGTATTATTAGAACCATTCAACCTTGAATCCTCTTCAGCTATTTGGAAAGTTCTTTCTTCAATATTTTGACCATCATTGAACTTCTTACTAGAATCACCGATATCTGATATTACAGCATTTACTGCTCCAGAGGAGAGGCTAGCAATTCCACCTGTCATTCCATGGTTTACTGGGGTTACTTTACCTGTAGATCCATATTTTTTTTGAACCAGAAATTCTTATTCTGAAACTATAAAGCATAATATAAAATATAGGCTTTTAAAGAATTCACATGGAAACTATATCCCCACCATTAACTTGTGATTCCTCATTATGTCTTGTCTCACTTGACCCAGAAATTCTGCATAAGCTAAACTTGCCTTTAACATCACCAGATTCTGCTGGGGGATCCCCCACTAATTTCTCGGGAATGGCAGAACCCGGATTAACGCTCTCTTCCCTGTTGGCAGCCTCCATAACTTGGTCAGTATCTACAACAAAGAAATGGAAGTCAAAACAGATGAAAATATCTCCTTCAAAAACTAACTCCTGAGTAGTAAAGGTTTGGATTCTAAGGACAATTTCAAGAAAGCGACCATGATGAGTCTTTCTGAGCATGAAAGAAATATTGAGTAATAAATGTTTCTGCTGCAGAAAACTGAAATGAAGGGTCAAATTTTGGTAGAAGGATCACATTCACATAGGATACCATGGAAAGTCAGATTATCTGACGGGACTTACTCCAAGATCTTCAAATCTCATTCAATACCCATTCACACCATGCTACTAAAAGCATATCCCTTCAAGCATTCCTTAAAAGAGTAACTTCTAAGTTCAAGTGGCTTTAAAAGCAAATCCATTCCAATGATTTTAACTTTAACCAAGCGAACAAGATACGAAATGCTACTTGGGTAAACATAGAAGTAATAACAGGGTAATGTCAAAATTGACAAACACAAATTAAATGCATATAAAAATTTTACATATTTAGAATCTATTCTTTAAGAAAATGGGGGATTAATAAAGACATCATACACAGAATCAGGCAGGTTGGAGTAAATGGAGAAGTGCATCCTCTAAATTTGTGATTGTAAAGTACTCTTGAACTAAAGGGTTTTATAAACCTGCTATACAACCACTAATACTTTTACCTAAATATGAAACTGAACAAAAACTGAGGTTACAAAAAATGAGAATGTAAGATGGATTTGCAAGCATACTAGATAAGACAGGATTAATAATGAATGCAAATTAGGAAAAAAAACGAAAAAGATGGATAGCTCCAATAGAGGAGAAAATCAGAGGATCTAACTTAAAATGGTTTGGATATATCTGTTTGAAGCATTTAGAAGGCCCGGTAAGACGAGTGAAAATACCTGAAAACCTAAAAAGAACGGGAATAACCTAAAAAGAATTGGTATATTTAAACATAAATGAAAGCATGTGTATGGACAGAGCCTGGTGACAACATATAATCCATATAACTGACCCCGCATATTCGAACAAAAACTTAGTCATTGTGTATTGCTAGACGAAAAGCGCCCTCTCTTTGTAGTTTTTGGGACAAATGATGCAGCAGATACAGATGGGGCCCGCGTTACATGGACTCTCCATTTACAAGGCAGTACATGTGTCAACACAACACGACATAGGTGCGAATATGAATCCATGTCAAATAAAATGGATACCTTGACTTCCATCCTTCATCTTTTTGCCTTTTGTATACTTTCAGAGTTACTTATTCCCTCTCTGATCACCCTAAACTCAAAATATGGTTAAGACATACAAAATTCTCATTACGGATAATTACCGGATTTGCAGGATACCTACCCATACATTTTGTAACTATAGGGATCAGACTTTCCTAGTATATGGCTATAAATTTAATCTCTCATGTTTTAGGGTGTAATATGTTCATAACAGCTTATGTATTTGTTTCTTCCAAAATTAATATACTAGGAAAAATCTTCTCTCAACAAACTAAATCCCATGTACTGGTATACCCATGCACAACGCTTCGTCTGTCCTAATCTTTTATGTTTTCTCTCTTTTCACCAACCTTTCAAAACATCCAAATTTTATATTGTCAATTTCGTATTCACTAACATCATGCACTGGTATGTCCACAAACAAGGCTTCAAATGTCGTCATCTTTGATATCTTGCCCTCTTTTTCACCAATCCTCAAAAGTTACATATCTAAAATTTGATATTGTGAATTTTGTTTCCACTGGCATCCATGTACTAGTATGCCCATTCACAACACTTCATTTGTCATAATCTTAGACTTTTTGGTCTCTTACCAATCTTTAGAAGTTAAATATCTAAAATCTATATACTATTTGGTATTCACAGCAGTGAGCATGCAAGTTTCCAGCCTTTATACCCATATTACATTAAGCTTTTTACCTTCCACCCAAGACTACAAAACTTCCCATTTCTAAAGCAATACCCACTAGAGAGAATCTCAAGAGCATTATCAGACAATCAAAGGTAAAAGATCCACATTTCCGAATGTGTCCTACCACATACTTGTAAACAACAAAAATATCTACAAAACCCACCAGGATGGACTACAATATAGAGAACAACTAAAATATACGACCTGACGTTTTAGTTTGACCTTTCTCCAATCAAGACAAGGGATCAAGTACTTGCACTTTGCTTATTCTATATCTCCATCCAATTTTTTTTTTTCTTAAGCCTAATGTTTAGCAATAAGCCACTATCACCGAAACAATTTATCTTCCCCACATGTAGCATTTAAATATAATTAGCTTAAGAGTGAATAATAAGCGTTAGTATCCCAAAAACCAAACATTAGTTTTCCTATCATATGTGTATACAATTCCACACTCAATTGTCCATCAACTCAACCATAATCAAGTCTAAATATCATAAAACCCAAAAGAACAAAGGCACAGACTCAATTCCCAGTCATCTGAAAAGGGGGTTCATTCAGTGGAGATATCTCAAGACACAGGAAGAATAATGCCACAAAATTCAACAAAATTTTCAACAACACAAGTGCATGCAATCAAACACGGCACAGAAAGGAACCAAAATGACTGACTTTATTTGATTAATCGGATTTAAGGTCTCACAAAATTCATTAGCATCATCAGAATCTTCTTCTTCTTCCTCCTCCTCCTCCTCCTCCTCCTCCTCTCCTTCTTCTTCCTCCTCCTCTACTTCTTCCTCTTCGATTTCTTCCTCTTCCACTTCAACTTCTTCTTCAACCTCAATCTCCTCTTCAATTTCTTCGTACTCAATTTCATCATCGGATTGAACGTCAGACGCCGTCTCAACGGGGGCCTGATCAGCCTGAACCGCCATTGCAATCAATGCTAGCCAAATTCGTTAAAGGGTTTCGAACCCACGTGAATATGAATAAAGTCTGTATCTTTTTGGGTTCTGAAACAGTAATTTGGGTGTGTTAGTGAATTCTACAGCAGAGTTTTGCAAGGGAAGGTGGAGACTGGGAATTAGTACTAGTGAGGGCCACGCCCAGTCAGATTGTGATGAATGCAGAGCGCCTATGTTATATATTTTGACGTGTCACCGTTTGGTAGTAACTTGTATCCCGAAAATTATATCATGTACCTATACGTGCCTAAATAATACATCATTATTTTCACTATAAGAGAGTGAGATACATGCTCTTCTCTTTTTTCTCTTCTCTAAAAATTCAGTTCCTTATTTTTTAAAAAATCACTTATTTTTCTTAAAAAATCAGTTATTCTTCTTTGTCGTACTTCATTCGAAACCACATTTAATCAAAATTTTCATTCAAACACAGATTTAACGAAGATCGACGATTATTTTTTCCGACGAACAACACCAAATACAACAGAAAAATCACTTCTTCCTGTTCAAAAATCACTTCTTCTTCTTCAAAAATCTCTTCTTCTTCTTCAAAAATAACTTATTCTTCTTAAAAAATCACATCATAAAGTATGAACTGTATTTGATGGATTTATGGAACCTTATTTTCACGATTTGATATTGGGTAATGTATTAATGATGTTATATTCGTGTTTTCTTATTCAAATAATGCTCTGTTACTCCGAAATATGACATAAATGGTTTTCGTGAGGTATTGGCACTTTCTTGTGAAATGGGTTGCTTCTGATTCTTCCCCGCTGTTGGACTTGGTAGAACGCGTTATAGGACGTAACTAGACATTGCGGGACATAACGAGATGTTGCTGCTTTGTATTTTGGACGTAGCGGGACGTAACAAAAAGTTGTGGGGCGTTGCTGCTTTGTATTTTTGGACGTTACGGGACGTAGCTGGATGTATCTGGACGTGGAGCTAGTTTTTTCAGACGTAACGAGACGTTGTAGACTATGTTCTGTGAAAAATCAGCTTAAATTCACATGCGTGGATGTAGATGTTTCAGAACGTGGTTCTAGCGTTATGGGACTTGGTGAACTATCTTTGTAAAAAAAATAGTTTAAATTCACATGCATGGATGAGGACGTTTCTGTACGTAGTGCTATTTGTTTTTGACGTGGTTCTAGTTGTATTTGTGAAAAAACCAGTTTAAATTCATATGCATGGATGTAGACGTTTCTGGACGTGGTGCTAGTGTTATGAGACGTTGTAGACATGCCTGAATGTAGACATTGCGACAGTTATTTTTTGGACGTTGCGGCAGTTATTCTGAGACGTTGTTGACTCAGCGAAGACGTTGTTCACTCAGCGCAGAAAAAAAGGCACGCGTAAGCGAAACTTACTATATTTAGTAAATGTACAACTGTCATGTGAAAAATTACTATTTATAGTAATAAACATGTACATAGTGTACAGGGTATACGCGCTGCTTGTATCCTTGCCACCAAAATTTTTTCATATTTTCGTAAATTCATTAAATAGAAATTAATTGTTCAAATATTTTAGTATATATATTGGTATTTAAATTATTATATCTTTCATTAAAATTTTTTTATATATTTCTCATAAATAAAATTAGAGATTTAGATAAAACAGATATTTCAAAAATCAAATAGTACATTTTTGAAATGTAAGAGACCAAAAAATTTATTTGATCAAATATAAGTGATAAAAATATAATTTAATCAAAAGATTAGCATGGTATGACATAGACTGTGATTTTGATAATTTCTTTTTTACATAAAAAAATTAGAAAATTTGCGAAAAAGAGGAATTGTTAGTATTTAAAGTAATAAGATATAAAGAATTGAGAAATAAAAAGTTAAGTATTTGGACGATTTTTAAAGGGCAAACATTATAAAAAATTATGACTTATGATATTGGCTGTTTTAGTGGTAGTTAAAAAAAGAAAAAGAGAGAAATGAAGCCAATTAATGTTGAACTTACATATTTATCTTAACTGAGCAATATTCAGAATCCTTATTATTAATTGGTCTTTCAAAATAGAGATTAGACCAATTTTTACTTCAAAAAACAGATTAGACCAATTTGAAAAAAAAAAAAAAAAAAAATCTATGAACTATAGTTCATGAGTAAGGAATTATAGGGAAACAACGTAAATAGAAAGAACTAGGCATAATTGGCTAAGGGTAGTATTAAATATGTATCTTTTTCTAAATTTTTTTTGGAAGAAATATAAAAATAGTTTGTATAGTATGATCGAATGTCAATATAAAAACATTAAAAATTAAATTTATATTTCTTTCAAAATGGCTGCTGCAATTTTATAAAGTCTTTAAAAATTGGAATTTTGTAAAAAGTTTACCACATAAAATTACGTAAGAAATGTTAACTAGTCTAGTGAGTCATTATGAATTTTTTAAAATTTTTAAAACAAATTAAAGGTCAAACTGATTCAATTAATTGACAAAATATTTATAATATCGATGTTAGAATTACCTAATATAATAGTTTCTAACTAAAAAATAATTTTATTTTAATAATTATTGGTCAAATCTATTTATAATTTCTCATATATACAAACACGCTTCACTTTCTCTTATTTTATTTATTATTTAATAAAATTAAAATTGGACTAAAATATACTTCAAAAATAGTTATGTTTGTGGTTCAAATTATTACTGTTGCTGCCCAATATTCTTGAATTTCTGTCATGGACTAAGAGCCTTTAGAGGTGATTGTTTAAAAGGCATATAATAGCGGGAGGTTTAGTCCGGGTAAGGGGAAAAAGGTTCTTGATATTTTACGGTATTTAAACTTTGTAAATATGTCACAAATTATATTATAATTCTACAAACTATAAGTCAACCATGTGTGAGAAAATGAACCGCAATATAAGTCAACCATGACCAGCTACGGTTGACTTAGCTATTTCCAGAAAAAAATTTAAAAGAAAAGAAAACTCTTTGACAAGCTTCGGTAGCACCCCCGTTGATGCCGCACTAATTCATGCAAGTCCCAGAACTGCGGCACCTTTGTTTCCAGTACAAGACTCAAATTCAACTGTCCAAACTCTTAGACTAATCCTTCTCACCAAAATCATTTATTCTCCATTAACCAAACGACTCCTAAGACCTTACCACATCAGCCCCTATCAAATAAAATGAATCGAGTGTCATGTAGGAGTGCTCAAATTCCAAATTAATTAGATATCCAAACTCATTATATTTGATAAATTGATCCCATGAATAATTTTAGTGTTATGTAAATATCAAGAAACGTGTATTCGTAGTTACAGTGGAAGCAAGATAGTTATAGTTTGTTTACTATAATTATAAATAATGACAGAATCAGATATTTTTGGATAAGAATATTAATTTTGAAAAAAGAAAATTAATAATAAGAATGGAAAAATGAATGACAGGACGTTGTGAACAGTCATGAAAGATGCTTCCATAATGAAATCACCATGTGAACAGTCTTGCCCCATAGTGACCTCATGCCTCAGTGATTTCGCTACTAATTATGAAGATGGTTAAGTGAATCTTTAAAATAGAGATGAAAAACTTGTTATTGCAATATTAAGATTCAATTTTTTAAGCACGAAATTATTTTTAAATGTTTAAACTAATTTTCCTAATTAACGAAGTAATTATAATTAGCGATGAGATTTATCACTCTTGTTGATGTTGAATATTTTGTAATAACATTTTTTTTTATAGATTTTGAGTTGTAAAGGCGAAGAAAGCGGAGATAACGAAACGAGTTTGGAAGGAGTGACGGGTTTGTCCAAACGTTAGGCCCAAAATGGATTAGGAAAGATGTACCGCGTTTGGCTAGCGCACAAACATTGGGAAAAAGAAAAGCCTACTCAAGTCACTTCGGCCATTTTCAACGCTCAGCTACCTGCACTGTACACACACTACACAATACGCACGTCCTTCTCACTCGCATCATCTTCACACGCAGTCACGCACTAGATTCTCTCTCCTGGAAGATGGGCAGCAGGGCCCAGAGAAAAAGGAAGCAATAACTGTCTGAAAAAGAAAGAAGTTGGAAGAGGAGGAGGAAGAAGAAGAAGAAGAAGAAGAAGAAGAATGTAAATGTGAAAGAAACGTCTAGAGAGTAGTGTCGGAGATTGACGGATTCTGAGCCAAAGAAGAAGTTCACAATATGCTCAGATCAACGAGACAGCTTCTGCTCTTCTCAATTTGCTTGTTCGTAATCTTTTCATGTTTCAAGCCTTCTTTTTCTCGTCGGGGTTAGTTCTTTTATTGCTAAAGGATTACTTTTTTTTTAATGCTGTTTCAATTCAGACTGCAAGTTCAGTGCTTTTTAATTTGCATTCGTGCTCAATCTGAACCTTTCGTCAGGACCCAGAATTGCAATTACTGAAATGGGTGATGTTTTGTTACGTCTGAATCTGAAGAATATAGTGTAAGGAATAAGGATTACTGGGTGTGATGCATTTTTTTTTTTTTATCTGTTTGTCGGATGCTTTGAGGACAATGAGAAAAAGGGTATTGGTGTTTTCACTGGGCTAACTTGAAAATCTACTTAAAATGGCATAAGTGAAGTTATTGATTCGGCATAGTATGATTTGGGAGCTGTATTTCAGGAAAAAAGTCTTCTTTGTTTTTGATGCCGAAGTATTTGGTGCTATAAAAATGCATTTTTAGTAGATCGTGCTCAGATGGAAATTTTGATCTTCTTATCTTATGCTTTTTATACTGTTAATTTTTACTTCCCATTTGAGGTACTTACGAGGAAACATGAAAAGGTTAATTTATTGATATTGGTCACTTTCCTCCTACATGCTGTAATATTACCATTTAGTTACTCTTGTTGGAATTGTTGGTAGTTTGTAGTCTTTTGCTAAACAGACAGATAATAGGAATACAGAGAAAGAAGCCGAGGATAAATTTGGGTATTTGCGAGTACAAATTCTATGTTGTAACTATTATATTCATCCTTAGGAAGACAAATTATTTGCATTACTAGAATCATGAGCAGTTTTATGCCTTAAGCTTGTAAACTATGCACTGTTCTAGAAATGACGGCAGAAGTAGTCGGCCATTTTGAAGTCATTCAAAAGTTATAAATTCTATGTAAATGGCTGTATTCTGATAGCTTTGTAGTTATACTAATAGTTGGCAACTTTTTAACAAGAACTGTGACACTTGAAAGCTGTAGCATAAGTTTGATTGGTTTGCCGGAAACAGATTTGACATGCTTCTTGTTTGTTTGTTGCAGCACCTTATGTGATGAGAATAAGTTGTGGAGCTCGTCATGATGTCCACACTTCTCCAACAAATACACTTTGGTATAAGGATTTTGCATATACAGGAGGAATTCCAACTAATGCAACCCGTCCGAGTTATTTAACTCCAAATCTCAGCACCCTTCGCTACTTTCCTTTATCTGATGGTCCTGAAAATTGTTACAACATCAATAGAGTGCCCAAAGGCCATTATGCTGTGAGAATCTTCTTTGGATTGGTTCAAGAACCCAATTTTGACAATGAACCTTTGTTTGATGTGTCCATTGAAGGAACATTAGTTTATTCTTTGCCAACTGGCTGGAGCAATCATGACGATGAGCAAGCATTTGTTGAAGCCATTGTATACCTCGAGGATGGAGTAGCTTCCCTATGCTTCCATAGTACTGGT
Organism: Knoxia roxburghii; assembly: GCA_030378225.1. Taxonomy (NCBI): domain Eukaryota; kingdom Viridiplantae; phylum Streptophyta; class Magnoliopsida; order Gentianales; family Rubiaceae; genus Knoxia; species Knoxia roxburghii. The sequence goes on along the minus strand of CM059420.1, from coordinate 41,218,516 downwards.
CATGGAGATCCCGCTATAATGGCAATTGAAATTCTTCAAGTTGATGACAGAGCATACTTCTATGGCCCTGGACATGGTCAAGGAACAATGCTTAGAACTGTTAAGAGATATAGTTGTGGTGCTGAGGATCAAAAGTTCGGTGTTGACTACAGTGCAGACCGCTGGGGTGGGGATCGTTTTTGGGATTCCATTATAACTTTCGGTCAGAACAATGATAGGACTATATCCACAAACAGCAGCATCAGATTTGCTTCAATTCCACCTAATTTTTATCCTGAACCTCTTTACCAGACTGCTGTTGTTAGTACAGATAGTCAGCCAGTTCTAATATTCACAATGGATATTGATCCAAATAGCAACTACTCAGTTTGGTTGCACTTTGCAGAGATTGATCCTTCAGTGAAGGCTGCTGGGGAAAGGGTGTTTGATGTCTTGATAAATGGTGAAGTTGTATTTCGAGATGTTGACATTGTAAATATGACTGGGGGAGTTAACTCTGCCCTAGTGTTGAACACCACAGCTGTCATTAGTGGTAGAACTTTGAATATTGCTATGCACCCTACAGTTGGTAACTATGTCTTAGTATGTGCTATTGAAATTTTCGAGCTCATAGTGGCAGAGGCAAAAACATCCCGTGATGAAGGTACATGGAGCAAACCATTTCATATTTATCCAAATTCTTGTTTTTTTTTCGGTCATACTTCTCAAATCTTGGTTCTTTTCAATGCTTACGTCTCTGTTGTCTTACTTATGAGAACTATTTATATTATTTTGGGATTTCTTTGCAAGGATTTGTGAATACTATGCTTTCTGTTATCTTACTAGTTATGTTTTATTGGCATGCATGTGAAATGTAACACCAGACTGACCAATTTTGCCCATATTTCCCAAACATCACTGACAAGGGCCCTTCTGAAGTCTACTCCTTTTCTCATTTCACTGATAATATTGCTCAATGAACTAGTCAGTCTCAAATTTTTAGATGTCAATTGACAAAGTAAGTCTCTTATGAATGTTAAGAATGAAACATTTAGCATTTGTTTACACTGTGGCTTCATCATCCATTTCATTAATATCTTGGCACGAAATAAAGATTTCTTTTTTGGGAGCAAAACAAGGATGCTTTTCTACTGCAATTAAATGCCCAAATAATGTGACTGATGATTTGATTTTGCTGGGTCAAGTGACAATTACGTGGGATTTACCTAGTTATGTGTGGTATTTTTGTCATAATTCAGTGGAGGATCATTATTTTCTTTCCTTGCAGTCAACCATGCCATTGAAATATTACTGATATTGATCAGTTGAACTTTTGGTGATAATTTTACTTTCATCCATCATAGTTAGGGCTTTGCAGTCATTAAAGGATGCACTTGGACTTCCTCTTCGCTTGGGGTGGAATGGTGATCCTTGTGTTCCTCAACAGCATCCATGGAGCGGAGCTGATTGTCAGTTTGACAGAGTTTCAAATAAATGGGTCATTGATGGGATGTAAGTTTATATCTTCCATGAGTTCCCAAAGAAATTTTTCGCAACATAGTCTTTAAAAAGTTCAGTTGGATGGCTACTATTTCATCTAAATAGTTCCTAAACCAGCAAAATCAAGCGCAAAAGTTGAAACGGCTCCATTCTTTGCATGTAATTTTTTGTGTCTTCGTTCAAAAGGGATTTGAACTTATAAACTTATGAGATTTTTAGATAATATGTGACGTACTGAAGTAACTTTGTCATTCCCGTCTTTGCCATTGAGTTTTTCTGGTTCTGCTTTTCATGAGAAAGCATAAGGCCTAGGTATGATATTATTTACTGAATAGATTGTGTAAATTACTCAAATGCTCTAGTTTATTATTCTACAGCAGAAGTTCTTGTTTTCTAAGGTGTAATGTGGCCTATAATTTAACTTCTCTTGGCCCTAAAGATGACTTAACCTGTGACTACCCCCACACCATATTTGCTTTTTTTTCCATTTCTATGTGTGTCTTGCAGCAATGTTATCATTATTTTTTATAGATAATAATGTCAGGATTAAAGAAAACCTGATAATGACATGAATTATGGAAAACATTAACTACGCAGTTAAAGTACATAGATAGGTTTTTGTTAACAGGCATATGAGTCTTCCAGTGAAACTTAATTGTGCTAATAAGTTCCGTTTATGTTTTCATTGTTAATCTTTGTTCTCTCTGTATGATTCAAGTTTCCTTCCTAATTGTTTGACTACTATGCAAGGACAGTGGTCTGGATAACCAAGGGCTGAGGGGCTTCTTACCAGCTGACATATCCAAGTTGCAGAATCTTCAGAGCATGTAAGTCATGGTGTTACGTGATCAATTTTTTTATTTTGATTCATAATGGAATCCAATTGGATTATATACAAGACTGAATTAATTGGATAAATAGAGGGATAAATGCGGCGAGTAGTCTTCGACACAAGAAATGGAATTTTTGTAACTCTTTCTTGTGCCGAAAGAGTAATGATTCTTGATCCTCTTCTTCAACAATTCCTAGTTTTATTGGTTTCTAATGCTTGTTACCCCATCCAACACATTACGTATAATTTAATGCTACTATTGGTCAATCTCATATATTTGGGTTATTAGCTATAATTTGATGACTCACCCACCTATATTTGGGTTATTAGCTATAATTTGATGACTCACCCACCTTTCTTGGTAATAAATAGATGACAAATTATCGTAGTTTCTGAATGTAATAGCATTTTAACTTCTGCTTCTTGAGAGAATTTATGGTTTTTACTTTATGCCCAATATGTGAATAATGAATTTATGGTTTTACTAAAATTGTTACAACTGCAGAAATTTGAGTGGTAACAGCATTGGTGGGCCTATTCCTTCTTCACTTGGAGTTATTCCTACTTTAGAAGTATTGTAAGTAAATTCTCAACTTTGGTGGCTTGTTTCTTCTTTCTTTAAGAGTAGTGAAATAAAAAGAATTTTCTTTCAATGATTTTCTAAAATATTGAATAGTATTATTGTTTAGCATAGCCCTTACTTTCTTGCATTTTCTTGTTTGCTTTAAAGTATAGGTTGATTGACTGATATTGGAGGAGCATCTTTTCTTGGTTTCTATATAGCCTCTCCTGACCTAATTATGGTTTTTTTGGGCTTGTGTAATAAATGTTCTTCCAAAAGTCTTCTTGAGCTTACCAAGTATAGGTTTATTAGGTAACCTTTTGTTTCTGGCAAGTGGAAAGGGTTGAACTTAAAATCTCTCTTGCCTCCTGCGTCCCGACCACCCGACCAACCATTCTCCCATATTAGGTCACTTGATTATGGTTTACTTAGTATGCATATGATCACTATCTTTCTCCTCTTCCTAAATTGAGTTATTAACTATCAGCCAGGTCTTCAGCATAACATATACGCTTAAGATGTGCATGGTTGAAACAAGCAGTATTTTCCTTTGCTACCATGATACTACCAAAATTTGAATCTACTTATGAACAAGTCTTGGTTATCCTTCAACATTTGGATAAACGACAATTATTTGATCCATAGCTGGTTTCTTACTAATCACATTGACAATTCATGTATGCTTATGGATAAATTTAATCCCATTTTATAGAAAAGTACATTTATGACTTTTAAAATTTTCAAAGTAGGCAAATAAGTTGTTGTTTATGGTCAAGTAAATAGGTAATGTTTTGTGATTTTAGTTTTGATTTGAGGGTTGGAAAATTTTAAGATAGAAAATCACAATGAAAAGCCAAATTTAAGGGTATCAGTAACTTCCCCCAACCACATAATTCATTTGGTACGTTTGTGAAACCTTAAGAGAGGTGGATCTAATTTACCCAAACTTATTGGTTAAAGCATTATACTTTGTTCTTCATTCATATATTTAGGTGTGTATGTGTTGGATTGAGGTTATGGAATTGCATATTAGATAATGCCAATCAGCCAGAAGTCATAGATGGATGCTTCTATAACTATTTTGAGCCCATATCCTGAATTCATGCGTTCGCTCTTTATTTACTTATAAGGCATAATTTTCTTTGATAATTTACTATAATTCACTTGATTTTTTATTGTTTTTGCTGAACAAGATTTTGGTTTACAGGGACCTTTCATACAATTTTTTGAATGGATCAATTCCTGAAAGCCTTGGACAATTGACCTCCTTACGAATATTGTAAGATTCTTCTAACATGTTCTTTCAAGCCTATTGATAATTAATACCAATGATAATGATCTTTGGAAGTTGAAATCAATATTGGTTTGTGGTTCAGGAATCTCAATGGAAACTCTCTCTCAGGAAAAGTACCAGCCTCATTGGGGGGGAGGCTTTTGCACAGGGCTAGCTTTAAGTAAGTTCTCATAGTTGCCTGTTTATGTACAATTTAGTAATTGCTTATGTATATGCCACCAGTCAGCTAGGTTTTAAGATTTTCTAGTGCAGGATTTGTCGATCTCCTGAAAATGTGAAACACGGGAGTTCCTGGAATTAGATAAAGATTTTGAGTTGGTATAAAGTTCCTAGCTTCCAAAAATGATTGGCTGTAGGAATAGGGTGTTTCACTATTACAGAACTCATAGACCACTATTTCTGTTGCCATCACCTCCCTCTCAGTCTAGACTGCCAATTACCTAGTACCCCATTTTCTAGTTGGGACCTTGCGGGTAGATTGCAATTGCAGTGACCAACCAGTTCAATATTAGTCTGGGACAAACTTCCAGAATATACATGTTGTGGTCTCTTGCTCACAATCTCTTTTGGCTTTGAAACATTGATTTGAACTTAACTGTAGCGTTAGGTGCACTTTCTGTGCTTTGATGAATTCCTTACCCTCCAGATCTCAGTAGGTATTTACATGATGATGGCTTCCATTACCTTTTAGATACTTTCAGAGTATTATATAATGCTTACAACAACTCCCTCCCTCCTGCCTCTTCTAGCTTTGAAACCATGCATCCTAAAGAGATTTTCCTCAGCTGTCAAATTGATATGTAGTTGTATCTTAGGATTGAGATTTGACCTATGGAATCAAGTGATAAAAGAGCATTTGCATTAGATATTTGATTTTACTTTGAAGTTCAGTGACTAACGATGGATTTTACCTAGTTTTACGGATAATGCTGGTCTTTGCGGTATTCCTGGCTTGCCTACATGTGGCCCTCATCTCTCTGCTGGAGCGAAAATTGGCGTTGGATTGGGCGCATGCATATCCTTCCTATTATTGGCAACGTGTTTGACTTGTTGGTGGAAAAGGCGCCAAAATATTCTCCGAGCTCAGAGAATTGCAGGTAACAACCCTTCTCCTGAACAACATTTCTATGGAGTTTGGGCACAAACTTTGTGAACAACCTTAATGTTGCTGACAAACAACATTAAGGACTTTGGGGAGTTAGTGTACTTTTCTAGACCAAATTTTGAGTCCTTGGAAGGCTTGGCTGTCTTTTGTTGCTGTAACTATTATCAGCAACACTATGGACTTCATTGAGGGAGCAATAGGCACGACCACTGTTTACACATGTGGAGAAACATAATTGTTCTTTTAACTTCTACTTTTTTGTTGATCTTTCAGCAAGAGATGCTCCTTATGCGAAAGCAAGAACGCAATTCAACCGAGATGTTCAAATGACCCTGCATCATGGTCATGAACGCACAGCGGCTGAGAATGGACCTAGTTTGCTTGCCTGAACTGTTAGCACTCAGCAATCATGAGCCAATGCCTAGCTAGCTAGGTTGGCATCCCTTTGTGGCTGGATGAGGCGTAAAAATCGAACGATAATGGTTAATCTGGCGATTCAGAAATGGTTTTGACCTAAAAACTTGGGTAAGATATGGATGAAGATGGCTATTATCACCACATTGAGTACTGCAACTTCCACTGTTAGATTAGAAGGTCAGTGGCATGATTATAGATTGAAGATGACTTCAAAACTCAGGTAGCAGATTGCTGTAACTTTTAACTTTTTTTGGCTTCTTAATGTTACAGAAAAGTGTAGCTAAGCCTTGTCATTTTACTTTGAATTGACTTTGACCAGTTGAGAGAAGTCAAATTTATTCTCCAAACTTGGGTCAACCAGTTAAGTAAGATGTTGTATGGCTCATTCACAAGTATTGGGATGGGATAAGCCTATTCTTTTCTTTTTATGTAAAACTTTTGGTGGTTTTAGGGGATTTTTGGTTCCTACGTTTTATACTTAGATTGTTGTATAAAGTAAAATTATGATAAAATAAAATTTTTAAGCATAATTTATATTTTATTTGGTCTATAATAATGGTTATGCTTCAATAAAGTATAATTTTTTGTTTTTGTAAGATATATATAATTTGATATTCATGTGATATTTAACCTTTTGATTTTCATGAATGAGCAAAACATATTCATCCTAATTCTTTTTTACATTCAAACGGGAAAGGAAATGTGACAATTTAAGAACTTTAGTTTTTCTTTGGCTGAAAATACGTATTAAACCCTTTTTTTTTTTTTTTTTTTTTTCTCTTTAGCGTGGTTTTGTCCACATAAAATTTTTAATGAGACAATAACTCATGCATTTCAAAAGAATTATGTTAGTTATTTTCCTTCAACAAAATTTTATTTTACTGAATTTTTTTTTATTAAGGGTTTTAACAGAATATGATCTCTATAAGATAGAATTTAAAGATGAATGTTATAAATAATTTTTATATAAATATTTTTGGGTTTAAATATCTGTATCATTTGTTGATCAAGTTTGGCTATTACTTGTTGACCAAGTTTTTTTTTTTTTTTCCCTACTTGCCGATCAAGTTTACTTTACTCGTGGTTTGGCTTACAACTCAAGTGTGTCCTACTTTCCTTTCAAGTCAAGTTTTACTGGTGCTTTTTGCCCGGAAATAAGAATAGAGCAAGTAAAATATTTTTAATAATTACCTTTTTTATTAATAAAGTAAATAAAATTATTTTGTTAACTCAACTAAATAATCTGATTATTTGTTAAGATAATCTCATATTATATCATTACAACAATTAAAACAGTCAGATAATCTCATTCCTTCTAGTGAGAGTATTTGTAATTTATCAAATAAGTGAAAATCAACAGTATTATTTTAATAAATTTTTGATTAATCAAATATTTATTATTCCGTTCTCATTCTCATTCACGTGAAACAAACCATATATAAAGTGTTATGCTAACCACATATGGTTATTTGACCGAATTAGGAAACATGAACTCAGCTATAAAAATTACTATTAGAGCATCTCCAATGGAGCTCTTTCAGATTAACCACTTAAAGAGCTCCATAACCATTGGAGCAAAAAAAATGTTATTAACCGGGTAATACTGACATGGTGGGTTCAGCATTTTTTTTAAAAAAAAAATTTATACATTTTTTTCCCTTTTTAAAATTTTTTTTTCTTTCTTTTTTTTCTCATACTTTTTTTTTTTTCTCTCTTTTCCAAATTATACATTTAAAAATATATATTATTATCAATTTTTATTTTTAAAATTTATTATTATAATTAATATTTTATGAAATAATTATTTATATATTTTGTTATGTTATATTAATTTTATATGTATTTAGTAAAATAAATTTAAATATTAATAATAATTATAAATATTTATATTGTGAATAATTAAAATAAATATAATATTATAGTGAGTCTATTTATTAACTAATTATAATGTAAAATTATTAGAGATGAAATGAAAAGTTAATAAAAAATTAATGTGGCACTGTTAAACATATTTATTAACCAACAATGGTATCTGATGCTCTTATGAATGAGACGGTTATCAAAATTCAAAAATGTTAAAGCATGGCATCAGGCTGTTCATTGTTCCATTACTGTGTTTCGGGCCGTGAACGAATGAATATTGGGCTGGCTGCCCAGGATCAGTCCAAATAAGCAGAAGTGTAAAAGTAGGACATTTAAATTTTTTAGAGGACAGTAGGACATTTAACTTAGACCAGGCATAAAGTTTAATCAATAAAAACTTTTTCAACCATTTTTACTAAAAAAAAATTATATAAACATATAAAAACTTTTCTAAACCAAAATTATTTCTAAAAAATTATATATCTAAAACTTGCACTGATTGTTTTATAAACTGGTTATAGTTATTGTTTAATTTAAAACCTAACATTATTAATACATTTTTATTATAATTTTTTTTCAAAAATATCTCTCATTTCTATCTTATTAAACCTTTATCATTAAATAAATATACTTTTGTATTAAAACGTCAAATGTTGTACTAAAAGTTTAGAATAATTTTTTTAAAAAAAAAAGTAATACAACATACTTAGATTTTTATTTTATTTTCTCTCTCTTTTATTTGTTGTAATTAAATTCTGTCTTTATTATTCTTCACAATCACTTCCCCCCTGCCACTTTCGATCTACTCCTGCAATTGCTACCTACACCGTTAGACCTTTGTTGGCCGGTGGCTGACCAAAGTCCCAAACTACACTTAGTCGTTTAGTATAACAAACTGTAATTTCACCGTTCTTCTATGATTTTGGAATGGTTGCTTCTCAATTTCAAGATTAATTTAATTGAAATTTAATTATCTTATGCACAATTTGAGGGGGTTTTAATTTCCATTCTAAATTTTTTTAATTATAATTTAGTTTTAGTTATGATTCAAATAACATATTTATTTGAACGATAACAAGGGCGATAAGCAATAATTGGTAACGATCTTTTAAACAAATTAAGTTTATTTGTAAGTTTTTTTTGAAAAGAAATAAATTTTTTTTATGAAATTTTTTTTATAGTAAAAATTGTCTTAGAAAGAAAATGTTTTTAAATAATATGAAAAAAATTAAAAGTAAGGTAATTATTTTAATGTATTATTTTTCTGTTAAAAATTTCCAAAAAATACAAAATTGTTTTTGAAAAATACTACTGTAGAAACAAAGTAAGGATGGTAGTGAATGAGGGGAGGCGTGAGAAAGAGATAGGACCTGTGCAGTGTTGGGTACAGAAGAGAAGAGAAGAGACATGCAGAAGAAGAAGGGCAGAAGTGTCAATCAAAAGGAAAAAGTCAAAAACCATTTTCCCAGTCACGCATCCCCACACGTGTCATAAGGAACAGGTGGCGGGTCTACTCTTCAGAGATCTTACGTCAGCTTTCTCACTTTTTACGGTTTCCCATTTACCAACTTTTACTACGCTACAAAAGATTTTCACTGCCAACACTCAAGCACAGAAGTAGACTACTAGTATTAGTATAGGACCCCCACCCTCTTTTCCTGCATACCTGACACTCTAGCTTTTCTCAAATTCACCAATAATTTTAAATCCAACCCACAATCTTTTAAAATCAATAGTTATAAAATAGTATTTCGTTACGAATTATAAATTTTATATAATGAATTATCTTGTATTATAATCTTATGATTAGGGTATAATTTACTGTTGATAATAGTAATAATAGTAATAAGGTGGGATGAGATAATTATTATTGATTTGATGTAATTAAATTAAATAAGGGTATAAAAAATATCATTAAAATATATAAAAGTATTACACTAAATGATTTCCATAATATATGTAAAATGGACGAAAAAATTTATAATTTGAAATAGAAGAAGTAATTTCATAATAATTTATTCTCTCTAATTGTAAGTGTTTATTTATTATTTTATTTTCAAAAAAAATTTCATATGTTCACATATTCTCATTAAAAAAGTTGAAATTTTAATTTATTAATTCTAAATAAAATATGTCAACCTAGACTACAAGTTTCTTTTCATGTAAGTATTTCTTTATAATGTATATTAAAATAAAAAAGAAATTTAAATATAAAACGTGCGTAATAATAAAAGATTGGAGTATAAATAGGGGGATGAATAATGGTGAAGAAGCATGTGAAATGGATACAGTAAATAAAGGTGAAATAATTACGGAGGAGGGCGGTGGAGGAGGGAGGAGGGGAGTGGGAAAATCGGCTGTCCCCTTCAAGTCGGACACCACGTAATGTACCCTCCGGTCCACGTGGGGTTCTGACAGCAATAAATACCACCACCACTCTGCCGCACACTCTCTCAGCACTGTCCCAATACGCTCCCTAGTCACCTGCACTGCCCATGCTCCCCCACTTTCCCAGTCTCTCTTCCGAACACTCTTTTTAATTTCTTTTAAAATAATAATGATTAGCACACCCAGAGCAGCATTACACGGTTGTGCTTCTTATTTCAAATCGGTTGAAATTTTTTATAATAAAATTATTCTAAAGAGTTTCAATCAATGTTATTTTTTATGTTAGTGTAAATTTATCTCTCGAAAATTTAAATCTGCATTCACCTCGACACACTCATTAATTATATATTAATAAATAAAATAATATTCTAAAGATAAAAATATTTTGTATAAAATAAAACTTTAAATATTTTAAGTTTTATTTCAATAAATGAATTTCATGCCACACATATTTGTAAAATTTTTGAAATTAAAAATCTTACTTTAACATTCTTTTCATGGTCATCCAACTTTAACAAACATGTCGTTCATTTTTCTTTCTATTGATTCTCATTAGTTTTGATTTATTTGATTAATACTTCCGCCTCATCTTACCAACAAAATCATGTTTAAATAAAAGGAAATAATGGAATAATAATAGTGTATATAATATGATATAATTTTAAATTTAATTATAAATATTTGTTAGTTGATAAATTTAGTCATAAATTTTATTATTCACAACACATTTAATTATAATAACAGTTTTTTTAATATTTTTAACGATTTGATCACAATTTTATAAACCCCCATGTTACATGTATTAGATAAATTTCATGCCACATAAACTAATACGTTATTGTGTATCTCACATATCTTTTTTTAATTCAAATTACACATTTAATTTGGATTAAAAAATATATGTGAGGCTCGGTAATTTATATGGTGGTCCTATAGGACCACCATGCAATTTTACTCCTACCCCTAATATAGTAGTAGTTTCTATTTTAGCCTCCCAATTTTATTAGTAGTTTCTTTTTTTAAAAAAATTGGACACGCGCCTTACTCCCACCCTAAGCTATATAAGGTTCTTTTTTTTCTTTTTTTCAGGAGTTTGTTGCCGATATTCTTCTTCGTCTTTTGTTGCCGTTTTTCGTCTTCGTCTTTCGCTTGAATTCTTTTGCTTCCAATTTTGATTACGGTATGATTGTGATTGATTTATGTTTACAAATGTGTTGTTTATCTGTTTTTCGTCTTCGTTTTTCGCTTATTTTGTTTCCGTTTGTGCTCTGTTTATCTTTCTGTGGAGTTTTTGCTTCGAATTTGATAATTAAGATATTTATTCCTGTGTTTTGATCCTTTCGATTGATTTATGTGTTTGAATTTGTTGTTTCTACGGTTCTGTTCTTCTTACCGTTTTGTTTTTGATCGAAAATTGTTGATAGATCATTGTGGATTGGAGAAATTTCAATGGAAGATACAGTGGGTGGTATAGTTGATTTCATTCGCGAAGAAGATGCTCCTGAATTGTTTGATTTTGATAAACAGCAAGAATCAACGGTATCTCTGTTGGAATGTAAGTCATGATGAGATATTAGTTATGAATTGATCTGATATTAGTTATTCATTGATCTGATATTAGTTCTATGTTGATCTGATATTAGTTTTACAGTATGATATTTTCATATTCTTGATCTGATGTCTATAGTCTGTTGATCTGATGTCAAGTATGAGTTGATCTGATGTCTATATAATCCTGATCTGATCTCCCTTGTTAAGTATGTTTTAGTTCTGCTGTGTGATTTCTTTTATATTCTTGGTCTGATATCTATAGTCTGTTGATCTGATGTTAAGTATTCGTTGATCTGATGTCTATATAATCCTGATCTGATCTCCCTTGTTAAGTATGTTTCAGTGCTATTGTGTGTTTTCTTTTATATTCTTGATCTGATATCTATAGTCTGTTGATCTGATGTCAAGTATTCGTTGATCTGATGTCTATATAATCCTGATCTGATCTCCCTTGTAAAATATGTTTCAGTGCTGTTGTATGTTTTCTTTTATATTCTTGATCTGATATCTATAGTCTGTTGATCTGATGTCAAGTATCAGCTGATCTGATGTCTATATAATCCTGATCTGATCTCCCTTGTTAAGTATGTTTCAGTGCTATTGTATGATTTCTTTTATATTCTTGATCTGATATCTGTAGTCTGTTGATCTGATGTCAAGTATTTTCTGATCTGATGTCTATATAATCCTGATCTGATCAACTATGTTTAAACTAATATGATATTATCATTTTTTATACAGGTTCAGATGATGAATCTATGGAATCTTTGTGTAAATCAGTGGTTGAAAATGAAGATGCAGCATACAATTTATATAATGATTATGCTTTTAGGTTAGGATTTAGTGTGAGGAAAGGTAAAGATCGTAAAAACAAAACTACTGGAATCAGGTATTTGAGAAGATATCTTTGTAATAGAGAAGGAGCTAAACAATGCAAGGAGAATTTGAAGAAGATTTATACGAAAATTGATATGCGATCTAGATGTAAAGCTTTTATTGAATTTAAGAAAAGAGAAGATGGGAGTTGGATTGTCCAAAAGCATTTCAGGAAGCATAATCATGAATTGTGTCCTGTAGCTGAGAGGCAGTTTTTACGTTCTCAGAGGAAGTTTGATGATTCTGCATTGCAGTATTTTGAGGAATTGAAAAGTTCAGGTGTTCGTGTAACGGATGGTTATCATATATTGTCCAAAGAGGTTAGTTATACTTTCAGATTATTTTTTATGAATCTACATAAATGTGATACTTGTTATGATCTGATATTACGTTCGAGTTGATCTGATATTACGTTTGAGTTGATCTGATATTTCTTTTCTGTTGATCTGATATTATGTTCCTGTTGATCTGATATTATTTTTCTGTTTGATCTGTTATTATTTTTCAGTCTGGAGGTTCATCAAATGTTGGTTATACCATGCGAGATGTATATAATCATTTGGAACAAGAGAAGAGGAGGAAGATTGAAGGGTGTGATAGTAATGCACTGATCAATATGTTAAAACAAAGATTTACTGATGAGAAGGACTTTTATTATGATTTTGATTTGGATGAGGAGTCTTCATTATGTAGTGTATTTTGGAGAGATCAGAAGATGAAGGAGGATTATAGTAGATTTGGGGATTTATTGGTTCATGATACGACTTATCGGACAAACAAATACGACATGATCTGTGGACCTTTTGTTGGTATGGACAACCATTGTCGTAATGTTATGTTTGGTATAGGTTTCATAAAAAATGAGAAGGTGGAGTCATTTATTTGGTTGTTTAGTACATTTTTGAGATCGATGGGGAACAAGCAACCAATGACATTTATGACAGACCAGGATTTTTCGATGGCAGCTGCTGTGCGTGTGGTTTTTCCAAATGTTCGTCATCGTCTTTGTGTTTGGCACATTGCAAAGAATGCTCGTAGTAATATACCTCATTTGATGAGTAAAGAAGGATTTTCAGATGCCTTTCAATTCTTGCTTAATCAAGTTTGCACAGAAGCTGAATTTAACCATTTCTGGAACAGGTGTGTGTTTTCTTTCTGTATTAGTTGTTAGGTGATCTGATATTTTTTATGTATTGATCTGATATGAAGTTTGTGTTGATCTGATATATTATTATTATACTAATTTATTCTTTTTTTTGCTGTAAGCTGATCTGATATTAGTTATGAATTGATCTGATATTAGTTATGAATTGATCTGATATATTAATCAGTTACATTTTTATTTCATCAGTTTGTTGAAGGATTACAATTGCAAAGACAACACTTGGTTGAAGAAATTAGATGAGATAAAAGAGAAGTGGTGCCCTGCATTCAGTAAACAATATTTTTCTGGAGGGGCAGTTTCTTCCCAAAGATGTGAGACAACCAATCGTTCGGTTTCAATGAAGTTGTCCAAAATGTCTACTTTGTGTGAATTCTATCAGCAGTTTCTTGATGTGGTGACGGAGTGGAGAAACAATGGCATTGCAGAAGATTTTAGATGTAGAGGAAGGGTTGATCCTATTGTTGGAGATTCATTAATGCTTCAACATGCTGCTGAGGTTTATACGATAGAGGTGTTTGTAAGATTTCAGGAGCTGTATATCAAGATGTTATCTTATAATCACCTGCAGACGAGTAGCGAAAATGGTGTTTATGAATATCAGGTTTGGCGTACCAAACTTGATTTGTTTCGACACGTAGTTCGTTTTGATGAGAATGAGTATACAGTGAGCTGCACTTGTAATCTTTTTTCTGAGGCTGGGTTGTTATGCTCGCATGCTCTTCGTGTGCTAAATCTGAATAATTACTCGGTACGTATTTATTGCAACTTCAGAGTTTTTTTTTTATGTAATATGGTTGATCTGATATTAGTTGCTAGTTGATATGATATTAGTTGCTAGTTGATATGATATTATATGTTTTAGTTCTATTGTATGATTTCTATTATATTCTTGATCTGATATCTATAGTCTGTTGATCTGATGTCAAGTATTCGCTGATCTGATGTCTATATAATCCTGATCTGATCTGCCTTTTTAAGTATGTTTTAGTTCTACTGAATGATTTCTTTCATATTCTTGATCTGATATCTATTGTCTGTTGATCTGATATCTATTGCCTTTTTAAGTATGTTTTTTTTTTATGTAATGTGGTTGATCTGATATTAGTTGCTAGTTGATCTGATATTAGTTGCTAGTTGATCTGATATGTTTAACTTTATATTTGTTATATACTGTAGAGAATCCCTGAGAAGTATGTATTGAAAAGGTGGACTAAGAGTGCAAGTTGCTGTGATTATTATTCGAAAGAAGATTGTTTGTTGCCATCAAGTAGCATTGAGAAACATTCAGATTCTGTTTGGAGAGTTGAAACAAGCAGAAAATATTTGGATTTAATTAGACATGCACAGTCTAGTTCTGTTGCACGTTCTATTATTGACAGGCACTTCAATTTGGCTAGAGATTCTATTAAATCAGAGGTTGGTCCATCCTATGTTGGTGAAAAAGCAGAAGGTTCAAACATTGCTGAAATTAGAGATCCGAAGAGAAGAAGAGAAAAGGGTGTTAGAAACATTCGTCCAAAAAGCGTTGTGGAGAAAATGTGCAATAGGGCAAGAGGGAAGAAGAAGAAAGCAGAAGCATTTGCATTGCGTACTAGAGAACGGGTCGCATCAATGGGGATTGAAAATCTTGTTGTTGATGGTAATTTTGTAAATCCTGTTGTGGAGAAGTTGTAGTTGTAGTTGTAGTTTATATGAATTCTTTTATTTAGTTGATACAAAACATTAAAAGACTTGCTGTACTTAGTTGTTTCATTACAATGTCTAGAAGATATCAGATCACAGAAATATAGACATCAGATCAGAGTGTTACAGACATCAGATCACATGTGTATAGAGATCAGATTAGAGGAATGTAGTCATCGGATAAGAGGAATATATACATCAGATCAGAATTATAACAGACATCAGATCAACAGGAAACAGATATCAGATCAAATGAATACAAACATCAGATCACAAGTGATAGAATGAAATTATTTAACTGAACTAAAACAGACATCAGATAAGAAAATATAAATATCAGATCAACATATAAAAGACATCAGATCAGAATTATATGGAGATCAGATCAGAGTAATATAGATATCAGATCAATAATGCGATATTATATTAGGTGTTAGTTGTTAGTTGATACATTATTGTGTTCAGAGTAAGCGTACAACTTCCTGCCACTTCTGAAAAACAACTCCCGCCAAGGTACAACACTTCATCACTTCATTCAATTTCCTCAACCACTTATTAATAGTTTCAACTACATTCATATTAATTGCCCAACCAACCTTGTACTTTCAACATAAACTCTTTCAAAAATTCTACTATAAACAAGACCCATGTCTGGCAACGTCCATACAACATTTCCTCTGCTTTTCTTCTTCCCTTGCAAAAAAACCAAGCCCAAAATTTCCTCCACTACTGTAGTCATCGGATAAGAGTTCAGATTACAGTTTTGCTGTAGTTTTTGCTCTCTTGTATGACATGTATTTTTCCACCACTACTGAAGGTATTTCTCGACAATACACTCGGGAGTTTGAGAAGGAAAAGTACATGTCATACAAGTAGCAAAAACTACATGAAAAGCGGTTTCCAGAAGAAGAAGGAGCAA
Organism: Knoxia roxburghii; assembly: GCA_030378225.1. Taxonomy (NCBI): domain Eukaryota; kingdom Viridiplantae; phylum Streptophyta; class Magnoliopsida; order Gentianales; family Rubiaceae; genus Knoxia; species Knoxia roxburghii. The sequence goes on along the minus strand of CM059420.1, from coordinate 41,202,382 downwards.
AAGATTTTGTGAAAGCTTTTCTCTGAATTTTATTATCAAAACTACTTACAACTGTTTCTGTACAAGTATATATATATCAAGACTAATAACCGCTTCAAACTGTTTCTGTACAGATCTCAGGAAACGCGACATCAGATCAGATGCCGCGCACATCAGATCAACCACAAGCTGAGATCAGATCATTTCTGCAGTTTCAGAATATCTAAGAAAAAACTGTACATTTTCATTTAGAATCAATATTGTCCTATAAGACTAGACTCTAGTATTTTTTACAATTTTGTACTATAAAACTCCTCAATTTTGGATTTGACCTCATCCTTCATTGTATTTGTTTGAGAAGCCAGTATATTATAAGAATACTTGACCCTAAGAATCTGTAGAGCCCTGTTGAGAGCAGTTTTGCTCTTGCGTGCTTCTCTTGTGAGCTCTGTATCCCAAGTATGAGTTGTTTGTCCTTTGTAGAGCTCCATGTGTCTCATTGTAAGAATGCCACAATCATTGGCGTTCTTGTTATCTTGCCAGTCCAGTTTTGGATACTCCACTTTATATTCTTTGGGATTTCCAAAAATTTTTTCTGCTGATGTCCCTTTTATTATCTCAACAATATACCGCAGCTGCATTAATGAAGAAAACATATATATCAGACTATTGAAAAGATGATATCAGATTAGTGTAAAACATTATCAGATCAATGTAAGAAATACATCAGATCAAGGGAAAGAATACATCAGATCATGGGAAAGAAGATATCAGATTAGTGTAAAATCATATCAGATCAGTGTAAAAAAGACATCAGATCATCGGAAAGAAGACATCAGATCAAGGTAAAGAATATATCAGATCAAGGTAAAGAAGATATCAGATCAAGGGACATGTACTTACCATAAGTTCGGGAATTGCAGTGTACCAAGTGTTTTCTGGGATTTTGTTATTAAGTACGACTACTTTTCTCGCCGTTGCATTTATACACAAAGTATAGTAATGATCATGCTGTAATATTGGGATAAAGATCTGCACAAAGTATAATACTAATTAGAAGTTGATATTTTTATATATTGAATTCACTGAATAGAGGAATTAAAATTGCACTTACCATTTTTACATTTAATGTGTCCATGTTTCTTTTGGCTTTTGTGACATCTTCTATGAATTGATATTTCATGTTGTCCAGAATCTCTGGTTTAACCTCATAGTGAGGAAATGCTGGTTTTGGTATTGTGATGCCTAACTTCTTGGAAGCATCATGTTTTTTCTTTAAATTGTTGTAATCATCCATTGAAGCAACGAACTTCAGACGTTGTTCTTTTGTATCTTCCATTATTGCATACTGAAAACATAATGAATTTAATTCATATCAGATGGAATAACATGTATATATTTTTGAAAATGAATTTCATATTAAAATTATAAGGGATTCATATCTTACACAAAATTGTTCAGATATGAACAGCCTTGTTGGATCTTTGAAGTTCATATGCGTGATCCATGCATTTAGTACCGAATTTGTTATCCATACTCCTGGAAGCATGGATAGGAAGTCCGATCGATCCACTAATGCAAATTTTCCATCGGAGTAGAGTACTTCTCTGTATGCGTAAATCAAAATAATGTTAACAAAAGTATGTTGAAATCCCAAAATTTACAGCATATAATAGAAATCAGATCACAAAATGTAAACAGCAGGTCAGCATATAACAGATATCAGATCAATTTATCCAACAGATATCAGATGACAAGACAGTAGATATCAGATCAGAAGACTATAGACATCAGATCAGAAGAATATTTATATCAGATCAGAGGACTATAGACATCAGATCATAAGACTATTTATATCAGATCAATAATATAAAAAAAATCATACATTTTTTAGAACGAATCAAATCATGCATTTTACACATATCATATCAAAAGACAGTAGGCATCACATCATTGGATATTAGATATCAGATCAAAAAGGCAAGATTAGAACTTACTGCTGATTGATTTTATTTTCTTTTGTCCCTGTTAGGTAAGCAAAATCAGTGAACAGTTTCTCTCTCCTTGAGATCATCAAAAATGTTTTAGGCTTCTTGAGCCAAAATTCTGATCTCAAACGTACAGGGAGTTGTCTATCTCGATGTCTTGAGTTTGGTGACAAGATGACATCTTCCTCAGCATTGTCTGGCTCTTCATTGATCATGCTGGAAATAAAGTTCATATCAGTAGATATAACATATCAAATTATTCAATTAAAGATATCATATCAGATTGTAGTGTGTTTTTACTTACGTTTTGAGCTCTGCTATGTCTTGATTATCTTTTGAAGTCATGGCTTGTTTTGGAGGTTGATCTGCTTCTGAAATCATTGCATTGAGGTTTGTAGCAAGCAGTACTGCATCCTCCATCATTCTTTCAATATTTATATCTTGTAGAGAAGCTTTCCCTTTCTCATTCTCTTTCTCTTTGGTAGCTTCTGTTTCTTCAGGCTTCTCTTCCTCCCTATCTTTTTCTTTTTCATTCTTCTTGTTTCCACTCTCTGCATCTACATCCAGTTTTTCATTCTCCTTTCGTAACATTCTATACACCAATTGCTTTGCAATTGGATCTTCCTTAAGCTTTGTTCTGCTCTCTTCCATTTCCATTTCTTCTGGTTCAACTTCTTTTTGTTCCAGGGTTATTGGAGAGATATGTGGTGTCTGAGGTTCTTTTTCCTTTTGCTCCACCACATTTTCTTGTGTTTGTTCTCCTTCTTCTTCATGAATGCTGTCTCCTGAAGGTGTTATGAGGTTGAAATTTGGCATTTGCATATCATCTTCGAAGCGTACAGTGGCGGATTTCTTCTGCATTTTGTTGTAATCCTCTTGTAGTTTATCCGCAATTTCGGCACATGCCGCATAGAACCTTGCATCCTGTGATGGTGTTGGTTCATTTTCTTCGGTTGCGGATTTTGAGGATTGACCTTGTTGCTCAGGAGTTGTATTTTTCTCCCTCAAGTCACGGATAATCCCCTCCACTGTGCTTGTTATTGTGGCAAATGCTGCAGCACCTTCTGGATTGTTTGCTGCCCCAACATTGTGCCATGCTTTGATGAAAGCCATCATGGACTTTGCCAAATCAACCACTGTTTGAGTCATTTCATCAGCATTTTCAAAATCCTGTTGCGGAAGATAATTGTTATAGTTAGATTATTTCATATTAGTATAAAAAAGATAAATCAGATTACGGTAAAATAGACATCAGATCAGCATATAATACATATCAGATCAGAACTATGAAAGAAAGTATACTACAGAACGAAAACATAATTAAAAAATGGGTGATTAAAGAATCATTATAGAGACATCAGATCATGAAAAAACAGATATCAGATCATAATATAACACATATCAGATCACAACTATAAAAGAAAGCATACTATAGAAATGAAATGTACTTAACAATCAGACATCAGATCAAAAAAAAAAAAAAAATACATCAGATCATCAAATGAAAGATATCAGATCAGAGAGTTTACATTGCTTTTTGATGTGGTTGGAGCTTGTTTTGATTTGCTTGGCTTTTCAGATGCATGTGCATGTTGTTGTTTTTCCACATGCACCTCGGCTGTAGCCCTTTCTCTTATCCAGCCTTGACCATGTCCTCCCTTTTTCTCTTCGAGTTTTGCTCTTTCAAAGAGTTGAGTCTGACTCCAGTTTGTGAATGTTGGTAGGTTTCTTGGAATATCTTTGTGAATTCCATACACAACCCTATCAACATAGAATAGCTGAAGAAAATATGTTAGTTGTGAGTTAAGAAAATAAAATTTTTAGCAAAGCATTTCACAAACTAAAAAAAACATCAGATCAAGATAATACCCACATCAGATCAGCATATAACATACATCAGATAACAGTAATACCCACATCAGATCAGTAATTATTTGATAGAAAATTATTTGAAACAAATAAAACAAAATTAACAGTATATAACAGACATCAGATCAACAGGAAACAAATATCAGATTATATGAATACAAACATCAGATCACAAGTTATTGAAAGGAAATATTTAACTGAACTAAAACAGACATCAGATCAGAAAATATACACATCAGATCAACATATAAAAGACATCAGATCACAACAATACAGACATCAGATCAGTAATCAAATGAATACAGAAAAGAAAGATGAGAGACTTACAATCAGAAAAGAGAGTGGTCCATTGTAGGCTGTTGATGTTGTGCCATCTTTGTGGAAATACTTCTCTTGGCATTCCACTAAGGCCCTGAATGTGTAGCTACACCAGTTCAGCTGCCTTATTTGATCAATGCTGTTCAGGGATTTGAGGAGCCGATATCTGATGTTGTTGATGCTCCCATGATGGTAAAGAAACGTGGTGGCCAGGTAGATAAGGAAATCCTGGACGAAGTTGATGTCACTGTAATCCTGATGGTTTACAATGTACTGCTCAAGCTGCTTGATGGTCGGTCTTTTTGTGGGTGGCATGCCAAATCTTTGACAGTATTGTTCGACATGCTGCTCATAATCTTCACCCTTTGACTCAGCAGCTGTGTATTCTTCAACTTCAATTGGGCCTCTTGGGAAGCCAAGAACCAATTCCACATCTTCTTCAGCAATGGGAATAACTGTATCTTGCTCCAGCTCCAGCCTCAACTTGATACAGTTGAATTTTTTGAGCAGGTATTGTCCCAGTTTGTTTGGCATCCTGGTGTAGTTGATACTGAGGAAGCTGCCAAAGCCTATATCTCTCACGGCATTTCTTTGTGGTTCTGAGAGTCTAGAAACCACGAAACTTATACCGTTTGGAGATGTACTGCAACTGAATCTTTTGCTCATCTCATCATCACCATCATCATCATCTTTTTTCTGTTTTTTTGTGATGTGGACATCCACATCGCCCTGTTTCTTTTCCTTATTGACCATAACATTGGTCTTTTTCTGTTGTTGCTTCTGCTGCAGATCCTTCTTCTGCAATTGTTGAAGAATTTCTTCATTTGTCTTCTTCTTCTTTAGAGGTAGTTTCATCCTTTTACTTGTTTGCTCCTTTTGGGATGGTTGAACTACTTCCTGTTCTTTTCTTTTCATTTCTGATTTACGTTTGTAGGTATGTTGTAACGACTTGCTAGGGGTTTCTTGAAAATCTGAACTCTCATCTTGTGCTTGAATAACTTGTTTATCTTGGTTGGTTTTATCAGCCATTATGTTTAAATTGTTGTTTCCTGTAATATGTCAGTAAGAGTATGTAAGCAAAAATAAGTTGATATCATATTAGAAGAAAGCAGATATCAGATCAGCAGATATAAGACATCAGATCGCAACATGAACACATCAGATCAGCATATGGCAGACACCAGATCATGAAAACACAGAGATCAGATCAACTGAATACACACATCAGATCAAGCAAAAACACGCATCAGATCAACAAAAAATGGACATCAGATAACTATTTTATAAGAAAAACATTTCACAGAAAGAAAACAAATTGAACAAATAAATCAAATCAGGATATAACTTATATCAGATCAAAGAAAATGAAGACATCAGATCAACTAAATACATACATCAGATCAAAACAAAACAGATATCAGATCAAAATAATACAGTCAACAGATTAGTAATTTTGATAGAAACTTTTTTCAAAGAACTAAAACAAAATTAAAAGCATATAAGAGACATCAGGTCAATTGAAAATATATATCAGACAAAAAGAATACAGACATCAGGTCACAAAATATTGAAGGCAAATATTTCAATGAACTAAAATAGACATCATATTACGATAATACAGAGATCAGAGCAACATATAATATACATCAGATCAACGAACCCTAATTATATCAGATAGAAAAATTAAAAGCATAAACAGACATCAGATCAATCGAAAACATATATCAGATTAAAACAATACAGACATCAGAACCCTAATTATTCAAAGAAAATAACGGTTATAAAATTAGGTTTTTGTACCTGTAGATAAATGTCGAAGCAGGAAAAACGTTGGTGTGAGAAAAACAGCAAGTTTTTCGTCCGATTTGGAGACTTTTTTTAGCGTTTGAGTTGAATAGCAAGCTTTTTCTTCGCGCAGATGATGGCTATGGTGTTTTCTGAACCGGAAGAAGAGCAGAAAATCGAAATGCAGTGATCTCTGAACGTATTTGAGGTTAGAAATTTAGATCTGATGTTGTTAATGGAACGATGAAGATCGTGGGGATGAAATCGGTTTGAGAGCCACGAAGGAATGAAGGGTTTTGGGTTTTCAGTTTCAGAGCGGGAGAAAGGAAGGAAGGGTTTTGGGATTTAATTAAGTCGCGCTTCAAAAGCGCGCTACAGTGCTTTCCTTTTTTTGTTATTTTTTGCTATTTTTTTATTTTATTGTATGATTTCTTTTTATATTCTTGATCTGATATCTATTGTCTGTTGATCTGATGTCTATTATTCTCTGATCTGATGTCCATACAATCATGATCTGATCTCCCTTGTTAACTATGTTTTAGTTCTACTATATGATTTCTTCTATTTTCTTGATCTGATATCTATTGTCTGTTGATCTGATGTCTATTATTCTCTGATCTGATGTCTATACAATCATGATCTGATCTCCCTTGTTAACTATGTTTTAGTTCTACTATATGATTTCTTCTATTTTCTTGATCTGATATCTATTGTCTGTTGATCTGATGTCTATTATTCTCTGATCTGATGTCTATACAATCATGATCTGATCTCACTTTTTAACTATGTTTTAATTCTACTATATGATTTCTTCTATTTTCTTGATCTGATATCTATTGTCTGTTGATCTGATGTCTATTATTCTCTGATCTGATGTCTATACAATCATGATCTGATCTCCCTTGTTAACTATGTTTTAGTTCTACTATATGATTTCTTCTATTTTCTTGATCTGATATCTATTGTCTGTTGATCTGATGTATATTATTCGCTGATCTGATGTCTATATAATCATGATCTGATCTCCCTTGTTAAGTATTTTTTTTTAAAAAGGCAGTGCGTCAAAAAAAAAAAAAAAAAAAACTGTAGCGCGCAACTGTAGCGCGTTACTGTAGCGCGCAACTATAGCGCGTTACTGTAGCGCGCTACAGTAGGTAGGAGTAAAATTCATCCTACTCCTATAGCCCCACCGTAAACGGACTCGTGAGGCTCACGATAAGATATTAGTTCATGTGACATAAAATTTTTCACCCATGGGGTATTCAAGTAGCGTAGAAGTTGATGAAATTATAATTAAACCGTTAAATGTTCAAAAAAAATGTAAATAGTAAAATTTATGATTAAATTTGTTATGAATATCAAAAATTTATGATTAAATTAGTTGTGAATATCAAAAATTTATAACTAAATTTTTCTACTACTAAACATTTATAACTAAATTGAACAATACTAAAGTATATTATAAGAATTATTCGTACATTTTTTTCTATTTTTAAATGTAAAGGGACCAAATAATATATATTTTATATGTAAGAGACTAAAAATTTATTTTCAAATGTACCGGATAAAAAATTATTTGGTCAAAAATGTAAAGACACAAAAAAAATATAAAATATAGTTTAATTTTTTATCGAACAAAAGATATTGAGTTTCTTGTCCGATAATTCTTTTATCCTTTAGATAATCGGACATACTTATTCTTCTTTCTTCCAAGTATTTGGAGTTCTTGCTTGCCATGAATTACCGTGTTGGAGCTATCCAAATATTGATTGAGTAGATCGAAAACGAAACAGAGAAAGAGAAAGGTAAAAAAGAAAGTTTTTTATAAAAAATACCAAATAAAAAACCTCGATTTCTCCCACCCCCCCCCCCCCCCCCCCACCCCCCACCCTCGTCAATATTAGTAAAAATTGGAACTACGAAAGTCCAAATGAAAGTTGGAAAATTTGTACAAATCGCATCCCGACAATTGAGTAATTATCAACAGTATTTTCTTGTTCCCACAAAAAAAAAAATTTTTTTTGGTACATTCTTGTTCCCACATTAATCATATGTTGTGTATTATACATATTTTTAATATGTATTTTTAAATTTATATTCAACCTTCCTTTTCTTTTTTTAATACTAATACTATCTTATTATCTTAAGTGAAGTATGATAATCACTAGATCATCTTCGCTTGTTATTTTTATTTTATAATTTAAACCTTAGTATAATATTACATAAAATTTTGAATATGGAGAATAATTACATATACGAATTAGACCAATACGAGGAATATACATCAAATGATAATTTACGCATATTGTTAATTTTGAAGCACGTTTTTAATAGACTCTATTAATTACTTATGGAATAGGTCATCTAAATTGTTAAGAAAAATCATCGAGATCATTAAGTATATTAATCATGTTATTTAAATCATTAAGTTACTTTTAATCTCTCTTTTCAAACTTTTAATGTTTTTTCATTTTAAATTATAAATATTATAGCTAGAGTAAATGAGAGTAAAATTAAGAGATTTGATAATAAAGTCGTTGATTTTTTAAAATGACATATTATTTAAAATAATTTGATTTTTGTAAAAAAATTTAATAATCATGTATTTCTAAACTTTGTTTGAAAAAAAAAAAAAAAAAAAGGGACGTCGACTATAGAAATAATCATCATTAAGGAATATGGTCAAAATCCGAAACAAAAAGTGGAGGATCCATACGCTCGACATAGACGGGTGACCAAATACAATTTGCAATTTATTAATTATTTAATAAATTAGTTTCTTCTTTTGTGGGGTAATATTTAATCATTAACCTATCTATCCAAAATGAAAGGTTAAACTTTATCCAGTCATTAATTTATTGAATGGTATATTTTCGTTTATTAAGTTCTTTTTTTTAATTTTATTAATTATATATTAACATTTTAAATCATGTTATTTAATATATTTTTATTTTATCAACAAAAAGTCGGACACATACCAAAATTTGACTTCTGAACTAAGTACATGTCTACTACTTTTTTTCAAGTGTTAAATTGTACAATTTCGCTTGTAAAATTAAGTGATGACAAAAAAGAAAAGAAAAAAAAAATTATTGAATTTATCTATCCAAAAATGTCACAAGTCAAATATTTTAGAACCAATGAACAAACATAATTACTAAGCACATTAACTAACAAAATCCTACTAGTCCAAAAGTGATTGTGGGCGAAGGAACCAAACTGTTGGTTTTATACTAAAACCAATTGAATTAAGATTTAATTCTATATTTATTTGCCAAACAGTTGGGAACCTAAAGGGTCACACGATTGAACAGTTCCTGGTTAAACTGATTAGGGATTAAATTATTAGATTATTTAATTCCTAGTGCCTATGTATAATTGTCTAAAAGTTAGAAGACTAATTGCAATAAAAGTTATTGAGTTACAGAATTACTTTTAAACTTAAGTTAAAAGTAAATTCTGTAACAAAAAGAAACGTTGGACACGATCAGATCGTGGGAGCGTTCCTTCAGAGAATCAATCTCTGAAGATGCTTTTCACACGACGTTCTTTTTGTTCTATAAATGGGCAAACACACAGAGGTCTCTGTGCACTATCTGACAATTACAGAAAACTCAGACAATATCAAGATATTGAATTGGGTTGTGCTAACGGAGTAAGAAGAATACTGGCCGATTCTCTCTGCGTGTTCAGTACGTGAAGTTCCAGAGTTGTTCGCGTGGATACCTTGGAGGCTGGTCATACTGAGCAGCTAGATTGGCTTTCGTCCAGTTGGTGATTCAGAGAAACGTTACGAAGATTTTTGACAACGCGTTGTTGATCCTGAGAAGAGTCAAAAGGTGTTTTTGGCAATTCCGTTCGTGACCAAGAAAGAAGGTTGGCAATTACATAAAAGGTAACTCGCGCAAACTATCAAGATTCTTGGCAGGAAAATTTTAATGTTCCGCTGCAAATAGGATTTGCATATAGATTTTCCTTTCAGTGGTATCAGAGCCTTGTTTTTGCTGATAGTTTGTGAATATATGTGCATAAATGAAGGCTAATAAGTTAAAATTGTTCTGACTACGTATAAACATGAAAATAGATGAACAGAATGGTTCTGTTTGTTTTCTGTTGGTTTGCGTTTTTTTTTTTGGGTTTTGTGCAAATAATTTTGCCAGTTTTTTCGAAACGAAGTGGGACTTAATTTTGGTTTGATTATTGGTGTTGAAGCCCCGCCGGTAAACTGTGAATTTGCCGAAGAAGAAAAACGGGGTCACCGGAATACACTGGAATTGTTTTGAACTGGGTTTTCGTTTTTTTTTTTTTTATGCCGGAAGATTTTGGGAAATTTTTCTGGATTGTTAAATGCTTGAAAAAAAAAAAAAACGAGAAAGAATTCTGCTTTGTTTTGTCTTGGCTGCTTGCCGGAGTCGGAAATCGTTCTTCGAACGATTGCTCTGAGTTTGTCTCGGTTTCAAAAATCAAATGGGTTTTTTTTGTTTTGGTTTGTTGCCGGAAAAACGGCCTGAATATTTTGGCTTGTTTTGGTTTTGTAATCTTGGACGATTTCGTTTCTGGGTTTTGTTTTTCTGTCGCAGGAAGCCTCCGGGGTCAGGGCCGGATTCGGAAATCGTTTCCGAACGGCATTGAAGTCCTGTCGCCGGGAAAACGTGACCGCCGGGAAAAGTTTTCGACGGGTCTGTTTTCAAGTCGGGAAGATGACTCGGTCGGCGAAGGTTTTGTCGACCGGTCTCGTCGTCTTCATCGGTCGTGTCTGACCGAGAAGATGGAATCGACGCTGCGGGCGAATGTCGCCGGAAATCGCAGAGTCGCCGGCGAGAAAGGTTGAAGAAGGAGAATAGGGGGCGGCGGCTGCGGCTGCTAACCCTAAAGGACCAAACATTTTAAAGTTTGTTTTATTACTAAAAGGTCCCTGTATTTTATGTCTTCTTCAACTTTTACCCGTAAAGTTTTTTAAATAAAACTTAAGTAATAAAAATTGTTTTTATTACATAAAAGGCCCAGAATTTTGCTCCTTGTTTAATTTTTGCCTAGAAAATTTTCAAAACAAACCTAATTTAGAAAAAGATGTTTTTCTTACAAAATTAGTCCCTGGTTTTAATTAATTTTTGTAATTGTTGCATAAATTATAAAAACCTCTAAGATTGGCCCAAAACTTAATTAAGCCTTCAATTTTATTTAATTCTAATATGATTAGAATATTGTGCATGTATATTTAAATGAGTTACTTAAACTTTATGTTAATGTGCTATTTAGTTTGATTAAATGTATGATTATATGTTGATTGAAATTGCATGTTTTGAATATGCATGATTATATGTCAATTGCATGTTTTGAATTTATTTGAAAAAATTGCATATTGTATGTCAATTGGTAATAAATTTAAATTGATGCATTAATCAAACCCATGTGTCTTCTTCACTCACTATCAAAGTAAAATGTTTACTTTGAAAAAGCTGTAAGACACACCCAACATTAATAATTTGAACCCTCAAATAATATTAAATCCATAAGTTGCCTTCCATTATTATAGTTTAAAATGGTTTTGTTAAACAGCTTGTTGGGCTAACCCAAGGTTGTTTTATCAAGACCAGGTATTTTAAACTATGAGAATAAATCTCTGGAAGGGCTTGAATAATTATGGACCGAATAGCTTGTTGGGCTAACCCAAGGTTATTTTGTCAAGAATTATTTTAGCCTTGAGATTATATCTCTGAATAATGGGTCGGAGTTAACAAAGGAATATGATTTGTTGGGCTAACCCAAGGTCACATGTCCTTTGAGGCAAAGAGTTAGGTGACATATGAGATATGTTGTCAAGTGTTGACTTCCTAACTATCTAGGAATTGTAATTGTTACAATTGGAATTGTTCCTACTTGTTTTATTTATTTTGATTTGTTGGGCTAACTCAAGATCAAAGTTAATTAAAATGAGATCCTAGCCACTAAGAGTTTTATGAAAATTCTCGAATCAATAATGAGGGTTGTTGATTTGAATAAAATAGTGGGAGCAAAACCAAAATATAAATAAGTCCATATAATCATGTATTTTTGGTTTTGTTGATTGCATAAATATTTATTTTATTTTATTTTCATTGATTGTAGAACATGTCTACTGCTGTAAACTTGAGAAACATTTTGCTCGATAACAAGCTCGCGGGGCCTAACTTTATGGAATGGCTCCAGAACCTGAAAATTGTTCTCAGGAATGAGAAGTTATCTTATGTGCTTGAAAACCCTATCCCTAATGAGCTGGCCGATACAGCAACAAAGGAGGAAAAGGACAAGTTCAACAAACACTTGGAAGATTCGGAGAGTGTTTGTTGTATCATGCTTGCCTCAATGAGTTCTGAGTTACAGAAGCAGCATGAGGATATGACTGCCTTCTCAATGATGACTCACCTAAAGTCATTGTATCAAAACAGAGCTAGGACTGAGAGATATGATATCTCTCAAGAGCTCTTCCGATGCAGGATGGCTGAGGGTTCCTCCGTGGCAGCTCATGGGCTGAAGATGATTGGCCTCATTGAGAAAATGGAGAAGTTGGGATTCACGATGCAGCATCAGTTAAGTGTTGACTTGATACTGCAATCCCTGCCTCCTAGTTTCTCAAACTTTGTCATGAACTATAACATGAACAAAGTGGAGACCGATACCTTGGCCGAGTTATTGAATTTGCTAAAGACTGCTGAGCAATCAATAAAGAAAGATAAGGGAAGTGTGTTGATGGTGGAGTCTTCAAAGAAAAGGAAGGCAAAAACTGTTCTTAATAAGAACAAGAAAAGAAAAACCACCATCAAGCCAAGCCTTAAGAAAGAAGAAAAGAAGCCCAAGGGCACATGTTTCCACTGCCATAAGGATGGCCACTGGAAAAGGAACTGCAAAGAGTACCTGGATACCTTGAAGCAAAAGAAGCTTGGTGAAGCCTCTACCTCTGCTTCAGGTATGTTTATGATTGAAACCAATATTTCTACTTTATCTGACTCATGGGTATTAGATACCGGATCTGGATCTCATATTTGTACAAATATGCAGGGTCTAAAGAGAAGTAGGATGCTGGCCAAAGGGGAGATGGACCTACGAGTTGGCAATGGAGCAAAGGTTGCTGCTTTAGCTGTAGGGACTTATAGTCTTCTTTTGCCAACTGGCATGATTCTTGAACTCAATAATTGTTATTTTGTTCCTTTGCTTATGAAGAATATTATTTCTATTTCATACTTGGATGATATAGATGGGTTTACGATTATTTCTCAGAATAAAAGTTGTTCGATATATCGTAATAATATTTTCTATGGCATTGGTTATCTATGTAATGGTCTTTACATTCTTGATCTTAAGAATCATGTATTCAACATAAACAACAAGAAATTAAAAGTTGATAGTTTTAGGAATTCATATCTCTGGCACTGTAGACTTGGTCATGTAAGCGAGAAACGCATAACCAAATTGCATAAAAATGGCTATTTGGGTTCATTTGATTATGAATCATATGACAAATGCGAGTCTTGTTTATTGGGTAAAATGACCAAAACACCCTTTTCTGGAAAGAGTGAAAGAACTACAGAATTACTTAGTCTCATACATACTGATGTATGTGGACCTATGTCAATTCAAGCTAGAGGAGGTTTTTCATACTTCCTTACCTTCACTGATGATCATTCGAGATATGGTCATGTATACTTATTGAAGTATAAATATGAAGGTTTTGAAAAGTTCAAAGAGTATAAAAGTGAAGTTGAAAAACAACTTGGTAAGAGTATTAAAGCACTTCGATCAGATCGAGGTGGAGAATACCTAAGCCAAGAATTTCAAGATTTTCTAAAACAGAATGGTATTCTATCTCAATGGACTCCTCCATACACCCCACAGATGAATGGTGTATCTGAAAGGAGAAATCGAACCTTATTGGATATGGTTCGTTCCATGATGAGTCGTGCAGAACTTCCCAAATCTTTTTGGGGCTATGCTCTAAGTGCTGCTGCCCATCTTTTAAATTATGTTCCATCTAAAGCTGTGAACTCTACCCCATATGAGATATGGAAAGGAAGGAAACCAAACCTTAAATATTTGAAGGTTTGGGGGTGTCCTGCCTTTGTTAAAAAGGTAGAATCAGATAAGCTTGACGCTAAGTCTGAAAGATGTTATTTTGTAGGATATCCGAAAGAAACTTTTGGATATTATTTCTACAATCCAAATGAGCAAAAAGTGTTTGTCTCAAAACATGCCACATTTCTAGAAAAAGAGTTTGTTCTAGAAGAGGCAAGTGGGAGCTCAGTGGAACTTGAAGAAATTCAAGTACCACAAAATAACATCTCAGAACAAGTGGAACAAGATACACAAAGTACACGTAAGTCTAGTAGGACACATCGTCCACCCAAAAGGTATGATGATGTGTTTATCATTGAGAATGAACCTGCTACTTATAATGAGGTCTTATGTGATAAGGACTCTGAGAAGTGGCTCCAAGCCATGAAATCTGAAATGGATTCCATGTACGAGAACCAAGTTTGGACCTTGGTTGATCCACCTGAAGGAATTAAACCTATAGGGTGCAAATGGGTCTTTAAGAAAAAGACCGACATGGATGGTAGAGTGTCTACCTACAAAGCACGATTGGTTGCAAAAGGTTTCACACAACGACATGGTATTGACTATGATGAAACATTTTCACCAGTTGCTATGCTGAAATCCATTAGGATTTTACTTGCAATAGCTGCATACTTTGATTATGAAATCTGGCAAATGGATGTTAAGACAGCATTTCTTAACGGAAATTTGCAAGAAGAAGTGTATATGATACAGCCCGAAGGTTTCATATCAAAAGATCCTAAAAAGGTATGTAAGCTACAGAAGTCCATTTATGGACTCAAGCAAGCTTCAAGAAGTTGGAATATTCGTTTTGATGAGATAATCAAACAGTTTGGTTTTATCAAAAACGAAGAAGAACCTTGTGTATACAAAAAGATTAGTGGGAGCACTGTGGTTTTCCTCATACTATATGTAGATGACATATTGCTTATGGGAAATGACAAACCTGCACTTGAATCAGTCAAGAAATGGTTGTCAGAGAACTTCTCAATGAAGGATCTAGGAGAAGCAACTTATATCTTAGGGATAAAGATCTATCGTGATAGGTCTAAGAGGTTGCTTGGTCTTTCACAGTCAACATATATTGATAAAATGCTAAAGAGATTTAGCATGGATCAATCGAAGAAAGGGTTTCTTCCAATGTCACATGGGATTCACCTTAATAAGAAAATGTGCCCAGTGACAGATGTTGACAAACATCGCATGCAAGATATTCCTTATGCTTCTGCTATAGGATCTATCATGTATGCAATGTTGTGTACAAGACCTGATGTCTCCCATGCTCTAAGTGTTACGAGCAGATACCAAGCTAATCCAGGTAATTGTCACTGGACTGCAGTCAAGAATATTCTTAAGTACTTGAGAAGAACTAAAGACTTATTCTTGGTCTATGGAGGAGCTGAGCTTGAGATCTGTGGATTCGCTGATGCGAGTTTTCAGTCTGATCAAGATGATTTCAAATCACAATCAGGGTACATATTTACTCTGAACGGTGGTGCAGTAAGTTGGAAGAGTTCCAAACAAGAAACTACTGCAGATTCTACAACGGAAGCCGAATACATTGCTGCTTCTGAAGCTGCGAAAGAGGCTGTTTGGATTAAAAAGTTCATAACTGAACTACAAGTTGTTCCTTCAAGTGTTGATCCAATAAAACTGTATTGTGACAACACCGGAGCCATTGCTCAGGCGAAGGAACCAAGGTCTCATCAACGATCCAAACATGTCCTTAGGCGCTATCACTTGATTAGAGAAATCATTGGTAGAAATGAAATTAGAATAGAAAAGATTCCTACAGACGATAACATAGCCGATCCATTGACTAAGGCCTTGTCCCAAAAGAAACATGAAAGTCATGTTGTTTCATTTGGTCTCAAGAGCATGAGTGATTGGTATTAGACATTGTAGGAATTATATAAATTCCAGAGTATTTGTATTTTGGTTAAATTTATGCAATGAAAAATATGGCATCTTTATCATTTATGTTTTATATTTGATCAAATGATAAAAGTCCTTAGAATAATATTATTATTCTTAAATGTCCCTAATCATAGTATTAACAAAACAAGGGCATTGTTAATACGGATAGATTGGCTTGTATAATGATGCATGAGTGAATTGTTGTGAACAAGTTCACTGGACTGATCCGCTAAGAGATTTCCAAAGGGTTGTACTTCTAAGTGCCATTGGTATAATCTCTTCATGGCAGAGTATAATAGATCCTTAGACTTGAGATCATAAGAGTATTGCTTGAGCTTATTATTGTGTTTTACTCTATTTTCACATAGCTGTAAAAGGTTATGCAAGTGGTAGATGTCAGATACAATAAGAAGCGCAAGTGTAATAGTTTATGATCAATAAAGAATTCACCGCTCCTTATAGTAGGAGAGTATATTCCCAGTTTGGCCACTTGTTAGAATGTCAACTCTAAAGTTTGCAAACGACCAAATTTAGAAGAGTTCTAAATTTAAAGAGAGTTGAATTCGGTAACAAGAAAAATTAGTATACGAAAGAGTTGGCACTTACACCTTACTCTTTACTAATGGGAATAAGTGATGGTGAAAGGAATGAGTACAAGAAATCTGTTTCATGGACAGGTGAAGTCAATCATTTGACTTTTCCTAACTTTTGGATGGTCATGATGCCTAGGCTAGAGGCCGCTCTTGATCGATAAATATAAAAGAGTTAATTAGAGAATTAACGATAAATTAAAGTTGTTTAATTTATTTTAATCTTAGAATTCTCACGGCTAAAATTGGTTTTAGTCTAAGTGGGAGTTTGTTGGTTTTATACTAAAACCAATTGAATTAAGATTTAATTCTATATTTATTTGCCAAACAGTTGGGAACCTAAAGGGTCACACGATTGAACAGTTCCTGGTTAAACTGATTAGGGATTAAATTATTAGATTATTTAATTCCTAGTGCCTATGTATAATTGTCTAAAAGTTAGAAGACTAATTGCAATAAAAGTTATTGAGTTACAGAATTACTTTTAAACTTAAGTTAAAAGTAAATTCTGTAACAAAAAGAAACGTTGGACACGATCAGATCGTGGGAGCGTTCCTTCAGAGAATCAATCTCTGAAGATGCTTTTCACACGACGTTCTTTTTGTTCTATAAATGGGCAAACACACAGAGGTCTCTGTGCACTATCTGACAATTACAGAAAACTCAGACAATATCAAGATATTGAATTGGGTTGTGCTAACGGAGTAAGAAGAATACTGGCCGATTCTCTCTGCGTGTTCAGTACGTGAAGTTCCAGAGTTGTTCGCGTGGATACCTTGGAGGCTGGTCATACTGAGCAGCTAGATTGGCTTTCGTCCAGTTGGTGATTCAGAGAAACGTTACGAAGATTTTTGACAACGCGTTGTTGATCCTGAGAAGAGTCAAAAGGTGTTTTTGGCAATTCCGTTCGTGACCAAGAAAGAAGGTTGGCAATTACATAAAAGGTAACTCGCGCAAACTATCAAGATTCTTGGCAGGAAAATTTTAATGTTCCGCTGCAAATAGGATTTGCATATAGATTTTCCTTTCAAAACTTCTAGACAAATTCAAACTCAAATTTCATGCCGCCAATCAATTTTTTTTGTTGTCACTATCATCCTCGATTCATTAGAATTAAGTAAGCCAATGATAACAAGTAAAAAAGAATGGGAAACAAAAAAAGTGAACAAGGAAAAAAGATTTTTAAGATTTAATTAGGTTTATTATAGGAGGAGAGAAAACACACAAAAAAAAAAAAAAGAAAAGATTTGTAGAAAGTAGCATATTATGTTATGCAGACAAACTTTCGTTCTCTTTTCAAATACTAAAATGGTTAAATTAAAAAGTGATGGTTCAAAAAACTCATTTGTTAAAATGTAAAGGACCATTGAGGTAATTACGTTAACAATAGGTGGAGGGAGAAGATCCAAAACACATAGCAGTATTTAATGTTAGTATTATATTCATACGAGGAATATTTTTTGAATAAATAATGGTTAGCGTATTTTGTTGGATTAAAGAATTGAAAGAAGAAGCAGAAAGAGAAGCGTGTAGCCGTAGGGGGCGCCGCTACGCTCCGCCGTACAAGTACAGTTGGCGGGAGGGAAAAGTAGGGCTGACGCAAGCAAAATGTTTGTACAGTCACATGACAACAAAAGACACACACACACCACCCCCACCACCACCAAGAAGTTGAAGTAACGATGCGACACGTCTTATCAGGCGGCGGCTCCTGCTTGCCTCCTCCAGAGGTGCGGTGGTCCCC
This sequence comes from Knoxia roxburghii, assembly GCA_030378225.1. Classification (NCBI taxonomy): domain Eukaryota; kingdom Viridiplantae; phylum Streptophyta; class Magnoliopsida; order Gentianales; family Rubiaceae; genus Knoxia; species Knoxia roxburghii. The sequence goes on along the minus strand of CM059420.1, from coordinate 41,184,101 downwards.
CACCCCCCACCACCACCTGCAGTTAGGGGGCGGGCCCCCACCACTTGGCTCTTTTATTCGTCTTGATTCTCACGTGTACTACTGGCGCCTTACTGCCATCTTCCTCCATAGCCACCGTTGGATCATTTCCTCAAAATCTCTCCTTGCCCTCGTGGATTGACCGGTCAATCAAAATGAGTGTTATAATTTTGTATTTTTATTTTATTTTTTGAGAGAACTACGTTATTAGTTTTTATTAATTTCACTACATTTTTTTTATTTGTACAAAGAAAAAATTATAAACCCTATTACTTATTATCATGGTGACTCAAATTCAAGACTTTTGAGATTTTAAGTATGGAGTGCCAATCACTAACCTGTTTTTACTGGTCACGTTACATATTTTTTAGTACTAATAACATTAAACTAATTATTGAATCTAATTAGGGGGATATTTTTAATTCTTTTTGATATTTTTCTTGTTTACTTCGTTTTTATAATTTTTATAGTTAAAAATTAGTTTTTCTGTTAAGATAGATACGTAATTTAATTCACGTGAAAGTGGGAGGAAATTAAACATGGTCTTGATTATGAAGTGAAGAGATTATCATTTGATCTCCTCAATCAGTGCGAATGAGTAGTAATATCATAAAAGATTAAAAATTTTAAAAATGAATGGAGGGTAATAATGGCTCACCACCATTGCCTAGAAGTGAAATCTAGTTCTATCTCACTTGGGGAGTGGGGGTGCCGGCTGCTCCCTCCCACCATTGAAATAATAGTTGAAATTTTTAAAAATTGTTCGATTTTATAATTTTTTTTATAAAGGAAGAAGAAAATTATTTGAGAATTGTATAAGACGAGAACTTTTCAAGGACTCACTCATCCTAGTATTATTCTAGTTCAAATATACTTAACTTTTTAGAGTTTTGACGAGGGTCGTGCATTTGTATAATATGATGAATTTTTTTTACAAAAATAAAGTTGAAATTTAGATAAGTTGAACTCAAAATTTATTAATTTTAAGTGAGGAAATGCCAATCACTAGATTACAGTATTTTTGTAAAAAATATGATCATTTTAACATTACCTAAAAAATATTCTCCCTATCATTTTTTATAATCATATTTATATCCAATGTAATTAAACTTACAAGTTAAAAATGAAATTGTATTGGTCACACAATCAGGTACACATTTAAGGAATAGTTAACGTTAATTTAATGCTATGGATGGAAAGCCCCAAAGACTAATAAATATAAAATGGCTTGCTTGCTCGCTAATTAATACGAAGTCCAAATATCATTGGGGGTCCTCTCACTAATCCGTATTACTATTAAAGACCCCACAACAAACCATTTTAAACAATTAGTAAGAACCAAGCACATTACTACTTTACCGCCATCATCATTCTATTCTCTCTTTTTTTTCTTTTTTTCTCTCTTTTGATCAAATCAGATCGGACGGTAAAGACATTAAAAATAATATGACCCAGTCATCGCCTCAGAATCACACATGATATTTCTCTCTCTAAGCTAGTATTCTATTTAAGGAGAGGTCGTGCCGTCCAGCCGACGATTACGGGTGACTCCCCTGGGTCCCTCAAAATAAACACACACACACACACACACACTACCCTTTCTTTCTTTCTACCCTTCTCTTTTTCTTTACCTCCTACAAAGCAGAGCAGCCCACAACATATACCCCCCGCCATTGCTCTCTCAAAATCCTGCAAAAACGGAAACGGAAACAGCCCTTCATTTTCCGATGGCTTCTCCTCGGGAAGGTCACTACAGAGGTGTCCGGAAGCGTCCTTGGGGAAGGTACGCCGCCGAGATACGGGATCCCTGGAAGAAAACCCGGGTTTGGTTGGGTACCTTTGACACTCCTGAAGAAGCTGCATTAGCTTATGATGGAGCAGCTAGGTCCCTTCGCGGGGCTAAAGCCAAAACCAACTTTCCGGCGCCGCCGTCTGCTGTTGCCGGGTTGTCCTTGGACCTTAACTTGCCGTCGGAGCACCGCTGGGTGACTCCTTCTGGGAGGATCATGATCGGGGAGTTCCTGCAAAATGGTGTTCTTAATGATGTTAACTTCAGGTCTACTACTCATCACCATGTTGACAGCCACCCCAAGGTGGTTGACGATCGAAAAGTGGAGATGGCCGCCGCCGGCGAGCTTCCGGCGAAGGAAATGGAAGGACCCGGGAAGTTTTTTGGGATGGTGAGACGTGGGTTGCCCATTGATTTGAACGAGCCTCCACCTTTGTGGCTGTGAAGAAGCGTTTAGGAGGTGGGAAAAGAAGCTATGGTGACTGAGATTTTAACATTTTGTGACGGTGGTGACGGCGGTTGGGTTTCGATTTAGTCAGGTTATGAACATTTCCGGGCAGAGTTCTTGTTTTCTCAGAGGTAGTGTTAGTAGCAGTAGTTGTTTATGGGTGGAGGGGCGGCGTCGTGATTAACGTGCGGAAAAACATTAGTAGTATCTTTAATTATGACTCTGTAAATACAGATTTGTTTTTTTAATGTTGACCATAAATTAATCCCATAATTAGTTTATCTGTGTCTTTTCCTGTTTTTTTTTCCCCATAAATATTCTATTGAAATGATAAAATTATAAGTATTTCAAGAAAAGAAAGATAAACTAAATTTAATTTAATTTTACCACGATAGATTAAAAAAAAACATATTGAATATAACTTCCTAAAAAAGATTGCTTTTACTAAAGATATTGCTAATGTTGAATATACAACAAAAATAGTAAAGATTTGTTTGAAAAGTGTTATTATATTGTGTCTAATTAATAATTTTGTTTTTAAAAATAAAAGTATTTATTATAATGTTTAAATTTAACAATGAAGACTTTGTTGGTGATATCTTTTATAAAAATTTATTTGATGATTTTTATTTTGATTTCTAGTTTTAAAACAATAGAAAATGTTTATTTTAAAAAATATTTTTATAAAAAATTTAAATTATTAAATATAATCGGTTACACATTTAAAAATTTATATTATATATATTTTTATTATCATATATGATAATTTTATATTTATAATATTTTTGAAAGTATTATTTTTTGAAAGTTAATTTAGTTTAAAGTGTAGATATATTTAATTTTATAAGTTTATTTCAAAATTTAAATTTTATACTTTAGGCTGTACATATATTTTCAGATTTCATATTAAATAGAGTAACTTAATGAATTCGTTCTTAACACTTCAAATTAAATTTTCACTAAATAGACCATTAGTTCTAAATTTCTTAAACTACAATATTCATTTTATTTTGTAATAACAATTCTATTTGAAAATATTTTTATTTTTCTGAGGAAAATAATTGAATTCTTATACTTTTACAATCAATATATTATTTTACTTTTAAAATCTAAATAATATAAGTATACATAAATTTTATCTTGTCCAAATAAAATTATTATTATTATGGATTGGCTTTGATTAATTTGGAAGTGTTAGATTTAAACGTTTCTAGTCTATTATGAAATATTACACGATCAAAACAAAGAAATAAAACACTAATACGCCAATTAAGAAAAGCATTTTAAATTTAGAACGGGTGGAATATGATTAGACTATTTCATTTTGCTCCTTTAAAATTGGACCAATAATTTTTTAAGTTTTTATATTTTTAAACGATTATTTTGTTTTTTACATTTTAAAGAATTATTCTTTTTTTTTTTAAATTAATTTTGTCTAAATTACTGTGAATTCACCTATTAAATTTTCTTAAATCTAAAATCAATATAATTATTAAAAATTATAAAACTCAGATAACACGGTCAAAATTGTAATAATTAAAGCGAAATTTATTAAATGGAATGTAATTATTTGGGACTAGAAGAGAGCAAACAACATGATTTAATATAGAGGGGTAATAATTGGAATGTAGAGGACAATAGGGAGCAATAAGTGTAAAAAAGGAAATTGGTGACGTGAACCAACCGTGTGGCACATACGTTATATAGTGCAAGTTGCTGTGGCAGTCCATTTCCGCTTTTACCCTTTTCCATTATCGGCTAAAAGGGTGCAGTGTCTTCTCGGTCGCATCGCGCTTTTTAGTCCCCCCTTTTCCATGAAAACATTTACGGAACGTTTGGGGTGGGGATCGTAATATTGAATGATTTTCGGCATTTAATTTGATATATATATATATATATAAATGAGAGAATATGTTTGATTTTTTAATATTGAGATTTTGTCAAATTTGACCTATATAATTTTGTTCCGCGTGACTAATACAAAAAATTATTATTAAATTTGTATATTATAATTATTTATTATTATATTCTAATTTTAATTTTTTAATAAATAAAATATCATAAATGATAATAATTTTAAATAATTAAACTTATATATATTCTGATTCCTATTTCAATTTAAAACAGTTTTACAAAACTCTTTCAGTATAGAAATTGAGTTGTGCCCCGATAATTAGATATTGTAGCTCAATTATGAAATAAATAATTTGATTTTTTTATAATAAGTGAGGATTTATAATCGTGAGATCGGGATTTTAACATTATAATCCAGTGCACTTTCTCCTACATAGTTAAATTAAATAGTTTGGTATGTTTTCTCCTGGTAAAATAATACTATCACGCTACCATGACTCAAAAGTAAAACATTTAATATTACTCTTCGACTATTATTATTAACAAAAATGATTTTTTTATAATATTAAAAATAGTTTTATTTTTCAAAAATCAATTATTTTTACAATGATCCAAACGTCACAATTAATTAAAGTAAATATAAGTGAAAAGAATCGTATTAATCTTATTTAATATATAAGAAAATAATTTATGAGCGTAATTTAAGTTGAAAACTTTGTCACTCCTTATTGTCGTCGGTCGTCACTTTCATTTTCCGACCGCTGCTAGAGATGAGATGACTGAGGTTGAATGAAGTGAAAGGTAATAGTGGTGCTATTTTTTAAATGTGGGTTCAAATACGAGTTTAAAGAAAAAGAAAAGAATGGGACACTTATTAATTAATTTAATTACTCAATACTATTTTTTAAAAAAATATTTTATTTATTATAGTGTTTTAATTTAATAAAAAAATTATTATTCCCTCCATCCTCAATTAATTGACTTTTTCAAATAATTATAAAATTATATTTTAATTAAATTTTTTCAATTTTTAAGGTATAATCTTTCTATTTTTACCATACTCTTTAAATAAAGATGAGAGGGCAGGACTTATCTACAAAAGCAAAACTTATTTATTAGATATAGAATAATTATCGTGAAAATAAATAAGATTAATTTAGTATAATCACCATAATTTTAATATATCTGAAAAAGTTAAAACATCACTTATTTATTTTAGGACATAAGGAGTATTTTAAAATGAAAAAGTTGAGAGCATTTGTCAAATTAAGCCTAGTAAACTCATTATCTCTTAAAATATATTACACAATCAGAATAATCTTGTTTATTATTTTATTTTAATTTTAAAAAATAAAATCATTAATATCTAATTGCTTCAAAAAAAATAAATAAAATATACCGTATATATTTTTAAAAAAGGAATCATTATTGTATTCAAACTCACAAGAAATTGGTCATTTGGATGTGACCCGCTGCCCGCATATATTTATTACTGCATGATGTCATCTCTGTGTGTGTGTGTTTTTTTTTTTTTTTTTTTGCCTAATTAATTGCACGGTTGCACCGCACCCCCAAAATAATAGAAACAAACTAAATAAGGTTTATAGTCCTTTTTCGTACTTTGCTTAATTTGTTGGCCAATGACGGATGTGATCTATGGAGATATTGGTAATTTGACAATTGTGGGACTAATGTTTTTGCCCTAATTTTTTTTTAACAAAATAATTTGGGGGTATTCCGATTTACTTTTAGACCATCTGACACGAACCAAATCCATCAAAAGTAAATCGGAATGTACATCACATTAATATAATATAAAATTTTCCTTCAAGAATAAATTTTTAAAAAAAAAGTTAATTTCAAATGTATACATTTTGTTATGGTCAAATTAGTAAGCAATTGCTAAGTATGGCGGTGAAGTTAAGGGCATTATAAAAAGCAAAAAGACGGCAAATGCATTATACAAGGTAGTTTAATGTTTAGTTCCATATTCTCTAACATGGGAAAGTACAATTCTATACTTTTGGACATATCTATAGTAAGAATATGTTGAATTAGTCATAGAATCCATCATAGAAATGCTACTATTAATTATGAATTGAGGCTTAATATAGTGTACAACTGTACAACAAGACTAGGTCATTGTTTGAATGGAACCCAAAAAAAAAAAAAAAAAAAAACACATTTCTCACTCACTCCTTGTTGATTTCCTCTAATTCTTACACTAATTTCCTTTACATTGAATTAGGGTTAAAATTATTCATTATTATCGTACAATGGATGAATGATTTTTATTTTTTATTAGTAAAATTAAGTTTGTCACCTATGATTTAATTATTAAAATTAAACTTATGGAATTCGTATAATTTAACTATTAATATGAAACTTAAAGAATGAACAATGTTTTATCCGTCTCATGATACCATACAATTCGTTCAATTTTTCATATCAGATAATTTTAATTCTAATGTTTAAAATTGAATTTTTTTTTTTTTGGTGAGAAATGAAATAATTTGTTCTTAATATTAGTGGTAGTAGTATCTTATTACCTTCTTGGCCCCATTAATAGATCTTTTTCCATTGAACATAGATGACGAGTTCAATTCTCATAACCCAAACATACTATACTTGTATTATCGTAGACAAGGTCAAAAAGAGAATTACTTGGTCCTTTTTTCCATTTTTTGCCGAACTTTTGGCCCCTTTTAATAAAATATTAAATTATTAATCCAATATAATAATTTAACAAAAATTAATTAGTAATGAGGGAAAGAGTCAACGTGAAATTGGAGTAATTTTCACACACAAAATATATATATATATATATTTAAAATAGAAAGAATAGGATTGAAACAGTTCCACATAATGTAATAGTTTCTATAATAATAATGACATTTTAATTAATATATCCAATGATGTCTACTTTAATTTATAATGTAATAGGATTGAAGAGAATTTTGGAATATTTTTTAATTTGGAAGAGAAAATGGTTATTAAAAATAGTATGAAGAGAAATTTAAAAAATTTAAGTTGCAAATATTGATTAGAAATTAATTACTTTCAAAGAAAAAGTCTAGTCTCTTATTTTTAAAGCACAAACCATTGGACAAAGTCAGAAGATCAGGTGCATAGGTCGTGAAGAAAGGACACCATGGAAGTTATTTGACTGAAAATTTTAAAATAATATCTACTAGATTATAATTTCATTATACAATTTGGGGTAAATTTGCAAATTTGAAATTTAAGAAAAAGAAAAAAGATTGTAGTAGATAATAAAAATAATTTATTTAAGTCAGAATAAAGTATTCAAGAAGAAGTATCCCAGTCAAAATAAATATATTTAATTGAATATTTAAAAGAAAATCCCTAGTGAAACAATGGCCTTTGGCAGTTCCACTAGTGAGTACTGACATGTGGGCTAATAAAAAAGAAAGGCGGGTGAAATTGACAGTTTTTAAAATTAAAGGGACCCCAAAATGAAAATAAAAAAACGAGTTTGAAAGAGAAAGGAAAGCGTTGAGAAACACGCAAGGTCATCTCTCTCACAGTTGCAGTCGGCAGTCAGTCGGACCATTCCCCACAATTTCGGTTTTCTTTCGCCAGGAAATTCCCTTCATTGAAATCCACGCACACAAATCCACCCCCATCTAATTAAAGCGGCACCGTTTATTCACCATTAATTAATATTACTCCATCCATTTCAAGATATAAGTCATTTTAACCCATCTAAAAAATAATTTATTATTTTTACTCTATTACCCTTATTTAATTTATAATTTCATTGGGACTTATTTTTATCATGATTATTCCAAATTATAGCACTATTATCAAAAATACATTAAATAGGGGTATAACAGGTTTAACCATTAAAAATTATGAAAATTTTCAAAAACTAATCACAGTTTTAATATTTATGTTTTGGTCAAAACTACCTATTTATTGAAATGAAGGGAATAGTAGTGTAGGATTTAATAAACATTATTAAAAATATTTTAAATTATTAGAAATTTCTAAATTAAAAAAACCGAAAAAAATGAGAGAAATAGATAATGAGATGAATTGATTTTTTCTTTTAACAATCAAGATTAGAAATGACATCAGATAACATTAAATTTATATAAAAATGAATTTAAAGAATAATTATTTATGGAAAAGGTAAAAAAAAAAAAAAGAGAGAGAGAAAATTGGAGGGTAAGAAACTCATCGGAGAAAGATGTGCAAGCATTTTTTTTCCTTCAACTTTCTTATGTTGGGTTGTATTTTAATACATAATAATAGATAAATTATAGATTTTTATATTAAACTAATAATTTTATATTAAACATAAAAATAATGTAATTAATATTAGCGAAACTTAATTGTCGATGGACCGAAAGCGTTTATAATAGTGGTATATCAGTTAGTAATTGTCATAAAAAATATTTATATTTCTCGTCGATTCTAAAAATATTATAATTTATTTTAATTTATCAATAAATGAAAAAAGTGAACTGTAATACGGAGTATTATAATTTATTTTGCAATGTGATAAAATATTTGTATAAAAATTGGAAGAGGGGTTGATAAATAAACTAAGAAAAAAATTTTAGCTTTTAGTGTGATTCGAACTCAAAATTTTGTGCTTCTAACACTTTCGGTATGGATGTGATCTGTTATCCCCAATATAAATTCAAACTCAGAACTGTATACTGTTAAGTGATTCGGTGTCCATTACCCATCAAAATTACATTTCCACCAATAAACTAATTGAACACTATTATCTAAGTACTCCCTCGGTCCACAATTAATAGATATTTTAGAGATTTCACTGTTATTAAGAAAAATTAGTAATTAATGATTTAGTCAAGTAAGTGTTTTTTTATCCCAACTTGAAGAGGAAATTACTAATGAAATAGGTAGTTAGGTGGTAGAGTTTAATATACTCACAAATTTTAAGGAATAGTAAAATAAAAAAATTTAAAAAAATTATTTTAATAATGGTAAAATGTTAATTAATAAAAAATAATTTTTAATATTTAAAATGTCTATTAATTGTAGACTGAGGGAGTTAAGGTTAATATGGTAAAAGGGGGAAAATAAAAAACACGCAGACACACAGTTGATAAGATAATATCCAGAAGGTTTGTGTGTGGGGTTATTTTAATGAGAAAAACTCTATACCTAATAAAGCGGCAGCAGTACCCACAAAGAGGTGCAGCAGCCAGCCCAGACACAGAGAGAAAGTCCACAGATTCTTTCAGATATGGGGCACCATAGCCATCATCATCATCATTATTATTATTATTATTATTCATTTTCCTACTCCAAACAGCTACCTATCTCTGGCCTTTCTTTAGCCCCTTCTTTTATTTTCTTTCCTTTCATCCGGCCGTCATTTCTTTCAATATTCTTCTCTTTCTATCCCCCTTTTTTCTCCCTCATTTCAATTTTCCAATTTTTTTAATTTATAAAATCGCCCTCATAATTCAAAACTAATAAATAAAAAAGTATTTTTCTTAATATTTAAAACCAACCAGGTATAAAAATTATTAATTTAATGTAAAACTAATTAATATGAATAATTCATATTAATCATAAATACAAGAATTATCGATATGAGATTGAAATAACTTTTATGATTTAAAAGATTATTTTATGCAAATTCATGGTAAAAATTTATTAAATTATTTTCTTAAATTGTTTTGAAATGAAAATATAGGTTCGTTAAGGGATTTAACACCCTTAGATGTGTTTGTTTGGTGTGAATTTGAATAGGGGATCGTAAAATAATTTTTATTATTATTATTTTTTAAATAATAAAAATAAATATAAATATAAACGTAATCTAATAATTATGTAGATATTTAAATAATATAGGTTAAAGTCAATCAGAATAAATATACTCATAATTGACAAAACAAGTAAAATATAACTATATTTTTTAATAGTTATTGAAGATAGTGTAGTATTAATAAGAATAAATTTAAAATTTGATAATAATTTTTTATACAAAGATAACTCGAATTCAAAATTTATTTAAGAAAATCTTTACTATACCACTACCTTACATCTTCTTGTCAAAATTTGATAATAATTAAAACATTTTAAACTCTAAAACAATAAATTTAATTATTATGCGGAGAAGGTTATAATAAAATTAGATAAAAAGATAATAAAAGTATGAAAAGGCGGAAAGGTAAAGGATGGGGATGGGAGGGGACCACTAGCCACTGATTTCCTCAAAGTATATTAGTAAGAATAAGATTAGATTTGGAAGGAGCAGCCTGAATTCGTGGGAAGAATACAAAGACCCACAACAGATTTTGTTGTTCTTGACTTTCTTATTCCTTGTAGTACGCTTTTATTTATTATTTATTATTTCAAGAAAGTTCGTAAACTTTGCCGTGGGGTCCTTCATCATTTACATATTTACTAAATTCCACCTCCTATCCCTCTCTCCCACTCCCTTTTTTGTGTGAAAACATACAAAAGTACCATGATAATAACTTGTTTCCTCGGGATATATTTGTGGCCTTGTGTTGTAAGCATCCAATGATGATTTTTGACAAAATTCTTCTCTTTTCTTTTGGTTTTAAAGGACAAGTTAAGTATGAATTCTATTAAGTTAAATTAGTTTTGATAATTTCAAACCGATTATAAAAGATTGTTTGAGCAATAAAATTGTTTTATATAAAAGATAGTTTTATATAAAATTGTTTGAGCAACAATCAAATCATAAAAGATTTGAAGAGTAATAAATTTTAAAATTCCTACACACAACACAAAGAAGTCACAATCTAATGGAGATTTATAAAATAACTCTCATTATTCGGAATAGAGATTTTTCTTTGAAATATTCAACAAAGGAAAACTTCCTTTTAACATAAAAAATGAGGAATAAATTAGACATTAAGGTAGTCTATGCGAAAGTTGTAGACTAGTCGTCACTACTTTCCATTTAAAATTAATAGGTTTTGATTTCAAGTCATTATAATAAATATATGAAAAATATTTTATGAAAAAAAATTAAATAAAATTAGAGTTCCCTATGCGATAATACAAGTAAATAGTTGATCAGACAAGTAATAAACAAAAAATAATTTAATTAGTTGAGTTTTTGAATTTCTGTATGTAGGGGTGTAAAATGGAATAAAAGTAACGGGGGGTTGGAGTGGTAATTAATAGATACTCTATCCGTGTTTTCTAATGTATGACGTTTGAAAGTAATTGTAAAATTTTTTTTGGGGTTAGAGTGGTAATTAATAGATACTCCATTCATTCATTTTTTAATGTTTGACGTTTGGAAGTAATTGTAAAAATTTCTTTTAGTTATTTTTTTTAAGTACTCTATTCCTATTTTTACCTAGTGTAATTACCACAAATCAAACAGTTTGCTTCCTACTAACTTTAAAGCACTGTTAACTTGTAACACGTATTAGTCACTTCAGTTCGTCAAATTAGTATCCTTTGTGCTCAATAACGTGTGACCACTCATATCTCCTATTCCCTTTATTTTTTTTACTAACGCTGGAGCACTGTTACTGAAAAGATAAAAATATACTATCTCTCCTATATTTCTCCTTTCCAATACGTATTTACTCTTCTTTCTCATTTAAACCACCAATATTTTTAACTTCAAATAATTTTTACAAAAGAATTACTCTTTCTATACCGATTTATCTATCACTTCAAGATTTTCAGAGTTCTTAACAATCACATTCACTTCAAGATATTGTACTCTTACTAATACTTTAGTGCATGTAATTAATATTATTGGTTTAAATTTGTTAATATCAATAAAAGATTCAGAGTTTGATAAGGGTTAAAATAAGAATACTAACTCAATTTTATGTCGTTTGTTTAAAAGTGTCAGATAAATAGGATTAAAAATCAAATGATAAAATGACAAATAAATCGGAGAGAGTAAAAGAAAACTTGATGGATGACAACTTTTTTTAAAATAAAAAATGAATAAAGTGGATAATAAAAAGAAAATAAGATTTATAAACCTCGCTCTATTATTTTTATCCCGATAACTGTTTATATGGCTTATTTTTATCACACCTTTGCTACAATTATTTATCAGATTAATTCAGATTAGAAAAAATGTCAAATTTTATTTATTGTTTTTAACGAAAAAAGAGTAGTTTGGGAGGAGTAATAAATAATAAATGAGGGGAGGTTCAGGTAGGAAGGGAACGGGTAGGGGGCGGAGAAGAGAACAAAGAAGGAAGCTACTGGGGAGGGAGGAGTACGTGGAGTTTGTTGGAGTAGATAAAGTTTAATCTGTCTGTCGGCAGCATAATCGTCACGGCGCGGTCTTAGGTCCTACGTTGGTATGAGTGTGTGCCTTTTGTTGTTTGTCACGTAAGTAGACTCCGTCACGTTTGTCGGTTACTCAAACGTCCCAGCTTCCTCCTGTCGTTGCGTTGACGGTCCGCCAATTAGGGTGCACCGCCAGCATCCCATTATTACACTCGCCATTGCCACCAGATTACTACTACTACTTCTCACTACTTCCCCTCAAATTCCACTTCGTCCATTCTCACGGCGCCGTTAGTTAGTTGCCGCATTGACCCGGCGCCCACCCAACAATCCTAATCTGTCATTTTTTCTTCCAAAAAACCCATGCTTTACTATTTTTTCAGATTTACCTCCTCCATTTTTTTAATCTAAATTTTTAAATAAAATAATTATTTATTATTTAGTAATAGAATTACAATTGATAAAATAAATATTTTTTAAAATAAAATTTGTGATAAAAAGTAAAGTAATATTATATTTTTATTGACATAAAAAATTTTAAATATCTTATTAAAAACTGTGGAAGGGCTGATTAGAAACAAGAGAGTGAATTTTCAGGTTTATTAGACAGAGGCCTCGTAAATATTTATCTTTTATTAATTTAGACTAATCTCTATCTCTAATAATTTAATATAATTCAGAATTTAATTAATCTAATAATCTAAGTAATTACTAATTTAATTAATTAATATCTTAGGCATGACAAATTCTAATTCATTGCCCTTTCAATACAATCAAATAGAAAGGCCAAAATGCCATATTTTAGGAATGAATAAATCTCTCTATTTATTACAGGTGTTATATATTCAATGCTTATATGTTAGAATTATATTTCAGGTTATCTTGTATAGAAATAAGGGAGAGTGATTGATTATGAGAGAAAATAATGGATAATAAGGGGATCACATTAAAAATAATTATATTTTAATATAATAAATTAAGTAGAAACATGTTGTTCTATGTCCCATGGACTATGATATAATTGTCGTTATATATTTGTAAATTTTAGTAATTTTATTTAATATATTTTAATTTAATAAATATAATTATTATTTTAAAATATAGAATAATATATTATTTGTTTGAGGAAGAATAATATATTACTCACTATAGTAAAATAGGAACTTATATATTTTTTATTATAGTCTATTACTCCTTTAAATTTCTATTAAAATTTTAAATTGTTTACATACACTAATAATCCATCACAACATAATTTTAAAAATAATTTAATTCTAATTATTCTTTTATAAGAACTCTTTTCTCAAAAATCTTTCTCTTATTTAATCTTAAATATCAAATTTGAACCAAAAATTAAAAATTATCTTAAAAGTGCATAATACTTTATAAAAAAAAATCACACATTCTAGAATATAGTTCACTTGTAATTTTCTATAATTTATAATTACAAAACAATAATAATCTATTAAAAATAAAATATTATTATAGGTTTCCCATGAGTTCATTGTAAATTACGCCTGGAACTGTGGATGATGTAGAACTTAGAAACCAACAGTAAATAAAAAAAAAAAAAGACCTATAAAAACCCCAAGATTTAGTTTCGTTGACTTACTTATGGGTGTAGTCATCTCAATCAAAACCTTATGGCTAGATCTAGCTTTCAAACACAGCAGCCGCACAATAGGATAACCCATATCCCATCATCCTCTTCAGTGGTCCACTCACAACCATCCCCCCCCCCCCCCCCCCCACACACACACAATACACACACTCACGCGCCTTCTCCCTCTCTCTCTCTTGGTTGGTCTTGCGTCACCATCCACCTTTTTTTTTAAAATCCAAATTTAAATCTTATTTTAAACTTGATACTTATATTAAAAATTTAAAATATTACATAATAATATATAAAATTCGACACTTAATTTTAAATAAAATAATATTAATAAATGGAATTAATTACTATATTAAAAATAATAATACATTAAAAACTCAGTAATTACTATATTTAGAAATAAAAATTACGTATACATTACAAAAATGAAAAAAATACAATTTTAGTCCAACAGGTTTGACAATTTCACTCTTTTGGTCTAATATATTTCGCTTATGCCAAAAGTACCCATTACGTTTACATTTTTAAACGATTTTAATCCATTAACCTGCTACAACATGTTTTTGTATTAGTCAAAATAAGCCAAAAGTAAAAATGGTCATTTTAAAAATGCTTAAATTTATTTCTTGTCCTCTAAAATAGGAGTTATTTCAGTTTTGGTCTCTCTTTTTATTTCGTCATCAATACTAGTCTCACTTAATTTATATTTTTTATAATTATAGTCATTTTTGACAAAAATACTATTTGACTAATGACTGACTAATCACTGACAACGTCGACCCACCATCACCCCTGCTATCACCGCCCCGCCACCACCACCCTAACCTTGACATTGGAGGGCAGCGGCGGTGGGGGTGGGGTGGTGGCAGAGGGTTAAAAAATGACTATAATTATATATAAAAAAAATTAAGTATGACTCATTTTGGTGACGAAATAAAAAAAGTGACCAAAATCGGAATAAATATTATTATGAGGGACAAAAAATAGATTTAAATATTTTTAAAATGACTATTTTTACCTTTGACTAAAACAAAAACCTGTTGTAGCATGTTATGGATCAAAATCACTTAAAAATATAAACGTAATGGGTATTTTTAGCAGAGGCCAAACATGTTGGACCAAAAAAGTGAAATAGCCAAATATATTAGACCAAAATTATATTTTTTCCTTACAAAAATTATTGAGACGTGAATACATTATTTTTTAAATATGGTATATATATATATATATATATTTTGCCAAAGATTGTAAACATATGGAAAAGGAATTTTTGAATTTTTGAATTTTGGTGAGTAATAAATGGAGGGCATGATGACTTCTTTTGGGGGTCTCATTTCGTTTCTTTTTCCCAATCCATGAATCCAATAATTGCGTCCATAATAACAACTGCCTTAAACTTCAAAGTCTTCGGGCAAATTCTTGGAACTTACTAAGATCCACTCATAATCATATACTTCTTCCTTAAGTTCAAAATTAGCTGTCAAGATATTAATATATTAAATTATATTAATACATTGTCGAGTTATATAAAATTCAATGGTAAATATAATTTATACGGTTAATCATGGGTTCTGTTCCAGCGTTTATTTGGGCCATTACGAAGAATCCAAGTCCAACAGCGTAGGATCAGCTTTTCCTATCCCACCCCCAAAAGTTCATAAAAATCTCCGTACGGCTGCTTGTTACTTTATCATTCATTTTCTACAATATAAATATTTTTAACTATATTATTAATATTAAGAAAAATTTCACTCATATATTGAATTAATTGCTACTATTCTATCTATTTTTTGCACTAGATTTGAACATATGTTGAACATTTTTTGCCCTACCATAATTTACATTAAATCGATTAATATTAAAATCATTTAGCATCAAAAGACAATTTTCATCAAAAGAAACGAATAAAATTTTATTATTAAATCAATTAACGTTAAAATTATTTTGCGACCAAAGACAATGTTCCTTAAACTAACAAAAATTCTGTTTGAATGGCCGGTTGGGCTTATTTTAGACCCAAAAAGTATTAGTAAGCTAAGATGAATGGCCGGTTGGCCTGTTTTTTAATACTTTAATTATTTTTTTAATAGGAAATTGGTTAAAGCCTTCAAAGCCATTTGCTCATAAGCCATAAGAATGCATTTTCACTTTTGACATTTTTTTTTTTTTTGGGAGGTTTTATTTCGAATTTGTCGCTAATAATACGTCCATGTGCTATCTTGCAAAAGCCCGGGGACAAATATGCCGTTCATTACAATACTCCAACTCTTTGGGATGAATTTTATTCCATTATCCTTTCCTATAAGAATATTTCATTTAAAAAAGGGTTAAAATTTTCACAAATCCAAATAAGAATGATGTAACTCAGTGATAAGTATTACCCACTTAAAATAATAAATTTTAAATTCGAGTCATTTTTGTATTAAAAAAAAAAATTCACAAGAGAAAAGATCGATGCTAATATACCTGCTCTGTTATCCGAAGTTCTGTTAGTGAAGGATAACCCTTTGATTGATGTTTCCAGAGGCAAGGCCTTGCACGGCGGCAACTTTCAGGGTACCCAATTGGAGTCTCCATGGACAATGCAAGATTGGCTATTGGTTCAATTGGTAAACTCATGTTTGCTCAGTTTTCAGAGCTCGTCAATGATTACTAACAATGGGTTGCCATCCAATCTAACTGGAGGAAGGAACCCGAGCTTGGAGCTTGCCATGGTTTCATACTGTTCAGAGCTTCAATATTTGGCTAATCCAGTGACTAATCATGTCCAAAGCGCAGACGATATCGATTTAGTCCGGGAAGAACACGATCGGAAGATGGAGAAGACAACCAGAGAAGAGTTGGAGGGTGAGATAAAATTATAAACAGCGAATGGTTAAATATATCCGTTAATATAAATTAAAAAAGTTAACAGATCTATTTTAAAAATTTAGTAGGTGATTGGTCAAGCAAAAAAATTTGATGACATGTGAAATTTTTAACTCTTTAAAAAATTATCCAATAGATTTATGATATTAAAATAGTTATGTTGGTTCAATTAAAATAATAAATTTTTATTTTAAAATAATAATTATATATTACATTATTTTAGTTTAACAAAAAAAAATTATTAATTTTGATATAAAACAGAGAATATAAAAAATAAATTATTTACTACTTTAGTAAAACAATTGAACTATGAACCAAAAAAAAAAAAAAATCATGATCTTTCCTCAGCCTCTTGCATTATTGTAATTTCTTTGACTTTGTCATCTTACATGATGTGATGTAATTACTGCACGCACGCAATAGTTCCTCCTATCTATAGTAAATTGCTACTGTAATGTAAGCTTCTGTCCTCCACAGCTGTTATTTGACCACATATAACTATTATCTCAAATATAATTTTATTTATTAAATTAAAAATATATAAATAATTTAACTAATATTATTCAAATAATTTTAAACCCTGCAAAAATTTTGAATACTTTGTTTTTTTTTGGTATAAAAAGAAAGGAAAATAATGAAAAGAATCTCGTGCTAACTTTGGGCAAGAAAGATTAAAAAAAAATTTCCAAACAGAGAATTAGTAGTAGTGGGTAAGGAAAAGAAGAAGAAGAACAAAACCCAAGAAGAGGGACAAAGTGGAAAAGTGTGGGTTATAATAAGCTGCCGTCATCTAAGGAAGCAGCAGAAATTTGCGCTGCAAAAATCCGTAGGAGTAGTAATAATAATAATAATACTATAAATTTTTAAAAGGCAGCCGCCCCACCACCCCTGCGCGCCTAACAACCCTCCTCCATAATTTACGTCTCTCTCCCCCTTTTACCCTTTTATTTTTCATTTCGTATTTTAAAATTATGAATTCTTAAGTATCGTTAATATTTTTATTTATCGGTATTACTTTGTCTCTTTCAAAATTGAGTCGTGTTCTAATAATAATAAAATAAAATCTACTTAATCATAAGATTGGATTTTATTAAAAAGTCAGTTAAATAAGTTATGATTCATTTAAAAAAATGTGAATTATAAAATTATATGTGGAGTAGTTCTATAAATATATAAAATTTGATAATTTCAACTGCATTAACTACTTTTGAGTCCTTTTTCGATTTATTTCCACTATCTCAACTTTCGATTTATTTGTGGAATTTTCTGCAAAAAGGGAAAAAAAAAAAACAAGATTTGTTATGTTGTTTCATATCAGTTTTAACTAGTTTACATAATTGATATCAGCATATAGAGAATACCGTAAAATTATTCTGAAAAAGGACACGGAGGCAATGAGAACATAGAATCCCCACTTCAGAAAACTTCTTGCATGAATACTTTACAGAATAATCAATGTCATCGTAAATGACAACGTGCCAGAATATGGGATCATCCTCATCTTCTTTTGAAATCCAAACTTCAAACATATATACACCATTTGATTGGGACTTCTGCTCCATCTCCAATTCCAGCATATTAAGATATTGCTTCTCAAAATATGTGTACATCTCAAGTGTGTACACTTCACGGGCATGCCTCAACATTAGACATTGTTTAACAGGCACGTCAACCTTGCCATAGAAGCACCTATGGTCCTCGCAAGCAGCTTGATATCGCCAATCCAAAACAACGTCCACAAATTGATGGTAAAAATCACATAATGTTGAAGTCTTAGACAATCTTCGAGAAATAGAGTTATTTGTACTCTCACTCCTCTGGGAAGATAATGTTCCACCAGAAAAATAATCCTTGCTGAACGCAGGACACCACTTCTCCCCTGATTCGTAAGTTTTTATCAACCACTCATTGTCTTCGTATCCATATTTTTGTTCCATCCTGAAAACACATCAAAACGTTGTAAGATTATGTAAACTTATGTAAACTGACATTTTATGTAAACGCACAATTTATGTAAACTCACAGTTGACATAAATTGAACAAATCCAATCACTTACCTCTTCCAGTGGTAATTAAATTCGTCAACGGTGTCCACTTTGGCGAGCAATCTATAAAACAACTCACGGAAACCTGCCTGCTGTCTGAGAAAACCAATTTTGCTCTCGGAGTTTTTTATGATATGCTAAATGCAAAGACGATGCCGTGAATCAGGAAATATCTCTTAAATCGCCCTTCCCATGGATGCTGATTGATCACTCATTACAGTTATCGGATGCTTATTGTCCATCAACCTCAAGAATGTAGAAAATAACCAAACAAATGATTCAACTCTCTCGTCCCTCATAAAATCAATTTCAAACATCACATTCTTCCTGTGGTTGTCCAATCCGATAAATGGACCACATATCAAATCATATTTATTTGTACAATACGTGGTGTCATGGATTAAAAAATCACCAAACAGCTTGTAATCACTCTTCATTTGACCATCTCTCCAAAAAATATTTTTTAGACAAGACTCATTGTCTAATTCAAAATCAAAGAAAAAACCTTCTTCGAGAGCAGCCCTGTATTTCAATATCTCAATCAAAGCATTGGAATCACTGCCATCAATGTATTTTCTTTTTCTCGTTTCCAGCTCGTTGTACACATCTCTTTGTGTAAAACCAACGTTTGATCGACCTCCAGCCTACATAACATCATAATTGTAGTTTACATTTATGTAAACTGGTATTGTAGTTTACGTTTATGTAAATTGATATTTTACAAAACGTTTATGTAAACTTGTATTTTACATAAAGTGTTATTATGTATATGTAAACTTGTAGTTTACATAAACATACTACCACTTTACACAAACATAACAGTACGATCGTTGTATCCAAATAACAAGGATTTTACACGAACAAAACTAACCTCTTTATAAAGGAGCTTGTAACTATCACGAACAGATATCCCGGCAGATTTCATTGCATGGAAAAAATCAATAGATGATCTGGACAGCTTCCTGTGCGAACGTAACAAATGTCTTTCATTTTCCGGACACATAACGTGATTATGCTTTCGAAAATTCTTTGTGACGACCCATAAACTATCTTCCGGTCTCATTTTTATTTCAATACAAGCCAAACAATCAGAACGACTATCAAGCTTGGTGAATATTTGCTCTATCTTACAATTCTCCTTCTTCTTACCATATTTACAGCAAACAATTCTCCTCAAATATCTGGTTCCGTCATTTCTCTTTCTATCTTTATCTAACCGAACACCAAAACCAAGATCCCAAGCATATGCATTATAAAGTTCATAAGCTTTCTCCTCACCCTCAGATGTTCAATCGACAAGAGAAGGCATTGTTTCATCATCCATCAGTTCCGAATCTGAAACGAATAAAGAAAGGTGGAGGTTTGCATCAAATCCATATTAATTACAGACGAAAAAATATACTATAAACAATAACCTACCACAACATATTACTTGCACGGTAGAACGATATCCGACACTTTTACAAACACCTAAACCACCTTCAATGAAATTAGCTATTTCCCCATAGAAACTATAAGCACAAAGTTGATTTTACACAAACACAATACGAGTTTACATAAACACACAGCCGAGTTAACATAAGCACACAATCGAGTTTACATAAAACTATCGTACCCTTAAACACACATTCGAGTTAACATAAGCACACAGACGACTTTACAAAAGCTCAAAATGCGAGTTTACATAAGCTATCGTGCCCTTAAGACTGCATGATATGGATACCACAATGATCGGAATTTCAAAATTTGCAACACTATCAAGATGAACATGATGATATATATAAAATTTCAATCTCGAAAATCACCCCCCGTCATCATTATTTGTCCGCTGGGCAACAAAATGGACCAATAAATCAAACTTTCAAGGTTGCTCCCGTCTTGCCGAACGAAGGTGAAAACGACTCCACCATTCTTTCACTTTAGGAGCATTAAATGCGCATTAAATACGCATTTAATGCATATTTACACATACACAATGCGAGATTACATGAGCACGCAGTCGAGTTTACTTGAGTACGCAGCCGAGTTTACATGAGCACGCAGTCGAGTTTACATAAGCACGCAGTATCACGCAGTCGAGTTTACATGAGCACGCAGTAGCACTCAGTCGAGTTTACATAACTATCGTGCAGTTTACATAAGCTCGCATTCGAGTTTACATAACTATCGTGCCCAGTTTACACACACATTCGACTTTACATAAGCACACAGTCGAGTTTACATAACACTATCGTGTCCTTAAACACACATTCGAGTTTACATAAACACAAGACGCGAACATTATGATATATACCAAATTTGAAATTCAAAATCACCGCTCGTATCATTATTTGTCTGCTGGGCAACAAAATGGACCAAAAAATCAACCTTTGAAGGATTCTACCGTCTTGTCGAACGCCGGTGATGACGTTCCCGGCTTGTTCAACGCGAGTGAACCTTTCTTTCCTTTCAGCGGCATTAAATGCGCATTAAATGGGCCTTGAAGGAAGGAACGAACTATAGAACCCGGTTGAATCCCGATTTTGCCGTCATTAACCCTGTTTTTTAGCAAAAAACCGAGTGAGTGTAAAACTCCCCCTTTACTCCTAGGAGTATAGTATAATTTGCGGAGTGATGGAGGCTTAACAGTGCAAACACTAGTTTTTGGATACGAGATATCCATTCCAATCACTATGAGCATATTTATCCAATTGACACTATGAATAAATCAATGTTGGACTTATTGGATCCTTATCAATTCTTTTATTAAATATATAAAAAATATATTTAAAATTAAAAAGTTAAAAAATAGTGTAATGTATGTGTTTAAAAATAAGTAATTATCTACTTCTCTATAGGTTGCATTTTATATAATGGGTTAAATATTTATAAATTAAAAGAAATTTATATAAAAATCGATTCATGCTTTAATGGCTAATAATTTATTTATATGTTTAATTATGAAATTAAAATTAGAATTCTTTTTTTTTTATATAAGAAAAAATTACTTACCACCTTGAAATTTCAGCATTAAGCAACTTAGTCAAAGAAGAAGAATCTCAGAATTCAAAATATCTACGTTCTCCCTAATTAATATATTTAATTTTTACTTGTAATTTATTTTTAATAAAGTTATTAATAAAATAAGGGGTATTTTGCCCCCCAAAAAAAAAAAAAAAACTTGTCCTTTCCTTTTATGATATTTTAAATCCGTTTTTGAATTTAGAAAGCACTGTAATTGTAAAAGCGGCGGGCGTGGTTTTGTCCGTATCGAAATTTTCTGAGGTTTTTGAAATTGAAATAATGCCGCCCCCGGGAACGTGGCGCGTAAGGGAGGAGCTGCCCTGCCCAATCACTTTCCTTGGGTTCGGTGGATGTGTGGTAATAAAATGGGGTCCACCAACCGCTTGCCCATACGAAGCCGACTCGCCGGCGCAACTGTCTGTCTTAATCCGACACGTCAACCCGCATTACGCTCTCATCCACCGCCGTATACTCTTAACTAATTCATCCCCTACAATTCCCTTTTCTCCACCACCATGCATTTATACTGTATTCTTTTATAATTAAAAATTAAATAAATAAAATAATCAGGATAAATTCAGAAATCTCGTTATTTTATAACAAATGATGATCTAATATTTTTAAACTATTAATTAATGACTTTTTTTGTGGTGAAGTCTTTTTAATTTGCTTTTATCAATATTAATAATTTAAAATTATTGATCGTAATTTATAATAATATAAAATTATAAAATAAAAATTACTTACATGCACCAAAAAAACTTATTTGCCCAAAAATGACACTAGTTGTGCACATCATGTTTTCTATATACGGATTTTAACCTAAATTATATTTTTTAATTAAATATATATATATTTAAATAATATTTTTTAATTTAAAAATAAAAATTACGTTAAAATCCGTATATAGAAAACGTGATGTGGGTCGGTGAAATGATAACTTCTAGGCATTTGTTGAAGAAACAGTGTAGAATTTTGACCATGACATTTGAATTGTTATTCTTTCATTTTCTTTATAGAGAAATTAAATAGGAAGAGGAAGCGTTAGGTGTTTGTTGTCCTTTTTGACGGTGAAATTTTTACTACTGCAAAATTAAACACGTCAACATGGTAATTTCCCACTCATTATTAAAGTTGAAAGGGTCGACTATTATTTTTCTAAAGTGCATGGAGTACTTTTTCTCATGCTTTACGAATTTAATCCTTTATCATAAATAATGCCAAAAAAATGTATATAAATAAATAAAAGGAATACTAACAAAATATATTTTGCCTATGATATAATTTTTCAAAACAATCTTTTGCTCTTGTAGGAATAAAGGAAGTTTTTAAAACTAAGTTTGAGTTTCAAAACATCAAATTTTTAGTTTTTAGAAAACGGCCTTATCAAATATTTATCAGGTAAGTGACGAAAAATTTGATGCTATTTTAAGAAAGTTTTAGATATGACTCTTGTAAATTGATAAGATAATACTAATAAAATTTATTCTTAAAAAGAGGTCAAGTTAAATTACGTGATGATTACTCATGTAATATAATTTTAAAGTATTTTTTGTTTACTGACAATACTAAGTTAGCGTGTCTCATGATTTAATTGTTTAGCTTATACCATATGATTTTGTTGCTTAACTTCTCGATGATTAAATCAATAAATGAATAATAAAGTGAGAGTCTAATAAATGTAAATTTAGTAAGTGATGATATATTTAGATAGTACGATATTCATAAATTTTTTTCAAAAAACAATGACTAATTTTTCATTATATTATAAATAATTCATTCACTAAGATGACCAACTTGAGAATTTTATGTTGGTACTACACAATAAAATTAAAAATTCGGTCATATTTAATTTAAAGGAGAACGAGTATTTATTTATTTTTAGTTATACCCATTCTGCACGCTCTTAGATTTCAATAAATCAAACTAAGTAAATTTCTAGGTTTAATAAAAGATTAAAATAAAAAAGATAAAGTGAAGAGACTGAACAAGTCAAGGGGAGAATAACCCTAATAATTAATCCATAGTTTGATAATAATAATAATAAAATTAAGGAGGCATATATTTTTGGCTAGGTAGTGTGCTGATTTTTATAGGAGACGTCACATCGGACAACTATGTGTCCATATTTTAATTTTGTAGATTGCAACATATGGCTGCATATGCAACAACGCCACATATCGCATTCACTCTTTGATATTGAGAGATGAGCCCATGGTTTTTATTTATTAATATTATTATCCAACTTATTCACTGGTTTTAATTTTCAATTAATAGGACTCGTATTGTGCTTCAATAGGACAATAATTATATTCTTCTCATTAATTCACACCTGAAATAATTTAAGGATTCTTCATTTTTGATACTCTCAAAAATAATATCAGAATTGAGGTGACGTAATTTAATTTAACGATATAAATTTTATTTTAAAACAATCACATTACTAAGTGTGAAATTTTATTCTTATAAATTTGTAATGTGATGTTGTTAACATATTCTATTTATAAATTACGTGTGAACATTTGTTATTATCTCTAATTTTTAATTATAAATTATATGAAAATACTGAATAATTATATCAATCTGTATATTAAAACTAAAATGATACATGCCATACTAAAAATTTAAATTATAAAGTACTACAGTGAAAATTTTAGTATAATTTCTCAAATTACAAGAATCATATGTGAAATAACAAATGATTCTTGGAATGGACGAAAACATAAATAAGAAAATAAGGTGCGTACAAACCCTTGACTTCTTTTATTAGAAAAGAAAATGGAGTGATTTGGAAGTGTGAAGAGAATTAATAATATACTCCAATTGTTTAGTGGAGGATTTTTGGGTTTTCTATCCAATTAAGAATAGGTAGAGCACCAAACACTTCCACAACTTCACATTGGAAGCATAAATTATGTTATATTATATTTTCTTTTATAATTAAGAAATTCTTTACCAAATAACTAAAAATCTTTCAAAAAAGAATATATCACCTACAAATTTAATTTTTTTCTAAAAGAAAATATTATAATCGAACTGTTTGAATCTCGTTTTAAATATATAATTGTATTAAATATTACTGTAAAATTTTCATCAATAAATTATCTATAAGTAATAAAATTAGTCGTGAATAAATTTTTATAATAAAAATATAATAATTAAGAGAAATAGCCGCCACAAAGCATTAAAAAAATATACTAGATTGTACAAAAGAATAAAAAATTTGAGGAGGAGATCTTCTCAATGGATTTGGACGACCAAAGACGGATTGGGGACCCACCAAAAGCGGCAGCCGCGCTTTCACTTCCAAGGTCCGCGTCCACATGGGCCCCCACACCTGCTGTTCTAATGGGCTGCTTTTTCGGAACCAATTATTTTACCAAAATCAACAAATTTCAATTAATTAATTAATTAATGGTAAGTAATTAAGAAAAAGTTGATTAAGGAACTACCGAAAATCGGACGGCCGTATGCCACGTGCGATCCTCTGCTCCAATCTGTAGGATAACATACCTGGTCAACACCACTCCCGATGGGCCCCCACCTGTACATTGTGAGTGTGTGAGAGAGAGAGAGAGATCAAATGAAGAAACCACTCATCACCCTGTCTGGCGCGTGTACCTCCATCACTTTTCCGGTCTCATTTCCCCACAGCCCAACCTCTTTTTTACCTGCTCAATCCTTGTACCCATTTCTATCTATATCCCACTCGCAAGTCAAACACTCAAGGTTGTGTGGAGTTTAACACTATGGCTTATTAAATACTCTCATTTTTTAAAATTTATTGTCTAATTTTTTATGAATTTTTTTATTTTTATTAAAATATAATAAAAATATTTTAATAAAATAATAATGTAGAGGACGGTAAATAAATAAAAAAGGTATTTAAGCATATATTTACCCTTTTTTTGAAATAAAATTAATTCTTTTTTATAAAATATAATACATCTAAAAGATCACTAATTGTTCGACAGATTGTCTGACAACATTAAATTTTTTGAAGTTAGTTAGGGATTACAAAGTTGAAAAAACCGCCAGGAACGTGCACAACTAGTTAGAGTACAACAAAAAAGACATGATCTCTGTTAGATATGTTACATGAATATAATCAGATTTTTACTTTCTTTTTTGTACAAAAAATATCAATAAATTATATTTTTTTCAAACAGTCTCATATATCTCAGCGGGCAAGACAGATAGAAAATAATAGGGAATTTTTTTTTTTTGACGGTTGTGGTATTCACAATTATATTATATTTATTTTTTGTAAATTCTCACATTATTTAAATTTTTTCACTTATATATACACATATTTGTTTATTAGGACTCCTTTAAGGAGTATTGGTGTGTGTATAGGAGAATTATTGAGAAGAGATGTTGAATAAGTTATCAAGTTGTAGGGTAAGTTTTAAACACTACCTTTCTACCCTTTTATTATTATTATTATTAAAAGGGAAACTAATTTTAATGGCCCGATTTATTCATTGGAGTTTATGAGAGTGTTTAAAAAAAAGTGTAAAAAAAAAAAAGACGTCCTTCGGCAAATAGTCTGAGAAGAATTTTCTGAAAATTAAAATTTAGATATATAACTCAATATTTATACGACATATCTCGTTATCTTGTGACGAAAATGTTGAAGTTCTTAGGAAAGCAATAGACAACATTTTCGTCAACCTGACTTATTCTTCGTAAGAGTTAACAAAAAAAAACACACCATTTCCCATAAAGTTTGATAAATACACTCTTTATTATGTAATAATTTAAAAATAATAGTTTCATTATTTTTATTTACATATAAATTTTTATTTAGTACTATTCTTTTCGTGCTATATTCTAATTTATATTTATAATATTAAAAGCAATGTTATGTTCCCAAAATTTCTTTATTTAGAAGCTCCTTTATTGTTTATAAAGCATTTATTATATTTTCTATTTTTCCTCTATTATTTTATAATAAACTCTTACCTAACTCATCACCCTATTAATTATTATTGTCCCTAGTTCAAAAAATTACTCGTATTTATTATATTATATTATTTCATTTAATAAATAGTATAATAAATAATAGTATTATTCTTTAACAAGGGAATAAAAAGGTAAATTTGGGAAATAATTTTAAAAAGTGAGATAAGCATCTAATTGAACTAATTTCTTTATTTTCTTATCCTCCAACTACATTAAATAAACCCAACCACTTATTTTCTCTTTATAATAAATATAATATTTTGAAATGAACATATAATTAATAACGAAGGTTATATTTAAAATTTGATAAATAAAAAAAAAGTATTCTAGTGCATAAAAATATTTTATTATGCAATTTTTAATTTTTTATAAAAATACAGGAAAGAATATATGACTTAAGAGGCAGAAGGACCCCGAATATCTTTAGGTCAATCCATACTAGTTTTAGTGATGTGGTCGGCTGTCATGCTTGGTCAAATATATAAACACAAGTACTATTTATAGTACAATCTTTGCTGGTAATATGCTGCTGATGCAATAAACCATCCATTTTCATTTTTAAAAATTACTTTTCCCTATAAAAGAAATCCCAAGAAAGTATGTGTGTGTGTGTGTGTTTTTTTTTTGTTGAAATAATAAGGAAAGTAGCACAACAATTCATACAAAATATATAATTTTATTTTTCCCAAAATAACCTTTAACCTCTTAATTACCTTATAAGAAGTGGTTAAGGTTCCCTTCTATAGAAGCATTATCAATTTGTCTAAACCTAAAATGAAAATCATGCAACATATTTAGTTATGTAGGGATACTTTAATACGATTTATTAGAATGAAATTTTATATATGTTGTAAACCGCTGATTTAATATCTAAGTTATTCTCTAATAGAGTGTAAGAGATTATCATTTGGTTTGCTAGAAGTAGAAGAAAAGAAAAATTATGCTACAATTAGTTCATAAATTGTCAAAAATTCTATAAAAATTATACCAAAAAATGAGTTATTCGTATTTTTTTCTATGTTTCAGTTTGTCTCGCAATACTTTCACAGTTTGATATGCATCAATTTCTTAACCAATCTCAGGTTCAATAAAAACAAACCCTATAGCCAAACCAGTACAATTTGATCAACATCAATTCCTTAACTAATTTCATATCGATAGAAGCAAACCCTATGGCTAAATCAGTACACTTTGATCCACATCAATTTCTTAACTAATTTCGAGTTTGATAAAAAAACAAACTCTACAGTCAAACCAGCAGTAATAATGAAAACATTAACACGCTATAATATAATCATTTAATGTGTGTTATCATAGTTATCAAAAGTGGTATTTATTATAATAACATTAGTGAATAGTTGATGAAAAAAATTAGGGCAAATTGTGATCCAAATTAGGGCACCAAAGGGGAGAGGGTGGGTTGAAAAAAAGTGATTGAAGTATGGATTGATAAATGGTGATGAGGGTGCATGTCTTAATCAAGGGTGGCAACACCGAAATAATGCGAGGAATGTAGTTAGGCCATTTACGTTAAACAAATTCAAAGTATATTATGATGATGAAATAAAGCTCTTCCCAGCTGACTTGGTTTCAACCCCCTCTCTTATTATTTCACGTCTTTCACCCCCATAGGGACCTATCCTCTCAATTATTATTTTCTTAAAGGCCCCTCCCCTCATAAAAAAAAAAAAAATACTCATTCCATTTCAAAATATAAATAGTTTTGACCCATTAAGAAACTGGTCAAAAATATAAGTCACTTATTTAGTTTTGAAAAAAATTTATTATTTTTACTCTATTACTCATATTTAATTTATAATTTCATTGGGACTTATTTTTGTTATGACAATTTCAAGTTATAGTACTATTATAAAAAATTACATGAAATAAGAATATAACAGGTTTAACCATTAAAATTTATAGAAATTTTCAAAAATTAATTAAAAATTTAATATTTGTGTTTTGGCCAAAATGACCAACAATCATTTATATTTCCAAATTTATAATTCAGCCATGGGCAATGAAATATTTTATTATTAATAATTATTTTTCCCCATTTGACTGTGATCAAACATATAATCTTTAAAACATACCCTTTACATCTCAAATTATAATTACTTTAGCACATTTCACACATATTAAGAAACAATCACTTGATAAATGACCCCCATACATTTTAGTGGTACTTCCTTTCTTACTCTTAGTTAATTCAAATTATTTTACTACATCGATATTAGTTATCTTATCCCATCTTGCTGTTGTTTTTAACAAAAAGTAATTATAATTTAAGTATATTACACACAGACTATATTAAGAATAATATCTATAATTTATCTAAAGTTTTGAAAGGATTTATATTTTAATATTAAAGGTGCACATACTTTAAATTTTTAAAGAACAGAATTACAATAATATGAAGAGTAAAACTCGACCGAAACAATTTTATTAAAAAATTTTAATCGTTTTGAGAAGTAGACGCACTCCTCGCTTCCATACTTCTGCGACGGTCATTATAATTCGAAATGGAGGTAGTAATGAGCAAAATAAAAACTTTTTGTTTATTTAATTATTTTTTGCACGTATAGAGTAGTACTAAAAAGGAAAAGGAAAAATTCTTTTATGGTCCATCAAAAATTAATGGCTACTCTTTTGGCCATATTTTATTTCTTCAAAGATACATACAGCCACACATACGTACTATATCTTTTTTTAATTTTTGCATACGTCTCCCTCCTCCACACACACTCACACACACTGCGGTTCTTGAAAGCAAAAACTAGCACTCTAAAAAGGAGGCAGCCAACCCCCCCAACACGTGGCACCCTCTCCGTTAATCTCCTCCCCTCTCCCTCCCGTCAAACTAGTACTCCTTATGTCTGGGCCGGCAGTGTCCGTACGATTTGGACCACACGTGAATTAACTGTACCGTAATTCTCTGATCACCGCCACCTCCCCACCTTACCGGATGTTCTTTCTCCGGTCATCTTCTCCGGCGATCCGGCGAGGATGATACCCATACCCAAAGCAGTTCTGTATAGTTGTATTGTAACTATTCTTACTAAAAAGATAACGTAATTAATTCAGAAACAAGTGCATGGGAGAAAATTTAATGAAGTTCCATTATCATATGAGAATTTAGATCTCTAAAACAACAGCATGAAATAGGATACATTTCTTTTTTTCTGTTGCAAAAAAAACAAAGGTAAAAAAAACAAACAGATTAGTTTTACTGTATTCACATCGCCCACCGGTGATTTAACTGAGGATCACCGGGAAGTTTCTCACTTCACTCTCCGCCGTCCGCCCGCTATGTTGACCTGACCTACAACCTGTTTTTCTCTTTTTCTGTTTTCCTACAAAGATTTCCTTTTTCCTGATAAAAAGGAACAAAGGGATTTGGGAATTAAAATCGAAATGAACAACCAATCGGAGAGGGACATCCGATCCGCCGCCCGTCCAACCTGAATCATCATGCGTTGTCCGGGGGTGGGGGGAAGTTAAGATCGAGATTGAGGTTCAGCTCTTGGTTATTGATCTCCTTGTTAGTGTCCTGTTGTTTGAGATCGCACCGGTTGAGGTCGAGGACGACGGAGGATGAGTCGGACTCGCTCTGTACACCATTGGTTCCGGCACCAGCAACCCCGAGGAAATCCAGAGCCACCGTGACCCGCTGAGGATAAAGGACATGATGGTGGCGGTGGTGGGCGGGTTCAGATTTCACTGTACCATGACGCGAGAGAGCGTCGAAGTATAATGCCGCAGCCTGGTTCGCCGGCGGCTGCATGACACCAGCAACCCGACCCGCAAGTGGGGACACCCGGAATTGCTGCTGTTGTTGGTTATGAAAGGGGAACCTCATGGCCACAGCACCGCCGAGGCTGAGATCCAACGGCGAGGGAGAGGAATCGGCGACGACCACCGCCGGCGAGAAGGCCTCACGGCTGGATGACTCAACCGTGCTGCTTTGGCTAGGACTCCCATTAGTATTAGTATTGTTGTTGTTATTATTGTTAATATTACAATTACTGTTAACTTTATTCACAAAATTGGCATCCTTGATGTTATTGGCGGCCGCCGTAGATAGCCTCAACATGCTGCCCTGATGGTGATGCTGGGGCATCAGATTCTCAACACCACCCTCCTCCTCCACGGCCGGGAAGTTGGTCTTGGCTTTAGCACCGCGAAACTCCCTGGCGGCGGCGTCGTAAGCGCGTGCGGCCTCCTCGGCGGTATCGAATGTCCCGAGCCAAACACGGCTCTTCTTACCAGGATCCCTGATCTCGGCAGCGTACCTCCCCCATGGCCTCTTCCTGACCCCACGAAAATGCACCTCCTTGGACATCCCATTATTCCCCCTAGTCGCCGCAGCAGCAGCAGCAGCAGAGCCAGCAGCCGTCGGCGCCGTACCAGCCGCCGCCTTCTCTCTCGGCGCCATGTTAAAAAAACGACACAAAAATAGATATGTAATCTTTTTTTAGACGGGGATGCCGCCTTGTTCCGCCACTTCTTTTGGGGTGGTTGTTTTTGGGGCAGAGAAAATGACTTTATTTTAGGGTGGGGGGAGATGGGAAATGGGGGGTATGGAGAAAAGAAAGGCAGTTTTGCGTTGTTTATATAGGGGGGTAGGGCGGGGGCCGTGGGGTAGAGTCAAGGGGAGATTTGACTGCGGAGGGGGAGAGCCGCCCTGAGAGCGGAAATGAAGGGTGGGATCGAATGGATTACGTGGCACGTGGGTTTTGTTGGCGGCAACGTACCACATTATTTATTTTATTTTTGTGTTTCTCTAGTAAATATATAATTATGCCCTCATATTTTATACGTGTGGAGTATAAAAGCAATGGATGCGTAAGAGGCCCAGGGATATGCATGGAATCTCGCTTCTTCTCCGTTTTTTCTTTTCTATTCTTTTTTTTTTTCCCATCATATTAACAATAATTACTTATTTAAATATAAAATTACAAAGAAGAAGATCCTTAAACTTATAAAAAAAAATTTTAACTTACATAACTCGATTTCAAAACCTACTAATTTTAACTATGAAGTATTAATCACTGTGTTATAACTCTTTTATCATAATTAATTCGCATTTCACTCAAAATAAACCTTTGAGAAATAAAATTTTTCAATATTTTACTTTAAGGATTACTAAATTTTCTTTTTTATGAATATTTTCGGACAAATGTTGATGGAGAACCATGTCATTGTCGATTACTATTTCTGGAAATGTTACTTCATCATTTCGGATATATATACGTATACATTCATAATTTTTCTATTTTACAAAATATATTTATCCCGAGATTAAAGAAAAATATATGTCCCTTTTTTTTTTTTTTTTTTTTGCAATGAACTAGAGTTTAATTATTAGTAGACTAAATATTACATTGCATTTGAATAAATCCTAAATTTCATTACTACACTTAAGTACAAACTTTCTTAAATACCATTCAGCATCATTAGTGTAATAATTGAAAGACTTGTATATAAGTTAGAATCTTATAAACGACTAAACATTAGGGTTAATCATTTTGTGCTAGTAAGTACGAAATCTGAAAGTTTTTTTTATCAGTTTATAAGGTTGAGATGTTACAAATAGGTATCAAAACAGACCATGATTTTCAAGTTAGGTGTTGTTTAGGGGGAGAAGTGGCAGGAGTCACCTCTAGAGTTCCATTTCAGGAGAAATTGGATCATAAGTGCTCGCTTGTTGAGCTTTATAATGATGTTTTCCTATAAGTTCTTGCTTGTTCAGTTTTACAATAACGCAAATATCCAAAGGGGGGAGAATATGAAATCCCATCCTACATTGTTAGTATAGTGAATGAGTGACTTGTATATAAGTTTCAATTTCATAAGTTACTAATAACTCGACTTAATCATTTTGGGTTAGCGATGACGAAATCAAAAAGTTATTGGGCTATTTTATGAGATTGAGATGTTAAAAACTTGATTAGGGTTACTAGTGAAAGTAAATGAGATATAGCTAGGGTTTGTACGTGTAGTTTTATATGGTTTTGCAAGGTTTCTTTTTTAAATAGAAATGAGTTTTAATATCTTTATCTCTTTTAAAATTGGAAAATAGGCATAGACTATGGGTAAATAAATATAATTGTGGATACGTATCTTATCTGAAGAAATAAATTTGTCAAAATTAATTATGAAAATACTCGATTTGAGGTTAGAGTCAACGTAGGATAACTTAAATTGGCGCTACGCATATATAATTCAAAGTTTAATTTTGTCGGTAACTCATAATAGAAATATTCGGCTGCACGTCAAGGGTGACTTCAACCAACTTAAATGCAGATACTCGTACGTATCTTGTCTGAACTTAATTTTGTCAAGAAATCAAATAGATCAAAGCATATAGTTGACGTAGTATAATGTATCTATTCATACGTATGTTGTTAAAAGTTGAATTTTGTTCGTAACTCATAATAGAAATATTCGATTCCAGGTCAGAGTTAACTTCAACTAACTTAAATGTAGATACGCATATATATTTTCCCCGAAGTTCAATTTTGTCAAAGCTCAAATAGGTCAGAGCGTGGAGTTGACTTAGGATAATGTGGTAATGTATACGTATGTCGCTTAAAGTTTAATTTTGTCTGTAACTCATAATAGAAATATTCGATTACAGGTCAGAGTCAGCTTCAACTAACTTAAATATAGATATGCATATGTATCTTGTCTGAAACTTAATTTTTTCCAAAACTTATAACAGGTCAGAGTGTCAGGTAAGATTTCATTATATTGTAAGAATTTTAACTTTCTCAGCGAATTATAAGGATTTCAACAAACCTTTTTTACTTGTATTTTATAAAATAAGATGCATGAGGTAGTTCATCTTTTAGATTGTTCAATTGATATATGAAGTAGTTAAAGATAAAATGATCAAAAAATATTATGCCAGTGATTTAGATACTTTTATTTTTATTGTTGCACAGTGTATTAAATGTTGTTAGGGATTTTAATATAAATGTTTTATGAATATTAACATATAACAACTTTTTCATTTATGATCTTGGGTGATCAAATGGAGTCCGATTTTGATGAAACTTTGGATTTAGGTTCCTCTCAACTAGCTCTACACATGTACCGATTTAGATTTTTCGATCAGCTATCTTTTGGTGAGATCCTTCTAAACCCACTTTGTGTTATTATTGTAGTTTTAGAAGAGTATTGTTACTTATTGTTGTTCCATCTTTGATGATGATGCATTATTGTTGTGTATCCACCTATTGGTGATGACTTGGTAACCTTTATTGATATAGTGGAGATTGATCGGACAAGATCCTGTGGTTTATCCCTTTTTGGGTTTTCCACGTAAAATTGTGTTGTCTCATTTATTTTTTTTCCATTAATTTATTGGTTGCTTAGCTCGTTTGAATTCTCTATTTATTGGCAATCGTTATTGGAAAGCAAAGAATATCCTGCTAGGTAATTGTTTGCTTTTGCTGTGCTAGATTGACTGTACCTTTTCTACCCCAACAAGTGGTATCAGAGCTTGGTTGCTAGTTGTTTACACCAATAAATGAAAGAGTCCACTTTGGGTATTATGATTAAATTGACCTCGTCTAATTATTATATATGGAAGTCGAGGATAGAAGATTGTTGTATTGCAAATATATGTTTGATCCTGTTCAAGGTAACGAAGGAAGGCCAGATGAAATTACTGATAAAAAGTGGGCTGATATGTATCGGAAGACTGTTGGCAATATCAGATAGTGGATTGATCAAACAGTGTTTCATCATTTTTTGACAGAGACAAGAGCTAATGTACTCTGGCACAAAATTCAGAATATGTATTAGAAGAAGACTGGTATCAATAAGTCATCCGTTATGAAACAGATTACCAGACTGAGGTATAAAGATGGTGCTGGCATGAATGAGCACTTGAGCACATTTTAGTGTTTGTTGAACTAGACAATGACACTAGGGTTAAAGTTGGATGATGAGGTGCAAGACTTGTTGTTCAGTTCATTTCCAGACAGTCGGGACACCTTGGTAATGTCAATCAAAAATTTAACCCAAGATGGTATTTTGACTTTGGCACAAGTCAAGGAATCACTGATAAATGAAGAGATTAGAAGAAAAGAACAGAGCATTGAAACAGACTGACAGGCTCTTGTGACAGAAAAGTCTAGCAGAAAAATGAGAGCAAAAGTAAGGGCTGTATAGTAGAAATGGCAAGCCCAGGGGTCGATCAAAGTCGAAAAAAGACATTGAGCGCTACTATTGTAAGAGAATGAAACAGTAGAAGAAAGACTGTAAAGTGCTCAAGAGACACCAAACGACGGAAAAAAGGAAATGTAATAAACAAGAATCCAGTAATGATGAAGAAACTATAGGTGTGGCTACTACCGGTGATGATTTGATGGTGCTCTGTAATAATGTTATGGTCAATGCTGCAACCCATGACATGTGACGCCTCATTGACACTTCTTTACCACTTACACTTCTGAAAACTTTGGTGGTGTAAAAATGGGAAATCAAGCCTCATGTGATGTTGTTGGCATGAGAGATATATCATTGGTGACAAATACCAATTGTATTTTTGTCTTGAAGAATGTGAGACATGTCCCTAATATGCGTCTCAACCTTGTTTCCATTAGCAAGCTTGATGATGATAGTTATCATAGCATTGAAGGTGACGACCAATGGATAGTTACCAAAGTGAGCCTTATCAATGCTAGAGGGAATAAATTGAATTCCAAATATGTGATGAATGAAAAGTTACAGAATGGAGAAGTGAATGTCACTCATGATTCCTTCATTGATCTCTGGCATATAAGGCTTGGACATACAAGTTCCAAGGGACTCCATATGCTTAGCAAAAAGAGAATTCTCCCCTAGGTGAAAGGTACTTCTCTCAAACCTTGTGTTGATTGTATTTATGGCAAACAACATAGGGTTTCCTTTCCGAGTTTCCTTTCATAGTTCTCACTCATCTAGAAAGTCCAGTCTTCTGTAGTTAGTTAATACATATGTATGTTAAATGAAAGATAGGTCAATTGGTTGTGCGTTTTACTTTGTTACTTTCATTGATGATTTCTTTGAAATCTAAAGATCATGAACTATATGTGTTAAAAAAACTTTCACCAAAGAGTTGAAAGAGAGACTAAAAAGAAATTGAAGTGTATTCCAGCAGATAATGGTGGTGAATACAGGGGTCCATTTGAGATGTATTGTATGGATCATGACATTAGACTTCATAAGAGCGTTCCAAAAACTCCACAGCAATGAATAGAACCATTACTGAAATCACTTAGATAGCAGTTGATTTAAACGACCTATCTCCTTCAAATCCATTGGGTGGTGATCTTCCACAGATAGTTTGGACAGGGAAAAATTGTCTCCTTTAAGCATTTGCGAGTCTTTGATTGTCGTGCCTATGTTCATATTCCAAAAGATGAAAGATCAAAACTTGATGAAAAATCCAAGAAATGTGTATTTTTGGGGTATGGCAATAATGATTTTGGGTACAGACTGTGAAATCTTGTTGAGAAAAAAGTTAAAAACATATATGTGATTTATTGAATATATTATTGGTAAGGATGAAAGCTCAAATTCTTCACACGTGCTTCTTTCTAACATAGATTAAGTTTCTCCACAATCAGATAATTCTCCTGAAGGGGGAGTTGAGACAGAGAAAGATGATGAGTTTGATGATGATGATATTCCTCCTCATGAGACAGAGTCACCACCAGTTCCATCACCTTCTATTGTGGTTAAAAAACCTTCTACCAGGTATGATCCTCATGAGTTTGTGTTACTTATTGATGGGGGAGAACCTAAGTTTTATGCAAAGGCTATTGAACATGAGGATAAGAATAAATGGTTACCAGCCATGCAAAAGGAAATCAAATCCTTACACGAGAACAACACTTATGGCCTTGTGAAATTGCTTAAGGGTAAAAAAGCACTCAAGAACAAGTGTGTGTTCAGACTGAAGATAAGTGAGAATAGCTCACAACTAATGTACAAAGTTAGATTGATTATGAAGGGATTCAATCAGCGAAAGGTTTTGATGAGATATTTTCTCAAGTTGTTAGAATGTCTTCGATCTGAGTTGTCCTTGGTATAACAGCTAACTTGAACCTTGATATTGAACAATTTGATGTGAAGACAATCTTCCTACATAGTGATTTGGAGGAAGAGATTTACATGGAGCAGCCAGATAGGTTCAAGAAGAAAGGAAAAGATAATATTGTATGTCGTCTCAACAAGAGTTTGTATGGGTTGAAGTAGGATCTGAGACAGTGATACACGAAATTTGATGCTTTTATGATTGGGCAAGAATATCAAATGACTACATCTGAACACTGTGTGTTTGTGAAGAAATTCTCTGATGGTGATTTCATTGTTCTCTTACTTTATGTTGATGACATGTTAATTGTTGACTGTAATACTGCCAAAATTGCCAGGTCAAAGAAAAAGTTTAACAAATTCTTTGCATTGAAGGATTTGTGCCAATTATGTGCATGTTCCATTATCCTCTCGTCCCATGATATATATATATATACATCTTTTCGCTCGACAACCCTTATATTTTATTTTATCTTTTGGAATTTTATAATGTTAATAATATATATTTTAAAAAGTATAAATTTCATATTGTGAAGAATTTTTTATTTGGCCGAAATGCCTTTTTGGTCCCTTATAATTGGCATTGTCTCACTTTTGGTCCCTTATAACTTTACGGTAGCCTTTTTAGTCTCCAATCTTTAATTTATTAGGTGTTTCGGTCCCTCTTAACGGAATTTGTTGTAAACTAACGGTTTGACTAAAAATTCTAACTTTGACCGTCCAAAACCCTAATATTGACCCAACCATAGTTAGTTAACTCATTCTAAGGGACCAAAAGTGATCGGAGGGCCAATCATAAGGGACTAAAAAAGTATTTTGGTAATTGAATTTTGGTTATGTTTTTATAAATGAAAGCCTATTTTGCGCCCGCTATTTTGTTATTTCGCTCCCCTTTTATACCCAAATTATCCCTGACAAATTAAGAAATATCAACTATAATATTTAAATATAAAAATATATTAAATTACCTAAAGACCCTTAATCAATTTACTAAAAATACCAAAAAAAAATTTATTTATAATTCCGCTCATCTATGCTACTTTAATCATAATTTTTATAAATTTTTGGTAAATTAAAAAGAGACTTATAAATTTTTTTGTAAATTAATTAAGGGCAATTAGGTAATAATAGGAGGGGCAGAAGATAAACATTAAGGGGGTGAGAAATAATAATAAAGGGGGCGATACTTAACAAATTAAAGGATTTTTTTTGGAAAAAGGGGGCGTCCAATAACAAAAAGGGGAACGCAATATAACACTACCCTTTTTATAATTATTTCAACCCGGATTGACCCGTTTCGAGCTGGATCGGTCCATTTTGAATTGGGTCAACCCGTTTCGTAAATTCTGAATCTGGATTGCTATTTGTATCATGAATTTGCTATTTGTATCACAAAAAAAAATAAAAATAATAATAAAATGACCAAAATGCCCTTATGAACAAAAATGAGTAGAAAATACTAAGTACGGTGTAAAAATGCAGCAAAATTGCGTTTCTACCATAGCCACAAACGCAAGGAAAAACGTTTTTTACAGGTAAAAATTAAGTAAAACGACGTTTTTGATGCTTAAAAATGTCAAAACAGTAATTTTTTAACCACATAAAACGCAACAAAATTACGTTTTTGACACTGAAAAAACGCAAATTCTGTGCGTTTCAGCCACGGATGAAACGCCAAAAACCGGCGTTTCCGCCGCGGCTCGCTCGCCGATTTGGGGCGTTTTAGACAAAAAAAAAACATAAAACCCCCAAATCGGCAGCAGCTTCATTAGGGCAATTTTTTTCTCAAAAAAACAGTCCAAAAAACGCAAAAAGGGATAGATTTTGCCGGCCAAAAACGCAAATCATGGACGGAGGAGATGGCGAACAATCACGAAGGCACGGAGCGGGCAAAGGTCCACTGATAAACAGGGTAAAAATCGTTTTCAATTTGAGTTTTTTCAGCATTTTTTCAGATTTTTTTGGGGCAGATCTGCTGTTTTCGGGTCTGAAAACGCCGTCTGCCGGCGTTTTCAGACCCGAAAATGCCGATTGATGGCGTTTTGGATACCCAAAACGCCATCGGCCGGCGTTTTGGGTATCCAAACCGCCGGCGTCGGCTTTTTGGGTATCCAAAACGCCATCGGCCGGCGTTTTGGATATCCAAACCGCCGGCGTCGGCGTTTTGGATATCCAAACCGCCGGCCGTCGGCTTTTTGGGTATCCAAAACGCCGTCAATCGGCATTTTGGATACCCAAAACGCCGGCCGCTGGCGTTTTGGTGTGCTCAAAACACCGGCCGCCGGCGTTTTGGATATTGAACA
Source organism: Knoxia roxburghii (assembly GCA_030378225.1). NCBI lineage: Eukaryota > Viridiplantae > Streptophyta > Magnoliopsida > Gentianales > Rubiaceae > Knoxia > Knoxia roxburghii. Next base: position 41,144,863 of record CM059420.1, on the reverse strand, counting down.
CCACCCCCACCCATATTTTGATGTAAATATCGTATGTTACAATATAATTGCTTCGTTTTATTTAGTTATCTATTTATTTATGCAATTATTCGTTTATTTATTTAGGGTGGAGCTAAGTTAAAGCCACGAGGCGAAAGACAGGCTCCCACAGCTTCTGCTAGGAGGCAGAAGGTGCCAGTTATTAGGGGAGGTGGTGGTAGACGGGGAGGTGGTGGTAGACGGGGAGGCGGGATTGTTATATCCGAGGGAGGACAGGGAGGTCGTGACTCCTCATTTCAGTTAAGGGATGAGTATTACGATACTACTGATTCCGATGACACTGATTCGAGCGAGGAGGAGCAGTTTGGCCATGAGGAGGAGTTTGGGCATCCCCATGAGCAGTCACGGCAGGGGGACGCTAGTGGGAGTGGACGGCCACTAGGGGACCAGGGTGAGGGGGATACCTACGGAGGTGACCCTTCTCACCCACATGCTGAGAGGACGATCCGGTATAGGAATCCGGACCACGGACAGTTCGAGGAGGTGGATCCTGCTGCAGGTACGCGTTTTAATTTAATTGTATTATTATTTTTAATAAATAATTTATTTATTTTAATTGTTCATAAGACGAGAATTTGGTATTGCTTGACTTATATTAAAGTTGTGCATTTTTTATGTAGTTCAGTAATTATTCTAATTCCTATACGTATTTTCTTTACTTATGTATGTTTCTCTTTATTTTTTTTAATTATGTGTACTTATTTTTAATTAGCTTTATTTAATTACGTGTATTGTTTAAGTTTTACAATTAATTTACTTATATATTTTTATATGTATATGTTGTCGATATAGTTCCCCCTAGGAAGCGCGCGCGGGAGGATCGTAGTTGGATAGTTACAGGGCCCATTGAGGGGGACCCTATAGATGATAGCCTTATCCCTAGCTTTTTAGGGCATGTGGTATCTAGATATTGGCAGGAGGGGTGCCTACTAGATACCACATTAGAGTCCACAATAGAGGTAGCATGTACGACCTTTTTGAGAGGTGGATCGGCTCGATGACGGTCGAGGGTGCGCAGATATTGAGCGGGACAGGCCTTGGACACCTGCCCCGCATTATGCACCGTAGCATTAATGAGCCTCTCATCAATGCATTTTTGGAGAGGTGGCAGCCGGATACGAATTCGTTCCACCTCCCATTCGGAGAGATGACCATCCTCCTACACGATGTGTGGGAGATTTTGAGGATTCTGGTCGATGGTCGACTCATCACCGAGGTGACACCGTCGTCTACCGTACTGTCATGGTCGAGAGGATTGCTAGAGATTCCTCCTGAGGAGCGGATAGACGGGGAGCTGTATAGGAATGGCGGATTTTCTACGCAGCGGGTGATCGAGCGGTGTTTGCAGCGGGCCAGGGATGATTCGGACGTTGCTGTTTTAGTATGGAGCCTTATTGGGACTTGTCTGTTTACAGACAAAAGTTCCAATAAGTTTATGCCAGCCCCTGTTGTACAGGTTAGGAATGGGCTGGATCAGATTGGCCAGGAGGCATGGGGTACCGCGACACTCGCGTACTTGTATTACCATCTAGGGTGCGCGAGTCGTCACGGGACGCAGGCAGTCGCTGGATGCATGACTCTATTACAGTCATGGATCTACGAGCACTTTCCGGATTTCAGACCCCACCCTCTGCCCCTTCCATTGCACGCCGCTCAGCCAAGTGCAGCGAGGTGGGCCATCGACCACCATCGGGCCACAGAGCAGCGATTGGCAGCCATACGACTTGCGCTGGACGAGATGACAGCCGACATGGTTAGTAAATAGTTATAAATGTCTTCAAATATATTTTGATTTAATATATTTTATATATTTTATTATTCACAATCATTAACTACTTTTCAAAGGTTACTTGGATGCCTTACGGACGGGACGCCGTTTCGCGGACGCCGAGGACCCTGTACCGTGGACTTATTGCGTACAGGGACTACATCGAGCCGTACATGCCAGACCGATGCGTCCGCCAGCTTGGGTATGTACAGTGGATTCCCTCGCGCTTCATCCGTCCGGGCCGGGACACCTACCGCGGATACTCAGGGAGATCATACGTGGTACGACACGCCGTTGAGTATGCAGAGTCTGCGTGGGAGGAGTTCGGCACGTCTTCCATGGGTATTTCCCTAGCTAGCCGACAGCGAACAGGTGGCGCTGTTCCTCGGAGTGCTGCGGTCGACGGCTATTTAGGTTGGTTTCGTCCCAGATCACGTCCGCGCGTACTTCCCCCGGATCCCCAGGCTGCTATAGAGCCTCCTCGACCACGGCGCGCCGCCTCAGAGTTTGTAAGTATTCATATTAATTAATGTAATATATTTTATATGTTAAATTATGTTCAGAGGAATCTAATATATTGTTTATATATTTGCAGTGGATGAGTCAGTATGGTCAGCTACATCATGCATTATTAGATGTAGTGCGGGAGAGCGTTCCTGATTTGTACGATCAGTTCGCACCTCGTACTGCAGATCTAGAGGATGAGTTCGACCGTTCCATATGATCTTTGGATTGTACTATTTTTGTATACATTATCCGAATATTGTATTATTATTTCGCTGATTATAGTTTATTGTATTCTTCATATATATGTTGTATTTTTATACGTATATTTCTCCAAAACCCAAAATAAATAGTGGTAAACACAAGATAATAATAATAAAACATATGTCACATGGCAATAAACGTCCTATCCATCACGGAGTGCATTCCAAGCATTAAATCTAGCTTCTAAATTTTGTGGCCACTCACCTACACTTCCAGCATGACGCTGATGGTGCCAAACGAAGCTCAGCGGCGGGATAGGGCAGTCATCGACCACATCTACGCGTACATAATGATTCCCATTCACAAGGGCAAGCGCTATAACCCTTTCCGGTTGGGTGTCGCCAGTAGAGCAATACAAAGGTAGTACAGAATAATTTCCATCTGAACGAGTACGGTCAAACTGTATTACCAGTGCATTTGCATAAGTGGCGAGAGGGAACAAATCCGTAGGTGTAGCCATCCAATGCTGCTCACCACAATCAGTGCCTTCGAAATTTATTCGCCTAAGTACCATGGCCACAAAATCACCATCGGCCGGACGCAACTCCAATGCTTCGAATACACCCCTATACCTGTCCGGGTGGCTCGTAATCTCTCCACTCAATGACCTGCGAGCTAACCTCCAATATTTCTCGTGGCCAAAAAGGTACGTAGAAATTACTCGGAAACCACAATGGCCATCCCCATCTACATCTGACCACCCTGTACAATAAGGCTGAAAAAATGCTGGCACACACTGAATGTCTCCACCAGACCCTGTTAAGTAATTATGTTACATTAAATAAACAAACCTTCATCATTTATTTACTTAATTGACTAAATTAAAGGGCTTATTTACATGTCTTTAATGGAGACTCACCATCAAAACCTGTATGAATGCGGTGTGATCTACCTGTTGATCGACCAGATGACCCTGAACGGCACCTGCCACGCCGGCCACGTGTCGCTCTTTCTCGTGAGCTCCACTCGCGCATAACAGAATGATGTAATCTATTTGGTGGTCGCCCCCTTTGGGGTTCCGACAAACCTGGCTCTCCAACACTGGCCATGTCAGGGTACATCTGCTCTACGTACGCCCTATTCAACAGCCGGGCCAAAAAAGACGGACTGGTAGATACGGTGGGGACTACTTCCTCGTTGAAATACCTTAACAAACAAATATATCAACTCCAAATATTTCTTCAAAAAAAAATTTGTCAATTCAATTGCATAATATTAAAGTTCATAATTGAAAACTGCACCTGATGTCCTCATCAATGTAATTCGCATCACCATGTGATGGCACAATGGTCAGCCTCTTCCAAAACTCATGCACGTGTGGAAGTAAGGGATATTCAGGCAATGACTGTGCCTTGAATATGTCGCACGCACAGGGAATCCCACGTGTCACCTTGGGCACACATCCACATCGCTCAAGTACAAGGCCTCCCAACTTATCCTTCCGCCGAACTTCTTTCCTAACCAACTTCAAACAATGGTGTGACACGTACTTGTTCAAATAACAGTATGGATATCCCTGCATACTTGTTTGAGTCGTGGAGATGGAAGCCTCAAGAGAGCCTCTATAATAATGTCAATTAAAAATAAAATTAATTGAAACATCCAAATAAATAGAAGCATACCAAAAATGAAATTCTAAGACATTAAATAACATCTGTTATAAACAATTAAATAAGTAAACTAACCCGATGTGAGGGTACAAGTGGCTGAGGTGAGAGTCAATCTTTGTGAACAAAGTGTCAAGGGAATTGGTGGAAGAATTAAGCCAATCTTTCATAGCAGCATGCGAAGCCTCTACTCTGTTAGTGGAAGTATTACCAAAGTGGAGAAATTGATTGGTCCAGGCTCGAACAAATTTCTCCTTGTGAATGAGCCATGTAGTCTCTAGATATTCAACAGCCAACGGCTCAAGGAGAGTGTACTTAACCTTGAAATTCTGCAATAAACGATTAAATTCCTCTACTGTCGGAGCCTTAATGATTTTCTTCCACCAGTTGTCATGAATATCACATGCTAAATTTTTGTTCCTCCTCCCAACATTTTTTTCCAACCACGCGTTCACATCACGCCCAATATGCCACAAACATAACAAGTGATGTGAAGCGGGAAAATGATCCTTAATCGGCTGTAACAAGCCCAACTCCCTATCTGTCACAATCACACTAGGTGACAAACTTGCCGGCAGCAAAAATCTCAAGTTCCTCATAACCCAGTCATATGTATCCTGTTTCTCATTCCTGACAATAGCAAATGCAATATTGAAATTCTTATTTGTAGGAGTCATACCTACCATCTCGACGACAGGCATTTGGTACTTGTTCGTCTTGTAGGTAGAATCAATCCCAACCACCCAATACCATCTGTTGAACATCTGAATTGATGTTGGATGTGCAAAGAAGACATGTGTGATCTCATCAGTGTTCGCATCCTTCAGAATCTTCAGATAGTACTGCTTCTCCTCAGCCAAATGAATAAATTGCTGCCCAATATTCCTACCTTCCAATCCGGCGGTCTTCATCTCTCCTTTCAAATTGTACACAGATTTGATTGGTACCTGGGAATCGGGAAACTGTTTATTAACAGCTTCCCAAACACACTTTGGCTTAACATTCGAACGCAGCATAAATTCAGCAACAGCCTTTGAATCCTTTGTAAAATGGCTCAACTGTCTGTGACCATATGGATGCATTATACCTGTAAATCACATGTAATTATAATAACAATTAATACATACAACACATCAATCAACTTAATTAATATTATGCGCAAATAATGAAATACCAGTGTGATTGTGAGTTGACGCTGCTCCTGGGTTTGTATAAACCTTGTGCCGTCCCAAATCAATCCGCTTACAAGTCAACCTAAAGGGGCAATTAGTGCCGCTCCTTCTTGTATTCTTTCGTCTAGTTGGGAGAGGGGCTTTGGCAGGATCTCTCCATCGCTTGCACGAGAAGTAGTACGTCGCAAATCCTTGGTTACCTCCCCTCTTTGTAATTACAAACTTCAGCCTCTTAGCTATTTTCTGGCAATATTTCAAAGCCTTGCCAATTGTTCGAAACTCTCTGTCAATCTTGAAATATCCACTCAAATCTGCGCCAGGTTCAAGTTCCACCGGCTCCCCATGAGTATTATCCGCCTCATTGTCATCTACATCCTCATCTTCATCGTCATCCTCCTCTTCATTCTCCGCCTCCTCATCATCATCATACAACTCATCCTCATCGTAATCATCATTGTCAGCCTGTAGGTGAATACACAGATTAATTAAAATTACAGCACAGTTATGGTTCTTGCAATCAAAAAACGCAACAGTTTGAAGTTTCATCCAACATGAAACGCACCATTTTTGCAGATAAAAACGCTACAAATGTGCGTTTTTATCTGCAAAAACGCAAAAATGGTGCGTTTCATGCAGTAAAAAACGCACCCAGATGTGGTTTTCAGCAACCTAAAACGCAGAACTTTTTATATAATGCATGTCAAAAACGCAGCTCTTTTTATATAATTCATGTCAAAAAACGCAACACTTTTTATATAATGCATGTCAAAAACGCAACACTTTTTATATAATGCATGTCAAAAACGCAACACTTTTTATATAATGCATGTCAGAAACACTAAAAAGCGACTTTTTCTACACTCAGAAACGCTAAAAAGGGACGTTTGACCGCTTCCTAAACGTCATTTTAGCGTGTTTCGACATACAATAGTTTTAAAAAAACTTATATAACTTTAAGGTACGAAAACTTACCATATCGTGATGATTCGCTTTCTAAATATTCTTTCGCCGTCAACTGAATGATCCAACAATGTTTTTAAGTTAAGAATTTATCTGGATTTGATAGGATAGTTGTTGTGTATGAGTTTTTCATCCAATTCACATGAATGTATGTAAACGTTTTTTAACTTCTGTACATGTCAAAAACGCAACATTTTAACGAGCGAACCATGGTGGAAACTTCACATTTTGACGTTTATTGGTGTAAAAAACGCAATATTTTAACGAGTGAACCATGGTAGAAACATCACATTTCTGCGTTTTTTACATGCAAAAACACACGCATTTGGCGATTTTGCCATACAAAAACGCACTAAATTGGCGTTTTTTACATATAAAAACGCAATTTAGGGTAAATTTTTATGTCCAAAACGTTTTTGCATTGCGTTTTTTTGAGATTAAAACGCAATTTTCGCCCCTTTTTTTGACATAAAATCTGTCAATTTATTAATTTTTTTGTTCATAAGGGCATTTTGGTCATTTTATTATTTTTTTTATTTTTTTTGTGATACAAATAGCAAATTCATGATACAAATAGCAAGTCCCAATTTTGAATTTTTATTATTTCAATGCAAAATTATTTTTTACATCTATTTTTATAATTACGAAAACCTGTTTCAACCCAGGTTAACACGTTTCGAGCTGGGTCGACCCGCTTTGAATTGGGTCGATCTGTTCAATAAATTTTGAATTTTTATCATTTCAATGTAAAATTATTTTTACATGCGTTTTTATATGGCTCATTTTGAAACCGTTTTGAATTGGATTGACCCAGTTCAAAACGGGCCACCCCATCTCAAAACGGGTCGATCCGGTTCAAAGTAGGTTTATGTTATTATAAAAATGCATATAAAAAATAATTTTGCATTGAAATGATGAAAAATCAAAATCTATAAAACGGGTTGGCCAAGTTCGAAACAAGTCGACTCAGCTCGTAAATTTCGAATTTTCATCAATTCAATGCAAAATTATTTTTTACATCTATTTTTATAACCACGAAAACCTATTTCAATCAGGATTGAAACATTTCGTACTAGGTCGATTCATTTTGAACTGAGTCAATCCATTTCATAAATTTTATATTTTTATCATTTAAATGCAAAATTATTTTTTCTAATCTATAAACACAAAACAGAAGAAGTGCAAGGATAGCAGTGATGTTATTCCGTATCGGACAAATAACGTGCGAGTTGATAAAAGGATTTATACTTCTAGTACTACTACCTCTATTTCATCATAAAAAATATTTTTTACTTTTAGAAATTTTGTTTTCAATTTTATAACTTTAATGATATTTATTAAAAGAATATAATGTAAGATTGCTGATATAACTTTAATTATATTTATTAAAAGAATATAATGTAAGATTGCTGAAATTTTACCAATAATTAAGGTTGATTCAGCAGCTTTAAAAGTTTAATGAATGCATTTTAATTGTACGATAAATTTCTTTTATGATGGAATAGCGATAATATTTAAAAAATTCAAGGAGTGTAGTCGAGGGAGAAGCAGTTATTTTCCATCAAAGGTCGAATATTCTTTTGGTATGGGATATTTTTAAAATTTAAAATTAATTATCTCATTTAATAAGAGGTCTGTAATTCATTAAAAGAATAACTATTACTGTATTCTAAATATTATGTAATAAGAAAAAAATTAAACAATAAATTTCAAATTAATTGATAATTAAAAAAAACTGAATTTTATCATTTAACATTATTTATAATAGTATTAATTTGTGAACCAATATCTTACATTGACATAATATGAGAAACATCATCACCGAATAAATTGTGTAAAACAATTACTCATTGTGTCATATTAGATTAAATCTATTTAAATAATGTATAATATTTCATTTTAAAGAAGTATAAATTTATATAAAATATTTGTTTCTACTCTTTCATTTTAAAATAATAATTTTATTTGTAAAATTTTTTCAGTATAACAAAAAAATATTATTTTGGGATGAATTTAGAGTATTTTTTCACGTATAATTTTATATTTTATTTATAGATTTTATAAAAACCATATAAAATTATATTAATGTAAATATTAAAATCAAAATAATATATTAATAATAAAAATTAAAAAACATACTACTTCTAGAAAGTTTTAATATTTAAATATAATTGTTATTAAAATATGAGAGGAGTATAGCATTCGTCATTCTTTTAAGTAACCCTTTAACAAAACAACAGCCTGTAAATTCAAATTATAGAAATCAATTTTATTACATTTATAGTATATATAATTAATAAAAAGTATTAAAAAATATAATTCGATTAACCCAAAATAATACTGATGGAGAACATTGTTATTGTCGATTTCTATTTCTGGAAATGTTACTTCATCATTTCGAATATATACGTATATATTCAACATTTTTCTATTTTATAAAATATATTTATCCCGATATTAAAGAACAAATTCGTTTTTTTCTTTTAAAATGCATGTTATTAATACGTGACGTACAATTCGCTCACAATTAAATAAATGAGGGATACACAAAAATAAATCAGAAATGATAAGAAAATCTTCATTTTTATACATTGACTGTACTGTTTTTTTTAAGATTTATGATGTGTAATAAAATTTTTGGGATACCACGTATTTTCACATACCAAAAATACATTTATCCTGTATTCGAATTTTGATATTATACGTACATGTATAGTATGTGCAAATACATTTATCCTGATTTTTTATATTATACATACGTGTATAGTATGTGCAAGTTTTGTGCCACAGTAGGTGTATGTATGTGCAAGTATTGTGCCACAGTACGTATTGGATGACGTGGCTCAAATTTTCTTTATATTTATTCAATCTTTATAAATTAGTTATAATATATTAAGTATAATTACGTTTATTTGTTTATTAAACTGATGGGGTATTTTTTGTACGTTTTTATTTTTGGTAAGTTCATGATAAACGAATACGAAATAACGTTATTTTGTTTTACGAATTACTAAATTTATTTTATGAATTTATTTGACAAATGCTGATGGATAACATTGTTAGTGTCGATTACTATTTATAGAAATGTTACTTCATCATTCGAATACATAGGTATATATTCAAAACTTTTATATTTTATAAAACATATTTATCCCGAGATTAAAGGAAAAGTTTGTATTCTTTTTTGCTTTTAAATTTTATGTATTTATTTATTTTGATTTGCTAAAGTATTGTTTTAACCTTTTTTTTTAGCAAAAATATTGTTTTAACCTAACCATGTGCATAACATGTGCGAATATCGGACAACTAATGTGCGAGTTGATAAAACGATGGGTAATATTATATCGCGCTCTTTTTTTATTATTAAATGTCTTTTTTAAAAAAAATATTTTGTTAAGTATTGTCCCTTTAATTTTTATTTCTCGTCTCCTTAATTTTTATCTTCATCCCCTCATATTATTACCTAACTGCCCTTAATTAATTTACAAAAAATTTTATGAGTCCCTTTTTAACCTACAAAAAATTTATAAAAATTATGATTAAAGTAGTATAGATGAGCAGAACTATAAATAATTTTTTGATATTTTTAATTAATTAACTAAAGGTAGTTAAGTAATTTAATATATTATTATATTTTATATTTAAATATTATAGTTAATATTTCTTAATTTGTCAAGAATAATTTAGATATAAAAAGAGCGCGAAATAACAAAATAAAGGACGTGAAATAGGCCTTCACTAAAAAGATTTATACTTCTATGCACTACCTCTATCCTTTTTTCTGTTTATTTTTTTCTTTAATACTTATATGTACTACATCTATTTCATCATAAACATATTTTAAAATTTTAGAAATTAAAAAAATTAAAATACTATTTTTAAAAAATAAAAATAATATTTAAATATAATAATTATTAAAATACGCGTCATTCGTTTTACGTAACCCCTTAACAAATACAAAATGACAGCATGTCAACATGTCAATTCAAATTACAGAAACTAATTTTATTACATTTATAGTATATATAATTAATGAAAAAATATTAAAAATATAATTCGATTAACTCAAATTACTACTCTCAACTGTATTTTTGTGATAATTTTTTGAAAATTATTTGTGTGATAATTTATATATATATATATGTATGTATTTTTAAGAGGTTGTATCGTATGTCTGAATTATAATTAAATAGTAGTAAAATTTAAGAAGTGTAGCTGGGTGATAAGTAGTTATTTTCCATCAATGAAGGTTGGATATTCGAATATCCTTTGAGGTACGTAATAATTTTAAATTTTTAAATAATTTTTTTTATTCCTCCGCAAAAATTATATATTAATTTAAATAATAAAATCAAAATAATATATTAATAATAAAATTATACTATTTTTAGAAAATTAAAATTAATATTTAAATATAACTATTACTCCTCAGTCCCAAATTAATAGACGTTTTAGAGTTTGAAAATTGTTCTTTATTAATTGATATTTTACCATTGTAAAGGTAATTTTTTTAGTTTTTATTGTTTTATTAATCTTTAAAATTTGTGAGTGTATTGAACTCTATCATCCAACTATCTATTTCACTATTAATTTTTTGTGAGTGTATTAAACTCGAGTCCGTTTACGGTGGTACTATAGGAGTAGGATGAATTTTACTCCTACTTGCTACAGTAACCGCGCGCGCGCTACAGTAGCGCTACAGTGACGCGCTATAGTTTCGCGCTACAGTAACGCGCTACAGCTTTTTTTTTTTTTTTTGACGCACAAACTTTTAAAAAAAAAATACCTTTTTTATAAAAAATTCTTTTTTTTAAAAAAAAAATACTTTTTTTAACAAGGGAAATCAGATCAGGATTATATAGACATCAGATGAGAGAATACAAGAGATCAGATCAACAGACTATAGATATCAGATCAAGAATATAAAAGAAATCATACAGTAGAACTAAAATATAATTAACAAGAGAGATCAGATCAGGATTATATAGACATCAGATCAGCGAATACTTGACATCAGATCAACAGACTATAGATATCAGATCAAGAATATAAAAGAAATCATACAGTAAAACTAAAACATACTTAAAAAGGGTGATCAGATCAACAGACTATAGACATCAGATCAGTGTATACTTGACATCAGATCAACAGACTATAGACATCAGATCAAGATTTTAAAAGAAATCACACAGCAGAACTAAAGCATACTTAACAAAGGAGATCAGATCAGGATTATATAGACATCAGATCAACTCATAACTGACATCAGATCAACAGACTATAGACATCAGATCAAGATTTTAAAAGAAATCACACAGCAGAACTAAAACATACTTAACAAAGGAGATCAGATCAGGATTATATAGACATCAGATCAACTCATAACTGACATCAGATCAACAGACTATAGACATCAGATCAAGATTTTAAAAGAAATCATACAGTAGAACTAAAACATACTTAAAAAGGGAGATCAGATCAACAGACTATAGACATCAGATCAGCGTATACTTGACATCAGATCAACAGACTATAGACATCAGATCAAGATTTTAAAAGAAATCACACAGCAGAACTAAAACATACTTAACAAAGGAGATCAGATCAGGATTATATAGACATCAGATCAACTCATACTTAACATCAGATCAACAGACTATAGATATCAGATCAAAAATATAAAAGAAATCATACAGTAGAACTAAAATATACTTAACAAGGTAGATCAAATCATGATTATATAGACATCAGATCAACTCATACTTAACATCAGATCAACAGACTATAGATATCAGATCAAAAATATAAAAGAAATCATACAGTAGAACTAAAATATACTTAACAAAGTAGATCAAATCATGATTATATAGACATCAGATCACAAAATAGCAGACATCAGATCAACAGAATTTAGATATCAGATCAAAAATATAAAAGAAATCATATCATACAACAAAAACGTCCATAATATGTATCATAATAGCCAAAAATAACAAAAGAAACGAAGGTACTGTAGCGCGCGGAACTGTAGCCCGTTACTGTAGCGCGCGCGCGGAACTGTAGCGCGCTACTGTAGCGGGGTAGGAGTAAAATTCATGGTGGTCCTATAGGACCACCATATAAATTACCATTAAACTCTACCACCCAATTATCTATTTTATTAATAATTTTCTCTTCAAATGAGGTAAATAAAAAAAATTATTTGTTTAAATCATTAATTACTATTTTTTCATAACAGTATATTTCTAAAACGTAATTTTGGACGGAGGGAGTATAAAAGTACGAGAAGAGTATAGCATTCGTCATAACATTTTACGTAATACTTTAACAAATCGACAGCACATCACTTAAAATTCTAGAAACCAATTTTATTACATTTACAGTCTATATAATTAATAAAAAAATAATTCGATTAACACAAATTACTACTCTTAATTCGTGCGATATATATATATTTTTTTGAGCTGAATTCGTGCGATAAATTTTTTTTTCTGAGCAATTCGTGCGATAATTTAGATATATATATATATATTTAAGAGGTTGCATAACTAAATTATGTTTACAATCTTATATATAATTATACAACAAAATTTATAGAAAGAAAAATAGTTTATTAGAAAAAAATTTATTTCAATTACTATGTGTAATTTCAATTACACATTATTTATTTTTCAATTATCTATTTTTACCGTATATCTATTTATTTCAACTAATTACAGTACTTACTACTGTAAATACTGATAGAAGCATAAACTTTTACTGTCATTGATTTAACGCCGACGAGGACTGAATTGATAGCTCGGAGTTTGACTTTAACGAAGGGCAATTTGTTCCCCCGAGCTGGTGGTGGATATAAATGGAGTAATGGCTTTGGGGGGGGGGGGGGGGGGGGGGGGGGGGGGGTGTTAAATGCTAAATGCATGTTCGGCGGTGGTTGCACGATTTTTGGTACGCCCTGGAATGAAGGGCTGGTTCGGTGGAGGCGGTAGACCAATGAACGTAAACCACGTAGCACTAATTTCGATGTACGCGTGTTGGGCTAAAGTGGATACTATATCAACCAAAGCCGGCATGCCCGCCCAAGGGTCTGTCAAAACCAGCATGATTTTAAGACAAGCAGTATCTACTTCCTCCGACACAAATATGCCCCCACTCTCTCTACATCTCACGTGGACAACACGCTCCCCTGCATTATTACTTGTGTCCCCAGCCGCCGGAGAAACCACGCTCTTTCTCGCACTCCCCTTTGGAAATCACACCCCTTTATTTGTTTCTTTATGGATCCTTACAAAATTACTCATATGTCCTTTCTTCCTCTTTTATCCATTACTCCCTCAATTTTAAATTAAAAGTCTTTTATACCGTTTACATATATTTAAAAAAATAATTATTTATTGCTAAAAAAATATTTAAATAAAATGATTGTAATTTAGTGGTTATCATCTCGTTTAAAATCAATATATCTTAAGTTTAAGTGATTTATGTTCCGATTTTCTTCTTTATAAAATTTTTTTTATACAGTCTAATATTTTAATAGCATTTCCTTTCCTACTCTTATTTAATTCAATTATTTTAACATATTTAACGAAGGTTTTGTTGGTTTCCAAGGACATATTAAAATTAATATGTACAAGTTACTTAAAAACTCTAAATAGACTTATATTTTGACATATTTATAATTTTTAATATATTTATAATTTGAGATGGAAGTAGTTAGAAAGTAGAACTAGCAACAAATATGCTTACGTTATATGGAAATAATTCAATTCATCTTAAAATATTAAATTTATTTACATAAATTAATAATTAATTATATATTTAATTTAAAATACAAATTACTTTAATTTAAAAATATTTTAGTTTATTAAAATTTATAATTAAATACAAATAATTATAATATTTTTATTAAAAATTGGAAGAAATATAAATTTGTCACTAGTTATCACATTTTAATAAAATCTCAAAAGTTATTGGATCTACTACGGAACTTCATCATTTAAGGCGTAAAAGCCAACCGCTAAATTCCATAATCAGGAATTAAATATGTTACGTTTGAAAATCATCTTTAAGGTTACGTTTTATATAAAAAAATTAGGGTAATAATTACAAAGCTTTCAAAATAAATAATTTATAACGTCAGACAATTATAAATATAATAATTTGTGTATAAATTCTACACTTATAACTTAATTTAAATGACAAGAAGTTGCAGTATATTGGTTAGTATTTTTCACTGAAGATAGGGTTCTGAGTTTGAGATGTGGTAAAAAAAAAAAAAAAATTTATTGAAATAGATTAGCTTAATGCCAACGATATATCCCCCTCTATTTTTAAAATATAAGGGTTTTTACTCATTAAAAAATTGATTAAAATATAAGTTTTTCGTGTACTCTTAAAAAATAATTTTTAAATTTTTATTCTATTGCATTTATTTAATTTATAATTTTATTTAGAGTTGTTTTTGTCATGTACTATTCTAAATTATAATTTTACTATTAAAAATAAATTAAATAAAAGTATAATAAAATTTATAATTGAAATTTATGAAAGTGTGTAATAAATAATTCTTGTTTAATATTTGTGTTTATCACAAAACGATTATATTTTGAAATGGAGGCGTAAGAGGGGAAAATAACTTGTAACTAACAAAGTTAATGAAGATGGAAGCCCGGAAACGCATATGTTGGCGGCACAATCTTGGTGCGCCGCACCGCCGGCCCTATTGAGTGTACTCCATCCCTTCTTTTCCGTGGCCGTATGTTCTATACTGCATTCCCTAGACCAAATTTAATCTTATTTTAGTTAAGATGTAGAAATTTAAAAATATATTCCAAGAAAATATAGAGTAAAATTTTGATTTTATATCTTTAGTAATTACTAACACTATTAAAAAACTTTTTTTTTATTTGAATAATTAAAGTTTATGTTAAAATAGTAGAAGGTAAAAGAGAAAAGTTTAGAGATAAAATTGAATTGAAATATGTACCTAGCGACCCAAAAATACTCCTGAAAAGAAACTAAAATGAGAACTAAATCTAGACGAAAGGAATTCTGATGTTCATTATAATGTTTTAATTACTTAAAAAAATTATATTTATGTGTTAGAGAGAAATATCCATATAAATATTACTGAATTGTTTATTGTATTATTTTAATGGATGAATTATATTTACTTTTTTTGTGATTTGATAAAATTATTAATATTTATCTCATATTTTAAAAATAACGTACACTTTCTTTGACTATTCAAATTAATAACTAATTCCCTGATCAATAGATAAATGAACAAAAATACTGACGTAAGTATTATTTTTTTGTTAAAAGATAAAATTAATATTATTTTATAATCTCATTTTGACAAAATATCGTCAAATTATTTCTTTTTCTAATATTTTTTTATGTTTTACTTTCGTCAATAAAGATATTAATAATTGTCAGAAATTTTAGAGAGCAATTTATAGTTTTACCGAACTACAACAGATAAGTATATGTAATTCACCAAAACCACAAGAGTGGCGATTTGTTAAGAGAATTCTGAGGTAGAATTTGTGAGGGAAAGAGTCAAATGTCATAATTAAAAAATTGAATCCAGGCTTAAGCCTTTGTTTGCGGTTTCTTCTTCCGAAGACAAAACTAATCATACTTACCAAGTACGATACCCATATATTCAAATAGACGTGAAAACTGCAATTAGTTCAGCATAATTATTCAATAATTACCTCCCAACTACCTTAAATATCACTAATTAACAACAATTTATTTTCCTTATGGGGATTCAATTTAACCTAATTACTCCGTCTATGCCTAAGCCATAATAAATGTTGTTCAATGAGACTTATTTACTTATATCAAGTAAACAAAGTATTTATTGATTCAGCGTTTAACGTTAGTAGTATGTAAGTATGAAATTCCGACAGGGAAAAGGATCGGAGCGAATGGACAATAAAAGGTGGTCGGCGAGCGGCCCTACCCTTAAACCCTGAGGAGGATTAGTCAAAAGAAGAGTTGATGCTGCCTTCTTTAAGTAATGTTGGCAGTTGGCACAACTCAAACATAGATTTATTCAGAAAAAGATAGATGTCCCTATTTATTTAATCTTTTGATCCTCACAATCTTTGTTAATTACCTTTATTAATTAAAATTTAATTAAGTTGTTGTAATCTGCAGCAGACTTTTTTTTTTTTTTTTTGTGGGGTATGCTTAATTAGTGCCAAATTTGTGTGCTTGGTGATTCAACTTCATCATTGGGGGCAGCCCTATTCAGTCTCATCCCATTATTATGGGCATATCTAGGGACCATAATCTAAGGATAACCATTTATTGAGGCCCATTGATTTGAAAAGAAACGAAAAAAAAAAAAAAAAAGACGAAAATAGTATTTAAAAAGCATTTTACCTCTCTCTCTCTCTCTCTCTCTCTTTTTAATATATATATATATATATATTTACAAAAAATGAGGCCGAACCTTGCCAATATTTTCTTAGGGGCTATTTTATTACCCTTAAAAATTTATTTTAAAGGAAAAGATATCTCTCATAACTTTTTAGAAATCTTGTTAGAGTTAAGAAAATTTTAATCGCACGTACTCCTTTTACCTTAAATTAATGGTTCCAATATCAATGTTAAGAAACATGATCGGATACATTAGTATTTGGACCATTATTTTTGGACCAAGTAACTAAGTTATTAGATTAATCTCATTCGTTTATATCATACTAAAATTCTACCAACTCTATCTTTTAAACATTTATTCTTATATAACTTTTGAATAAAATGCAACTCATCTAAACGTTCCTCGTTATATATTTTTTTGTTTATAATTTTATATTTTAAATACAAATTAGAACGTTCCTCGTTATTTTTTTTGTTTATAGTTTTATATTTTAAATGCAAATTAGAACTAACAAAATCATATTGTTTTAGGTTCTTATAGTAAAACGATATGTATCAATACTAAAAATATAAAAACAGATTATTTATGTGAGACATGACGATTATTATAGGATGCATCGATATTATTTTAAAAAATTTGTGTGTATAAATAGAAATAAGTGTGAATTAATGGGATGGAAGGAGTGATGCATCAAAATTGGTAAAATAACAAATTGAATTACATTGATCATAGCCCATAAACAAGAGTTTTAGCACTCAACTTGTGACTCACTATCAAATCTAAAGTATGAACATTATGGAGATTTCCCACCCACATATTCCACGTCCCGAATGCCGGAAATGCAGGGCCCACCCATCTCAATTCAATTGCGTCCCCCTAAAAAAAATGATTTGACTTTGTCGCTCCGTTACCGGAATTTATCGGCGGCAGCTAATGTATTCACACGACTTCAATCACCCCCAAATTCTCCGTGGGACCTCTTAGGGCTTTGTTTTTATTTGATTATTATTAGCCATTCACCAAAATATTGAATTTAAGGAGTTAGGAAGTCTATTTTTTTCTAATTGGTCCAAAAAAAGTTTCTAGAACAATCTGTTTGGTTTTAATATGTGTTAAATTTTTCTAAAGAATTTTTAAAAGAAACTTTAAAGTTGCAATACTAAAATGAAATTCTGTTGACCTATGTTCTTTTGTTAAAAAAAAAAAAAAGAATTTTAGATCAAAATGCCATCGTTATAGGATTACATTGTAGTCATTCGACAAATGACAGAATTATATTGATTGGGAGGAGAACAATGGATATTGCTGTGATATTAAATAACAAAATATTTTTCTTATTAAAATGGTAGGGGGGCACTTGCAAGATATCCTAGATATAATTTGCCCTCGAAATAATGTTTAACGCCCGAATTTTTTATTTTTTTTTGAGGGATTGTTTTTGTTTTTAAATAATTCTTCCAAAAATATTGTTTTATTTTGAAATTACTTTATTAACATCACATCCTTCCAATTTTATCGTCAATAAAATAAAAAAAAACTCATCAAAATAGATATTATATAATCATTATCGAAAAAGAGAAATAGGCGTATGATTTAATTTGTTCAAAGTAGTAAACTAATGAAAACAAAAGAGATAAATAACTATCATTAATTAATTTTTTTATCATAAAATAATATAATTAAAAGTGATAAATATTTTGGAACAAAGAGGTAAAATACTAAGAAACTAGAATCATATAATTCATGAACACATTATTGCAGAAAGCAGCCATCCAATGAGTGAATGGATAAAATCGGGTCTTTTCAGGTGGTGTTGGATAATACGCAAAAGCCCACTGAGGCATGTTCTTGAATTAACGGAATGTAGCATCTGGCCATATTTGGAAGCCCAATAAAATTTTATTATTTTCCATTCAACAAGAATTTTGGAAAGGAAGGAACCAAACGAAGCCCATTAACTAAAAGGGTTTGTCAAAGCCCTTTGAATATCAGTTTCATTCTATAAAATAAGTCTATGTAATTATTTAATCCCTCTAAAAAAAAAAAAAATCATTTTGTAATATTTCTTTTATTACATAAATAAATTTTCATTCTGGATAAAGTATGATTTACATAAAATTATTAATATTATATTTTTTTACGTGTAATTTTATTATATATTTAAGTTGTAAAGTATATAAAAATCAGTATAATCATATTAATTTAAATATTAAAATTAGAATGATATGCTAGTAAACTATGAAAATTAATTTTTTTGTGAGATAAAAACTAACATTCAAATGCGGTTATTATTCAAGATAAAGTGAGTACTATTTTTTGTGTTATGTATATATATATATATGATTATTTTATAATATTAAAAAGAATATTTCAAATAAAATTAAATTAAGATATTCCCAATACTGTATTATTATTTTAAAGCAATACAGACATTAGACACAAAAATAATATTTTAGATGTTAAGTTGATGTCGAACACCAGTTTGTCTATTTCAAAACAAGTCAAATTTGAACAAGACAAAGTTTAAGCTTGATTCGACTTATTTTTAATTCGTATCAACCGCGGGTTAAAAAAATCCGTGCTTACCATTTTCTTCCTTTTCTTTACATGTTCTTTATCTTCAATTTGGGGCTCTGGATGCCCATCAACCGCCGGTTTTCTCGCAAGGGCATCGCTGCTTCGATAATTAGAAGCATCATCGTAATAACGGATGCAAACAACTGCAGAAGGTGTGGAACTTCAATCAATTCCTCGATTTCTGTAATAAAATTATCAATTTCTTCAGCGATTTGTTGAAGCAAACAATGCATTTGATCTATTGGACGACGGGAGAAGAGAGATTTCGAATGAAGCGGGGAAGATCTTTAGAAGCGGGGGATGATTGTAATCATTACTTAATTAAATTTATTAACAAATTATGGTATTTATACTATATAACGATTGAGGTAAAATAAATGAACAAATGAATATAAGATTTCATGCATTTGATAATTTTAATAGATTAATTTTTCAGATTAAATAGTGTAATTTTTGAAACTAATCAAACTATTTTTTTAAACATGGGAGTAGTAGTAATAAATTCTATTTTTGGACTCTTACATCTAGTTAAACACTTAAATTTTTTAATATATTTTTAAATGACTTTTTCATTTGTTATATTTCAAAAGTTCACTCTTTGATTTCTTTAGTGTTGATTCCATATAAATGTTTCAATTTAATCCATTTGTGGCCTTGGGGACTTTCTAAATGAGGATAAAACAGTTATAAAAATCAATAAAAATCTAAAATAATTGCCTTCATTTAATAAGATCTCAAGTCAATATGTTGTGATACAAATAGCGGCCATATTTGGAAGCCAAGAAAATTTTATTACTTTCCATTCAACGAGAATTTTGGGAAGGAAGGAACCTAGCAAAGCCTATTAACTAAAAGGGCTTGTTAAAACCCCGGGCTGGTCAGTTGCATTCTATAAAATGAGTCTTTCTAGTTTTTAATTATTTAATCCGTCTCAACAAAATAATTATGTTTGTAATATTTCTTTTATTACATAAATGTAATTTTGTTTAATTATGTTTGTAATATTTCTTTTATTACATAAATGTAATAAAATGGTATTATTACATAAAATGATATTAAGTGGCTGTCCACTCTAACAATAATAAAATGACTAATCTTTCAAAGATAATGTGAGGATGTCCCTATCTAACAATTAATCCTTCTTTAATAACACTATTTTTCTTTCAATGAAAAAATTAATTAACAAAATTGTTCATCACTAATGCAAAACATCTTTTTCCATCGATTCCAAATAAAACGATAAAAAACTGTTGTTCACTTTAGTGTACTACACATTTTCACTCCATTGGCCATTTTTAAACTCCATTTTCCATCCAAAAGTCAATCATTTACTAATAGATATACATGATGCATTTGACAATGATAAAAATATAAGTGACTAATTTGTGACATTTTCAACAACTCAAAAAAGACAAATCAAATACTATGTTTATATCTCATCAACCTGTCATAAAAATTGAAACCCTAGGTCAACCCACCCCTAAACTAATCGGGCAAATACCACTCTTTCAAAGGACACTCCGGTTGCTGACAACGTTGGACGGATTCGAAGCCTTATTTTCATAGCTCTAGCTACACCACTTGCTGCCCTTGTTTTAGTCAAACATTTAAATTTTAGATCTTCATTTTGGGTTGGAATCCATTTAAATGAATATTGAATATCATGGAGGATTCGAATTATAAATTAAATTGAACAAAGTATAATACAAATCATAATTAAATAAAAAAGTAAATTTAACTAGGAAATAAATTATGATTATTAACAAGTAGATTTAATTAGCGATTAAACGAGTTAAATTGTTATTTCTTAATTTTTTTGTTAAAAAAAATAAAAAATAACAATAAAAAGATGAAACGAAACTATTTTGCTCGATCAAAATTTAAAATAATCAAAAGTGACATACCTATGGTAAAAAAAAAAAAATAAATAATTTGGCCCTTTTTTTCTAATGAACGAATGCTATTTGCTCGATTGAATTATGATGTTCGGGTTATTGAGAATGGTTTGCCTAAATGTAATAGGATCAGATTATTTACATCAATTACAATTTCAGAAATTAAGTCTTGACATTTGCATCATTGTGAAATTTTAGGATATATTGAAAATTGAAGCTTAATTCTAAAAAATTCAAATAAAGATGATCATTTAAACCCTAATTTTGCTTCTGGCTATGAGATTAGTGCCAATTAATAATCCTTCAAAACATAATAAGGTAAAGGTGAGTTTTGATTTCGCATCAGTGGTTTTTAGAGGATGGAATGATGCTATATCTGGATATGAGATATGATAAAAGAGAGAAAGAAATGGAGCATATCCACTTAAGAACTTGTTCTACCTGAGCACTACTGTTTAAAGTTGAACTTTGACAATTCGAGTGGCTTTTGGAAATTCATGGCGGGTTTGAGGCTACTCCACACCTCCTTTCTTCGCCCGTTTCTGAGAAAAAAATAAAATATTCTCGTAACCGAAAATAATCACGACTAAATATGATGTAAATTTTTTTTCGAAAAAGAGAAAATCATAAAGGAAAAAGTCATGAATTTCAGAATTTGGGATGGAAACACTACCTCAATGCAATCCCAGTTAATGTGCTAGGGCAAGTTAATGTGTTAGGGTAATAATTTACAATAACGAACAACACATAATTGTTGATAACAAATTGAACAAGAGAAAAGCTCAAAATTTTTATATAAATATTGAAAACAACACTACCTTCCTTGTATTGAACTAAATATTGCTTGATTTTCAACTCTCTTGACAATGAGAAATAGTATTATTTTCATAAATTTTTTATACTAAAAATAATGAAAGTAATTGTCCATTTGCATTACTCTCTTCTATGAACCTATTACAAATTGTACCCTATTAGATCAGGGCTTTACTTGAGTATGTAGTTTGTTTTGGGCAAACTAATGAATCATGTCTACATACTCTTTCATCTATTCATTGGATTTTTGAGATAATGGATGTCATACATTGGTGATAGGATTGCATTTTTAGCATAAAAAGAGGGTAAAATTTTTTTTTAAAGCAAAAAAGAGGGTAAAATTTATTATTTATAAGTGATTATTCTGATTTTTGACATGATATTAGGAGAGAAGTATTATTATGAAGTTGACCAGATTAGGAGACCTCCTCTACTAGAGACACCAAATTAATGCGAATTAAAACTTCTTATCGAGTGCGATACGAGTACTAATATCGATTACGAGTCAAATATAAATTATTATAAAATAACTTAACTTACCCAATATTATTTATTTGAATTTATACTATTTATCGATAAAACCCTCCGTGATTCATCTCAAATTAAAGATAAATAAAATTTTATATATAATATCAATACTATCTGATACAAGTATATTTATTCTTAACTTATATTATAATATCTGAATTGTTATATTATATTGACTTTGATTTTGAAGTATCTTTGAGATTCTATTTAATTTTATAATTAGTTTTTATGTGAATAAGAGTTTTATATGAATTTTTTAATTGTTCAAAATTTATCGAATACGGTGTTAATTTTATTGTTCATTGTATCAAGAATCTGTTTAAAATTTCTTTGAACTTGAGGGTTGGTTTCATAGTTTAACCTCTAGTTCACTTTTAACATTTTCTCGTTTCGTAATTTAAACTCCGATGGGCGGCGATATTTCACTTCCCATTTAAAAAGAGAGGAATTGATGTACCAAAAAAAAAAAAAAAAAAAGAGCGAACACGTAGCGTTCAAAACAAGGACAGCCGCCTGCCGCCACTTGTGAATTTCAGAGTTGGTTTCCCACCACACCCAACCAAACCTATGGTCAAAGTCAATGCTCTGCTGACACATATTTTTATTATTTACAACACTTCTTTAACAACCTCATCATCATCACATCACCCATCAATATTATAATTAATTAATTATATTTTTGATAATTTTTAATAAATTAAACATCTGTATTGAAAATGTGAAAAATGGTATTAGAAATGTATATGTCTTAAATTAGAGAGAGAAAAAAAAAAAAAAAAACATTTGGATCAATCCTTGAATGCAATGTGGACTAATTCGATTTATGTGGTAAAATTTTATAGCTTATAAACTCACATCTTATGATCGGTTCAAATACATATTTTTTATATATAAAATTATTATTATAACTGGATGTGTTGTGAATAGTAAAATTTAGAATTAAATTTATTTATTTTTTAAAAAAAATTAAATTTATCAATTACTAAACGTTTCCATTAAATTTACCACTAAATCATACTTTAGGACTATTATTACTTTTTTTCTAAATTAAAAAACCAAATTCTTAGATGGTGGCGTTTTTATTTATTTTCTAGGTGTACAGAGTGAGCTTTTGGTTTAAACTTTCTCATTTTTGATGATAATAAAAAGGAAAATAGCATTTTGGTTCTCCATTTTTCCTCCCGTTACGAATTTACCCCATCCAATTTTTAAATATGACATGTTTTGAAAAGTTAAAGAATTTTTTTTTATTAAATGATCTCGACTTTCAATATAATTATAATGTTTTAGCTTAAATTATCTATATTTAACGATGGAGTTATAATACATGAAAAAGATGTTTTTTAAGAGAAATGTTATATTTTAAAAAATAAGAGTAACATTTTTTTAACTAAATGACAATTAATTTTTAATTTTTATGAATAATCTTGAATATTTTATAAAAAGGTAAAATAGTAATTTTTCTATAAACAGATAAATTGACCAACCCCATTTTTTTAGTTAAATTTTATTTGTCCAGAAAATTTAACTATCAATTTTTAAAAAATAGAAAAATTATATTTGTTTTAATATCTATTTAATTTTAATCTGTAAAAGTTTTTTTAAATAAAAAATTATATTTATGGTCAAATGTATTAAAATAAAATTTTAATAATAACTGTTATAATTAGTGTACAAACGGTTCATAATGCAGTTAAAATATTTTAAAATTATATTTAAAATAATTAGTGTACAAACGGTTCATAATCCAGTTAAAATATTTTAAAATTATATTTAATGGTTTAAAAGTATTAAAATTTAAAAAATATGTATTAAGTTCGAATTATCTAGACTACGAACTCTTTATACCAAACAAACGTATAACGATTAAATTAAAGATTGAGTACTAAAAATATAATTTTTCCTTATAAAAAGAGTGTAAGATACGTGCTTAGTAAAAATTCCACACCATTAGATACGTTGGCAATTTGCATTTAACTTATGAAAATACAAGTTCACCCTTCTTTCCATATTATTATTTATTTTTTGGTAGAAATAAGTTGGATTCGCAATGAAAAAAATTTTTAATTAACTTTTTTTTATTTGTACTCTTTTAACTGTACTTATTATAAGAGAAAAATATGAGAGTAATTGAATTTAAAATAGATAGAGTTTTAGTTATAATATAAGGTATAGTTTATGTTAATTTAAAATTTTTTTTATAAAGGATCTATATTTATTTTAAATGAGAAGTAATTATAAAAAAAATCTTTTATCATTTAATATTATGACCACCCGAGAAATACTATCTATATTTATTTTAAATGAGAAGTAATTATAAAAAAATCTTTTATCATTTAATATTATGACCACCCGAGAAATACTTGTATATATTAGTAATCATAACATTTAAAAAGATTTTCTTTTAATTTTTAAAAATAATTTTAAATTATTAAGTATTTTTATAATATTTATTATATAATAATAAACTAAAATATATAAAAATAAAGTTTGGTATTCAAAATTTTTAAGATATTATTAAAAATATAATTATGTACGTCAATTTTTATGTTTTGAAGTTTTTTTTATATAATATCTAAACGAACTAATCAATTTCTTTAATACGATAATTTCTATTAAAAAATGTAAAAGACTTTTTTGGAAGTAAAATTTGATCTGCCCTGATTAATTCATTATTATTTATAATACCTTAATAATTAATAATTAATAATAATAAATATTCATTATTATTTGTAGCCCAATGTTGGGACTCCCGCTTAACAAAACAGGTAGGGGGGCTAATACTGTCATTTCAAATAGGAGGTAGTCTGGTTGAATGAAGCAACTCCATGAAAATCCCACGTAAGAGAAAGAACTGTTTCAACTTTCTTTCCAATTCATCCTTAAGTTCGTTTCTTCCAACGTCAAAATTTCCAAGTCTTCGAGAAAGGCAATCCAATCCAATTATCCCCAACCCTACTCGCAGACTGCTGAAAATTCAAACCCATACTAAAAGTTACCGACAAATATGTATTATATTGCTGGGTTTTGCAAATTTTAGTATAATTAACAAGTACCTTAGCTTTGCTCAAGCTTAAACTGAGGTTTCAATTATGTCTTTCAACCCCAGTAGTGGTAATACAATAGTGATGGACCCGCAGTCGGCGGCGGAGAAGGCGGTCGGGGTGATCGGAATGGGTTATGACTTGACGGTTGACATCCGGTTATCGGCCTGCAAAGTGGGTCCCGACGGATCAAGGCTGATCGAGCTGGACGAGCAGAGTCCGGGTAGAACGCGGGAGCTGGTGGTGCCCGGTGGGGTGGTTGTCCCCGGCGTGTCTACCTCTATCAAGTGTGATAAAGGTGAACGCACCCGATTTCGCTCCGATTTCCTATCATTTAGTCAGGTCAGTTTCTTTCTTTGCTTTATTTGGAAATTGGAATAAGTGGGCATTATTTGGAAATCGGAATTCAGCTGAGATTGAATTGAATATTTGTTTGGTTGGTCGCTGAGAAAGTGGGGAAAATGAAGTTAAGGAGGAGGGAAATGAAAGTGCTTTTGTGCTCCCATCAGAATTGTGATTGCGGAAATAGTTATTTCCATTTTTTCTGGATGTATTTTTAGTAAATTTGGATGTTTTATGGGTGAAAGAACTGGTTTTCTTGGTCAAACTTAGGATAACTTGGACGAATTAGAAAATTGTTGAACAATCCAAAAGTGTTCAGGTCAAGTTCGACTTTGAGGGTTGATATACCTTGGTCTGATTGGTTAAGGTTAAGGAAATCTTTATGATTGAATATAGAAGTGAGATTATTGCCAAATGCCGTACATTTGTTGCATTAAATGTACGTATATGAAGATTTGCTACACAACTTGACTAAACATGGGAACTGATATCCGGTAATGGTTAATTGTTTCTAATAAGTGCAAGTTATTAAGACACGCCTGTTGTAGTACTTCGCAAGAATTTTCTTCTGATAATTCAGTATTCATTGCACTGAAAGTTGTTGGTTTTTTCAGTCCTCAAAGTATTCGCCTGGCTGTCTTACATGGAAGTTGAAAGTAGTACAATAAACACACTGAGAACAGTTTTAGTTTTCATGGAATTGCTTAAGTTACCTCTTGTTACTGTCTTGCCAGACACTGAAACGTGTGCAACTTTTCGAATCTCATTTTCTTGCTTCAATTTACTTTTGCATTCAGATGTCGGCACAAATTAATCAGGATTTATCTCTATCTGGTAAAATACCATCTGGCCTATTTAATGCCATGTTTGACTTAAAGGGCTGCTGGCCAAAGGATGCAGCTGCCACTAAAGGTCTTGCTTTTGATGGTTGGTTCATATCCCTGTACAATATTGAGTTGGCAAAGTCACAGATTACCCTCTCTGAGCAAGTAAAACGTGATGTTCCTCCTTTTTGGGACCCTGCTGCTTTAGCTGAGTAAGATACTTGATCTGAAGATCATCATGTTGAGCACTTCCGGTTGCATCACTTGGCCTTTTTTTCTTCTCTGGGATAAGAACATATTGCCTCTAAATGCATGCACATTTGAAACAAGACAATTAGAACAAGAAAAAACCAAAGAAGTTAATGGATAATTTGACCATGGATCTTAATGAAAATATTTTCAGGTTTATTGATAAATATGGAACCCATATAGTTGTTGGGGTAAAGATGGGAGGTAAAGATGTGGTTCACATTAAGCAGCTTAAAAATTCAAATCTCCAGCCAACTGAGATGCAGATATTGTTAAAGCAACTATGTGATGAGAGATTTGTGGAAGACATCAACGGGAGGTCAACACCAAATCCAGATGATTCATGGAGGAGTCCACAGGTAAAGTGTCAAATTGATCAGACTCATAGTACTAGTATTAGACACAGATATTGAGGCTTTCTGATTTTGCTTCTTTGCAACTTTTTAACTGAGATGAAGTGCTAGTTGGAGTCCAAATAACAATAACATTCTATTCCTGAATTGCATAATCAAACATGAATATAGCAGTTCCTATAAGAAGCAAATGTCGAAATAGGCATTTGATGCAGTTTTACATTGAATACAATAGTACTAAAGGAAATTCCTTTGTCAAGGGCTTTTTGGATTTTGCAGGACGAAATGTTGGATAATCATTATTTTAAAAGGTGCTACTAAACTTCTTAAATGAAGAAGAATTTTGCTGTCACTAGACATGAAATATTGAGATAGATTATCTTGTGGCTTTACCTTTGAAAGAAGTTCTGAATGGTCACTTGTGTGCACCATGGTATGCTGACGTCTTTCCTCGTGTTACAAACTGATCAAATAGGAGGAAGAGTAATTCCATGTCATGCGATTCAAGTTACAAACTCCCAGTTCTATTTGAAACTACAAATTTCACTTATAGCACTAAAGCTATATTTTCATGGGATAAAGAAATTTGTTTCATACAAGAACTTCTTTTGCTTTATGGCATTTTATTTTAGTCTAACTTGAAGATAAGTTCATAAAAGTCTTCGTATATTTCAGGATCACAAGTCTGTTCTTTGGGATCCTTATTTGACATTTGTAAATCCACCCAGACCAACGATCAAATCCCACTCTAAGAATGCGGTAATCTCCATCCCGATGCTGTTGCAGCTCTCTTTTTATTCACTCATCATGAAATGACCGAGTAAGATTTATTATTAAGTTATGTTTCTCTTTCTTTGATACAGGATGTGTTAAGCATTCATATTCGGCGTGGAGGCATTAATAAAGGACAAGGTCATTCAGACTGGCTTTCAACAGTATCACAGTCTCCTAATGTCATATCAATGTCCTTTGTGCCTATTGCTTCACTTTTGAGTGGTGTCAAGGGTAGTGGATTTCTAAGTCATGCAATAAATCTTTACTTGCGATGTAAGTATTTCCTATCTAAGTTTATCGTTTTATTTTATTTGGAGAGTTCTAATAGCTTTCTGTCAGATATCTTTGTGTTTCTTTGTAAAGAAATGGGTATTACAAAGAAAAGACTGTCATTTTTATGGAAAGGAGAGGTGACTTATTAATCCATATGGAAATATGAGTTACATCAGTAAAACCTTCATAATCGTGTTTTGCTTTTCCCTGGGTAGCTTGTGCTTTGCTTTCTGTTTGCATCTTCTTTCATGATAATATAATCCTGCACTTGTTTCCTTGGTATTATTCTGGCATAGCATTAAGGTTGTTCCGCTAATGAAGCAATTGCAAAATTAGGTTAGGCTCTATATGCAAAATTGTTTGTCCAGTGAAAGGAAACTATTAAAAAAAGAAAAGGGAGATGGAATGAGGAGCTAGATAAACGTGAAGAGTATAATGTTTACCGAACATCTTCATGGTGTGAACTTGATATAGTCTCTTTCCATCTTGAATAAGATCAAACTTATAATTTTCAAGATGTTCATTTGAAATATTGGGTATCTCTTAAGTGAAGTTTTTTGGTTATTGGTCAAACTTTCCCATACATGGCAGGTTATGATCAAACAAGCTGACTTTGGTTCTTGTATTTCTCAGTGATGGTTATGCTACTTCAGTAAGACAATTGGTTGAATGTCCATTTATTTGGTTCCAAATATCTAATTAATCAGCCTTCTTTATCCAGTTTCCATTTCTGCGTGTTCAAACTGAGAATAGCTTGTATTGTCGTGCATTAACTTTGGTGCTGAGATTTTATGCCATGTTCCGTATACTATGTTAGGTTTTCTGAAGATTAAGTACCGACCTATATCACTAATAGCATTCCCTTTACAGTCAAACCTCCTATTGAGGAACTCGAACAATTTTTAGAATTTCAATTACCTCGTCAGTGGGCTCCAGCATTTGGGGATCTTCCGCTTGCTCGGCGCAGGAAGCAAGCTTCTCCAGCTCTTCAGTTCACATTTATGGGACCTAAGCTTTACGTGAACACCACAAGGGTAAATCTTTTTCTCCTGAGAAGCCTACAGCTTTTCTGCTTAGTTTTAATCTCACGACATGAAGTTTATGTTTCTTGATAATCCATTGTTCCACAGACCTTAGTATCTTTAATTGGTAAAGCCTTTTAAACTTGACTTACAATTAATTTCAAGTATCATTCTTCATCCCACTGCCACATTTACCAGAGAGCAGGCTTAGTCAACCAGAAATTCTTTTCAAAGTTGCAGGCATAAGAGTTTGGTTTGTGAAATAGTTCTTAACCGCATTGGTCATGCAACATTCTTTGAATCTTAGGTACGAAATATAATCAGTCTTTTCTTTTGAGGTATTTGAACCGATGTATATGCAGGTTGATTCAGGAAACCGGCCAGTGACTGGGATTCGCTTGTACTTGGAAGGTAAAACAAGCGATCATCTAGCCATTCATCTGCAGCATTTGTCAACCCTTCCTAGAACCTATCAGCTGTCAGATGATGACAGTTATGAACAAGTTGATGAACCAGTTGATCGAGGCTACTTGGAACCAGTCAAGTGGAGCATATTCTCGCATGTATGCACAGCACCTGTAGAGTATCATGGTGCACGCATTGATGATTCTGCTTCCATAGTGACAAAATCGTGGTTTGAAGTGAAGAATGTTGGCATGAAAAAGGTCCTTTTCCTCCGGTTTGGATTCTCAATGGTGGCATCTGCAAAGATCCGGAGGTCAGAATGGGATGGACCAACCAGTATGTCACGAAAATCAGGATTAATGTCAATGTTGATGAGCACAACATTCAGTTCAGGGTTGACTGAACCCGAAAAACCTGCAAAAGTGGACTTAAACTCTGCAGTTTATCCTGGAGGGCCACCTTCCCCTGCAAAAGCCCCCAAGATGACAAGCTTTGTAGACACAAAAGAAATGTTAAGGGGTCCGGAGGATCCACCTGGATACTGGGTCGTGACCGGTGGAAAGTTATGCGTAGAAGGGGGCAAGATAAGTATCAAAGTGAAGTATTCTCTTCTGACCATATTGTTAGAAGATTCTTTGTTATGATGAGAACATTGAGATGGAATGGAGTTGGCAAAATTTCCTGCCAGTAGTTGGCTTGATAGATAGATTGGCAGGATTTCATTTTCGGGGAACAAACCTCGTTAAGTATCCAGGTTCTGTATATAATTCTTGTTTGATGTACATCAAATTAGTTCCTGTATTATTATTCTGTGCAAGTTCTTGCATGGTTAGGATTCATATAATGAGGTCAAACGTCAATCATGGTGGAGTTTTGGCTAGAAATTTGGAAAACCTATTTGGATCCTTAGGAATTTGAAGCAGGTGTTCACCTGAATTATCGCATTGTAGCAGGGGCAATAGCTAAGGTTATTCATGGCCATGGATTGCTCCTTTTTTTTTTTTTTTTACCCCCACCTCTCGTTCCTTTCTTCAATCTGGTATCCTTAATTCTGTAATTCTTGACATTTGGTAAAATTTTATTGTTCGATTACGTCAAAAACTAGGGCCAAGATGACATTGGAAGAATGTTGATCTGAATTATCTGGCTATTGGAAAACTCTGGCTTTTTCTTTTCTCTCCTTTGTGGGTTATTTTTTTTTGTTGTGATCAAAGATTTAATTTTATATGATAGTAGGAACTTTTATGATTGAGTATAGTTATAAATGACAAATAATTAAAATGTGTACAACAGTTATTTCATTATTACAATAATATTAATGGACCAAATCGAAACAGAAAGATCACATTTTTGCTTAATTTCAGCTCCCCGACTACCAGATATGTCAAAAGCAAAAGAGGAAGATAAATTCAGTAATTAAAATGCTCCCGGAAGATGATAATGTAGTAGTAATCAATCAAAATATTAGATTTTTTATTTTTTGTTTCCTCGAATGATAATGATCATTTGATTGGAATGATTACATTGTGCCCAGGAATTATTATTTACATAATTTGATCCAAAGCCCAATGAAGATGATGCTTGAAGCAACTTAACTTCCCAAGCTTCCCATGTCAAATTTCTCCATCTTCAAATTCAGTCTTTAAGATTTAGAGAACGGCTCCCAAGAAGCTGTAAACAAGAAAAACACTAACTAAAGTCATCTGTGCAGTAATTTTAATGGCATTCTTCATCTTCAAAATATCATTTCTAAAGAAAGAACTAAAACCCCCAATCTGATCAAAGGTGCAAACTTTTTCTCAACTTTCTCGATCTATTATAGATCCAAGCAAGCTCATGATTCACGGAAATTATCCAATTTTTTGACATGATTCAGAACCATCCAATTTTCAAAAACCGACAAAAAGGAAACGCCGGATACTCTGTTTTTTTCCTACAATACTCAAACAGGGGAAGGTACTAGGTAGGCTCCAGAACATTAAAACAAACAAAAAAGAAAAAGCAGAGGAAATAGGATAACCGGAACACAGAAATTGCACCGGAAAAAAATTTTAAAAAAAAAACCTTCAAAAAATAAAAACCGATGATCGTACCGTACGTACCTGATCGAGCGGAAAGCAAGATGAGAAGAGAAAGCATGAAAAAAGAAATTGACGCTATGAAGGAACACCACCACTCCGGTGCACCCCAGCACAAACAACTCAATCATTTTGGTACTTGTGATTGGATTGGATTCAAACTAATCTTTCTCCTCCTCTTCTCCTCGTTTGTGTCGAATCTTCCAGATTCTTGGTACTGATAGTACTAAGTAAAATGTCGGCTTTATGGATCAACGTTAATTCTCGGAGAATTCTCAGCGATTGAACTATTTGCAGGGAAGACAGAGAAGAAAGAAGGTTGGAAGTTACGGAATTAAAGATAGGAAAAACTTTTTAGGTTTCGCTCTATTGATTAAATTGGTGATGAGATTGATGAGTTCATATATATAGGAATAGACTCAAACAATAACCCATTAATACGCCAGTACGCCAATATTATATATTATTCGATAAAATAATATAATAAATAAAATTATTTTTATAAGGCAAGTAATGTAAGTTATTAAAATAATAATTGAATTTAAATAATAATAAGATTACATTTACTAATTATATTTGAAAATCAAGACTTTAGCGTATAGGAGTGTCATGCAATTTTATTCCTTCACACAATTAGGTAAAATTTAAATATGCCATAAATGAGATTATTTTTCTTTCCTTTGCATATCATAGAGATTCAACACTAATTACTTTATTGATATTTTATTAGTGAAACAGTTGACTTTTTTTTTTTTTTTTTTTTTAAAAGCAAAAGGAACATATGTTAGATTACTGAGAAATGCCAAGTATCAAATAGGAGAGGAAATCAGGTAACACAAGCCAGTCTTGTGAAATGGTTACATTCTGTTTTACAAATTTCGTCACTCCAAGAGTACATAAATTCTGGGAGCGAGAATCCAATAAATCATATTTTGCAAATTAATTGGCCTAAGCTGCTTACATTCATCCATAATTGGTGAACTAAAGTGGGAACTAGTCTCTAAACCTCTTGTAGTCAGAATCGCTTGCGATGAATCGTCTAGTAAAACTATATAGAGGTTGAGACGTCGACAAAGGAGTAGGGAGTGAAACAATTGACTTAAAAATTTAAAATTAATGTATGAATCTTTAATATTAAATAACATTTATATTTTTGGGATATACAACACTTATAAGCTATACCCCTCCTTTTTCTAAAATGTAAGGTTTTCTGAAAAAAAAAATTATAAGAAATTTTTTATTTTTAATATAATTTTTAATTTTCTTATTTTAAAATACTCATATTTAATAATAAAATTATAATAAATAAAAATATTCTTTTAAAAATAATTATAATAAAAAGTAAGGATAACATTGTATTTTTAATTAAACAATCATTCATCTTAAACATCTTATAAAAAAGTTTAAATGTTTTTTTAGTCCTTCGTACTAGGGGACCTTGTCACTTTTAGTTTATCTTAAATTCTCGACGATCAAAATAATTTTGTTTTTATCTTTTTATTGTCACTTTTGATTATTTTTTAACATAAAATTTAGAGAGATAACATTTTTATCGGTAATCAAACATATCTTTCACTTAATTATGATTTGTTTAACCTTTTTATGACTTAAATTCTCCTTAATATTTAATGCGTCTAGATCGATTCTTGACTCAAAATGACAGTCAAAATCCTAAAAGAGTTGAACATTAAAGAGGATCTAAATAGTAAAATGGCTTAAACAAACAATTGTACAAATAATGGTTAAATTAAACCGTTATCTCTATAATTTTTCTAAAAAAAGGACCAAAGTGATAATGAAAAGATAGAAACCAAATTATTTTTTATTATTAAAAATTTAACAGAGATAAAAAGTGACGTATCCTTATTACGAGAAGAAAAAGTATTTAAACTAAAAAAAATAAAAGAGTGTCATTATATCTTGAATAAGTTATTCATGCCCATATGATTGGTTTATTTGGCTATCACTAATCATTAGTAGTGTACTCTTTATTTTATTTATTTAATATGAAAATTTTAACAAATAAATAAATAAACCCCATTAAATTAAATGAGTAACTGAAAAAGTGAGAAAAAGAATTTTTTCGACAGAAATAAAAATAAATAAATAAATAAATAAATAAAATAAAAGGAAAGCTAAAGAAAGGACAAGACGTAGACGTTCATATCCTTCTTGGTTGGACTCAATAATACAAAAGAGGTCATGCGGATGACTCAGAATTAGGGGTGTAAACGAACAGAGCTGCTCGGTCAAAGTTTGGCTCTGGCTCGAGCTCGAGTCGGCTCGTCTCAATGACGAGTCGAGTATCGAGCAGACCAAAAACAGGTTCGGTACGTTTCATACAACCAGAACCACGTCTAAAAACACTAGCACCACGTCCATCTCCATGCATGTGAATTTAAACTGATTTTTTCACAAAGCATCTCAACTCATCTCATAACAATTAGAACCACATCAAAAAACATCTCAGAACATTCATGTGAATTTAAACTAATTTTTTTCACAAAGACAGTCTACCACGTATCAGAACAACTAGAACCACGTCTAAAAACACTAGAACCACGTCCAAAAACGTCTACATCCGGACATGTGAATTTAAATTGATTTTTTCATAGAACATCTCAACTCGTCTCAGAAAAATTAGAATCACGTCAAAAAATGTCTACATCCATTCATGTGAACTTAAACTGATTTTTTTCTCAAAGACAGTCCACCACGCCTCAGAACAACTAGAACAACGTCTCAAAACACAAGAACAACGTCCAAAAATGTCTACATCCATGCATGTGAATTTAAACTGATTTTTTCATAAAATATCTCAACTCGTCTCAGAACAACTATAACTACGTCCAAAAACGTATACATCCATTCATGTGAATTTAAAATGATTTTGTTTCACAAAGACAGTCTACCACGTCTCAGAACAACTAGAACAACATCTCAAAACACAAGAACCACGTCCAAAAATGTCTACATCCATGAATGTGAATTTAAACTGATTTTTTCATAAAACATCTCAACTCGTCTCATAACAACTAGAACTACGTCCAAAAACGTCTGATGTAGACCGAAATGTGCATAATCTATTATCTAAGGGTTTTGAAAAGATAAAACAAATAAAACGGCTATACAATTCTTAGAAATGATCATGATCTCATGTCTAAGAGTTGTAATGATATAAAACAAATAAAATGACCATTCAACTCTTAGAAATGTTCATGATATATGATATAAGAGTTTTGTGAATATAAAACAATTAAAATGACCATATTACTCTTAGAAATGTTCATGATCTTGTAAGTAGGTATTATAATAAGATAAAACAAATAAAATGGCCATACAACATCTCAACTCGTCTCAGAACAACTAGAACCACGTCAAAAAACGTCTACATCCATTCATGTGAATTTAAACTGATTTTTTTCACAAAGACAGTCTACCACGTCTCAGAACAACTAGCACAACGTCTCCAAACACAAGCACCACGTCCAAAAATGTATACATCCATACATATGAATTTAAACTGATTTTTTCACAAAATATCTCAACTCGTCTCAGAATAACAAGAACCACGTCCAAAAACGTCTCAGAACATTCATGTGAATTTAAATTGATTTTTTTCACAAAGACAGTCTACCACGTCTCAGAACAACTAGCAACACGTCTCAAACAACTAGCACCACGTCCAAAAATATCTACAATTAGACATGTGAATTCAAACTGAGTTTTTCACAAAACATCTCAACTCGTCTCAGAACAACTAGAACCACGTAAAAAAAGATGTCTATATCCATTCATGTGAATTTTAACTGATTTTGTTTCACAAAGACAGTCTACCACATCTCAGAACAACTGAAACACGTCTAAAAAAACTAGCTCCACGTCCAAAAATGTCAACATCCATACATGTGAATTTTAACTGATTTTTTCACAAAACATCTCACCTCGTCACAGAACAACTAGCACCACGTCAAAAAATGTCTAAATCCAAGCATGTGAATTTAAAATCCTTTTTTTTCACAATGACAGTCTACCACGTCTCAGAACAACTAGCACCACGTCTCAAACAACTATAACCAACCACGTCCAAAAACGTCTAAAAAAAATTCACAAATACAAACAGCAAAGACATTGTTTCTCTACTAAATTTCATAAAATATACTGCAACGTCCAGTATGACAAACACAAAGTTAATTTTTTCACAGAAAAAGGGCAAATAGACACGCAACGTCCAATATATGGGGTACCAAGTCCTGATACGTCAACAATAATAGGTATCACGTCCCGATACATCCATTATAATGGGTACCATGTCCACATACGTCCACTATAATGGGTACCACGTTTCACTACGTCCACTATAATGAGTACCATGTCCCAATACGTCCACTATAATGGGTACCACGTCCCTCTACGTCCAAAATATAAAGCAGCAACGTGAGCTCGACTCGTGACTCAGCCGAGCTCGAGCTCAAAATTTATTTAACGAGCCGAGCTCGAGCACTGAGAAAGGGAGCTCGCCGAGCTTGAGCTCGAGCTCCCTTGATTAGTACCAAGTCGAGCTCGAGCTCGGATCGATTACACCCCTACTCTGGATGAGACGGGCGGGTCGAGCTGGAATTTGGATAACATCCGGCCTTCCCTATAAATAAATCCTACTATTTCTATTATTGCTTTATAAATAATAATTATTTTTAATTTTTTAATTTTATCCATATAATACTTGAATACACATTATTTTTTCAAAATTATTAAATTAAATTAAATTAAAAGTTAATGACATTTATTAACTTTCTTAGCGGCTGCTTGGTTCGTTGGAGGAATCAGAATTGGTATGAATGTGATAGTAATATGGAATGACAATGAATTGTTAATTTAGAATGAGAATGATTGTTTAGGCTTCGTTAGTTTTTTCCCATACATTTCCTCCGTCAACATTTCCCTTCCCCACCCACCTCCACCTCCTACCGCCAACTCTTCCATCCCCTCCCTCCTCTCACCGCCAAACTCCCTTCTCTTGCATCCTCTCCCTTTTCCCTCTCATCGTAACTCCTCTTCCATCTACCCTTCACACAACCACAAACCCAAAAATAAAACATCATTCTTCCCCTATTTTCTCTAACCACAAACCCAAAGACAAAACCACCCGTTCTTCCCCCATCTTCTTCCTCCCCTCAAACCCATCTTCTCCCTTTTCTCTTTTACACCTTTCCATCATTGCTGTGAACTGAGGAGAGAATCGTGGTGCTGTCCAGGTAAATTGAAAAGGTTATCGGAAGGGAAGGCAACTTTCTTATAAGTAGCAACAGGGCCACTGATTTCGTTGGATTTCAGAGGCTCAATCTCAGATTCTATTGGTTCGACATCCTTCTGGGTAACAACACGGTGCCAAGAACTTTGGAAATAGCCTTTGCTCATTATCTCTATCAAATCTCCTAAGTTGACGAGCATCAACAACCCATTTCACAGTGACCCATTTCTTGTTCTTGAATACTTGGAGCCGTCGGAATTCTCAAACTGATTCAGAATGGAGAGCCCACTTGCATATGAATGTTGGGTTATGCCGATTGCTAAATCGGGCCTTGGACATGGCAGGTAGGGAAGACATCGAATTCAGAGATTCGAGAACAGACCAAAGCTAACGTCTTGAGTGCCCTTGATGCGCCACCTCATTTTCTCTTTTACACCTTTCATCACTGCTGCGAACTGAGGGAGAGAAATTTTGAGGTGCTGATCTTCAGCCCTGACAGGGTTGCTGTGGTAGGGTCCGGAGAGAGAGCAAGATGAAGAAGTGATTCCAAAATTCTCAATCTCATCAAATCATTAGGGAATGACTCAATCCCACATACTTAACAATCAATCTACTGTTTTAATTCCCATAATAGCAACCAAGCACCTCTTTTTTATAAAAATGGGAATGAATCTCATTAATCCATTCCGATTCCACTAAACCAAGCATCTCCTTAATGTTTATTTAAATATTAAAATGATTACGATTTATTAACAGTGAGAGTACTTTCCAAGCCCAGTCACGACGGATGGTGTTAGAGAGTTTTGTAGAGAACAATTTTTCTATTTTTAATTTTTAAAATTAATAACAATATGTTACTTGTAAATTAAGTTACTTTTCATATTTTCTAAAGTAAAAATTATAAATTTCACGTAATTCATATTAAAATCTCAACTCCATCATGGTCACCGTCACTCCCTCTTTAGCTCACACCCTCAAATTAAGGTTTTTTTTTTTTTTTTTTTTTTTTAACGATCCCAAGAGAAATTTTGTCATATATTTTTACACAATTACTATTTTCAGTCTCCTTCTCACTTGTTCGGCCCATGTGAATCATTTTATCTTTTTTTCACTTAGTCGCCCTCCGAACCATTTTGTTAAAAAAAAAAATGATTCAAGGGGTAAATAAAAAGAATGAAAAATAATAATCCTCTTTTTTTATCTCATCGAAAATTTTTTATCATATTTTTACATTTTATTATACATAATTTGTATATAGTCTACAATCAAAATATAAAAGTATATGTAAACAAAATATAACAATAAAATTTTAGAAGGATTATATCTAATTAAAATAAAATAATAATTATTATTATAGCCACCTTTAAATATGATAGTTTGAGTTTTTTTTTTATGCCTAGCTTCATTTCATTGTTTAAAAAAAAAAAAAACAATTAACATAAATTATTTATTTTATGATTTTATGGTATGCAATAATGCAGCAGTTGCCTAAATAATTTTTTACGAGAGTATTATGGTGGACGGCATTGAGTTGACCCACAATCCCACCTCCAGGAATAACTTATCCACTCGTTACGCCACCCTCTGCCGTCATTCCTTGGGGGCAGCCTCCTCTTTCCACCCCGCTTGTCCGACAATAATATTTTTTTATACTATTAAATATTATTTTTTTATCCTTAAATAATTATCCTAAGAGAATAGAGATTTTGGAAAATTTTTCTATCGAGTTTCAGACCCTGTATGGCTGAATGTTTTACATTGCGGGAAGCTACTTTTAACTAAATGCCTAAAATTATAGGAGTGTTTATTTATTGGTGGTAATTTTGATAGTTCAACAAATTGAAAAAGATTAGCCTAATTATCTGTCTGACCATTTTTACTTGCTCCCATGAGTAATTTATGTGTTTTTGAGATTTCCTTCACTCAAAATACTATAATTTATGATATTATTCAATTTACAAAGAAATTTGTAAGTACTAGTAGGAAGTGATTGGAACAACTCAACTTCTTATATAAACTGTTATTGAATAATTTTCAGTAAATTTAATCTAATTATTTCTTTTTTTTTTTTTTGTAAAAAAAAAATATAGGAGAGAGGTTTTTTTGTGTGTTAAACTATAAACTCATGCTTAAGAAAGGGGGCAGACCCTCCTAAAGTAGTGACTGATCTCTAAGAAATTCACTTAATATTTGTATTTTAAAATTTGATTGGGTAACAAATTTATAGGTATAATTATGGATTGATAAAGTCAAAGTTTGAGTGAAGTCTTTATTATTTAGTCAAATTTTATTTGAAAATAGTAAATGTTTTTAAACATTTAAATGACCAAATGAAATCATTTGAATTACCAACAGCAATAAGGTCGAATCAAGATAATTGATCTAAAGCTATTCATCATCCCTAATTAGATGGTTAATGAAATTGTTAGAAGATCCAACGTTGTAAACTTCGTTCAATCTCCCATAACTTCCTATGCAACTCCTTGAAGTTTATATTTGCTAAAGCCTCAAGGATGAAGACTGGTTGCTTTGACAGACAGCCCATCTTTCAGGGAAGACGGGGAAATTTCTCAAAGGAGCCGAGGGAGAATTTGGTCCACCGCATAGCCGGAGGGTATATTGACTTTGAACTAGTCCGCTTGTTCAGCTTCCAAACCTCTCCACTATTCATCAATGAATAAGTGGCCGTAACAAATTAAATGTCCTTATAATGTCGATTTCTCACCAATTATATTGTACAACAAATATATACTTGTAGTAGTATTGGTCTAATGACAATAAACTATTTAATACAATAGTATCTTGAAATTATTATTATTATTTTTTTTTTTAACTAATGTTATTTCAACTTTGACAAAAATATATCACCTTATATTGTACTACTTATTGTAATATGCCATTTTATTGACAATTTACCATGTTAATAAATTCCTAAGCATCACCAGGAACCTAAAACTTCCCACACAGACAGGTAATTTCACTTTTGGACACTATTTTTAATGGTGATTCCGTCCTTCATTTATAAAAACTTGTCCATAAAATCCCCTTTTGACCAATTCACCATTGCAGTCCCGTCGGAATCAACGATAATGACAGTCGTCTTGTGCTGTTTTTCCAAGTTTCACGCACTTAATGGAATCTAGCTCACTCTTGACTCTGGGAATGACCGGCTTTTGAGACTCAAGTCTTCGCAAATCGGCATTTTTGGACAAAACTTAAGCGTCATTCGTATTAATATCAAGGTGGACGACCAATAATAGCTCAATCAGCACGTCTCTAGTTACGTTCAACATTCACAAACGAAATTGATGGAGATTCATATTGTATATAGTAGTAGCAATTAGACCCTGCATGCATACACATTCATGATCATCATCTCCAGAAATTCGATACTGCTGTTCTTTGCCCCCTTGCTTCTATCCATATTGCTTTGCTTCGATGTTGGTACGGCCCAAGCATGGTATTGCAGCAAATCACATTATTACGATGTTAATAGCACTAATGGCATTATTTACAGAAACAACCTCGGTTCCCTCATTTCTGTTCTGACTTCAAATGCTTCTTCTCAGCCAAATGGCTTCTACAATTACACTGTTGATGATGCCTAAGGCTTGTTCCTCTGTCGGGGTGATATTAGTCCCACAGATTGTGGACATTGCGTGTCATCAATCACGTCTTGGGTTTTATCGGTTTGCCCGACTGTCGAAAATGTTATCATGCTTTATGAAAAGTGTACTCTGCGGTATTCAAACGAATCCATCTTCTCCAGGTTGGACATTGGCGTTGCGCCCTGGATTATGAAGAGCTCACAGAATGTCACAAACAGGACCTTGATGAATCAGGTTTTAAGTGACACATTAAATGAGATCGCCAACCAAGCTGCAAATGGTGGTTCCGACAAGAAATTTGCAGTTAGAGAAGCTAATGTTACATCGCCGACATCTCAGAACAAGATATATGCACTAGCACAGTGCACTCCTGATCTTACAATTAACGATTGTGGATCATGCCTTGACACTGCCATTTCAAAACTGCTCGATTGCTGTAATTTTCGTCGTGGAGGTAGAGTCACTTACCCCAGCTGCTTTGTAAGGTTCGAGTCATTTCAATTTTACGAAATTCCGGCGCCGCCTCCTCCTCTCCCGGGTCCTCCGCCTGCAAGCAAGATAGGTGATCTTGATTACCATAAGCAACAGGATTATTTAATCGACAACAATTATATTTATTTGTTATTTATTTGGTTTTGATAGCTATTGTTATCTCAACCGCGATTGGCATTGTTGCCATTGTTGCGGCTCTCGTAGTTTTCTACTGAAGGAGAAAGACAAAAAGGATACAAAATGCATCAAACCGAACAACAGGTAACTTATATGAATGGAAAAGAGATATTTTTCTTTTAAAAAAATAATTCTTCTTGTATTTCTAGTTGTTTGGATTTAGGGAGGCTAGATGATAAATGAGTTCTCCTAGTCAGGGCAAATTACATTGTAGTACTAAAACTACGTGTTCATAACACTTTTCATTTAAAAGCGAGAATCATTTTAATGTTGTGTCCCCCCTGATGTGCCTAGTTTCCCCTCTAACTAATACACTTCTTTATTTGTCAAATTCATTTGTAATGTAGTGTTATTACCACCCATATAACAACTAATTTTTACTGCAGATGTAAGCACTATCACAACCACTAGAGATTCCTTACGGTATGACTTTGGTGAAATTCAAGTTTGCACTAATAATTTTGCTCTTGAGAACCGAATAGGTGAAGGTGGATTTGGTTCTGTATATAAGGTATAATTCAATTTAATTTGGATTTTTTTTTAAAAAAGTAACAGTTTAAAGTGCATTATTAATTCCCTTCCCATTATATATATATATATGTATATATACCGGGAATAGAAGTTTTCAGCATTGATTTATTGTATGATTAATGTTAGGGTGTACTAGAAAACGGGCAAATAGTAGCTGTGAAGAGGTTGTCAAGTAGGTCATCACAAGGTACAAGAGAGTTCATCAATGAAATTGCGTTGCTTGCTAAGCTTCAACACAAGAATTTGGTTCGGCTATTAGGATATTGCTTGGAAGGAGAAGAGAAGTTACTCCTTTATGAATATGTTCCCAACAGAAGCCTTGACTACTTTCTTTTTGGTAGGTTTTCATACCTCAGTTACATTATTGAAAATATACCACACTTGTTTTTAAATTATAACGTTATTTATTATATACTATAAAAATAATATATTATAAATATGATTCTAATTTTATAATAAATAACTATATATTATTTTTCTTGTCTATTCTGCTTTTGACTTGATTACCTCAGTACGTGATTGATTGTATTGTGTAGCTCTTGAAAAACAACAATTCTTCCACTGGTCATCAAGATACAAGATTATAGACGAGATAGCAAGAGGAATCCTCTATCTTCATGAATATTCTCGTATTAAAATTATACATCGTGATCTTAAAGCGAGCAACGTGTTATTAGATCTAAATATAACTCCAAAAATTGCAGATTTTGGTATGACAAAACTTTTTGAAATTGATAAATATGAAGAAAACACAAGTAAAATTGCTGGCACTTGTAAACAATTATTCATAAAGTAAGATTATGAATAATTCCAAGATTCAATTATGGGGTATATAAAGTAATATTCATAATTCCATATGGGAACTAATGATAAGATGTTAAAAACATTAATGTTGTAGTCTTGGAGACAGTGGAGAGATGGAACACCATTGGCATTGCTTGATCCAAGCTTCGGCAATTCATATGTCAGGAATGAAGTGATTCGGTGCATTCACATTGGCTTGTTATGTGTTCAGGAAGATGTTAAACTAAGGCCAACTATGGCGTCTGTAATTCTGATGTTGAATAGTTATTCTCTTACGCTGCCGATCCCAAGTCAACCGGCATTTTTTGTCCCCGGTGGAATTGAGAGCTCAACCCATTAAATCATCTGCTGGAAAATCATTATTGGCAGGTCCCTCTAAAAATGAAGCTTCAATCACTGACCTAAATCCAAGATGAATTAAAGAGACGAAGGTGAAGAAGAAGGCTTGATGATTACATCACCAAAAAGCTAGCTGATTACTTCCTATTCTTTTTGTTTCTCACAAATTAAATTTGATCCGTATTTGATATGAGTCAATTTTATATATGTATAGTTTTTCTTTTAAATTGTGTTTGGATTTGTATTTTTGCATTAAAATGTAAAAAGTTGCATTAGAAATATAAAAAAATATTTTTAAAATGTAAAAATGTATCCTATTGAGTGTACATGATTAAGTTTAGACATGGTGTTATATATATAAAAAAAAAGTTTGGACATGGAGTCTCCCTCCCATGATCCCATCACCAAAGGTGCATTCATGTTTGTCGAGCTACCACCCTACCATGGTGTCGCGAATTTAAATATGTTAAATATTAGGGTTTATTATTTTTTGCACCCTAAATTACTTAATCCTGCCCCTCTCAACCATAATACTTTTATAATAAAATAATAATATTTTAGTCAATAAAAAATCTTTCATAAAAAAAACTCTCTAATAAAGACTCTT
Source organism: Knoxia roxburghii (assembly GCA_030378225.1). Taxonomy (NCBI): domain Eukaryota; kingdom Viridiplantae; phylum Streptophyta; class Magnoliopsida; order Gentianales; family Rubiaceae; genus Knoxia; species Knoxia roxburghii. Next base: position 41,101,170 of record CM059420.1, on the reverse strand, counting down.
TTGTTATCTCTATTGCCTATAGCTTCAAGTCACGGGATTATTGGACCATCATTAGTTTATTAATTTTGAACAATCTTTTGGACCGACAATTATCTCTTGATGCTGAGAAAACAGGTTAAACCAAGAGAATTAAATAGGATTTTTGCGTAGAAATATGTGCAACAAATAAGCAACACTGCTTTGTTTCTACGAAGATGACAAATATTTATCAACCACATATATTTCTGCTCTACCCCAAAACTAATAGCAATAAGAACAAGAAGGATAACATTTTTATTATATCACTATAATTATTTTACTCATTCTATATACATATCTATATTTAATAATTTTACATTATATTGTTAAATAATTAACAAAACATTAATTCTTAATATTAATATAATTTATATCACAAAATTATATTAGTATTAAAAACAAAAACAAAATAAATTAATAAAAAAAAGAGATAATTTAGTAATTGACACTCCTCAATTAGATCAAGGGTCCTAAGTTCAATTTAGGGTGTAAATGGTTTGGACGGTTTCAAAATTTTTTAAAATTTTATTGGTTTGAAAATTTTCAAACCGGAGAGATTGGTTTGGTCGACGGTTTCAATGGTGAAGCCGGCCGTATATATTTATTATATAATATAATAATGTAATAAATATATATTTTTTAACTTAAATATACTTCACTCTTTCTTTTCTCATCTATTGTAGTATGTTTTCTTTCTCTCTTAATTGATGCAGTTCGTCTCCCTCCTCCATCCTCCTCAATTGTTGACTGTGCTAGCAAAATTTTGGGCCGAGCATATGAAGACAGTGGTGTACGTCACCAACAGACTACCTCAAGCAAGATTGGGGTTTTTTTTTTTTTTTTTTTTAACAAACAGTCCCACAAGCCCCATCGGGCAAGGTAGACCGGCGGGATTGGTTACCCTTTTATTAATCTTTTGGTAAAAAAGAAAAGGTACAACGGGCAGTGTCAAGACTTACCCTAGCCCCACTATATTCTAAGTGACCACTTCTCCCTTCCTATGATTACAATCACAATACGCTCCAAGCACTATTACAGTCACCAATGCGCTCAAAGCGCAACTACCTATTACAAAGATTCCCTAACTCGCAACTATTACAAAGATTTCCTAGCTCGCTGAATAAAGAGACTCGCAAAAGTAGTCGTGGCCAAGTCAAACTCGAGAACATAATCGAATTCCTGGAACCCCTTGCTGATCCAAAGTAATCAATCCCCTTAATCTCGTAGGCATATCATTAACCACATCATAGTAGACAGACGAATCTTTCTCTCCCATAGAAGCTAGATAGTCAGCTGGAGCATTACCTTCTCTGTAAATATGAGTAATTGATCCCCTTAATTGGGACAAAATAGAACAAATGTCCGTAAGCTCTGCACAAAACTGCCATAAATCAAAACATTCGCCCAATATCATACGAACCAATAACAAATGATCCACCATGACCATCAAACCTTGCAAATTAAGAGCTTGGCAAAATCGAATGCCATTTAGTAACCCCATTATTTCAGCTTTTAAAACCGATCCTTGTTGAATAAATCCAGCCTCAGCGTGAACAAAAAGTCCACTTCCCATTCTCAAAATAAATCTCCACCCAGCCCTGCCGTCCTTAAAAAAAAGAAATATCAGAATTTAAAATCCATGAAGCCGCAGCCTTTTCTTTCCACCTAATTGGCAGTGCAAAATCAAAAGGCGCAAGCGGCAGTTGAATATAAAAAGAAGACGAGATTAATTGCCCCGCCCCCCTCATCTTAACCAATGGTCGGACTGTTCTAAGTATGAGGACAAAGGATTGAAAAATCCTTCCATTCAAAACTGTCCAATGGGGTACATGGTTGCCATCATAACAAACTGAATTCCTTAATTTCCATACTTCCCACAACAAATACGATGTTAGAACTCTTTGAATCTTTGCAAGGATTGAATTCCCATGGGATTGATTCCACCAACTTTTCAGAGCTCGGACACCCGCTGCCAATGAAAAAGATATTCCAAAGAAAGATATCCAAAAGTGCCAAATCTGTGAAGTAAAGCCACATTGGAACAAAACATGATGAAGAGATTCTATATCCTGCCTACATAACAAGCAAACCGAAGGAAATTGCACAAAACCAACTGTAAGTCATTTTCGCGTTTTTGGATGCGTGTGTTATGTGTTTGTTCCTGATCAGCTTCGAAGCATATTCGACGGCTTAGTCTGTTATGGGAGCATCCGACAGCTCTCGATCCTGAGGCCATAGGCCGAATAATGCAACTCCAATAGGAAGGAAGGAAGATATTATTCTACTAAGAAGAGCGGCTGAATCATCAGATTAGGGCCGCAGCATGCTGATCCGCGATTACTAGCGATTCCAACTTCATGTTCCTGAGTTGCCATGCCTCTGCTTTCTTAGCCATGTTGAGGGCTGGAATTGCCACCACCCGAAAAGCAAAAGATTCGAGAGTCCAGCCTTAAAATACAAGCATAGATAGTGGTCTAATGCTAAGGCCGACGACGGAAGCTCGGGACGGAGCCGTATGAGATGGAAGTCTCACGTATGGCCTCTTTCCTCCTCCCTTTTCTGCTCACTCGTAAGGGGTCTGAACCTCACAAAGGGGGAGGAATCACAGCCCATTGTGTCAATCATTAAAAAATTTTAATTTTAATTTTTAAACATCATTGAATATGCATATATATGATTATAGTTTGATTGTGATTGTAAATTTGAATGATAAAAAGTTGACGGATATTTTTAGTTGTGAATTTATTATTTTTAAAATAAAAAACATAAAATAACTCTAAACCTACCGAATCAAACAAAACAGTTTAAATGTGATTTGGCTAACTTGATTTGGCATACTCATTTGGCCGAGTTGGTTTGAAAATTTTGAAACCGTAATTATTAGTTTGAATTCTACTTTTACCTTTAAACCGCCGACGTACACCCTAGTTCAATTTACCCTGGGGGTGGGGGTAAAAAATAATTAATTAGATTTAAAACAAAAAAAAAAAGAAAAAAAAAGTTTTGATAAAAAAGTAAAACACAAAAAATAATGAGAAGTGTGAGCCCGCCATAAAAAATTAATTAAAAAGAGAGAGATCACCCAAAACAGTAAAAGCTTGCTTGACCGCTACTATACTTTTTACAGTATTTTGTTTCACGGTTACTACACATTTACAGTATTTCTCTACTACTGTAAATTTACCATTTACCGTAGGAGATACAGTTATGATTGGGAAAACTAAATTACCCTCTAAAATTGCGTAGCACTGAATTTTTGGGTAATGGTCCGAGCATTCTTAAATTTTCTTAGCGCTATTTGTGGATCTTTCTTGACCCTCTCAAGCTTTAGGCTTCGTTTGTTTACCAATTTTTTTTTCTTAAAAGATTTAAAATTTTCCCATAAAATATAATGTATCTCGATAATCACCAAATTACATCATACCAAATTCAATATTTTCCAAAATTCTTCTTACATTAAAAAAAAAAAAAAAACCTCTCCCTCTGATCTATGTTTTCTTTTCCTTATATTTTCAATATAAATTATCATTAAAAAAAAAAAAAAAAAAGCAAACAAACAAACATAGCCTACGATTTTTGTTACTTGTGCACGAACCATGCAATTACGTGAGAGGAAACTACACCATTGATCTTCATTTAGTATTTGCATTGTTTTTTGGGGTTGTCATTTTCCAATTTTCATGCAAATTCTTTTTCTTCATAATCCAAAAAACTCGGATCTGCTCTTCGAGAGATTCTCCTGAGAAAATAGTTTTTGCACCAAAATTACTATGGCGGAAAACAAAACCATGTTTTTAATTTTGAAGGGAACGAACTCAGGTCACCGCCATTTCTTATATTAACACAGATTCAGCTTCTTGTTCGTATTGAATGATGTTAATGGATTCTTGATCCTATATTCTTCTTGTTGTTTTTCTAATAATCATAAAAAAAAATAATAATTTACAATGTCGAACTTATCCAGGCAACAATCTAAAATACCAAAAAGCGGCGTTGGAAGTGGCGGAGGTGGTGGTTCTAACAACAATAACAACTCTCAAGGTGGTGGCAGCAATCGTAACGTGAAATTTGCTAGGCGAACATCAAGCGGCCGATACGTTAGCCTTTCCAGGGATGACCTGGATATGTCTGGGGAATACTCAACGGATTATATGAATTATACTGTCCATATTCCTCCGACGCCTGACAACCAACCTATGGAGAACTCAACAGGGTCCAACTCTGTGGCTGCGAAAGCCGAGGAGCAATATGTTTCCAATTCACTATTCACAGGAGGATTCAACAGCGTCACCAGGGCTCACCTGATGGACAAGGTGATTGAATCCGAGGTTTCTCATCCTCAAATGGCTGGATCAAAAGGTTCTTCATGTGCCATGACTGCCTGTGATGGAAAAATCATGAAAGACGAAAGAGGAAAAGATGTGACTCCCTGTGAATGCAGGTAATACACACTACAACGAACTTGACTTTTTAAGACATTTAAAAGTGTCTTGAAACTGATATTTAATGACATTTTTACTTTTCATGACATTTATATTAAATGTCACATAAATATAGTGTAGTTATAGATAAAATGCCTTAATATATTAGTTTTTAAGGCAATTTGAAATGTCTTAATAAATTCATTTTTAGACATTTTAAAGTGTCTTGATAAACAATATTTTAAGATATTTTTTAATGTCTTAATGGATTACTTATTAAGATACTCTTTAAATGTGGTAATAAACTAATGTTAAGGCATTTTAGAATGTCTTGATTAGTAAGTTTTTAAGATACTATATACTGTTTTAATTCATTACCTTTTAATACAAATTTCAATGTCTTGACAAGTTAATTTTAAGATATTTAAGAATGTCTTAATACCTAATTTTTCAAGACACCATTTGATGTCATGATAAATAATTTTGGTAAGACTTTTAATTCTCCTTTATTGATTAGAATATATTCATTTTGTGATCTGGCTCGATCATAAATCATTTAAAAAACTAAAGTTATATGGTAAAAATTTAATAAAAATAAGGAATAACACAAGAGTTTGCTCTATATTTAACTCACATTGCATTGTCCAATTAAAAGGATAATATTGTTAATCATTCATATTCTACATAATTCATAAGAACACATTCATTTTACCTATGAGCCAGTCTCAATTACCTCCTTGACCTAGAATCTATGTAACCTAGAATGAACATCAAGGAGGTAGTAGATGGCTCACTTTTTTCCAAAAAACTGCCCTATTCGAGCTTCCCAGCTGCCGCATTTGTGCAGTGCTACTCCTCTGTATTTGGAGCTCTCTCTTGAGAAGCCAGTGCTCTGATGCCTTAGTATGTGGACAAATTCTTCTTTAGTCAAGTTCTTCATCTGCATTAAGCCAAACATAGGAAAATTAAAGATCAAGAAGAACTCCCATGATTCTGATTTCCTAAGTAAACAACAAATTTTACCTGTTTCATATCATCTTCATAATTAGTGATGTTAAAGTTGATATCTGCATCGATACCCCGAAACTTAATCGCAGCTCTATTGTAGGCTCTAATATCATGAATCACAAAAAGATAAGAACTTGACAACATCCAACATTTTCAAGAATTTTTAAAACCTTTTAGTATGAATGAATGCAATTTTACCTAGCGGCGGCATGAGTCATTAAATGTCACTATGTTAGTGTCATTAAATGTCTAGTTTCTAGTAGTGACACGTATTCAGTGGCAGAGCCAGCATCAAGCAACAACACCCTCATGCCCGTAGTTTCGCCATCCCCACTTAGAATTCTTCTCTTCACTTTCTTTTCTCCAAATTATCCATTCTTCCCTATCGTTCATTCCTCCATTCTTATGTTCATTCCTTTTTTTTATATAAAAATTACTAGTTACCGCCCTAACTCTTACCATCTACCGCCCTAATTTGAACTAAAATGTCCTTCTACAATACTCTTCCTTTCCCCCCCTAAGTAAAAGGGCAATTTTGTCAAAATTAGGGACTACCTTTTTTTATTCTAATTAGCATTCTCATCTCAAAATTTCTAGGTCCGCCACTACACGTGTTTGAACAATTTGGAAAGAATGCAAGAATGCTATGATTTTGATCTCTACTGTTCGGGTTTCTTTTTACAGGTTCAAGATATGTAGGGATTGCTACATGGATGCACAAAAAGACACAGGGCTTTGTCCAGGGTGCAAGGAGCCATACAGGATTGGGGATTTCGACGACGATGTGCCGGATTTTTCGAGTGGAGCATTGTCATTGCCAGCTCCAGATGATGCGAAAGGAGACCATTGTACGTCGATGATGAAAAGGAACCAAAATGGAGAGTTTGATCACAACAAATGGCTTTTCGAGACACAAGGTACGTATGGATATGGTAATGCATATTGGCCTCAGGATGACGAATATGGAGGTGATCATGGCGATGGAATGCAGAGAAGCATGTTAGATCCTTCTGACAAGCCCTGGAGACCTCTAAGTAGAAAGTTGCCAATCCCACAAGCCATCATTAGTCCTTACAGGTGCATTGTTCTTTTCCAATCATTTTATTTTGGAAAAAAAAAATGCAATAATAGTTGTTATAATACGACTTATTGGTAAATTTAGTTCTAAGCATTTGGTAGTAGACAAATTTAATCATAAACTTTGTTATTCACAACACATTTAGTTCTAGTAACATGTTTTGTGGTAAAAAAAAATATTTTGGACCCACAATAACGTATTAGTACATGTGCCATAAAATTTGCAACATGAATGAAATTAATCCACGTGAAATTCACATAATTTAGGGATTAACGGAATTATAATTCAATCGTTAAATATAAAACAAAAAAAAGTTATTAGGACTAAATGTGTTATAAATAGTAAAGTTTAGGACTACTAAATATTTATGACTAAACTTACCACTAAGTCGTACTTTAGCAACTATTCTTGCATTTTTTTTCCTTTTATTTTGAGTAAATTCCAAAATTGGTCATCATATTATGCTCAATTTCTGGTTTTGATCATCATACTTTGAAAAATATTTTTAAGTTCATCATACTTTAGTTTTCTTTTTAAAAAAGTTCACTCCGTCAAGTTAAGGTGTTAAACTACTAATAACTAAATTTTTTAGGGTTATTTTTATCCTTTCAGTGTCATCTCCAAATTATATTTCTTACTATCTTACCCCTTTAAATATTTTATTAATATATTTCTATATATCCCTAAAGTTCCCATCTTCGTCAGTCACCCAACCTCACACACTACTTACTCCATTTCATCAATTCATCATCGTCTTCAACACTCACCTCCCCAAGTACGGTACTCCATCTTCATCACTTCACCCCACCCGCTAATCAACCTTACTCCATCGCATCTCCAACTCACTTCTCCTCTCGCCGCCCCAGCCTTCTACCTTCTTTTAGTTTGAGGTTTTTTCGTTTGGAACATTTATTTTTCGTTTGGAATCGATGGGTTCTTTTCGTTATGGAGGGCAGGGCTCAAAGCGAAAAAGATTTCTTCTCTTCTTAGACTGTGATTGAAAGGGATCGGATCCATTCGAAAGCACGACAACCCTTATTTGCATGTTGATATGCCTCCCCCCCCACCCTTTGGTTTTAACCCTGATCATATTAATCATCCTCTTTTGATTCTCAGTTCGATCTTGGAATATTTTCTTTTTCCCTAAAAAAATATCGATTTGATTGAGGATATGGGGGGCGATTTGATTTCTCCAAAAAGGATATGGATTTCGTCAGAATGGTCTGTTCTTTGGTTTCTAATTTTGGGGTTTTTTGTTATCTTCTCTGGTTTTGGTTCTGGTAGTGGTGCTCTGTTTCTAATTTCTTTTGGGTTTTGATTATGGGTTTTTTTTTTTTTTTCTGTGGTTTTGATTCCTGCTTATCAACTTTTGGCCCCTAAAAATTGAGTTGAGACTTTTGAGTGTGGAAGGAAATTTGGGAAAGGAATGCACTGTGAATCTGTGCTGGTGAGGCTTGAAAGGGTACAGACCTACAGGTAATCAGTTTAGGTGATTTTTTTGCAATAGGAATAGTATTGCTTGTTTCACTTGAGAGTATTTTGCCATTCAAGTGACCTCATTAGACAGTCCATAAATTTGGAAACTTTTCTTCAAGATGACTCCAATTTATAGAATTTATACACTCTTCTCATTGTAAACGTTCCTATTGGCCAAAGAATGGAAAAAGTGATGAGGAAGTTTTGAAACATTCGTTAAAATGCAAACTTTTTTATTTTATTAGTGACTGCAAGGGTCTAGCAGCCTTTGATTTTTATGAGTGAACTTGAATATGATCAGTGGCGATATAATTGCTCTTTAATTAGGAAAAACTTAAAAAAAGAATATTACGTTTGAAAAAGAAACACGGAAGCATGCTATTAAATTTTGGAATTTTAAGCAGGTTATTAAAATAGAAAAATGAAAAAAAAAACGAAAACGAAAAAATGAATTTTAATTAGGAAAAAACGAAAAAAAAAGGTTGAAATCTAATATAGTGTAAAAACCAAAAAAAGACAAAAATTTTAATTAGTGGCAAATGAAAGAAAGAAGAAAGAATAGAGATAAGGGAGAAAATTTACAATTTCAACCCTGAAAAAATAAAAGATAAAAGAGGAGGATTGGTTTGATTGCAATAGTAGATGGACGATTTTATCCTTCAAAAATAGGTCCATTAGCATAGTTAACGGAGTACTTTGACGGATTGACCATTTTTGAAAAGAAAATTAAAGTATGATAACCTTAAAAATAGTTTTCAAAGTATAAGTACCAAAACCAGAAACTAACTATAGTATGATGACTAATTTTAGAATTTACTCTTTTATTTTTTTACCAAAAGTTTGTTTGAAGACTGAAATATGAACATTAGCTGGAGCTGAAATCAATATTGGATATGGTTGCAATGCTATGTAGGTTGCTAATCGTGGTTCGGTTAATTGTGCTTGCATTTTTCTTGACTTGGAGGCTAAGACATCCAAATGAAGATGCAATATGGCTATGGCTAATGTCAGTGGTATGCGAGGTATGGTTCGCTTTTTCCTGGATTCTTGATCAGATTCCCAAGTTCTGCCCTGTGAATCGTTCCACAGACCTTGAAGTTCTTCGTGACAAATTCGACTTGCCATCGCCGTCCAATCCCACTGGCCGCTCTGACCTCCCTGGAATGGACTTATTTGTGTCCACCGCTGATCCAGAAAAGGAACCACCACTTGTCACTGCTAATACCATCTTATCTATCATGGCTGCTGATTATCCTGTCGAGAAGCTCGCTTGTTACATTTCAGACGACGGCGGAGCACTCCTCACTTTCGAAGCAATGGCCGAGGCTGCAAGCTTCGCTGATTTATGGGTTCCATTCTGTAGGAAACATGACATTGAGCCCAGAAATCCAGACTCTTACTTTGCCTTGAAGGGTGACCCGACTAAGAACAAGAAAAGAACAGATTTTGTCAAGGATAGAAGGCTGGTTAAGAGAGAATATGATGAATTTAAAGTGAGGATCAATGGGTTGATGGATTCTATTCGGAGGCGTTCGGATGCATTCAATGCTAGAGAGGAAATGAAGATGATTAAGCACTTGAGAGAAAGTGGAGCTGATCCAATGGAGCCTGTGAAGGTTCTAAAGGCAACTTGGATGGCTGACGGAACTCATTGGCCGGGAGCTTGGGCTGTTCCAAGCAGCGATCATGCTAAAGGTGATCATGCCGGAATTCTTCAAGTGATGTTAAAGCCACCAAGCTGCGACCCGCTATTGGGAGTCCCTGAAGAAAAAGTCATTGATTTCTCAGATGTCGACATTCGTCTACCCATGTTTGTTTATATGTCTAGGGAGAAACGACCCGGATATGATCATAACAAAAAGGCTGGTGCCATGAATGCTTTGGTTCGATCATCAGCTATACTATCTAATGGAGCTTTCATTCTTAATCTAGACTGTGACCATTACATCAACAATTGCCAAGCTCTTCGTGAGGGAATGTGTTTCATGATGGACAGAGGAGGGGAAGACATATGCTATATCCAGTTCCCTCAAAGATTTGAAGGCATTGATCCATCTGATCGATATGCAAATCACAATACAGTTTTTTTTGATGGCAACATGCGTGCGCTTGATGGCATACAGGTATTGTATATGTAACATCTCGTTCCACATTGTTAATTTACAATTTGAGTGACTTGTATATAACTTCCAGTGTAGCCTGGAAGTTTTTGTCCCAGTCTAAGGGACAGGGATGTTACAGTATATGTCTTGTTTACATTATTTTTGTTATAATTCTCTTCCATTCATTCATTTCCTTGTTTTCTGAATGCATCCAGGGACCTGTGTATGTGGGCACTGGATGTATGTTCAGGCGGTTCGCGCTCTACGGTTTTGATCCGCCAAAAGAATATAGTAAGCTTGAACAAAAGGGTAGTGAAACTGAGGCCCTGAACGCCTCTGATTTTGATCCTGATCTTGACATCAACCTGATGGCCAAACGCTTTGGAAACTCTACAATGCTTTCTGAATCCATCCCTGTTGCTGAATTCCAGGGCCGTCCAATTGCTGATCATCCAGCGGTTAAATTCGGGAGACCGCCCGGTGCTCTCAGGAATCCAAGGGAGCCGCTTGATGCTGCAACTGTAGCTGAAGCAGTGTCTGTGATATCATGCTGGTATGAAGACAAGACTGAGTGGGGAGATCGAGTTGGTTGGATTTACGGCTCTGTTACTGAAGATGTGGTGACAGGATACCGTATGCATAATCGTGGATGGCGCTCTGTCTATTGTATCACCAAACGCGACGCATTTCGTGGATCAGCGCCAATCAATCTTACTGACAGGCTCCATCAGGTCCTCAGGTGGGCAACAGGCTCAGTGGAGATCTTCTTCTCTAGAAACAATGCCTTTCTTGCTTCTCGCCGGTTGCACCCGCTTCAGCGCTTGGCCTATCTCAATGTAGGAATCTATCCTTTCACTTCTCTCTTCCTAATCGTCTACTGCTTCCTCCCGGCGCTCTCGCTCCTATCAGGCAACTTCATTGTGAAGAACTTGAATGTAGTTTTCCTAGTCTACTTGCTCACTATCACAATCTGCCTGATTTCACTGGCTATCTTGGAAGTGAAATGGTCTGGAATTGGATTAGAAGAATGGTGGAGGAATGAACAATTTTGGCTGATTTCTGGAACTAGTGCCCATTTGGCTGCTGTGGTACAAGGCCTTTTGAAAGTGATGGCTGGCATTGAGATTTCTTTCACACTCACTTCCAAGTCTGCGGGAGACGACGTCGACGACATCTACGCCGATTTGTACTTGGTTAAGTGGACATCTTTGATGATCCCACCAATTGTTATTGGAATGGTGAACATAATTTCAATAGTAATTGCATTTTCAAGGACAATTTACAGCTCAGTACCCCAATGGAGTAAGTTCATAGGTGGAGCCTTCTTCAGTTTTTGGGTTTTGGCTCACTTGTATCCTTTTGCCAAAGGTTTGATGGGAAGGAGAAGAAAGACACCCACCATTGTGTTTGTGTGGTCAGGGCTCATTGCCATCACACTCTCATTGCTTTGGATTTCCATTAATCCGCCAAAAGGTGGTGCAGAAATCGGGGGAGCAGGCGACAGCGGTGGCTTTCAGTTTCCTTGAAATGAAACCAAACAAATATGTTTGAACTATCATTGCAAAAGAAATAACATTCTAGAGCTTCAAAATGTGTAACTTCCTAAAGTTTCATTTTGAAACTTTCCTTTTTTTACTCCATATTTTTGTTGAGATTCATTACTAATGTCTCACATTAGAAAGTTGGAGAAATTGAGTTAGGCTTGAGTTGGACATGATTTTGGACCATTTAATATACTTGCAAAGCAAGTGATTTCTTTTCTGATTGGACCGAGTTCATGGACACTCACAAGAGAAGATGAATTTGTTATTCGATCAGAATTAAGACTTGTCAAAGTATTGAGAAGGAAGAAATGGCAGGATGAAGATTAGGAATTGTAGTCATTTAAGATGTTGTTGACTAAATCAGGGATGCTTGTTGATTCCCTTAGTTTTTTTTTTTTTTTTATAATTTAGGTTAGGTTATTAACTTATATTTTGCCATTCTTTAATAACATAAGTTCAAAGAAAGTTGTGTACTTGTATTGATTTTCAATTCCCATAGGGATGTTAATGAAATTTTAAGTAAGAAACAAAGGGATTAGAGTCACAATTTGCGCCCAAAATTCAAGTTAGTGTTGGAGGGATTGACATGGATTAGAAACTGTTTGATGAAATACTGAATGAGAATTTCAGAGTTTCACTAAAATGAGCATGGAAGAATAAACATTTGATAGATTATCATTTATTGAAAGAATTTTTTAGATTTCCTTTTATTTGTTCTGAAGTGGTCGTGACATATATGTGAAGAATTTTTTATTATTTATCATCCCTTTCAAAAATACCTCAAATTCTAAAGAAATTATTTGTCTACCCCTCAAAAGTAACTCACCCTCTATCCATCTTGTGTTTCCAGCCGGCAAGAAAAAAAATTTCCCTCTGCAAAAAATCTCCTACTCCTGATCTTCATCTTCCTTCGATGGTCGACAAAAATCCATCCAGATTTTCAGCTTGACGAAAGATCTGGACAGATTGTATAAATTATTTTATTGAGTAGAAATACAAATTGTTCTGTTTATTTTTTGTTATTTTGAGGTTGAATAAATCATTCAATCATCAAACTATTTAACAAATATGATCGTGGATATTACGGTTGTATTTTTTATTTTTTTTTTTTTTGTCATGACATGCAATAAACACTGGCACGACCGGACATGTTACAGCCACCTTTATTGCACGAGTACTATTTTTTTTATTATATTAAGGTAAAATTATTAAGAATAGACAATAACTAGTAAAAATAGAATCGGGAAATACCAATATCCTAAAGAGAAATAACTGGCAATTGGCGAAGGTTGGGGCCTAGTGCTCTGACCCCCGTGAGGAAAATGAACTCTTCTAATATGGGTCTGAACCTGCCCTCCAACAAGCTGTTGGGGATCGGCCTCCATTCTTCTTTATCTCTTAATCCCAGATCATTCATATGCCATATCCCGCCAGTGTTCTATCCGTCTCACCACTATTTTTCATCGACCAATTTTTTCTTAAGGTACGTGATATACTATCTCAAAAAAAAAAATAATAATAATAATAATAAGAAATTTATTCGTAAATATCACAGAGCATGCATTTCGATTTCGGAATCTCCATTTTCCTATTTATGATTAGCTCGTAGTTCACTTGAATATGAAAAAGTTTGAAAGAAATACAATTGTGAAAAATAATAATAATAACTTATAAATTGAACCTTAAAATAAGTGTTGAAATTTGTTAATTAGATCATATGTGATGACTATAAAAATAATTATGATTAGATTTATCAATATCGAAAAAATAGATTGAGTTTGATAATATATCATATTATTATGGTGGCTAAACTAATATTTTTTTCCCATTAAAGAAAAGAAAAAGGAAGAAATACAACGAAAAAGTTGGCCCCGAGTAGTTTTTAATATTTATTAGTCAAGCTAAATACTAGTATGTATGGTGTACGCCTCATCATGCTCATATTAATGACACAATAGCCTCGCATCGCAGGGATGATGCATTACTGCATGCCTTCCATACTCTCTTTCATGCCAGGCTTAGGCTTATTAATAGGGTCAAAAATGTACTACTAATAGTCTACGCTGCCTATCTCTATCCCAAAATAATAGTGAGGCAAAATCACAAGTAAAGTGATTTGTTATTAGATACAAAGGTAATGGATGAAGAGGCTTTCAATTATTTATATTATATATAAATATTATGAGTTTTTGACGATAATTTTCACACTATTTATAATTTACAACATGCTCTAGGTTTTGGGTTTAAAATAGATTCTGAAACTATGTTAAATTTATTTATCCAATATGAATATCTAATTCAAAATAATTGGTAATAGGTAAAGATATTTTGAATTATTTATATTAAATACAAGTATTGTAAGTATTCCACGTGAGATTGTAACAATATTCTTAACACATGAAGTAGAGCCCTGACTCTATTACTTTTTTAAAAATGTTGTCTACTGCAACATTCTCGTTTCAATAGATGGTTTATTTTTTCAGTAGGTCACTTATTTTTTTTTAAAAAAATTATTTTTAAAACGACGTTATTTCAATAAGTGATAAAAAAAGAGAAAGAAACGAGGAGTCTCCTTCAGTCGTCTTCTTCAACAAAAGACGGCCTTTTTCTTTCTTTCTTTCTTACTCTCAGAATTATTTTTATGTTATAAAGTAAGTGCAAAATTAATATTTTCATATACAATTTTTTGATTTCGCCATTGATAATAGTTGAACTAAAACGATACAATAAACAGTATTCTTATTTGGAAGAAAAAAAAAGTAGTACTATACCAATGTACCACCATCAATTAATGTCATCACACACTTGTTTAAAAGTATCGGCTCCATGAATCCAAACCTGCTTGAAGGAGTAGAAGAGTAAATGTGCCTCACTTTTTAGCTAGAACTTCCAGTCTTGGACAACGTGCTATATACGATTTGTACTCAACAGTATGTGGTCGGTGAGACTTGGCTTCAATGAATGAATGGTATTGGAGGAAGAATGAGGAAAGGAGGGAAGAGAAGAGGTCTTATTTAGTGCAAGTTTGAATGACTAATTTTAAGCTATTTGGAGTGGAGAATAATGATAGTAATTAAGAACAATTTGAGTACAAAAGTTTGAATTGAATGACTATTTTGATGATTAGGTGTTTGATTTTTAATGATTAACGTAAAATTTGTCTAACAATGGTATTTATAGGAATTATGTGAAAATATTAAGGTTTTATTTAATTTGAAAGGGGACTTACTTACCATACTTGTCTAAATAATCATATTGATACCTATAAGAGTCGAATTTTTTATATCATAGTTCCATATCTATCATGCAAGATAGTCTATTGTTTAGAGTTTAAAACCACTTTAATGATGTGAGTTCTATGAATGATCACATTTTTCTCCTTTAACCAATCTAATACTGTTGTTTATCAATAGACTATCCTGCAATGTAGTTTTTGGACTAACATTTACGAATTGATAAACGTTACTTATCTCAACCCAATGTTTGGAATATATATGAGCTCATTAAGGTATGAAAATAAATTTTACGTTTATAATTAAAAATTTGTTTGATAGGGACATTTTGATAAAAAAAAAATAAGAGACAAAATTATAATTTAGAAGACGATAAATAAGAGAGTGTGTGGTATTTAAGATTCTACCAAATATATATTAAACCACCAAGTCCTATACGACCTCTACAAAACATATTTTTTGCCATGCTTGTTCAATTTTTGAGGTGGGTATATGAAGAACAAATGTATGTTTGTGTAGAATTTGGATTATCCTAAAAAAAAAAAAAAAAAAGGCTTAAATTCATTTTTGGTCCCTCATAACATGGGTCATTCCAATTTTGGTTCCCCATATGTTTTAGTCACCAATTTTAGTCCCACTTAAATTTTTTTTTACCAATTATGGTCCATTTTAACGGAAAAGTTTAAAAGATAACGGATTAACTCATTTGATCGCTAGTCAAACCTTTTTTTTTTTCAAAATGATTTGTACCATGATATTTTTAATCCATTTTATGACTCGATTCCTCATGGATGTTCAACCCATTTATAGCGACTCACAATCCAAAATGACGGTTGAAACCCTAAATGGGTTGAATATTCATGAAGATTCGAATTATAAAATTGGTTGAAAACATCACGGTACAAATCATTTTGAAGAAAAAAATTAAGTTTAATTAGCAATCAAATGAGGTAATCCGTTATCTTCTAAACTTTTTCATTAAAAGGAACCATAATTGGTATAAAAAAATTTAAGTGAGACTAAAATTGGTGACTAAAACATATGGGAGACCAAAATTGAAATAACTCATGTTATGAGGAACCAAAAATGGATTTAAGCCAAAAAAAAATGTATTAATCAATAGAATCTCGGCTTAACAAAAAATAGAAATGGTTTTTTTTTTAAAAAAAAAATTCCCTACAAGTACCCTCCGGGCATCTATATATTTTAGGATATTGGGCGGGTATTAAATGGGTATTTAATTTAAAGATATTTACCCGCCCTTACCCATATAGTTAGTGGGTTTAAATAGGCGGGTTTAAATGGATAATGGGTATTTCAGGGTATTCATGGGTACCCTGAATATTAATTTATAGGGTACCCATTGTGTATTCATGATGTGTACTCATCGGGTATCCTATATTATTTATTATTAAAAATCTATTAGGTATTTATATTTCAACCCGTTTTTAGTCGGGTCAACCCGTTTCGAGTTGAGTCGACCCATTTTGTAAATTTTGAATTTTCATCATTTTAATGTAAAATTATTTTTTACATGCATTTTTATAATCACGGAAACCTATTTAAACTCGAGTTGATCCGTTTCGAGTTGGGTCGGCCCATTTCGAATCAGTCGACCCGTTTCATAAATTTTAAATTTTTATCATTTCAATTCAAAATTATTTTTTACATACGTTTTTACAATCACAGAAACCTATTTCAACCCCGGTTGACACGTTTCGAGCCGGGTCGACCCGTTTCGTAAATTTTGAATTTTCATCATTTCAACTCAAAATTATTTTTTACATACATTTTTATAATCATGGAAACCTATTTCAACCCGGGTTGACCCGTTTCGTAAATTTTAAATTTTTATCCTTTCGATTCAAAATTATTTTTTACATACTTTTTTATAATCACGGAAACCTATTTCAACTCCGGTTGACCCGTTTCGATTTGGGTCGACTAGTTTTGTTGATTTTTAATTTTTATAATTTCAATGCAAAATTATTTTTTACATGCATTTTTTTAATCACGAAAACCTATTTCAACCCGTTTGACTCGGGTTGACCCGTTTCGAGCTGAATCGACTCAGATCGAAACGGGCCAACACAGTTCAAAACAGATCAACCCATGTTGAAAAAGGTTTGCGTGATAATAAAAACGCATGTAAAAAATAATTTTACATTAAAATGACGAAAATTCAAAATTTACTAAACGGACCGGCCCAACTCGAAACGGGTCAACCGGGGTTCAAATAAGTTTCCATGATTATAAAAATACATGTAAAAAATAATTTTAAATTGAAATGATGAAAAATCAAAATTTACGAAACGGGTCGACCCAGCTTGAAACGGGTCAACTCGGGTTGAAATAGATTTTCGTAATTATAAAAATACATGTAAAAATAATTTTACATTGAAATGATGAAAATTCAAAATTTACAAAACGGGTCGACCCATCTCGAAACGAGTCGGACCACTTTGGAACGGGTCAACCCGGGATGAAATAGGTTTCCGTGATTATAAAAACGCATGTAAAAAATAATTTTGTATTAAAATAATGAAAATTCAAAATTTACGAAACGGGTCAACCCGGGTTGAAATAGGTTTCCGTGATTATAAAAATACATGTAAAAAATAATTTTGCAATGAAAGGATGACAATTCAAAATTTACGAAACGGGTTGACCCAGTTCAAAACGAGTAAATATGGGTTGCAATAGGTTTATGTGATTATAAAAAAGCATGTAAAAAATAATTTTGCATTTAAATGAGAAAAATTCAAAATTTATGAAACGAATCGACCCGGTTTAAAGCGCGATCCAGCTCGAAACGGGTCAACCCAATAAAGATAGTAATTTAGGATATTTTTATTTTAAAATAAATATGATAGTTCAAGATATTTTATGGGCGGGCTTAGGAACACCCATTAAGGTACTTTATAGTTGGGTTAAGGATACCCTAAAACTCGTCCACTATTTTGTAGGTAAAAAATTTGCTCTAATTCAATAATATATAAGGCAGGTTAAATTAGGTAATAAAGGATTGGGTTAGGGCAGATAATAGGTTGATGGGTATTTTTGTCAGGCCTAATACATATATATATATATATATTTATATACTCCCCCATCTAGAAACACCTTCCTAGATTTCCTTCTGTCTGTCTCAAATGATAACCCCAAAAATTTTTCTTTCTCTTTTTAAGTGCGGCCAAAATCAATTCATTCGACTGTGAGCAATTGCCATCAGGTCGCAGCCCCTCGCATTGGTTGCAGCCTCTCGCAGTTTGCTGTCGTAATTCGAATAACTTTTTTGGCATTCGAACAAATAACCAAATACGAATTTCGTTCCTCCTATAAGGTGTCAAAAAAAGATTGTGGTCACCTCTTTAGATGACCACACTCGAATTTCAGTATGTTCGTAGACCACTTTGGATGATCAATCAGACATATCTAAAGAGGAATTCTGGCCACCTCTATTAACGACTAAATTCGAATTTCGGTCATGATTGTCAATCAATGTAAGACAACCAAAATTGAATTTGGGATAGAGGATAGTTCGAGGAAAACGACGATGGATTCTCAACAACTGCTAAGAAACAGAGCAGATCGGCTTCTCACGATAATGATCAGGGACCAAAGGGAATCCAAATGGTTAGACGGGTCCGGCATGGCCGAGAAGGAATAGGGAGTTGTTGCTTCTTTTTCTATGGTTCCTTAGATGATAGCTATGAAAAAACTTATGGATCCATTTTGAAGTAAAAATTTCATCAATTTTTTCTAACTTTCTCAATAAACCCTGCAAAAAGATAAGATTTTGAAGGTAGTTTTTTCATTTTAGGAGAGAATCATAGCCCTCTAACAAGAAAACATGCAAATACATTATAGAGCTAAGTAGCTAACAGACATGATTTTTCCTCCCAATTCATGGTGCAAGTCTCATCTATCCCAGCATGAACATGGCCTTTCAGATGTCTATGTCATTAAAATGATTATAGACTTTATACACTAAACTATCTAATATGATAGTTCTAATACTATGATATCAAAAGTCGACAATGGCTACTTGAGAACACATATCACCTCTATTTCTTTCTATTGTCGGAATTTTGTGTTAACACTAACAATTATTGCATCCGGGCAAAGAGGAGGGAATGAGTGAAGAGCATAAAACCAGGCAACTCTGCAAAATTGTGATGTATAAAGTTCAATTTCCTTCGTTTCTAACAAATTGAGCAAAAAACACAAGGTGAAAAAAAAAATTCTCCACAACTACTTCACACTAATTCCTGATAGAGACTTTCACACCTACAAGAGATTTCTTGTTGGATCTAATAATTTTTTTTCAAAAATTCTACTTTTGCTATTTCTTATATGAGAGGCTCGAGAGCTCGGGTTCAAGCCAGCAGTACTCTGCTTGGCTGGATTACAGCCCTAATCTTGTCTACCATTTGTATAAAGCAGTTAAAGATTCAACTTTTGCTCTGGGTTGGTAAATAAAATTCTGTTCCTTTTTTCTTTTCCTTCCATTAACGAATCTAAGAGTTAAGTAAAGAAGACAACAATAGCAAAAAAAGAGTTCTGGGATAATTTTTTCCTTCAAAGAGAAAAAGTCATTCAATCCATATAAATATTTAAAGAAGATAGTTGGCACTACTACCTAATGAAAACCTTCAGCCAGAGACATGGATAGGGTTGTTAGGAACATGTCAATAACTGAGAGGCCATCCTCAAATGTCCCTGCAAATTTCACAGGAATTCTCCACATCATTCTGCAAACTACAGAGACATACTTTCCTGTTACTCGGCAAATAGTGTTGTGGCAAGCAGATCTTGAACGAAAACAGCTCGCCCGGCAACTTGCCTCATCCTCTTTTCTCGCTCTTCATTACTCAAGGATGGATCAAAACTGCAGGTAGCATCACATAAAGAGTAAAGAAATGTAGGGGACATTCAGAAACTTAGAGTTATGAATAGAGAAGAGTTCAAGGTTTATCAAAAATAGTTCCAATTATCAGCCTAGTATATCAAATCATGAAAAAGGCACAATAAACAAATATGGAAAGAGTTTTGCCTTTCATGGAGCAGTGCATTCATAATACCTTTTATCCTATCATCTCAATCCAGAAATTAATGCAGCAATTTGTGTTTGTTTAGAGAAGAACCTTCACATGTTAGTCTTCAGTCCTCCGGGGTCACCACACCCAAAGAAACAAGGGAAAGCCCAACGGTCAAATCTTTTTATGGCTTTCAGAGTAATTTAACCCTAACACCATCTTTTCCACCCTTTTACAAGTATAATCATTTAGTTTCCAATTAAATTATCAAAATCAGGTTCATCCCTAGTCTATGTATCACAATACAACATCCTCTAAAATATCTGCACTTTGGATAACAGCTAGGACTTTCTCAAAAGCTCGTACAAAAAGATGATCCACTTTTTATGACAATATATGCTACCAAAGAAACACGGACAACTGAGTAAGAGGTTAATTTGCTCGCATTTTGAAGCCTAACACAATATCAATTCCAGTTGCTCAAGGTATGAAAAAATCAACCCAACAGTGCAAGACACACATTATAAATGAATATGCTACATGAGAAACCAGTTGAAGTCAGTAAGCGCAGATCATGGCAGTTCTTAAGAGACATTCAGGCTAAGGGCTAAGGTCTGTTTTAGAAGGTGTGAAGTTTGGTGATAAAGCTATCCAGTTCCTTAGTGAGAAAGTGCAAGAGAGTTTTAAAGGATTATACTTTATATAATGTCATGACATCATTCTCTCTTTCAATGAGTTAGAGTTTCATCTGGAAAATAATCGTCTAGCAAGCCTGACCCTAGAACTCATTCGGTGATGAGAATACTTCATTTACTGTGCATGCATGGCACAAATTTCAAATTCCACATATTATGACCCATTAAAATTAAAAAGTTCATTAAACAAGATATTGTTTGAAGGGAATATCAGGATAGCAAAGAAAAGCCTAGGTCTCGATTTCTTCAATCACTTGTCAGGCAGTGAAGAAATGCAGATTGGAAGCATTAAATACTCAGATTAAATACTCAGTGGTTCAACTGTAGGTCTGAATGTTGAGGAATGTTAGTGGGACAAAGAGCAAATATCAAGAAAGACCTACTAAAGTTGCAGAAACAACTGATGAGAGTAAAAAAATGACTCGAGAGCTCGTTCTGTTAATTAAAGTTATCAAATATATGAAGTTATTTTGTACTACCATATCTCATAACAATTCAAAATGACAAAGCACTGCAGCCGTGGATGGGTGTGATTTTTGGCCTTAAAACTAGAACTAAAGCTAAATCATTTCTAAACCACAAAAACAGGCTTAAAGATAATAAACATCTTTACTTTTTTCGGTCTACTATGTAAAAAGAAAGAATCTGAAACTGCCTAACTGCATGTCATTGAACAAAGATGCAATGATCTAGGAAAATAGTTGATAAAGCTCAATCCTCCTGCCTCTATACCTCACAATTCAGAGTACGGAAAGGCAAAAGTATCGAACAAACAACAAGAAGAAACCTCACAATTCAGAGTACGGAATGAAATTGCAATTTCATATCACAGCTACAACCCAACAAGTACATGGTGCTCTTGAGTTTGTGTCCTATTCAGCTGTTGTGTATGCTTCTAAATTACCATGGATGCATGCATAAGAAGTTGTTAAGCGGCATATAAAACTATTATTCAGTGCATAAACTTCACATTGAATTGAATAATTTAAAACCAGATCAAAACAGAGATTTGCAAACAAAAGATATATTATATTCAACCTCGAATTCCATGTACGTTGTAATGGCATGCACTTTGTTGAAGCGTCCTCAAGACTTGAAACCAAGGTTTTTGAAATTTCTTCTGCTTCAGATGCAGGAAAGTTTAGGACAAGAGATGATAGTAGAGGATCAGCAATTGCCGCAGTCGAAGAAGCATTGTTTGATCGGTACCCACTGCCACCTAAAAGAACTTGTAAATGGGCCTCCCTAAGATCTCTCCCCAGTAGAGAGAGTGCCTGACTACTAGGAACTGCAACTCTACGTAATCTACGGCGTCGCTGCAAGTAATATCTTGTTAAAGAAACATTGATATATTTGAGATCACTAAACTGTTCAGAACTATGCAGCTTGTTCAGTATGCAAATTTTTCATGCAATTTGTAACAGGTAATATCATGGAATTTCAATATATAAGGATATCTTGAATAAGTGCCCATGCTGCAGGCTGATATGACTCAGCATGTTTCTTGCAACTTTAACAGAACAAACGGGACAAACCTGCAAAGTAAAAGGACTTGTCATAATACTATTCAGAATCAAATAATTAGTAGTGAATGATGGAAAATAATCAAATTCTTGAACAGGAAACGTGTAGGAAAATAAAACTCATTCTTTCATCTTTCTATTTCTTCCTCCTCTTTTCAAAACTGATTGGTGAAGTAATTCTAAGCAAATGTTATTCTAGAAGTATTTTATGTAAAGATCTACTTCAAAACCCAAGTATTCTTCGTAGAAGAGGAATGCTGTCCAAAAGACAAATGGGAAAATGCATTAACGTCAGATGATAATATTGATCCTTGGAAATTATTATAGTAGTTCAACATTGACAAACAAAGACAGAAAAATAAACATTATTAAACAATTAGTATGAGTAAAGTGGCCAGCAACCATAGATACAGTGAAATAACGACTTCATCAGTCAAATAACAGCTCTTCTATGAGATATTAAAAATTTTAAGAATAAATAAGGGAAGTTTTGAAGAACCTTGTGAGCTTCTGCAAGGTGAAAAAATCACCAAGGACAAACAGTTATGATCCTTCCATCAAAAAGAATTTTTCAAAAGAGTTTGATTGATTTTCACCTGTGGTTCTTCCTTCTTAGAAGCATAGCCTCTTCTCCAGAAGACATCCCGTGACTAGGAATAGTTCTTGAAAGGTTTAAGCACTTCAGAATTGGCTAATTAGCTATTCAGTAATATTTTCAGTTATTTTACTCGTGAATTTCAATTTGTATCATCAATAAACTTATCATGTTCCACAAAAAAAAAAAAAAAAAAAAAACCCAGAACACAACTATAGGAGGGACATCAACTCCCAACTCCAAAACAAAAACTCATGCCTCTCACTGACATTCTTAAGGGCACCAAAACAATATAGGACTATGTAATGGCTAAAGGATAAACAACACAACACCAAGAAAGTGCTCTGGAACTTCTTTTCAACTTTAGACGGTTGGTTATAGGATTTGATCCCAAGAACAACAGTCTAAGATGAACTTAGCCTCTTTGCTGTCCAATTGTACTAATACTTCCAAGGGAAATCGATGAATTGAAAAGAGCAAAACCAGGCAACCCATAATGTATTGGCGAAAAAGGGCCATGGAGAGAAAGAAGACGCAGTATTTCAACACTAAAAGGAATCCTGCATTCACCCAATTCCCAGAGAATGAGAAAAATCCCCTGCCAAGTTCAACCACCTGCATTTAGACCTCTCTCCCAGATCATCCTGGGGCCCTCTACCAAAGAGAAAACAACAGAAAAACAAAAGGGGAAAGCGGACAAAAGGATTCCATGGACAATAAACATTTAGATAAATATGCTTCCCTTAAATAGTTTTGTCGTCACAGAATTTCTGCCTAGCAATAGTAGGGACATCTTACCATACTGAAAAGAGTAAAAAACTACTTTTTTTCCATTCGTTTCAACAAAATTTACTTACAATAGAATGGCAAAACAAACAAACCTCAACAGAAAATTGCAAAATGAAATCCAAAGCTTAAAATTTGTCTGGACCGTTGCTTCCGAAATTATAAATATCGTAACTTTATTTTCCCCTTCTAAAAGGGCAATACTAATCACGATCAGAAATGCAATATATAATCAAAATTTTCCTAAATAAAATACTGGTTAAATAATCCTCCAGCATAAGAAAATACAAAAAGGGAATCCAAGAAGCAAAGCTCACGGTAAGTTTTGACTCGCAAGAGTGCTCATCTTCAAGATGCGAACAAAGCGACGCGATATCAAAATCCTCATAGCAATACGGGCATGGAAATTCGGCTCGGACCTCCTCTTCCACCTCGAAATCATCAATATTCAATCGATCTGAAAAATTCAACGCCAGCCCAGAACAAAAGTAACGCTTAAGCTATGGTTATTAACAAAGAAAACAACTCATTTCATCAATCAAACAGAACCCACAAAAAATATCACATAGAAACCCAAAAGAAACACAAACCCAATTGCGAGTTTTGGTGTTGGGCGCTGTTGAGACTCTGATGGTGATGGTGGTGGTGATGCTGCAGATTGAATTGGCGCTTTGCAGCAGCGAGGCGAGCGGTCCAAAAGTCAGAGTCCATGAATGAAGACCGAAAAGGAAGAGAGAAATGGGACCGAGTTCGAAAATGATATATAAAAAAGCGAAGGAAAATTTTACTTGGATGGAAATATATTTACATCTGCATCGATACTTTTGTTCATGATTCGTCTAGATTACAGAAATCCACGAAGTAGATATGTTAATGGCTTTGTCGTGTTTTCTATTGTTTTGTTTTCCTCGCTCTGGTTTTTTGACGCATTCTTGGTTTTGCACATTGATCTCCGAGCTGCTAAACGGTTTTATTAACAAGAAGTTAATAAATGAGCGCGTGGGATTTGGACATTTGGACATGACTTAAAAAAAAATTTTGGGTGGATACCCCAGGTATACTCCTCAATTATTAAAATTAATAACAATTAACTCCTAATTAATAGAAAAAAATGAGTAAAAATAATGATATATATTGTTATTGCGGGTAAGATGAAATTAACATTATTTTGACTAAAAATTATCATTTTTTTTTATGTTTAATTTTGATTAAAGGGATAAATATAATTGTCAGAAATTTCGAGAATGATTGATAGTTTGACCAAATTACAATGAAGGTAAATGTAATTCATCCAAATATATGTATTACATTTACATTCCTTGATTTGATTAAATTATGAATTATTCTTTATAATTTCTAACAATTTCGTAAATCTCTTTTATAATTTGTTTAAATAACCTATCACATCTTTATTTGCCAGAAAGCTGATAACATAAATACAAATGGTGTAACTAAACAAAACTATTGTTAATTATAATTATATTTAACATATCGTGGTTTTGTTAAATTATGAATGTTTTATTTGATTAAACTTACAAAAGTGGATGATATGTAAATAAAAATAAAAATATTTGAAATGACTCTTATCTACAAAGGTAAAAATATTTGAAATAATGATTGGGGCGTTTGTTTAGAGGCAATGGAATGTGACAATTGTAAATTGATTTCAATTAATATCTTACTAAATAGTAAAATGAAAGGCAAATGTAATTTGATTAACAGATGAATTAATATGATTAATTTTATTTTTAATATAAGACAATCAGATTCCTTTAATGATTGCTAAATTATCAAATTTTGATTGCCCCTCCAATCGTAAATTGATTGTGATTACTACATTTCCAAACAGTAAAATCAAAGTCAAAATTGATTAACACATGAATTAATTTGATTAATTTTATTCTTTTATATAATCAAAGGCAATAAAAATTAAAAAGCAATCAAATTCTTTTAATGAATGTTACCAAACAAGTCAAACCAAACAGATTCCTTTAATGATTGCTGAGTTATTAAATTCCGATTACTTTCAAACAAACACCCTATGAGTGTGTTTGATACAAGGCAAAGGCAATGAAGCAATCAGAATTTTATTAACTCAATAATCGTTAAAGGAATTTGATCGTCTTTGACTCGTTTAGTAATTAGTAGGATATTCATTAAAAAAATTTGATTGCTTTATTAGAGGAATTTGATCGCTTCATTAAAGTAATTTGATTGCTTTTATCTTTACTTTACTAACAAAAAATATAGCAATCATAATTATTTTGCCTTTATCCCATTAATTTTGCCTTGCATCAAACGCACTCATATTGATTCCTTTTAACTTCAATTTTTAATGTTGGTTATTATTTCAAGTGAAGGACATAAATGATATTCTACAAGTTTACATATTCTAAATTTTTTTTAAAAAAAATTTAAGCCTATAAATTAAAATGGAGAAGTTATCATTAGAAAAAAGGAAATAATAAGTGTATTTAAAAAGTATAGACTAAATATTAAAATGATATTTGAAAAATATTTTCCGGTTATAATAAATAAAATTACTATTAACTAACTACTCTCATTTTTGTGAAGATGAAGTTACAGGTGGTTTATATTTTGAAACCGAGGGAGTCTTGAGCAGTAATTTATAAACTCTTTGGGGCGAAGAAGGAAAAGGATATAGTACGACGTCGTATATAACGAAATATTTCCTTTTCTTCTTCGAGTTATTTCTCATATTTCCTACTGCCCCAGTTGCTAACAATTTCCGGTGCCCTTTGCTTTCTTCTCTTCAATTTGGCCCAAAATTAGGGTTAGGGTTTCTCCATCCAAAGCACTCCAAAAACCTTCTCATTTCTGCCTTCACAGATCTCACCTTTGCTCCATGGCAAGCAGAGGTTCAGGGAGTGGACAAACCTACAGGGGTGGCGGCCGCCGCGGAGGTAGAGGAGGAAGAGGAGGAGCAGGAGCAGGAGGAGTTGCAGCACC
Organism: Knoxia roxburghii; assembly: GCA_030378225.1. NCBI lineage: Eukaryota > Viridiplantae > Streptophyta > Magnoliopsida > Gentianales > Rubiaceae > Knoxia > Knoxia roxburghii. Next base: position 41,074,685 of record CM059420.1, on the reverse strand, counting down.
AGGAGCAAATGGTGGAGATCCCAAGCCAGGGCTGAGAAAGCCAGTGTTTATTAAGGTGGATGATCTGAAACCTGGGACCAGTGGCCACACTTTAACGGCGAAGGTGTTGGAATCCAACACTGTTTTGAACAAGAAGCCCCGCAATCCCGCGACCTCGCTTCGTAGTCAGTCGTCCCAACCGCAACCTAGTCGCATCGCGGAGTGCCTTATTGGGGACGAAACAGGAACCATACTCTTCACTGCCCGAAATGACCAAGGTTCCCACTCTCACCTAACACATTCCTGTTTTTTTTATCCCCTTCATTTAGTGTTTTTGTTTTGTTTTTTTTTTTTTTTTTGGGAGTTTTATGGCTTGTTCAGGATAAATGCTAGCGACCTTTTTTGGGTTTGTGAGTCTGATGTAATTGATAGTTCAATTTCTGTGGGTTTGAGGGGAGTGCATTACTGTTGTAAGATTCTTTTATTATGTAGTAATTGTTCATAGTTTGAGAAAGCTGTGATGGAATTTGGATGGGTAATGCGGGTCATTTTGGTGGTCGAAATTGTTTTTGAGGACCTCTTTAACCGAAAGCATTGGCGCTTTATTTCAAGGGATTATCTGCCCCCTTTGGATCTTCAAAATGGATTCAAATTCAATTGATATTTTTGCCCCCAATCATTGAATTCCGAATTTGATTGACAAAGGCAAAGTTGCATTTTCTTGGCTCATTGGTGTTACAGTGGGTTGCTGTTCCTTGCTCTAAGTACAGAATTTGGTCCCTTATAGTTAGGTTGCTATTCTGTGGCTTTATGTGTAGGTTCTGGTCCTTATAATTGAAATGGTTCATTCAAGCTGATACCTTTACGCTGTTCACTGAGCTAATAATTTTTAGTCATTTGATTGGTTGGAATTTTGAGCTTAGTTTATGAGTCAAAAGCTTGGCTGTACAAGTTCGCTAATGTCTTAAATAAAGTAAATGTTGAATTCTTGATATTACAGGAATTATTTTGATAATGTTGTTGGAATTGTGTGTGGAAACTGAAATCTTATGCTCCTAAACTGAGATATTATTTTTACAAGAATTGGGTTTTGATTTCTTTTCTATATAGTTGGATGTATAGCTGGGTTCAAGTATTTAATCTTGGAGGGGGTTTTGATCCCACTATTCAGAGGTTGAAATCCTTCCGTCCCAAAGGATATCCAGTATCTTAGAATATGCTCCTGCCTTGCCTCAGAAGGAACTCTGTGATACGTTCTCGTTTTGGTTAATATTCCTTCTCTAGAGCTTCCTGATGTTATTTTTCATTGCAGTTGAGTTGATGAAGCCAGGCAACACTGTGATCCTCCGCAATGCAAAAATTGACATGTTTAAGGGTTCTATGAGACTAGCTGTCGACAAATGGGGCCGGATCGAGGTGACTGAACCTGCACAGTTTGTGGTTAAAGAAGATAACAATTTGTCCTTGGTAGAGTACGAGTTGGTGAATGTAGTTGAAGAATCTTGAACGTATTTCCATGTCGTTACGCATCACAATGGCTATTCGGGTAAATTTTTTGTTTGTGTCAATGGGTTTTGGTATACAAGCTTGCGGAGTTAGTAGATCATATTCTCTTTATATGGTTTGGTTAACAATGTGGCAAGACTAATCTAATCTTATATTATGTAGCTAGTTTGTGGAAGGCATTGTGTCTTTATTTAAGCCTTTTGAAAAGTGTTGGCTGGTGAATCTCAAAGTTTAAGGTGTTCTGTTCTGTTCTATAGCTTTGGTTGCGCTGTTTTCCTTTCCAGATAGGGCTGTTTCAATATTAGTACTTTGTGCTATTATGTTTTCAATCGACACTGGTGGAATGAGAGTTGATTTCTCTGTTTTTGCCTTCCTTTATTACTGTTATTAATGTTCTTTTTTTACCATTTATCCCTAAGGTAGCTATATAAATTTCTCGACTAAAAGATTGGCCTGTATCGTATAATTGATTTTGAACGTCAAAGGTTAATACCTCGATCTTGAAGGCAGTATGCAACAAATTTATCTTCCATGCAGAAGGAATCAACATACACATATCATCATCTGCATCTCTCAGCTTCAACTTCCAAGTATGCAAGAAAATAGTGCACAATTGCATTCATTCCGTCCAATATTAATGATCAGAACTTGCTTCCTATGCCCCGTGTATCGAAGCTAAGAACTCAAATTATGGGACGAAGATTGAATCATTTAGTCCGTTGTAATGTGCAAGCCTTCAAGGGAAGGCCAGGAAACTTCTGATATTAAGCAAAGATTATTAGATTTCGGGAAGGGAGGATTAGGGAAATTCTATTAATTACAGCTTTCTCCAGATATCCGGAAAAAGCATGAAAAAAAACGGTTAGAATGGTATGATCCTTCCGTCACCCTTAAAATGAAAGGGTTATCTTGTCATTCTTGATTTGTGAAGATATATTATTAAGTGCTCCATTTTTCCTATTAAGGTTAAAACTAAATCTGTGCTCGAGAAATAACTGTCTATATACATATAAGGATATATGGGCAGGCTGCAAAGCCAAATAGCCATCGATTTTAAGCTGGGATCCATCCTTGAACCGCAAAAATTGAGGTATCCGGGATTCAGCTGGGATTAGAATTTGAGAATTTATATGCGAATCAATATTTAAAAAAAAAAAATTTTCAATCACTCACCCTAATCAAACATCAAAAAATGTTTAAAAAAAACGCCCACCACTGATTAATGCTGATCCCTTAAAAGTTGAACTCTATGGAACCTGCTGGTTTCCTATGTTCAACTTTAAGAGAATCCCCGAATGAGTTATTAGCTAAGATTCATTGAAGAAGTAGTCAAATTGTATGGCCATGGCTTTAAGGTAAAAAAGCATGGACAGGGCCATAGTCATCCATCTCAGAATCTTCATTGGATGTATCTCTCTCATGTAACTACAGTAACAACACTCTTTGCAATTCAAAAATATTAGTTTAGATTTTGAATAATAGAAAAGAACACAAAAAGAGTCATTACAGTTGTTGGTTCTAATTTTTTGTTTGGAAACCTAAGCTAGGGTTATCGAAAGAAAAGAGGTTGGCCATCAAATTGCAGAAAGAGTCTTAATTTCCCCAGACAGGGAGTTTATGGTTTCCAATGACATCGAGGAACTATGACCATGCACTGCAGTCCAACTCACTGAAATAGTCATCCATCTACAATGAGAAAGAGAAAACAGACTTATGCACGGGCGATGGCGAAAATGTATATTAAGTCTCTTCACTACCATCACACTTTCAGAAGATGCATGATGCCATGTAAGCATAAATACAATTCCAAACATGTGGTCATCAGCTGAGTCTTTCAAAGGTTGTATAAATAGAAGAAAAACATGGATAAATATGATGATATGATGGAAATCTTCATGCCGAATGTCTGCCAATGAGCACTAATCACAGCCCTAAACAACCAACAAACAAAAACAAGGCTCAAGTCAAAAAAAGTCTTTAACAAAATTATCTTTTCACAATACTGCAATTGAATTTTAAAATGTAGAAATCTTCAATTCAAGACAGCTAAAAGAGCAAGGATAGCCAACTTCAGCATACACTTCATAAATTTGAACTCCTCTATATCAAATGCAAAGATGAAAATATTGATTGACCTGTAGTTTTGCGCACCTCTGCCAAACAGGGGAGCTGTTGGACCTTTTTAGGAACCTAATTGGAAATAGAAGGACTATTGGTCATCGCACGTATTATTAACATTGTCTTTCATGAATCTGGAAAGCTATAGATAATTCTGCCACCACCACCAGTGGCAGCTTAAAATGATAACAAATTGAATGAAAGACGCCACAACAGTTTCTAAAATCAGTTATATCATCCACCAAATTAGTTTGGTTGGTTAGTCAAAAGTTTCTTCCATATTCAAAGCCTAGAATAGTCTCTCAAGGTTCATCAACAAAATTACTTTAATATGGTTTCCACACAAGCAGCGTGAAAGGAGATCAAATTTTAATAACTGAAGCTCTGGAGTATCCAATTTCCCTCTGAATAAGAAAGTTTCCAGGAAAATCATCTCATAAATGATGGTTTATACAAATCTACAAGTTGAAAAGCTATAATTTAAAAGAAACAGTATCTAGGAACTATTATTTCTACTAAGAAGCTCATTCAGTCTCAAATTATCAGGCACTCTCTCCTAAGCCACATGGTTATAAACTTCGCTTGCATCTGATAATCATCACACATCATCGTTGCAATCTGAGCGAATACCATGTGTTAGCAATCTGAATGAATACGATGAATTAGGATGATCCTTACATGATCAAATAACTGCAATGGAAACAGTAAAAATTATTTACCATTCCAGATTGACTTCACTCAGATCTTTTGATTTTTAGCATAAATTTCAAATAATCACAAAAGGACATGATTAATACATATGGTACAGGCAGAAAAACAGAGCTGCATCCACAAAACTTTAGTCTTTTATAAGTCCGAGGATGATATTCATTTTTATGGGAAAAACACAATGGACACCTGACTAAACTTCATGTCTCACACGATTCCTAGAAGACTTTCATTTTTTATTTATATTTTATTTTTAAACTGATTGGAAAATGGCAGAAAATAGTCTCCAAATATAGAGTTCTCTCAGAGAAAACCAACTTCAAAAGCTTCCCAAAATAAAATTTGACAGCAAAATAGAAATTTAAATCACTTCACCTCCTTTCCAATCTTCATCTAGTCCTCTCCAGCCCTACAAGATCGAAAACGATATGCACTCTTATTTCGAGAGGGACTAGAGAAAACAAAGATTAGAAAGAAAAAGGAGGGTTTCATCCCACAAATTATTACCAGCCGGCTCCAAATGGTTATTGCCAAATAGGGTTTAAAACATCAAAAGTTTGACTCTTTTGTAAATAAATAAATCAGATCACACCTCCTTTTAGCGACACGGAAAAGAAAGATTGAGGTAGTCCTAACGGCTAAACCCTAAAAGTATGAACTTTCTTAATAACTCAAAATCTAACTGCAAACTTAACTCCATCTTATAACTTATTAATTCAAAATAGAAAGAACAACCTCTATATTACATATAAACAATAAACACTATAGATCCATCAAGGAAACTTAATAATCACAAACTCATTCCGAGTTTAGGATTATATTACAGGTAAATAGAAGCGTAACAAACATTTCAAACCACTGCACAAAAGCGCCGCACCGAGAAATATACTCAAATTGTTACAAAATTACCTTCAATGTTCCAACCGTACGTCCGAGTAGAAACTGAAAGCATAGAATTCAGCAAGGCAGAGGCAGTTGCAGTGTGGTATGGAAACATTGAGTCCACGCTGATACTACTCAACTCAACAGGCGACCTACAACAAACGAACATATTTCGCATCTTATTCTAAAATTGATGCGGTAAACGATTACTAACTTACTCGCGGTTAGTTTAATTTACCTGAAAATGCGAGCGGTCAGTGGCTTTTGAACTGGAATGCGAAAAGGGGACGGGGCAGCCTTTGGTTTGGCACCGTTAACGACTTTAGCCGCCGCAGATCGTGCAGAGGCGGCGGAGGAGCGCATCAAAGTCCTACCGGCTATGGCAGCCATAGTTACTAATCTGAAATGGGGGACTTGTGAGGGCTGAGAGGGCAGGGGAAAATGTAGTGTTGGCCGTCTTCCGAAGTAGCCAAGACCCAAGGGTTTTCTTGGGGGTTTAAGCCAATAATAAATAAATAAAATAAAGGGAAAGTTGAGATATTCCTTTGATTTTAATTTTAAAAGGATATTTTTTTAATATTTCTCACAAAATAAATAAAACAAAATTCAAATCTAAACACTTTCAGGAGTGGTATAGATGTATTTATTAAATTTATATAAGTTTATCGTTATAAACATAACAATAAATCACAATGTAAAAACAAAAGTTGAGTTGAATTTTTCTAATAATCAAAATGTAAAGGAGTTTAATTTTATTTGATAATTTTCTTTTTCTATCAAACTCTTTCCATTTAAAAAGGATTTTAAAAATATATATACCTTTTTAATGTTTTCAAAAAAAAGTTGAACTATTATAGAATTTTATAGATTAAAATAAAATATTTTTAAAAATTAAAGGAGCAATTAGCAAAACAATATTACCTATGATCATTGACTTGGAATTACAATACTTTTAAAACCAACCATCATTCTTTTGTTTCGGAAAAAATAAAGGCCAAAAAACCACGAGTAATTACAAAGTTTGTTTTTTCATACTAACTTCATGGTTTGAAATGGGTACATAATCGTGCCAATATTGCGAGTTAAAAAAAAAAAAAAAAAAAAAAAACTGGATTTAAGTACAGACACTAGCACAATGGTGAAATTTGAATAAAATGTCTAGGGATTGAATTGGAAGATGAGTGTCTCTTCTTTTAGTCTGCTCATGGAGTCCAAGTTCAAAGTGGCCACCATCTGGAGCCTCAACCACCTGAAAATAACTAATGATCATTAGCTAACATGAGTGAACCAATCAACCTAATAAAAGTATGAACTTGTTCAACAACCAGAATACAGACATCTTGACAAGAAGGAGATAGTCTACGGGTTCCTTAGTTCGAGTCATCGCGGGATGAGTTAATAAACTTATGCCTCTCTCTTTGTACAAAAAATAAAAATAAAAAATACACACATCTTCAAGGAAAAAAGCCATGAAATTCACATCATCATATGCTTATTAGAATTACCCTTTCTTACAATATGGAAAACAATGCATCACAAAAATCATCTTAAACAGGTAACAGCCGCCCCTTCCTGTTAATGAACTCAACATACATAGCAAGCATGCATTGACCATATGTATACAGTTTCCAATGTTGAACCAAATGTAGTTCGTCTCCCGCAAGTTGTAGAAATAATGGCCAAGTACTTCAGAATTCAAGTGTAAAGAATCTAATTCACTACCTCCTTTTCAATCTTCAACTAGTCCTCTCCTTACCTACAAGATGAAAAGAAGATATGCAATCATCTAACTTCCTCAGCAAGAAAAACAGTGGACCCAAAGAACAAAAAGATGATGTTCCAAGCAGCGATTTAAGAAACTGAAGTTTAAGTTCTTCATTTTGAAGATTATCCTCGTTATCTTCTATATGATATTTCGACACGGCTATAGAATTTCCAATATGCGTATTACTTGAAGAAAGAGTGTCTACAGGACCATATAAGCCTTTGAATACTTATGAAGACCGAAAATCCAAATAGAAGCCTTTAATACAATCCAGAACCTACAACTATGGACTTTGTTAATACGAACCTGTAACCACATTGCTGCCATATCTCAATCTTATGAATCCGAGACAACTACACAAAATGCCAAATTGAAGAAAAAGAAAAGAATAAATCCAGAATGTAAAACAAGATCGGCATCCTAGAATCACACAGATGACTAGACCTGAAAAGCCAGAAATCAAGGTAAACACAGAGCACGAATTTCACCACATTACAATGTCACAAAAGCAGTACCAAACTCACTCAACTATATGTAAATCTGGAAACGTTTAATGAGCATGAAGTAGCCAATTAAAGCAGCTATCAAACAAAATAAAAAATTCATGTGTCAATCCATTTTACATTAAAAGGAAAGCATAAAATGTTTATGTTGAAGCATGATAAAGGAAGATCCACATTCAAAAAGTCATAAGTTGACAGTATATACCTCCATCAGACGGACTGCGGTTAGTAATATAAACTTCTATATGACATATACATTGAGATACAAGTCATGAGATTCAATTACATCCAAATTTATAAATTTCTCGGAACTGATGAAGGATAACATTACTTCAACTGATAAACATGACTGCCGTGGAAACTCCTAAATGTCCTTTCCTGAAGAATCAGAGTTACAGAACTATTAAACTATTGATGGATATGAATCTATTCTTTATTAAGTTTGGCAAGGAATTTCTCTTTTCTTTTGTCATGTACACCATTACTTATGCCTTCCATTAACCATATGGTTGCAATATACTCCACATCATACAACAAACTGTACTAGCCAAGACCTAAAAGAAAGAAGACTTAATATGCAAAAAGCCATGCCAGACTATGGCATCCAAGAATTCAAAGAACAAGAAGACTGGCTTCAGATAACTCCAGTTCCCTAGTCATCAAATGGCTGCCCTAATCCAACAAACAAAAGGAGAAATCTTTCTGGGAATCCAGTTAAAGAATGATTAAGCACAACTAAACTTGCATTAGTTGTCGCCCCAAAAATGAGTAAACCAAATTAAGGAGTCAACTAAGTTAACAAGCACAAAGAATGATCATTTCACCCTCTCAATTGCTAATAATCGTCAACATCCAAATCATATCTCTTAGAAGTCGTATGGCAGTTTGCCTATAAAGATAATAGTAGTTCCACAAGGACTGTTCAACTAGCGCTCATTTAACATTTAAATGGTGTGAAAACATAAACAGAAGGACGTATTTGACAGCTTAGCTTCTCCTAACTCCACCTTTCTTGACAAAAGAATTTTCTGGTGAAAGAAAACTCAACCCCGATCTGTAAAACACGCATTAAGCAAAAATACGCTCTACGCAGATGTTAAATGAACACAAAGGTCACAACCCAGATTCACAGAATTCATTTATGACCAAAGCAACCAAATAAAGCATAACCGCAAAATAATTATGGCACATAACATCAGTACCAGGGAACAAGCATTTCAATTAATCAAATAGAGTTGAAATTCACGACAAACCTAATATCAGAATTACCTTCAAGAGTCCAACCATAGGACCTAGGAGAAACAGAGAGCATAGAAGTTAACAATGCAGAGGCCGTAGCAGTGTGATAGGGAAGCATCGATTCCACGCTGCTCAACTCAACAGGGGACCTGCAATTAATCAAGAAATCTTTTTTTTTAACTCACATACAACAACAATTGGAAACTAATAAAAACCACGTTAAAGACGTTATGCTACTATACCTAAAACTGCGAACAGAGAGGGGTTTCTGAGTGGAGATGCGAAAGGGGGAGCGGGTAGTCGGCTTAGCGTTAACCCCACTAGCGACCCTTGCTGCGGCAGAACGCGCCGATGTCGTGGCGGAACGGATCATAGTCCTAGCGGCGATGGCTGCCATGGAGGCCTGCTGAAATGAAATAGCGAACGTTTTGGAGACCAGGGTTCTGGAGGGGGTTAACAGTCACGGCGGCCCAAAAAGTTTTTTCGTTTTTCTTTCTTATAGTTTCCCATTTTCCCAACACTTTTCGTTTTCGTTTTCTTTTTATTTTATTATTATCACTAATAGATCAATTAGTAAATAGTAGCCCTACCACTACTAGCAGTATAAAATATTAATACCAATATTAGAAAAATAATAAATAAATTAAATAAGGGTGCGTGTAAATAATTACCCAACAAATTAATCTATCAAGCTAATTTTTAGGAAAACATCCAGGTAGTTATTTTTAGATATATCTTATGTCGATTATTCTCAAAAGCCATATTTCAAAACAATCAAAAAAGACGAGGTATAAACACATTCCAATGAGGTATTTCAAAACCCATTTGAAGAAACACCGACGAAGTTGATTTTTTGTCCATCCACGAAAACCAAGTTGATTTTCTATCCATCCACGAAGACCAAGAAATACGAGGTATAAACACAGTCCAAGGAGTACTAGCGAAGATGATTTTTTGCCCATTGACGAAGACCAAGAACGACAAGAATTTTTTACCCAAGTTTAATGACGATTCCACCAGAAGACCAAAGACCACGCCCCAAAAAAGGTAATAATTTAAATTTAAATTAATAATGTTGGTTTTTGGATTTAATTGAATTAAATGGAATGGGTGAGATTATATGCACTGTAAATAAAGTGGTATTATATTGGTTGGTATGTGAAACTTTTACATTGTAAGGTGAACGAGTGAGATTATATTGGTTGAAAGGGTTGTATTCTCTTCATTGTATGGTGATATTATATTGGTTGGATTGTGAGATTAACTCCATTGAACTGTTCTAAAGGAGGAATGAGGAAAATGGTGAGATGTTTTGTATATATTGGTGGGATTTTGTTTAGTGACATGTGTGATTGTACATATAACGGAGTAATTTTTATACAATGTGAGGTTTTTTTAGTTTTGTTTGTGGAATTTTGTTTATTAATATGTGAATTTTTTTCCATTCACGTTGGGTTTTTTTCATGATTTAACAGAGAGAAAAAAAAACATGTGTTACAATCCATAAGAATCAATATGAGGATACAAAATAAGTTGATCAGAACGTGACTAAAGAAACGTTCTTAAATTAGAAAAGTTATTAACACATATAAAAATAAGTGTGTGAGTCTATAAAATGTAAAAATAGTAAATTAAAATTGACAACTACCAAATATAATAATTATTATAATATAATAAACCACCTTTCAAGGTAGTCCTAGTATCATGTATAATTTGCCCTAATAGATGTATTCATTTTGAAATCATGAAACTAATTTTTGGATCAATATTAATTTTGTTTCTTTAAATTTTAATATTCACAACACAATTTAGAATGAGTACTATTTTTTTAAGTATTTAACACTTGAATTATAATTTTGTCGATTATATGTCATGTGAACACTCTATGAATTAATTTACACGTTATAAATTTTATGTCACATAAATTAACACGTCATATGTATCTCACATATATTTTTTATATTTAATTTGATGTAAAAAAATATATTTGGGATTAACAATGATATGTTAATTTACGTTATTAAAATTTGTTAATTCACTTGGCCTTGACAAAATTGTAATTCAATTCTGTCCAAAAAAAAATCTGTAATTATAACTGAATTAATTGTAAATAGTAAAATTTAAAACTAAATTTGTCATCTACTAAATGCATCTATTTTACAACTTGAATGATATTTCAAAAACGTAATTCCAAATTCATTTTTAAAAAAATTTTACTGAGCAATTTTAACAGAGCTAGCTCAAATGTTTAGACTATGATATCAGTGTGATCTTGATGTGGTGCTTTTACTCCGGCTCATCTTCTCTATGACATTCTGTAACAACGGCACACAAAGCCCCTGAGAAGACGTCTCAATTCCACCGGACCTGGAAATCTCGACGTTCGATCTTCTACCAGGTAATAAGCTCCTGTTTTGTCTGAGATCCATCGTGTTTGATGAAAACTGCAGGGATCCTCTGTTTCTAGGTCTTATTCCCATGAGCAACCCTAAAGACACACTCTTGTCTGGAAAGAATGATGCTGTGGACTAATGCACAAACCACAAGATTCAAAACCATTATGGGAGGAAAAGAACAAACGTTGGAGAATTTTCGTATGAATGGTGTTTGCGATAATGTCTAAACCAGGGGCCTGTACCTCTGTGTCAAGATTGGAGGACGAAAATGATGAGAAACTTGGAGAGGGCATTTCAGTGGGGGATTGTTCTCCTCCTAATGTGGGTGTGGCTGCCGGAGAGTTCTGCGTTCCGATCAGTCTCAAGTTGATGTTTCCTAGTCCAAGAGGCCATCCGCTTGGTGCTTCTATCACCTGCAACTGCAAAGGCTTCTCTCAATTTTTTACCAAAAACTAAGCCCATTGATTGTTTATGTTCTTGAAATTCAGTTATTTGGCGATCTTGGTTCTTAATTGCTATTGCCATTTGGAAGATTCTCACCATATTTAATAACAGAAGAACTGTTAAGCTCATTGAATCTAAAAGCAGCTCCATTTAAGAGCACAATCCTCCATATTTATCTTCCGGATTGTAGTTTAACTTCAATCTAAACCCAAATAACTACAAGTTCTACAACCCATCCTTTCCAAAGTTTCAACAGCTCAATACATAAGAAACTATTACAATATAAAGAGCAGAAGAACCTAAATCTGCAGCATCAGGCCAGCTTAAGCGGTATGTTTGTTATCTACAAAAACAGAGCACGATCCAATTCTCTTTTAAGCATCAAAAATTAAAAAACAGAGCACGATTCAACTCTCTTTTCAGCATCAAAAAATTCAAATTCTTGTCATGATATTTGAAAACTACAGTTTCAGGGGATTACTTACATATCATGGAACCAATACAAGCTTAAACAATCAGTCAAGCAACCACCAAAGAATTATGAACTACTCCCATCACTTCCCCAGAAAATTCAAATTGCTACATGCCAATCAAGAAGTATAATCCTTCAAATATTATTAATTAGTAGAACAAAAAGGTGAAAAGGGCTGATTTGTTTTTACCTCCACGACCATATTCCAGCCCCAAAAGAGAAGCCTAGCAGTGGGTGAAAATGGGAGAACAAATGATGGTCACAGAATCGTTCAAAAAAGGCAAAAGGGTTCTTATAAAGGCAATTTGGAAAGACAAAACATATGTTTAAAACACCCCAAAATTCTTCCTTAAATCAATTTACTAAACCTCCGAAGTTCTGAGTTCTGAAATTGATTATTGCAAGTAATACTACTCTGTCTAGGGACCCACCAGCTGGGATTGATCATCTCAGCTTTGTGCGGTTGGGTCTCCATTTTCATGTTTTGCTTTCGAGCTGACATAACTATGGAGGGCCCTTCCTTTGTTAGCTTTTAAGTTATCGCCCCCATAGTTTTAAGAAGCAGTTGAAGGGTTTGAATTGAATGGGGTTTCAACTTTGGCATATTGATAAGGTATGGAGTCTCTTTAGAAATCAATTATCACGTCCGGTTCATAACAAAAGATGGAGATCCATATATAAGTAATAGCACTCAATGGTTAAATTACCATTTAGCCAATCCTATGTTTATATTGACTTGAGCAATTTTATATTACATGAGCTAACAAGTTATTATGGATTCTACATATCTATTTTTTCTAAATTAAATAGTAAAAAAGTCCAAACACATCAAGAAAGAGAAAGCGACAACAACAATGTTATCATTTATATGACATAATTCACGCCGTACAAGAGTTTATGAAATTATAATTTAAGGATTAAATATTCAAAAAATAATTGTTATTATAATTGAATATGTTGTCAATTTATACAATTACGTTGGGGTTGTAAGAGTTCATCAAACTTAAGCATTATTGCTTCATATAATAATTACTCGCTCCCTTCTATAACAAAACCTTACAAGCAAGATATTAAAATAAGTTTATATTTATATTTTAATAACTGAAAACTAGTTAATTATGATTTAGATGATAATGATTGACTAAATTAGGTATATGTTTACATTGTTGTCTTACAAAATAATAAAGGGCAAAATACTTTTTTGGTCCCTTATAATTGGTATTGTCTTACTTTTAATTTCTTATAATTTTATAGGGACCTTTTTAGTCTCATAACATTAATTTATTAGGTTTTTTTGTCCATCTTAACGGGAATTTTGGGTCAACTAAAGGTTTAATTAAATTTGTTGTTAATTTTAGGAGTTTTTGTTTAAATTTTTTTTTTTTCAAGAGCCTTTGTATAATTTTTTTTTCTACTTCTTCTTCCGCCACCACCCATTCTCCTTGCCGCCGTTGGGAACCACCATCGTCACCGGTAACCATCGCCATTGCTGGAAACCACATCCCAATCTCGATTGCCGGGGAGATCTCGGCGATTAAGATCGGGATATCGAGCTCCTGGCGATCGAGGCCAACCGATTATTTGAGAACCTAACTAAAAAATGATTAACCAAAATTTGATATAACCGATTATTTGTTAGGTAGTTAGTTAGTTCTAATTTTTGTTTTAAAAACAAAAATCAACAAAATTAATTAACCAATAAACTAACATACCAACCTTACAATTCTTATATGTTAGATCTAGGAATATATTGCATGTATACAAGTGAGGGAGTGTATTAGTTATAGGGGAAAACAGTAAGTTATTAGAGGGTCACATTATAAGTGAATTTAATTATTATATAAAATTTTAGTAAGGACACCTTACACGATATCCCCGTATGAACATAATATAAATTGCCCAAACTCTATGCTTACCTCTAAATGGTAATATCACCTAAAAAAAAATTAGTCCAACAAGATTAAGAATAAATTCACAATATGATATCCCTATCTAATTTGAGCAAATTCTCCCCAAGTCTAGAAGTTGTCCCCCTCCCTTTAGTTGAATGCATACTATAAATAAAACCTACAACTCCTGGAAAAAATTAAACAAATGCAGATTGCGTCAATTACTAAAATTAAGAAGTTCAAAAAAAATTGTTTTCGTATTTTTTAATGCATATATGTATTTAAGCGGCGTAATCAAAATTTTAAAATGAAAATAATTTATTTTCTACTATAAAAATTTTTTATTTTTAATTTTTAAGCTAACTTCAATTCTATAATATTATCTTCACCGTGTTTATAACATCTTAAAAAAAACCATAATTCTAATCAATAATATTTTTGAAACTTTCTCATAGTTTAACAAAATCAGTGTAAGGCAATTACGACTTATTTGAAACGAGTCCGTTTACGGTGGGCCTATAAGAATAGGGTGAATTTTACTACTCCTACTGTAGCGCATTACAGTACGCGCTCAGTTGCGCGCTACAGTTTTTTTTTTTTTGACTCACAGCCCTTAAAAAAAATACATTTTTTTAAAAAAATAATAAGAGAGTAGATATCAAATCAATAGACTATAGATATCAGATCAAGAATATAAAAGAAATCATACAACAGAACTAAAATATACTTAACAAGGGAGATCACATCAGGATTATATAGACATCAGATCAGAGAATACTAGACATAGGGGTGTAAGCGGTTCGGCCGAGACCGGTTAAACTGGCCAAACCGTTCAAGTTTGGTCGGTTTGGCTGGTTTCAAAATACTTAAAATTATTACTGGTTTGAAAATTTTCAAACCGTAAGGTCTGGTTCGACCGACGGTTTTAGCAGTAAAATCGGCCATTTAAACCAGACCGGACCGTATATATTTATTATATATTAATATTATATAATATATATTGTATAATAAATAAATATTTTATTATTTTCCCCCAACCCTAATATTCTCTTAGGCAATCCTCTTCTGCCGTTTCTTTCTCAGCAGCTGCCAGCCAAATGAACTCCATCTTTCTCAGTCGAACGAACCTCTCATTTCTTTGTTTCTTGCTCAACCAAAACGAAGCTCGGTCTTCTCCTTTTTTTTCTCAGCTTCGCTTCTTCTTCCGTTTCTCTTAGCGTGAAACTTCATCTTCTCTCATTTCTTATTTCTCTGTTTGTCTTTACGCCCTTGATACCACGCCTCCTAATACCAGTTGAATCGGCCTCAATCCACAGCAATAGATCTATTCCAGGTGATTATTCATATTTTTTATTTTCATTTTGAATGAATTTGTAAAAGGGGTGATTTTCTTTCATTTGTACTTCGTGATTCTGACGAAATGAATACTTGGAATTAATGTGTTGACTGTGAGCTCTAAAGGAAAAAAATCAGTTCAATCAAATTTGCATTAGGTCATCAGGAGTTACTTGTTGGATTATGGTGAACTTAAACTGAAAGTTTTTGTTAGTTTATTAATGCATAAATACATCTCCCCAGTACACATGTAATGAAACTACGCATATTCTATGCCCACTAGCTTGTTTGAGGACTATCTGAGACCCAAGAAACAATAATAATAAATAGAAAACATATTCATAGTATGTTTGCCTACTTTGATTAACGCATAGAAACGTGGGGATTGAAGGAATCTTATTTTGGCTAATTAATCTCTTGGACATAATTTTTACTGGTGAGCGTTGTTGATTATGAATGTAAATTTTCTGAATTTCGGTTATGGGCTATCTCAACACTTAATATACAACAAAATGTTTCTGCATAAAGATCATTAGCAAAGTCTCCATTTCTTTTTCTTAAACAAAAACAATGAAAATTTTCCTTTCTTTGTTAGTTATGTTCATAAAATGTCTTTAAAGTATAGTATTTACATGGATTAATAATTATCTTTTTTTTTTCCAACCATAGATATCTCAACTATCATGGATGATGAGACTCATGCAATTATTGATGTTTTACAAAATATAGAAGCTCCAGTTATTCTATTTGTGTGTACTTATTTTTTTGAAATAAAACGTAAATTTGTTTGAAACCGTCCAAATCGGCCGAACCAAACCGTCTAAATATGGTTTGGCCGACTTGGTTTGGCATATTTATTTGGCCGACTTGGTTTGAAAATTTTTCAAACCGTAGTTATTGGTTTGGCCGGTACTTTAGCCTTCAAACCCGGTCAAACCGGCCGATTTACACCCCTAACTAGACATCAGATCAACAGACTATAGATATCATATCAAGAATATAAAAGAAATCATACAATAGAATTAAAACATACTTAACAAAGGAGATCACATCAGGATTATATAGACATCAGATCAGATAATACTAGACATCAGATCAATAGACTATAGATATCAGATTAAGAATATAAAAGAAATCATACATTAGAACTAAAACATACTTAACAAGGGAGATCACATCAGGATTATATAGACATCAGATCAGAGAATACTAGACATCAGATCAACAGACTATAGATATCAGATCAAGAATATAAAAGAAATCATACAATAGAATTAAAACATACTTAACAAGGGAGATCACATCAGGATTATATAGACATCAGATCACAAAATAGTAAACATCAAATCAACAGACTATAGTTATCAGATCAAGAATATAAAAAGAAATAATATCATACAACAAAAACGTTCAAAATATGTATCATAATATCTAAAATTATTTAATTATAAAACAAATAAAATGATAATTTAAAAATATTTTTTTTATAAAATTCAAAAACATTTAAAAAAATACTGAATTGTTTAGAAAAAACGGACGGAAAAAAGTCTCAAGGAGGAAGGCAAAAAAATAAAATAAAAATAGCCAAAAATAACAAAAGAAAGGAAGACAATGTAGTGCGCACTGTAGCGCGTTACTGTAGCACGCTACAGTAGTAGGACCACCGTATAAATTACCATTTGAAACAACGCAAAAATTATTGTAAATATTTTTTTATTATTTTAAAGAAATTTCGAGATGGAATTGAGACGACAAAAATGTTCGTCACAGAAAATTATTGAAACAACATTCAATTGTGGGATTTGCTATTTGTATCACAAATTTGCTATTTGTATCACACAAAAAAATAAAAATAATAATAAAATGACCAAAATGTCCTTATGAACAAAATTTTTGATAAATTGACAGATTTTATGTCAAAAAAGGGGCAAAATTGTGTTTTTTTCTCTTCCAAAACGCAATGGAAAAATGTTTTGGACATACAAAATTTAGCCAAAATTGCGTTTTCCTATGTTAAAAACGCTGAATGAGAGCGTTTTTGGCTGTCAAAAACGCCAAAATGAGAAGTTTCCACCATGGTTCGCTCGTTAAAATGATGTGTTTTTGACTGTCAAAAACGTCAAAATTTTGTGTTTTTGACTGTCAAAAACGTCAAAATGATGTGTTTTTGACTGTCAAAAACGTCAAAATGTTGTGTTTTTGACTGTCAAAAACGTCAAAATGATGTGTTTTTGACTGTCAAAAACGTCAAAATGTTGTGTTTTTGACTGTCAAAAACGTCAAAATGTTGTGTTTTTGACTGTCAAAAACGTCAAAATGATGTGTTTTTGACTGTCAAAAACGTCAAAATGTTGTGTTTTTGACTGTAAAAAACGTCAAAATGATGTGTTTTTGACTGTCAAAAACGTCAAAATGATGTGTTTTTGACTGTCAAAATGGGAAGTTTCCACCATGGTTCGCTCGTTAAAATGATGTGTTTTTGACTGTCATTTTATGTATCTGGACGTGGTGCTAGTGTTATGGGACGTGGTAGACTGTCTTTGTGAAAAAAATCAGCTTAAATTCACAAACATGGATGTAGACGTATCTGGACGTGGTGCTAGTGTTATTTGACGTGGTGCTTGTGTTATGGGACGTGGTAGACTGTCTTTGTGAAAAAAATCAGCTTAAATTCATAAACATGGATGTAGACGTATCTGGACGTGGTGCTAGTGTTATGGGACGTGGTAGACTGTCTTTGTGAAAAAAATCAGCTTAAATTCACAAGCATGGATGTAGCTTAAATTGTAATTATATGTTTCATTAAATAAACAAACCTTCATAATTTATTTATTTGAAAAACTTAACAGGACTTATTTACCTGTCCTTAATGGAGATCCACCATCAAAACCTGTATGAATGCGGTGTGATCGACCTGTCGAGCGGCCGGATGAACCTGAACGGCACCTGCCACGTCGGCCACGTGTCGCTCTTTCTCGTGAACTCCACTCGCGCATAACTTCATATAACGAATGTTTTTTAAGTTAAGAATTTGTGTGGATTTGTTTTTTGGATAGTTGTTGTGTATAAGTGTTTCCTCCAATTCACATGAATGTATGTAAACGTTTTTGAACTTCTGTACATGTCAAAAACACATCATTTTTACGAGTGAACCGTGGTGAAAACTTCCCATTTTGAAGTTTTTGACAGTCAAAAATACATCATTTTTACGAGCGAACCGTGGTGGAAACTTCCCATTTTGACGTTTTTGACAGTCAAAAATACATCATTTTTACGAGCGAACTGTGGTGGAAACTTCCCATTCTGACGTTTTTGACAGTCAAAAATACATCATTTTAATGAGCGAACCATGGTGGAAACACATCATTTTGACATTTTTGACAGTCAAAAACACATCATTTTGACGTTTTTGACAGTCAAAAACACATCATATTAATGAGCGAACCATGGTGGAAACTTCCCATTTTGACGTTTTTGACAGTCAAAAACACATCATTTTAATGAGCGAACCATGGTGGAAACTTCCCATTTTGACGTTTTTGACAGTCAAAAACACATCATTTTAACGAGCGAACCATGGTGAAAACTTCCCATTTTGACGTTTCATCCATGGTATAAACGCATCATTTTGGCGTTTTTTGTGAAGAAAAAACGTACTTTTGGTGCGTTTTGTGTAGTGAAAATCATTCAGTTTTGACGTTTTCAATCATCAAAAACGTCATTTTACTTAATTTTTACATGTAAAAAACGTTTTTTCATGCGTTTATGTGTGTGGTAAAAACGCATTTTTGGTGCGTTTTTGTCAAGTACTTAGTATTTTCTACAAATGTTCCATCATAAGGGCATTTTAGTCTTTTTATTATTTTTTTTATTTTTTTTTGTGATACAAATAGCAATTTCATGATACAAATAGCAATTCAGTTCAATTGTCTTAAAAGTATTTAAGACAAACTATATTGTTGTCTCACATCCTCCCTACTAAAGTTTCAAAGACATTAATTTAAGACAATAATTTCCCATCACAAATAAAAATAGTGACATTCATTATCTGTCCCAAGTAAAATGATATATTAGAAAAAATATTCACGATATTAATTTATTCTCTCAAAAAATATAAAAGCGTACAATTTCCACATTAAATTTATATAATCGCCATTTTTGTGATCAAGAAATACTTATAATTTCTAAATAAAAATATTTTAAACATATAAAATGAGAATAATTCATATTCAACAAATCTAATATAATTGTATCCTAAATTCATTTACAAAAATGTCTAAATCATCATTTATTTGATAAGTCAAATACTAGTTTAAAATGTAGAATATTATAATCTTGAAATAGCTTCTATTGACCTATTCATCTCTAGAGTCATCATTATCTTCAGATTCCTTAAAAAAAAAAAATGATAATCAATGTCAATAATAATTATTGTTAGATATTTTTAAAAAAACATAATTTTTATTGCACTAAAAAGATAAAATAACTAAACTTTTCAAGCCAATAGTATAATTTGTTGAATTTCAGTCTATATTAAAAATTTACACATCCAAAATTAATATAAATAATCTAAAAATCTAGTTATTCATTACTAATTGATTTTTGAACTAAATATTCATATTAAATTAATATTTTTTACAAACATTCTCAAACAGCCAATACATGAATATAGTGGAAACTTGGAACAAATGTGCATTAAAAAATTTAGTAGGTTAAACTAATCAAATTAATAATAAATATATTTTATTTTAATGTAATCTTTTAAATAACTTATAATTTTCTCTATATTAAATTAAATTACATCATAATACACTATACATCCCATATTATAATAAATATTTTGGGCGGCATTATCATCCTCTCACAGTTCCCTAAAAACCCAACTCATACGGCACTCTTCCATTAACATTAAATTATAATTTGACCAGCCTTTCATTATTTGGCACCTTTTAACGACAAAAATACTACTCCTCATCCCAATACATATTTTGCTGGTAATTATAATTTTTTTTGGTAAACTGGTAATTATAAATTTGACTGTGATATATTTGTGGTGGTGATTATTAATTAATAAAAAATTACATATAAAAAATTTGAGTTAATGCTTACTCTCTTCGACTTCAATTGATAGCTCACTTATAAATGTATTTGGTCATATTTTTTAATATAAATATATTAAAAGTGGGCCAATTAATTTAATATATAGGGAGTGTTAAATGAATTTGATTGAGTAAATAGAGATGTTTATTCAATAACTCTGTTTTAATTCATGTACAAAAAAAATTCTATGAATTTTTAATAATGTTAAAATTATAAAATTTCATTAATTTAAAAAGAGAATCTTGAATAATATATAATTTTTTATTTTAGATAAGGTGTAATTCATATAAAAGGTTTACTACTATAATTTTTACTTATAATTTTAAATTCTAATCAAGAGTTGTAGTTTTGCCAAATATGAGGGGTCATTTGTAGTTTTTCTGAACATGAGAGGGTCATGTAAAAAAAAAAAAAAAAAGAATAAATCAACATGGGCCAAAGCGAATTAACTGCAATATTAATTGAACGGTAGACATGGTGAGAAAGGGCCTCTCTCTTCAGGAGTACAACCAATCGAGCCCAATCCATAAAGAGTTAGTTTTCGAGCTCCATAATTGTTTGAAGCTTTAGTTGGCATTAGTGGGCTTCACTCAATTCTATCAAATTGTTGAAATTATTTTTGTTCAATTAAGTTCGGCATTGTTCAAGGCAGCCTTGGGGATTGGCTAAATTGAACTTTATGAAGAACAATTGGTGGAAGTACAAATTCACGTTCAAGTCCATTACCCAATTTTTGTTTGGATTTGGGTTAACATATTGGACATTTGGAACATGGGAACAACACCAAATATGGGTGCCTATGATTAGAAAGCGCGTATACCTTGTACACTGTGTACATGAACTTATTATTATATATAGTAATTTTTTTGTATGACAGTTGTACACTTACTAAATATAGTAAGTTTCGTTTACGCGCGTGACTTTTTTTTTTCCCGCGCTGAATGAACAATGTCTTCGCTGAGTCAACAACGTCTCAGAACAACTGTCGCAACGTCCAAAAAATAACCGTCGCAACGTCTACATCCAGGCATGTCTACAACGTCTCCTAACACTAGCACCACGCCCGAAACAACTAGCACCATGTCCAGAAACGTCTACATCCATGCATGTGAATTTAAACTGATTTTTTCACAAATACAACTAGAACCACGTCAAAAACAAATAACACTACGTTCAGAAACGTCCTCATCCATGCGTGTGAATTTCAACGTTTCATAACAACTAGAACCACGTCAAAAATAACTAGCACCACGTCTACATCCAGGCATGTCCACAACGTCTTCGCTGAGTCAACAACGCTTCAAAACAACTGCCGCAATGTCCAAAAAATAACTGTCGCAACTTCTACATCCAGGCATGTCCACAACATCTACTAACACTGCCGCAACGTCCACCTACGTCCAAAAAATAACTGCCGCAACATCAAAAAAATCTACATCTAAGCATGTGAATTTAAGCTAAATTTTTCACATAACACCTTCCACAACGTCTCCTAATACGGCCGCAACGTCCCCGCACGTCCAAAAAATAACTGCTGCAACGTCCAAAAATGACTTAGCTGATTTTAGTAATGTAAAAGACAGATACCATTTAAGTAACTATTAGTAGGAAAAAACAAAAAAAAAATTTGTCAGGGACGAGACTCGAACCCTGGTTATTTTAGTCTTGTGACTCTCCAAAAAATTCAATTGTTATTAATCCACTTAAAGTTAGTTGACATTTAATTACACTTTTTGTACATGTCATTTAAAAGATCACTATTGTCAATATTGAATTTCTCATCTCCCAATACATAGGTCAGTAGAATCCCGAAGGAACAAGGTTTTCATGCATGCAAATCGTAAAAAATTATTTTTTATACATGTCAAATGTTTCGTCAAAAATTCGAAAAACCCTTGAAATTATTAAAAATCTTTCATATCTTTCAAAATATGGCCTTTTTTGGAGTTTCGAGCGGCCCTTTGGTGGTTTGCAGATAGATAGATCTCGAAAAGTTATATGAAATAAAAAAAAAAAATCGTCTAAAACGGACCACTGAGCGCAAAGTTATGACCATTTAAAGTTTTTGTCCAAAACCACACATTTTTCAATATCGAAACCATCTCCAAATGCCCGTCTGCTGTGTACATTGTGTAGATCTCGTCGAGAATCATCAAATCGACTACTCACGCATCCAAATCGGATAATCGAGTACCGAGTTATGCCCTCTTGAACCGTCCGTGCAATATAACTTCATAGATTGCAACTTCCACAACGTCTCCTAACACTGCCGTAACGTCCCTGCACGTCCAAAAAACAACTACAGCAACGTCTACATCCAGGCATGTGGTGAATTTTTCACATAACACCTCTACAACGTCTTCTAATACTGCCGCAACGTCCATGCACGTCCAAAAAATAACTGTCGCAACGTCTACATCCAAGCATGTGAATTTAAGCTGAATTTTTCACATTACACCTTCAACAATGTCTCCTAACACTAGAACCACGTCAAAACAACTAGCACCACGACCTAAAACGTCTACATCCATCCATGCATGTGAATTTAAGTTGATTTTTTTCACAAAGACAGTCCACCAAGTCTCATAACACTAGAACCACGTCAAAAATAACTATCACCACGTCCTGAAACGTTTACATCCATGCATATGAATTTAAGCTGATTTTTTCACAGAACATAGTCTACCAAGTCTCGCTACGTCCGAAAAAACTAGCACCACGTCCAGATACGTCTAGCTACGTCCGGCAACGTCCCGCAACATCTTGTTACGTCCTGTTACTTCCAAAATACAAAGCAGCATCCCGTTATGTCCCGCAACGTCTAGTTACGTCCCATAATGCGTTCTACCAAGTCCAGCAGCGGGAAAAAATAAGAAGCAACCCATTTCACATGAAAGTGCCAATATCTAGCGAAAACCATTTGCATATCATATTTCAGAGTAACAGAGCATTATTTGAATAAGAAAACACGAATATAACATAATTAACACATTACTCAATATCAAATCGTGAAAATAAGGTTCCGTAAATCTATCAAATACAGTTCATACTTTATGATGTGGTGATTTTTTAAGAAGAATAAGTTATTTTTGAAGAAGAAGAGATTTTTAAAGAAGAAGAAGAGATTTTTGATCAGGAATAAGTGATTTTTTCGTTATATTTGGTGTTGTTCATCGGAAAAAACAATCGTCGATCTCCGTTAAATCTGTGTTTGAATGAAAATTTTGATTAAATGCGGTTTCGAATGGAGTACGGCGAAGAAGAGTAACTGATTTTTTAAGAAAAAGAAGTGATTTTTTGAAAAAGAAGAAACTGGATTTTTGGAGAAGAAGAAGAAGAGAAGAGTTTGCATCTCACTCTCTTATAGTGAGAGTAGTGATATATTATTAGATACATGTAGCTTTAGTTATATGATATAATATACGATGATTAGAGCCCGACTTTTGCTGGTCCAAAATACACGCTAAAGACTGCAATGGATTGATGCATCACTTCTAACAATGGCATGGTGGGTTGATAGTGAACATAGGCAAATCTCTTCCTTTATTGCTGAAAAATGAGGAAGTTTTTATGGGCCGGAACAGTTTCCTGGACTTACTATTTGTCTAACAAATTTACTATTTGTCTAACAAAAAGTGAGACAAATTACATTTATGTCCTTTAAACTAAAAGACTTCAAAATTTTATAAACAAAAAGGGTAAAAAACGCAATGAATTAGCGTTGGGTATAGTCAAAAACGCCAAAACATGACTTTTATCCATAGCTCGCTCGTTAATCTATAATTTTTTTTGACATGCTGAATATGAAAAGTGTAGCGTTTTTGACATGCTGAATATGGAAAGTGTAGCGTTTTTGACATGCTGGATGTGAAATTTGTAGCGTTTTTTATATACTGGATGTGAAATTTGTAGCGTTTTTGACATGCTAGATGCGAAATTTGTAGCGTTTTTTACATGCTGAATATGAAAAATGTAGCATTTTTTACATGCTGCATGTGAAATTTGTAGCGTTTTTGACTTGCCGAATATGGAAAATGAAGCGTTTTTGACATGTTGAATATGAAAAATGTAGCGTTTTTGACATGCTGTATGTGAAATTTGTAGTGTTTTTTACAAGTTGTGAAATAATAATTTAATTGAGTTTATATCATTTTGAATATAATATTGTGAGTGGTTTAGTTATTTATATAAACCTTCTTTATTTTTATTTTTTTCCCTCAATGTAAAAATTTTCTAACTTGATAATCATTGGATCAATAATAGAATACGGTAGAAAATACAATGAATTGGCATCAACAAACAGACAACCACAAATTGGCAAATGAACATGATGAAAAACTAGTAAAAATAAGAAAAGTCATTTCCAGGTTGGCCATGAAAATGACAATGTAGAGTACAACTTCACACGTACACCTTACATATGATAGACATACATATATCATATCCTTGCTAATGCAATGTCTTACCTTTGGATGCGACATGAGGCAACACAATACTTGAAATGCAGATATCGATAGCTCACGTTGATGAGAATTATTATGTACGTGTAGATGTGGTCCAATTCAGCCCTATACAATCATTGCACCTCGTTTGGCAATATCAACGTAATCCTAATACTGTAGGACAATATGCTCATAATTTGAGGAAGTTTAGGTATCGGTTATGGGTGTGATGTATAAGAATTTCAGTTTTATGTGACATTTTTATTATTGATATTACATTAACCATTAATGTAATTTGACTTTTATTTGAAGTTGTGTACTAATTTTGCTTTTATTTTTACGTTGTGCACCAATTGATATCATGGATGTAGACGTTTCTGGTCGTGGTGCTAGTTGTTCTGGACGTGGTTCAAGTTGTTATGAGACGTGGTGCATGTTGTTCTGGACGTGGTGCATGTTATTTTGGACGTGGTGCTAGTTGTTTTGGACGTTGTGCTAGTTGTTCTGGACGTGGTTCAAGTTGTTATGAGACGTGGTGCATGTTGTTCTGGACGTGGTGCATGTTATTTTGGACGTGGTGCTAGTTGTTTTGGACGTTGTGCTAGTTGTTCTGGACGTGGTTCAAGTTGTTCTGAGACGTGGTGCATGTTGTTCTGGACGTGGTTCTAGTTGTTCTAGACGTGGTGCTAGTTGTTCTAAGAAATGAATTTGACAAATGTGCGAAATGAATTTGACAAAATATTAAAATGTTGAAGGAATTTTTACCGAATATACATTGGACCTTTGCCCGCGCCATGACTTCTCGAAGATTCACCACCTCCCGCGTCCATTTCGCTGATTTCTACCAAATTTGAAAAAGGATTTACTGTTTTCCGCTTTTGTCTGAAGTTCTTGCGTTTAATCTGCCCAAAATATGGATTGTGCCGCGTTTTTAGTTTGTTTCATTTTTTTAACCGATAACGTTGCTAACGCTACATTTTAACGAGCGAGACATGATTTCTCACTACACTTTAGCGTTTCGGGCTCATTCTAACGCTATGTTTTAGCGTTATTTTACTCATACGTCACTGCGTTTTAGCGTTTGTGTATACTTTAAACGCTGCATTTCAATGTTTACATCCCATACTAACGTGATATTTTAGCGTTTTTTGGGTTTATTTTCGCATCGATTTTACTTTTTTTGCCCTTTAATTTTGCAATACGCAGCATTTTTTACCAAAATTTAATAACAAATTGGTCTTTTTTTCATACCAGGGTTATTTTGGACATTTTTTGTTATACAAATAGTAATTTTGTTATACAAATAGTAATTCAGAGTACAAATTCACGTTTCAAGCCCATTACCAAATTTTCGTTTGGATTTGGTATAACATATTGGACCTCTCTGGAACATGGAACAACACCAGATATGGGGTAGTCCATGATTAGAGCCTGACTTTTGCTGGTCCAAAATACATGCTGGAGTCTGAAATGGATTAATGCATCACTTCTAACAATGGCAGCATGGGTCAAATCCTATAAGCAATGGGCTAGAATTATAACAGCCTTATTGGAAATCCGTTGGGAACTAGGATTAAAAATTCGAATTCAGGATTTAGAGGGTTAGAGTAGAAGAGAAGAATGAGACAAAAAAAATTTATAATCAAGAAAAATAAGGTATTTGAGAAGACGAGAAAGGTTAAAATAGTGAATTCGGAATAACAAGAAAAAAGAACAACTGATTTCATTATGTAATCTTAAATCCTAAAAAGATATATACATATATCAATTCTTATATAATAGTCTAAGACTATATTACTAGATGTCTGTGTACAAATAGGGAGCATATATTAGTTATTAGGAGAAATAATAGGTCATTCACAGGGGCACATAGGAAGGTGATTTTAATATAAGTGGATATAAACACCTTGTAATATGTGCGTAGGAGTATAATATAATTTGTCATACACATATATATACTCTTAATCTACTCATTTCTAAATTTACAATTATATTCTATTTTTAACTAATTTATTTTCTGTGCCGAAATTCATGTCAAAATCTAGAATAACTCTTGTTAGCTTCACAGTAAAGAATCCCATTGGTAGGAAGCCTTCAATTACTACTGTTCAGCTCTTTTCTGGAAAGCTATATTTTCTATGGGAAAGGATGCAAACTTAAGCCACAAGATCAAAACAAAAAGCAGACAACGTGATTGCAATCTACTATTTTCATTCATGTTAAAGTAGATGTTGGGTTACCTTCGTCTACTAATAATAATAATAATAAACAACGTTATCATATTATTTTAATTCAAGAAAAATATAACTATCATGCTGAAAACGGTGGAACATTTATAAAATTAATTAAGATTTTGTATTCATTAGCACAAGAAATGACAAAATTCTCTCAAAATATATATTTAATTGTTTTAGTGAATACTTAAATATCGCCTATTTTTTTATTGATCGCCCCTAAATGTTAATTTTACCACTATTTTTACCAAAATACCATTATTATTATTATTAATTAAAAAATAATAAGGTATTTTGATAAAAAAAAAATAAAGTAAATAAAAAAAAAATACGATAGGTATGATACAAAGTTACTAGGAAAAACTACTTATAACCACCATTTTTTAATTAAATAAGATTTTTTTTCTATTACGTCTCTAAATCGTATCGAACCATATAAATCTTCGGTATTTTTTTCTATAATATGCTGTATTTTTGCTCTCATCCCAGACAAGATAATCCCTGATTTTTCTCTCACTTGGGCTCACACCATGCATTTTCACTGACCTTGTCAGCCAGAGAGCGAGTTGAATATATATAGATTTGATAGAAAAAAACCCAGATGAAGATGAAGATGAAGATGTAGATGCGGGGGGGAATCAACTTTTGCAGGCTTATAAGTTTGTGAGGTACAACTAGCTATAAGTTGATGGTAGCGATCATTATGGCAGGCAAAGGAGCATTATATATCTCACCCACACCACATGCCCACATATAATGTACCATTTCATTTTTTAAGTTTTCACCCCCCACCCCCACAATACTATTCAATGCTGTTGCCATTGCTGCCTGCCATGCACTTTTTGTGGGAGTAAATTTTTGTGGCAGCCATCTTCTTCTTCTTCTTCTACAAAAAGTGCTGCCAATCCACACAAGCTTCGACCAACTAAAAAAAGTGCTCATTCAAAGCCCATAACTACTACTGTTTCATCTTACGTGCACTTATTTATTGCCTTGTCCATATGGTTTTATTTGTTGTTTGGACTCAGATTTTTCTTGTGAAGTTTCTCTCGGTTTGTTGGAATTCGAATGGGGAGGATTTCAAAACCATTCAGTTGTCCATTTAAATAATTTATTTTTTTAAAAAAAAAACCATGGCAATTGTCCCACATCGGGAAATTGGGATGGAAAAATATTGGCTAAATATGCAGGTCTCTGCGTTCAACTTTGTGTTCGTAAAAAGGAGAGATGGTTGGCATCTCCCCCGATAGGGATGGGAATAGCCTTCGGGCTTTACCTGTACCACACATCCGGTTAAGGCTACCCGCTTCGGCGGATCTTATAACCCATTTTTTTCCTTTCTTAATGCTAAATTCCGAAATTCGAAAACCCCATCTTTATAACTGTCCCGACAAATCTTATAACCTATTTTTTTCTTATTTAACGTTAAATTCCAAAATCGAAAAACCACATTTTCTTCCTTCCTTAACGTTAAATTTTGAAATGGGAAACCCATCTTTATCTCAGCAGCTCAAACGTCTGTCCACCACCATTCTTTCTGGTAATGGTTATGGCTCTTAGCATGGATTGAAGCCAAGTCTAATTAGTTATCAAGATTAGGCCATTGATCCATATTATTTACCACATTTAAGGTAACAATATAAGACGGTCCATCTTGATACATTTTGAGGAAATTCATGTTTTGAATGGATGGAATGGAAATGTACATGCATAGGTTCAAAAAAATGTAGATATTTATAAAAAAAAAACAATTTTTCTGATATTACTCTTCTCAGTCCTATTATTTTTTTATTTATTAAAATAAAATAATACAATAAATAAAACTATTATTTTCAAACGAAATAGTATTAATTGGAGAAAAATGAGATGACATGCCATTTATATTATAAAGTGCAATTAAAAGAATACATCACAATCAAACCGGTAAACTTCAGTTATATTAATATTGATAATGATATTATAGCTTATTTGCAAGAAGTAAACATCGAATTTATGAGCTCACATGGTTGATTCATGTCCATATTGCAGTCAATTTAAGTGTAAGTTCGAAAAAGACAGAAATACTACAATATTTGAAATTTCTACCCAATTCCTTAAAGAGGGGAGAGGAAACAAAAAAATCAAAGTGTGACACATTTGAAAAGGATAAATAGTGAAGGAACATGTGATACAGAAAGAGCAGGACAAAACCATATTGGCTCTTGAAGAATTTTGTGGATGTCATGCTCAAAATTGATTTTGTTCCATCCACCTGTGGTGTGTGATTGGTGGATGAAAGGCTCTAGGTAAATCCAAATTTGATATTTGTTACCCCTTTATATCCATGTAAAATATATTTTTTTCCTAAAAATGAGGCAATAATATTATATAACTAAAATTTAGGAAAGATAAACAGTTTATTGTAGACTTGACATGCATTATAATTCACTTTTTTAGTGTTTAATAGTTATTGAGATCACCAAATACTTACTTTCTCGATTGTAAATTTTAATTACTTAAACACGACTCGTTTATATTATTAAATGAATAAGATTGGGGAGAGGAGGAGCAACTATAGACTAAATTTTTAAGAGCGTAAATATTTTTATAACCTTTGATACCCCCATTAAACAAATAGAGGAAGGGTGGTATGTAACATTTTAGTTTTGATTGTGATTTTAAAAGCAAATTAAAACCATAGGATGAGGATGCAAATGGAGCCCCACAGCATTAAACAAAAGAAGCAATTGGGGAGACCTTAACAGAAGCCGTAACCATCGATCTTGTTGTATGTTTGTGTGGAGTAATTGTAAAATGTGGAATTGAAAGAGAGTGGGTAGTATTGGTGTCCCAGAAATAAGAAACAAAACAGAGAGATGGTGGATTTGGCTAAGTCTTTGTTGAATTTAATTAAGAAAGCCCTCATTGAGAGGTCATCAAACCTCCCCACAAAAACCAACCCATACCATATTTTTTCTTCAGTGCCGTTATTCACGGAGAAATTCCATAAAACATAACATATCCCATATGCCATGTTTGCGCTTTGTCTTTCGGCTTTCCCACCCCACAAATCTTCCCATTCCTTTTCAACTACGTTTCATTTTTTTTTTTTTTTTTTTTCCTTTAAAGATCTCTTTCTTGCGTTTTAATATTTTATATGGTATTGATCTTTTTAGATTGAAAAAAATATAATTTTGGTTCAACATGTTTAGACTTCTCTAAAAATACTCATTACGTTTTAATTTTTAATACTTTTGGTCCATTAAAAAATTTTAACCTAAAATAGAAGGTAAATGTATGGTCAATTCATAGTCAAAGGTAATTGGGTCATTATTACAAAAAATAAAATTTATGAGGTCATATCATGCAATTAAATAAAAAAATTTCTCCTTCCCGATAAGTCCTTCTATCTCCTCTCCCTTTGACGGCATCGCCTCTCCTCCCTTCCCGACCGCCGCTACCGCTACTCGTCACTCCCTCGACCCCGGGAATCAGCAACTTTGCCCGTCTGTTCTATCTTGCCTGGAGTTCTTCTCACTGGAGAGTTCGCTCTGGGTATATTATTTGCTGGAGATGGTTCATCCTTTGCCAAATTAGCCCATAATTGGTTCTCTTTTGCAGGAGAATTCGATTTCTTAGCATTTTCTTCCAAACGAGTTGGCCTCTCGACAATATCTCGAGCCATCTACATCGGATGATACTGGTTTTCTGGTAGAAGAACTTCTGGAGAGACAGAGCAGGGGTAGCCAATACTGCAAGCACAAAAGGTGCAGAATTGATTTCAATGGCGGAAACGGATCTTGGGTGTCTTATTCTGGTACTTAAAATATCATTAATTGGGGCTGCTGAATTGCTGCCATTCTTTCTAGAGGATGTGTAAACAGCTTCCTCATAAAGACCTTTTATGAAATTCCCCAACATTTCTTCAAGAAACACCACCTCCTCTTCCAAAACAGCCACTCCGGCAAGAAGTTCTAGCATCTACAAAAATCGTACTGATAGTCAAGATTTGAAGTTTCAAAGAGTAATAAATGAGCAAAGCTATCTTCATTTTCACTGGAACATTGCTTTAATTTGACGTTAGAAACTCCTCTTCTCTGAATAAGAAATCATAGAAGGGAAACAACAGCTCTAAAGAACAGCCTTATTACATCTTGTAATAAGGCCAACTTTCTTTCTCTGGCTGATTGCAACATTCAGCAGTTACATATATTCTTGGAATTTACCAGTATTTTCAAAGAATTTAAAAATGACAGTGATTGAATCCAGGATTTCATTAATTTCAGTAATAATTCGGCGAATAGGTTAGTAAATGGAGAACCCGGTAAGATTGTTAAAGAAAGAAATGATGAACTAGATGGAAGAACCCATAGCCAACACCGGCGGGAGAATTGGGTGCTCGACTTCGCTTCCTTTTTGATGTTGTTAAACCAAGAGCGAAGGGCGCAAGAGAAGAAGGGAGAGAGAGAGCTGAGACGATGATGATGGTCGAAGGTGGGAGAAGGGGTGGTTGCAGCGGGGGTTGTGGCTGGCCGACGAAGGAAGAAAGGAGGGGAGGAAGGGTAGCGGCCAAAGGGGAAACAAGAGTAAAAGATTAGGGGTTTAGAGAAGTTTTGAGTATTTTTAAATTTTTGTGTTATTTGCAAACTAAGTCTAATGTATTTTTATATTTATAAAATATTCTATTTCATGTATTTTTTATATTTACAGTATTGGAAAATTGATTTTTGACCGGGTTTGACTCTACGAAAACCGTAATAAAAGGTTTTAAATTTTAAATTGACCAAAACCGTTAAAAAGTTAAAACATAATGGATATTTTTGGAGGGATCTAAACATGTTAGACAAAAAGAATAATTTTGTCAAATATGTTGGACCAAAATTTCATTTTTTCTTTTTTAGATTAACAAATCACAATTATACATGCAAGAGTTCCAAAATACGAGCATCGTTATCGGTTAGTTTTGTTTGTAAACATTACGAGAGATCGATTTTATATCATCCGTTTATCTCACTTACTATATTAGAATAACTATTTGGAAGACCAAATTACTATGTGAATGAGCAATTTAATTGGTTCTTTTTTACCCTTGACTTTGAATATTTGATAATTTATATTCAACATTTGTAAATCAATAATATCTAACTAGTAAAATAATGTAAAACTTTTAGCACGTAAATGTTGGTTGATCTCTATGAAATGAGTATATGATACATATTCTCTAGAGTCTTTACATTTCAGTGAGGTATGGTAAAATTTTTTGGAACTTTCGCATTTCAATTGGTAGAACAAAGATTTTCAGAATCACTAATTACCGAGTTCTGAGTTCCATTAGTTCTGATGAACATTAACGTTATATATATAAAACTTTAATTTTATGAAATACGTAGTTTACTCCATCTATCCCAAAATTATAATTAACCTAAAAATTGTTTATATTTAGGGATTGAGGGTATTACATAGTGATTGATAGACGAAGATAGAAAGAGAGCAGTTCGTTAGATTTCTAACACCCTAACTAGAATTAGTCCTTTTTCTTGCTAGTGGTTCGATTTCCACAACCTAATTTCTGTCTACATTTTCAATGGATGGGTCCTCCTTCCTTAATACTCCCCACTACTTATGGCCCGGCATCCGTATAGACGTTCTCCGCATTGTGTCTTTTCTTATATTGCTCTTTTTAGTATTACAAATAAAATTTAACTTAGGAAACAAATCAAATATCTTTTTATTATTAATATGGTCATTTGTAATTTATAATAATGATAAACCAACAAGCCTACGAAAGAGTTATCGGTATTGGTTTCGAGTTCTAGGATGCTTATTACTCGCTTCTTATTAGTTTGATGGGTAATATTAAATCAAATTTAATTAGAATAAAAATTAATAATTAATAATTTAGTTGTTTTTATTTTAGTTTAGAATAATAATATATTCGAATAGAATCTAGATATCGAATTCTAGTTGTGTTAGGAGAGTTTGGCAAGAATGAAAATTGAGCAATGGTCACATTGATTAAGCTCATTATAATTTTTTTATAAAATTCATGCATATCTGAATTAGTAAAGTGAAAATTTTATATTATCAAATATGTCAAAGACAATGCGATTCATTTAATAAATGACCTTTAATTTACCAAATAAGATAAAACAATCAGATTTGAGTTATCAAATTTCGATTACTCGCATTTTCAATACCACCACATAAACGCACCCTAAAAATAAGA
This sequence comes from Knoxia roxburghii, assembly GCA_030378225.1. Lineage (NCBI taxonomy): Eukaryota > Viridiplantae > Streptophyta > Magnoliopsida > Gentianales > Rubiaceae > Knoxia > Knoxia roxburghii. The sequence continues at coordinate 41,041,468 of CM059420.1, read as the reverse complement.
GGAAAAAAAGAGTCAAGGAAGCCAGCAAGCTTATGAAAAAAATCATAAAAAACAAAGAACGGTATATTTGTTATGATTGACTGAAAATCAATATAATCGACGAGTGGATATCGTCAAGTATTTTATTAATAGATATAATCTTTATATTTTATTATGTCTCGTATAAATAAATTAATTATTAATATTCTTATAGAAAAATATATTTCCGCCGTAAATACTCAACCGCCAAAATTATACAAGTTAGGTCTTCTAATCCCTTCCAATAACATAATTTACCAATGGACTTGGGCACTATTGGCTTGCCCTTTGATATAGCACATTAACAATAGTCTAAGCAGGTGAAAAATTTACTAAAGTTAGGTCAGAGAGCGTTGAGTTTTAGAGGATATAGGCCCCCCCAACCCCATAATAATTGAGATAGGTTTACAATAAAAACCTATAAATATATCATGTTGCAATTCACTTTAATATAAACTTTAATTATTGGGGGAGAAATTTGGATATTTGAGATGCTTATAAACTACGTTTACTTGACTCTACTAGGAGTGGCTATTAATTCCCATTATCCATAAATTTCACTCATTAAGCATAATTATTTTTACACATGGATTCATAAATCTTGTAGGGATGAATGCAGTAATGCTCCTCATCAATGGCTTTTAGGGGGCTGCCTATTCGGTTTATCTTCATTTAAATAATTGTGATAGATGTTGATAATTTGATCACTTTATGCTATAATTAATTATTTCACATTAAGAGCCTAAAATGGTAGATAAAAATAGTTAAATCTCTAAACATAAAACTCATTAGTAGATTATTGAACGACTATATTCAAAAAATAGTCCATTACATATAGCGAGAATATCATTTTGGTCCAAAATAAAAAAAATTATTTTTTTAGTCTACTACATCATGTTTTTTAAAAATTTTGGTCCAAAATCCACTTTTGCCTCTCTTGACCAGGAGTATTTTGGTTTTAATGAAAAATATTTTTCTTTTAACCCTTTAAAATTATAAAATAATAATTTTTTCATTAAGACCAAATATTTTTCACATCCCCTCCGTCACTCCTCCTCCTCCTCTCCACCTTCCTCCGCCCCCTTATTCACCATCATCCCTGCCCACTCCTTCACCTCTGCCGCCGTCGATCCCTCCACCCCACCCCTCGGCCGTCGCCCCTCTCCCTTCTCCTATTTTCCAACTCCTCTGCCCTTCCCCCATCGCTGCCCCTTTTAAAATTATAAAATAATAAAAAAATATTTACCCTCTCATTCCATTCCTCTCTCTCTCTCTCTCTCTCTCTCTCATCTCTCACCCTCTACCTGCCGCTTCGTCACCGCCGTTAAGCAGTGTGGACATCTTCCTTCCGGGGGCTTTCGTTTTCTCCTCTCCTGCTGGTTCCTCTTATTTCCCATTAATCAAATCAAATCTGATCATTTCCGATGAGGACGGAATTTTTTTCGGAGTTTCTAATTTACTGCTCCTTCGTCTCCCTGATTTTTTTCATCTCCACTGCCTCTTCTTCCATTCTTTATCGGCAACCAAAAGTGGAAAAGGTTCCGATAATTCTTTTGCTGGTTTTTACTGGTGTAAGGATTATTGTCTTTCGGGCTTTGTTATTTCAGTTGTAAGGGTTCTTGCTATTTGAAAAATCAATCTGCGAATTTCTTGGTCTTTGGTATTTGCCTGTGGAAATTTTGTGTTGATTTTGCTTTTACGGATCAAGTTCTTCGATGGTTTTTGGGTTTTAACAAAGAAAAAATAAAAAATTTTGGGAAATCAAAGCCGATCACAGTTGATTCTCCTTCTCTTTTTTCATTTTCAGTTGCAAACGACAGGCCACGTTTCGGTTTTCACCGGGATATTTTTTGAAACTCAAGTCGCTGTCTTCTTTGGTTGTTAGTTTTCGATTTTTTGGTTTCCTGGTCGCGCTTCGGTAGTCGCCATTTCTGTTTGGCCTTTGGTTCTGGTTTTGAACGGACGGCGCTCACAGTCGTCGCTGAAGGTCAAGTCGCTGTCTTCTTTGGTTGTTAGCTTTCGATTTTTTGGTTTCCTGGTCACGCTTCGGTAGTCGCCATTTTTGTTTGGCCTTTGGTTCTGGTTTTGAACGGACGACGCTCACAGTCGTCGTTGAAGGTTTCCTCCCGTTCAGTTGTTGGTTTCCCGCTCGCCGCTAACTGCCATTAGCTGTTCTTCATTTTTGGGTTTTGATTTTTCCACCATTTTATCTTTGTAAATAATTCTAAGATTTGATATTGTTTTCATAACGGAAAAATAGGGCTGCCGGAAGAAAATTTTCTTTTGGGTTTTGGTTTTTGAATCCTTACTGGAAAAAAGTTTTGGGATTTCTCCTACCGGAAATGTTTCAAAGTTTTTTTTTTTTTTTTTGGTTTTTCTTACTGGAAAGGTTCTTGAACGATTGGGTTTGTTGGATTTGAAATCTGGGTTTTGTTTTTCCATTGTTGCCAAAATTTGGATTGTTGTTCTGATGGCAGAGTTGCAAAGAGAGGGAAGGTGGTGATGGGAGGAAGAGCCATTTGAGGAGGCGACGGCGGGTCGACGACGGTGGCGAGGTGGCAGGTAGAGGGTGAGAGAGGAGAGAGAAGAGAGAAGGGAAGGGGAGGGTAAATATTTTTTTATATTTTATTATTTTCAATGATTAAAAGAACAATAATTTTCATTAAGATCAAAATACCCTTGGTCAAGAGAGGCAAAAGTGATTTTTGGACCAAAATTTTTAAAAAACATGATGTATTGGACTAAAAAAGTAGTTTTTTTTTTTACCAAAATGATATTTTCGCTATATGTAATGAACCATTTTTGGAGTATAGTCTTATTGAAAATATCCAATAATAATTAAGGAAATCGGATTTTTGACATCAATCTCGACCTCCAATTACATCATACTTTACAAAACTAGCAATTTCATAAGCATAGCTATACCACGTATGAGAGACTGTTTACAATTTTCTATGATCGAGATATAAATGTGAGACTATTTAAAAATTCTTTACCGATAGAACAACATTTGATGAGTCGTTTAGTGTTCAGAATTGATTGAAATGGAATAACATTTCATGAAATATACAACTATTTTTTTTTTTTTTTTACATATACATACAAGAATGTTCACCCTCTAATTTGATTTTTTCTTACTATTGACTTATTGCACTTGAAGAAGGTGCCACCCACGATGTAATAATGTGGCAATGCTTTAACTGAACATACTATAAACATGAACATTGATATGGTTTTTTTGGTGGGAAGCTTCCTCCACTTTTGTAGTAATTCTCGTTTTTTATTTTGGTTTCTTTTCACTCGTGAGTAAGTACTTTAAATTTTATAAAATTCCAATTTACTCCTACTCTAACTCATTCTATTTAAGAAACTCATATGAAAGTACTTGGAATAATCACCGCCATTAAATATTTCTATCTTTTAATACGTCATCTGAAATATAATATTCATCCGAAAATAAAAATAATACAACTCTCATTTTATAATCCGTGCTGAACCCGCAAACGTATCGATATAGAATTAGAAACATGATTATAATTTTAGAATATTAATATAAAAAATGTATAAAAAAAATTTGGACACCACAAAATAGAAATATGGGTGGAATGCGATAATTGTCTTTCTCAGTACAGTGTAGTGTTAGTTGTTCGGGTTGGTCCCCCATGATGACTGGAAGGAAGGGAATTTTAGCAGTACTCAAACGCATAAGGACATAAAAAACACTAGAATCCCTCATTTCCTTCAACAAACGTTTCTTAAATGCTACTATCACCCACACCAAATTGGCGCCCTTCTGCCAAGACTTGCATTAAATTTCCCTTCTTTTTGGTTGGTGCCCAAAACTTGCTTTAGATAAAGGTACTACCATTGTGGATGGAGCATCATCATTAAGTACACTTTGTCCTCCCCTATTTCATTTTCTCTTTTCCCCCCTTTCCTCTTTTTGTTGGCTATTAACCATCTTCTCATAGATTTTTATAATTTCATGGAGAAGAAATTTGTAAAAACAACATCAATTTGAAGGTAAAATCACCCAACGATGGTCGAGTTGAAACTTTTGTTAAGAAATATCGTAACTATGATAGTTTCAACGTATCGATTTACCAAACCAAGACTAAAAAGTGTATATGCTTACAATCCCATTTGATCTTTGTAACAAAAGGATAAGAATATTGAGTGTAAATGAGAGATCTTGAATTCAAATATTTTGACCTACAAAAAGGAAAAAAAAAAAAAAAAAAAGATCTATGATGATTTAATGTACAACTTATTTGATTGTTCCAATATCACCAAATACAGAATCAAAACATTCAAAGTACTATATATAGTTTCTTCAATGCAATATTAAATTAAACTATTGAGAAATGCAAGCCAACCATAAAAACTATGATAATTAAAGATCTTTTTTTTTTTTTAATGCTAATAACACATGATATTTTAACTCTAAAAAAAAAGCACCTCCCACAGGTAAGTAATAATCAAAATCCATCTTCCTCCTCACTTTTCTTCATCTGGGCTCACATCTCAAGGCAAATCCTCTTCATCTTGGAAGTTCTGGAATTGCTCCTGGTTCTGGTTCTGATAATTGTTGAATTCATAAGAATTCTGGGGATTTCCGTACAAGCCTCTGTTGTTGGTTGATTCATAAGGGTCACGGTTAAAATTTTGTTCCATGTTAATGTCATAGAAGTACTTGCCGTTTTCAAGAAACCTCGTGTCGCTCATCCCTTGTTTCTGATGAATGGCATTAAGATCTCCAACATTGTGATTGTAGAAATTTCTGTTATTGCTTGGGTTGGTACTGTACAACCTTGTATCACTCAAACCTTGTTGCTCCCCTTGGTAATAACTGTTGCCGTTAAACCTGGTATCACTCATACCTTCTTGCTCTCCATTGTAGTAACTGTTGCTGCCGCCGCCATAGTTGTTGTTGTTGTAGTAAAACTCATTGCCATTGTTGCTTGGATTGGTACCGTAGGATTTTCCGGCGAGTTGAGTCTCTCCAAAGTTCTGTTCTTCATTGTTGTTGTAGTAAAACTCATTGCCATTGTTGGTTGGGTTGGTACTGTAGGATTTGTGCTTGAGTTGAGTCTCTCCAAAATTTTGTTCTTCTTGATTGTTGTTGTTGTAATAAGAGTTGTCACTGTTGTAGAAGTTGGGGTTCTTGTTGTTGTCAAATTTTCCTCTGTATCCTTCGGCTACAGTCACATAGGACTCTGTGTTGTAGTTTTTGGGCAAGTATTTGGGGTGGGATTCTTTGGATTCACCGCTGTACGGAACGTTTGTGGTGGTAGGGTTGGTGGTGGTGGTGGTGGTGGTGGCGGTGGCGGTGGACGGAGGCAACTGGCCGGTCTCATGGCCGTAAAGGCCGTAGCCGGTATTTTCATTCTCTGGGATGAAGTTTGGTTCTTGCTGCTGCTGCTCTTGTTGGTTCTTCACAGTTTCTTCAGTGTTGGGAACAACTACTTCAGTTTGGCCATTGGTGCTGGTAACTTTGTTGAAGAATTGGCTCTCTCTGGCATGGATTTGGAGAGAGAATGTGAGGGTGAGGAAGAAGAGAAAGAAGCATTTCTTGGCAATGGAGGCCATTGATGAGAGGGATGGATATTGATAGAGAGAAGAGGAGAGGAGGAGTAAGTATATTTGGTTTTGTGAGTGGTATTGGGAAGTTTATAATGGTTCACTTCTTATATAGGAAGGTTTGTCTTTGAGGCTACTGTGTGAGTGTGTGTAAGACAGTGTGATTGAGAGAAAGAGATAGATTAACCATTTTTCTTTGGTTTCACTTGTACTAATTCCTAGTCATTAGGTTGAATGAAAAATGTTCAAATTGTTCTTTATTCCATACTAGAAACTTTTTTATTCATTATCGATTAATTTTCGGGCTAAATTATATACTTCAATTGGAATGTTTTGAACTTTTGCATACTGTTCTCTTTTATTAAAAAAGAACCCTAGTCTACAAATTTTAGAATGCCCCCCTCTCCTCTCTCTTTCCCCTTTTTATGGTTGTAAATTTGGAGTCATAAATGCAAAATGTTAGGGACAAAATCCATATCTTATTCCTTCTTATCTAGTGATTTGAAAATTCAATTTGAATAGTGTAAAAAGTGAAAAACAAAAGTCATCCTCATAAAAATTTAGGGACTTATTATACCTATTATCATATTAGAATTATAGAAATAGATAATTTTTTAATATAGTTTACTATGAACAAAATGGAACCCAAAAAACAATAAAGGGTCAAATTTAGAATGCAAAATCTCATTAAAAAAAAAACAGGGCGTGGAGACTTTGAGGGGGAATATGTGAACCAAGAAGGTAGTGAGCCGGCCGGTTAATGATGCGGGGATTGTGCAGTTGGTGGGGCATTGAATATAATGGGCGCTCAACACTCATGGCATGTGCCCTCTAATTTTGTCTAAACTTCTTCTTAGCTGTGTGATCATTCACTCATGCCCTTCTTCTCATAGAGATTGCTGGACCATCACTTCTTCACTTTTCTATCCCCTATTATTGAACTCTTTCAAAGTTTCTTTTTCTTATTCGTCTGTCTGTTTAATTTGATTATAAACTGTTTTAACATTGTCAAATATCTTCTTATTATCATTAAGATAGTTTTAACTAGATAATAATAGCATTCTCGTACGAAAAATTCACTAGCATCTTCATCGAGTATCTGGATAAGATTTAATTATTCTGTATTAATATAACATATCTTATAAATCAAGTAAAATAAATAAATGATACTTTTACGATAAATATCATAACGTGTAACTCCTTAAAAATATTCACAAATCATAATTGATAAATAAAACTTACCAATATCGTTTTCTCAATGTATATTAAATGAATTGATTAATTTATTAAATATAGTAATCCCTATCAATTTCTTTTACTTCTTAGTATCTCAAATTAGGGCATTTAAAAGTACAAGCATGTTAATTCTTCGTCTTTAAACAAATTAATTTTGGTATAAAAAAAATCAAATTTATACTTAAAAAAATATTCGAATCATTCGTTTAGGCTTTTTTTCATAAAAGAAAAAAAAATCAAATTTATGGCCTACTCATGTAATATAATAGTAAATTAATAAAAATAAGGATAAAAGAGAAAAAGGAAAAGATCAGTGTGGGTGGAGGGACATGCGTCACCGTTATGTTAGTTGGACGGATATACATGTTACCATCAGCAGTTGCCCATCTCCTCCCGTGTCTTATTATCGGACTATGTCCGGTTCGGGTATGGGCCTTGTCCGATTCGAGACCAAAGGTAAAATACCAAATCCACACATTTTCCATCCCTAATTTTATACTACTTTCAGCAGCGGTTTGTCTGACCTGACACCGTTGACTCAGGTTCCTCAATCCGCTAAACCTGATTATTTCTGCGCTAATTTTACCTAAGACATAAGACTCATTTCAGACGTAGAAAAACATCTATGTCCGAATTGTTATTTTATGGAGGAATTTTTATTTATTTTTTTTGAGAAAAAAGAAGATGTCTTAGGCAATTTTTTTAAAGGATGAAAAAGGTGGAGGTTAAGACTTTGTGTTGGAAAATTTTGGAGGGATCTCAAGTTTAAATTTAAAATTATAATTATTGTTTAATAGTAAATTTTTGGAAAAGAATTTGATAACTATAAATTTGTTTTGATCAGGCTTACTAATATATCAAATATCTCATCGAAATTTAGAAAATATCAAAGATGCTCCTCGCTTTACCAATCAAATATAATATTGATTTTTTTTTGCCAAAAATTAATATAATTTTAATTTAAAAATAAACATTTTAATAACTTTACCATTAACTAAAATTATCCTAAAACTTTCATTAAAAATATTTGTTAGAGCAACTTTTTTATAAATTCATAATATCATACCGAAATTATATACATATAGAAAATTTTCAAAATAAAAAATATTAATATAATAATTAACTAATAAGTCGACAAATTTTTTATATATTCCTTAAATATTATGGAGATCTTTTATATTAACGAAAAGAATTTTAATTTTTTTTCTAGAGGAGTAACAAAACAAACATAGAAATATCCTTACATTGTCAACTAGATGCCAAAATTTGTTTTTTTAGTGGCATAGGAAATCACATTGTCACTAGCTGTTAAGGGATTATTAAGCCTAATAGAAATTTTCAGTTCAAATAAACAAAAGTTGTCGTATTTGAAAATTATAATATATGTTCTCGAGTTAGCCTATAATTTCCCGTTTTAAATTAATTGCCAAATTTTATTGTATTAATATTAAAAATACATATTTCATTATATTAGTAGGTGGACATTGAAAAAAGAATAGCAAACCAATTAAATTAAGGTAAAAAAATGTGAGTATAATGGTGTATGTATTTTTTTTGGTGTGGAGGAAATCGGGGGTGTTTGACCAATCAGTTCCGACAAATGGGTTAATTAATCACACGGTATTTGGCTTTTGTACATAGTTTCTGGGTCTGCTTAGAAAAAGTGGGATTTGGGCCGCAATCAGCGGAAGAGGCCTTTCCAGACCGTAATCCCGGTGGGATTTGGGTGCCAAAACACTACGAGGTTAACACAAAAACTACTCCATTCGGTAAAAAAAAAAAAAAAAAAAAAAAAAAAGGCAACAAAAGTGGGAGCTAAAGAAGAGAAATAAACAAAAAAAGAAAAATGCCAAAGCAAGCTCCAAATCTCCTTTTTTGACTATTCAAGTTTCTACTTTATACTTTTAGAGGACGCATATATACATACTCCAAATTATATTATATAGGAGTATATCTCAATTACTATATTTAAAAAATAATATATTAACGCATTGACAACTTAATAATTACTTATAAAAATTATTAATTACGAAAATATCAATGCGTTACTATATTATTTTTTCAAATTTAGTAATAGGGTATACCCCTATATTATACATTATAATTTATCCACACATACATACATACCTACATCAATTATTTTACAGTAGTACTAGCCTAATAGGGTTACATTGTAATGTGTATTTTGATAAATAACAAGACAACATTGACTAAGAGAGGAAACAATGAACATTCAGGGGCTACAACAAAAATCTGTTTATATTAAAGTGTTATGGGCACATTGCAAGGTGCTCCATAGGTGTACGAATGGACCTGTGATGACAAATCAGCAAATTGCTTGTAAAGATCAATTCGAAATTAAAAAAAATGCTGAGTTATCATTACTTTATTTACAAATATAGTAATAGATAGGGTATATAGTATAATTTTCAGGGCCGTCTTAGACATTTTCAGGGCCCAAACAAAATAAAAAATGTGACCCCTATAAATAGACAAAAAATGCGAGATTTTCGAAATCACCAATATCTATATAGACAACCTATTCAATTTGATAATATTCTTATTTTTTTTCCAATTACTTGTTGATTGAATTTGATAGTTTTAGGATAATTATGTAAAGATTGAAATAAAATTATCTAAAAAATAAAAGAAAGTTAAAGAGTTTTTTGAAAAATTAAGAGATAATTAATACTAGTGTTTTTTTCTATCCCATAAATTTTCCGTTCTTTCATTATGTACTAGTTTTTTCTTTTTTTTTTTTTTTTTACTTTTTATGATTGTGAGCCCCACAAAAATGTGGCCAATCAATTGAGCACTAAGTTTGTGCTTATAGCCGGCCCTGATAATTTTCCGTGAATGAACTATTTTATCATATAATTCTTGGACTATCGTTTACGAATTGATAATTATTAGTTATCTGATGGTTCAGACTAGTAATTGTAATTGAAAATTTATTTGTAGTATATCAAACATGAGGAGGTAATCAACCCTTTCAAAAGTTTATCCATTTACCATATTCGTATGGAAATGCATCAATTTAGTTTCAAAATGGCTAATCACCCTTTACGATTGGCCTTTTTAAATTACATTTTTTGTAACCTGTCCCTTTCACTCTTATTTAATCTTATAATATATAGGAGCATAATGCAGCAGTTCAATAAAAAAAAAAATTAGTTTTTCTTTTGCTAGAAATAGGTTGATTATCCTCCAAACCTGTGAAGCTTACCTTTCTTTTTTGTTTGTGGGGTTAGCTTATCTATAAAACTTTAACCCACCACCATTTATAATTTTTTATATATATAATTAATAAAAGAGTAATCAATCCACCTATTCCATATCTATTCAAACATACCAAATGTTTTTAGTTTTTTTTTTTTTTTTTAAAAGAATAGGATAGAATGAGGTGGAAGCCATCCGAATTTTTTTCGCCAAAAGAGCCTATCCAATTCCAAGAAATCGCTCTTGAGATATGCATATCCAAACGCGGTTAATAGTCCGAGGATTCGAGTAATACATTTTCTTTTCAATTTAACTTAAAATATGATGTTTTAGACAGGAAGGAGTTGACTTGGTGGTTGGTCTTTCTTACTTAGATTATGAAGTCCTGAGTTTGAGTTTGAGTCGTGCCGAAGACACTTTGGAACACAGAGATCCTGAGTTCAAGTCACACCAAGGGCATCGAGAGATAAATTAGCTAGATTAATAGGTTTTAAACCTCTTTCTTTGTAAACTCTTTTTAGACGTGTAGATTTTGAAATCGAAATTTTAGAAATTATATTTTAAGTATTGGCGATAATAACAGTTAAGAATAAACGGGAGCGGACTCAGGTTGATGCAGAATAAGCATTATGGAATAAATGTTTTATCGCAAGAGAGATGGAGACCTAGAAACAAGGGATCACTCTAACATTGTCATGTGTCTCGTCTAGATTATCTAATAGATAGGACATTATAATAGTGCAAGGGTGAATTACATTGATTTGGTCCACTTATTGATACCCTTCAAATTTTTTAAAATTACACATACCCCCTTTAACTATCCAAATTAATAATAACTAACATTCAAGTAAGTGAAAAATAAGTAAAAATACTGACATAAATATTGTTATTGTGTAAAAAGATAAAATTAATATTATTTTTGGTCGAAAATTATCAATTTTTTTCTGTTCTTTAATATTTTTTAATATTTTATTTAAATCAAGAGAAATAAATATAATTATCAAGAATCTCGTGAGCGAATGGTAATTCGATCAAACCACAGTAGAGGTACCCTAATGTAAAATTTACGGAAAAAAAAAAAAGTTGGCCATTTAAAAACTTTGGATATTAAGCTCTATTTGTTTCGATTTAAATTTAAATATTAAGTTATTTTCTGAATTCTTATGGAGTACATGGGAGGGAGGCTCTTGTTGAATTTGTTTGGTACTTTGGATGCGAGCATTTTGATTGCTTGATTAGCTTGCTTCGTTTAATCAGTGTACTCAGTCCTTACAGTTATGAAGGGCATCAACTACCTGTTTTTTATTATAATGGGTAATAATCATAGTTTTAACTTCATAAGTGTGCCCTATATGCAAGCATCATGATTAACTAGTTTAATTATTTGATCAATTTATTTAATTGTATAATTATTGAAGGAGTGGACTTTTGCTTTCACTATTAATAAAAATCAAACTCTTAATTTTACAATTGAACGTATAACACTCTAATCTTTTTAAAAGGAGGGCTCAATTATTTACAAAGCACATCATCTTGTACCCACAAAATAAAAATTGTTCTTCTTAAAACTTATATTTATTTTACATGCAAGTTTCCAAGGCAAAAGATGATGTGCTTATCCATTGATCCAATTATGAGAACTTGTAGACCACTCAATCACTGTCCAAGTTTGTGTACATCAGTTGAGATATATATTAATTGGTTTAGGAAGTAGGCCCAAAGCCTTTTGGATTGAATTTGATCCAATACTTGCTTCCAGCCTAGTTATACACTTGCCCAATTCTTTCTAATTCTTATTTCTCACAAAGAATTCAGAAAATAAAAGATGTTGGTATGTGAAGGCTTATTTGGTACACTTTTTATATCTAAATTATCCATGATAAATTAAAAAATATTAACTATAATATTTAAATATAAAATTATTTAACCACCTTTAATCAATTTACTAAAAATACTAGAAAAAATTTATTTATAGTTCCGTTCATCTATATTACTTTAATCATAATTTTTATAAATCTTTGGTAAATTAAGGAGGGACTTATAAAATTTTTAATAAATTAATTAAGAGCAGTTAGGTAATAATAGAGAGACAGAAGATAAACATTAAGTGTGCAATAAATAAGAATTAAGGGATGATACTTAACAAAATTAATAATTTTTTTTAAAAAAAGAGGACGTTCAATAACAAAAAGGAGCGTGATATAACACTACCTTTTGGTTACATAGGCAAATTATTTCAAATTCAAAATTAATTTAATTGTAGTCCATATCTCAACTTTTATTTAATTAATCTTTCAAAGACAAATGAAAATTTTGCTTAGATCTTTGTATGTATATGCATCAATATCTCTGGAGTTCCAATTTTGAGAGAGCATCAATGTTCAAATCTCTCATATAAATTTGGACATTATTTCTTGGGCCCTGGAGTTTCAATCATGGGAGACCAGACATAGAACATCCATACAATTTTCAATCACGGTAGATTCATATTCATCGTCATTAAAATTAAATAAATGGAGAAATTATATAAAGTACTCAGGTACTAGGTTTTCAATTTTGAGTCCATTGCAAATGGAAGTGGAAAAGTTACTAGTGATGATTCTTATAATCTTGTGATAATGAAGGACTAGTCAATTAAATTTTAACACTTATTACTAGTAAAATTATTAAAAATAAATATATTAAATACAACAATGATTTGAGATCACAATGAAAATGACTTTTTTAAACTTGACATGAAATCAAACATAAGAGGGAACGATAGGTTGGTGCGGGCACTTTTGAGGAGGCACAAAATGGTTAAAATAATGAAAATGTCTATGATTCACTTGTTTCACATCGTCAAATATAGACCTATTGAAAGTACCATATAAGTCTCATGTGCTACTTTTTCCATTGTTAATTGATTAAAATAATGAAAATGCTCATTGTTCACTTGTTCTACATCGAAAACATAGGTCCGCTGAGAGCACCATATCATATCCGTCTAATCAATATGAGAGACTCTATTTTAAAATTAAAGCACGTCTAATTAATATAAGAGACCCTATTCTAAAATTAAAGAGATGTCTTTCTTTCTCAATGTAAAAGACGATTACGAAAGTTCAAACTATTTAAAAAAAAATTAAAAACTAGTGTTAAAATATAAGGATAGAAAAAAGGCCAATTTCTTTTAAATATATTGATCAAAATATCTAAATACAATATAAAGATAAACCTTCTTATTGTAAAATAGAAAGAAAAAAAATTAAAATAACCATTTACTTGAAAGGGCCGTCCCGTTAAAGTAATACATTTTCTTAATTTTCTTGACAATTGAGATGAAAAAGTTGAAAGATTTAAGAGGATTTATTGGAGAAGAAGAATGAGAATCAAGAAATTTTGAAAATTACCATAACATTTATTTAGCGTGAAAGAGAGGAAGAGCTATAGTTTGTAGAGAATACTCTATAACAATAGGAATAAACATTACACTAAAAATTTATTTTTAAAAAATTTTTAAAACAATTTGAAAACATATGAGACCTCTAAAAAATTGAGACCTGTGGAGGAGGTCTATTTGCACTCCCTCATTAACGTTCTTGCACCATATAAGTCTCATGTGGGCTTGTATTGAATTTCTATATGCTATCAAAGTGGGGTTGATTGAGTTGCTGAGATCTACATCATTTCCTTAAGAGCAACATAAAAAGATCTCATTTCCTTAATAGCAACACAAAAAGCTTCCTTCTTTGTTTTTTGAGGGTTGAAAAGGTACAGTTGATCAGGTTACCATGGGCTATTCCATTTTATTTCCTTCTTCATCACCCTTTCTATCGAAATCAGAAACCAAAAACATGATATACAAATAAATTTTTTTTTAATTTAAGATTTGGCCTTTAAACATAGCTAAAACTATGATAGAAAAAATATAATTCATCATATTCAAATCTGAAAAAATAAAATTAATCAAGCCAAAAACTAGAATTTAGAATCCATGAATAAAAATAAAAATCAACCAAAAACAGTTGTCATTTCTTCAGACCTCTGTTTTCTCCTCTTTGCCGATTGAATCAGGAAAGGAAGCAAAAACCCCAAATAAATCCAACAAGTTCGCTGATGAAACTGCATGAGCAATCCAAGCCAATGGCCGCCGATTGAACCAAGAGAAATGAAAGTCCCAATCCAAGGAAACCGCTGCGGATAAAAGCCACAGCCGGCCATCCGTTCCCAATATTGCTGGCCGTGTATTTCTTGTTCAAAGGAATTCTGCATATGATCATATACACAAACCATCATACTCCATTCATGATCTTCGTATTTTCCGTCTATGGAGGGTTAAATGTGAATAATTTGAGTGGCATAAGAATCTTTTGTTATTTTTATTTATTTATTTATTTTTGATAAAATATAAAGACCACCTCTATCGACCCTGCAGACTTACAAAACTACCACAGAATAACTTCCTGAATGTCGTCGCTAAGCCATTGACGCATCTCCCAAGGGCTCAGAAAGATTGTGCAACCCTTAAGATATGCGGCGGAGATGTTTTGATATTTTGCAAAATTTAAAAGGATATTTGATTTATAATTTAAATTCATGAGGTTTTTTGATATTAACGTAATCAATTTTGGAAAATGAAGAATTAAAATAATATAGATGGTCGCAATCGGTACTAGGTTTTCGATTTTGATTCCAATGCAAATGGAAGTGGAAAAATTGCTAGTGGCGATTCTTATAATTTTGTGATAATGATGGACTAGTCAATTAAATTTTAACATTTATTACTAGTAAAATTATTAAAAATAAATATATTGAATACGACAATGCATTCATTTGGCGGCGGCGGCGGCCGCGGCGGTCATATGTTATCAATTGGAAAACAATTGCGGCGGCAGGGTCGGATTCATTGGCGGCAAACATATGTAAACTTATTCACCATACTTGTCACATGCGGTATGATTTCGTAAACATTCATAATCAAAAAACAGTATATTAGTGCTCGTTTTCTAAATTATTTCTTCTCCTAATTTAATTGATAGGGTAAGATTCAAACACTTAATTTTAATTAGAAATTCAAAAAATTTAGTAAAATAGACATATTTATTAAGATATAGATTATATGTACTGGATAAAAAAGAAATTTCATTATTTATTGATATTGCTTTTGAACCTTTCCTATGCAACTTAGGTGGAAGGCAAAGGCCTCCCCGGGATTTAAGTCATAAGTGAGATAATATTTTAAAAAAGCAATAATTTTAATTTTGTATCCGAACTTATGAGTTAAGAGATAATTTCAAGTAGACAATTTTTGTATGACATATTTCTCCTAAAAAATAATTGAGACTTGCAAAAATTTCTTTAGACCAGACAGAAAAAGGCAGAAGGACCTAACAACCGAATTTTAAATTACACAGACTTCAAAAGGTCCTGGATCCCATGTCACCTCTAGGCCTCCATGTCTTGAGGATGGGGGAAGGGTAAATCCTTCTTCTGAAAAGATATCTTATGGGTTGTTCTTGTCTTCACTTTTTTTTTTTTTAATATTTATTGACAAAATAGTTGGTTACTTGTTTTGCATTTGGAAATATGTGAATCACTATAATTTCTTTAAACATTATTTAAAACCTATAACAAAATTAAAATTTAATGAAAACAAAATAAGTATAAGAAATGTTACATATGTATTTCTTTTATTTGATAACAGGCTTTTTATTTGTTTTACTAGATTATTCACTTTTAGTTATGGATGTGTACTTCCAAATACAATTCTTATAATGACTCACTCATTCAAATTTTTCATTTGTATAAGCTAGGTTATGTCAAAAGAAAAGAAATTAAGAGAAGAAGATTATAGTGTAATGGTTGACAGTTTTCGTTTAAAATTAATAGTTCTTGATTTTAAGTAATTTGGGTTACGATTTTTTTGTAAAAAAATAAACAAATAAATAAACTTTAACTGCAAATAGAATCTATTGGAGATGCATTAAGAATATACATCACTAATTCCATAAGTTGGACAACAAAATACTATAATCACAAACAAGAATATGTGTTTTATTAATAAGTGGAACAATTAAATAACATGGGCAACAAATTTTTGAAGGACATGAAGCATCATTCTAATTTAGCAGAGGAAAACATTCTTTACTTTCACTACACATTTTATACATATAAAAACTTTATATATTTTGATTTGAGTAATCATTCTCACATTTAGACATTTAGACAGCAAATTAAAAGAACAAAACACAAATACAAAATCATAAAAATGACTACATACAAATTCAATCACCAACCAGCCCAGCCCTTCAGATTAAAATCTTGAAAATCCCATCAAAAATCCCATTCCTTTAGCCTTTGATTTTAATAATTTTTTTCACCTCAGTTTATGCTGACGTGGCAGCCATTTGAGCAGGAGGTGGAAGCTGACGTGGAGTCAAATACACTTTGAGCCCATTCTTCATGAACAAAGTCAACGACATCTTTTGTTGGACTAGGTGACCGGGAACCAGTGATAGCCGGTAACGGAGTAGCACAGCAGAAGCCACAGATTTCATCTGAAGGTAAGCCAAGTCCTTGCCCAAACAAGTTCTCGGTCCACCATTAAACGCCACAAACTTATACACGTCCTTCGGCTGCTCGAAACGGTTCCCGCCGGTCGAGAGCCATCTCTCCGGTTTAAACTCCATGCAATCCTCTCCCCAAATGCTCTTCATTCTCCCCATTGAATAAATGGAATACGTCACCGTCGAACCCGCCGGAACGTGAGTTCCGTCCGGCAAAACGTCGTCAGCAACCACATATTTAAAATCCTCAGGGACCGAAGGGTACAAACGGAGAGTCTCAGCTAATGCAGCCTTGAGATAAACCAACCGATCAGCTTCATCAAAAGCCAACGGCTCTTCGACCCATTTTTGGTTATCATTTCCCCGGGTTTCTCCTAAAACTGTGCATAATTCGGTGATGATTTTCTGTTCGACTCGCGGGTTATTCATAACAACCCAAAAGAACCAGCTGAGAGCGACGGAGGAAGTGTCCCGGCCTGCCAGAACAAAGTTGAGAGCAATGCGCTTGAGGACGGAGCTCCGGAAGAGGTTCCCGTCGACATCCCGCTTTTTCATGAACCGGGACAAGAGATCATCGGACGGAGTTTCTTTACGTGCGTCCAAAGCTTCTGTCATGTAATTTTCCACGACTTGGAGGCTTTTCTGTAGCTTCATTTCGGCTCCAAAATTGAAAATCTTCTTTATCCGCCACAGAAAACCCGGGTAGAGCAACCGTTGTAAGGTGGCTTCAGTGGCGGAATCAAAAGCAATAGCGAACGGATTCTCGGGTAATTCCGGGGAAAGAGTTTCCGGGTCTTTCCCGAATGTAAGCCCGCAAATGTTGTCGAATGTCAAACGTAGTAACAAGTCTTGCAAGTCCACCGCCACGTGATCTCTGGAAGCCTTTTCTAAAATGACCCATAACCGGGTTCTGATCGTCCGGTTCACCCACCGGTTCATAGCCTGGCGAAGTGTACGGGTCGTGAATTCAAGAGCCGCGGTTTTCCTCTGTATCAGCCATGTTTCACCGTCACTATTGAATATCCCCTGTCCCAAAAGATCATGGAAAGCGGTTTGCCATGTTGGACCTTTGGGATAGTTATCGAACCGGGTTCGGAGAATGTGCTCGATATTTTTCGGGTGACATGTCACGGTATAGAACCCTTGCTTCCTTGCAAGAAAAGGAATTGCAATTGTGCTGGTTTGGTACGTAGCCGCATCGCCGGTGGAACGGAGGTTCCCGGCGATCCAATCATGTATCCTTCTCCTGTTCAAAAATAGAAATGGAAGACTACCGAAAATTGGACACACTTTTGGACCGGTAAGCTTTCGAGCGAGCAGATAAAACCACAAGAGGTAAGTAGATGTAACAACAAAAATGGCGAAAAGCAGTAGGGTTTCCATTCTTATGATAAAAAAGGGTTGATTTTTGGAGAGAAATTAAGAAAAAGATGGATTTGCACTAAGCCCTTTTTGGGAGTGAATGAGATGGATTGTATAGATATATAGGGAGTAATATAAAGAGAAATATTTAGGAGAGAGTTGTTGGGAAAATCTTGGGATTAAGAGTGTGAGAAAAGTGTCACTGTTTTAGGTGATAGTAGTAGAAGAGGAAGACATCATCTTTGTTCTTGTTTCTTTTTTTTTTTTTTTTTGGAAAATATAATCTTGGAAGCAGTTTTTGTGTTTTCTTTATCCTTAAAACTTGGTACACTCTCCATGTGTTTCATATAAAGTAACAGTTTATTAAACTAAAGAGTCCAGCAATGGCACGTATGTATTATACGTGGTACTCTTCTTCTGGAAATGATGTTCTTGTTTCATTATTCTAATTAGCATTTGAGTGTATTTACTTATTTTAGGGATTTGTGAAATTATAGTATTACTATATTTAGGATTCCTGTTATTTTAGAATTAGGAAACTGGTTTCTTGTTCAGAAAGAAACCTGAAACCCTGTAACTATAAATATTAGTTCATACATCAATAAAATGCATACTTTGTACAAAATTTCATCTCATATTTTGTCAGGATTAGGAACAATTTTCTTTTTAAAATTAGTTTTGAAAATGGAGAAGGCTGTAGATAGGAAGTGCATGATTGGCTTGTAGAACCAAGTTTGAGTTGTGGTCAGCCTGGGTGTTTCCAGGCAGCGAAGCTGATCCCAAATTCCATTAAAGTCTCCCACAATATTACTAGCTCCATGCCATAAAAGTAATCCCGTTTAATATATAAACTAAATTATTTTTGTGAAATAAAACTTATTTTTAAATTTAATTATTATTATGATACCGAGAGAGTATTAGAATTTTATTTGAGACTACTATAAACGAAACTAGTAGGAAATTTCTTTTATTTTTGTCTCTAAATTTGAAACTTATATAATTAATCATTTTCGATAATCCAGTGGTTGACACTCCTCACTTAATATTAAAGATTTTAAGTTCAAGTTATCACAGGTGAGAGTTATTTTTTCTCTTGGATTCTCTATAAATTTTGACATTATACTCGATTTCCACAATAAATATTCAATTTACTATTTGAATGTTACCTCATTTGTTACCTTTGTTGTGTATATATAACAAAATGGTATATGTGTTGTATTTAATATGAAAGTCTGCTACGCATTATATGAAATCATGTTATGTTTTATATGATATGAATTCATGTTCAGTAAATATAAATTTTAAAATAAAAAATTAAATTATTTTATATTTAAAAAATATAAAAATAATAAAAATTATATATGATTTATTTTTTTAAGTTATGAATTAAAAAATATTGATAGACAAAAAAGTGTGCTTTTTAGAGATAAAAAATAAATAAAAAAAGAGGGGCTGTGCCGGTCCTAAAAAAAAAAAAAAACTAAAAAGAGGCAATTCTTATATAATAGTCATATGATTATATTGTTATATGCCCTGTGTACAAGTGGGGGGAATAGATTGATTATAAGAAGAAATAGTGAGCCGTTCAGGGGAACACAATACAAAATAATTTTAATATAAATGAGTAGAGACACCTTATCATATCTGTTTAGAACTATAATATAAATTATCAAAAAGAGGAGACCCATCCTATAGGAGCACCAATTAGTGCTCTATAAGAGTCTAATATACCAATCCTCGAATGTCTATCAAATATAATCACGATTTCTCATGTTTAACGTTTAAAATTTTATTAATTTTTTTCACATAGTTATTTAACATTGAAAATATATCCAAATATTTATTTAATTTTGTCAAATTTCTCACATACTCAAACGTAATGTATTACCAATACCAATAGACAAACTAACCAAGAAAAACATAAATAGTTTTCTTTAAAAAAAAAAAAATTCCATTAGTTTATTTTTTGTTTGTTAACTTGAGAAGCAATTAATGAAATTAATCCAGCAAGATTACAACCGATCCCTCCTATATGCAATACGCCTTTCTTTTCTTGATTGAGAGAAAAAGGAGCCAAGTTTTCTGTGGGAATTTTAGTAGTCTATTGTACACTTGTTTCAGGCAAACACACAAAAATAAAAGGGGGTGGTTGGAAACGGTTTACCCACGTCGAGAAATGGAGGCCTTTCTTCTTCTTCTTCTTCTCCTTCTTTGGGCAAAACCTTGGCACATATTAAGCTTTGCTCGGCCGCTTCAATTACAAGGTTCATCATCACAAGAACTTGGATTGCTGCTATGACACGACTTTGACTCTAACTGGGTAGTTTTCAATAGGAGAGAATCTTTCTAAGAAGAAAGAAACATACAGAACAGACACCACCTCTGCACTAGATCATGTGTCGAAAATATTATAAATATGATTATTTTTTTGAAAAGAGAAAAATATAACAATCTTGCTTTGACAAACTCTCTTAAAGTACAACTACTAATTTTTTAAAATAGGGCAACACCACACCAAAAAGAAAGATCTTTCTCTTTTCTGGACCTGCCTATGGTATTTGGTAAGTGATAAAACCTGAATTTGAATACCAGGTGTATTTTGCTGATGTCTTGTGTATCACTTCAAGTATCAAATTGTGTGTTGACTTCTATTTTCTTTGGCATTGTATTGTAAACCTTCTAAACAAGTAATTCTTTCGGTATAAATTAACCGTCTAACTTTTGATGTATTGATGCTAAAAAACATGATCAAATGCATAGGTAACTCTTTCGTCATAAATTAATCCTCTAATTTATGATGTATTGATACTAAAAAACATGACCAAATACAATATGTAATATGGGACGACTTGTAATGAAATAGTTTTTAATAATTTATTAGAATTTGTTGAATTGTGAGTACATTTAGTGTTGTTTCATGTCCAATGCTAACAGTCATTTCCATCATCAACTACATTGCTTAATTAGTGGTTTACCTGGATCTTGGATGTAAATTTCAGCAAAGATAAACTTAAAGACAACACTATCAGTAGTGTAACCTTTGTCAACATAAGAAAAGACAAAGCAACCTTAACTAGTTTTAGAGTTTTACGAAAAAACTGAGCAAATTCCAGATTGATATGGCCACAAAAACCCGATGTACTCTGTTTCGCAGTTGCTAATTTGATGGTCTCTTAAGGTTGTCACCAAAATGAACTCTTTACAACTTTATTATATTCAACTCCACAAATTAGTTCCGATGTTGGAAACCAGACAGGATAGCTTTACATGCTAACTTTAGGGGTCCCAAGGAAGCTTAGCATAATCCCATGAATCACAACTACTTAAAACTCATATCAGAAAAATTAAAAGCTTTATATTTTGTAGAAACTCGGATATTCATGAAATTTTCATGGTATTACAACCCTGTTTATGGTATTACATCATTAGCCACAAATTTGGAAGGAAAATAAGAAAACACAGGAAGAACCCAGAGTTTCAACGATCATAACGGGTGTACTCCGGTAACGGGTCCCAGAACAACAGGCACAACAAAAGCAAATTGGGGATGATAAGTGGAATTAAAGGATTGACTTTATTTACAAGGCGTCCCCTTCTGAATCTTTTCCTCGCAAATTCTCTCCTCTCTACTTCACCCCACTTGGGTTCCTCCACTCCTTTAGCAAGAACAATCGGCGGCGGAATCTGGTAAGGGCACTTGGACCTCCAAGGAGTTGTGGGACGATTAAATCCGGAGACCCTTTTGAGGAAAGTTAAGAAAGCCCATTTCAGATGAACGGAAGGGAAAATTCCGGCGGATTTGTTGCAGAGAATTGGGGGATAGTCCCAATGGAGGTAGCAGGGGACTTGGGTGGCTATGAAGAACTGAGAATGGAGGGGCGGTGAGGTTGTCGGGGTGGTTAAGATATGGGTTAAGGCATTAATTCTTTGTTCCCAGGTCGTGTCTTCCATTGTTTAGTTTCTCATGAATTTTAACGGCAGATCTTATATGAAAGGATGAATTGAATTGAACAACTGGATAAGAAAGGAAGCCTGATAAAGGCAGAAGGATAAAATGAGTATTTAATGGAAAAAATACAACGATAGTACGTATAGGATAGGCTAGTGGCAAATTTTGTAATTTGATTTAAAGTTAATAGAATTGCAATTCTTTCTTGTCTCTCAAATTTAACCCTTAACAAAATATTTCTTTCTTGTATTCTCATTAATAAAGGAAGATTATCCTTAATAATATTTTTTTCCCTTCTTCCCATCAATAAAGGGGAATTATTCTCAATGTTTTTTTAATTGTTTTATCCTTCAATATATTCAAATCTACTGGTAATGTATTCGTCGTGGTTTCATTTATAGTATTCGTTGTTTCTTCTCCGTCTTTCCATCAATAAAGGGGGATTATCCCTAATTTTTTTTATTCTTCAGTAAATTTAAATCTACTAGTAGTGTATTCGTCGCGGTTTGATTGATGATATTCGTTGTTATGACGACATTTTTGTTGATAAATTTCGTTAGATTGGTAATAGCGTCGTTGACGATGTAGTATATTCATGATAAGGTACATCCATATAGATCTGTTATAAATAATTTTATTTGTTGTAAATATTAAAGTTTATGACAAAATTTGTTATATGTCATATTTAAGGACTATTCTTTTATATATGTATATATTATTTTAATTGCAGGACGAGAGATAATTTTAAGACTAAAGTGAAATTTAAAATTTTTAAATTATTATTTGAAAATTGATTTTTTTAAAAAAGATATATTTCACTTTGCTGATATTTTAAAAAAAAGTGCCTAATATTCAGAATGTGAATTAATAAAAGTTGCATCAACTGCATAATGTCAAAGAAAACAAAGCATCAAGAAAAGACAGTTTTGTAATATTAGGAATTTCAGCAAGGTAAAATTCTACTCTGGACTTAGCACTCTATGAAAGAATCAAAACAACTAACAGAAAGCCACAAAACATTAAGGCAATGGAAATTGGAACTAGCTACATTTCTATATTTCTTCCAAATGTTTTAACTGTGCTGAGGAGGTTAGTCATTGTGAGAATTTACAGCAGTACTGGAACCAAAAGGCTACTACCTAACATAGAGGTAGTTAGCCACAGTAGTTAAATTTTGAGGGGCTGCCAGAACAATGGTGGGCTGATCTCCTGACTAAAGGTAGTTATCTTCTTACAATGCCATTCGGCTCACTGGTAGCATCGGTATCAGGGGACGTCTTACTTGCTTCGACAACTCAATCAACAGCATCCTCATTCTCAACAATGAAGCCCAACTCGGTCTCGAAAAGAAAAGGTAGGTTTCCGCTTAGCCAAAATGTGATGGAAGTAATCCGAAGAGGCACATCAATACTGGAAAAGTGAAGAGAACTGAAGCCTGAAGTGGTTCAATGTAATTCAAATGAGCAAGATTTAGATACAAATTATCCATATTGGAAAGGATAAAACTAAGAAGAACAGTAAAAAGAACTACCAGAAAAAACACTACTTCCTCGTTCACCAGAAATCTCATTCTGTAACATGGACTGCTTGATAAAACCTTGTAACTACAAAATTCACACCATTTAACTTCACACAGTTATTTTCCAACCAGTAAAATGTAAGAAAATAGATCAAAAGTGAGTACACTAAGCTTTTACCAATATGCTTTCGTGAATAGAACAGAGGAAAAAACCACATGAGAAGTGTAAAGCAGCAGAAAATCACTTCAAGCACCAAGCATGCAACAAAAATGTCAATTTGTAAAGACAATCACTGAATTATAATAAAACAAATATCATTTATGCTGACGTAAAAAGTCAATTTTGTATCACTCCAACATGCAACATTAGTTATATATATTTATTAGAAAAGACAAAGGCTGAGTAAGCCATCTGCACAGAAGGAGAGATTCAGAAACTAGGCAGCTAAACTTGCTAGCTCATATGATGAAGAACTTTCTCCACTACACATTGTAAATAAGTGATAGGTGGTGACCACCAATCAATATTAAATATTAAGAAAAAAGGAAGAAAGGAAAGGATGAATTGCCAATAACAATAAACAAGGATGAGAGAACAATATTTCAAATCACATAAGGTCATACTTTTTACGGAAAAATTCATTTTCTGACAATCAAATGACAGTCGACACAATATTGGTTCACTTATTCCACAACTCATTCCAAGTTCTGAAGAGGGTCCAGAGAAGAGGGATTTCAAGAATACCTTCTGATGGTAATATTTTGCTGCTGAAAATGTTTTTCTTAGACAACCTGGAACTTCAGAGATGCAGGATTCTAGAGTAGAAATCCAACTGTCATTTATGAACTATATAAAACACAGTATATTAGATTCTTCAGAGGTTAAAGTTACACAACAAAAGTAATCACACGAGCCAAGTGTGATTATCACTCTTATATATATATATATATATATATATATATCACTCTTACCTTCACAAAGGACCATCGTGCAGCTCTTACCTCTCTCTCGATCTTTAGAACTCTAGACTGAAAGTACGCATTTCCAAAAGAGACTTGAGTCAGTTGAGTGTTTCATGAATCTTGTGAAAACAGTTGGAAAGGAACAGGAGAAACCTGTGTCATTTGAACAGCTTGTTCAAGTTGCTGAATTTGAATCCACTGTTCAGATACAATTCCAGCCATCTGGATGCACAAAAAGAGGAAATTTTGAAGGAAAGAGCAGTTAATTTGCTAATTAGTCTAGCTGAAGGAGTAGGAACATAAATACATTAACAAATATGAATTGAATCGACTAATGCAATGTATCAAAATGTTCTCTTCAGTGAATGAAACGCTACTTTCTTCTTAATATTAGATTGTGCAATGTTCTTTTATTTCTCTTAGAGCTCCATATCTTCTTTCCAAGATGACACCACTAGTAGATATTACAGGAGGCTTTACACTACTACACTGGGAACATGCAACAAAAAAGAATCTACATAAGCACGGGACTCACATCAAACTACGGAAGAACATGTTTGGCAAAAGTTTTCTATTCCCATTTTCAGCCCGTAATTGAGTTCTTATAATCAATGCAAGGAAAGTACTTATCGTTCTTGCTCCACAGCGAACATTTACTCAAGCAGTTTAAATTTCTAGAATTGTTCAATCACAAAGAAAAGCAGCTACAAAACTTTTACACTTCGAGTTGATTATTCTATCATTGCTTGCATGTTGCTTGGATGAAATTCTTCTACAATCCAATAAAAAATTTTATAAGAAACTACAAAATAAAATCCAAGTCTTAAAGATATTGAGATTTAGTTAAGCCATTACATTTTCGCTCTCAGATTGAAGGAGGAGATAACTAGCAGCATAAAGGCAAAGTAATTCACTATATCCTTGCCATCATATACTTTTTCATCCTTTAACCCCAAAAAAATTTCATTCTTCTACACCCATCCTAAAGTCAAATACAGAGGAGAATATAAGAATAATGCATAGTAAACAAAACTATATGGAAACATAGCTATACTTAATACATCTGTCATTGACTCATTGCTATTCTGAAATAATGAGAAACAACATGCCAAAAGAAAAAGTTCCTCAAACAGGTAGCTTCAAGAAAAGTTATTCACAAGTATCGAGAGTATCTATTATCAGCCACTGACCTTTTCGACTTGTGATTTGGCCTCATTTAGTCTCTCCTGAGCACGCTGTACTTTAAATTCCAGTGTGCGAATTTGAAATTTGTTTATTCTTGAGGCAAACCGAAGATTTTGAAGCTGCAAACATTCAGAATCCACTATTCAGACTGGATAGTGAAACACTTTATCAAGCTAATTCAAATTTCAATACCTCTCTTTCAAGAGTATCCAGCTTTTCATTTGTTCCTGAGTAATCATCCTACAATCAAATTAGTACGTTACCATACAATGACTACCTGATTGCCGACTGCAGTGAAATAATGAACAAACCATATGATGCTCGTGTGTAAATGAGTACTGTACTACTAAAGGAACAAAACTAGCAAAAACAAAGTTTAAATCATTTACTTTGTGATTTTCTCCGAAATTCTTTCTCACACTGCCAGAAGTCCTTTGCGGATCGGTATTCACGGTCATCTCCTCAACCTTCTCCTCACATTCTTCGTTATAGAAGATTTTACCATTAAAGTCTTTGATGCATTTCTGAAGATTGGAGTCTGTAATGAACAAAATAGTTCAGGTTAAAACTGAAACTCAGGAAGCAGTACATTTTATGTAACATCACACAAACACAGTATATCTGAGCTGAATAAGCATTACATGATTACATCTCAATTACAAGAAGAGAGCAGCACATAGACAAACAAAATTACTCATTCTTATTAAATTGTTGTAATTGAATTGTAACAAATTCTCATAAAACCTGTTACGAAATGGAGTTCTATCAATAAACACAATTAGACAATTGCGTTCATAGCTGTCACCAACAAATCCGAAGGCAACTTCACCGCCAAACACACACGAACTTTGGAAGAAAAAAGGAAAATAACAGCACTTAGGAGGGAAAAAGAATTTTGGAAAAAAAAAAAAAAAAAAAAAAGCCAATGCACTGGATGGAGAGTTGGAGTGAAGAAATTCACCTAACTGTTCGAGCTTACGTTTGGCTTCTTGGATTTGGGAGAGCAAAGACGACGTGCGGCTGGTCGGCGAATCCTGATGAATTTCCATTGGAGAAGAGAAAGCCGATGACTGCAGGAAAAACAGAAACAAAATTACCGAAACCGCCATTTCCCCTCTCTCTCGATCCACGACTTGATTCAAACCTCAACTGAGCAGCTCCGCTCCAAATTTAAGGCTTGTTTATTTTTTTAGAAAACTGTTTTACATTTTTTTTTTTTTGCTTTTTTGGTCATTGTTTTTCGGGAAGAGGTCTCTTTTTAAAAATTTTCCTTTTTCTTTTTATATAAATCTTTTTCTTCTGTTTAAATGCACTGTATATATTTTTTTTTAATGTGACAGGGCGTGTTGTGTAATTATTTTAATAGTTTCAATGTTTTAAATGTATTACTGTACTTATCAATTTTATTAATTGAAATAAAATAAATTTCATATCTAATTTCATTTCTATTCCCTATAAACACGTTACCATACTTATTTTAGAGTTTAAAATCCAAAATTTAAATTTGATTCCATTTCGTAACCTAAACATTAATGAAGATCTTTAAACAAGATTTGCACATAAATCAAATTGCATAGTTTGACATTGGGTAGTGTTATTTTTCAAAAAAATTCTTTAGTTTGTTAAGTATTGCTCCCTTAATTCTTATTTCTCGCTCTCTTGATGTTTATCTTCTGTTCATCCTATTATTACCTAATTGCCCTTAATTAATTTATGAAAAATTTTATAAGTCTCTTTTTAATTTACTAAAAATTTATAAAAATTATGATTAAAATAACATAGATGAGCAAAATTATAAATAAATTTTTTTGATATTTTTAGTAAATTGATTAAGAGTATTTAGGTAATTTAATATATTTTTATATTTAAATATTATAATTAGTATTTCTTAATTTGTCAGGGATAATATAAATATAAAAATAGATAAAAATAATAAAATAAAGAACAAAATAGAGGGGGAGAAATAGTCCTTCACTTCCCTAACATCAACTATATCAAAAGAATGATTAAAGTTTAATAAGATCCTCTTGTCCGCCACCAGCATTAGATCCTGTGAGGCAAATATGAAACTTTCAACATTTTCTTGGCACGGGCTGATTATTCGGGCGATTTCAGTTTAAATAGCTTATTCAGTTCGATTTATTCAATTTTTTTAGACTAACCTTATCTGCCCACAAATCACACCGCATAAGCTATGAACCGAACCAAATAAGCATATTCGATTTTTGATTTTCGGTTCAGTTATCCAATTGACCCAAATAAACATATTCGGATAGGAGATTGGGGATCCAATTAAACATTACTAAACCTGACAACTTTAAGGGAATATTGCAGCACATTTAGCCATAAAAATTGTAACTTAGCAGTGAAAAACAGAGGAATCAATATCTCTTATGAAAGAGCGGCGTGAGAACGACAAAAAGCATCTACTATCCAAAATTTGAGAAATAAAAAAATGAAATGAAAGATAAGAAACCTTACCTAATTTACTAACCCCAGTAAAAATTACAAGTTCAGCCCCCTATTTTTTAATCTGTTTTCGGGCGAGTCCCAAATAAAATTTTCAAATGTCACACCCGCCCAATTAACTGTATTTCTTAATCGGTTATTCACCCGAACCCCGAATAACCCGAATAATCCAAACCGATTAACCCGAATTACAGCGGTTTGGGCGGGTTATTCGGGTCAATCCGTATAGTGCACACCCTAGCACCATGTTTGTTCTTTTCTTTAACTTGAGCATATTCTTATTCATTTCAATGCACAGATTCGAAACTAATTGCCTTGGAAGTCCAGGTATACAGGGCCACTTCTGCAGCTTCCAACTCACTATACAGCAGCAAAGGGTAGCCTTATAATCTGCATACAAACTGGTCTTGACGATGATATCAGAAGGGGCATTTACAAGGCTCAATGCCCCAGGTGTGCTTTGCGTATTCTTCTATCGTCCGATCACTGCTGAACTTGCCGGAGCCGGCAGTACTGAGGATGCTCATTTGGGTCCATTTCTCTTCATCAACAAATGCTCTATCAGCTGCAGCCTGTACTTCTAATCTTTTAAATTTATCTTTTTAACCTCAATTTCATGGCTAAGGATAGACTTTATTCAGATCAGAACATTACCTGAGCCTCTAGGTAACTGGCAAAATCATGGCCCAGGAGGTAGAAATCTTTTCCATCCTCCAATGTGTCACATAATGATTTGAAATAGTCTTGGAAGCCGAAGTAACCATCTCGTACCATCCTAGATATGATCCATACCATAATCCCGTTAGAAAAGCCATAATCATACAAGCTTTTCACATCTCAAATGTCAGTAAAGGGTTGCAAATTTTCAAGCACAATAACTATTTATTGAGTCTTCTCCCTATATTCATATCCACTTAGAGGAAAGAAATAATGTTTAGTTTCTACATGATGAATGAGCCATTAGAAAGTATTGCATAGAGATGCCACTGAAGAAATAAGTGAAAATGCTCAGTTATCATTCGCTCACCTTACAACTCTTGCAAACTGAAGAGGTGCTTTGATCGAAGCTCTGTTCTCCCGTAGTGCTGGGATTTCATGCAATTTTGCACCAAATATGAACTGACAAGAATTCATAAATATATTGAAGAGGAATGATTAGCAAATTGAAAGTGAAAGATGTATTAGGCATCAAGATGATGCTTTGAAAAGAGCACATAGGAGAGACAATTTCGCATTTGAAAGCTCATGGCAATAATGGGCCCATTGCATGGAGTAATGAATCTGAACTGGATATCAACAAAAGGAGAAAACAAAATCTTATCAAATCCAATCTTGAAGTTGGAGAGTAACACAACACCATTACCAAACTAGGGTGCATTTTCATAACTTTCTGCAGTCAAATAATTCTTTAGTTTATTTAAGCTCCATATCTGCCAAGACCTTAAATTGGTGAATGTTCATTTTCCATTATAATATTTTGGGTAAAAGTGATTTCCATTTCAAGATGAAAAGCGGTGTTAAATGCTCGTTATCACTATGCAATTCACTCTAGAAATCTTTATGCGCCTGAGATAGGACAAAAATCCTATAACCAAGGTGTGTATTCCGAACACTTTGGTTATTATATTAACCAAAGAATAAGGTAAGCATTACTATGAGCAGATTGAACTAACTCAAAGGAGCAGTCTAAATCTTTACGATTGAATGTGATCTAATAAACCCATCAAACAAGCAAACATCATATAACAATCAACACCAAGATGCTTCGAATGAACAGTGAAAGGAAAGGTTGCAAGCAGCTAACTACTCATATTTACCATGTTATCTGCCCCGACTTCTTCCATTATTTCAACTGTTGATCCATCAGCAGTAGCCAGCAGTAAACATCCATTCATCAAAAACTTCATACTGCCAGTTCCAGATGCCTCATGTCCAGCAGTACTTCAAACAAGTAAAATCAACCATGTGAAAAGAGTAGAGAGAGAGAGAGAGAGAGAGAGAACACAAAGCAATATAACCAAAATAAATCAGTCAATCTAGTCCATCAACTTATCATACTTCATTAGTATAGGTAAGATGCATGTTAGACTGTGTACACATTACAATGGCCTGTTCATTTTAACCACCACTACAGATCCCACAGCATAGAGCTACACAAAAGTAAAATAACTAATTATCACTGTGGTTTCAATACCAAACCAAGTGTCGTGGCAGCAATCAGTTACCTACTTGAAACAGTTGCTTTAAAGGTTTCTGCATTATATTGGATAAAAACCAACAGGAGCCTAGTTATCTGATATCATAAGAATACAAAGACTCGTTACTAGAAGGAATGGAAATCCTCCACAACAGGGTCGAAAACTGGTAAAGCAAACTTGGGTTAACCTACATACAGTTCATACTCCTTACTTAAAATAAATCTATAAATAAGCTAGTCAGTCAGTAGATTCACAGTGGTGGAACTTGAACTTGAAAACATAAATTAGAATTACAACAGGACCAACATAATGCAAGAAATCTTAACAGACACATTCAATCAGAAACTACATAGACCTGTATCTTTTTCATGGAAAATTTACATATCAAACAAGAATCTCAAAGGAAACGAATGATAAACATGTATTGAAAAACAGACTTAACTTGTTTTAAAAATAGAAAGAAAGAAACTTACCTTATGTGCTGCGATAGGTCACTGCCTGGAATAACTAATTCTGCTACAGAGACATTGTAATCTGGGATAAAAACCTGTAATGTTTATAGCCATGTTAACATAACAGAAAAGAATTTTAAGCGCCCATGTTTGAGGTGCAGAAGTCATTTTGCCACTCAGAGAACAAAGGACAAAGGATAGTGGATTCAAGAAACTGCCACCCCTGGCAACAAAATGGTACTGCAACACTTGGTCACAGATAGGTTTTTGTCATCTTCTTCAATATACTTCCCATCTTTCCAAGTTAAAGTAAGCTTCTTGGAATTAAGAAAATTAAAAAAAAAGAATCATCGTATATTTGACCCCAATTTAATAAAAAATGAGTGTGTTCAGAAGACAAATTTGAACAGAAAGGAAGATTTGCATTGAAGAATGAGAAAAAAAATGAAGTACAAAACTGAAAGCAGGAGACAAAGGTAGCAATACGTTGTTGTAAAAGAACCACGTCAGCACTAACAGAATCTATAAGAAAGCTAAAAGAAAAAACAACTGATCCTCATTCTCCAAATTCATCATATTTTGTCTTTAACATGTGTAATTGGCAGAAATGCAGTCACTTAACCTCACAGCTTAACGTTATCCTACCAATTTCAGGAGATCCCCGACATCAGCATCGTGGTTAATTTTATCAGCTACAGCATGACAGAGTTTGATGATTTTCTTTGCAATTTCATAACCCGGTGCAGCTTTCCCTCCAATTATGCAGACACGGGGCACTACCTTCCTCTTATCGTTAGCATCCATGTTCTACCAGAAGCCAAAAAAGAAAATAAGAAAATTGTTATACACTAAAAAGTAGTTAAATGAAATAAATAATCAGGTAAAAAAGGCTTGGGCATCAACTATCAAAAGAGCATATATAATGTTAGCTTCCATATTCTTTGAAAAACAAGATCAGTTTTTATCTATATTTATGCATGCACATAATTACCTTTGATAAAGTAAGTTGTAGTTCACCTCACTCAAACAAACATAATAAGAAACAGGGGTTCATAAATCTAAAGGGTTCAGATGAAGGACCTACTGAAGAGTTCAGATTAGGTCATGTTAAATAAAAACTCAATAACAGTTCCAAGAAGACAAAGGCTCAGGTAAATCTCTTCAGATCATTTTTCTTCTGCATAATAACTTTAAACTTAAACTTCCTAAATTAAATGGCAGGTCCATCCACAGTTGTACTGTCTGACGAGTACATAATCTCGAAGTTTATGAACAAGTCGTCCTCTTGAAGAGAAATATTGCATTTTGTATACATGGAACAGAGAATCCCACCACTCTCCTTTGCTGTTTCTAGACAAACAATTTGATAGGAGAGAAATTTTCACAAAAGGAAAACTATGCTTAAACTGATCAGCCACAAGGATCCACTTCCAGAGAGGCTATGGATGAAAAAGAAACAATTAGTAGTGAGAATACATATCTGCCAACCAAAATAAAACAAGTTACCAATCTGTCCCAGAGCGTACAACAGTAATAAACATCACACAGAATTGAGCATAGTCCAGTGATCTACAGCCATGAATTCCTTGCCAGGTTTAAGATTTGTCTGGTGACTGATACAATTTCAAACAACACTCACTGGACATCAGCAGAATCCATACCTTAATGCAGTCAAATCGATGGATCACGCCCATTATATTCAGCAGTTGCCTTTTGTACTCATGGATGCGTTTGACCTGAACATCGAACATTGCATCCAAACTGACCTGAAATTAAAGGATATCAAACAACAAATACACCACATCCAAATTCAGCATGCAGAAAATAATGCACCAAGGAACAACTCAAACATAAAGTAGATACCTTTACACCACTCAGTGTCTCAATATATTCAGCAAGCCTCATTTTATTAACCTTCTTCACCTACAAATGTTAAAAAGATTAAAAAAGAAACAACAGGGAGAAAACACAGCATTACATAATGGATAGGTAACACTACATTAACCATAGTTTTGAAAACGTAACAAAATGTTTAAGTCAGCCTCAAATCATACCGTCCTCCATTCACGTTGCAGGTCAGGATCTGTTGCATATTGCCGTAAACCACCTAAGAGGTCAACATTCCTGATCCAGGATTCTGTTCCGAGCCATTTTGAGATAAGAGAACATAAATTTGGATTGCTTACCACCACCCAGCGGCGCTAAAATTATTTCCAGGAAGTCAAAATACTACTCAAAGAAAATATCATATGCCTTGTGCAATTACAGGGTTATGAAGATGCCATCTCAATAATTTGACGGGTAAAGCCTTACAAAACAAACTTGATATGTGAAAGAGAAAAAATGATCATTGAGAAATTCAGCTCCAAAAAATTCTCCATGCAGAAACATGATGTTTGAGACAGAAGTTTTCCAAGTTTTCTTTTGTAGAAAAATGGCATTGTCCAACCTGTGTCACTCCGTTTGTCTTGTGATGGAATTTCTGAGGCCACAAATCAAAAAAATCCTGCAACATTTATATGAACTTTTAACTTTCTTTTTTGAATTACTTACAGAATATATAAGAGCCAACAGGAGTTCATCAATTAAAAATTCTTCAAGCAAATAGGAAGCCCAAGAGAATCGCAAAATGTACAAACATTTTGGTTATGAGGAACTAAAAATCAGGAAACGATACAGAAAACAGAAGCATCTTTTTTACCTTGAATACCCTCTCTTTAAGTAGTTGAAGATGTACTTTGGAAACAC
Organism: Knoxia roxburghii; assembly: GCA_030378225.1. Taxonomy (NCBI): domain Eukaryota; kingdom Viridiplantae; phylum Streptophyta; class Magnoliopsida; order Gentianales; family Rubiaceae; genus Knoxia; species Knoxia roxburghii. The sequence continues at coordinate 41,008,022 of CM059420.1, read as the reverse complement.
CATTCACAGTGTGAGAACAAACAATTGACAAGTTTGCAACTCGGATGCTCTGTCAATTCAATTAGAAGGGTATTCATATGGTATATCAGCAGCTTTGTGAGGTAAAGAATGAGGCATTTAAAATTAAAATAATCTATATCATAAAAAACTAATAAGCCACAAATGTTAATTAGTCTGAATACCAGGAATTTCCTTTTGAATAGGCCTAATACCCTGGCACTTCTAACATAAATAAAAATTGAAAGGCTTCCCGCAATCACCACTTTTAACAATTTCTTCCTCCAACAATATTGATATCTTTGAACACCACAAATTACCTTTTGAATAATTCCAACACCTGGCCACTACTAAAAAGGAAAAATATTTTAAGGCTTCCCTTAATTACCCTTTGAGGAGAGAACATGCACAGAAGTAGAATGTATAATCTCTGTTCAGGATATACATTAGGTGAAGAAAAAAGCAGCACAAAGGGAAAACAATGGACAGGAAAAAGACAAGTAAAACTGAAGAATAAGATTAAGGCCACAATTATTCTCTTAGAACAAGTCATTGAGGAAGCGCTCAATGCCTGGTTCTGCTGTCCCAGCTTTAGGATTCAGCAACATTAAAACTTCTGTCTAATTGTTACAGTTTGCTTATTAGAAATTTTCACATTTTTATTCCACCAGTCACTTCCTTCTAAACTAGACTTTCTTGGAAAGGAACAGTTCAATGTGTAGTTACAAATGAGTTTTCAGAGAACAATTGAAGAATGAGGAACAAAATATCCATCATAGAAACATGCCAAAGGATATAATTGAAATAGAAATATAGTACTGTTTAAAAATACTAATAATTTATCAAAGATGTACTTATACTTCCAACTCCAGGCCAAGAACCATGAGGTTCGGATGTGGTCAAACTGAATGTTGGTTTTCCAACGCATAAAGAAACCATTAAGGTATACTTTAATACCTTCACAGCACCTTCCTCGATGATAGACATTCGAGAAAGTCGGTCATAATCTTGACCAATCATCTTTTTCAACTCTTCCATGAAACTGTAGTTTATGTCATATATAATCTGCAAGAAGAAGTAAAACAATTCTGGTGAGTTCTAGATAAAATGACACCTATTTTCATCACTGAATCTCAAGCACAAGCAATGCAAGTTTAAGATTAAGCAACGCATTGCTCTAAAAGATGCCTACTTGCAAATGTCGTGGAAGAAGATTGCCCAGAAGATCCACAGGAATTTTCTCCAAACCTCCAGGCTCTACTGTGTGAGTTGTGAAGGAGAAAATTTTGCACGTTATCTCAAATGCTCTATTCCAATCCAGGTGCTCTTCATCAAGTAGCATTCGCATTACCTCGACTATTGCTAGAGCTGGATGAGTATCATTAATCTGAAGAGCAACCTGAACAAGATTTTCAGGACAAATATGTCCAGGGAATGAGAGGAACCAAAAAGTTAGGTCAAAATGGGGAGTATGAGTGTGGGATACTATTCAATTATATACTCAATGTATACCAAACACGGTGCTCAAGCACAACCTTTTCAGGCAACTCATCAAAGTTATTGTGGTTATCTTTAAACCTCCGAATAATGTCTTGTAGTGATGCTGAGACAAAGAAATATTGTTGCTTCAACCGCAATTCCTTTCCCTGAAGAAAATTGTAATAAAAAGAAATATTGATCTTCAAGGTTAAAATATTCCAACAAAAAAAGCAGGGATCCCTACAAGAAAAACACGCAAAAGACAAGTACCACATTTAAAGAAGTAACAAACTGTTAGCTAACATAGGAAAACAAATGGAAAATGACTAACTTGAACATTCACTAGGAGTAACTTCATGCCTTCTTCCTCTGAGAACAAGCTCATTTACACAAAACACAAAGTGGAAATCCAACTAAACTTATAGGCTGGGTTATGTTCCAACTGAAGAAGACAAAATGAAAATGTGATAAATTTTTTTGAAGAAAACAGATATTCTATGCTTAATTGGCTTTCAGTAAGAACCATTACTCAACATGCTCACACAGGAATAGCGATTCTGTTGAATAATGAGGAAATCACATGACAGAGCAATACCATATTGAAAGGACCATGATATCTGGTTGAACAAAGATCGTCAAAACTAACTAGAGAAACAGATGGAAACGAAAAAGAAAATTCAAAACTTTGAAACAAAAAAGTCCACATCATCTTTACTGAAAAGAACTCATGCAACTGTACAAAAATCTGGCAATAAATAGCACATGCAAGTATAATCAAGAAACACATAAATAACACATTTGTCCCAGATCAGTGGCAAATGGCAATATAGGTAGGCGAATATGTAATAAGTTGATGAATTGAGACCAATAAACAGGTACAGAAACCATCTCATACCGACAGGCAACCAACACAAGACTTGGATGAAGAACGGGCAATCCGATAAAACCCAGTCCAATTATGATTTGATAAATAAATCCTAAGTAATGGTGTAATTGGATCACAGAGTAACAGCACGCTGAAAAGGATTCAGTCCCCAAACTTTCTCAGCAGCTGGTCATAATGGTTTGCAAGAAAAAACAGGTGCTACATTTGGTAATGACTACTGAAAAGAAAGGCCTCAAAGAAAGTATCAAAACTGCAAATTGTCACACCAATGAAAAGTCCAATTATTCTCTGTTTGGTGACCTTGATGCAGAATGCCACTCAAAATCTCCACAGTTTTTTTTTCATCTCTGCAACTCTTAAAAGTTCCAGTCCATGGGGAAGGAAATGACCCACCTGATAAGAACGGTCATCTGGATACAGTACATTGCTTATTGTTTCAGCCTTTTGTCTATTCATAATGGCATTGATATAGTCACCAGTGTTATAAGACTCCTGAAAATCATGTTGAGAGTTTATACAAATTAAGAAATGAAACCATAAAAATTCAAAGAGTTCAATAACAAATCCATCTTCTCAAAGATTCTGGAGATGTCAATCATATCCGAGGTGCAACTTTAAAGATCAGGTCTGGCTATTTATATAGTAATGAAAAGCAAAACCACCACGCATTCTTTTTGGGTTGGTTTTGTGTAGAAAGTGAAGCCAAAAACATGTAAAAATAACTTTGATGCATATGCAAAGGTCTACCATGTCATAGTAATCACTTGGTTTGGCAGCCCATAATCGAAGGTTTATTGCATTCCGGGTTCCATAACCAGGTATTGGATTATCATAAGCAACAGCCTCAACCTATCAGCAAAAGAAATAAACTAAGTAGTGCTTTTGGAAAAACCTACAATAATTCAGAAACATAAAAATAATATAACTAAGTGTAGGTCAGATTCAAAAAGACCAAGTAATGTGAAACAGTGACGATAACAGAAGAAATTTGACTCACTGTTTCTCCAGGTATCCAAACTTTAGTTCTATCTCCATTCACATCGTCCTCTTCCACTGTCCCATAGAACTTATTGGTGTACACAACAAATAGAGGATAAGATATTCTAAACAACGATACACCATGTCAAAGCTACTCAAGAATTACGTGATAACTATTAATTCCAAACCTTCACAGAGTATGATACATGAACCCTCTCTATCTCCCAGGGGTTTCCAAAGTTCAACCAATAGTCGGGTTGTTCCAGCTGAAAACCATCCAATATGATCTGACGAAATAAACCATATTGATAGCGTAATCCATAACTGGAGAAAAGGAAAAAAGAAAAGAAGAAATCCGAACTTCATTACCCGCCTTCTAAAACAATTGTATGTCAAAGAACAAAAAGAGTGCCCTCATAACATCGAAGAATAGCTCAATTACAAGTATTATAAAAACTTAGTTACCATTTCACTAAACGTTCTTTTATTGTTGCAACACAAATTATTTCAGTCACAACTAGGAAATGCAGACATATATCAGAACAAAGAACAGCTTGATACACAAAATACATATATAAGACTTTCAGAAAAAGTGTATACCCCCATGCTGGATAGTCTAGAGTTGCCAAAGAATCCATCAGACAAGCTGAGAGGCGAGCTAGCCCGCCATTACCTAAAGCTGCATCTCCTTCCTTTGAGGAAAGGGATCAAGCAAATACAAAGAAAAGAACTGCTTAGAATGAGATTTAACACTTAGATCGAGAAAATATCTCAAACTAGTCAATAAGTAGTTGTAAGATAACCAATAGGACAGAAACTTCTCAAAAGACATGTAGAATTCATTAAAAGAAAATCATATTTAGAAAATCTTCTTCGTTTCTATATTTAGAAAGTAAAGCATAATAGAAAAAGAGAGTAGACAATGCAACATGCAAACCTGCTCTGCCAAAACTTCATATTCAAAACCAAGCTGGTTCAAAGCATCAGCATATTGGTCTCGAATGCCAAGATTTATGACACTATTTGTCAATGATCGACCTGATAAACAGAATATCAAAAATCTTTGTTCCACCATCAAATGATGAAGAAAACCTTCTACAGAGGAAAATCTAGAACGAGGAATAGAGCACAATACTCTTAAAACACATATCTTATATTTTTTTATAATCAAATACATCCTGTGATATGCAGTAAACAAAGAAGAAAAGAATGTTACTTCTCCAATTTTTGGGCAAGCATGAATTGCATCATGCAGCATTGTCTATAGAGAGAGGGGAAAGATAATGGAACATGCATTACTTGCTTCAAGATAAACTCTGAACCAGGTCAGAAAATGAGCATTGCAGAATGCAACAACCAAAAAGAACATACCCATAAGGAACTCCAAGGAAAGAAAATAAACTCGCTTTGGATCCTGTTTCTTAACATATTGGTGAGTGTCATGCCACCTCTCAATCAGTCTATCTCTGACACTGTGTGATAAAGCCTGCAAGTATCGCCGTATACAGAGTAGTCATATCAATTTAAGATGTGAACAATAAGGAAAAACAACTTTGGTCAGCCTTTAAAGTGAAAAGTGTGTACATTAACAAAAGGTGCATACAAGTTGCTGAAACAAAGGATTTTAAGGGTGAGGCAAACAGAAATCTGGCACATAAACTCAATCATAATATACTTATATGAGATATGATAAGTAAAAATTAGACAGCCACTCCAAATGTACTGCAAAAGGGATTTCCTCCACTATTAACCTTTCATTCCACTTCCGGATGAGATAGTAACGCAGAATGCCAAAGAGACAAATTTTTGGAATTCGATAAGAAGGACCATGCCTTTCACTACTTATGCAAACAAGCTCCACAACATGTAGAACTCATCCAGCGTAAGTACACTTACCAGGTTACTAGGTAACAGAAAAGCCCACTTCTACCTCCTTGGCTCATTAGGAATTTTATGCCTTCAACAGATTTAAAATCTAAACAAATGCACCAACAAGTAAGATTTCCTTATTCATTAAAATTGGACATGTAGCTCCCAATTCGCAAGTACACTCAATCTGAGACTCGGGGGTTAACTAGCAATCGAGGGAATATCTGAACTACAAGCAATAAAACCCCACAAAAAAAAAAGGGAAACTTTAGTAAAAATGCTCAATCCTCAATAATAAAGGCTATCAATAGGATACACTGATAGTATTGTCAAGATTTATGTATGACATTGAGGTCATTTTCTAATGCTTGCAACACAAGGTGAACGCCATACTCCAAAGTCCTGTTACTATAGGTAATGCTGAACAGTTTACAGAATAACTCATAAACAAACCAACAGAAATTAAAATAATAAATATGTAGAGAGAAAAGCAGTCTCTGATTGAAAATATTAAACGAATTTAGTCTACAGAAAACACTAGCTCTTTTGACCAAAGGAAACATTATTATACACTGAAAAAACAAAGAAAAAGAACTATCTGTACCTGATAAGCCTCAAAATCGTCAAAACTAAATCTTGACCTCGCCACAGTATATTCTACATGATCAAGAATATCTTTTTGCAAACTAACTGAATCATTCTTCAGAAAGGCATCCATCAACCCAAACATTTTCTCCGCTTTGGCTTTCCTCTGCCCAGATTCCATCCCCAATCCAGCTTTCCTCACGACCACCCCTCTTCCACTGACCAACCCCACTCCACCACTATCACTACCCTCATCAATATCAATGGCATCCAGCAATGCCTTCTTAATCCTCTCCATATTCTCATTATCTTCAATCTTCTTCCCTTCGGAATCAGTCACAAAAAAACTCTTAAGGAAGAAATCTCCCTCAAACTCAACGGTGGCTTTTTCTATTTGAAGGCTTAAAACTTTGAAGACCCTCGTAATCACTTGTAGAAGCCCAATTTTGTTCCGGGCTCTAATCACGAAAAGGGTAGAGTCCAAAATGTCGTCATTTTTGACAGAAATGGTAGTGGCTGAAAGTAGAGGATCAGGTGGGGTAGTTTCAGTGAGTTGAGGGGTTTGCTCATTAGTGGCTCTAGGTAAGACAAACCGGCCACCATTAGCGGTGGAGAAATGGGTCGAAAATGGCAAGCGGAAATTGAGAAACGGTAGAACTTTAGAGCATCTCCAACGCGTACTGTAAAATAGCGTTTTACTCTATTTTGGCGTACGAAGCGGCTCCAACGCATACTGCAAATGGTACTGTAAAATTGGGGGAGGAGAGAGGGACGGTAAATGTAGCGTACGAAGAAGAAGCCTGTATCCCTGTAGAAGTGGGGTTGTTTTATTTTTTTAATATTTTTTTCACCACTATATTTTCTTTTATCTTTTTTTTTAAAAACTTAACAAGGGAGATCAGATCAGGATTATATAGACATCAGATCAGCGTATACTTGACATCAGATCAACTGACTATAGATATCAGATCAAGAATTTAAAAGAAATCATACAGCAGAACTAAAACATACTTAACAAGGGAGATCAGATCAGGATTATATGGACATCAGATCAGCGTATACTTGACATCAGATCAACTGACTATAGATTTCAGATCAAGAATTTAAAAGAAATCATACAGCAGAACTAAAACATACTTAACAAGGGAGATCAGATCAGGATTATATAGACATCAGATCAGCGTATACTTGACATCAGATCAACTGACTATAGATATCAGATCAAGAATTTAAAAGAAATCATACAGCAGAACTAAAACATACTTAACAAGGGAGATCAGATCAGGATTGTATAGACATCAGATCAGCGTATACTTGACATCAGATCAACTGACTATATATATCATATCAAAAATATGGCAGAAATCATACAATAGAACTAAATACATTAAAATTTATTATTGTCATCATATAGCCCGCTTCCACTCCCACCAATGTTATTAAAGTCAACTCCAAATATAACATTTGATGAATATGAATCTTGACTTGCTCTTGCATTAATAATGTTGGTTTGACAGTCTATAATATAAGCACGGCGAGCAGGATCTGCAATTTGATTTGGGTCTTGAGACATAATTGCAAAATTCAATTTCCGGTTCTCCATCTCCATCTTTTGTTTCTCTATCTCCATCTCCATCTCCATCTTTTTTTTCTTCATCTCCATCTTATTTATGTGCCTAAGCCTCCTCTCTTCCTTCATTTCGTGTGTACTTTCTTGTGCTTTCTTGAACATCTCTATAAGATTCATATTATGTTGTGTAAGATCATTTAAACGAGACGTATTTGATTCATCAACTTTTCTTTTTGATTTAGCCTTCTTCATTCCAATAGGTCTTTCGGATGGAGAGCCGCCTGCATCAGGACTAGATAAATTAAGAGAAAACCCTGAAAGTCCCGGTGATTCTGGTAAACGTGTTTCCGGAGGAGTCGGATAATCTGATTCAAATATATTGTACTCCGAATCTTGGCTTTGGTAATTCTGTCTTGCTATTTGCACATCATCATTGAATTTTTCATAGTCCTTGAGAGTGTCCCAAACATGATCGAACTTAAACCCATTTTTAAAATCAGAATCCTCCATCATCATCAATTTTGCTCTATTCATCTACAAGAAATATACATATAGAATTAATTCGACGAATACAAAATATATAAAAATTTTAACATAACATTTTGTTATGTACTTACCGCATCTAATGGTGATATGCCACTTGGATGTAGGCGCTCGATTTGTTTCATGCATGCTAATAATTTTCGTACTGCTTTCTCAATAGATTGCCATCGTGATTGCAATGACCTCGTACTACGATTCTCCCAATCTTTGGCTTTGATCTCATGGTAAGTTCTGTCTACTCGTTTCCAAAAATTATCACCACTTTGATATCTTCCAACAGCAGGATCTTGCGAAATTTGCATATACGCTGTGCAAAGATTTAAATCTTCCATTGGGTTGTAGTTGCCAGCTCGTGATGCTGTGCTTTTCTTTGAAGAAGACATGATTATTTCGTGGCTGAGTGTTTATGTGTGAAACAGAATGATGTGCTTTTCTTTGAAGAAATAGAATGCTTATGTAAAACAGTGGGTGAGTGTTTATGCGTGAAACATTTCATATTTATAAACGTGAATTATTGCTTATGTAATATAGATGTATAAAAAGTAATCTTTTCATAGCAGCGGAACAGACAAGTCAAGGACAAAAATGCACACTTTGAGTTAAGAAATGACTTAATAGATCATTTATGGGCACGTCGTGCTTACTTATCGAACTAAGAAATAAGTTATGTTGTACGTTTTACCTATTTTATTTCGTTATAAAACTAAATCAATACAATTCATATGTTCATTATTATTATTATACTTAATTTTATACAAATTATTTTATTATTAATTAATATTAATTATTTTAAAATATAATTTAAGATTAAATCACTAAATTTGCCGATATAGATATTTTTCTTCAAAAATATAATGTGAATGAGTAAAAAAATTATAGTGATATAATAATAAAAAATACAAATACTTGTGAATAAAATATTATTATTACTGTAAAATAGAGTTGTTGGGTTGGAGTGAATGTACTGTAAAATACTGTAGATACTGGATTTTAGAGTTGACTGTACTGTAAATTGGAGTACGTGGTTGGAGTTGCTCTTAGTGAGTCTCTGTCGTTGGAATGATCCAGAGGTGAAAAGAGAGAGTGAAACTGCTGCTGACATTGTTGAAATTTCGTTTAACTGAATCCTACATTGAGTTATAGTTCAAAACCATAGAAGAAAACAACGTGGAAAGGCTGACCGTGAAGTTCTGTTTCCTTCTTCGTCTTTGTAATACCTTTGGGAAACTGAAAGAAGGGAAGTCATCAGAAGTCAGAAACACAGAAACCGCGATAACCCTTTTCAATTGATCCAAAGTTGCAACCCCGAAAAGGAAAAAAAGCGAATAAAAAGGGTGATATCACAAGTTCCAACCCAACCTCACGTGATGGGCGATCCTTCATCGAGTTTTTTTTTTTTTTTTTTTCATTTTTAATTTTTTGTTTTTTTTTTAAGAGTCATTATTTTTTTTGGTACAATCAGAGATGTAAAACGCCTATTGAAATCTATTAATTTAGGTTCAGTGTGACTTGAACTCAGGACCGTCATGTTTTTAAGTGTTTCCGGTGTGATTTTCCTCCGACGTGACTTGAACTCAAAATCTTCATGAGCTCAACGTTTCCGTCATGACTCGAATTCAAAATTTCTTGATCCATTTTTTATAAATAGTAGAAAACATTAGTTAAGGAAAAGAACAAGACAAATTTAGAAAATTACTATATTATATGACTTATTCGTAAAATATAATTTGCCATAATCAAGGGTTGTACACTGTTCAAATTGGTCAAACCAATCAATTTGATTAATTTATTAGATACATGGTTGGTTTAAAAATTTTCAAATAATAAAATTTAATTTGATGAAGGGTTAGGATGGTAAAACATACTATTTCGGCAAATTAGTGTACTCCCTCCATTTTAAAATATACGTCGTTTTCACCTATTAAGAAACCGGTCAAAATATAAGTCACTTGTCTGTTTCTAGGAAACAATTCATTGGTTTTACTCTATTACCCTTATTTAATTTACAATTTCATAGGAATTTATTTTTGTCATAACTATTTCAAGTTATAACACTATTATAAAAAATGCATTGAATAGGAGTATAACAGGTTTAACTATTAAAAATTATGAAAATTTTTAAAAATTAATTACAACCTTAATATTTGTATTTTGGTCAAAATGACCTATATATTGAAATGGAGGGAGTATATATAATAATAAAATTTTTTAGTAGTATTAAAATTAATATTTCCTAAACTTAATCTTGTTTTTGTCATGAATATCTTGCCTTGAAAGTTCAGGGAGTTAGTTCATTAGAGTTGTGTGCCTTCTCATTTTTAAATAAAATGATATTTATCAGATTTAGTTGATTTATTGAAATTTTGAATTAGTGGTTCGGGACTACTCCCTCTATTTCAAAATATAAGTCGTTTTCACCCATTAAAAAATCGATTAAAATATAAATAACTTGTCTACTTCTAAGAAACAACATATTATTTTTATTCTATTACCCTTATTTAATTTGCAATTTTATTGGAACTTGTTTTTGTCACGACTATTCAAGTTATAGCATTAATATAAAAAATACATTAAATAGGGGTATAACAGGTTTAACCATTAAAAGTTATGAAACTTTTCAAAAATTAATTACAGTCTTAATATTTATGTTTTGGTCAAAACGACTTATATATTGAAATGGGGGGAGTAATGACTTTAACAATCATCTTCCCGACCTTTTCCATGCATTATATAATATTGTCAAGGGCAACCCTGATCAAGAAAACAAAGAATCAACCACCAATCTGAGATAGAATTAGGAAAGCACAGAAGGAGAGGGTTACTTGAGTGGCCACTTTTGGTTTTGGTGATATCAAATAGAATAAGACCTGTTAAAAAAATAAAATAAAATAAGACCTGATTCGTAAAGTTAGACATGCAAATGCATTTGGGTAGTATAAGAATTGGTAGTCAAAATAAATAAAAATAAAATTAAAAATTAAAAATTATATATTATAATTATTAATATGGATCATCCCACTTCAAAAATGAATTATTGTAACTAAAAATGAATATATAAAGAAGGCCGAAATCTATTTTTGGTCCTTTATAACATAGGTTATTCTATTTTTTGTCCCTATTAAGGTTTAGTCACCAATTTTAGTCTCATTTAAATTTCTTTTTGACAATTTTATTTATTTTTTTATGAAAATACCCTTAATTAAGGAGTGAACAATTAGGGTTAGTTAAGAGTATTTTCATAAGAAAAAAATTATAATTGTAAAAAAAATTTAAGTGGGACTAAAATTTATAATTAAAACTTAAGAATGACAAAACATGAAATAATCCATATTATGAGAGACTAAAAATAAATTTAATCTCATAAAGAATATATTTATATCAAAATAATTATTCTTATCAAAAGAAAATATCAAAATAATTATTAAAAAATTCAAAATATCTTAAGTGGTCGACCCATATTATAGGTATAAAATAAAATGTTAAAATAAGATTGACTCCGGGTTGGGTTGGGTTATAAGTGATTTTAAATCACTCATGTTTTAACTCAACACATTTATTACCTAATCCACTCATTTATTTGGACACATTTAAAATTTGGGTCCACTTCTCACCTGCTTTCTCCACTTAATTACAATATGACCCCTTTTACTTTACAAATTTTTTAATCATACCAACTTATCCTTAAAAGTCCAAATTTAGAACTGCAAAAATTTGTTATTTTATTTGTAATAAAATAAAAATAACTTATGTTTATGATGATAAGAGTTTTTTTTTTTTTTAAATATTACACATTTAGTAAACCAGTAATAGCTTCAATTTTTTTTCAAAAATATTCTTACATTGCAGCGTGTGAATATGCTGGCTTATAATTACATTAGTTTCTAAAAATAGAAATAAGGTATACTAGGTTATGTGGTATAATTTGCCGAAATCAAGCCTATACTCCTGCAATTGGAGAGAAGGGTGGAATCACTACTCTAGCAATTGGAGAGAAGAGAAGGTTCACTATAACAAAGGGGATGACTGCTTCCATCCTTTTAGTCTCTTTACATTTCCCTACATTTAGGGTCAGCAATTGCTGACACGACACGATAACCCGACACAAACACGACACGAAAAAAAGCGAGTTAGAGTTGAGATTTTCGACACGTATAATAAATGGGTCGGGTTTGAGTCGACACGTTTAAATAGCGGGTCGAGTTTGGGTCGACACGACGGGTTGGCGGGTTGACACGTGAACCCGTTAAGAAATTATTTTTTTAAAAATTGAATTTTATAACCTTAATAACTGAGGAAACTTCCAAATTCTCAAATAAAAAATTCAACACGACTTCCTATGGTGGTATTTTATTATTTAAATTTTTTAATTGTAATTATCTTTGCATTTTATTTATTGTGGTTGAATTGAATTGGATTTTGGTTGTATTAGGAATAATTTCAATTGATGGAATTTATGTTGATGTTATGTATAATAATGTTATGGTTAAATTTAAATTGATGGATTTGAATTTAATATATTCAAATTTTTGATGGTGTTATTATAAATAAACATTTATGTTTTAGTCTCCTTGACAAATTCAGTCACCTTTTTCTATGGCGAAAACTTGGACCGAAAAATACCTATCAACAATTAAACGGGTTACGCGGGTTAGGTTCGGGTCGACACGATTATAAACAGGTCGGGTTAGGATTGGAGTTTTTGACACGATTAATTAAATGGGTTGGGTTTGGGTTGGGGGTTTCTCGACACGCCAACACGCAAACCCGAACTCGATAACACGAACACGACACGAATTGCCAGCCCTACTTACATTCATCAGATTTTTCATTTCCTCCTCAACATCATCAGTGAATCCCTTTGTACTATCTGGTCATATTGCTCCGGGTTCATTCTGATGGATGATTCTATAGTCTGCAATAGATCAACACATTGAGAATGCTTGCAATGAGGATAATTGTGCATGGAAATCCACCGCATAATGACCATCCTCCAAAAATTTCAAGGTCAAAGATGGTGTATTATCTCTCTGAAGGAAAACTGAACAAGCCCGGGCTAAATCGAAAAACTCACTTTCGTGCTATGCATTCCAGAATCGGAAGCTTTCGACCAAGCTCAGGCTCAAATTAGTTTACCCATGAACGGATCTAAGCTTATACTTATTTAATTTATTAATCGGGACACAAAAAATTAAATCTTTAATTAAAGCGAAACTCAAAGATTATACCTTTTGTAGCGAAGTCCCTCGATTAAAGAATACCAAATAAAATCTGTTGCGATTTCCACAAGAAATCCAATCGATTCTCCGTAGAAATTCCGAATATTGGGTGGGCAATAATCTAACGGGATTTGCTAACTAAGCCCATGAAAATTCCCAAAATGGGCTGCCCGAATTTCTCCAAATATCAACCAAAAAACTGGGTCCAATTAAAAATGGATACTGGCTGCTTAATAAGCTGCGTGCTTAGTTGGAAAAACTGGACTGTATTAGCTGCTTAATAAATGAAGACCGCCGTGAGTTTCTAGCGAAACTGCCACCGACCAACAGCTGCGCAAAAAACCAAACAACACCGACTGATCTGGAGTTCGGTCGCGATCTGTACACGAAAAAAAATTCGCGGCTCAGCACACCGAACTCAACAGTCCAATCGGGAAAATAAAAACTGCAGCAACAAGAAAACACTAGCAGCAGTTCCGCCGGAAACCCACTTGAAAACCTGGCGAGAAAGATGATAACCAGCAGCACAAAACGGACCCTTTTGGTTGGAGATTAATTCGGGAGAAAAAAAGGTCTGGGTGACTCCGAGAAAGATTCATTCTTTTGTTCAAATCTCTCTCTGACCCCTTTCTTTCTTTGCAAGACAATTTATTGTCTTTCAAGCCACAATCCTAATTTCTTAGGGCTAAAGCTTTCTATTTATAGAAGCTCGATTGGAGACCTAATGGGCTCTCGAGTTAGGCCTTTAAATTTGACTTTCGTTGACCGCTAAGTCTTCCCGACTAATCAACTCCAATCGATCCTTTTAAATTAATTAATTTAATCCACTTTGTTAATTTAATTTAATCGAACCCTTAGAATTAATTAATTCAAAATAGAATTAATTTCTAAATTCACTTCGTCGATCAAATATTAATTAAACCCTTCGGATTAATTAATTTACCTTGTCGATTAGTTAAACGCATAATCGGTCGTACCACTAACGGACCAATTATGGAACTACCGCTCGAAAATGACTTTACATCGCGCCATTATTATTTCTCCTATCTCCCCACATTAAAGATCTAGTGCTCGTCGATTTATCAATTTACTGACAAATTAATTCACCGACTTCTTGGTTTCCGAGATTAGTACCACTCGACCTTTTATTATACCGAACATAAAGTTCACTGGCCAGGTTTAGTATAATAACCTTACGAGCTCATCTCGGGAGCACCATCAACCCGGCGGACCGGTACGTGGATTCCTCCGACTAGCAACGGCACGCAATAAGCTAAACACCACATACCCAACTTACCGAGGTATTGGCCTCAATTGACCTCACTCTTTGGCAAATCAAAGCACACGACACCCAACCCTCACGCCCGTCCCAATCTCGGGATTGAGAGACGGAATACTAGGACCGAATTGACTACGCCGATCAGTACAAGTCAATTCTATCCAAACTGGTCGTGCTCAATATGCCCCGAGCATATCTGTGTGATTTAAACTAGTCTAGATAAACCAATTTCCAAACCACACAATAACCTATACCGATAGTATGTTCAGACTATCTCGGTTATGAGCATACTTTTTATATATCAATACTTTAACCAATAACGGTATCTACTGTGTTTGTCGACACCCCGTTATCTAGTTCTATGATATAAAGGAACAAATTTATACTGAAACAAAATGATATGTCATCTGTGGATATTAGTTTTTGATACAAGCCATAGCTTTTCTGTATTCAAAACTAACACTCTCTTTCCCCGGAAAAAAGTTCAACTGGTTGCTGATTAGATATTAGATGACCGTCTTCAGCAATTCGGACGTTAGCATCTCCTTGTCATCTCTTTTAAATTTCAAGCTCTCTCGCTTCTCGTGTTCAACCCAACTTTGCAAGACCATTTGTGTGCGGATAAGTCCTTTGCAATTGTTTCATCCTCGTTTTTGCCAACTATCTCAACTAGGCCAGGTAGTCCATCAGCAACCACCTCAAAGTATGCGCCATAATTCTACAAGCAAAAGGTAATTAATATAAGTGCTAGAATTTTCCAAGGAAAACCTTTAAACATAAATGAGGATATAGAACATAATTAAACATGAAGGTGACTGTGGCACGAAGTAATGTAATTTGATTCCTATTTTAGGTAACTAAGCAAAAGTGAGTACATATAAAGTGATTTTGAAGGTTCCTCTATATATCCTGACTCATATTTTGACTTGTTTTGTAACCATTCCTCCTTCCCTAATTCTGATTCACTATGATATAATTTCAGATTGACCAGATTGATCATCTGTCTTTATGTATTCATAAAATTGCTTTAACTTAATTTTTGTGTATGTGTAGTTTCAAGATTCATTTTTCCTAATTGCCTCTTGAGTCTGGTTATTTGGAGATGGATCTGCCTCCACCTTCACCTTTACCAAAGGATGTTGTTCCTTCGAAGGAACGACTACCAATGCAACGGGGTGGTGGTCTTGGTTACTGAGGAAGACGGCTTCCATTGTTAACTAATCACTTCAACGTCAACTTCAAAGTAGCCAACACTGACGGATACTTTTTCCAATGCAGTGTATCTCTCGTGGTCTTTTTCCCCTCTTCCTTATTGTTGTTTAAATACTACTTTCATGAGCCACTATAATCGCCCTGGTCTACGAGTTGTAATAAGAAATAAAACAAATAAATCCATAATCTAAGAGTTGTAAAAAGATAAAACAAATAAATCTCTTAGAAATAAATAATATCATACAACACAAATTCTGTCACTATAGAGTTATCAAAAGCTCCATGACCTTTCGGTTCTGCACATAAATAACAGGATACTACATCTGCCAACGACAGAAGATACTTTTTTGGCTCTCTTTTAATCCTTCCATTGACATTACTTAATTTGTTCTTATTTATAATAAATCTAAATTTTAAACATATACTTACACAAAATGATATATATTTCAGTGATTAATGATCCATTCGAGTTGAATATCACAAAATCAACAATTTAAAGATATAATCCTAGAGTTAAAAGTATATTATGTTACTATATAACTAAAAACGAACTGAATTACCTCGAGCCGCTCACAAGCGACTCGGTCAAAGTTCAACTCGAGCTCTTTTATAGCCCTATTCCATATATGTCATGTGTTAGAAACTCATACTCTTTGTTTGCTGCAGAGAATTGAATGAAAACTGAAATAAATCATCTATTATTATACTAAATTTCAGAATTCCATTAGAATAGATTTCCCCCAAATTCTTTCCAATTTTCTATTCCTAGTTGTGAAAGACTGCAATTCTTTTATTTTGTTGTCGGGGTGCAAAGATGAGGGTGATCCAATATCTCTTGCGTCTTTGAACTTTGGATCTGAAGATCCTCACGAAGACAACGCAATATTAAAACACAACTACATGAAGAAGACAATAGTATCGAAACCGTGGAATATATTTTTGAGTCCCAAGAGGTTCCCCATGGCAAATCCAACTTACTATCAGGGCCTTTGTGATCAGCTTTGCTTTGGGGATTATGTTCACTATCATTGTCATGAAGTTGAACCTCACCACTGGGATCATTCCATCACTCAATGTCTTGGGTTGTTCTTCGTGTACCCCGAGAAAGATGATGATCATAGACTTGAAGCTAACTTATCCTAGCGGAACTGCAACAGCTCATCTTATCAATAGTTTCCAAACTCCACAAGGAGCCAAGCTGGCAAAGAAACAAGTTAAGGCTATTGGATTCTCCTTGAGCTTCCTCTAGAGTTTCTTCCCGTGGTTCTTCACTGCAGGTGATTTAACCATATTAGCTGGACAATGTCGAGAATATGATTTGACCAGTTTAGCTTGGATGACTTTTTTTGCCAATTTAGTTTTAAAAACTTACAAACTATACTATTCATTTCTATTTTACAATCCTCTCACTTCGATATTACATACATATTTAAATGTGTCAAGTTGTGACCATGGTTAACTTACATATGAGGATATATGCACTATACATGGGATGTTAAAATAAATGTAATGAGTCACACATTATATCGTAGTATTACGAGATATTTTACGAGGTGTCCATAACACTTTAATAGAAAATTTTTTATTATTTAATATTGTGATCCTCTCAATTTTCATTATTTTTCCTTAAGTCAATGTAGTTCTACTATTTGTCAAAAAAAATACTTTACAATATAATTTTAATATTATTATATAACAATTGGTAATGAGAACTCTAAACGTTATTTTGTACCATATGTCGACAAGATATTAAACTTTTGTAGAAGAAGAAAAAGTTAAGGAAGGCAGTCAAAGTTTCCTTAATGTACATATTTTGCAAGAATAGAGTATTTTTCATATAAGACTTGTTTTGTTTTTCTTTTAACAAAATTATTTTTTTAAATCTGGAAAAACACACAAGATTCAAATAATCATTATTGACATCCGTATTTCAAAATTTATTTTTCTTTCAATTTTCTTTAAAAAAACTTTCGTTCAACACATTTCCCTTCCTCAATCCAGAATCAACATTTTTTTAAAATTAATTTCCTTAAATATGAAGATGAAAAACATATGGCCCTACTAAAAAATAATGACATATTTGTTATATATAACATAAAAACTATATACATGTAAATATTTATATATATATATAACACTTAAACTATAGATATAAGTATTTATATCTCACATAATAATCCCATTAATCATCCCATGTACCCATGCATCACCCTTTTATTTAATCAACTTAAGTGGGCGAATCATCTCATTGTCTTCGTGATCTAGAATCTGCAATTGCAAAGTTAAAAGAAAATAAGTTAGATATTTTATTAAAACGTTAATTATTTAAATTAAAATTAAAAAAAACTTACCAGCAACTAAGAAGCATTTCATATCATTAGTTTTTATTAATCTATTTTAATTACGTATAATAATTAATAAAATGTTGGTTATTATCGAATTTTTATTATGAAACAGAATTGAAAGCATTATGCTACTTACATGACAATGGTAGACATATCCGGGTTCCACGGTAGCATCAAAAGGATAAGAAGCATTATCATTTCCTGCCAAATTAAATCTCACCACCACCGTAGTTTGGTATCCCGGTTCAATTTTCACCACATTTTTCCACGTCTTCTCGTATTCCGGCACGTCCAGCAAACTTCCGGTGGCATGTCCCGTCACGTTGCATGCAACTGCGTCGTTTTTGCTTACCATGCAAGATTTAAATCCTTCCAAATCCACCAATTGTTGTATCTTAATTGCTTGAAACTCCGCCAAATGAATGTGCAAAGGGTGGTTATCCACAGTTAAATTGATCACTTCCCAAATTTCGGTACTCCCTGTTTTGGGTTTTTCCGTCACCGGATCCGAAAAGCTCTTCCCGTTTATGTAAAGGTGGGTCGGGTCCCCAGTAGAACTTTCGTACTCGTACAAAACTATGTACCTTTTTGTTGTAGCTTCCATATTACTGGCCGGTGTATAATTTTGTATAGTTTGTGGAACAGTTGAAGTATCAGGAGTGGCCGGAGCTCCAGGCTTGATGACAAATCTCATAATTTTCCCGTTCAGATTATCGACAGGGTCACCCGTCGGGTACGGGTATGGGGCATCGTTTGTCAGAATTGAATCAGTACCTTTAGCCAATGAAAAATCAATCACAACATCTGTGATCTCTGCCGGAGATAGAATGACATTTGGGGAACCCACCGGAGCCGGCAAATAAGATGTATCCGATCCCACAACGATGAATGATAATCCATTTGTTAATGAAAGCCGGAAGTATCTTGCATTGGAAGCATTGATTATCCGGAAACGGTACTTTCGTCTTTGTACCTCGAGGTACGGCCATGCTTTTCCGTTGACAATAATTGCATCACCGAAATATTCAGGCTGCCATTGTGGATGAATCGTCGGATTATCACCTGTATAATTTATGTACAAAGATCCATCCTTGTAGAAGCTCCGGTCAAAGATCATGAGGTGCCGGTCAAATTCTGGGCCGTCCGGGAGATTCAATTTGGTTTCGAAACCCGGATCTTTAACCACATAAGGAGCAACTAGGCCGGCGAGGAGGTTGACCCGGGTTAACCCGAGGGCGTGGTCGTGGTACCAAAGGTTGCCGGGTCCCTGAACATTGGGGTACATGTATGTTGTTTGGGACCATTCGGGTCCAGTTTCGGCGTAATTGGCGGTGAACCATGACAGTGGGTTGCCGTCACTCTGCGGCGGGTGGATTCCTCCATGAAGGTGGACGACTGCCGGGACTCCGCCGTTTTTGGGGATGGCGGTGGCGATGGTGGGATCCCAGGGCAGTATGTGTTTGTTGGGGAGATAGTTTTGCCAGGTGACGTAGGTTGGTACTCCATGCAATGCCTCTATCAGTGGCCCTGGAACGGTTGCAGCTCTAGCTGATGTACCGTACGCAAATACAGTTGTACCCGGAAGATCACGATGAAATTTCTGTATATTATTTGAAATTAATTACTCATATAAAAATATATATTATTTCATGTTTATCAAACCCAAAAGTATTTAAATAATAAGTGACATATATCAATTAGATTGAAGTATAATATATTTTTCTAAATAAGTTATGCGACATCGTAATTGGATTTTTAGTTAAAAAAAAAAAAAAAGTACACTATATTAACACATTCGAAAGATTTTATAAATTATATATTGACACATCCGGAAGTTTGTATAAACTATATAATGAACATTAAGTATAAGAAACTATTATTCTTATTTCCGTGACAAACGAGTTAACTAATAATTAACTTTTTACCAACCAAAAAACTGATACAAACTTTTACAGTTTTTTGTTAATATAATCACACAAAGAATTAATATTAACAAAATTTTTGTGTGATTAGATTTAAATACCCTTGGTTATTTTATAAATATTTAGTTTTTGATAAAAATGGCTTTTTTTTCCCTTCGATATCGTCCCAATTGGAGAATAATAGTGGTGGAAAAGAAAGTAATTTTTTTGCAAGATAATGAAATGGTATTTAAGTCTAGTCACATAAAATATTTTATTTTTAAATATATATAATAAAAATTATTTATAATCCGAATAAAAATTAAAAACCCAACTCTACTTTTCTTTTTCTAATGTCTCTTCCATTATTTTTTTAACCTGCCCACATATAAAATCATCATCTAGACTTATTTTAAAAATCGAATGGAATATATGAGGATGATGATTGGATATATTTATTTCAAAATCTAAACTTTCAGAAAAGTTAGACGAAGGTGTTGTACCAGAAAGCATACAAAATTCGATGCGTGTAGATTTAAATATATATATATATATGCATAAAATAGAAATAGGTAAATCTAATCATATAATTATAAATGAAATCTTCTTGTTCTTCCCATTTTGACCCGACAAATGGATTCATTTAGCCAGCTGAAAATATAGAAGGAGGAGGACCAGGCCATATTGAGGACGAAACTGCTAAAGTGAAAATATATATAATAAAAATCATACTTATTGTAAGAACAAAAATTTTATGAGACAAGAAAGTAAAATATTTAAAACACACTTTAATATAATTTATATTTGAAAAATACACATTATTATCTTAAACTGATAAAATTTTTCTCCTGTTTCAAAATATGAGTCATTTTTTATTATATCAGTAATAATAAAATTTTAAAAATAAAAAGTTTTTTCTGAAAATATCTTTGTACTAGTTTTAGTATTAATACTATAAAATAAACAAAACTTTAAAAAGACCCAAAAAAACGTAACAAATAAGTTCAATCTTCATGTGCTTCAAAAAAAAAAAAAAAAAAGTTCAATCTTCATGAAATTTCAAATTGCACATACCCAAGTGGTTTGGTACATTCCAATGGTTAGTCTTCCTGATTTAGGTCCACCATAACCACCAGAAGTAGCAGTGTAGCCGATTAGCTTCGGGATTTCCGGCAGCTCATCCACGTACATTTCCAAAGAAGCAGCTACCTCGTGAAGTGTCGTTCCGGTGACCGGGGGTGGTTGTCCAGCGGTAGCCAAAGTACCATTGATCACACCGCCGATCATTACCAAACTGATGAGAATAAGTACATGACAAACTGTTATGCGGTGGCCGGAGTTCTCCATGACTAATTTCCCTAACAAAACATGCATGAATGAAGAAGTTCTTGACGACATTTATACATGTCAGGAGGAGAAATTAGGGGTGTAAGTCGGCCGGTTTGAGGGTAAAAGTATAATCCAAACTAATAGTTACGGTTTGAAAATTTTTCAAACTATGTCGGCCAAATAAATGTGTCAAACCAAGTCGGTTAAACCACATTTAAACGGTTTAGTTCGGTCGATTTGGCCGGTTTAAAAGAATTTTATATTTTTTTAAAAAAATAACAAGTTTAAGTGCTTTAAAAAAGAGTAACGGCGCAATTTTTTGAGGGCATTTAGGTCAAAGACATCCCATCACGTCTCAAACAACTAGCACCAAGTCTCAAAAAACTAGCATCACGTCCAAAAATGTGTACATCGAATTTAAACTGATTTTTTTCACAAAGACAGTCCACCACGTCTCAGAACAACTGGCACTACGTCAAAAATAACTATCACCTCGTCCAGAATCGTCTACATCCATGCGTGTGAACTAAAACTGATTTTTTTCACAAAGAGAGTCCACCACGTCTCAAACAACTAGCATCACGTCTCAAACAACTAGAACCACGTCCAGAAGCGTCTACATCCATGCGTGTGAATTTAAACTGATATTTTTCATAAAGATAGTCCATCACGTCTCAAACAACTAGCACCACGCCCAGAAACATCTACATCTATGCGTGTGAATTTAAACTGATTTTTTTCACATATACAGTCCACCACGTCTCAAACAACTAGCACCACATCCAGAAACGTCTACATCCGTGCATGTGAATTTAATAGCACCAATCATGGATGTAGGCGTTTCTGGACGTGGTGCTAGTTGTTTTTGACAATGTGTTAGTTGTTTTTGACGTAGTGCTAGTTGTTCTGAGACGTGATGGATTGTTTTTGTGAAAAAATAGATTAAATTCACATGCATGGATGTAGACGTTTCTGGACGTGGTGCTAGTTGTTCTGAGACGTGGTGGACTGTCTTTGTGAAAAAAATCAGTTTAAATTCACACGCATGGATGTAGACGTTTCTGGACGTGGTGCTAGTTGTTTGAGACGTTGTTCTAGTTGTTTGAGATGTGGTGGACTGTCTTTGTGAAAAAAATCAGTTTAAATTCACACGCATGGATGTAGACGTTTCTGGACGTGGTTCTAGTTGTTTAAGACGTGGTGGACTATCTTTGTGAAAAAAATCAGTTTACATTCACACGCATGGATATAAACGTTTCTAGATGTGGTGCTAGTTGTTTGAGACGTGATGCTAGTTGTTTGAGACGTGGTGGACTGTCTTTGTGAAAAAAATCAGTTTAAGTTCACACGCATGGATGTAGACGTTTCTGGACGTGGTGCTAGTTGTTTGAGACGTGGTTCTAGTTGTTTGGGACGTGGTGGACTGTCTTTGTGAAAAACATCAGTTTAAATTCACACGCATGGATATAGACATTTCTGGATGTGGTTCTAGTTGTTTGAGACGTGGTGGACTGTCTTTGTGAAAAAAATCAGTTTAAGTTCACACGCATGGGTGTAGACGTTTCTGGACATGGTGCTAGTTGTTTTTGACGTCTTTGGAATTTACTCTTTAAAAAAATAAAAAGTTTAAGAGTACAAAGACGTGGTAAAGATGTATGGTTGAGTTGGGCGAAAGTGAGAAAATTAGGGTTAAGTAAAAATAATAAAATATTTATTAATTATATAATATATAATAAATAATAAATATATATACAGTCCGATCTGACTGAAATAGCCGATTTCACTACTTAAACCGTCAATCGAACCGAACCTTCCGATTTAAAATATTTTAAACCAGTGATAATTTTAATTATTTTGAAACCAATCAAACCAATTAAATTTGGCCGATTTAACCGATTTCGGCCGAACCACTCACACCTCTAGAAGAAACAATTAACGAATATTTAAGTGGGAACAAATATGAACACCAACCCCGCCACCTCCTCCCGGCGGCCCCCACTCCACCATAAGCTGGCGTACAAGCGTACTAAATAAACAGTATAATTAATTCTTCTCAAGAAATCTTCTTACTTCTCCATTAATTACGGCCAATAAGCATTTTCTTTCTTATTTTATTGTTAAGTGGGAAAATTTGGTCGAAAATGTTTCATGATATTCTCTATCTCTTTCTCTAGAGAGTTAAAGTGTCAATTACTATACTATCTCTTTTAAAACATAAAAGATCAAAAAATTATTCAACATGATATAAAACAACAAAAATAAAGTTTAATCATATATTTTCATAACTCTACATTTACTATCAAGTTACTTCCACTATTTATTTTTTTAAAAAAAATTACTTTCACAATTTCACAAAAGGGATATAACTCAATGGTAGTCACTCCATACTTAAAAAATAATAAGTTTTGAATTCGAGTTACCTCTGTATCAAAAAAAAATTACTTCCACTATTTTATTACGAGAGAAACTTGTTTTTTTATATTTTTTTGTTATAAATTATCATTTTTAGGATGAATTTATTATTATTTTCTAAAATTGTCATTTTTCGCCCCTCTCTTAACAATTTCTCATGACTTAATTATTCTTTTCACATAGTATGAGAATAAAGGAAAAAAAAAAAAACTAATTGATATAATATTAGTGGCAGTTGGCACATTATGATCCTGACAATCAAGTGGACGATTTTGGTAAATGTTGTACAGTTCGGGCAGGAAGTTATTTGTTTGGTCCAACATGGATTACAAGAATTTCTTTAATAGAAAGTATTTTCGTTTACATAGTTGACTCGAACTCAACATCCTATTGTTTTAAATGAGAAGTACCTACGATTAGATTACATCCATCCTATCATGAAAAGTCTTTTGAGAGAGATTTTTACTCATATTTTAATTAGGTATGGATAATTTCTTCCCAATGTATAATCCTAGTGTCGCCATTTTGTGGTAAGTTTACAACATAATTTTCAACAATATATAACACTCTAAATCTAATATTAATCTAGACATCATAATAAGATATTTAGAGCAAAATCTTTCATATTTTGCACAGATTGCTATGAAATGTAAATATTCAATCCGTAAATGATAGTTCTAGAACTACATTGTAGGATAGTCCATTAAAAAATAACATAATTATATTGATTAGAAAGAAAAAAAAAATAATTCAAGAGAATTACATTATTAAAACGACTATAGAGTCTATATAATAAACTATCCAGCATTATATTTGTAGAATCATGATATAAAAAGTCGTAAAGATCGATTTATCATCTACCTTTAAAACTTATTCTATTTATTAATCGATTGGATCATTCAACCAATATTCAAGATTCAATTATCGTTTCTTAAAAGATATATGGATTATTAGACATGAGTTGATTGAAGCAGGTACAACGTAGGTCGATAATTCGAACTCAAAAAAGTCCTTCCCGACTCCTATTGAAAGCTATATATCATATCATAAGCTACAAAAAAATCTGAGCAATTTCTCAGAGGCGTGTGGCCACCATAAGCTCCATTTCACCAAAACTTCCATTTTTTTAATTCAATTTTCCCAAAGCTTGTGCCAAGTTTTTAAATTAATTTTATTAAAAATTCATAAATAAATAATATATTTTTATTAATTACTTCTAAAAATAGAGAGAAACCAGAAATAATTTTGTAAATAACATCTAAGCAATGTTTCATTTTTACATTTTTTTTATTTAATCAAAATTTATTAATTATTTTATCTTATAATATTTTTCATCAAAATAACTTTTATTTTCAAAACATTTTAAATTTAATTTTCATCATGATAAAATTTTTTGTAATTATTTAATTTAAATTATAAAACTTTTTACTTAAATTATATAAATAATTGAAAATACATTAAAATATTTTTTTTATTGTAATTGTTATAACCCAACCAAAAAAATATATGACCTATGGATGAAGGCAAAAACAATTCCACGCGTAAATTTATCATTTTCTTTTTTCTAAAAAAATAATTTAGTGGAACTGTGTCTAAGTCAACTATGGCAACTATAGCAAGGCTGCCACTATTTAGCAAATCAATTATTGATGGATTTGCTGTTGAGTTTGGTTTCCAGAATAAACCTCCCCTGAATATATTCTGCATAATTTGTGTTAATTTATTTTAATTAGATTTTTTAAATTATTAATAATTTATTTTAATTATTTTAAATTAGTGAAGTAAAAAATATAAAAAAAAATTATTGAGTTTTCGTGAGGTTGATGGAAAAAAAATATAATTTTAAAATACCATGTCAGATATAATTTGACGCCTTGGTCAGGAATTAAAATTGACATCTCCATACATTGTATAGATCTCTCAATTATTCATAAAAGGAATAGAAAATTATTTAATATTATTAAATGAGACATTTTCTACACGGTATATTGGATCCCTCTCAATTACTAATAAAAAGAACAAAATACACGGTATATTGGATCCCTCTCAATTATTAATAAAAAGAATAAAATATTATGTAATAAAATTAAATTTGACATCGTCTACAAGGGGAAAAGTCCTCTCAATTATTCATAAAAATAAAATTAAAAGAACACTATGGTACTCTTTTCTTTACTTGCTTGCTAGAGTTCACAAGTGGAGAAAAAAAGCTTGATCCCACCTCTTATCTTTTTCTCCATGCCATCATTTTTTAAGAGAAAAAGAGAGAGACATCCAGAAGGAAAAAAATGATACAATTGAAAATTATATATGGCAAATTATATTATAGTGTATAACCAGTAGTAGTTTAGACAGCCCCAGCTTATACTCATTTGCCCACAGGGTGTCCATCTTCATGAAGGCCCGAATGAAAGACCCAAGCCTACATGAACCATCAAAGAGACATATAGATGGGAATTTGCTTGTTGCCTGAAAATGCGTCTATTTCTTTTAAATCAAATTAAATTAAATAAAGATGTAGGCTTAACTAAATAAACACCCTATTTAAAATAATAAATTTTGAATTCGAATCAATTATATTAAAAAAAATTAATATTCCCCTATGGTTAAAAATAGACATGTACATTGTAATATACTAATATAACTATATAACTATTGACTAGTAGACATTGTAATGTTGGGGGCCAAACTACATGGTCATAGTAATTTTTAACAAAAAATAATAAGCATTTTAGTACTGAATGATTCCCTGACATGAAGATACCTGTTAAGGAAATATTCCCCCATACAAATGGTAAGATCCCATTCCGTTATGTGGTACAAAGATTCCCAAGACAATTTTGCTGAAGGACAGTTGAAGCCAGATTCCAAAACAGAAAACTTGCAATTCTTTTGGTGAATGATACACGATGCTACATTAATCTTAAAGCTTGGAGCCTCCAAGAACATCTACAATTGCTTCAATTAGATAATGAAACTTTCCAATTAATTTGTTGCCACCCCACAAAGAGGGAAACAGATGTTTATTCTTGAAACAATAAAGTGGATCTGAACAGGTATGAAACAAACTTTTCACCTCAAACAAGAAGTTTTTCATCTAAATCTATAACACTATGTTCTCTCTAGCATTCTTATGGCATTTACAAAGTGACCAAAAAACCAAAAGGTACGATGAGCAGATATGAACAGCTTCATGGATCAAAAGCAAGTTCTTGATTCTTCACCTTTGCTCAATTTGATGCTTCAAGGAGCAAGCAACTTCTTGATCCCTGACTTTTGCTCAGCTGTCAACCTAGTTGGGAACTTGATGTTGAACTTAATCCTCAGACTACCTCTCCTTGAGGGATCTTTGGGTAAAGGCATTCCTTCTTTTGGAACAATTTCTTCATAATCAGGATGAATCACGCTGTTAATCGGTATCGTCAATCGCCTTCCATCCAAAGTTGTGAGTTGGACTGTGCACCCTGTTAATGCTTCAGCAAGAGAGATTTTCTGCGTGACAACAAGATCATTTCCATCTCTGGTGAATACGCTGTGTGGCTTCTCATCTATAATGAATACCAGATCCGCTGGAATCACATTTGGTTTTTCATTCCCCTTTTCTGGAAATGTGATCTTGGTGCCCTTTTTCCAACCAGGTTTGATGTCAATTGTCAGGATCTCCTGTACTGCCATTGTTTTTCCGCTGGCATCTGCTATTTCCCTGGAAATCTTCATCTTCTTTGTAGTTCCCTTGTAAAGATCTTCTAAACTGCAAGCTAGAGTTTGTTCAATCGGAGGTTCTTTCCTAGGACCAGAACTTGCTTGTCTGGCTTCCCCAAAGGAGCTGAAGATGTCATCCCCACCAAACATTGAGGTAGAAAACCTCGTACCACCGCCATTCATGCCACCGCCACCTCCCATTCCACCAAATGGGCCGCCTGAAAATCCAAAGAATTCAGCAAAAATGTCATTTGCATTCCTCGGACTGAACCTAAACACGTTTGGTCCATCTCCTCCCCCAGTTTGGAAGAATGTTGCCCCATTAGGCATCCCAGAAGCATCTGGAGGCGGCACTTGTCCTTTCAAACCTTCTTCACCATATTGATCATATATAGCCCTTTTCTGAGGATCACTTAGAACCTACAGAATTAGCACCAAACAGAGTATCAATACCACATTCCAATATCCCACACTAAAACTAAAATCATTACAGCAACCAATATAGAAATTCCATAGAAAATGCTCAAGAACCAATCAAAATACGAACATTTTTTAATGTCTTTCATTTGCACGCAATCGCAGATTCTATAAACCAAAACAGGAAAAAGAAACGAAAATCTGGAAAATAAACGAAGCCCAGATGCTATATGGCTGGAAAATAAACGAAGTCCAGATGCTATATGGCCATGAACAAAATTAAACAACTGAATCGTGAAAATCTATAAGGGAGCACTAAAAGTCACAGTTGCTAGACAATCAAAACCATCGAATTTCGGGTTAAACAACTAAAAGGAAGACATCATCAGTAGCATACATACCTCGTAGGCTTCTGAAATCTGTTTGAATTTGGCCTCGGCTTCTTTCTTGTTGTTGGGATTTTTATCAGGGTGCCATTTCATCGCCAGCTTTCTGTAAGCTTTCTTCAAATCGTCATCTTTTGCATTCCTATCTACCTTCAAAATGCTGTAGTAATCCACACCCATGTCACTTCCTTCCTTGTTCTTTCTGCAACAACTACAAATACTATCGATTACAAAAATTCAAGAAGAAACTATGATCGATTTGGGTTTCGTTTGTGATTAAAATGATCTGATACAGGGGGAGATTAAAAGGAGTTAAGGGAGAAAGAGAAGAAAAAGACACCGACGGGTCTAGAAACATGGAACAGAAAGCTAGGGAAGCCCAGAAGGCTGTCGAACTTTCCAGATTGTGTCATAGTAGATTTTAGTAACTCACTTTGGAATAAAATTTTATTAAATAAAATAAAAAAGATTACTACAAATTTTTATTTTATTACATAATTAATTATTTTTTTGGTTTAATTTAATTATAGACACTTTATAATGAGAGATAATTAAATCAAGAATTTAGTAATGTTTTTTCGCGCCTAATTGATTTTGTTTCTCCCAAGAAAACACTGGATTTTGTATCGAATTAGTAAAAATTGAGGTTATATATAGATTGGAAATAAGATAGATTAATAGTATAATTTATTTGTATTAAAAAAATAAGTATAATTTATTAAAAATTAATTTTAATTATGATAAAATTTTATTATCTAAATTAATTTTTAAACATGTAACTATTTATTCTAATTAAATTTAAATTTCTTTTATCTCACCTACATCTCTATCAAGACATCTCATCTCATCTTGATTTTCTCCCCTTTTATATCTTCAATTTTCTACCCAACCTCATAAAACCACCTCTAAACACCACTTTTTTTAACCATCGCATATACCAAATCACCATCATACATTATTTTAAAACAATAATATGATTAATAATGTAAGAATGTGGATGAAAATATAAAAATAAATATTTATCTTATTATTTCAAAAATAATTAAGATAGTTAAAAATAATTTTAATTAAAATAAATTAAAATTACATTATTAATCCTTTATAATTACATATTTAGTTTGGATGCACATATACACCCGGTGCCATCATAAAATTTTCTCCTAAGATTGATATAGATGGAAAACCCTCACCTAATATTCTTTTCATTCTTTTTTAAACGTCATTTTATAATAACTAAAATTTTATCTACTCTACCTTAAAGAAAAAAAAAAAAAAAAAAAAAAAAGGGTCTAGAATTGATATATTTCTTGAAAATGGAGAAATAAGTGAATTTTTCAAAGTAAATGGTTTAATTCGGAATGGAGAGAGTAGTCTCTTTAATGTTATATAAGCATCGCCATCCACTTTTGAATTTTGACGGCAGCACATTTTGCCACATCTTACTGGCCGGAGCGGCGATAATGGTGGTTCTGCTCACCACATCTACCCCCGGCCGTCGGAAGGGAGAAGAAAATCCTATTGCCCAGTGGGGCAGTAACTTATCCAATGATTGAAACTAGGTTGCTGTTAGAAGAGATGGTACAAAAATCAGGCTGTTTAAATGATCAGAGCATTAAGGGATAGCACAGCTCCTGAATGAAGATATATTTTACTATTATATGCCATTCATAAGCGGAATTGGCAAATAACTCTGTTAGATTCACTATTCCTTTATATGGTTTATACACAATAGCGGCCAAAAAGAACACCTAAATCTGACTCATCAAAGAATAAAAAAGAATTTTTTAGAAAAAATAATAATTAGTGACCAAAGAGGACCTTTTCTGATTCAATTTTTCTTCACTCAGAGTGGACACCTCCAACCATCAGGTCACCAAAATTTTGCTAAAACCTCAGTCACTATAGTCTTCTCCAGATACTCCAGAGTCTGACTCCTCTTCATCACCATTTCTATCATCCACATTTCTATCAGAATCAAAATCGTTTATGCCTACCTCATCTTCTTCCATGTTTCCAATGTCATCTTCACCGACGTTATCGATATCATCCTCGTTATCGTCCTCGCTATCATCCCCCTCGTCCTCGCTTGATTCCATCATGTTCTCACTGTTGGTTCTGTGAGGAGCAACAGAAAAGCCAGCAGCCCATTTCCCAAAACTATAGGTTGTTTCTGGGGGGTGGTCGTCAGAATCAACACCGTCGTCTGAGCTATTACTGTTGTCTTCCTCTATTTCTCTATCGTGCATGTTGACAACTTTCTCCACGGCTCCACCAGAGTGTTTACCTAATCCCGACACGATCCTAATGCTGCCCTTGTCACCTATTCGATCTGGAAGTTTCTCTTCAACGATTTTCTTCTCGGTTCTCCTCTTCCTAAGTGTTCGTCGACCTCGTCCGTGTTTCTGTCCATATGATCTATCTCCCTGCTGCATGAGGACCTGAGTCAGTGACCCATGCTTTACACTCTGCCGACCAGATTCTGAAACTAGACCAGTAGGTCCCTTTAGCCATCTTCCACGTGCACGACCAGTTCCTCGGCCACGAATGACTTGCTTATACTCAGAGCTGCCAGATGCATTACCTGTGTAGTCCCAAGATTCTTCTTTCATATGATGCTTACCTCCATTCAATTCCATTGTCTGAACCTTTTGCACATTCCCTGTATAGGCATATCTTGAAGGAAGCTTCTGTGAATACGAAACACCGGTATGAGCCTCTCTAGATAGGAAACACGAACATAACAAAAAAAACTTCTCCAAAATTGGAGTAACATCAATAAATGTACATACTAGGATAACGAAGAAAATTAGGAGGCATAGAAGATGAAAAGGAAAGGAAACTCAACTATTAATTGTTCCACTTTCTTCTCTTCTTGGAACTCAGACTTCTGATTTTGACCAAAGGAAACTGAAGCATCAAGATCCAATAGCCTAAGAGCCACAGCGGCAGTGGTTTGCGGTATCCAAGGAAGCTGAGAAAAGGATTCAGAACGAAATTCACCAGCACTTTTTAGAGAAGCACAATAGCTCAACAACTCCTCTGTTGTCTCAAAACCTGATGATAAATTATCTCGTTTTATGGCACCCTCAAATTGGGTCAGAACCTGAAAGAAATTAGAAAGATACTGTCAGTTTCCAAATAAGAACAACGAAAAATTTAGTAGAAGGAAAGTCAAATTTTTATTATGTAGATGGTGGAAACATAGGACACTACCTGCAGGAGATCGTCAGTGCAGGACGACTTAAGCAACTTTGACGCCCAAGTTTTCCTAACATCTTCGGTCCAGTTAGACTGAAGAGCATCATATGGAACAGAAGCCTGTCAATAAGGAAAGATAAATTTATAAGAGGACAAAATGTGACAATGGCAATCTGATACTTGCACCAATTTTAAAGCATCTCACCTCAAGGGAATTTAACAAGACTTTGATCAACCTGATCCTTAGAGGTTGCTGAGAAGCATTTGAAATATTAGAACCCGTCAACTCAACATTGACCATTTCTTCAGACGGATAAGTCTGTTTCAGAAAGCCTTCTCTGCTATCAGCCTTGGTGGTTTTGTTGCATAAACAGCAAGGCCCCTCTGAGTTCAGGTAGGAATCAAGACAGAGAGAGCATGTTCCTAGTAATGGTGTACATCTTCTCTTTCCATAAGCATAAGTCATGGCACGCAACACTTTTGAATTAAAGCATTCTTTCCACATCCAAATCTGTAAATCTTGATATCTCTTCAGTGCATTCCCCCTCTCTATTCCATTTCTGCCAAACTCAATCTTAAATGAGGAAGAGGGTGGCAATGGGTCTGAGTTCATAAGACAAACTGTGCTACTACTGGGACTCTCAGCATCAGTACTGCCATCTGGACTGGAACGAACTTCAGCAAATTCATCCGAAGTTTTCATCCCATCCCTCCCTGTAACAGACCCACGTGACAAATTCCTGTTGATACAATCACGGAAAGGAACCTCAATCTTCTGTAACATTATATGCAGATGAGATTCCCTAACTCCGCGCATATCCAGTGATGTTGACAGAGCATCAAACGCCTGCACATCAGACAAGGTGTAAGTGAAAGACCAAGTAATGGTTGGTTCTAATATTAGACAAAAAACTAAACCAACGTTGGTTCAAGTAACCTTACATGAAAAGGAAAAAAAACAAAAAGAACTAGTAGGAAAATGTTATGCAGTTATATCTAAGAAATTCACAACCACAACCAAATTGACCAAATGCATTTCCTATTCACATAGTCAAATACGTTACTTCAGAATGCATCCAAGAGTGGAAACAAAAATTGGAGGAAAAACTATTCTGTCCCAAATGTATCCAAGAGTCGCAAAATGTAATTACTAACCCTGATTATATCTGAAAGTAACCTAAAACTCACAGAAGAATTTCAACATTTGAGAACATAAATGTAGGAAATACAACATTCCATTATGATACATAAAGATTTAGTGAGAATGAAAATCATATTAATCATACCTCTTCAGTGTCAATAAGTCTCCAGTTACCATCAGGTGATTCAACAAAAATCCTACCAGAACCAGGATCGTGGCTAGATGGGGACGCAACAAACAGCCAATAACGGTTACGCCTTCGATCTAAGCCCAGAGGCAGGGATCTGTAAACATACATCTCTTCTGCTGTGTGTCCAATAAAAGCTTTCATCTGCATGCGTGACCTCTCTGCGGTGGAACCATTTTGCTGAATTGAGCTAGTGATCTGGGCAAAAGAAGTATCATTTGCCGACAAATTTTTTTCTAAATTGAAATTGTCGTTCTGATTATAAGCATTATCCATCCCACCAGTAGCATCATCCTTTGCCAAAATGTCAGGTGATGCCTCACCATTTCTGTTATCAGCTACAGCCAATGGACTTTGGCTACCCTCTGTTGCAGCACCATAAGCAGATTCACTAAACTTAGTAACAATATCTTCTTTCATGCGCCTTTTGTCCAATTGTGCTTCAGCCCACATTTGCTTCTTAAGTGCATTGGCTGCATCAAGTCGTTCCTGCCAAGATAAACATGACATTACTTCATTAACTGACATTTTCTTCCAAACAAAGTTATGCATACACCATAAAACGGTAAGATGTCTGACCTCAAGAATTACGCGGATAGAATTCCCTTCATTAGCAATACCAACCAAGACAACAAGAGCATTGAGTCGCTCCTCCACAGAAAGTTCAGAATATTCTCCTTCGGTGAGTCCTTGGACCCATGGCTGACCAGACCGACTTTCATCAATCTCTGCTCCCGGGTCAGACTTACTTGTTCCTGCAACTTTACAACCACAGATTGCATTGATTAGTAAAGTTAGTTAAAGGTCATGTCAGCGAAGAGGGAGAACAAATAATTTGAGCAAGGAAAAAGAGAAGTAAAGAACTTCCTTACCATCAGAACCAAATTCATTCTGTGTGGCCAGCTCATCTGTTATGCTTTCTTTTCCATTTCCAGTGCTAGTACCAACATCACTGGAACCCTCAATTATTTTGTTTACGTCAGATGGAGTACCCAAATCATCAACTTCTGGGCCCTCGGCAACATCACAATCAGAGTCATCATCTACTTCTTCATCCTCAGCATTTTGTCCAGCTAAAACACCATTCACAAATCTCTGGATCTTTTCCCTAGCTTCTGAGATTATAGTTTCAGCATCCGCAGGATCCTTCCTATAAGCAGGTCGCACA
This sequence comes from Knoxia roxburghii, assembly GCA_030378225.1. Classification (NCBI taxonomy): domain Eukaryota; kingdom Viridiplantae; phylum Streptophyta; class Magnoliopsida; order Gentianales; family Rubiaceae; genus Knoxia; species Knoxia roxburghii. Next base: position 40,974,222 of record CM059420.1, on the reverse strand, counting down.
TTGTAAGTCGAAGGAGCGATTCTCTCAAAGAGCACAGGGTCCCTCGATAAGGCAACAGAAATAGAGGCCTCAGGTGTCTTGCTTGTTGTTAAATCACGGAGTCCAGATTTCTTTATCACCAGCACAAAAAAAAAAAAAAGTGTAGATAATCAGCAAGTAGAGGAGCCAAAAATAAAGAGGGCAAACAGAAAAAGAAACCTTGGAACACTTTTGACACAACAAAAAGCAAACACCTACCTGAATCTTATCAGCAAGCTCTAGAACATTTAGTCCCTTGCTTCCCTCAAGGGCAAGCACATGGTAAGCAGCAAATTTCACAGTTCCCGGCGTTAATCGATGCCTAGATTTGCGCTGAAGGGAAAAGCCTTTTTCTCTCATGATGTTTACCGCATTTTGAGCAGCTGATCCATTACGAAGCGTGGACACTATATCTTCACAACCTTTGGTCTGTTCAAACAAAGAGTTAGAAATCCTACATAACACGAGCTTTTGTTGAATTATTCATCCTATCTTCATAGTCCTCCTTTATAACCATTTTACAGTTCCTATGACTAAACACAGATTCATTCCTTTCCATTTCACTCTTATTCACCCAATAACAATTTCCCAAAAGCATTTCAGGACCTGAAACAAGTATCTCCTTATCTACTTTGAATTACATTAATGCAAAAGTTACTGTTGTCATAAGTTCACAATTCCACCTTTCACCTTTTTCTTTTCTCATCATGATAATTGCAAGGGCATTAGAAATAGCAAGTGCATTAGAAAAAATACAGACCTCATCATTGTCATTCGCGCCACCCCGATCTGAACTCTTCTTCTTGAGTTCTGGACCAAATCCAGCTGAAAGAGCGAACTGCCTTAAAATTTCAGGCCATGTAAGTGGATTTAAGTGCTTCTGCCAACTGCGAATGTCAAAGCCCCAAACATATGCCTGCATTGTAGAGATACAATCAACATGAGACCTTTGAACCCAACCAAATATCAGAACTTGAGCTCAACGAAAGTGGAACTACGGAACTAATTACCCCTTCAACTATCTGAGGGTGTCCACCTTCAGGATTGATAACGCTGTACTGATTAGTTCCAGGGCCACCTGTAGGCGTTCTAACAACATCCTCGATGTCCTTTATGATCATCTTTAAAAGAGCAAGGTGTATCTCACCAAGCAGCCTTGAATCCTGCAAGAATAAAACAAAGCAACATTCAAGAGTGACCATCCCCCATGCAAATGGTAAGGGAAACAGGAACAGAGGAAAAGACCAAAATAATTGAAAAAATAGCAGGTAAAAGAAAAAAAAAAAGAATCGCATATTAAGAGCCAAAGCTGTCACTGAAACCTTACATAGTCATGGAAAGCTTGAACAAATTCATCAAGGGTAAAAGGCCAAAGCCCTAGAAGATCAGCAAAAGTAATACAGAATCTCCAAACCTGAAAAAGAAAACCAAACATCAACATCCACTTGTTCATATCCATTTCAAGCGATGGTCAAAAAACAAACGCACAAGAGAGATATGAATAGAGAAGCCAATGTCAACCAGTAGCTACAGAACACCTAAAAAAAAAAAAAAAAACCCAAAACCCCAACAGACAAAATGCTACAGCATAGGTCGTCAAATTAATATTGTTAAGCCAAACACATAAGGATAAATCCCAATACTGGGAGACAAAGACCAAAACATAATAATGATAAAAACAAGAGAAAATGATTACACAAAACAACGGTGGGCACTATGACTTGCCCCTATTCTCATTTTCTGTTTCATCCAATAAAGATAGAAAAGAACAAAGCAAACATTTATACCTTAATCATTAATAAGAACTGGAGCAGCACAACTGAACTATCCAGTAAATATATACCATTTTTGAAATGACAAAGTGAAGAAAACACACATAAAAACTAAAATGAACATCCGAAAAGCAGAACAAGAACATCCAATACATGTTTCCATACCATGAGCAAGTTCCCCACATTTTCCTCTGAATCAACCCAAGGATGAACAGAAAAAGGCTTCTTCAATTTCACAGATTCTGGAGGAAATTTACACAGAGAATCTGCAGCATAAAAACACATCTCAGTAAAAAGGAAATTTTACAATAACACAGAGCAAATTATAATAGGAGGAAGAACCAACACAACATAGAGATCACCAGAACAAAATTATCTTTTATCTATTGCTTCTCCAGTCAAACAACTTGTTTTTTTCCTTATGTCATGATCTCTTTGATAAATGAAAACTTCAAATTGCTAACACACTCTTCATTAAAAAAGCTTCAGTAGCTATCATATATATCATGACGATACGATATTCTTAAAGACAGATCAGAGCATAGTAAAAGAACCGCTAGGCATTGCAAGGTGGTTGTATCTTATCTCAGTACAAAGCTGATGCTAAAGTTTGAAAAATATTCAACATTTCATACAGGACGGAACAGAAATCCCATCGACTCCATTAATAGAGCACCTACCTCTGAAAGACTCAAGGCCTTGCAAAGTGTCATAATCAAGAGAAGCAATTGAGGGCAATCCTTTGCTACTAGCAGCTAATTCCATTAATTCCAACCGCTCATCCTCAATTAGCTCCAAGGACTCTTTAGCAATCCTTCGAGCTGCTGCCCTCTCCATTGCAGCTTTTTGTTTTGCTAGCTCCCTCTCTCTTCTAACCTCTTCCTTCTGTTTCTTCCTCTCAGCCTAAAGAATATGAAGCAAAGGAAACAAGTTATATAGCCATCAAATACGGCTAAGAAGCTAATCCAGAAAACCAGAATCTTAAAGAACTTACGCGCAAAAGCTCTTTCTGCATAAATTTTTCTCTTCTCTCCATTTCACGTTTTTCCTCACGTTGAAACCTTTCCTCCTGCCTTTGCCGTTCTCTCATCAGCCTCTGCTCTTCCTTTCTTCTTTCACGGTCTTGCTTCTCCATTTCCTTCTTCATTTGTTCCTCCATCTTCAATAAAATTATTTAATTGTCAACTTTCAAGAAGTAAGAACACTTTCTTAAAATTTAATGGGGAGATCCTAACAAGAGATACTCTATTCGCCCCTAAAAAACAGTCATGTTTGCTCTTTTTCTGGGACAGAAGAAGTAAATTTTAGTTACTGAATGAAAATTGTAAAATGAGAAACCTTTCGTCTTAGAAGATCTTGCTTCTCAAGTTCTTTCCTAATCCTCTTTTCATGCGCTTGAAACTCTCTTTCAATTCTAGCCTCATCATTCTGCAAGAAGTTAACAGGCATTAGAAGTTTCTGAAAAGGCTCTATCAAACAAAGTTCTACAAAGTAGAAATACATCAATCACTTTGACAGTACCTTGCGCTTTCGCTCCATCTGCATAATCTCTTCATTATTTGACATCACAACATCATTTGGTGAAGGGGAATGTAAATGACCTTGCCTCCCTTGCTGGGGCAATATATTAACACTTGACGATTGCCCTTCAACGCCATATTCCCTAGGAAGATGTCCATTTCCTTGCGCTGATGCTACATTTTTGCCAGTAGGAGCTACCACGGATGACTCATAAAGGTAGGCTGAAGCAACTTGTCCGTAAGGATCAGACCTAATCTTGGGCTCAGCAGGTTCATGGAGACCACCGGTTGAGGGCTGAGAAATAACCAACCACACAAAATTTAGACACATTGGTGAATTTCCTCTGCCATTAATTATGCAAAGCAAAATGCAATCTCCCCAACCAACCCTGAAACACACGCACAAAAAAAGACAACTAAAAGTGGTTGGTCTCCTCTAAGCAAAAATTTGCCACAGAGGAAGTCAAGAAACAGAAGCTAGCAAAAAAATTCACATTCCTTAACCCAACCCCCACCCCCCGGCAGGAAGCAAAGTGCATATGCTAATAGCTTCAAAGGTTTAAGATATCCCAAATGTAAATAAATTTTCACATCGTAATGGACATCTAAAAGGCTATAATCATGCCCCTCATCAAAACACTCCAGCAATATCAGGCATTGTCAATTTGTGGAAGTAGTATGTATTTACATCAACAGAGCAATCACCAACACAGGTAAAATAACATACAATTCACACAAGAAGAAAAAACAAAAACAGCATGAAAGAGAATACAAACTTTGATTTGCTTTGTATCATAAGACCCATATGACTTCTTGTCATAAGAGTTCCTGTACCGGTCCCGAAGCTCAGCAGTCACTGTTCCACAAGTAACAAACAAGTGAATAAATTTCATTATGTAACTTAAGAAGCTAGACACTACCACTCAAGTAATTAAGAACTGTTCCTTACTACATTCATTTATACCAGATTAGGCAATCCTTACTCAGACACTAACAAAATGAAACATTACTTTGTTCAAGAGTGCAGAAATAGTGAACAGAGGAACAAGTTAATGATATGCAAAGATGTATCATACACTTCAAAAGAAATAAACCTCTCTCAGTTTCTCTCTACTTGCCCCAGCACATCAACCAGAACATGTATCCACAGAATCTATTAATTTCTTCTTCAAGGAGGTATATTAGAATGCACCCTTTAAATTATTCATGTGCACAATAGGTTGCTGCTTAAAAGGACAATTCAAAAGAATTGGATCTGAGCAGCAGAATCAAGCATGAGGACCTCTATGCATATGCGACAAACAGTCAGAAAGATTTCTGTTTCAAGAAATAATGGCAAGTAAGTTGTGCAAAAAGCACCCACAAGTGTTTGCCGTGCTAGAAAAATGATTGATATGGTTCATAAACAAACCTCATCATAAATATTCCAGAAAAAATTAAGATGTCTGCGCCAAAATATATATATGAAACAGTTCATACATTGTCTCCAGTTTTTATAAGATGCACTTAAGGGTAACAAGTGTTGTACACCCCTTATACAATTAATACGGGTAAGATGGTAAAAGGAAGACATAATAAGTAATAAGAGTAAATAGTAATTATTTTATTTGTGTAGTACGACTCTTGGTGGATCTATGTGAACCATCTAAACCGCGTATTGACTTACCAATTCTTCAAGAAATCTACACGAGAAAAAAAAAAAAATCCTCCAATACTTCTCAAACTGACAAATTTGCAACCCAACAAAGGCTCAATAAGACAGCTCCAGAATCCCAAAAGTAAAATGGATTAAAAAGATTGGAAAGGGGTAGAAACTCAGTACACGAGACTAAGAATGTACACAAATAACAGTCAAAGTGTTAAAGTGATATCAAACACACAATAAAAGTTTCACTAGAATTTCAATGCAAATAAGCACAATCTGCATAGCAGCTATCATGTAATGACCAGAATAACACAGACGACAGCACAGACCAAATTTTATTTACCTATAGGTGCACCAAAAGCACCAGGAGGCAATACATCAAACTCAACCCCAAGAACTGGTCCATCATCCCTTAATGGCTCACCCAACTGCGCCTCTACACAAGCAATTACTCTACGAGACATCATTGTCCCTGGTGATTCATAATATCTTACTGGCACCATTGGCACATCCTCCCCATTATCAAACTGACTCGAACCAGATCCTGAATCTGATCCTGAACCTGACCCGGACCCTGATCGAGACACACCCACACTACCTGGCTCAGCAGCCATCATTTCATCTTGTGGTGAATCCATCAGGCTCCTTTTCCCAGATGCAGCAGGAGCACGAGGCTTCATTGCTGCCATTCCTGCAGCTTCTTTTTTGTCCTTCAGCCTCCGATGACAAAACCACATTTGCAACTGCCTGTCTGTCAACCCCAATTTCTCGGACAGCTCTGCTCTCGTTGCCTCTGATGGGTATGTCTCATCTGCACAAAGACAATATATGAATCCAGAGCAAAAAAAAATAAACACAAAATCCAAGACTAGTGCTACAATTCATACACTTCAAGGCTTCTTCCAAACTTCAATTTCATTATCGACCAAAAAACACACAACTTTAACCACCAGAACTTCAGACATCTACAACTTCAACTTCCAGTATTGAAATACAATGTCATGACACTAGAGTTCACACTCAACTGGACAATCTATAAAAAAAGAAAAAGCTAGAACTTAATTCAACAAACTTCCATTCAAAAATGCAAACTTTTTTTTACAACAAAAGACACTTGACCACAAAACCTAGTATCAATTCACTAGGAACCAGTGAAATTCTGAAGTTTTTGAATCTAAATACCCATCAATTAGCAACTGAAACAATTAAAAGAACCACAAAAAAGAATCCTCAAAAGATTAACAACAAATCAAAACGTAAGAAAATCAAATACTAACAAATCTAACCAGAAAACAGAAACAAAAAAAAAAAAAATCAAACATACTGGCATAGGTTTTCTCGAGGGTTTCCAATTGAAAAGGAGTCTTCATCTGGCGTTTAGGCTTCTTCGGCCCATCTGCCGGACTGTGATTCATGTTCCTATTGCTATCTTCATCAGAACCCGCATCCATTGCAGAACCAAAAAGCCCTAGAAATCAACGCCTCCAACAAAAACCAGAGCTTTATATCCAATGCTTCGCCTCCAAATCTAAAGTGAGACCTTCGGAAACAAATCACGGCGAAAATTAACCCACCCCATAAGATTCAGATATGAACCCACAACGCGGCGACCAAAACAACGACCACCCAACCAAAAAAAACCCCAAAATTGATAAAATCCACCCAAAGAACAACGGAAATTACCCAATAATAATATAGAGATAAAGATGGAAACAAAGACAGGTAAGATTGAGAAAAAAAAGGGGGGAGGAGGGGAAACAAACAAACGATAATTATGAGAGAATAATAATAGTAAGAAGAGCAAGAAGAACGAAGAAAGGAAGATTAAATTAAAACAAGAAAAAGAAGAGGAATAGTAGTAATAATAGTGTTTGAACAAGAAGAAGTTTTCCTTCTTTTCGTCGTTGTTAATGTTGTTGTTGTCATACTCATACCCCCTCTTGGTTCCAACTTTGTTGTCTAGAAGAACAAATTCCATTCTTGGTTTTCCTTTTTTAAAAAACAAAAATTTTTTGGTTTTTAATTCAGCAATGTTTATCGGGGAGAAACAATTTCCAAGAAATACTGAATTAGAATAGAACTCGTGTTTTTCCCTTTCTTTCTTCTTTTAATTCTCTTTTTTTAGAAGAAAAAGAAAATAATAAAAAGAAGGGATTGTTTGATTTTGGGGTTTTAAGCCGAATAAAAAGGCTGGGGAGAGAGCCGAGATTAATCTGATTCACCATGTACCGAGTAGTGTGTGACTGCGTGTTTTTGCTTTTCCCCTGCTTATTTTTTCTTTTTTTATTTTATTATTTATTAAAATAATATACTATAATTATTTATTATCATATAAATGAGAAAAAAAAAAAAAAAAGGATAGAAGAAGCTTTGAGTTTTTTCTTCTTGGTTTTTTGGTACTTTTTTTTTTTTTTTTTTTGAGTATCGGGGGGTTTTAATCCTTGGCTTCTTGATTTGGAATCTGTTGTTTGTGGAAAAGAATCCTACTGCTGGGAGGGTCTGTGTGGTTTTTGTTGTTTAAGGTGGGGTCCACTCCATATTTGGGCTGCGTGCCAGCCTTCTTGCTTTTACAATTGGGCCCGCTGCTGTGGTGGGATAAGGGGATTGTGTTATACCTAGAGTAACAAACGTTACCGTTTTATTAATTTTGATATAATAAGTAGTATGAATTTAGTTATACAAGGGGAAACTTTTCTTGTTTTTGCTTTGTTCACGTTTCTCCTGCGTGAGTTTTTGTCGAATTTGTTGAATCATTTTGTTATGAATTCTTCTCTGCAATTCTATTGTTCTTCTTCTTCTTCTTAACCATTCTGAACTTCTGCTGGTTTTCCCCTTATTAATATTGCTCAGGCATAACAAGTGATATCAGAGCAGTACGATTCTCAACAAAATTGGAGAAGGCGATGACAGAAACTCGTTCCAAATCTCAGGATGAGCAGTTCAGGAAGATAGAACATGAGATGAGGGAGATGGTGAAAGCGCAGAACGATGAGTGGAATGAGCGCAATCAGAAGCGAGCGGATGAATGGAAGGCTGATTTGAAAATGCAATTAGAGGCTATGAGCTTTCACCTGGACCAAAAAATTGAACAGAGTGTCGCGCGCATTATGCAAAAGGAAAAGGGAGTAGATCGGACGCCACTATTATCGACTCCAGGTACATCTCGAATCCACTGTGATGAAGAGAATGTTAATTTCTAGAAGGATAGAAATCTGAAAGGCTATAATCCTAAGGTTGAATTGCCAGTATTTATGGGAGATAATCCTAGGGAATGGTTGAGGAAATGCCAAAAATATTTCATGATTTATAATGTTGGAGATAAATGGAAAGTGGATGTTGTGGAGTTGTACTTAGAAGACAAGGCTGACATATGGTTCCGGGGTTATAAAAGTGGGAAATCACAGTTGAATTGGAATGAATTTTCGGATGCTTTGCTAGTTAGATTTGGGGATAAGGGTGGAATGGATGAATTTGAGGAATATAATAAGCTGCAGCAAGGGGGAAGTGTGGCAAATTATCATGAAATATTTGAATTACTGAAATCTAGGGTGCTTTGTGTTGATCCTAGGCTGACTGAACAGTATTTCATTTCTGGCTTTATTAGTGGCTTAAAGGAGGAATTGAAGCCTGGAGTTAGGATGTGGAAGCCTACCACTTTAGCACATACTATGGAGTTGGCTTTGTTACAGGAACAATCTCTAGAGATGTGTGTGAAGAAGATAAAATCTCTGACAGCCAACTATAACAAGCCTGTGTCTAGTATGGTTAAGAACCCCAAAATCATATCGAATGATGATGAGAGGAAGCCATGACAGGAGAAGTTTAAGCATATTACTCCACATGAATTATAATATAGGATGAACAACCAATTATGCTTTAAATGTGGAGATAAATTCTTGGCTGGGCATCAATGTAAGCTTAAGGACTATTGCGACAGGGACTTACTTTTGCCCAAAGGTGACTTGGGTCATGCAAAAACAAGTTTTCAGCCATGATTTCATAATCATGGAGCTTGGATTGTGGGATATGCTATTGGGGGTAGATTGGATGTATCATTTTAGCCCGGATAACAACTGGAAATCAGGGAGGCAGTAGAGTAAGTGTGAAGCAAGCAGATTGTGTGAATAATGGGCAGTTCATATCATTAGAAGAGGTACCATAGGAAGTGTTGAAGTTACTGAAAAGCTATCAAGATGTCTTTGATGTCCCTAAGTCCTTACCTCCAGAGAGGGAAGTGGACCATAAAATCATTCTCAGAAGTGGAGCTCAGCCCTTTAAACTGAAGCCTTATAGGCATCCACACGCCCATAAGCCAGAGATTGAGAGACAGATTGAGGAAATGGTGCAAGCAGGGATCATCCAAGCTAGTCAGAGTCCATATACCCCTTGTGCTTCTAGTTGATAAGAAGGATCATACCTGGCGCCTCTACATTGACTATAGGAAGCTGAATGAGCTGATTGTTAAAGATAAGTTCCCAATTCCTATTATTGATTAACTTTTGGATGAATTGCATGGTTCGAGATTTTTTTCTAAGATAGATCTAAGAGCTGGATACCATCAGATAAGGGTGAATAAGAAAGATATACCTACGACTGCATTTCAAACTCATCATGGCCACTTCGAATTCTTGGTGACGCCTTTTGGGCTAACCAATGCCCCTGCTACCTTTCAGTCTTTAATGAATCATATATTTCAATCTTGTCTGCGCAAGTATGTTCTAGTCTTCTTTGACGACATTGTAGTATATAGGCCTGATTTGGAGTGCCATATTTTGCATCTGTCATGCGTGTTAGAAATATTGAGGCAACATAGATTATTTGCAAAACAGTCAAAATGTGTGCTTGCTCAGTCTAAGATAGTTTACTTGGGGCATATTACAACCAGTGAGGGGGTACAAATGGAGGAAGATAAGGTGAGCTATATTCAGGGTTGGAAGCAACCAGTGAATGTTAAGGAGCTAAGAGGATTTCTGGTGCTTACAGGGTATTATAGAAGGTTCATTAAGAATTATGGATTGATAGCTAAGCCTTTAAACAATCTGTTGAGAAAATAGGTTTTCAGTGAACAGAAGAAGCAACTGAAGCTTTCCAGAGGTTGAAGGAAGTTGTGTCCACAACACCTGTACTGCGCATGCCAGACTTTGGGAAGATCTTTGTGTTAGAAACTGATGCATGCATGGGGGGTATGGGAGCTGTTCTAATGCAAGAAGGGCAGCCTATAGCTTACATAAGCAGGGATTTTTCACCTAGAAATTTGGGCCTTTCAGTTTATGAAAGGAGTTGATGGCTGTGGTGTTGGCTGTCCAAAAATGGAGACATTATTTAGTTGGACACACGTTTGTAATCAAGACAGATCAGCAGGCTTTGAAATATTTGTTGGATCAAAAGCTGAGTAGTCTCTTGCAGCATAAGTGACTCACAAAGTTGTTAGGTATGGACTACTCTATCTAGTACAAACAAGGGACTCAAAACAAGGTTGTTGATGCTTTGTCAAGGATCTCTATTAAGGAAGCTACTGGTGAGGGAAAGTCTCAGTGTTATGTCATATCTGCAGTTTATCCACAATGGATACTTCAGATTCAGGAAAGTTATGTGGGTAATGAGCTGGCACATGAACTTATTGCTGCATCATTATTACATAAGGGATTGGACACTGACTGGAGTTATGACAAGGGCATCCTAAAAAAAAATAGTAAGATCTTTGTGGGAAAAACTCAGGGAGTAAGGCAGCTTCTAATGGAGAATGTGCACTCCACTCAATTAGGAGGTCACTTAGGGCAGAGGGCATCTTTGAATAGGTTGAAAACTTTGTTTTACTGGCCTAACATGAAAGGAGAAATCGAGGAGTATATCAGGAATTGTGAGGTATGTCAGAGCAGTAAAAGTGAAAATGTGGCTTATATAAGGTTGTTGAGACCAATTCCTATTCCTCAAGTAACTTGAAAACATATATCTATGGACTTCATTGATAGATTGCATGAGTCTAATGGATATACAGTGGTACTCGTGATTGTGGATAGATTGACTAAATTTGGTAGGTTTTTTCCTTTGTCTTACCCTTATGGAGCTTCTGATATTGCTGAATTGTTTCTTAATGAAGTGTATAAATTACATGGAATGCATGAATCCATAATCACTAATAGAGATCTAGTTTTTACTAACCATTTTTGGAAGGCTTTATTCAGATTATTTGGTGTGAAGTTGCATTTTTCCACAGCCTATCATCCACAATCTGATGGGCAGACTGAAAGGTTGAATCAATGCTTGGAGAACTACCTCAGGTGTTTTTCTAGTGACCACCCTTCATCCTGGAGCACTTGCTTGTCATTAGCAGAAATGTGGTATAATACATGCCATCACATGAGTTTGAAAATGTCCCCTTATGAGGCTTTGTTTGGGATTAAACCAATTGATTTTCCATTGGGACCTTTTGAGGAGATTCTGATACCAGCTCTTAAGGATATGGTCTTGCAAAGGGCTAGGATATGGAAGGAAGTCCAGGATAATCTGAAACAAGCACAAGGTCGTATTAAGTTTTTTGAAGATCAAAACAGGTCGGAGAGAAGCTTTGTGGTAGGAGATTGGGTATACCTTAAGGTGCAACCATATAGACAAACAATAGTTGCTTCCAGGCTCCATCTTAAGCTGGCTACAAAGTACTTTGGACCATTTCAGGTACTGGAAAGGATTGGAGAAGTGGCTTATAAGCTCAAACTTCCTCCTGATTCTAAGATACATCCTGTGTTCCATGTTTCATTGCTGAAGAAGCACATTGGACAGAATCTGGTTAGCGCAGTTCCAATCCCTGAACCTGATCCGGGAGATGTGGTGGAACTCAGTCCGTAACAGATTCTTCAAAGGAGGTTCATTGAGAGGGGAGACAAGAAGGTGGTGCAATGGCTTGTCAAATGGAAGTACTTACCACAGGAAGATGCATCATGGGAAGATCAAAGTCTCATTCAACAGCAGTTTCCTCAGTTTTATTACTGAATGCAACAGTCTTGTGGACAAGACTGTTGTTAAGGTGGAGGGAGTGTTATACCTTGAGTCACATACGCTGTCGTTTCATTAGTTTTGGCATAATAAGTAGTATGAATTTAGTTATACAAATTTGGGGGAAACTTTTCCTTTTTTTCCTTTGTTCACGTTTTTGCTATGGTTTGAGCTAGGCGGAGTAGGAGATAAAAGGAAGGAGTGACTCCCGCGTGAGTTTTTGTCGAATTTGTTGAATCATTTTGTTATGAATTCTTCTCTGAAATTCTATTGTTCTTCTTCTTCTTCTTCCTCCTCTTCTTCTTCTTAACCATTTTGAACTTCTGCTGGTTTTTCCCTTATTAATATTGCTCGGGCATAATAGATTGGCTCACATTATATGACTTTGGTTGGCGTTGTTAATTGGGCCTACCAGCCATTTACTCGCCATAATACAGGTAAAAGGGTGTTTTTTTTTTCAAAAAAAAAAAAAAGAAGAAAAAACTAGTTTCTATCAAGTGAATATTATTAATCTTTTTACCAATAAAATTCTATTTTTGTCCAAAATAGAGTCTTATTGCTATTTCCAAACCCAATATGGTCTCTATAAACTAGGGGTGTAAGCGGTTCGGCCGAGACCGGTTAAACCGGCCCAACCGTTCAAGTTTGGTCGGTTTGGCTAGTTTCAAAATACTTAAAATTATTACTGGTTTGAAAATTTTCAAACCGTAAGATCTGGTTCGGCCGACGATTTTAGCAGTAAAACCGGCCATTTAAACTGAACCGGACCGGACCGTATATATTTATTATATATTAATATTATATAATATATATTGTATAATAAATAAATATTTTATTATTTTTCCCCAACCCTAATATTCTCTTAGGCAATCATCTTCTGTCGTTTCTTTCTCAGCCAGCTGCCAGCCAAACGAACTCTATCTTTCTCAGTCTAACGAACCTCCAATTTCTTTGTTTCTTGCTGAACCAAAACGAAGCTCGGTCTTCTCTTTTGTTTTCTTAGCTTCGCTTCTTCTTCCGTTTCTCTCAGCGTGAAACTTCATCTTCTCTCATTTCTTATTTCTCTGTTTGTCTTTACGCCCTTGATACCACGCCTCCTAATACCAGTTGAATCGGCATCAATCCACAGCAATAGATCTATTCCAGGTGATTATTCATATATTTTATTTTCATTTTGAATGAATTTGTAAAAGGGGTGATTTTCTTTCATTTGTACTTCGTGATTCTGACGGAATGAATACTTGGAATTAATGTGTTGACTGTGAGCTCTAAAGGAAAAAAAAATCAGTTCAATCGAATTTGCATTAGGTCATCAGGAGTTACTTGTTGGATTATGGTGAACTTAAACTGAAAGTTTTTGTTAGTTTATTAATGCATAAATACATCTCCCCAGTACACATGTAATGAAACTACGCATATTCTATGCCCACTAGCTTGTTTGAGGACTATCTGAGACCCAAGAAACAATAATAATAAATAGAAAACATATTCATAGTATGTTTGCCTACTTTGATTAACACATAGAAACGTGAGGATTGAAGGAATCTTATTTTGGCTAATTAATCTCTTGGACATAATTTTTACTGGTGACCATTGTTGGTTATGAATGTAAATTTTCTGAATTTCGGTTAGGGGCTATCTCTACACTTAATATACAACAAAATGTTTATGCATAAAGATCATTAGCAAAGTCTCCATTTCTTTTTCTTAAACAAAAACAATGAAAATTTTCCTTTCTTTGTTAGTTCTGTTCATAAAATGTCTTTAAAGTATATTATTTTCATGGATTAATAATTATCTTTTTTTTTTTTTCCAACCATAGATATCTCAACTATCATGGATGATGAGACTCATGCAATTATTGATGTTTTACAAAATATAGAAGCTCCAGTTATTCTATTTGTGTGTACTTTTTTTTTGAAATAAAACGTAAATTTGTTTGAAACCGTCCAAACCGGCCGAACCAAACTCTCTAAATATGGTTTGGTCGACTTGGTTTGGCATATTTATTTGGCCGACTTGGTTTGAAAATTTGTCAAACCGTAGTTATTGGTTTGGCCGGTACTTTAGCCTTCAAACCGGCCGATTTACACCCCTACTATAAACATTGCTTACAAGCGCACACAATATAAAAGCAAAGCAAGCCAATCTTGTCTTCATCACTTCTTCCTTAACCCTTTCGAAGAGCTTCCAAGAAAAGCAGTTGGAAAATCTCTCTTTTTAAATATCTTATCATTAAAATAATATTATGACTCATTTCACGGATGAAATTAACCTAGATAGACTCACTGGTATCTATAATTTTTTATTTCTCCACCAAAAACTAAATACTGAATTCGATCCAGAAATGAATAATGATATCTATGATTTCTTAGTCGACTTAGGACAAGATTCTAAATTATTTAAAATTTCTCTTCTTCTCCTACTAAGGAGGAATTTATTGATATGACTCTGAAATTAAGAACGACATGCCAAACATATCTTACAAAATCTTGCACAATATGCCAGGGAGAATACGAACATAAAGAAATTATTAGAGAACTTAAATGTCAACGTGAATTTCACCTAAGTTCCATCAAGACATGGTTGCTGAGGAAAAATTCTTGTCCCTTGTGCAGGCAACGAGCCATCATCATCTGATGATTTTAATTTATTTAGGCAATATTTGTTTGATTTTCTGGCAACTGTTAATATTAGATACATATGTTGTTACATACATTGTTGTGTAATACAATGGAGTGTAATTAGCTTTTAAAATTATTTACATAAAAATGAATCATTATTTAATTTGAAAGTGAAAATTATTATTATTTTTCTGAAATTCGTTTGTGTAAAAACTGCTGAGATTGAACATGTATTCGTTGGATTCGAAATGTTAATTATGTTTATATTCATGACAGTAAGAAATCGCTTCAAGTTTTCCTCAATCCCTTTTTATCAATTGACCCCTAATATATATAGAGTGCAGTTTGTTCAATAAATTTCTTCCAACTAGAAATACAGTGAAATTATGTTTTATCCTTTTCTTCTTATATTCGTATTAAGAAATATATTTAGTATTTAAAATATCTTATATACGTGAACGGGACTTGGGGATCGAATAATCAAATATATATTTGATGTACAATAATCCAATCATTGCAAACACATACACAAAATTATCAGTCCAAACATTAATATATTAATATTTATATATAGAGAAAAATATATCAGCATTTGAACAGATAATTTTCAATGGAAAGATTACTCTTGAAGGCCAGATTCTGGCAACCAAACAAGTCCTAAGTGAGAGTATCTATCAGGAAAGTCTGAGTTCACAGAAATCCAGAATAATTCTGGAAAATTCAGCCTATTAAGTACGGGCTGCTTCATCACAATTTCATAACCAGAAGTGTTCAATCTGCAGTTTAAAAGAACTTCAATTGAACCAAATATGGAGGCATACATAATGCAAAATTACAAGGTTTCGATGGGAATAAATACTCTATTCACATAATAATGCTCACAAATCCTGGATTCCTTTTTCCGGGCTCCTTGTTATCATGTACTCAAAGGAGGTAACAAGAAGCAAAATGAATTATTCCAGTCATTAACATGGCGGAATCAGTACTCGTTTTCGAAGTTTTAACTGAAAGGGATAGCATAGTAGTTTATTGAAAAGACTAACTACACAATGATGATAGACAGGTGGAATTTCTTCAGAAATGAAATTTCCAAATCTACAACAAGGTTTTCTCCTCGAGCTCACCTCCAATGCCATCTCGGCTTCGCCCTCAAGCCGCTTTGCCTCTCTGGAAAATTTAACCAAACGAAAGAAACAAGAGCGCGGTTCAGGAAAGGAAACACAGTAGCGTGTGAGCTGAATTAATCAGGACTACTGCAAAGAGCTTAATTTCTTCATTCATGATAAGGTAAAGAAGTTAATCCAACATTTCTTGCATGATAAGGTTGGACTTACTCGTTTCTCTTCTTCCATCTGAGCCTTGATGAAGGAGTAAATTGCAACTCCCGCAATAGCGATGGATGTTCCAATACCAGTTTGTAAGGAAATCTTGTTACCTGAAAGGTCCAGTTTGTTGAATGTGAGTCTCGGAATTCACTTCGAATATGATTGATAAACGTGAATTGGAAGCGAATTGAGTAGCTTACCAAAGACCAAGATCGAGAATCCGATCACAAACACACGTTTCAACACATTTCCAACTGCATGAGTCAGAGGAGCCACTCTCTCAAGGGTGTTGGTTGCTATCTGAAAGAAAGAAGGAAAGCCATGAATTCAACTCTTAAATGTAAAGTCTTTCGATAGGTTAGGTAGTGCAAACTGCAGTGGTAGAGATCATACCTGGTTATAGAGGTGGTAAAACATACCCACCCAAAAGAGATCTGAAATGAACTTTGTCAATCCAACTTTGGCAATTGCATCAGTAAATCCAGTCTTCAAAAGGGCAGGTCCCTCCAACTGGTTCATCATTACACAAGTTAAATGGGGCCGGGAAAGAAAAAAGTCAAGTTTTTTATAGAACTAGTTCTATATGAAACTTACAACTACAGCAGGTGGTATGCAGACAATGAGTGCAATTATGGAAATGTAAGCATACAGATTGGTACTATCCATATCAGTCTGCAAAAGATAGAGTCAACAATTAGGCGATTAATCCAAAGAAAAGAGCACCAAGAGCTTCCCTGCTTACTAGCAAGTAGCATCTGGTATGTCTTGAAGATGACCAAAATATCAGAAAACACAACCATAGCTTTCTTCGAATAGATGCTCCTATATGTGAAGGAAATGTTTGAAATCATAGCACTGATGAACCCAGTCCAGTTGAAAGAGAGCTCAGTCAATGATGCCATTGACACACCTACAACAAGTCAATACTTAGATTTTTAGGTGATAAAAATAATCCGATACGACTTGAGTCTAAATAAGGAATACCGAAAGGGAAAACCAAATAACATGACAAAGTTCAGTTCTAATGAAAATTTGATCAGCCATCGTCCCAGTCCATAAATGTAAGACTTTGTAATCACCAATGCAGACAAATTATGCATTTAGACTCATAAGATAAACTAAAGAAAGAAAGAGATGGCAGATGGCTTTCTTTTAATAACCAAACTATAAAATATGACTGTGTGTCAAATTCAATTGCATTGCCAACAAATGAATCAATGAAACCTTGGGGAAGAAGAAGAACCTACCAATCACCACGGGAGCCAATGAAGCCCAAAGTGCAAGTGGTATCTGTTGCCCAAGTATGAACTGAGAAGCAGCGGCATTGAAGAAAGGCTCAAGGGCTGATCCAAAGAACAACCAAAAGGAATTGAGATGAAGAGGGAGAAGGACAAAACTGATAAGACAAGATAATGAAATTCAAGGTCATTGAGATGGCCACCTTTGATGGTATGGGTGAATGACACAGCAACCGTTGCAAATGAGACATTGCTGGTGATGTGGCCTATTCCATGACAAATAGCAACAGGAATGAGAAGCTTCAGGAGGTTAGAGTCAATAGGCTGCAAAGAAAATATCCAATGTCAGCTGAAAGCCAAACTATGCAAAAAGGAAGTGATACACCAAAATGTACTAATCAAGTCAAAATGATTTTAGCTCTAGAACTCCAAATTAGTTCAGATCTTCATTACCTATCTTATGTACACATTCAACTTGATTTAAAGAATTAGAAAAGAAAAGAGAAGAAAAATGAGGGAAAAAAGAAGCCACCTTGAAACTCTAAAATAATCCCTCCCTCTAAAAATTAAAGTTCGATTTGTAATGCTGAGAATGCCCTCTAATTCTGAGATTGATGGAGTACCAATTTTTAAATTGTTTCTGCCTTTCTTTTTGGTTTCCGAAAGGAAAATCATGCTCGATTAATAACAAAATGTTCGTAGGATTACATAGATGGCCATTCCTATGGGCTAAACCCCTGATTCGACTCCACATAGCCAGAACAAGCTAGTTTCAATTGTCCAAGTTCCATAATACCAATGTAAGACATACACATTAACCAAGCATGACAATGGAAAACATCCTAACTACCCTAGTAGTTACCCTTTCTTCCAACTTAGAACATGCTTAGAATAAATATTTTAGAAGTACATATAGCGTGTTCTTTTTTCATAATGCAGCCACAAGAAGGAGCAGGTCAGTTAAGCATAGGGGTGGCAATTCGCGTTAGTGGAGCAATGTTATCTAATGATTTTATACGACTATAATGGATGCTATAAAAACAACAAAACAATGAAAAAGAATTGGGTTGGCAGATTGTCTCAATGTAGAATATCCAATTTGTCAAAAGAACCAAGACTGAAATACTAAAATTCATCAGTGTAGAATAATCAGAATAATGACTTCCATCTTCTTCGGAGCAGCACACAAAAAAAATTTAACCTTGGACATAAATTGTAGCAGTAATAATAGACAAATGCATGATAGTTAGGAAAGATATTCACTATTCTCAATACAAAAAAAAAAAAAAAAAAAGAATGGTAAAATGGATAAAGACACTTTACCGCTCTCTTGGGGAGCCCGACAGCCCAGCTCACCAAGCAATACACCACTCCAACAAACAAATGTATAACAGACACAAAACTGCTCAGCCCAAAAGAAAATTAGAATTAAATAAATTTCACTGTAAAAATAATTAATGATAATTCTACAGTTAAACTTGATGAACAGGAATATCTTGAAAATTAAAAAAAAAAAAAAAAGAAAACTTACTAGGGATAAGGAAAGTAATTATAGATCTTCTTGTTGAGGATATTGAATATCACGTTCAAGAAATACCTTAAAAAATAAGACCCACAAAGGTCAAATAAGTCATTTCCAATTTCAGACAGTTGACAGTTAAAAAATTGCGCGGGTACAAAACGTCAGCAGGTTCGATAACAAAAGCTTACCACATGAAGAAGAAAAACCCAGTAACAAGAGCTGGGTATTTCTCCAAGAACCCCACCTTAGCATCCCTAGAAAAAGCAATAAGTCGGGTCAGATTATCCACTGAATATATGAAATGGGTCGGGTTAACGGGTGGGTGGGGATAATTTTTTAGGAAAACGGACCTCACCCGGCGGATTCGCTTCCTCCGGCCGGAGAAGAAGCAGCAGCGTGACAAGGGCGCAGGAGTGTCTCCCTCTTCGATACCGGGGATATGGGGTGCGCCGGAGAAGCTTCGAGGAGGATAGCCGGCCGGAGCTGTCTTCCCCAAATTAAGTTCCCGCCGTCTCCGACAGTCCCAATTGGCCGACAGGTAGTTGAAAAGGAAGCAGCAGTGGAGGTGGCGTTGAGCCTCCTCAGCCTTGGAAGTCCGTGAAGAGTGGTGGAGCCGGAGAGCACGCGGGACTCCATGGAACTTGTAGAGAGAGAATGTGATGATTTCACGAGAGTTTTACAGTTTGATAATGGAGTGAATGAATGAAGAGAGGGAGTGGGGAAGAAGAAAGGGAAGTTTTTTTCTTTCAATTCTTTGAGTGGTTGCTGTCGAAGTGACGAATGAGCGGTTCATATTATTTGGATTTATTCTTATGATCATCATCCATTCTAACTTCAAATAAATTGAAAAAAAAAAAACATTATATATATTTTTTGTTCTTATTGTTGTTTTCGGAAAGCCATTTTATTTAATAATTCATCATTTTATCTTTTAAAATTGAATTTGATTCTCTTTTGAATATTTATAGAAGCTCCATTAAGATTCTTGGAAGTTTCCAACAAATAATGATTTGTTTCTAACCACAACAAAAAAGAATTTAAAAATTGCTATAATTGTATAAAGATTCTTAATTATTATTTTCATTTTACATTAATTATTCTGTAGTCAGTTATCATATGAATAATATGAATTCGGAAAAAAACCCTCTCAATAAAACGTGAAAATATTTAAAAATAAAAAATTTATGATAAGAGAGTTGTAAATCAATAGTCGGTCCTCTTATTTAAAATTAATAAGTTTTGAATTCAAGTCATTTAAGTTTTTTTTTTATACAAACAAAAAAATAATTAATTGGAGAAATGCAGCTATATCTCCCAAGAACTATTCTTTGTGGGTAAATTATATTTGTCCAAATTAATTTATTGCCATTATGGGTATATCTATATCTTTGATATTGCCGGTATGGAGGTCTTCTTTTACTATAAAAGTACAGCCATTTTAGTGCAAAACAACAAATTAGGTGGTGAATGGCTTAAGAAAGAATTCAAAGTTTTTTGTGTAATGAGAGAGGGAAGAAAACAATAAAATAATTGTCCAAAAATATAGGAATTGCCAATTTTCTTGTCCAAATTCCAAAATATTGAGATAGAGCCTTAGAGGACATGACCCATGATTGGTTCATTTTATTTAAAAAATTATAATAAGTTTGTTTCAACCATAATAACAACTCTTTTAGAGCTCTCTCGTACATTTTATTTATAAAAATATTACTTAAAACACACACAATTTATCATCCATAAAACCTTTGACATACTCGGATCGGGCACAGAAAATTCAGAAATGGAAAATAGTTTTTTTTTTCTTTAAAAAAGAAAAGAAAAAAAAAAGAGAGTGATTGAGGAGAAACTTGTCCAAGAGAGAATTTTCAATGTTGGAGGTAAGAAACCAGCGTTAATATTTGTGAATGAAGTGCAATGATCTTGGGGAGATATTTGGTTGTGATGGCCTTATCTTATCCTCAACCCTAAATCTAGATAGTAGTGAATAAGAGCCTCTTGTCCAATCCTTTCTTCTCCTATTTTTCCACAACCTTATCAACATCTTCTTCACTGTTTCCAAGCCATTTAGTTCTTGAAAACAACTATTTGGGTGTGACATAGTTAGATCGATGTTGTCAACTAACTTTAATTTTGGCAAATTGGATTGCCATTTTTAAAAATTTTTTTTAAAGTTATATAAACGAGTTAATTATTAATGTTACTCTTATTGTTCCTTTATTCAACTTTTCTTCTAAAAGATTTCTATTTTCTTTTGCATAATTTAGAGTTAAAAAATTAAAAATTTACATAAAAAGTAGTTCACAGAGATTCAATTACAATATTTGGACCCTGTTTTAAAGTTGTATAGAATATATTTTGAGGTCTATAAGTACTGATTTTTTGTATGGATGGCAGGAAGGGAGAGCTATTTTTTATAATTTCCTAGATAAAAATATTTTGTCTAAATGAAATAGAAAAAAAATAATCACGCCCTTCTTTCGATCCTTTTTATTCATCAATAGAAAAGAATTCAAAGCGTACCGGTCTCTTCAGCCCTGAATGGGTTGAGCGATCGTTTCCTCAAAAAAAAAAAAAAAATAATAATAAAATAAAATAAAAAAATAAAAATTTACATTAAAATTATTATTTTATTAAAATATTTCACATACTTATCCTACCTAACAAAATTAAAATAGTATTGTTCTCTCTCATAATAATATTCATATTTGTGAATTATGCTTCAAAAAAAATATATATTTGTGAATTAAAATAATACTCGTATAATAAATCATTATAATAATTAAAGCATGTTATCCTAAATTCATTTCTGATATAGTTCCTTGAACAACAGTCCTCCTACTTTGATACGTGGCCATATTAATTATCAATAAACTCAATTTAACTTATCAATTATTATTACTACTAGTAACTAATAATCAATTATCATCAATTTAAATTATAAAATATAATCCTATCTTTTTATTCAACTCTTATTATAAAATCAGCCATTCATTCTCACAACACCAAACCACACAACACGGAGTCAAAATTTTTAACCAAAATATTTATGGATTGATCTTCCTCCATCTTCCTCAAAGGTAGTATTGTTTATTATTTTGTCTTCGAAAGATAAAAAATTTAGCACAATCATCTCAAATCTTCAACGTGTATTTATTTTATTTAATTCTTTTACTTATATCTTCATTGTATATGATTATATATATTATCATGATAAATAATTATTAATTTTTTTTGTATTTTTTTCAGAAATTTTCATGACTTTCACAAAAAAATCTAGAATTTTCTCTCATCCTTCATCTCCCTAAATCTTCTCACATAATTCCAATTGTGATATTTCTCCAACTCTTTTTTATTATCTATTAAAATTCTTATTAATTGTAATAATATTTTTTTTGGTCGCTCAATATTTTTCACTACTTTATTTTTGTTATAGTTTAATTATTTTATTTTATATTTTCATTATGTTTTTCAATAATTTTAGAGATTAATTACTATGTTTTTGTGTGTTTTTTTTTTATTTTTAGAAATATTCATCACTTACAGAATAAATAAACAAATCTCTCATTCTTCATCTCTATAGATCTTCTCATCAATTGCAATTGTAATCTTTATCCATCTATTTTTTCATTATTTCTTAAAATTTTTATTAATTATAATAATAATAATTTTATTATTTTTTCGGTGGTTTGATATAGCTACACTTTTTTTCATAATTCAATTATTATTAGTTTAATTATTTTATTTTATATCTTTTTTTAGTTATGATAAAAACTCATTACCATATTTCCTTTTTTTTTCCCAGAATATTCATGGTTTACACAAGAAATCAAAAAATCTCTTTCATTCTTCAACTCCCTAACTCTTCTCACCAATTCCAATTTTCATATTTATCCAATCATTTTTTAATTATCTCTTAAAATTTTTATTAGTTGTAATAATAATAAATTTTTTTCGGTGACTCAATAAATTTTTACTATTTTTTATTATAATTCAATTATTATTTGTTTAATCATGATACAGACTCATTACCATGATATTTTGTGTTTTTTCTTTTTAAAAATCCTCATGGGTGTCACAAATAATCAACAAATCTCTCTCATTCTTCATCTCCGTAATTCTTCTCATCAATTTCAAATTTGATATTTCTTCAACTCTTTTTCATTATCTTTTAAAATTTGTATTAATTATAATAATATTTTTTTTATTTCGTTGGAGCAAATTATTTTTTTAATTATTTTTAAATTAATTTTACAATAATGTAGTTATGTTAATAATTTTTTAATTATTCATGTTAATAATTAATTCTCACTAATTGCGCATATACGGTTTTCCTTAATCAAATTAAGCATTGTTATCTATCATTGTCATATGTGGAAGAAATTAGTACAAATATTATTTAATTTTTTCTACCCAGATAACTATACAATTCTTCATTTTAAGTATTTTAATACATTTGGAGTTTGTAACAATATTATTATTAATGGGAGAAAAATATATATTTTTGGTATGTTTAATTTTTACTTTCATATTAATAATTTGAATTAATCATATATTCTCTTCTCCATATTCAAATTGAAAATACTTATATATTTACTTTTTTAACCTCCCCACGAGATCTCAATATATTCTTCATCTATACTCCAATAATTACAAATTTATAACTCTTTAAATATTAATAATACATTCATATATTGTTATTTTTATTTATTTAAAAATAATTTAATTTTAAAATTAACATTGTATGATAATAAACTAATAATCTAAAATTCATTAATTTCTTGATGACAACATCATTACTATGTTTTTAAATAATTATGATTATTAACAAATAAGCATAATATATATCCAATTAAAATATCATATTTACTATAAAATTAAACAAAAATAATCATTATCATCTAATGTCTTGTCCCAGAGTATCATTAATTCGATATAATGTGATTCACATTATGAACAAATAAACATAATATACATCTAATTCAAATTTCACATTTCTTAAAAAAAAAATCAAAATTCACATTTTCTCAAAAAATAAAAAATAATTCAAATTTCACAGTTATTATAATTTTAAATAAATCTAATGTAATGTAGTTATCTATAAGATAAAAAATCACATTTTTAATCAATCAACCAATTTAAATTTCACATGAAAATATATAATATATAATTATTTAATTTAATTAACTTTAATTTTATTTATTTTCTATTCATCATATTATTTTAGTCAAACAATCAATTAAAAAATATATATAAGTGTAAATCACTGAATTAAAAATTTAACACTATAATGATAATATGTTAATAATTATTATATCATTTTACTTTCTAATTATTATTTATGCTAATTTTTAATTAATATAATCACAGTGCACGAATCATGCACGAATTCTAATTTTAACTTTTAAATTTAATAACTTACTTATGTATATATTTATCAATTTTGATATATATAATTTAATAAATAATAATATTAGAACAACAATTATACATGAAATAAAATAAGTGAAAAATTTGAACACATATTTATAATAATTATTAAGAATTAATTTTTATATTACCTATTTGAATTAAAAAATCATTAACATTATTTCCATTATATAACAAATTCTATAATAATAATACTGATAAATAAATTATTAATATAATCATTTACTAAAAAATTATATACAAATCATTTGTAAAATAATGACACTTATTTAACATTTATATAGAATGTTATACATTCAAATAAATAAAAATAATATTTAAATTATTATTAGTATTATAAATAATTCGATCATTATTATAGGTGTCTCTGCGATGCACGAGCCCACGATCTAGTAAGACTATTATTTTAAGATGAGATAATCATTTAATTTTACTAAAGGAAGATAAGAGAAAAACTGAAACTGAAACTAAACCTATTTATTTGGCTCTTTTAGGTTTTTCTCTTCTTCAATCCCCTCATTCGCTAATTTTTTATTTTTTCTTCACAAATTATTATTTTATTATTTATCTTTTATTTAAATTTTATCTCTTGTTTTCCTTAAACGCTAAGAGAATTTAAAATTAAGGAAAATAAATGTAAAATTCTAGAAGTAAGAATCATCACTTGCTTTTATTATTCTTACCAGTGCTCTCATATTTAACATTTATTTTGTACTTTCATTTGAAAATAATGAGGAAGGAATAATGCAATTCAGGGATGAAATCTCAATTGTTCATCCGGCTGGCCTGCCAACATGATTAGGATTTTTTTAATATTTTTTATTTAAATATAGGTACCTCATACTTCTACAATTGGTCAAAAGATTTGAAACCATTTCATATTCAACAATAATGATTTATTTCATATTCAATAAATGATTGTGGTTTAGTCAAACTATTGATACCCGCTCAATTTTTTTGATAATTATATTTGTCCGATCAACCAAAATTAAACAAAAAAATATTAAAATATAGAAAACCCTAGCGATTTTCTTTCAAAAATAAGTTTGGGTGATTGTATATGTGAACTTTTTTAATGATCTTTAGAGTTAATAAAAATATTTACGTCTACGATTTTTGGGTGTTATATCGCGTCCCTTTTTTGTTATTAAACGTCACTTTTTTCCAAAAAACCTATTTATTTTGTTATGTAGTGCCCCCTTAATTTTTATTTCTCGCCCCCTTAATGTTTATTTTTCGCCCATCCTGTTATTCACTAACTGTCCTTAATTAATTTACTAAAAATTTTATAAGTTCCTTTTTAATCTAATAAAAAATTATAAAAATTATTATTAAAGTAACGTAAATGAGCGAAATCATAAATAAAATTTTTAATGGATATTTTTATTAAATTGATTAAGGGTAGTTAGATAATTTGATATATTATTATATTTTATATTTAAATATTATGATTGATATTTTTTAATTTATCAAGGATAATTTTAATATAAAAGAAGCGCGAAATAATAAAATAGTGATGAAAAATAGACTTTCACTTATAAAAATATCAAAATGTATTAATAATTTCACTAAATCATATGAAAATAATGTTTTTTTTCAGAGGGCATGGGAGATGACGTAATCAGTTGACCCTTAAATTAGCGTCTGCGAAATGTATACATTTGGAATTTTGGATTTAATATTAGATGCATGAATACATGCTCAGCACTTAAATAAAAAAAAAGGAGGAATGGAAAATTTCTAAACTACATATATATATATATATATATATATGATAATTCATCAATTTTTAAAATTGGAAGCTGCCTGAGATGTCTTGGAATCGAATAAATACGGATGGGAGTATGCAAGCAGGATCTGTTGCATGATCATGTGGGGAGATGAAAGGGAGGATTTGTGTTTAATGGCGGTAAGGATAGCTCATTAGGGGCTGAACTGTGGGGTATTTATCATGGATTAAGGTTGGCTTGGGAGGAAGGGTGGCGCGAGGTGGGGGTAGAGAGTGACTGTTGGTTTGCGCGATGTTTTGCGAGAGGCAAACTATGCAGCTGATTGTCCGGTCTTGTTGGCAGTTTCATCGGGGTGTGGAGAGATTATTGGATCCCCCGTTCATGGTGCAGAATTGGCTAGAATATGGTGCAGAATTGGCTAGAACATGATAGTAAGGATATGACTTATTTAAAATATGTCGCTATGATTTAACCAAACGTTAGGCTTCATTCTTTGTACCGAAAAAAATCACATGATCCAAACCATTGCAATCTTCATGACTTCCAATTTTGTTTAAAAATCAGACGAAAATTAATTTTTTCCTCTTATATGAGGAAGGACGTTGAAATCTAAATAACTCGAATTCAAAACCTATTAATTTTAAGCGGGAATATCAATAATTGGGCTGCTTGAAAATATCTTGAAATATACATATAACAATACTTATTATTTTGTGAAGATAAAAATAGTGTAGCTCTATATATAACCCAATTTGGCGTTTCTCAGGTCAACCCGAATCCGACATAGTTAACATGTTGACTAAATTGGGTGACCCTCCAAAATGTTTGACCTGTCAAACCTAACTCAAACCCGACACTTTTGGTTATGAATTTTAAATTTTTTTTGTTTATGGTTGTATTTTTAAAAAGTTTTTGGCTTCTAAAATTTTTTGGAAAAAATGTAATTTGGTCCAACATATTTGGATTTCGTAAAAAATACCCATTACGTTTACATTTTTAACTATTTTGATCTATTAATGTGTTACAACAGGTTTTTGTATTAGTCAAAGTAAGTCAAAGGTAAAAATAGTTATTTTAAAAATATTTAAATGCATTTTTTGTCCCCCATAATAGGAGTTATTTCGGTTTTGCTCTATCTTTTTATTTTGTCACCAAAACTAGTCCTACTTAAATTTTTTTGTAATAATAGTCATTATTGACAAAAATATCATTTGACTAACCCTCCGTCACCATCACTACCTCGCTATCGCCACTACCACCACCCGCCACCCCCGGTGGGGTTGGGGGTGGTGGTGGATTGGCGGCATCAGCAAATTAGTCAATCGTTAGTAATTTTGTCAAAAAACGACTATAATTATTTAAAAAAATTTAAGTGAGACTAATATTGTGACGAAATAAAAAGAGAGACTAAAACTGGAATAATTCCTATTTTGGGTGACAAAAATAAATTTAAGCCTTTTTTAAAAAAACTCTTTTTACCTTTGACTTGCTTTGACTAATATAAAAACTTGTTGTAGCCGGTTAATGGATTAAAATCGCTTATAAATGTAAACGTAATGGATATTTTTGGCAGAGGCCAAATATATTGGACAAAAAAAGTGAAATGATCAAACTTGTTGACTAAAATTGCATTTTTTTCCAAAATTTTTTCTATTCAAACCAAATTCTATTTAAACCAGATCAATTTTTCCTTAAAATCGAACTTTAAACCATTACAACAAAGGAAATCCAAACCACCACAATCTCATAAATCCAAAACAAACTAAATCAAAACATCCACAATCTCGCCAATCTAAAATAAATCAAATCCAAACAACCACAAATCTTATCCATCCAACTAAAACAAACCAAAACAAAACAAAAAAAATTCAAACCAATCCAAATTTAAAGTTTGCAGACCATCCCATCATGAAAACAAACACAAGGAAATCCATCATCCACATCCTCTACAAATCAAAATCCATTCTCCATATTACAACTTCAAATCCTTCAACATCATTCCGGGCCTCAACAGATCTTCATATAAGTAAATTTCACCTACAAGTAATAATATCACAATTAATTACCAATAAAGAAGACAAAAAACGACAATTAAAGAATGAAAAACTTACCAAATACAATCCATAATCCAAGAAAATCATATTAGAACTACCAACTTCAGCTTTGATACCATGAAATCGACAAAAATTGAGTGAAAACTGTGAAGAAAGTTGGGGTTCGAAGAGAGAATTTTCTTATTTGTATTGAGTGAAAAATTAGTTCTTCAGCTGAAAGTAAAGTGCTTATATACAAAGCTACAAACCAGACTTGCAAACTACTCTATTAATTAGTTAAAATTTTTATTAGTTACTGGAACAAAAATATCTCCTACAATACAGACTATCGCCCTAAAAATTGAGACGGTAACTAGTAACCCCATTAGTTAGTTACCCTTTCGGCTGAGTTGGCAGTTTAAACTTGGAGCAGAACCAAAATTGCTAGCACTGCAATCAGCTGAAGGTGAAATGCTGTTGCTGCTGTTAGCTGAAATGCTGAACTAAATTGCTTTGCAATAATAGAGGTTCTTCTAATAGCAACGGTTTCCTCAGGGCAGCTTTCTTTCGATTGCCACGACTGAGTAACCGGGTTTGTTGTACCATTAAATCCTTGGGGACGATAACTTGGTTCCTTCTGAAACATTAAATCAAACACCTAAGTTACTATCTTCTTTGATTATGGAAAAACAACTCCACTTCTATGGTATTAAAAATAAATATAAATGTCCCAACTAACGATTGTACTATATAATATATTAGAATGAAACACAAACCAGAATGGGATGATTTTTGATCAAAGGATGATCAAGTGCGGGTTGGTCGTAAATTCGAACACAATCAATTATGTCACCATCTGGACCCTGCAATTAATTTGGAGTCATCAAGGTTACAAATAACCAATTATATGGGATAATAATCGGATTTCTATAAAACACTACTATATCTCATCAGGGCGTTTAATAAATATGAGAGACCATGTTCTAAAATTAAAGTGAACTCTTCTTTCCCAATGTAAAAAAAATACTAAAGAGATGATTATGAAATTTAAAATTATTTACAAAGAAAAAATAATAGAAAGAGCGTTAAAATATAGGAAAAAAATGCAAGAATAGTCCTTATAGTATGAACTAGTAGCGTTTTAAACGTTTGATAGTCGACAAATTTAGTCATAAATTTTGCTATTTACTACACTTTTAATCATAGTAATATAATTTTTAGGTAAAAATAGTATTTTAGCCTCACGATAATGTATTATTTCACGTGCCATAAAATTTGTCACATGAATTAAATTAATCCATGTGACATTCACGTGATTTAGGGTTGATTGAATTATAATTTAAATGTTAAATATCCAAAAAAATAGTTATTAAAACTAAATGTGTTATAAATAGTAAAGTTTATGACTAAATTTGTCGACTAAGCGTTTAGTATTAAATTTGCTACTAGCCTATATTATAGGTACTATTCTTGCATTTTTCTCTAAAATATAAGGATATAAAAAGTTCAACTTCTTTTAATTAGATTGATTAAAATATTCAACTGCAATATAAAAGATAAACTTCTTATTGAAAAATGAAAAAAGAAAAAAAAAAGAGAACTAAAATAACTATCTATTTGAAAAGGATCGTCCTCCTATACTCAAAGAAACTTTGAAAATTATCAAAACTTGATGAGTATTTAGCGTGAAAGAAAATAAGAGTTATAGTTGGTAAAGAATATGTAGAACAATAGGGAGTAAAAACTAAACTGAAAATTTATTTTTTTGAAAAATTTTAAATTATTGAACAATATATATGAGGCCCTCCTAAAGTTAAAGCCCTGTGCAGTAAGACTCTTTGCACAACCTCATCAACGGGCCATATCTCCATGCAAAATTGTAGTTTGTTGTTTATAACTAGAATTACTTAAGATCATATAATATATTAAAATTTGTCAAAATTAGTAAAGATTTAACAGTTAAAGATTTTTTAAATCAAAAGATATTAATTCAACAATATATATCAACTATGAAAACAAAACTATATATATTTTTATCTCAATCTTTGAAGAAAATTATATTTTTATGATAAAATAAAGTACATTATTTAAACTTACCTTTATGGACTTGAGAGGTACGATTTTTTTGGCGGCTCCCACCTGGGATAATGTTCTTGATGCATCGCAATGAATCATCACAGACATGAACAGAATGATCGAAACCACTGCAAACTTCATGGTTTTTTTTTTTTTTTTGAAAATCAGACTCAAAAGTAATTAATTATAATTAATATAGTTCAAGCTTGAAGACGAATTGTTATATGGAATATAAAGAGAGCACGATGGCCTCATATATATACTGTCATCTGCGCAATAGTTTCCTATAATTTTACTCTAAAAATATTTATTGTTTTTAGTTTCAATCATATCATTCTATTTTTGATATTTTCGAGAAAGATTTAATTTTTGTCAAATTAAATCAATTAGTTAATATCTAGTTTCCAATTCTGTCGAAATCAAAATTACTTTCCTTAATTTCATTGAGAACTAATATTTTTGGAAATTGAAGTGATTTGTAATTTGATATATTTTCATATTTAGAATAAATATTTTGGGTAGTTTACTATTTCGTTTGTTTCTAAAATGCTTTTAGGAAAGAATCTGTGTTTCTCAAAGGGCCAGAGAGAGAAAATAATGATAACGGGCTTCTGAAAGAATGGGCTGCCATTCAAAAAACAATAGAACAATGGGCCGATCTTAACTCACATTTTACCCTTTTTTCGGTAACACTATTTATAGCTATTTTTTACTATTTATAATACTATTTTTAAAACAATCTTCCCAAATTTTTCTTTTACTAATTTTAAAATAATTTATCAAAATTCAACAAAATGAATATATATTTTTTTGTCCCAAAAAAATGAATACTATCTTAATTATTTTAAACATATTTAATCATATAATAACCAATTATAAGAATAATTTTTACACATACAGTATTTTTTAGAAAAATAAAAAGATAAAAAAATGAGGAAATGGGGGAGGAAAATAATAAAAAAAATTTTTGGTAAAAAATTCCTGAACAACTACTTATGTTAATCGAATGAAACCCCGATCAATTACTAGAACTAGTACCATCACCATCACAGTCGTCTTCATGGGCATGATCGCAACAATGATTTTGATTTTCATCCTCGTGATCATCGTTGTCATCGTCATCAAAGGACTTATTTTTGTGGAAAATGTAACATTTCTTAGAGCAGTTCTTCCTGTTACTGTTGTTACAGAAAAAACAAAGAAGATGATGAGGACATGGTTGGGATTTGGGTAAGGCTGAAAGAAGAAGATGACGGCGTGAATTGCCTCATGGTGGCTCTGGCCATCGTTAAGTGGTATCCGCAGGAAGAATCGGTAAAGGAGGAGGTGAAATTGAATGTGAGGGTAGTGTGTTGGTGGTGGAGTTTGAAAAAGAAGAAGAAGAAATAAGAAAGAATGTTGACTTTTTTTTTAGAATGGTATTTTGGATAATAAACTTTGAAAATATGGTTATAAATAGTAAAAAGTAGGCTATAAATAGTATTCCAGTTTTTATTTTTCAACAAAAACAAATATCCATAAAAGCTTGGGGTTAAATAAAAAAAAATACAAATTCACAAATAAAAATGGAATTTTAATTGGAAACTATACCATATACATATAAGTACATATAGGTAGTATTATATATAGTGATATTTGGTAACTCTGATGCAATATATATAGTATTATATATAGGTATATTAATATATCTAATAATATTTGTAAGTATATGGTATAAGAAATGAAATTTAACCAATAATAATTTGAAGAAACATTAAAAAGAAAATGAAATTTCAAAAGTCTATTAAAAGGATCAAATCGTCCAAACTGGTTAAATATATTTTGGTTTATTTCATTTGGAAGATTTTTTTATCAGTTTGAATTAAAAGACGTATTAATATGATACCATATTTTACCTTCCAAACCAACCCATACACATCCTTACTTGAATAACACAATTAATATAAAAATGATAAATATATTACTCTAATAATTATATTTTCCTCATTAAATAGTCTAGCTTTTAAAATGTATTTTCTATACAAAGTATAAAAAAAAAAACATTTTAATCATATCATAAATACTAAATAAACTATTTAATATTCCAAAACCCTAAAATTGTCCATATACTTGGCCTATGGACAATTAGGGTTTCTGCCGGGTCCACCAAAGAAGAAGAAATTTCCAGAGGGACCATTCCTTTTGGGTATTAAGTTATAGCAAGTTGGACGTTCAATCTTGACCACAAGCTGATCATCTAGAGGAGCTGCATGGTTTGATTCATCGATCACCATAATATTTCTAATAAAACTCGCTCCCTGCTCCCCTTCCTCAGCAAAATGGCCACTCCCCATCTGAGTCGTGGTGTGCTGCCCGTTAGTTCTTGTGTTATAAACCTCCCCGCCCCATTCGATCATTGTAGCAGCATCTGAAAGAAAAGGGAACAGAGAAGCTGGCCAATATCCAATGTTGATGTCCTGATACCTTAACCACCACGCTTGTTGTGTTTCATCCTGCAGAAATTTGACCAAATTTATATAATCAACAGTTCTAAAACCTACTCCATTGATTCATTCTTATTTTCCCGTAAACCGGTTAAAAAGTGAAAACTAACCTTCCAAATTTGTATATCCACTTCGTACAAGCGGCCATGGTAAGTAGAAACAGGAGAAATAGAAGCACCAAGTGCTACTTTGTTAGAAGTCTGAACAAAACCTGGGCACAACAAATTGTAACAGCCAGAATGATAACCATCGGTCTGTACAAAGAGGAAAGGTGGTTGGAATCAATGAAGTTAGTTTAACCAAAACGATTCGAGAAATCTTCTATTCTAGTTGCGGGAGTGTTATTCACTGAGTTATAACTCTCTTGTCAAAATTAAATTATTTTAGTGGTATATATAACATTGCATGTGGCACTTACTGTCGCAAAGATGAAAAGTCTTGGGTTATTATCTCCATAAAATCCAGAGTAGACCTGGTATAAATTAGAAAAAGAGAAGATAAATTATAATACAAAAGTATATAGTATATGCATCATTAAAAAAAATATATATATTAATCTGCAGCCATTATAATTCGAAAACATTCATGTTCTAACCTGCCAACCAGCTTCAAGAGTGTTAGCAGCACCGGAATCTTGACCTGCGACTAACCAAACTTGAGCCAAACTAAATTCAGTTGCAACTTGAACTTCGGGTCGCCATACACTTATAGATGCCATTGTTCCATGGTACTTACGATTGTTCTTGACATATGCAACGGAATGCTATCATGGAAGAATAAAAAAACAAACGAATCACAAATTAAAATACACTCTGAATTAGAGAAAGTAAGGGGTAAAAAATTGTAATGACAATTTTTTGTCTCTATTTTCACATCAATGTAATCTACTATTTATCAGTGTTAAGGCTAATTGATTGACTTGATCAGCCTAATTGATTAATGTAAATATAGTAGATTGGTGATTGATTTTAGTGGCTAATTGATAGGCTAACACTATTAATGCCTATTATTCTATGCTACGATTATGCATTCTACAAATTAATCACCAATTTGCCATATTTACATTAATCAATTAGGCTGATCAATATCAAGTCAATCAATTAGCCTTAACAGTCAGAAAAAAAAAATGTAAAAGGACATAGTATCAACACTATATAAGTTGATTTAACTATACAATTACTTTGTTTTTTTTTCAACTATATAATTACTTAAACTTAACTAAATTCTAATAAATACAGTTGAAAATAGTTAAAACTTTTCTTGAAAGCCTATAACTTTTTACTTTTAAATTTTAGAAATTTTCTAAATAAAAAAAGGAGTATGATGTAAAATGAATAGCATTATATACCTCGTGTATCCCAAAGAGTTGATCAATTGTTGAATTAAGTGATGAGGATGATTGAGAAAATATTCTGGGCTGCTTCTTGATATTGTTTACAGTAGGAGTGGTTCTTCTGATAGGAATGGTTCCCTCAGGGCAGCTTTCTTTTAAATTCCACAATTGAGTAACCGGGTTTGTTGTACCAGAAAATCCTTCGGGACGATAACTTGGATCCATCTGAAACATTAATCAAACACCACTTGAGAAACAACTTCACTTAACAATTGAAGTATATAATATATTAGGATGAAAAACAAACCAGAATGATATGATCTTTGAGCAAAGGATGATCAAATGCGGGTTGTTCGTAGATTCCAACACAATCAATTATGTCACCATCTGGACTCTGCAATTAATTTGGAGAAATCAAGGTTACAAATAACCAATTACATGGGATAATAATCTGATTTGCATAAAACTGTGCTATATCTCCATTCAAAATTATAGTTTGTTGTTTCTAACTAGAATTTCTTATAAATAAAATTATATGACAAGAGATTTCCCGTCATCTAAACTACAGCCTCCTCTCTTTTGTATTAATAAAGTACATTATTTAAACTTACCTTTATGGACTTGAGAGGTGTGATGTTTTTGGCGGCTCCCACCTTGGATAATTTTCTTGATGCATCGCAATGAATCATCATAGACATGAACAGAAAGATCGAAAACACTGCAAACTTCATGGCTTTTTTTGAAAATAAAAATTTTGAAAATCAGGCTCAAAATTAATTAATTATAATTAGTATACGAGCTTCAAGCTTGAAGACGAATTGTTATGGAGAATAAAGATAGCACGATGGCCTCATATATATATACTGTCATCTGTGCAATAGTTTCCTATAATTTTACTCTAAAAATATTTCCTGTTTTTATATTTCCTATTTTTATATTTTCTATATTTTCAGTCCAGATTTATTTATTGTCAAAATTAAATCAATTAGTTAATGTCTAGTTTCCGATTTTGTCGGAATCAAAATTACTTTCCTTATTTTCATTGAGAACTAATATTTCTGTAAATTGAAGTAGTTTTTAATTTGGTATATTTTCATATTTAGAATGAATATTTTTGGTAGTTTACTATTTCCGTTTGTTTCTAAAGAAGCTTTTAGGGAAGAATCTGTGTTTCTCAAAGGGGCAGAGAGAGAAAACGATGATAACGGGCTTCTCAAAGAATGGGCCGCCATTCAAAAAATATAGACAAATGGGCCGACGGTTAGATTCTAGGATAAATAGTAGTCATTTTTTTAAAGTTAAGTTCTGAATTGTGATTATTATTGGATGGTCTAACATATTTTTCGTAACCATCCAAAAATAATAATTTTTTTTACTATTTGGGTTAGTAACTCACGCGCGTGTTGGGAGGTTTTTTTTTTTTTCGTATCCGACACTGACTTTTTTTTCCCTCTTTCTTTCATTTCCATGAGTGTGGGATATTTTTTTTTATTTTTTTCCATTTGTTTTTCTTCCTAATCGTTATTATTATTATTTTGTAATGTTTTGAATTTTTAAAATTATTATTTTATTTAATTTATAATTAAATAAATTTTAAAATTATTTAACTCACGAAAAATATAAAATTATATCAAAAAATTATATACAATATTTCATATCAAATATTGAATTTATATTAAATAAAATAAGGTTTTATATTACATAAACTTTGAATTTATATCAAGATGGAGAGAGATCGTACAGGGAGAGAGAGAGAGGAACGAGGGAAAGAAGATGGAGAGATCAAGGGAGATGGTGACCATGGTTTTCAGTCATGGGGGAGCAAGGAGGGGGTGCCACATGGATATGTGAGAATCTAGTTTAGGTAATTGATTATAGTTGCGTTAATTTAGAGGCAATCTGATTGTTTTGACTTGTTTGGTAACATTGATTCAAGAATTTGATTGGTAGTTAATTATATAAAAATAATTATATAAAATAATAAAATTAATCAGATTAATTCATGGTTAATTAGATTAATTCATGGTTAATCAGATTATTACATATGGCTTGAGTTTCTCATCCCAGGACATGTCATAGTAGATGTGGCCTGGAGTTACCAATGTCCGATTCAGCAAAGAAGCAACAACAAAGCATTCCTTATTTGCTTCATTTGATAATTTACAAGTGCAAAGTGTGATTCAAGATTATGCTCTCCATCAACCAACAACCTCTTGGGTATAGAAGGTTTAAATGTCAAGAAACCTCCTGCTCCTGACAGTGACATCATAGTATTCTGGTGGATCATAAAAAAATCATTGCTTCTCATGGCCGGTGACGCTTTCCCTCAGCACCAGCATGCTGGAAAGTTGCATGTATGGCATAAGGTTCCATTCTGAGTTGCTTATACATTGCCTGGACAAAGAAAGTATGGCCGCTGCAAAATATACTTGCTGGGAGGAGGCCAAGCTTGAGGTTACCATCATAAGCATAAGCTATTCCACTATCTTCTTCATCAACTGATGGTCCCAGTTGGCGGCGCATTAGTTTGTTGAAACCTTTCTGATCCCATATCGTATCATCAGCAAGAAGCATTTATTTCCACTCTTTTGCCAACTTTTTTTGCAGAATATGTTGGTCGCGAGTGAAAAGCATCAACTTCTTCCCAGCGTTCCAAGCTGTCATCAAAAACTGTTGGTGAAGCTTGGTCAGTATCAGCTTCTGGAAAACGGGACAGATATGGTAGGGGGTTCTTCAACCAGACCATGTCAGTGTCACACATCAATGGTTCAAAACCAAAAGGAAGTATGGAATCCATGAGAATAACTTTCTACCTTCCAATCTTGTGAAATGCTTTTGAGCCCCACCCAATATCTACTCTACTCATATGACCCTCCATGTCAAAAACAGGTACACCTTTCCAGTAAAGAGCCTCCAGCAATTTAGTGTCCATTGCACCAACGACAAGATTTTCAAGCCCAATATCTGTCAGGTACTTTACCCATGTTAAGATGAAATCCATGAAAGCATAGTTGCCAAAGGTGACTATAATAATGTTATCCTTTGCCCTTTGTTGAATCAGCTTCTTAGTCAATCGAAATATCTTCAGAGGAGGCATCTTAGAACCAGAAGGTGGCACCTTCCAGACA
The DNA here is from genome assembly GCA_030378225.1 of Knoxia roxburghii. Classification (NCBI taxonomy): domain Eukaryota; kingdom Viridiplantae; phylum Streptophyta; class Magnoliopsida; order Gentianales; family Rubiaceae; genus Knoxia; species Knoxia roxburghii. Next base: position 40,937,355 of record CM059420.1, on the reverse strand, counting down.
GGTTTATTCAATTTTTTTCTTCACTGGGAAATGGACATCATTGTTACATTTGATAAACTTATATTAAAGTGGCAAGAATTAGAAGCTTGGTTTGAAGCCAGAGAATCTGAACTGAACCATAGAGGAGAAGAGTAAGAGGAAGGAGACGAAGAAGAAGAAGAAGAAGAAGAAGAAGAAGAAGAAGAAGAAGAAGAAGAAGAAGAAGAAGAGCTATAAACCGCAGAAAATACGTAGAACGATGACACCATTTTCCCTATCACCATAGAGGCGTAGATCGTCAAAAAAATTGGTTTGTAATTCGCCGTACCTATTATTATATTTAAAATTATTCAGTAGATTACGGTTAGATGAATTGCATTTTGGATTGATGCTAATTAATTCCCCCAAGAGAATCTTTTTAAAATTAAATTTATGAGATTTGTATGTCAAATTGATAATTAAATATGATATTCTGAAAATCTGTATGATAGTTAGAAAATTAAATAGTTCAGTAATAAATTATTTTTGAAAAGACATGATAATATACTACCATGGAGTTACAGTTGAGCTATATATCATGTAGTCAGAGCCGGAGAAGGAGGACGCATTGCCGAGTGCCCGCCATCGGATTAGTTCATTAATCCTTGTTTCAAAACCTTTATATGAGTGATTAGTTGTATAATTAAAAGATTAGGCAACAACTGATATATGGTTGCAAACTAATTAACTAATGTTCCTGTCTGTGTTTTTTTTTTTCATAACTTTTACCATTAATATAGAATATATGTAACTTCTATATTTTAATTTAAATTCCTTAAATAAGGAATATTTATTAAGATAAGATAATTTCTATTTTAAGTAAGATTCCTTCAATAATGAATGTTTATTATTTGACTTCTAGAATCAAAATATTTGACTACAAGCAAATAAATTTTTGGATTTCAGAATTTATATCCTCTTTCTTTGGCGAATCTTTTCTTCTTTTCCCCATTTTTTAACAATCCCCATTGCTCATCCCTGTGTTTCCAAATTTGTAATAGTATTACTAATTATCGTCTCAGTTTTAAGTATTATTGTCCTAATTTTATTAATTTTAATAAAATTATTCTTTTACTTGAAGAGTAGGAGAGAAGAGTTAAGAAAGAGGGGGGGATTTAGTCAAAATTGAAGTGGTAAAGAGTAAAAATTAAGACGGTAATAGTAAAATTTTTTTTCCAATCTTCAAAAAAAATATGTAAACTACATATCAAAACAATGTGGATCAAAAATTTTCCGCACTCTTCAAAAGCAAATTTTCGAACAAATTAAGATAATTATTTTTCTCTGAGTTAGTGTTATACATATATGTGGCCATACCGACTAATACTTTGCTTAACAAGATTAGGGTTCAATGACTAAGCGTATTAGATTAAGTACTGAATTGTTTTATTAAATTGACCCTGAATGTGAAACTGAACATGCAATAAACTGAAGTAAGCGTAGAATTTCCTAAAAAAAAAAAAAAAGTAAGCGGTAGAATATAAATTTAACTTTTAAAAGTTAAGTAAATTGATTCATAAGCCCAGAAAATAAGTAGATCGGTAGAATTGTTTTTTTTTATTAATATAATCATCAAAATTTATTACAAATTGTGGATGGAGGTTGATAGAGTAACCTCTCCCAATGAGACATATTGATAATTTATAACAGAAAATTAAGAATGAGAATTTATGTTTGAAGACTACGAACGAACTAGTAGATCAACTAAAATACGATGTTATAGTAACCAGGAAATGGATTTCTTGTTGTTCAGTCTCCTCCTCCATTACAACCACAAACTAGCCTACTCTGTTCTTCCACACAAGTTGCCGTATTTGGTGCACAAACCTTTGTGCATTGTTTCTTGCATGCCTCTGTTACTTTTCCATGTACACATGGTAGGTTTTCAAATAGCAGTAGGCACCCTTCCGGAGCAACTTGAGACTGTAAAACTTCCATCCCTATTTAAACATTTCATTTATTAAAACACAGTTACAAAATATTTTAGAAAAACTGATTATTCAAATGGATTGATAAACACTGAAAATCAAAATAAAGTTAACCATATTATTTGTACATACCTGAAAGAAGAACTAAAATAAGAAGGAAACGAAGAGCAAGTTTGCCAGATTTCATCATTTTTCACACGTACAATTGCAGCACTAGAGACAACCAAAGAAAATAATCCTCTCAAAGAAATATCGTTGCCACTACATTTTGGTGGACAAAAAGAGCATCATTTTATATGCAATCATTTTGCTCTAAAATGGAAATGTTATGGAGAATATATTAAATATGGTAAATGTTCATCATGTACCATGCCATGATCAGAAACATTGTTCCCATTGTATTTTACCTTTCTAGTATGATACATTGTATATTGTAGTTGATTTTGTTATATCTGGTAGATATGATCACAAAATTGTATCATAGTGTAACATCTGCTATAGGGGTGTGCAAATTTCCCGAGGTCCCGAAAATTTCTCGAATCCGTTCCGCTATCCAGTCCCGATGATCCCGATCCCGAGTAGATCCCGATTCTGTTTCGTCTCGATCCCGTGACATCCGGAACGGGACCAGAATATAGTAACAAATATGCCAATCCTGTCCTGAGTAATACATGTTTTTTAATAATTATTAGTTTTGTGAAAAAATTGGATTTTATTATTGATTATATGTTTAAATTTTTATTTGCATATATTTTGGTTATTATAAATATGTTAATTAGGTAGTAAATGTTGCGGGTACAAATTTTTTATATCTATTTACTTTTTCTAATTCACTATTCATATACGTTTGAAGTTTAGTAAACTATTATTATTTATTTATTTAATAAATAAAATTTTGAATTATTTAGTTAAAAGTATGATAATAATTAATAAATAAAATACAAAAATTAATTTTTTTTAATATCCCACAATCCAGATCCGGTCCCGACATCCCGAATGGGATGAGACCGAATTTACGAAATATAGTGTCCAATGGGCACCCCTAATATGGTAGCAGGTGAATTCTCCTCCCCCCCCCCCCACCCAACCCCCCAACTGAGTTTCTTGAAAATTGAGCTCTTAATGAGAAAATAGATAAGGTCCGCAAATTATTCACGTGATTTATGTTTTTTGAAAAAAAAAAAAAGTAATCCATTAATTTTTTTTTTTCAAAAAAAAAAAATCAAACTTATCCAATTAACTTTTTTGACAAAAATCAGACTTATCCATTATTGGAAAAAAAAAATAGAGAAAAAAATAGAGTTAATTTTTTTAAATAAAAATGATACTTATCAAGTTAGTATTACATATTTATTAAACATGGTTAATATTTATCATTAGAGATTATTAGTCTGTTTTACTAAATGTACTACTGATTCTCACCTTGCGCACGGTAAATTATATCATACACTTACGGGATATTTTGCGGGTTCTTATAGAAACTATCTGGATCGTTATCACGGTAATAATAATTTATTTATTAATACTATTTATTTCAGAGTGTCGGATGCCGGAAGGAACGTAGCCCGGCACTCCGGGGAGCTACGGTTGCCTACTCCGTATGAACTAAAAGACTCCGCCCAGTCACCCGCTCTGGGTGTAGACCAGGCTACATCCCCTGTTTCAGCCAGGAAGTAGGGCACGCCATGGTGTGAAGAAGGTGTTTACAAATAATGTGTATACAAATTTTTAATAAATTATAATATTAATAATTTATTTGTTAATTTTATTAATATCAATTGTTGATATAATTGAGATAATTTTTGATCATATTTTAATAGAAAAATGACTATGAAAAAAATTGTAACTAAATATTAATAAAAATATTTTTAAAATTAAGATTTTTAATTGTATATACTTATGTATAACTATTTTCATAATATTATTATTTAATATATTAAAAATTAATAAAAAAATTTTAAGTATGTTATTAAAATCATAAGTTAAAAATTATTAATATTAGTGTATAATTTGTCAATTATTGAAAGTTTAATGAAAATTTAATATCATTAAATTATTACATAATTGATATTTTTATGATATATTTCAAATTATAAAATATAATTTACATTAAAAATTAATATTTTAATAAATTTGATGATATAAAAGTATGATTATTTCTTATTTGTGTAACCATTAAATTTTTTTTGTAAAAGTAAAAGTAAAAAAGGAAAAAAAATTATACAAAAATGTATGAAAAATCGTGATTTTATTTGATAAAAGGGGTTGCACAGTTAATAGATAAATAGATAGATAGATTAATAGATATGTTCAAAGTCATATTTATCATAAATATTTATTTTTTCTTATTATTTTTATTTAGATTTTAATCTTATTTAATGTCATTCTCAATTATGTTATTTAAAAATATTTAAAATATATTAAAATATTTTTAATAACAATTAATGTAGTTATGTATCTATTAACGTATGTGGGCCTTTCTTATTTTTTTTTTTCCTTCTCTTGTGTGCATAAATTATATGTGTAAATGAGAATTAATGATTTAGTGACAAAACCCCCTTAGGAATTAAAAGTGATTGTTTGATTAAATTAATTATTTTTAATCCATGAAAGTTATAGATAAATACATTAAATTAGACAATAATTATTTTTGTTTAAAATCATATTATTATTTTTTTCAATAAATTAGTGAAATTTAATATATAATCTTTACCATCATGATAAACATAATCAAGCTATAAAATATATTACAACTAATAAAAATTTCAAGAGATAACAAAAAAAGAGTTGGAGAAATACCACAATTGTAATTCATGAGAAGAGTAAGGGAGATGGAGGATGAGAGAGAGTTGTTGATTTCTTGTAGAAGTTATGGAAATTTTTATAAAAAAAAAAAAAAGGAAGAAGAAGAAGAAGACAAACTCATAATTAATTTTTATCATCATGATAAAGTTAATCAATATATAAAAAATTATTACAATTAATAAAAATTTTAAAAGATAATAGAAGAAGAGTTGGAGAAATATCATAATTGCAATTCATGAGAAGAGTGAGGTAGATGGAAGATGAAAGAGAGTTGTTGATTTCTTGTCAAAGCAATGAAGATTTCTATAAAAAAAATTAATAATCAGTTTTTATCATCATGATAAAGATAATCAATATATAAAATATTATTACAATTAATAAAAATTTTAAGAGATAATAGAAGAAGAGTTTGAGAAAGACCACAACTGCAATTCGAGAGACGAGAGAGGAGATGAAGGATAGTAGAAAGTTGTTGATTTCTTGTGGAAGCCATAAAGATTTATGTAAAAAAAACACAAAAATACAAAAAAAAAATGGTAATGAGTCTTTATCGTCACGATGAATATAATCAATATATAAAATAAAAGAATTAAATAAAATATATCCACATTGACAATTTGGGATCCGTGTCCTAAATTTTGATATCTTTCAAATACAAAACAATGAACAATTTCAGATTCCAAGAACAATAAATATCATAATGAGTGACATTAGACAAAATTAATGCAGAGTGATTAACACTATAACAGATTAATATACCTTTGGTAATTGAGAATGGCGAGAGAGATGAAGGAAAATTGTGGTAGCCATGAAGATTTCTGTAATATAAAAAAGACAAATATATATTTTGGTTGATGATTTCGTGTCTGTGTAGTGTGTGGGAATGAATGGTTGATGGGAAGTAAAAAAATATATATACAACTGAAATTCAACATAGAAATTTTAAAATAAGAGGTAAAGAAAATGATAGAATTATATTTTAGAATTTGAATTGATAGTTGATGATAAGTTTACTATTAGTAATTAAAAGTGAAATTAGTAATTATAAGTGAAATTGTATTGAGTGAATGTACTAAATATTTAAATGACACGTCATCAGGTTGGGGGACTGGTTGATATAAGATTTGTTGTGGTTTAGTATATTTAAGATTTGAACAATCCCGATTGCTCATCCCTTTGTTTCCAATTTTGTAATAGTATTACTAGTTACTGTCTCAATTTTAAGTAGTTTTAAATATTGGAGCGGTATGGAATAAAATTAGGATGGTAATAGTAAAAATTTTTTTTTCAATCGTCAAAAAATATGTAAACTACAGAGCAAAACAATGTGGATCAAAAATTTTTCCGCACTCTTCAAAAGCAAATTTTTGAACAAATTACGATGATGATTTTTCTCTGAGTTAATGTCATACATATATGTGGTCATACCGACTAATCAGTGGCGGAACCAGAAAAAATTATATGAGGGTGTTAATTTTAAAACATCTTGACTTGAATTTTTCTTCAACTCTATGAAAATAGAGCAATTAATAAGAATATATACAAGGTTCTAGAAAAATTAATTTAGTTTTAAATTAAAATTCATAAGATAAAAGGAGAAATTATGAAATTGAGAATTTTAGAAATTTTGATTAGGGAATTACCTAAGTTAAGAATTAGATAATTTATGGTTAAAACAATTAAAATAACTTAAACAATTTAATAGGGAGTAAAATCAATTAATTCATACGGACTTAATCGAAATGAATACAAAACCTACTAAGAACAAGAGAAGATAGGAACCTATTTGAGGGACTCAATGTGTAAATATCTAAAACATATAAATATTCCTTTCACCCCAAAACCTAATCCTTTTCTCCCTCTTTCTTGGCCACCGCACCCCCTCCCCTGTTCTCCCCCCACTATCAGACTTTCACCCCCATATCCTTGATTGCACATCCTTTCTCTTCCTTTTCCTCCGTCTCGATTCACTCCGCCACCTCTCTTCGTTCTTCTCTGTCAAAATTGAAAATCTCAACCTCGTTTCTCTACCCAATCAGTATTCATTTCATAATTTTTTTGAAACATTGCAGAGCCAGCAGCCATGGAAGAATTGCTCCACGGTTGTTCCTCATATCAAAATATCCATAAACACTCTTATCAAAATGTCCAAAATACATATCTACTGAGGGTTTTTTTCCTATGGTGGAGGTGCTTCAACACCCATGGGCTCCATGCTAGTTCTGCCCCTGCAACTAATACTTTGATTAACCAAACTAAGTAAGCGTAGAATTTTCTCAAAATAAATAAATAAATAAATAAAATAAGCCATAAAATTTAAATTTAACTTTTACTTTTGTTAGGTAAATTGATTCATAAGCCCAGAAACTAAGTAGATCGGTAGAATTGTTTTTTTTATTAATATAATCATTAAAATTTATAATAAATTGTGGATGGAGGTTGATAGACTAACCACTCCCAATGAGACATATTGATAATTTATAACAGAAAATTAAGAATGAGAATTTATGTTTGAAGACTAAGAACGAACTAGTAGATCAACTAAAATACGATGTTCTAACAACCAGGAAATGGATTTCTTGTTGTTCAGTCTCCTCCTCCATTACAACCACAAACTAGCCTACTCTGTTCTTCCACACAAGTTGCCGTATTTGGTGCACAAACCTTTGTGCATTGTTTCTTGCATGCCTCTGTTACTTTTCCATGTACGCATGGTAGGTTTTCAAATAGCAGTAGGCACCCTTCCGGAGCAACTTGAGACTGTAAAACTTCCATCCCTATTTAAAAATTTCATTTATTAAAACACAGTTACAAAATATTTTAGAAAAAACTGATCATTCAAATGGATTGATAAACACTGAAAATCACAATAAACGTAACCATATTATTTGTACATACCTGAAAGAAGAACCAAAATAAGAAGGAAACGAAGAGCAAGTCTGCCAGATTTCATCATTTTTCACGCGTACAATTGCAGCACTTGCCTACTAGAGACGGCCAAAGAAAATAATCTTCTCAAAGAAATATCGTTGCTACTACATTTCGGTGGACAAAAAGAGCATCATTTTATGTGCAATCATTTTGCTATAAAATGGGAATGTTATGGAAAATATTTGTAAATATGATAAATGCTCATCATTATGGAAAATATTTGTAAATATGATAAATGCTCATCATGTACCATGATAAATGTTCATCATGTACCGTGTTCAAATACATTGTACCTATTGTATTTTACCTTATAGTATGATACATTGTATATTGTATTTATAGCACATATTTAATATTTATCATTAGAGATTTATAACACATGTTTAATATTTATCACATGTTTAAAATAAAAAATTACTATAATTCTAAATGTATAATTTTTTTTCTAACTTACATATTTACAAACTTATTTTGACATATATGATTACAATACGTCAATATATTATACAAAATACGTGAAATACAAATTATTGTTTTATTAAATATATAATTTTTTTCTCACAACTAATGTGTTCACGACGTATATGAGTGGAATATGTTAAATAAAAATTAATGTTTTACTAAATTTGTAATTTTTTTCTTATAACTGACGTATATGTTAAATAAAAATTACTGTTTTACTAAATTTGTAATTTTTTCCTTACAACTAACGTATATGTTAAATAAAAATTACTATTTTACTAAATGTGTAAATTTTTTTTCTTACAACTGACGTATTCACACCCTTATTTTGATGTATATGAGTGGCGTACGTCACATAAAATAGCAGTATAAGTGAATAAATCTATCGTACCTTTAATAGAAGGAGAAAAAAATAGAAGAAGAAAAGAATAGACGGAGACGTGAAAACGTATTTGATCTGCATGAAGTTTTATTTGGTCAATTTAATCTTTCGCCCGAAAATCATTTGCAAAATATGTTTTGTGTTTTCTGTGCAAAATTATGATAGTTGATTTAGTCCATATAATATAATCTCTTGTGAATTAATCCTTTTATGGCTAATCAAATTGCTAATCAAGTTTGAATTGGTTAAAATGTGAAACTCTTTAAAATCTTGAAACTCCAATAAGACAATAGTTAGTTTACGATTAATGAATTGGATTAAGAAATTTAAATCATCGGCTACTAGGGTAAGTAAATCTACTTAAGAGGATTGAGCCCTCTAAATAGTTAGATGAGGGCCATGTTAGTCTAATTTGTCTTATGACAACCAAACATTAGATAATTTGGTTTATAAAGAGAACAAAATATTAAGGATCGCAAGGGAATAAATTTATGAAATTGATATTTTTTTTATGTTAGTTTTATCTCTATTCTAATTTTGTCAGTTTTATAGTTTTAAGTCTTAGTTATCGAGTTATATATTCCTTTATCATTTATAAACTCTTAAGATTTTCAGAACATTTAAATCTCTATATTTTCGTGGGATCGACCCTCTAAATACTATTATGACGGGTTATACTTGAACATTGAGTACATATAAAAAGGTTAATTATTTTTTAACTTTTGAACATATTTTATAATATATTTCGATCAAGTCACCGTCTCACCACACTAATTATACTAATGGTTGAGAACACATAGAATACTTGTTTTTTTTTTTTTTAATGATATTGTAAAATGGATATTTGATCCTTTAATGGTTCTAATATCATTCTTTTAAGTTCGGCATTTGGTGATTTCACTTTTTTTTTTTTTTTCATTGTTTTGGAGTGATTTAACAAGTCTGTTTTTTTTATTTTTAAAAATGTGAGAAGTATTAATAATTTAATTAGAATACGCAGAGATAAATGTAATTTACCTTTTCTTTATACTGTAAAAGGGCAGATTTTTTGTCTTTTCACATTTTTCCCCCTTAGATTTCATCCAATAGTGGAGGTAGGGTTTTGTCATTTTGCAAACATTTGTGGAGTTTGGATAATTTAATCAAACATTGGGGACGTAATTATAATTCACCCAAAAACAAATTTAGAATCCTCTCACTCCCTTTCCCGTCCGTTCTCTGCATCTATCCGATCTCTTTCGGTTCTCCTTCCGCCTCCCGCCCTTCACTTTTCCATTCCTGGAGCTCCGTTTCATCGTCGTGGCTGCAAGAGGTAGAAAGGGCCCGGCTTATCCAACACCCTCCCCCCCCCCCCCCCCCCCCCCCCCCGAAACTGAGTCCTCATCCAATTATAGAAGAATGATCTTTTGCTTTGTGGATTTTGTTCTCACGCAAGAAGGTTACTGAAGTAATTTGAATGGAAAACTCTTTTGCACGATCGATCTCTGTACGGCCTAGTCGAAGGCTGGACCATAATCTTTCGCACCATCAAAAAGGTATAATAGAATCACCTGCCTTGTGTTTAAGCTAACAACAGTTAGAGGTAGTCTCTTACTGAATTTTCTGGCATTTTACTAATATTTCTGCCGATTTTAGGTGGGAAGTTAGCACCAGATTATTCTTTGAAGATAACATGGAAGATGGGTTTTATTCGATTGGTGTTAGTTGGTGGAATTATTTGGATGTTACTAATTCTTACTGCTCTGCTCTTCCACATTTGGTCATGTCAATCTTCTGTGGCTTTTTTTTCAGGTATTAGATGCTTTATCTCACCATAAGTGGTTTATCGGTTTTTGTAGGCATTAGGATTTTATGTTTTCTGTTTTATTTGTTGAAGAATCAGAGTGTTCTTTAGTTTTTTCTTCTTAGCATTATTCAAGAGTTCATCACTATACTGCCGGACCTGTGTAGCATAAATTATATAGTAGTCTGGAAGCTTTCATTAGAGGCGTCCTGGTTGTTTAACTTTCTTGGGAGCTTGTCATTGCTGTCTGAAGTTGAAGTCAATTCAAATTTACTATTAGGGAAAATTTAGAATCACATGAAGATGTAGAATAAGGAATGTTGAGATTTGTTGAGAATTTTGCATGGCTGAATCTGCTGTACTTTACAGAAGGATTTTTCTTTGTTTTGCTCCCAAAGATTTTGTGTACGATAGTTGAGTGGGAATACATGTTGCTTACCATAAGCTGAATTTTCTGTACATCTGCAAGAGTGGCGCTTATTCTGGTTTCAGAACAGTTTTTGTGGGATGATTATGCCAGAATACATGTTGCACACCTTGAGTGTTTCCTTTATGAAAGTCCAAACATTTCTTCTATACTCATTCTAATTGATGGTTTTTGGACTGCAGCTTTTTGTAACAAGGAAAGCAGGGTTTTCAGTATGCTAAGCTCGATGGGTATTGTGAAACCGGCACACCGTAAGACCAAAGCTTCTTTTCTAGCCCTCACTACCCTTCGCTTCTCTTCTATCTTAAAAAATAAAGGAAAAGAAGAAAAGCTTCACATCTGTTCATTATGTTTGTGTATGTTACTGAAATAATTGTTCTTATGTTTTGCTAGGTTGCCCTATTCCTGTGGCTGATGACCCAAATAGTGTAGTTATTCCGAAGAGACGCACACCTGAAAGATTTGTTCAGAGTTTATCTTATGTAATGGAAGATGAGATGGCAAAGAATGTGTCTCAATCAGTTCCTCTCTTTGGAGGGCATGAAACCTGGAGACAAAGAGAAGAAAGCTTCAAAGTCAAGCCTACTATGAAGGTATAGAACTTCCATCTTCCCCTATTTTCCTATTTTGTGTGAGGGGTTCTATTTTTTTATTTATCTTTTTTTGGATTTCTAGCTTTTTAATTGATGTGTAGAAATAGGTTGATTGAAAAAAGGACCAAGTGCATCAGGGACAGCAATTAGAGATGTAATGTATAGGTAGTGGGCATCACATTTATAAGTTTGGTTTCATGGAATCATAGAGGTCTTTTTTGACTCAAGAGACATATTATTCCACTTTCCAACTGACCAAAGCACCATGTTTGGATTTCACAAGTTCTTTTGGGGATGGATTTAGAGTGTGAATAGGAATGAGATCTAATAGGAGCAAACTGACATAATTCTCCATGCGTATTGTTTAAACTTTTACTTGTTCATAATATGTCTCTAATCACTTGTAGGTATTTTGATAGGTTCATTGTGGCTTTATGAAAAATAGTGGTGCAGAAATGGACACGAAAGATAGAATTTTTGTTAAGAAGTGTCAGTTTGTGGTTGCCTCCGGCATATTTGATGGGTATGACATACCTTTTCAACCATCAAATCTAAGTGATCGTTCGAGGAAGCTCTTTTGCTTCTTGATGGTGGTGGACAAAGTATCTTACAAATTCATCAAGGAAAATGTTACTGTTACAGAGGATGAAGCCAATGGAGAGTGGGTGGGTATCTGGCGCCTGATTTTGCTGAAGCATCCACCATACGATGAGCCCAGGAGGAATGGAAAGGTTCCAAAGATTTTAACCCATCGGCTTTTTCCCCACGCACAATACAGCATTTGGATCGATGCTAAAATGGAGCTTATAGTTGATCCTTTGTTTATGTTAGAAAGGTATGGCTATAACAGGTTTCTTTCACTTCAAACTGCATCTGTTGTTTTGCTAGGATGGGCTTTATCATGCCACAGTGCAATCCTGCATAATACATTTGCAAGTGGAAGAAATAATTTTTCTTTAAAACTCTATATTTGGTTATTGCGGTATAGTATAGGCAGTGCCTTCGTGAGTTCTCTAACAGCAATAACTATGAATTCACGTCAAATATATGGGCATCTGAACAATTTATTCTGTAGTTGCACTATTGTTTATTTCTGTACGTTAAAGTGCTGACTCTGATAATTTGCAAACTGAAGATTTTACTTCTACTTTTACTTCAGATATCTATGGCGGGGAAAGCACACTTTCGCAATTGCGCAGCACAAGCATCACAGGAGCATATACGAGGAGGCTGATTCAAACAAAAGGAGGAAGCGCTATGCTCGTCCTTTGATTGATCTCCACATGAAAATTTACCGTTATGAGGGGTTGGAGCCTTGGAATCCCAAGAACAGCAAAAGTGGTAAATGAGGAACTGTATTCTTTCAACGTCTTGTTTTTTGAGAAATCCACTAACAAGTCCTATTTCCTGTGTTACTTGCTCCTGCAACCCTTATAATGCTTCCGTTACATTGTCAGCATTATCCGATTCAACTGAAAGAGCTCATGGTAAATGCAGATGTGCCAGAAGGTGCGATCATAATCCGTGAGCATACAGCGCTGAATAATTTGTTCAGCTGCTTATGGTTTAATGAGGTTGACCTTTTCACTCCAAGGGACCAGCTGAGCTTTGGATATGTTGTTTATAGGTTGGGAGGCATTTTTAAATATTTCATGTTCCCTAACTGTGAGTACAACTCTCTTTTCATTTTGCACCCTCATATTAGGGAACATTCCTCTAGAATAGAATGGGTGAAAACGTTAGCAGAAATTGAGAAAGATCCTAGTTTGAGAGAAACCAGGGGAGGACTAGGCTTATGGACTCCTTATCCTGCAAATCTTGATTTGGTGGTGCTCCCACCTATAGCAAGAACATCAAAAGCAGGATAATCAATGAGTTTTGCAGTTCCTCTTTCTTTTGTTTTTTTATTTGGTAATGAAGTTTTGCCTAGTTTATTTGAGGTTACCATTTCTTGCCATGATTTGGAAAACAGGAGCACTGCTGCAGTACTTAATGAGAGTTACGTTTCGGGTTTGTGTGGCAAGCACAACAGTCGAACAAATCTATGATATCTTTTTCGTTCAGGTTTGTTCTTTTTTTCCAACAAATTATATTATGTTCCACCAATTGTTATATAATAGTGTTAGAACTATATTGCTAGATGTCCTATGTACAAATGGGGAAATAGATTGGCTGTGGGGGGAAATAGTGGGCTATTCAGGGGGACCATTGCAAAGTAGTTTTAATATAAGTGGGTGGAGACACGTTGCAATGTGTTCCACTAGTACATATTTTAATTGATTAAGTTTCCGGTCAGATGTCGTCTCCGTCATGTTTCTTTGGCTACTTCCAGAGGGTTTTCATTCTCTGGGGTGCTAACATTCAGTAGAAATCCAAGATTGTCATGAGGGTTAGTAGAATTTCATTTAGATGCACTTATTATTATTATTATTATTATTTTTTTTTTTCCTTTTTTTTGGAGTTCCTTGCATTCGATTGATTTTTTCGGGATTTTTTTTTTACTTATCGTGGTGTTTTCTTTTACTTCACTAGCACTTGAAACAGGGATCTTCAACCTGACTAAGGTTATAATGTTATCATAGAGGATTGTTTAGGTTCAAAATGTTCTTTTTGTATTTTTCTACGTGCTGGAGATTCAAATTTGGTGCTTTTAGTTTTATCAATTGATTTGATAAGCCTACTACGGGCCATTAAATAATCACCTTAATTATTATACCATTCGGGAATTTTGTCTGTTTTTTGTATTTGAACTATTGTTTTATGCATGTGATGCATCTGTTAATGGTCTTAATTTGTGAACAAAGATTTAGACGATGGTAAAGATTGATTTTTGTTTGGATGAATTTAATATTCCTCTGCTATGTTTAAGCAATGCTAATGACATTATCTATTATTATTTTTAAGGATATTTTTAGTGCCATGAATGGATTCACTTGTCGATTTTAGTTCTTGTTCTAAGCGAAGAAATTGGGTTATTATTTGATTTCTAGGCTTTATATTCTTATATCCCGATTCTATATTTGATTTTGTTTGATATAAAAATTAAACACTTAATTTTAATATGTTGTAAATAATAAAATTTATGATTAAATTTGTCGATTACTAAACGTTTAAAACTAAAGATGACACTAAATTATACAATATGAATTATTCATGTATTTTTTTCTTATTTTTTATTCTTTTATTTTATATGAGCGGTGAATAATAAAATAGAGGATAAATAATTACCCCTAAAATAAATCAACAACTTTTCCAAAATATTTTGTCACTTGGGATCGACAAAGTTCATCCAGACTTCTTACATAATTCATAACTTCCAGGCTTACTATATCATCCAAGTTGAGATTTGATTAAATTTTTTTTGAACATAAAGGACAAAAGAAAAGGGACTAAAAGTGTCATTTAACTTCGGTTTCAGAAAATTTTCACATTCTGTCTCTTCCGAATGTGAATTCAAAGTTTTTTCAAATAAAATAAAAATAAAAATAACTCCAATCAAGGTGACACTGCCATGCATAATTAAATAGGAATTACTAGTTATCACTCCAATTTGAATGAAAATGTCATCCCTATAATACTTTTTATTTTCTCTCATTCTTATATAAAAATATATTTTTGTCAAAAACTTATAGATTATCGCCGTAACCCCTAATCAAATACATCTGGGCTATGGACAATTAGGGTTTCTTCCAGGTCCGCCAAAGAAGAAGTAGTTTCCAGAGGGACCATTGTGTCCACATATTAGGTTATAGCAGGAGGGATTTTCCATTTCCACAATCTTATCCGCTGGATCAACCACTTGGTCTGATTCATCGATCACCATAATATGTCTGAAGAAAGCAGCTCCTTCAAACACTTCCTCAGCAAAATGGCCACTTCCCATCTGAGTTGTGGTGTGTCCCCCGCCTCCTGCCCCTGAGTTAATAACCTCACCGCCCCAATCGATTCTCAGAGCAGCATCTGCAAGACGAGGGACGATAGCGGTCGCCCAATATCCCACTGTGACGTTCTGATAGCTCATCCACCACACATTTTGTTTTGAATCCTGCATAAATTTCAACCCCATTTGTGTAATCAACTGTTTAAAACTACTCCATCCATCACTCATCACATTCATATAAGCATTGATTCTTACTACGTAAAATCATTACTCCCAGTGGCAAAACCAGAAAATTTGTATGAGGAGGCTAGTAAAGAAAAATGAGAGGATTTATCTGATTCGTTTGAAAAAAAACAAAGAGAAAACGTTTAAGACGAGAAATTTTAAAGTTTTGTTTTTTTTAACAACTTAAGCCACCTACTAAAATGACATATTTCTGGCTCTGCAAGGGGCCAAACAGCCATGAAAGTTTTCCTCCATGGCTATTCCTGCTAACAAAAGACCCAAAAACACCCCTACTAAGGGTTTTTTCGGCACAAGTCGCGAAACAACCATGAAGATTTTTCTCAATGACTGCTCCTGCTAGCAAAAGGCCGAAAAAATACCCCTTACTAAGAATTTTTTCGGCGGAATGAAATTAGTACAAGTGGGATAGAAAGAGAACTTAGGGTTACCAACCTTCCAAACTTTTATATCAACTTCATAGGATTGGCCATGGTAGGTAGAAACAGGATAAAAGGCAGCACCAAGAACTACTACGCTAGAAGTCTGAACAAAACCAGGGCACACCAAGTTGTAACAGCCGGATTGATAACCATTGTTCTGTGAAAAAAGAGGGAGTAGGAATCCATGGATTATATTTCATATGTACATTTGAATCTTAGTAATAAATTATAAATAACAAAAAGATAAAAGCATAAAAATTGAAATACGATAAAATATGACCATCTATATGGATCTTGCCACACTTACTGTCCAAAAAACGAAAAGTCTTGGCCGGTCATCTCCATACATCCCTGGGTAGACCTGATATAAATTTTAAAAAGAGAAGATTAAATTGTTATACAAAAGTATATCTAATATATGGATGAGAAAAAATAAAATAATGTGCAGCAATTATAATGCGAAAAAAATCATGTTCTAACCTGCCAACCAACTTCAAGAGTGTTAATATCGGAATCTGGACCTGCGGCTACCCAAACTTGAGCCAAGCTAAATTCTTCTGGAATTTGAACTTGAGGTTGCCACACACTTATAACTGTTTGTGTTCCATGGTACTTAATGCTGTCGACTTTTACAGAGGCATGCTATTGTTTTAGCACCCAAAAAAAAAAAAAAAAAAAACATAAATTTAACCCAAAATAATTATATACTCCCTCCGCCCCAATTTATCTATCACTTTAAGATTTTCACAGTTCTTAAGAATCACATTTAATGAATGAGTTTGTTTCATAAAATATTTTTTTTACCCCTAATTAAATATGTTTACTAGTATTACTAATGAAAGATTGTACCAATGACCGTAATTAATACTTTAGTGCATGTAATTAATACTATTGATTTGAATTTGTTAATATCAATAAAAGATGCAGAGTTTGATGAGGGTTAAGATAGGAATACTAATTCAATTTTACCTCGTTCATTTAAAAGCGTAAGATAAATAGGACCAAAAATCAAATGTTAAAGTAATAGATAAATCGGGACGGAATACACTAAGAAATTTTTTGAAAATGAGCTAAAATATGATGTAAAAGGACCTATAATGAAAATTATATAAGGGTTATTTCATTTTTTTTTTAATCGCAAATCAAAAAACTTTATTAAATGATGAGCAATTTATAAAATAGATAAACAGGACGTATACGTAAATAAGAAGAGTTATTTTATTCAAATTATTTAGTTAAATTGATAATGTACATGGTCTAAAAGTGAATACAAAACAAGAATAAAATTTATTAATTGACAAAGATGACAAAAAAAGAATTGATCTATGGCAATAAACTTTTAAAGTTAGTCCATTATTTTTATCCAAACAATAATCTCTTCCTTTCCTATTTCAGCCACTTTATCCCTCATAAATTAAAGTTAAAGACCCCTCAATTAAACTTCAAATAATTACTTTATTTATTTGGTTGAAACATAATGTTAAAGCCAAAATTAAGGTAAAGGGCAAATTTTTTTTAAATCTATTTTTTGAAAATACTTACATTACATATATCTTAATATTGTTTATATAATTTTAAAAAATACAAATTCACTACGTATCCTTATTTTTACTACTTTTGAGAATAAATAAATAAGACTATATTTTTAACCAGTACTTTCTTATTTATTTTGACATCATTATAATAATATTAATAAGAAAATATTTGTTAAACTAAAACAGTATAAAAATATAAAAAAAAAAAAATTTTGAGACGGAAATAGCAACGTTCATACATTACCTCGTGAATGAATCGTTGGTCGACAGGTGTTGAATTAGGTGATGAAGATGACTGAGATAATCTCCAGGGATGCTTCTTGAAAGGGTTTACAGTAGGAGTGGTTCTTCTGATAGGAATGGTTCCCTCGGGACAGCTCTCTTTTAAATTCCACAACTGAGTAACTGGATTCGTTATGGTAGAAAATCCATCTGGACGATAACTTGGTTCCTTCTGAAATATTAATGAAAAACCTAAAATACTACATTAACCGGTTCTGAAAACATAATTACTACATTTTTAATTAATACTCGTTTTAAACTTTGACTTTGTTTTTTTATAGTCTGTTTAAATTTTTCTAGACATCATTAATAATTTTTTTTTTCTTTATCCTTATCTTGTGTCATTGAAAACAGACATATTTATTATTTGAAATATAAATTTATTTATTAATGAAAGATAAATAAAACGAATTTACTAATACATTTAATTATTTTTTTAATAAACGTGCAATCCCTAAAACGACTATTATTTGGAGAGGTGGAGTATTGGTTTAGGAGGAATAGAGATGAGAGACGAACCAGAATTGTGTGATTTTTGAGCAAAGGATGATCAAATGCGGGTTGAACATATATTCCAACACAGTCAATTACGTCACCATCTGGGCTCTGCAATTAATTAGGAGTCAGCAAAGTTACAAATAACCAATTCTTGAGAATAATAAATTGATTTGCATAAAACAACACTATATCTCCATTCAAAAGGTGATATGAATTTTCTATGAATAAAATTATATAATTTTAAAATAAAAGGAATAATTAGTTACGATTTGTGAAATAATAAAGAGTTACGTGTTTTTTTTCTTACATAAAGTTCACTTACTCAAAAGATATTAATCATATAATATATCAAACAAAAAATTAAATTATATATATATTAAAATAGTGTGTGTTTAGCGTACCTCTATGGTCTTGAGAGGTACGACGTTTTTGGCGTTGGATGATCTTCTTGATGCATGACAATGAATCATCACAGACATAAACAGAAGGAAAGAAACCACTGCGAATTTCATGGTTTTTTTTTTTTGAAAATCAGACTCAAAATTAATTAATTATAATTAATCTACCAGCTTCAAGCTTGAAGACGAATTACTAATGAAAATAAAGAGAGTACCCATGGCCTCATATATACACTGTCATCTGCACAATAATTTCGGATAATTTTACTCCCAAAATATTTCTTACATTTAGTTCCTAGATTCTTAAATATTGGACCTTTATTATATTTATCGTCTTTGAATTATTTTTTTAATTTTTTAAAACGTCTTTACTACTTTTTGAAACAAAATATCTTTATTATTTAAAACTAAAAAATAATAAGAATATTTTGATAAAAATAATCGCCTAAATAAGAAATGATAGAAAATGGAGGTTGGGGTGAAAAGCAAGATGATGAATGGGAAGTATCCCAAATTTATTGCATGGATTCCAAAATGATCCCAAATTTATTTTAAATTCTTTTAAAGGCATAAATATATGTTTAGATAACTATTTTAAAAATATATTTTTATAAGTAAAATCATTTAATAATATTGTGATTTTGTTTTAAAATTATTTGTTTAATTTCATTTAATTTTTATTTTAAAATTATTTGTTTAATTTCATTTAAAATTACTATTAATTTTAATATTTTTGCATTATAAATTGACATTATAATGAGAGGATAGGTTAAAGGTGCCTTTAATGCAAGACAATCAGAATGAAGCAATCAAAATTTTATAACTTAATAATCATTAAAGGAATCTAATTGCTTTTGACTTGTTTGATAAATTAGTAAAATATTCATTAAAGGAATTTAATTACTTTATTAAAATAATTTAATTGTCTTTGCTTTTACTTTACTAACTAAAAGAGATAATAATCGGAATTATTTTACCTTTGTCTTTGCCTTATTGTCTTTACCTTACATCAAACGCACGTTAAGTATCATTAATAAAATTGCTCAAAAAATATCATTAATAAAAATAATAAAATCAAATTACATAATCTTTCTCCAACTGGACAATCAAAACAAAATAAAGATATTAATGCCTGCAAATCTGTTGAGATTTTATTATTATTATTATTATTATTATTATTATTATTATTATTATAAGAAAAACAATAACTTTTGTTAAGAATAGAAAATGACACTAGGCTGCTAAGGCGGAGAAGCCACATGAGTCTCATATTACGGGTGAATGGAACTGCAAGTTTTTCTATCATTAATTTGTGGGTGTCCTTGTTCTTCGAGGCTGCTAATTTAACACATCTCATACATCTTGTAAAAAGTGTTTTAAAAACTCATTATTTTTATAAAATAAATTTAAAAAATAATACATAACTTTTTCAAAACAAGTTTTATAAATTTTTTTCACCTTTAAAGCACATAAAACATTGAGTTGTACAAAAATATAGCCTTTGTTTCTAAAAATGTTTTTAGGAAAGCATAGGTAGATATGTTTCTCAAAGGGACAGAGAGAGAAGAATGATGATAACGGGCTTCTCAAAGAATGGGCCGCTTTTCAAAAATATAGAACAATGGGCCCATCTTAACTCAAATTTTAATTTCCCATGTAGATCAACACCGGCTTTGAGGATAAATATTTGAAGATAACGTGAGATAAATTTTGAACGTAAAGTTTTGAACTGATCATTATTTGGATATATTAGGAAAAAAAGATATTTAAAGAATGAGATTAGTTGTAAATAGCTAATGTAATATTTGACTAAAATAATCATTATCAAGAGTTGGAAATAATAATGCTGTGAGTGATTAGTTGTATAATTAAAAGATTAGGCAATAGCAGATGAACGGTTGCAACTAAATTAAGCAATGTCAACCCCACGAAAACCATGTAACTTATATTATAATTTTAGAATGTACATAATGAGAATATGTTAGTATTAAACAATTGAATTTTTTTTGGTAATTATTTTTTTAAGGTGAAGTTTGTGTATTAATTATGATAATTTAAACATAAACTATAGTAGTCTCAATAATTTTACTAAGAACACACAAATATGACGATGATAATAGGTGAAAGATTTCCGGTGGTAACTTTGTGATTGAGGTTTATCATGGGTTCATGCATATATTTTTCTATAAATGATAATTAGGAATATAATTCATAGCACTCTTTTAATATATTCATATTTCTATTCCCTTTCATATTTTACGATCATATTTTTTTTTTCCTAATACCAATTTCTCAACTACAATTTCAAAATCTTTTACATAGTACAGTATGCCCAACCAAATGTATTTGGAGGGAGGAGTATAACAAGCTTAGAGAAGAAGTTCGATTAGAGAAAGAGGAGTATAAGAAGTTTCGGGAGAAAGATGAATATAAGAAGTTTTGAGAGCAATATAACAAACTTCAAGAGAACTTCCAATCGGAGAGGGAGTATAAGAAGTTTCGAGAGGAGTATAACAAGATCCGAGAGAACTTTTGACAAGATCTGAGAGGTCTTCCGATTGGGGAAAGAGAAGGAGAATAACAAGAGAGAATTTTCAATTGGAGAAGGAAGAAAATAACAAAATTCAAAAGGATTTTCGATTAAGAGAAAAATAACAAGATTCGAAAGAAATTTTGATTAGAGGAGGGGGGAGAATACAAAACAGTTTACTAGGTACTGAACAAATTACAAACTATGAATTTGGAGAGGAAATTAGATTCGGAGATGGAAGGGTCATTTTGGCCTGGGCTGTTTGTTGCTGGGGGGACCAACGATCCACCTCTTATATATTTTGATTCTTGTTTTCCTTGCATATTATTTTGTTTGGTGGTAAAAGGCTTGAAGAATGGATTATTTTCTTTGATTTCGTCGGCAACATGATCTTCATCAGACTCTATAAATGGGAATATCAATCCTACTGACCCAGTAATTTCTTCTTCTTTTTTTTTTAATAATCAAGAAAGCATTTATTGGTGTGGGAAAAAATATATATATATATATATATTTTTTATAGTACCGTAACAAATCAAACTCAACCCTAATGTTTCTGTCGGAAGAAGGTCAAAATTAAGGACCATTTAAAAAAAAAAAAAAAATCATCTTTCATGGTACCAAAGATTAATCAGTTTTCCACTAGGGCAATGGCACCCAAATTGACTAACGAGGATTAGGGTTCTTATCATTCAATCTATGTATAACTCTCCGTTCCAATTTTCGAACTAGTATATTAAAAAAATTTGAAGATAAAATATATTTAATAATGAATCTTGGAGGACATTGATTTTACCCTCTTAATTATAGCTAATTACCCATAATTCCATTTGCTCAAACGTGGCCTACCTTTGGTTCTAAAAGGGGAAGATGTGATGATATATTTTGTCATTGAAATGAAGCCAACCAAAAACATATGGGCACATCACATTATATACTATCCACAAAAAAGAACACAAAAATTGCACAAACATGTATGCCAATTAATCAGCAAAAACAAAAACCCTCAAAAGAGTGATCAACTTGTAATGAGTGGGCACCCTCATATTCTTGATTTCAGTGTGTTTTCGTATCTTTTCTTGCCTATTCTCCATAGCATTTGTGACCATGTTTTCTTTTTTATTAAGTAGATCTATCGTCGACAACAGTAATTAATTTCATTCGCTAAACTGTAGTCAGTTTATTAGATGAGATATTTAAATCGAGAATTTAAAATTATTTCATATCTAAAATAGGATTCCAAACATTTAACATTTGGTTGGGGGAGGATTTGTGGCTATTTGAATTGGAACAAAAGCAAAAAGTGTGATTGTTGACAAGGCTAATAATGATTATGATGTTGTAGTGGCAGCTGAAAGAGTCTAAAACATTGATTTAGAATGCTTGATCTATTAAATCCTTCTATTATATGGTTATGGTCCCTAGCTTCTTCACTGACTTTATATGAGAGAGACACTCCTAAGCATCACTATTTTTCTAATTAATGGGTTAATTAACTTATTGGCTAATAATCAAATCAAATCATGATCATTGCTGATCCTACACTTAAAAATATTAGAAAAGTGAAAAACAAATTAAGCAACTTTTAATAAACTCTTTCTCTCACACTATTTCGATCCAAACATATAATAATTCATACTCGTAATACCAATTAGATTTATTTTTTCCTTACATTTGGTTATATCAGTACCACTTGCCACTATGCTCAAATGACCTTTCAATGAAGGAGCTAAGAGTAGAAACCTACATCTAGATCAAGATGCAGACTTTGGAGTGTCCTGCCTTTCTGAGTTTGTGATGCAACATTACCCTGACAGCAAAAAAACAAATAGTTGTATCTCGATTTGATTATTTTTCCCCCATTTGCCTTATCTTTTTATGCACAAAATTTACAATTTTGGCTTAGGGTTCATGTTTCAATTCCAATATTCCACCATCTTTCTTGTCAAGTTTCCCCTCTACAATTTCCCCCCATTCAATTTCTCACTTTACCATTTATTCTTTTCCTTTCTAAAAAATCTGATTCCCTAAATTATTATTTCAACGAATATGACTATTTTCGAGATGGTGATATAATTTTGTACAAGGCCGACAAAATGGTGCCATGAGGGGTTGAGGACAAAATAAAAGCAACAAAAATATGCATGCAAGCAAAGCCAGCCCACCCTTATATATATATATATATATATATATATATATTTATTTATTTATTTATTTATTTATTTATCAATCAACCTCTCAATATATCAATATATATATATGTATATATCAATCAACCTCTCAAAAATATATATATTGAAGAGAGAGAGAGAACCTTCAATTGTTCTTTCAACTTTTACTTATTTTTATTTGGAATTTTTTTGTCATTTGGGATGAAGTTCATACGACTTTTTGCATAATTCAAAGCTTCCAGGCATATATATGCTTTATGTTTTCTCCAAATTGAGATGAAGCCAAAATGACAAGTGTACATGAACTTATATGAAATTGCCACAAATACTTGATTTTGTTCCCTAATCCTCACTCATAATTAATCCCATATATTAATTTAATTTACTAATCCAACACACAAGTCTTAACAGTAAAATTAATTGACTACTTTGGACTTATGTCTTACATAGGCGAAGACAAACATAACAACATTGATTGATTAATACTATGTAACAACCTATGTACGAATCTTCTTATCTATACATTAATTTTAGCTTTATAGTGTTAGAATTTAACATCATCGAATCATTAAATATTGTGATTAATATAAATAATTTAACAATATCTTGTTAATTAATCAACTCCTATTGTTAAATTTATTAATCAAACATGATATCCAACTCAAAACCAATTGACAATGGATGTAGAGACTCTTGAATTATTTATATTAGACAAAAATATTATGAATTATCAATATGAGATTGGGACAATCTTAACCCTTATCACCTCCTCCCCTAATTGAGCCGCTGCTCTCTTATGCCGTTCTTCACCCAATCCCAAGTGTGTTGCAAGTAGAATTATTAAAATCTTATATTAGAAACTCACACACAGTAATTAATATAAATAATTCAAAAATAATTATTATCAATTAATTTTAAATTAGATGGCATATTTATCATAAATTTAATATATAGGGATTAATTCTTAATTTCTCTATCATTATGGAATAATTACAATAATTTTACTATAGTGATGCAAGCAAGTTTTTGCTCCCCGGTCTATGCACCGTCTATAAGTAGCCGCCTAGGGTCCAATTTCAATTTTTAAAGACTTTAGTTTTAGGGTTGATAGCCATTTGGTAAGGTAGGGTCGACCAGGGTCATTCATCTGATTCTGGTTTTAATAACTTTGTTTTGCTCTCTCCCTCTAGGGCTTATGTAATATATATTCTTCCAATCAAAGTTTCCCAGCAATTGGAGAATAAGTTATTTGGTGAGCTGCTCAAGATTTTTTTTTAAAATTTTTTATTTTTTTCGAAGATGATTGAGGAGCAGCAAATTTTGAATTTTTGAAATGATCAATGGAATAAATGATTAAATATGATTAAAACCCCATGAAAATATTTCTTTCCAATCAATTAGGCATTTATGGCCTTTGATTAGTTTTGAGTACACACCTTTAAATCCTAGTCATTGGTGTTGGGGGGAGGGGGTGTGTGTGTCTAGGTTTTATGCATAAAAAATCAGTATGCAAAAGAATACTTTGACCATATGTTTCCATTAATTATGAACCAACCCATAGGTGAATACATAAGCTAGCTACTAATGAATTGTAAATTGTATTCCAAACTTTGAAGAAATTGCAAGTTTTAGATATTCAAGAAGCAAAAGAAAATACTATCGATCCTCTCTATAAAAGAAAACCCTATTTTTATTATGAAACAAATTATTTTTATGGTATAAATTATTATGTTTTCGATAAATTTGATTAGTCAATTTAAATCAGTATTTTGTTATTTAGAAATTTTAAAAACGAAACCGCTATTACTACAACACATTTAAAGACAAGTGTGTTTAGCCTTAATAGCTTTGATCTCACTATGGAATAGTTTATATGATTGAGTGAGAATTGATAAGACCTTAATGGAGAAAAAAACAATAAAAACTAAAGATGGTTTGCTTTACATACATATCTCTGGCAGAACACTGCATCTGAAAACTACCAAAATATAAATTTTTGAAGGAAAAAAGGGATCACTTGAAAGCTACTCTTCTAGGATCTCTTTTTTACTTCTACATTTCAAACAGGCTGTTAAACATGTGCATAGATATACAACCTTAAACTACTTGCGACTCCAAAAGAAGGCCACCATAGCACTTTTTTTTTTTTTTTTTTTTTTTTTTTTGGGGCTCCCACCTCCATTAGTACTTAATTTAACATACTACTAGCTAACAAAGTTGCTGAGGAGAAAAGGGAATCTCCACAAAAAGAAGAGAAAGTTTGATGGAGAGGTGAGAGGATGCAAAAAGAACATTTTCCCACAAGAGTTTGCAGCATGGCTTTTCCGCAGAAAAGGGGTTTATAAGTTTGATTTGAGTCGGAAAAAAAAACAATGGTGGAATAGGCCTTGAAGAGAGGTGAGGTGGAAGCAGAAAAGACTCATATATCCCTAATTAATCAAAAGTTGAGAGTTTAAATCTCTTTTCGATTCTTGAATAGTTTTAAATTTTTAGGTTAATTATCCGACACATTAAAATATTATAACTCAGTATAAAATTAGTCACTTTTGTTGATGATGATATTAAAATTTCATAACTAAATTATGAGATTAGTCACTGTTGTCGATGGTGAGAACTGATGATAAAGGATCAGAACAAAATTATGAGGGATAACCACATTTAGAATTTAATTAATTTGGATTTTGAAGAACAACTTCAAATGGGTTGGTGATTCAAAACCATTCTTTAAAATTTATTAAGCCTATCTTTGTTGTTCTTTAATGAAGCTAGGGTATACCAATGCCTTAAAGTTTGTGAAAAAGGGTCAATTAGGGGTCCCAAGGAGATCACCATTGGTGAGTTCCACCCTAGGGCTTTTATTTATTTTTAAAAAAGCTTTCTTTAGCGATTTTTTTTTTTTTTTTTGGATAAAAGTGGAAGTTAATTAGAAAAGATGGCAGGCAAACGATCTTTTCCAAAAAAAAAAAAAAAAAAAAAAAAAGAGCATGCACACTATTCAAAAGCCCGGACCAATCTAATTACTTGTCACAATTTGATAATAATAATAATATTATTATTATCATATTTCAACCACAATCTAGTGTCCTGTAAACGTCATTAGTATTTTAATTCAGCTTAATTAACTGTTGAAGTAGGGGACTTTAATTAATTAAATGGTTAATTTTGCAACATTAGTTACTTATGGGACCAATGACTTTAATGGTATATTGTCCCATGAGGCAGAATTAGTAATAATTTTATTAATTATAATTAAGTTGCCATTTTCCCAAAGAGTAGGTGGGAGCAAGTTAAATGTTCCTTTAAAGAAACAAGGATTTACAAAATAATAAAGGTTCCTGATTATAATTAATTAGGGCACATCTGCCTCTAATTATGTTTAAATAACTTTGGATGGTTGAGAGCAATCAAGCAATATTGGACCTTAATCATTGAGTTGGAAAGTGTCTTTTCTTTTTAAAAAAAATACTAATACTAATACCCCCCAAAAAAAAAAAACTTGGAAGAAAAACATTTGTCCATCTTATTAATTCGAGAAGCTATAAAAGATTTTCTACATCGAATGGAGGTCCAATGTGACATAGGTCTTGAGCTATTGTTTTCTATAATTTAGGCCTTGGTTGGGTTCACTGTGCTGATGATCAATTTGGCCTAAATTTGAGTTTAGGGGCTAATTAAAATTGAAAATCAAGATGAGAAATTTACTAATTAAATTGAATCTTTTCTTAGAATATTATATAGGTAGGAGTTGGAGTCTCTAGCTTCTACTAGCTCAACGTTTGTAATTCCAACAAATTTTTATAAGGGGCTTACTAGTTACCGTCTAACTTTTGGGCTGGTAATTCATATGTTTTGATAAAAAATATATATATTATAGAGAGATATTTTAATCCAAATTGAGACGAAAGTACTGAGGCGATAACTAATAATTCCTTTTTTATAATGGGAGACTCTTCCTTCCTGGTTGTATGAGTTCACTGTCCAACTAATGTTGAGTAATTTTTGAATATCAAACGGATCTCCAAGAAAATAATTTTAATATGACCAAATTCTCATCTTTTGCAATTAGTTGCGTGCAAAGAGTATTCGTATGACAAACCATATTTCCACTTCAATATAGAAGATTGCCGACATCTTTTTTCGACTTTGTCTATTTTTATGATATTTTGGATTTTAAGATCACAGAATACTTATGCACATGTTATGGCTCAATTTGTTAAAACTAATGTAAGCTTTTACAAAGACTGGCCTATCAAACCGTCTTTTCTTGTTTGATAGTGACGATTTCTAAGTAATCTAATAAAATTTATTTTTATAAAAAAATTATGCAAAATAAGATATATGAGAAAGAGATAATTAATTAAAAAAAATTATATACGTGTATCTCTTATCTAATGTATCCAATTATTTTTTAAAATAGTCATATATTTATATTTATTTGACAAATTACTTACTTCCGTTATGAGGGAGTATAAGAATTCTACTTTCTATAAATCGTATGGGATTTGCTATTCCTACTAACAAAGACGAATGATTACTTTAAATTCTTTACAAAAATTCAAATCACGTTCATGTAACAAAATAATGTATATTTACTTTTTTTACGACAAATCTAATATGGATGGAGCAACGCAGACAGACAGCGAAAACATCTTCATTAACCTTGTGAGAAATGGATGCCAAAACATGCTTTGCCGGCACACTAGTCTTCCTCCTATTCAAGTAGTAGTGGAATATACGATATTCTTAACTGTAACTGATGATCCAACATACAAGACTATGTCTATGTCTATGGTTTCCTTTAAAAAAAAAAATTTTATTGCCCCTCCTTTTACTATTTATTGTCCATTTTTGAACCTAATTGTTTTAATTTTTATGAAAATTCCTTTGACCCTTCCCTTCCCTTCCCTTCCCCTCTCCCGCCGATTTCGCCTTTTCACCCTTATTTCATTTATAATTTGGTTAAACTATCGATATCTTCTCAAGTTTTTTAAATAACATTTACCCTTTTTAACTACACGAACTCATAATAATCAACCCTTAATTAACAAAAAAAAGAATAAAGTTATGCGAAAATATTATTATTTGATCAAAAGATCATTAGAAAAGTTCACATTCGTCCAAACTCATTTTAGTTGAAAATCAACATATTTTTTTTCATCTTTTGACATTTTCTGTTATTTGATTTCAATCAATGGAGTAAATGTAATTTTAAGAACTTGAGAGGGATATCAAAAGTGCGACCAAATCACATAAAAAATAAATGTAATTCACCTTATAAAATTCTTTTGGTTTTCTCCAAAACAAAAAGAAAAACAAGACTTAGCAATAAACTAGTAATTGACTTTGGCACATGAAAGAATCTACAACCATCTCCTCTCTTAACCCCACACGCTAACTCACTTAGTTCCCTAATCATGAAATAAGAAGGGTAATTAATTAAACTCAAGATCTTTTAAGCCCAACAAATTAGATCGATTAAGAATGATTATCTTTATAATTCCATCTCCATGGTAAAAAAAATTCCTTAACTTTTACTACTCTATGAACAAAGGTTTGAATTCATTAATGTCATGATTGCCCTTTGGGTGTGGGTACATTTGTTTTCCAACACAAGCAAGACAAAAAAGGGAGATGAAATAGTAATGGGCAGAAAATGGTAGGTCAATTTAGGGATATCATTAATTACGATACTTGAATTCAAAGGATCGGTGTTGAGGCCATTGGTGGCATGCAAATGCATGCGTGCATGAGCATAATCATAGGCTAACGTTGCCAATTTTCAAACCCTTTTTAAAAAAAAAAAAAAAAAAAAAAGGTTTTACCGCTTTTACTGTTTTTTGATGTTGTGAAAATATAATGCATGGTTAATGCATCCTGAACATATCTAAGTTGTGATGAAGTCAACGGATCTGTTCAAGAGACACATACGGGATAGGCAATACGATCATTTGTCTACGCGATGTGTTAAATTTTCGATACTATACGTATAAATATGTAGAGTTTATTTTGAGATTAATTAATACAGTATAGATGAAGCAGCTCGTATAATTATATAACAATATTTTTTTTCAGATGATGTAAATTCAACATCGATTAACAATAAAATTAAATTATTATTCACCATCTACTTTTTACTTATTTTACCTTTTTGGATCATTTTGTTTCCCTTTACTTGTCTTATTCTCTCCATAAATTAATTTTCTCCCTTTTATTAAAAGAACAAAATAGTTCAAAAAGCAGGCAATAACCTTTTAACATGTAAGAAAAAAATTCCAGAATAGTATTTATAGTATATTTTAGTATCAAATTTAATTATAAATATTTGATAGTCAATAACTTTAGTGTTAATTTTGTTATTCACGATACATTTAGTTCTAATAATAATTTTTTAAACACTTAATGATTAAATTATAACTTCATCAACTCTTATACCACGTGGACTAACACATCATCGTGAATCTCGCATACATTTTTTTACTCAAATTAAACGTTTAATTCGGGTTAAAAAAATACTTGTTAAATTCACGATGATATGCTAGCTAATGTGACATAAAATTTGACAATTCACAGAATTACAATTTAACTATTAAATGTTCAAAAAAATATTATTAGAACTAAATATATTATAAATAATAAAGTTTAGAATTAAATTTATTCACCACTAAATATTTAAGATAAAATTTGACATTAATTCATATTATATCTATTGTTCTTACATTTTCTCTAACATATAAATATAAAAACCCTAATAATTAACCATTTCTGTTCTGGAGGCCTGGCTAGGTAATGTAGGGAAATTAGGGTGAAAGAAATGGGAACGTGGTGAATATGCAAAAACCCCGGTCATTTGGCTGGGCGCAGATAAATGATTCGAAAATTCTAAAACTCTGTACAAAAATCTTAAAAGCAAGATATGGTGTGCAGCTGCCGGAGCCGCCATGTTTGAAGAAATGGATAATGCCCAACTGCTGCATAACACCTGTAGCTGTATTATCGCTGTGCCTTCCTTCCGGGTTCTACTAATATTAATTAATAATAAGGCCAAGATCTCCCAACGACTCAAGTCTCCGCAAGCTTCCAAATTGTAAGTAGGCCATCCATAAGCTAGCTACCTTGACAGCTCTCTCCTATCTTCCTCCCTACTCCGACCTCCTCTTCTCTCTCACATATTACTCAATCCATCCTTTCTAAATAAAATTATTAGTATAATAAGATTTATGGTTAATTACATTTATTTCTTTATTAATTTAGTTAAATTATCAATACTCCTATTAAGTTCGGAAAATTATGTTTATCTTTGTTAAGTATCTAAATTCATAACAACCAATCCTGATCGATTAAAAAATAAATAAAAATATTAATGTAAGTATTGTTATTGTGTTGAAAGATAAAATTAACATCATGCTATAATCTTGTTTTTGTTTAAAATCATCAAATTTTTTATTTTTTAATTTTTTTATGTTTGATTTTGATCAAGAAGGGTAAATGTAATTATTAAGAATATAAAAAACGATTGATAATTTGACTAAATCATATAAAGAAGTAAATATAATTCACCTTAAAATTTATGAATCAAGCTGTGCTCTAATAGTTAAAGTGTTAACACTCAATTATAAAGTTAAAAGTTGGATTTATATTTGAGATAGATAATTGAGGAAAGCAAACAAATCTTCAAACACTACAATAAAAATGAATAGATTAAACAATTGACTTGCAGTATATGTAGCATCTCCCCTTATAAGTTGTTTCTTTTCTGAAAAAACTTTATTGTGTAATAGTATTATTGTCTCAATATACATTCTTTGTTTCTATATATTATTGCTTTTAGAAAATGTCGTGTGTCTTTTATTAATTGACGTCTCATTATTATTTAAGTAAATTTTTTTAGTTTTTCTTGTTTAATCCTTTTTCACTACTCAATCATTTATTTTTTTAATAAACAACTAAATGACTCCTCAAGTCGGAGTTCTCTCAACTAAATTAATAATTATTTTTATTTTTTGATAATAGAAAAGTTCAAATAGTCTAATATTTATCGATGGAGGTATATATATATATATATATATATATATATATATAACGGGTTTATACTACAGGTATCATTTTGTCTCGTGATATGCAACTTCTTTGTCAAATTAATCAATTAGATCTCATGCATGACTGAACATCAATCAAAGCAGCAGTCAAAAGACATGTATATAAGGATGCTCCAACTACTCACGTTATTCCATAATGATAAAATTTATTAAACTACCAAAAAAGTAATTTTTTATTTTAAAAATTATTTACCGTAATCCTTTATTTATATTTAATAATTCAGAACCATAACTTTTACAACAATAAAAAGATATATTACCTTAAGAATTCGGTGCAGGCATAAGTAACAACTATACTTGGTAGGATGGGAAATGGTAGAGATCTAAATTTGTTTGGAGTTCAATTACAGTTAGATAACCAGTAATATGGTTTCGATGCTGTATGGAAGGTTTTCTATGGAAGGATATGAAGTTTTGATTGAGGTTCAACCTACAATGATCACTCATGGCTACTACTTGACGCATGTCTTTTAAGAAATTAATATAATAACATATTTTTTGTGTATATAAGTTTTACGAGGAATTTTAGTGATTTATTATTTTTTTTTAATCTGTCTCGTCAATTAAAGAAATTTATGAAGTTTTGATCAAATTGACACTTTTAACTTTGAGTGTACCGATTGTGTAATACTATTTTACTTAATAAAATCGGTTCTAATCCCGCCAAGTACCACCGTGATTTTGCTTTTTTTTTTTAAAAAAAAATAAAACATTTTACCTCTATATTGTAGTATCTCAATATTTAAATAGAAAAATAAGAATTAGGTGAAAGAAGACTTTCTAATGATAACTAAATATGCTGTAAAAAGAGCCTTTAGTGCTAAGTAGATTTAGAATGGTATTCCAATCCATAAATCTTAAGATTTTACCAAAAACACTGTCAATTCAGTTATTGTTAGCAAATTTTTGTCAATCCTCTTTGTGTATCACAAAAGTATAAATGATCTTTTTTGTTCTTCTAAGCTATCTCATCTCATAAATTAATTAAGTACAATTAGGGTTTCTCTCACATATGATCAAATTTCTTGTTCAAATTTTTTTTAAAAAAAATCTAGAAGAAACTTTATATTCTCAGTTCTAATTAATAATATTCTCTTCTTCCTAGTTTGATAAAAGAAATTTACCTCATTATCGTTTTTATATTCTAAATAGGTATGAACCAAAAACGGTGGAAATGTTTTTTAATAAGGTTATTTTGGCCGATATCCGTTTTATATGTCGTTGTAATTTCGTCATTCGAAAATTTAAAATCTACATCTGCTCCTAATATTTCGTTGTAATTTCGTCATTCGAAAATTTAAAATCTACATCCGCTCCTAATATGAGTTTATCACATTGTAATTCGTATATTGATGATAATGTAATGGGATTAAATTATAGTATTAGAGATTTCCGACATATGAGCAGTTAATCCATGTGCTTAAACACGAATTAATCACAATTAGACAAATCAAATTCATTCCATTGAACCCAATCTACCAGACCAGACCAGTCAGAGTTCATGGTGTTTGGCACTACGTACAATAATTATTGTATTTACTCACAACATTACAATAATCAATTGTTTTGTGTTCCCAATTTACTAACGTTGTTCCTTTTTTTCTCCTTGTTTTAATTCTCTCTATTCTTGTCATTTCTTAGGAAAATAAAATCTTAATGGATTTTTTTATTTCATTTTATTCTTCTTTTTCAATTAATGAATATAAATTATATTTTTATGTTAATTATTTAATTGTATTTTAATAAATTTTAGTTTTAAGTATTCACTTTTTTTATAATTAAGATATAACACGTTATTGAATTTATTCGATAACCTTCACCTACTAATAATTATTTAATATTCTCTCTAATATAAAAAGATAAGTCATTTTAAAAAAAAAAAGACTTAAAAACAATTTATCTATATAATTATACGATTAAATTTGTCTATTTTTAAGAATTATTTTTTAACTCAAATATAATTTTAAAAAAAAATTAAAAAAATTTAAACTGAAAATCTAGAACAAAGAAATTACTGTTTCGTTTGACCGCCTTGCAACTCTGCGTAGCCTTTTTTGCTGTTTTTGCTTCGATCCGATAATGTTGCCGTACACAAGTCAGCGGGTGAAAGGAAAAATAAAAGGAAATAATTTTAAAAAAAAGATTTGGACAGCTGACTTATACACGCAACACCTGAATCAATTGGTACGTGTTCTTCAGTACTTGTACGACTTCTATAAAACTTTTAAAAAGTGCTACAAATACTAGTACTGTACATGTAGCCTAGGCTAGGGGTTGCAATTCCATTCAAATTTTCGAGGAAAATAATATTTCATGTATTTTGTCGAATTTTTGACCAAATTAATCTCTAAAATAAATTTGTGGAAAAAAAATAAAAAAATAGGAAAATTTGGCCTAAAACAGGTCTTTCTGATTTTTAAAATTCGAAATAAGATAAAATCGGATTTTTAAAATTTGAATTCATCCAAATTCATGATACAAATCATTTTGAAAAAAAAATTAGATTTAACTAACGATCAAATGAGTCATTCTATTATCTTCTAAAATTTTTCATAAAAAATAATTAAATCTTCTAAAAAATAAAAAGATAGGAACTAATATTGTTACTCAAAATATAAGAGGGACTAAAAGTGAAATTACTTTTATTATAGGGGATCAAAATTGCATTTAAACCAAGAGAGGGTGAAAAAGAAAAATTCGAACGTTGTAGATTCTTCAAAGTTCCAACTTCCAAGGAGAGTTGTGTGAAACCACACGTGCCTTGTCAAATTAGAAAATGACATTTGAGAGTGAAAATCGTGAATATCTTTTGTGGCATTTTTTTTGATAAACTTTAGTTTTGTTTATATATTGTATTTTATGTTAATTTATATATATTAGTAATATATAGTTTTAGTAGATTATTTTTATTTTTATACTTTATTTTTTTAGTGTTATTTTATTTTTTATATATTTTTGAAATTTTTTTAACAATAAAAATTATATTTAATAATTTAATATACTTTAACCCTTTAAAAAAATGAACCTATCGTGTTAAAAAATATAAGAGTATAAATGATTATATATTATGTAAAAATTAACTAAAAATACAATATATAAACAAAGCAATTGAAGTTTGTCACAGAGAGTGTCACAAAACATGTTAAGCCATCAAAAGTTGGGGAATTATTACTAGTATAGTACTTTTACCCATTGCCCCCTCAACTTATGATTTATTAATTAAACAACCCTATAATTTCCATAAAATTTTTAGGTTGATATTGGGCGTCGGTGGTGAGCACTTTATTTATTTTTTTAACACTTCGGGCATTAATTATTATGAAGGAAATTAAATGAGAATAAAACGAAAAAGCATGTTAGAGAGAAATAAATATTGAATAATATTTTTTTTTTGGGGAATGGATATTTACTCATTCTTATTTTTCGCAACTATTATTCTCATACCACAAGTAAATATTACCTTCTTTTGAAGTACAAGTAAATATTACCTTGTTTCATAAAAAAAGAATTTTACAAATTTTATGTAAATTGAGAAAATATTAATTAAATTTTAAAAATTATTTAATTTACTTTAATAATGATTAAAATATCACTATCTTAAATTTTATTACTTTTATTTAGGAATGTTTTTAAAAATTATCTTTTATTTTAAAATTTTTAAAATATTTTTTATTAAGAGAATGAGTATTATACAACGGTAATTTATATGGTGGTCCTATAGGACCACCATGAATTTTACTCCTACCCCGCTACAGTAGCGCGCTACAGTTCCGCGCGCGCGCTACAGTAACGCGCTACAGTTCCGCGCGCTACAGTAAACGCGCTACAGTACCTTCGTTTCTTTTGTTATTTTTGGCTATTATGATACATATTATGGACGTTTTTGTTGTATGATATGATTTCTTTTATATTTTTGATCTGATATCTAAATTCTGTTGATATGATGTCTGCTATTTTGTGATCTGATGTCTATATAATCATGATTTGATCTACTTTGTTAAGTATATTTTAGTTCTACTGTATGATTTCTTTTATATTTTTGATCTGATATCTATAGTCTGTTGATCTGATGTTAAGTATGAGTTGATCTGATGTCTATATAATCATGATTTGATCTACCTTGTTAAGTATATTTTAGTTCTACTGTATGATTTCTTTTATATTTTTGATCTGATATCTATAGTCTGTTGATCTGATGTTAAGTATGAGTTGATCTGATGTCTATATAATCCTGATCTGATCTCCTTTGTTAAGTATGTTTTAGTTCTGCTGTGTGATTTCTTTTAAAATCTTGATCTGATGTCTATAGTCTGTTGATCTGATGTCAAGTATACGCTGATCTGATGTCTATAGTCTGTTGATCTGATCTCCCTTTTTAAGTATGTTTTAGTTCTACTGTATGATTTCTTTTAAAATCTTGATCTGATGTCTATAGTCTGTTGATCTGATGTCAGTTATGAGTTGATCTGATGTCTATATAATCCTGATCTGATCTCCTTTGTTAAGTATGTTTTAGTTCTGCTGTGTGATTTCTTTTAAAATCTTGATCTGATGTCTATAGTCTGTTGATCTGATGTCAAGTATGAGTTGATCTGATGTCTATATAATCCTGATCTGATCTCCTTTGTTAAGTATGTTTTAGTTCTGCTGTGTGATTTCTTTTAAAATCTTGATCTGATGTCTATAGTCTGTTGATCTGATGTCAAGTATACACTGATCTGATGTCTATAGTCTGTTGATCTGATCTCCCTTTTTAAGTATGTTTTAGTTCTACTGTATGATTTCTTTTATATTCTTGATCTGATATCTATAGTCTGTTGATCTGATGTCAAGTATTCGCTGATCTGATGTCTATATAATCCTGATCTGATCTCTCTTGTTAATTATATTTTAGTTCTACTGTATGATTTCTTTTATATTCTTGATCTGATATCTATAGTCTGTTGATCTGATCTCTTGTATTCTCTCATCTGATGTCTATATAATCCTGATCTGATTTCCCTTGTTAAAAAAAGTATTTTTTTTTTAAAAAAAGAATTTTTTATAAAAAAGGTTTTTTTTTTTTTAAAGTTTGTGCGTCAAAAAAAAAAAAAAAAACTGTAGCGCGTTACTGTAGCGCGAAACTATAGCGCGTCACTGTAGCGCTACTGTAGCGCGCGCGCTTACTGTAGCAAGTAGGAGTAAAATTCATCCTACTCCTATAGTACCACCGTAAACGGACTCTTATACAACTGGGTTTATTAAGATTTCCTCTATTCCATAATTGTGATTTAATATTTTTTTATTTTATAAAAATAATCTTATTTTTATATATTTTTTAACATCAATATGTGTTTATTACTTTTAAAATAATCTTACTTTTAGAGGGGGAATTTTTTAAATAATATAAGAGGAATTTTAGAGAAAATTAAAACTAATATGATTATTAATCTTTTTGCCAATAATTTATCAAAGTACAAATAAAACTCTATTTCTGTCCAAAAATAGTCTTACCAAATCCAATATGGTTTCTATAATCTTTGCTGCGGGAGGGCGCGCACACAATAAAAGCAAGGCAAGGGCAATCTTTTTTCCGCCGCCTTTTATCACTTCTACCTTAAATCTCCGAAGTGCTTCCAAGAAAAGCAATTCGAAGAATCCCTTTTTTTTCCCTACAGATCTCTATATCATCCCTAACATAATATCATGGCTTTGGTGGATTAAGATGAAATAATAGATGATATCATTGCTTTGGGGGATGAAGATGAAATAATAGATTTTGGTGATGAAATCGTAGACGAAGATGAGATCGATTCTTATCTCAATAGCAATATCATGGCTTTTAGGGATGATGAAGATGAAATAATGCATTTCGCTGATGAAATCCTGTATGAAGATGAGACAGATGAAATCGATCTTGATGAACTCCGAGAAGAAGAATATATTGAGTTACTTTCAGATTCGCCGGATTCTCAAAGAGAATTTATTTTCCATATGCAACAATTCAGACAACGCCATCAGGAAGCTACTCCAGAGCAACTCCGTGAATACATGGCGACTATCTATGATTTCTTAGAACTGGGTCTGATAGTTGAACTGACAGAATTTGTATCAGATTTCAGATTACCTGAAAATTCTTCTATTGACGAGAATTTTATTGATACGAATTTGAAACCAAGAACGATATGCCAAGCAAGCAGATCTTGCAGAATCTTGCGTAATATGTCAAGAAGAATACGAATATGAAGAAATTATTGGGGTACTTGACTGCGGGCATGAATTTCATCTGGGTTGCATCAAAACATGGCTGCTGAGGAAAAATTCTTGTCCCTTCTGCAGGCAAAAAGCCATCTCCATCCGATGATGATTTTAGGATACTTAGACAATATTTTGTGTGATTTTAGAATTCAAAATTTTCTGTTAACTGTTAATATTAGATACATATGTTAGATACATTGTTATATATATGTAATACATTCGAATGCAATTAGTTTTTGAAAAAAATTATTTACAAAAATTTCTTCTAATTTTCTTATAAAATATTTATAGTTATTTACGTAAAGGTGAATCGTTATTTTTAGTTTGAAAAATGAGGCTGTTATTACTTAAAATTATTTTTAAAACTTTTTCTTTTATATTCTATTAAATACCATTAGATAGACACAGTTTAGAATTAAAATATTAAAATTTGTATTTAAAATACAAAATATTTTATAAAAATATTAATTCATTTTCTAAAACATGTTATATAAAAAATTATTATAAACTAAAATTAATATTTTTAAAATACAATTACCAAAAAATATTTTTTAATTCCATTGAGTTTACTGTCTACGTATATGTACGGTATACTGTATAAATCTACATAAAAATCCAGGATTGAAAATTTTTTATTTCGGTCATATTTGCACTTTTTTCGACCATTTTTTGAATTTGAATTTTCAGTCCTATCCTACGTTGTTGTCTTGAGCAAACCCACCGAACATATCCAGGGAGAATTGACAAGGAAAATGAATGTGATAAGTATATCAAAATTAATGTCTCCAACTAACATATATATATATATACTATTTTTTTTGTTGAATATTTAAAATCATTATTACAATTTTTTTTTGAGAGTATTTAGATTATTATATAGATGCGTGATTTATGGGAAATAGAAGAGTGACGATTGTTGATTTGACACGAAATCAAACGGATAGTATTGAAAAAATAAGATATATTAGTGTAGATCGAGTTTATTTTTTATGTCGGATTACAATCAACTCGGGTTACCCATTAAATCGATAAAACCTATATATAAATTTATACTTTAGACAAATAGATTGTTGTAACTTAATAATAGACACTCTTCATTTAGAATAAATAAGTCTCGAATTCAAATTATATATGAAAAGTATGATAACATATGTAGATTTTTTTTTTTAAACACACTTTCTATGTTTTTCACTCATTTTTTATTCTCTCTAACCCTAATCGGCCTTCTTCCTCCTCTTTTTCCACGTGGACGTATGAATATGTCACATGGACTAACACGTTATTGTAGGTCTCGCACATATTTTTTTCACACAAATTAAACATTTAATGTGGATATGTGAGTCCTATAGTGACGTATTAGTTCACGCCGTATAAATTAATTCATGTAGAATCCATGTGGTATAAATATTGACGAAATTATAATTTAACATTTTAATGCATAAAAAGTGTTAATAGAACTAAATATGTTATGAATAATAAATTTTATGACTAAATTGGTCGACTATCAAATATTTATGATTAAATTTAAAATTAAAACATAAAAAATTTCATTCGCAATACTGTAATGATTTAAATAAATATAGAATGATATTTGAACCCAAAAAAATATATATAGAATGATATGTTTATCAAATATAACACATTACAAGTGTTGTATATCTAAAACTCGACGTGACTCACAAGTCATTAGTCTAGCCTGATCATGTAAATAAACAGCAATAATTTGGTCGCATTTAGATTCATAAATTAAAAAATTTCACATTTATGAATTTTAATTTTTTCTTAAATTTTATTCTTTTGTGAAATAAATACAAATTTGCAACAAATAAATAAATAAAAGTAGCATTAGTAATACTATTTTCACGTAAAAGAAAGAAGAAGCGGTATTGATTGTTCCTTTCTTCTTCTTTGGTGAAAATATGATGTGATTCAAAATCATGAAATATGCACACACACAAAATCACGCACTGAAAGTCTGTAACACAGAGCACACGCTGTCCTTCTCTCTCTCTCTCTCTCTCTCTTCTCTTCTCCCATGGCCTTTTCTTTCTCTCTCTGCTCTCAAATTCATCTTTTTAGTTGTGCTGCTATATATAAGTAAGCACATAAACAAACAAATTTCCAGGTCTTCATCCCACATGAAAAATGTCTCTGTCAATTCCCTTTTAGTTTTTACTCCCTCACTCCTTCTTCTTCCTCAGTCACACCCTTCTTTCCTTCCAAAACAACCAAAACTTCTTTCTCCTCCTTCCCTCCTGATTCTCTCCCAACAAAGTATA
Source organism: Knoxia roxburghii (assembly GCA_030378225.1). Classification (NCBI taxonomy): domain Eukaryota; kingdom Viridiplantae; phylum Streptophyta; class Magnoliopsida; order Gentianales; family Rubiaceae; genus Knoxia; species Knoxia roxburghii. Next base: position 40,897,455 of record CM059420.1, on the reverse strand, counting down.
ATTTTGGGGGAAAGAAAAATGCTTCTCCGGGTAGCTTTCCTGCTGTTTGCTATAGTTCCGTGCGCTTTCTGTCTTAACCAAGACGGGTTGATTCTTCAGGAGCTTAAGCTCAACTTTGACGACCCGGATAGTTTCTTTTCTGATTGGAGTGACCGGGATGTTGCCCCTTGCAATTGGAACGGTGTGACCTGTGATTCACAGACGCATTCTGTTACTTCTCTTGACCTGTCCAACGCCAATCTTGCTGGCCCTTTTCCAGCCTCCTTGCTCTGTCGAATGCGGAACTTAACGTATATCTCCTTCTATAACAATTTAGTCAACTCCACCCTGTCGGAGGCCGACCTTCTTGCTTGTAGTTCGTTGGTTCATCTCGACTTAGCCCAGAATCTTTTAACTGGGACGCTCCCGAGCACTTTGGCGGAGCTTCCCAACCTCAAGTACCTTGATTTGACTGGAAATAACTTCTCCGGCGAGATTCCGGCGACCTTCGGGACTTTCAGGCAACTTGAGGTTCTGGGGCTAGTTGAAAATTTGCTTGAAGGGACAATCCCGGCTTTTTTGGGTAATATTTCGAGCTTGAAGCAGTTGAACTTGTCATACAACCCGTTTTACCCGGGTCGGATCCCGCCGGAGCTGGGGAACTTGACAAATCTGGAGACCCTTTGGCTCACTCAGTGCAACTTGAATGGAGAAATCCCTGAGTCTTTGGGTCGACTGACCCGACTGACCGATTTGGACTTGGCTTTGAACACTCTGGCAGGGTCCATTCCCGTTACGATCACTGAGTTATCTAGCCTAGTGCAGATAGAGCTCTACAACAACTCCTTGACGGGAGAGCTGCCGGCCACCGGCTGGTCGAAAATGACGGCGCTTCGACGAATCGACGCGTCCATGAACCAGCTGACTGGGACAATCCCGTCTGAGCTCTGCGACCTGCCGCTCGAGTCGCTCAACTTGTACGAGAACTCTCTGGAAGGTGAATTGTCGGCTAGCATCGCAAATTCGCCGAATTTGTATGAGTTGAGGCTTTTTCAGAACACTCTCAGTGGAACTCTACCTAAGGAATTAGGTAAAAACTCACCTTTAATATGGATTGATGTGTCTAGTAACAATTTTTCGGGTGAAATTCCTCCAAATTTGTGTGAAAAAGGGGTCCTTGTTGAGGCTTTAATGATAGACAACTCACTTTCCGGTGAAATTCCGGCGAGCTTAAGCCAATGCCGCAGCTTGAACCGGGTTAGGTTGGCCCACAACCACCTATCAGGTCCGGTACCGGATGGGATGTGGGGCCTACCTCATGTGTCATTGCTGGACCTGGAAGGCAATTCTTTTTCTGGTGGGATTGCGAAAACTATTGCTGGTGCTTCAAATTTGTCATCTTTAATCTTATCAAATAATAAATTCACAGGCAACATACCGGAGGAAATTGGATTTGTGGATAACCTTTTGGAATTTTCAGGGAATGATAATGTGTTCCTGGGCCCTTTACCCGGGAGTATCGTAAATCTCGGGCAACTAGGAAAGCTTGATCTTCATGATAATGGTTTGTCTGGTGAGCTGCCGAAAGGGATTCATTCTTGGAGGAAGTTAAATGAGTTAAATTTAGCTAATAATGATTTATCTGGGAATATCCCACATGAAATTGGTGAATTAGCTGTGCTTAATTATCTTGACTTGTCAGGGAATCGATTTTCAGGGAAGATACCTAATGAGCTACAGAATTTGAAGCTCAATCAGCTTAATTTGTCAAACAATCGGCTTTCTGGGGATATTCCTCCACTTTATGCCAAAGTCATGTATAAAAGTAGTTTCCTGGGCAATCCAGGTTTGTGTGGAGACATACAGGGTCTCTGTGATGGAAGAGACGATGCCAACAAGGGTTATGCTTGGGTGTTGAGGTTGATTTTCGCTGTTGCGGTATTGGTATTCATTGTTGGTGTTGCTTGGTTCTACCGGAAGTACAGGAGTTTCAGAAACGTGAAAATGGCTATTGATAAGTCGAAATGGACTTTGATGTCGTTTCACAAACTGGGATTTAGTGAATATGAGATATTGGATGCTCTTGATGAGGATAATGTGATTGGAAGTGGTTCTTCTGGGAAAGTGTACAAGGTTGTGCTCAGCAATGGTGATGCTGTTGCAGTGAAAAAGCTCTGGGGAAGTTCAAAGCTTGCAGACGAGAGTAGCGATATCGAGAAAGGCAACAATGTCCAGGACGATGGATTTGCAGCAGAAGTGGAGACTTTGGGGAAGATAAGGCATAAAAACATTGTGAAGCTTTGGTGCTGTTGCACTACCAGGGATTGTAAGCTTCTGGTGTATGAGTACATGCCTAATGGTAGCTTGGGAGATTTGCTCCACAGCAGCAAAAGTGGCTTGTTGGATTGGCCAATAAGGTATAAGATAGCCATGGATGCTGCTGAGGGGCTTGCATATTTGCATCATGATTGTGTTCCTCCAATAGTCCACAGAGATGTGAAGTCCAATAACATATTGTTGGATGGAGATTTCGGAGCTCGAGTTGCTGATTTCGGCGTCGCCAAGGTGGTTGATGCAATTGGAAAGGGCAACAAATCAATGTCTGTCATTGCAGGATCTTGCGGCTATATCGCCCCAGGTTTGTCGATTGATTTTCGAGTATATTCGTATTCTGAATAAGCTTTTATGATCATGTGCTATATAGATTTAGTTTAAATGCTTAGCTTAGTATGACGTTCCAAGAACTTGGGATTGAACTCAGAACAGATAAATCTTTCATTGGCTCATTTTGTAGTCCTGAACTCTGTTTTGATGGAAAAACTCCATTTTTCATTGCAGAATATGCATACACACTAAGGGTGAATGAGAAGAGCGATATCTACAGTTTTGGTGTGGTGATCCTTGAGTTGGTGACAGGAAGGCTCCCAGTTGATCCTGAATATGGTGAAAAAGATCTAGTTAAATGGGTCTGCACCACTTTGGATCAAAAGGGTGTTGATCATGTAATTGATACAAAACTGGATTCTTGCTTCAAGGAAGAAATAGGCAAAGTCCTAAATGTAGGTCTGCTCTGCACAAGCCCCCTCCCCATTAATCGCCCCTCGATGCGACGAGTAGTAAAGATGTTGCAAGATATTGGCGGAAACCATCTGAGGAATTCAAGCTTAAAGGACGGAAAACTAACACCGTACTACTACGAAGATGCGTCGTCTGATCATGGAAGCGTAGCCTGAGTTTTTTCTGAACATATACATTTGGTCATACAATGTTGTTGCCTGCTGCCTTCTCCTCTGTTCATGATCAGCTAACAATGAGGGAAAAATTCCTTTTTTTTTCAGGGGGTGAGGAGGGATCATAGGAAAGAATGAATGTTGTTAAAGTGAAAAGGTGAGGGAGTTATGAGAATTGATGATGGTTTTGCTCATTGTAAATTAAACACCCCACCAGCTTTTGTTTTTTTTTTTTTTTCCAGATTCCAAGTTTGAAAGAAATGTGATGAGCATTAATTTATATCTTGTTGTACCCTGTTTCTATTTAAGTTTGCTACCTAAATAGTACACTGTTCCTGATGCTGACTTCTCTTTCAATCTTCATTCATCTTTTCCTAGGTTTGAGTACTTTTGATGTTTGTAATAGAGCATTTCTGGTTTAGGGTTCTTTGGCCAAATGGGTAGTAGTATTTGGCAGTGCCAGCCAGCCAGGCCTTAATGATAATGGCAACTACTAGATGGTAGAGTGTGTAGAGGCTGTACTAATTCTGGTTCATCAAAATGTGGAAAAATAACCAAATATGGAAATTATGGTGCAAATGCGCTATGGGGTCACTCATTCAAGAATTCATCTGCTAAAACAGTACTACCCACCGGGTCCCTCCCTTTAAAGCTGCTGAAAATCCTAAGCAGATTTACTTGAGTTGTAGTACCATTTTAATGGCGTCTTTATGGCGTTTCGTGGTTGAAGCCATCATCCGCTCATTGAGTGTTCTTAAAGGGTCCCTCTATCATGAAGCACTCCAGCCAACTGAAGTTGAATATCAGTAACAACAAATTGTTAATATTAGTCCTACGTTTGGTACTACTGACTAGGTTTTTGAGTAAACGAGAAAACTAAGGGAGATGAAAAAGATTCCAGTGCCAGTTACATATACCTTGGTAGATTTTTGGTAAAACTACAAAACTCCCATTGGATTGATTGGTCATCCAAATATAATCGGTAAAAAAAAGAAAAATCGTGAAGGATTTTAGGTTGTTTTCATTCGTTAAAAGTGAACGTTAAAGTACGTTTTGTATTTTTATATATGTGTATTAAGATGTAAAATGTTGAAGGTAATAATCATGTTTATTTTACTAGTATGAAAGACAATTATTATGTTAAAATGGAGGAAGAACGAGTAATGCAACACGATGTCCAAACACCAAAAAGGCAAAACGATAAAATTTTAATGCTTTTCACGGGTTTGTTGATGTTGGCCTAGCCTTTGTGTAGCACATCAACGTCTAGGGTCCAACAACATTAAACGGTGTCAACAATTTCTATCCTCCCAAACTCAAGCAAGATGTAAATTTATCTTTAGAAATTAGAAACCCTAATTACAATTTGATCATCGAAATATCGAAATCACGAGTTTATTAATTCATTTACTCATATTATTAATTCTCATGTAAAGTTAGAAATTACTAAAACAAACAGAAAAAAAATATAATAATACATTCCTAATGACCATTTGAACAAGAAACAATCGTTAAAAGGCATAATACTCGACTGTAAAAAATTATCGGTTCAAACACTCATTGAAATACGGTTACTGCACAACATTACTTTTTGTTGTTGTGAATACATTTAAATTCCTGATTGGAAATAAACTTTGGGCAGTAGAGTTGGTGGAGATGATAAAAAGGGAATTATAATAACTTAAATTTGTGAACAAGAATTAGGGTGGGAATTAAATGCAGGGAACAGAGAGCTTAATTAGTTTGGTTGGGGCTCCATTGAAGTCATTAACTGTAAACACCAACTTATGGTTTGAAGTGGAGAAGAAGATGGTGAATATGTCATAATAATAAATAATAATAAGTTACCCTGGAAAAGACGTCAATGTAGGGATGTCTTGATTGCCTAACTTGCAACTTCCCACAATTCCCACTTTTATTTCTCTCATTTATAACTACACCAGCAGCCTCAACCCCGTTTCCATACGCAAAATTTATTTTGTGCTACTACTTCTAGGGTTTGTTTGGTTGCCCACATAATACTTGTATTTAATGTTCGTCTTACATTCTACATTTGTAAACGACGGTAGCTTTGGTGATACATGCTACATTTGTAAACGGTAGATTGTTCAATTTAAATAGTATTAAATAGTTAAATTATTGTGAGTTGAACTATCGATATGAGATTAAAATAATTTTAATATCTCTTTATTCTTAACTCACAACACATTCTTTGGCCTTAAGGTGTAGACAAACAAAATTAAATATACTACCGGATTAGTTAAATATGCCCAAATCAAATTTGATATACGTTTGGATTAGTTAAACAGACCCAAACCGTCGATATATGATATTAGGGTAATTTTAACACACACCTCTTAACTCATAACACTCTCTCTGGGCTCAAATTATGGGATTGTCAAACAGATTCAAACTACCGATATGAAATTAGGGCAATTTTAACACCTTTCTAACTCACAACTCACATTCCAGGTTCAAATTATGGGGAGACAAAATCGGATATACTAAATTATGGGCAAACAAAATGGGATATCAAATTATGGGTAAACAAAATCGAATATGCCATCGGATCAATCAAACAGACCCAAACGTCTAGACCAGTCGCATACTATGGTATCAAATTATAGACAAACAATGTCGGATATATTGTTGAGTCAGTCAAATTGACCAAAACGCAACCATGGGAAAATAATAGACAAGCCCAAATATGCTCTGGTACCATGTTAAAATATTGATACAACATGAGTATTTAATATAAAACCAATTAACTATGGATGAAGATATTTTTGAATTATTTATATTAGTTATAAGCGTTGTGAATTATCAATGTGAGATTAAGGTAATTTCAACACTAAATAACATAATTTTTGACAAGAGATTATAGTCTAGTGCCACACTCATCATCTTTTAAAAAGGAAAAACATAATTATTTAAAACGAAAATAGTAGTAGTTACATAAGTTGACTGCGGTAGAATTAAACTGCAACTTAAGTTTCAGGTGGAGTTTGATCATCACCATGGGTGGATCCTCTTCTATCTCGAATCAGAGCATACAAGAAGTTCCATAGCAAGATTTTAAACGAAAGAATGAACGCAAAAACCAGTTTTGGATTGTTTGGAAGCGTTTGTTCAAGTAGATTTGGCTGCCAATAATAGGATATGAGAGACAACTTATTTAGAAGATATAATAAAAGAGAATTGAGATTAATATTTTCGTTTAAATTAAATAAAAATTAATTATTATTTTTATTAATAATTATAAATATTTTATATAAAAAAAAAACTTAAGGGACTATTGGTCCGGTCCACCCAGTTGGTCAACACTTTAATTATCGTATGATTAATGATACTACTAACCGTACTATCCATAGTCTGAATAAAATATAATTCACCTAAAATATTTATTATTATAATTTCTTTTACTTGTGATTTAATACTGGGTTGTAAATTACCTAAAATCAAGTATTTTTAATAATATTTTACATGCTTTTTAAAAAAATACAAGAATTTTTTTATAAAATATTTTAAAATTTCAATGTAATTTTTCACTTTTGAATTCTATAATATTGTCCATATTTAGTACTAGAATTTTAATAGTTAGAAGATAGATACTTTTTAAGAGAAGAATTGATAAAAAAATTTTGCAAGATAATATTGTCTTTCAAATTCAACAATCATTAATCCTTAATTTGTGTAAAAAAAACCTTAAACATCTTATTAAAAGATAAGAAGGAGTATAATGATATCAATTTATATTTTAGAATGAGATGGATTGTAGTAAAAATATAAGAATTTGACTATTGTTTGTGAGGAAAAAAAAATATTATGAATAGAATACTTAGAATATAAAAATTTCTCTGCTAATAAATAAATAATATATGTATATATAAATTTCTAATGGTGTGAAATATTTCATTCATCAAAAAGAAAAATGTCATGTTTTCAAAATTTTATTTATCCCAAAAAAATGTTGTTTTATATTTTCTATGATCAAAATTCTTAGTCAATTCTGAATGTTATGAAAAAAAAACTATATAAATGATTTTGTATGTAGTATAAAATTAAAAAAAAATAAAATTGTATTTTATTGACACAAGTCGCATTCTACTCATCATTCAATTATATTGACACTGTAAGAATGGGCTTTTGTCCTTGGGTTGTTCTTTGTAGTCCAATTTATATTGGGTTGTCTATTAAGGTCTCTGATTAAAATACAACTGGGTTAATATATAATGTCGGACAGTTGGGCTTCTTTTTTTTTTTTTTTTTTTTTCCTCATTAAGATTGAATGACAAATTTGAATCTGGGCCTATGGTTTACTACCACACTTGGTCATACACAATATGTTGTATACAAAAAATAGTTATAGTTATTGCTCAAGGGCGGGAGTGGGTTGCTTGCTCTCTGCTCTAAATGCCCACCATCAACATCTCTCTGCTCTTAATGCACCACAACTACGGATACAGACGATCTTAACACGACATAACAAACACCCCCAAATGAACCTATATATTTAATGCTTGAGATCGATTTGATTGACTATCAAGCCAACTTAGAACTCGAGTTGAGCGTTGACCGAGTTGCTCGCGAACGACTTGGATCATTTACAGCCCTATGTTCGACATTTCAATATGTGGAAATTCCACGAGTCTGTCTTTACTTATTTTAATAGGCTTGAGAAAGAGTCAAGAATTGTGGAGATTGAAATATATGATCAGGTAAAATGTTATGAGTAAATTACCTAAAAAATATGGTATTCTTTTTCCAAAAACTGCTGACAGATTAATGTTGAGAAACCACCTAGAGTAGTCCCCTTTCATTTCATGAATCCTAATATTGGACCCAATTTCTAGCATAAAATTCATATCGATGAAATGCAGATGGTCACTGGATTCCGCAAGATAGGAAGCCACTGAAAAGGGGTGGCAGTTTCTAGGGTACAACATTTCTTCGAGTCTTTCCGTTTCAACATTGAATAGATGAATTTGTACTTCAATGTGTTGGGCCAATGGATTGCGACATTCCAATAAACCCCCATAGTAGGAAGCATCATAGGCTGCAAATGGCTCCTGAAACTCTCCAAGAACCATCATCGGATGAGTAAATCTCAATCTGATAAACCGGGGCAGAATACCGGATGCAAATAACCTTGAAGGCGGGGGACTTTGCAGGATCAAAAGCCAACCCTACTCTATGAACCCTAGATGAACTTGGAATTGATTTGAACTGATTTGTTGTAGGATTCCAAATATGGTACTTATCCCACTGGCTCTGGATTTATGGAGCTTGAACACAGCAGTAGGCCATTGCAAGATTGAAAAATATGTAAGTTTGGAATACCAAAGCTCCCAGTATACTAATTCTTGCCCAATTCAAGATTTGAGAATGGCAGGGTGGTTGCACTGTGTAGGCCAAATTCAACGTAATCAAATCTTGGGTTGTCGTCGCCATCACCAAGGAATGGTTTTAATTTTGGATTTTTCAAGAACAGGCTAGAGACTGAGCGGCGTAGATGGCAAATTGAGGATTGGAAATGGAGAAAACCAGTGCTTGGAAACTGATTTGAAACGGAGCAGTGATCATGTAGAAGCCCTAACATAATTTGCTCCAATAGGTCATCATTTGAAGCAATTTTTTGAGCTGATGAATTCGAGCTTTGGACATTATCTCCGAGAGCATCACCAAGGGGCACAACAACCAGAGCATACTTGCTGATACCCAATTGTTGATCCTCCATTGTTGTAGAGTTGATCAAGAATCATGAAATCAGTAGTAATGTTGTTGAACATGAGATCCAAATCACCCTTCAGAAAATCCCACCTTAATCCATCTGAATGTTGATCATGTTCCAATGATGACGAGTTGCAAAAATCACCCCCGAAATTAAAAATAACATTTCGACAGCCAAACACCGTATTATCACTGTTGTTACTACAACAACTAAACAATACAATATCATTTTACCATACAAATCAAAACAATCACATTAATTTAATAAATTTTTGATTAATCAAATAGCGATGTCCCATTTTTATTGCCGCGCAACAATAATACTTATTTCAATTGGTTAGTTATTGATACATTTTGATGTATTTTTGTTGGAAAAAAAAAAGTTGAAAATAACCATTTAGGCTGAAGAAATCACGGAATTATGGGAGGCTATATTGGGGCCTAACCTGTCAAAACGACCCAATCAAATGGTATGGATTTACCTCGGCCAATAGTCTATAAAATGAGCAATTTCATGAGTGGATGAAGTCGAGTTTTGAGCATTATCTCCGAGAGTATCACCAAGGGGCACGGCATCAACTCCCAGAGCATCACCTCCGAGAACATGGCATGACATCAACTCCCAGAGCATCACCTGCGAGAGCCCTAATTTTTTTTTAATTAAGAAGATAATATTAATTTTACCTTTCTTAATAATTAACACACTTCCCAAAAAAAAAAATCTTAGTCATCATCATATTAAAAATCTACCACTAAATAGAAGCAATTGAACTAAAAGGTCAATAAAGTATAAAATCGTATGAACAAAAATTTTAACCACTTTCTAAAATATTTTACATAAAATACTACAGATAATATCAACATGGAATCAGCTCCAGTTATGAAAAAGGTTGATTTTTTTTTTTTTTTTTCTATAAATGAAATGACATGATCCAAAGGGAAACATACCCAAGGTTTTCCGGCGCTACCTTGCCCATGATGATTCTGTACTGATATTATATTCTTCTTTTTATTATTCATTATTCATTATTTTACTATTTTATCTTTATTATTTGTATTAGATGTAGAATATGTACAATATAACAATGGATTATTATTAGCATCATCGGTGTAATAACGTTATATTTCTTTTATTTCAAAATAATGGGTTACATTCATTTGTCATAAATTTAAATTTACCGACTTAATGAGTTATATTTTCTCTATTTTTTTCTCAAAATTATATATTTTTTGTTTTCAAAAGTTTATTATTTTTTAACATAGGAGCTGCCGGCGCATTTAATAATCAACCATTGCTGTTAAGGTTAATTACCTAGGTGGGTACTCAACTCCTCCAACCATTTGGCCATTCTGTTTTTCTTCATTCAACAAATCCAAGCACTAAAATTTCAAAACAACATAGTTATATTCATTCTATTAACTTCTTTATGTTGAAACAAATGAAAAGTAGAAACGACATATTCTCCAAGGCTAACTTTTTATGACAAAAGAAATATACCCAAGTTCAACATTATAATCATCTTGTTTTTATTTTTCCCTCCATTAGAAATTATGAAACATTATATATATATATTGAATTTGGGTTTTTTTTTAATAAAAAGTTTAGTCTCGGATGAATTCTAATTTTCTACGTCCGATTTATTTTAACACGAGACTTAATAAAATTGTTACAGTACTATTTTAAAAGTTGGGTTGTTGACTTGTCCAGCCAAAAAAATAAATTGTCTGGATTAAGATTGAACAATTTAAGTAACTGATCAAATCATTTATTATTGGACTATCTTGTAATATAATTTTACAACTATTATTTAGGAATGGCTAGTTAAAGTTCAAACTTCAAAGCATGAACTATGAAGGATATTAACATACTTTCAAAGTTAACCAAAACGTAACAAAAATAAATAAGTTAATAATAAAACTGATTCATATTGTGGCCGTTACAATGCGGTCAAGACTGAAGTAGACCAAACGTACAACCTTGATTTCATCAATCCTAGTATTGCAGTGAGCTTATTTATTTTATTTCAGAAAAAAAAAAAAGAAGCATTTTGTTGAAGATATGATAATGGAATTATCCATCTGATCCCTAAATTTTTGCAGAGAATGTGAAACAGATACGCAAGTTTTTGCTTGAAGCTGCCAAATCTATGATGGCTTCATAGTTCAATTTCGTCATTTTGAGTCTATATCATTCTAGAATCTTCCTCTTTTCTATTGAAATTATACCATTTTTTTCAAGCAATTTAAAACTACAAAATTAATATAGTATTAAACTGATCGTGATGCACTTATATCCAGGTATCCTCTCTTTATGGTAATCCTGTATTGCATTTATTCCCTTAATTTCATCTGTAATTTTATGTTAATTTACTAAGGAAAAAGGTTGATCTTTTAACAAAGAACAAAACTGCAGAATATTATTTTAATTCCGTTTTGTAGCGTAATATTCTGCAGTTTTCTGAATCTCCATTTTCAGTCAAAAACTAAAATGGAAAAAATCTGCTTAGAATTGCGCATAATAAAATAACAGTTGTCTTTACCTACTATATAACCTTTCATTTTGGATCAGATTTTGATTACTATTATTTTTTTTAAGTTCAATTTTAAATTTTAATGATAAACTATATAAAAATTTTATATAATCATATTCATTTGAATTTTACAAGAGCAATGTAGTCTACTGGTATACATTCTCCGTTTAATACAATAAATTTTAAGTTAGAGTCACTTTATATCAAAAAAATATGTATTAAAATTAAAATATTTTGTGGGAAAAAAATCTTAAACGAAACTATTATTATTATAGAACAAATAAAGTAATAAAATATATTGTACTTACTAGACAAATTTTTACTGCTGAGGTGAGGGTCTGCATATATAATCTAATTCTGGTGTGACTCGGCCATCACGCTAACTCCTTCTTATATATTATAGTATCTCTTTTATTAATTCGTCTATATTTTTTAACATATTTTGTATTGAGAATTAAAGTCTTTTTTAAGAGAAAATATATATATTAGAGGGGAAGATTTTTTAAAATAATACGAGAGAAACTTTGATAATAATTGAAGCTAATACGATGTAATTTGATAGTTATTTGGATATATCCTGTTTGATAGGAAAAAAGATAATTCTTTTTTTAAAAAAATAAACAAATGACTTAAGATTGAATAGATGGTCAACTAAGACAACAGTTATAACTAGTGTTTTACATTTCCCGTTTAAAGCCAAAATGAAAAGATGATCAACTGATAAGGTTAATCTTATAGTTTTGAGCGGTTCTGTCACCGTCATTACCAAATTATACAACCAAAGTAGCTGTATCAAATTCTTCCAACCATCAACGGCGTTTATATTATACTCCACTCTGCAATCATTTTTTTTTTTTTCCTGGAATTTTTGACTGCTAAATAATCACAGCCATAACCACATAACGTGTCCATAAATTAAGTATTCAAATTGAAATGATGTGGAGCAGCCAACCCCGAACCAACATAACCGCAACAAAGTGCATAATTCCAAAAAATTCTTACCAATTTCCGTGTTCCCACGGCTCGATCTTTTCAGTTTTTTTTTTCTTTTTTCCTTCATAGCCTACCCATTTACGTCAACATTGATTCCGTCCCACCTTTGTCTTTTCCCTTTTAAATCTTTGTTTATTAACAACTTTCTGCTATTTGGCCACCCAAACTACTTTTCAACATTAGCACAGTATATCAGTTCAGTTTCAAGATAAATTGCAGAGTTTGCTTCGATTTCTTCAAGAATTAGAGAGAAATTCACTGATTGAAATGAGTCATGGGGAGATCACTCTTGTCTATCACACTGTTCTGGCTGTGCTTTCGTTTTGTATAATCGTGTTTGGTATTTTTCTCTTCTTTTCTTGCAAGAAGAAGTCGATCAAAGCAGAGGAAACTCTCCCGGTTCCGGTTCCGGCTGTGAAGCTATGTGCGAATAAATATCCCTTTATGGATATTGATGCTGCCACGGATGGGTTCAATAACAGAAGGGTCATAGGAAAAGGTCGATTGGGCACTGTTTATGCCGCCGTGTTGCCGCCGCGTGGGGAATTGGTGGCTGTCAAAAGAATCCACCCTCGTCTCGTTTTAAGCAATGCCGGGTTCGGATTTTCATCATCAATCAAATATTTATCATTGGCAGATCACCCTAATATCGTTCCGATCATAGGCTATTCGGAAGGTCCAGGTGAACGAATCATCGTGATGGAATACGAGGGCATGCTAAGTTTGGAATTCTACCTGCACCATGATCCAGACGACGGCGCGGCTCTTCTTGATTGGAGCCGGCGAGTCAGGATTGCCGCCGGCGCCGCCAGAGGAATCGAGTACTTGCATAAAGCTATGACACCAAATATTGTTCATGGTTGCGTTAAGCCATCAAATATTCTGGTTGATGTCAAATTTTGCGCAAAATTGTGCGACTACGGTTTACAGTTCTTGGCGCCGATGCGGGAAAAACGGGGGCTGGTGGGCTACGTTGATGATGAATATTGGGTGGGAAAAAATGTTGGGGCTTCTAAGGAGAGTGATGTTTATGGTTTTGGGGTGGTTTTGTTAGAGTTGTTGAGTGGTAAGAAGAATGAAGATGAAGGACTGGATATTGTTAAGTGGGGTTTGCCTTTGATTAAAGAAATGAAATTTGATGAGTTTTTAGATAGTAGATTACCAATACCTTGTGATGTTAAACCCCTTGCTAGATTAGCTAAAGTTGCTCTGGTTTGTGTTGGGAATTCCAGGCTTAATCGGCCTTTAATCTCTCAAATTGTGACCATTTTGAACAATGTAGAAATGGCAATGTGCGTTTGATTAATGACTCACTATCTTAGTACAATTAAACCCTTCCCCAATAATGCTTTAATTTCCTCCTCCATTCATTGTGAGTTATGAAGGCCCTTTTTGAGCAATTGATTTTGTTTGTTTTATTTTTTAAAACGCTAATCAATCTTAAATTGGTTGGTCGGTTAACGGAGGAAGACGTTCTTAAATAACACTTTATTTTATAGGGGTGTATATGGTCCAGTTTGAAAGTAAAAGTATAGGCCAAATCGTAATATACGGTTTCAAAATTTTTCAAATCAAACTGGCCAGTTTTATTTTTTCAAACCAAACTGGCCAAACTATTTTTTAACGGTTTGGTTTGGCGGTTTAACTGTTTGAGCCATTTTTTATTTATTTTTAAAGTCTACAAAATTATTTGTAGAGTCCATTAAGTTTTTGGGGTTTGGACAGTCTACCACGTCTCATAACACTAGCATCACGTCAAAAATAACTAGCACCACGTCCAGAAACGTATACATCTATTCATGTGAATTTAAGCTATTTTTTTCACAAAGACAACCCACCACGTCAAAAACAACTAGAACCACGTCCATAAACGTCTACATCTATTCATGTGAATTTAAACTAATTTTTTTCCCCAAAGACAGTCCACCACGTTTCATAACACTAGCACCACGTCCAAAAGCGTCTACATCCATTCATGTGAATTTAAGCTATTTTTTTCACAAAGACAACCCACCACGTCAAAAACAACTAGAACCACGTCCATAAACGTCTACATCCATTCATGTGAATTTAAACTGATTTTTTTTCCCAAAGACAGTCCACCATGTCTCATAACACTAGCACCACGTCAAAAATAACTAGCACCACGTCCAGAAACGTCTACATCCATTCATGTGAATTCAAACTGATTTTTTTCCACAAAGACAGTCCACCACGTCTTATAATACTAGAACCACGTAAAAAATAACTAGCACCACGTCCAAAAATGTCTACATCCAGAAATGTCTAACACAACTTTTTTATGTATATTAAATGTTAAATATATTTATAATATATACGGTTCGGTTCGGTCAGAACGGTCGGTTTTATAGCCTAACCCGTTGGCCGAACCGTTATTGCAGTTTATAAATTTTTCAAACTGTCGGCCTATAAATATATATTTAAACCGGCCAAACTGAAAAAAATAGTTTGGTTTGGTCGGTTTAAACGGTTTCGGCCAAACTGTGTACACCCTAGTATTTTAGATTAATTTTTGTTTTATTTGGACTATTTTTTTTTTTGAATTTTTAAATGATTGTTTTCCAAGATTTTTTTTTTTTTTTTTTTTTTTCACTTGATGAGAACAGAATTTATTAGAATTTGACGGAAATCCAATTTTGGTACGGCGGAGAAGTAGAAATTGAGTGGGGAAGGTAAGTCGGAGGAATACAACAGTGATGGTGATGTTGTAGTTGTGTTGTTGGCTGTGAGGATTTCTTGGAATATTAGACGGGGAATAATTAAACGGTGTTTTGTCTTTGTGGGGGAAAACGGTGACAATAATTGACAAATTTAGCGTATGAAAAGGCTGATCTCTTGGGGGATGATGCCCTAATATGAGCCATGACCACAAGGACCAGTTTGTTGCGTGTTCACAACTGGGGCGACACCTGATCATGCTTGCGTGTACGTTCTATCATTCGTAGAGGTAGCCTACGATGAATTGTTGCAAACTTATTCGGGGAGAGTTATAACTTTATCCATCTAAATATCAATATCGATCATGTAATATATTATATCAAAGTCGATTACTTTTAAATTGTTGTCGCGAATGATATTGTTAAAATATAAACATTATACACTACAATAAAAAAGGGCTTCTAAAATACTTGAAAATATTATAATAGACAAAATTTCATTACATTTTATTTATGGCGACACGAACCTTTTTACGTGGTCTAAGTAGGTGTGGTTAAAGGGATATTGGATAACACGACACTTTTTAATGAAGTTATAATATATATAAAAATAAAAATATATGTCATGATAAATTATCTATTATGACACGGTTGCTGGCTATATAATGTTATATATGTTAACATGTTAATCCATAATAAAGTGTTTAGATAGAAAACCTAATTTTAATGTTCATACAAATACCATAATATCATAAAATTATTGTCATTATATTATATGATTGAAAATATAAAAATATTTTTAAATAGATAGTATATGACATTATTTGTAAGTAAATATATAAATAGTTTTAGGCTGTTGAAATTCTAGCCTATAGATATCCAAGCTCAATCATTCTCTTTTAATACTAACAGTTAACACCCAATCATTCTCTTCATTTTCGATGTGAGAGAGCACCAGACGACTTTAAATCACACTTAATAATGTAATTATGTATGTATTACAATTACACCATACATAGTAATCTATTAATACCTTAAGTTAATATATTAACAAATAAAATAACACTTGATTATGTTTGTATACTTATAAACTTTTAATTACACTTGTTAGTGTTTTGATTGAAATTTTATTATAACACTTATTTCTAGTGTCATGGTAGAATTTTATTGGGTGACACATTAAAATAGTTATAACAACACTACTCTTGTAGTGTTTTAGTAGATATAAATAAGTTAATATTTGATGTGAATGTAATATTAATAGATAAATTTATAGTTTAGTGTTATGAAATGTGTGTGGTGAAAGTCCAAAATTCTAATAGTGATAGGATAATTCTAATATAATTAAAGGTAGACAGATTAAACAAACCTACAAAATATTGATATTTTTTTGAGATCAACAAAATAGAAATCTTCTCGTTTGCTATCCAATGTTGCTCCATGGAGGAGTCGGAAGATCTAAAAGTTCACATCCATAACAATGTTCAAGGTATACTTTCATTAACAATATAAGAGTTTAGTAACATTTCAGACAATCTCAATGCCAAGAAATACTTTACGACCCCAAATGTTTCATATAAAAACAATAAGTTAAATGCTTTTTAAACATGTGAATGGAAATGCTATAGTTACCTCCAATGAAAAAAGATCATCTACATGGACTAAGCAAACCGAAACCGAGGGGATTGGCATAATCTATAGCGTCACCTCCAAATTCTGCATAGCTTATGAGGATGAGAAGCGTGGACCAGATCGCATGTATAACAAATAAAAGAAGGGTATTACTAGTTACCGTCTCAGTTTTAAACATTACCGTCTAATTTTAATAAAATTATCATTTTACCTAAAAGAGGAAGATAGAGGGCATTGTAATTCGAATTAGAACGATAGAAAATAAAAATTGGAACGGTAACTAGTAAAATTTATAAAAGGAAGAAAGCTAAAATTAAGCTAAACAAGCCCTCTTGAATCAACTCAACTACTTATGATAGAATAGAGATTTAGTTACAAACTCCTTACTTATCAAATACTAAGACTAAGTCATACAAAGTAAAACAAATAGTAAAATCTCAATAGTAAAAATGCACTAATTTTTAAGACTCTCCCTTAGTGCATGCTTATGACTAGAAACTCCAAAAGCTCATATGAAGGATTCGAATTTAGGTTTTTCTAAGGGTTTTGTGAAGATATCAACCACTTGGTCATTTGAACATATTTCTTGCAAATCAATTTCTTCCTCCAACACCTTCTTTCGAATGTAATGATGCCAAACTTTAACGTGCTTGGTTCTTGTGTGAAAAACTGGATTAGAAGCAAGTTTAATAGCATTTTCATTGTTACAGAAAATTTGCATTGCATAATCAACCATATCAAAAAAGTCTCCAATCAACCTGATGCGAATTTCTTGTTTTCCCAATTTAGTTCTTCTACTTCATGTGTTAATTGGAGGAATTTTTATGCTATGGGACGTGGATTTCAAAAGGAATTCGGTATCCACTAGTGATAAACTCGTTTGAGACTGGATCAATTAAAAGAGAAGTATTCTTTCGTTTCATACAAAGTCCAACTACGACGTAAATTATATTGTAGTAGGAGACATCTTGCAATGTGTTCTTAATATTTTAATAGAAATAATCTTTGTTTCTCCCTTAGCCAATATAGTTTTGTAATTTGTCAAATAACAATTTGTAATATAACTCTAAAACTACTATATAATAATTGTAGGAATCTTCACTTATAAGGTGTGAATTAATAAAATGATATCACTTCAGAATAATTGTTCCAAATTTAAAAATTGTATAAGTGAAAAAAAAAAAAAAAAAAAAAAACCGGTAACATCTCATAATGAATTGGGCCTACTTTTGCATCTTATAATACAAAAGGGTGGAGGTCTTTACTTGGGCCGTTTTGCGCATCCCTCTGGGTCCATTACGTTAGTAATTGACGAATACAATTACCTTGTCCATAACTTTTAGTAAGCAAATTGAGAAATTGGACGTCGGATTATTTAGTGTCAATGAGATCCAATACGATTTACTAGAATATTAGAGTCGCAGTGAATATCGGAAGTGATTGATGTTCTAGAGTTTTTTTACTTGTGAAATATAATAATTTGATATATTAGATATTTTTTAAAAAATAAATAAAATAAAATTACGTTCTTTGCCCTCAAAATTTTATGCTGATATTGTACGATAATTGAACAGAATAATTCATCATCATAAAAATTATATACAGTAACTAAAATAAAGAAATTATACATAAAAGAAATATATTAATAAATAATTTTTATAAAATTTTATTTTTGTAAAAAAAGGGGAGCAATATTCTGTCCTTGAGGTACATATTTTTCGACTCAGGATAGATATTTTCTTATTCAAATTATACTACTCTAGTTTTATTTAATAATAGATATTAATTTGAAGACAGATTTTTATGAGGAAGGTTTATAACAGAAGAAAAAAAAGATTAATATTATTTTTAAAATTAAATAATAATTAAAAATGGAAAGTATTTCATAAATTATTTTATATGGAATATTTTGTTAATTAGTTGTTTTTTTTTTTTTTTGAGGCAATTTTTGTTAATTAGTTTGTTGTGAATTTGAGGTGGGAATGAAGCTGACTTGCACATGACTCCTGAGAGAAAGGCAGAGCCTAGCTAATCTTGAAAATAAGGATATAAGATAAAGTTAACCCCAAAAAGCCACAATTTATGTTTTGTATATGTCGTTTTATGAGAATGACTAATATGCCACTAAATAATCACTGCAAAACTAACAATAATGAAAATATTAATCAACCATGGCGTTTTTCGGTTCTTTATTTGAGAGCTTACCGCTAACTGGGGTTTTTTTTTAGCCAAATAAAAACACTTTATTGAATAATGGTTATTTTACAAAACAGATAAACTGTTAGCATACTAAGGCGTAGCCACCTGATCCAAGCTTAATATTTCATACAACCTATTTGGAAGAATAGAGTAACTTAAAAGAAATTTTTCAACGCTTACTAAAAAAATCTAGTGTCTTATTTGCCTCTCGAAACAACCAATTCCAATAGTGCCCCACATTTCGATAAAAAACCTACTCCTTTGTACAACATCGAAATAACAAATTGATTATTTGATAAGAATTACTGACTCTTATTTTCTATCGCTCTAATTTGGACTAAAATACATCCTTATAATACTTTTTTTCTTCTTATCTTTTAAGTAAAAGGATAATTTTATCAAAATTTATGGATTATCGCCCAAAAAATTAAGGTGATAATTAGTAATCCCTTTATTTAATTGTACTTGTACGCCCGAAAAATTAAAACGGTAACTAGTAATCCCCTTATGAATATAATGTTTGAGGAAATGAGTGTGAATGAGAAAGAAAAGTTTTGAGAATTTGGGAAAAACAAGCAAGCTAGTGAATCCCACATTGGTTGGGTGAGGAATAATAAGTTACTTTATAAGCTTTGAAGCTTTGAATGAACTTTGAAATTCCTACACTATATTATACATCGTACATCCCCCGCGCGCGCGGGGGGGGGGGGGGGGTGCAATCGAGGGACCAAAATAGCTTGACTTTTGTGTGCGAGCGCATCGGACCGCTCGTAGGCTTAAACGGGGGATTCAATTTTTTCCTAAAATTTTATTCTTCAAATTAATTGCCAGAATTGAAAAACGTGTTGCTTAAATTCTGGAAATTGAATTTCAACTTCAATTTTGCATCACGCCTTAATTTTGTCCAAGGAAAACTCTAGCCTCTAGCCTATAAATACATCACTCCTTCAATCTCCAAGAATACACAACAAGCAGAATTCTTATTCCTTCCTGAAGAAATTCTGCTTCTCCTTCTCTCTAAAAAGATTTCTCTCTCTGCGAATTTTCTTTAAACCTTCCCAGAAATCTTCTTCAGTGTTCAACAGCTGTTTTAGTTCGTTGGTAAGCCAGTTTTTGTGCTAAACTGAGTTTACGGTTTCCATTGTATCTTGGGAGGTAATTGCCCACGTATTCTAAGCACTAAATAGAGAGGGCAAATTTATCTTAAGAAAATTGTGCTTGCACAAGCCTTGGAATTTCCTACTAACCATCATCGTTTTAACCAACAGGAACTACGTCTAGTGAAGCAGGAACTACGTCTAGCAAAGCACGGACTACGTCTGGTAAAGCAGGAACTACGTCTAGTAAAGCAGCACGTATGAACTACGTCTAGTGAAGCAGGAACAACGTCTAGCAAAGCACGGACTACGTCTAGTAAAGCAGGAACTACGTCTAGTAAAGCAGGACGTACAACGTCACGTAAAGAACAGACTACATCTAGTGAAGAACGTACTACGTCTAGGGTCCTGGAACACACAAGCCTTGGAACCAACATATAAATAATTGAAAAAACTCGATGAATACATTTTCATTACCATGCGATATATTGAAAATCATACATAATATGTTGTTATAAGTTTAACAAAGATACACAAATTTTACATCTCAAAATTTAAAAAGATATTATTATTTACTACTATTTTTTTAGTTATACCCACTTATTTAGCATTATACCTTTGATATATTTAAAAAAATAATAAATTTCAGTGAAGATCGATAAAAATTACAGCTAAAGACACTATTCAGACGACAAAACATATGATCGAAAATTTTCTTCAATCCTTCTCTTGTCAAATCGGAAACTAGTTTGGATAAAAATTGAAAAAAACCCAACTCGGTTCCACAAGAGAATAAACGAAGAAAACTTTGCCTAGGTAGCAGCAGCTAACGATAAAGGCTTAAAAACGTCAATAAACAACTTCATAAACTCTGCACTTCCGGATTACTAGTGAAAAAGCAGTAATGCAAGGAAGACTTCCATTTCTTTTGGGGGGGGAAAAAAAAAAAAAAAAAAACGTATGTTAAATTTATTGATCCAACATGAGCATTCAATCTAAAACTAATTAGTAATGGGTGGAGAGGCTCTTGGATTATTTATATTAGATACAAGTGTTATGAGTTATCGATGTGGGATTGAGATAATCTTAACACACTCTCTTAACTTACAACACATGGTTTTTTTTTTTTAAAAAAAAAACTCGCTCTGATATCATGTTAAATTTATTGATTCAACATGAACATCTAATCCAAAATCAATTGACAATGAGTGGAAAGACTTTTGGATTATTTATATTATACTATTATTATTATTATAGTATAATTATATTATTATTAGAAAAAAATAAAACTTTTGATAATTATTTCACGTAGTAGTACTTTTGTTTTTGTTTTTTGAGTTTTGAATTGATATGATAAGGAGGATATTATCCAGAAAACAAAAAAACCCTCCACGTAGTTCATACGTTAAAGTAAACCCTAACAGAAGCTTCCTCGTTAAGATTTGTGTTGCGTGGCTTCCTTAAGAAGCTCACGGAATTTGGCAACAATTTCACATCAATTGACTACCCAATGTCGGCCCTCACATTTTCTTAAATTAATTCTGGTTTTTCTCAATATTTTTAATGGGATAAACTTCTATGCAACCACCTTCTCTCCAATTATGCTACAAACACCACTTTCTTACTTTTTATGTTATAATTTATAATTAATTTCAATTAGAAGTTAATTTTTTTAAAAATAATTGAATTATAAAATAGAATTATAGGTTAATATTTATTAATTATTTATAAAGTTTGCAAGTTAAAATTAATTGTAGACTTTTGTAACATGTATGTGTAAAATAAGTTGTACATTATTTATTAAGTATTTAGGAATTATAATTATTTAAAATGTATAGATTAGATTTATTATTAATTAGTTTTAGTTAGGAGTCAAAAAATTTATTTTATAAGAATATTTCAAAATTTAGATGATTCGAATTTAAATATTTTAATTTTAAGTAAGTTACAACCTTTATTGGTCAATTTCTTTAAACGAATTAAATTATAAAATATTATAATAGTTATCAAGATTACTACTACTATGGCTGAGAATTACTGACACAACATGATAACCTGATACGGACACGACACGAAAAAAAACGGGTTAGGGTTGAGATTTTTGACATGTATAATAAATGTGTCGGGTTTAGGTCGATACGTTTAAATAGCGTCGAGTTTGGGTCGACACGTGAACCCGTTAAGAAAATATTTTTTTAAAAAAATTAAATTTTATAATTTTAATAATTGAGGAAACTTCTAAATTCCCAAATTAAAAGTTCAACACGACTTCCTATGGTAGTATTTTGTTATTTAAACTTTCTAATTGTAATCACCTTTGGATTTTATTTATTTTGGTTGGATTAAATTGAATTTTGATTGTATTATGAAGAATTTAAATTGATGAAATTTATGTTGATGTCATGTATAAGAATGTTATGGTTAAACTTAAATTGATGGATTTGAATTTGATAGATTTAAATTTTAGATGGTGTTATTATAAATAAAAATGTATATTTTAATTTTCTTGACAAATTCAATCCATTTTTTCTGTGACGAAAACTTAGACCGAAAAATTACATATTAACAATTAAACGGGTTACGCAGGTCACGTTCAGGTCAATACTATTATAAACAGGTCAGGTTAGAGTTGAAATTTTTGACACAATTAATTAAATAAATTGAAAATTTTTCGATACGTCAATACGCCAACCTAAACACGACACGAATTGGCAGCTCTAACTACTAAGATTGTGGAATTTGGCCAATAATTTTGGTTGGTGTTTCATGTCTATGATAAAAATGGTCATGCAAGAGAGTATTATCCAAAATTGCAACATAAAACTCTAAGACAGTTAAATTATTTTAACAAATTAACTAATAATAAAAATAAATTAATTATAAATTATAGCATAGAACTTAAATTAATTTTTTTAATTCTTAAATATTTAATAATACTTTATAAGTAATTTTACATACTAATTTATTTTTTTTCCACTTAACTAAATAATGTATAAATATTTCAAATATTTACAATTAATTATAATTTTAAAATAATTTATAAATATTAACTATAATTATATTATCACAAAAATTTAAATAAAATATAAATTCTAAAATAACAAGGCAGCAGTCGAAGCGGAAGGATGAGAATGCCGAAAGGGTAGAAGCCACTGTTCGTTCAAGAATTAAAAATATTTCATTACTTAATTAAATCAACAAATCAAAGTGGCGCAGCGGAAGCGTGGTGGGCCCATAACCCACAGGTCCCAGGATCGAAACCTGGCTTTGATAATTCAAAGAAAGCTTCCTTTCCACCCTTTTTATTTTTCATTGTCATCAACCGCAAATTATATCCTGTACCACTGATCATTCTTTTTCAAAAAATCACTTATTCTTCTTAAAAAATCAGTTATTCTTCTTCGCCGTACTCCATTTGAAACCGCATTTAATCAAAATTTTCATTCAAACACAGATTTAACAGAGATCGACAATTATTTTTTCCGACAAACAACACCAAATACAACGGAAAAATCACTTCTTCTTAAAAAATCACTTTTTCCTGTTCAAAAATCTCTTCTTCTTCTTCAAAAATAACTTATTCTTCTTAAAAAATCACCACATCATAAAGTATAAACTGTATTTGATGGATTTACGGAACCTTATTTTCACGATCTGATGTTGGGTAATGTATTAATGATGTTATATTCGTGTTTTCTTATTCAAATAATGCTCTATTGCTCCGAAATATGATATATAAATGGTTTCCGTGAGGTATTGGCACTTTCATGTGAAATGGGTTGCTTCTGATTCTTCCCCGCTGCTGGACTTGGTAGAACGCGTTATGGGACGTAACTAGACGTTGCGGGACGTTGCGGGACATAACAGGATGTTGCTGCTTTGTATTTTGGACGTTGCGGGACGTAACAAGACGTTGCAGGACGTTGCTGCTTTGTATTTTCGGACGTTGAGGGACGTTGCGGGACGTTTCTGTTTTGTATTTTTCGGACATTGCGGGACGTTGCTGCTTTGTATTTTCGGACGTTGCGGGACGTTGCTGGACGTATCTGGACGTGGTGCTAGTTTTTTCGGACGTAGCGAGACGTGGTGGACTGTCTTCGTGAAAAATATCAGTTTAAATTCACACGCATAGATGTAGACGTTTCAGGACGTGGTGCTAGTTGTTTTTGACGTGGTTCTAGTGTTATGAGACTTGGTGGACTGTCTTTGTGAAAAAAATCAACTTAAATTCACATGCATGGATGGATGTAGACGTTTCAGGACGTGGTATTAGTTGTTTTTGACGTGGTTCTAGTGTTAGGAGACGTTGTTGAAGGTGTAATATGAAAAATTCAGCTTAAGTTCACATGATTGGATGTAGACGTTGAGGCAATTATTTTTTGGACATGCATGGATGTTGCGGCAGTATTAGGAGACGTTGTAGAAGGTGTTAGGTGAAAAATTCACCACATGCCCGAATGTTGACGTTGCGCAGTTGTTTTTTGGACGTGCAGGGACGTTGCGGCAGTGTTAGGAGACGTTGTGGAATGTGCAATCTATGAAGTTGTATTGCACGGACGGTTCAAGAGGGCATAACTCGGCACTCGATTGTCCGATTTGGACGCGCGAGTAGTCAATTTGATGGTTCTTGACGAGATCTATGCAATGTACACATCAGACCGGCATTTGGAGATGGTTCCGATATTGAAAAATGTGTGGTTTTGGACGAAAACTTTAAATGGTCATAACTTTGCGCTCGGTGGTCCGTTTTAGACGATTTTTTTTTTGATTTCATATAACTTTTCGAGATCTATCTATTTGCCGAAGGCGGTTTGGGCAGCTCGAAACTCCAAAAAACGTCATATTTTAAAAGATACGAAAGATTTTTAATAATTTCAAGGGTTTTTTGAATTTTTGACGAAACATTTGACATGTATAAAAAATAGTTTTTTACGATTTGCATGCATGAAAACCTTGTTCCTCCGGGGTTCTACTGACCTATGTATTGGGAGATGGGAAATTCAATATTGACAATAGTGATCTTTTAAATGACATGTACAAAAAAGTGTAATTAAATGTCAACTAACTTTAAGTGGATTAATGACAATTGAATTTTTTGGAAAGTCACAAGACTAAAACAACCAGGGTTCGAGTCTCGCCCCTGACAAATTTTTTTTTTGGTTTTTTCCTACTAATAGTTACTTAAATGGTATCTGCTTTTTACATTACTAAAATTAGCTAAACCGTTTTTTGGACGTTGCAGCAATTTTTTTGGACGTGCGGGGACGTTGCGGCAGTGTTAGGAGACGTTGTGGAAGGTGTTATGTGAAAAATTCAACTTAAATTCACATGCCTGGATATAGATTTTTTTGACGTTGCGACAGTTGTTTTTTGGACGTTGGTGGACGTTGCGGCAGTTGTTTTTTGGACGTAGGTGGACGTTGCGGCAGTGTTAGTAGACGTTGTGGACATGTTGGGATGTAGACGTTGCGACAGTTATTTTTTGGACGTTACGACAGTTATTTTTTGGACGTTGCGGAAGTTGTTCTGAGACGTTATTGACTCAGCGAAGACGTTGTGGACATGCCTGGATGTAGACGTTTGTGGACGTGGTGCTAATTATTTTTGACGTGGTTCTAGTTGTTCTGAGACGTGGTGGACTGTCTTTGTAAAAAAAAACAATTTAAATTCACACGCATGGATGAGGACGTTTCTGGACGTAGTGCTATTTTTTTTTTTGACGTGGTTCTAGTGTTAAAATTCACATGCATGGATGTAGACGTTTCTGGACGTGGTGCTAGTTGTTTTTGACGTGGTTCTAGTTGTATTTGTGAAAAAAATCAGTTTAAATTCACATGAATAGATGTAGACATTTCTGGACGTGGTGCTAGTTGTTTTTGACGTGGTGCTTGTGTTATGAGACGTGGTGGACATACCTGGATGTAGACGTTGCGACAGTTGTTTTTTGGACGTTGCGGCAGTTGTTCTGAGACGTTGTGGACTCAGCGAAGACGTTGTGGACTCAGTGAGCGCGCGCGTGGGCGAAACTTACTATATTTAGTAAGTGTACAGTTGTTAAGCAAAAAATTACTATATATAGTAGTAGGTACATGTACCACTGTGTAGAGGGTATACGGACTGGTCATCAACTTATAAGGAATAATATTAAAATTTTCCTTTTCTTAATCAACTTAAAAGCTTCAATATTAATTTTTTTTCATCTTATAAGCTATAATATGCATTATTATTATTATTATTATTATTATTATTATTATTATTATTATTATTGTTGTTATTATTATATTATAATATACCTTTTTCGTCTTCTTTTTTTAATCAACTTATCATCCATAATATTAACTTTTTTCTTAGATTAACTTACAATTTATAA
The DNA here is from genome assembly GCA_030378225.1 of Knoxia roxburghii. NCBI lineage: Eukaryota > Viridiplantae > Streptophyta > Magnoliopsida > Gentianales > Rubiaceae > Knoxia > Knoxia roxburghii. The sequence continues at coordinate 40,871,016 of CM059420.1, read as the reverse complement.
TATGCAGTCTTATTATTATTAAGGGTCTATTTGATAAACTAATTCAGTACTTATTCTAAACAAATTAAGTACTTAATTGATTAAGAGCGTTTGATAGCTCAATTTGTTTCTGACTTAATGAATTAAGAACTTTTTTAATTAAATACTTAATAATTAAGTGCGTTTGATAACTATAATTCAAAGTCTTAATAGATTAAGTGAGTCTGAATTGCAAGTATAATTGTTAGCCTAAAAATAAGTGATTGGCGAATCACTTATTGCTGAACTGAATTGGTTGCAAATTTTTTCTTATTTTTAATATTTATTATTCTTTTTAGTTTTTCTTTAAATAATTTGTATTTATTAAATAAATAAAAAATATTTTATCATTTAAATAAATAAAAAATATATTTATGACATGGATTTTTACTTTTTTATAATTTTAATTAATATGTGATATTTATTTAATTAATATTTTAATTTTAAAATAATAATAACATTCTAATTTATTATTAACAATTTTTAAAATATTTTTATTAGTAGAATTTCACAGTATTATGTAAAAAATTATACACCTTAAATATTATGTTATATATTAAAAAAATATGTTTCTAATATTTTTTTAAAAAATAAGGTGATTTAATTTAAAATTTAAAATTTTATAAACTTATTTTTGTAATTCAGACTTCAGATTCAGACTTCAGATTTCAGACTTCAGATTCAGACATATTTTCTAATTTTATCAAACAAAGCTAACTTAATGGATTCAGACTTCAGACTTCAGACCTCAAATTAAGTTTTATCAAACGGAGCCTAAGTCTTATTATTATTATTATTATTATTATTATTATTATTATTATTATTATTATTATTATTATTAACAAGAATGCACGGTTAAAATTTACACACACACACACACACACACACACACACACACACACTTAATCACTGATGATGAGGTGTGTAAATTACTGTAATTTCAGAGATTGTTACATCACATTTGTTGTTGGCACATAATATACATTGACCAATAAACAACCCTTCATAAATAAGACCATACCCCCCATTTTTTTTTTTTTTTAATTTACAAAACATGGCTTTCAAGATACTCTAGCTTGACCCTGCAGCTAAAATTATTCCTTGATTCATTCCTAGAAATTATTCAGCAACAAGAGGTGAAATGTCGTTCAAGTCTTGCCCAGTCTCCACTCCACTCACTTCATTCTCTATCTAAAAAAAAATTTGTTTTAAGATTTCTCCAATCTCACATCATAACTCATAACACTTATTACTAATATAAACAATTCAATGAATTTTTTTCACTTATTATCACTTAATTTTTTAAATAAATATTATATTAAATCAATAAATTTAACATGATATTAAAATATACTCGTGATGTCATGGTAGCTTATCATGACGTGTGTTGATTTAGTAGGCGAGGCCTCTCATTTTATACCAAAAAAAATATATACGATAATTTGAGCTTATTTGATTGACTGATAAAATATTCTATTTATTTGCCCATAATTTGCGTTACCATCTTTCTCTTGCAAATATTATATATAGCATATATCATTATTATTGTTGTTCTAAATTTTGTAAAATGCTAGTATGGAGTAGAAATAGTTGGAAGGATATTATTAATATGACCATTCTTTTTTATTTATCGTTTTTTAAATTATTAAAATAATAATAAGTCATTTTAATAAAAAATGAGATAAAAATGACAATTTAGGGGCTAGAAAAGAGGCGGTACAACATGGAACCAACAGATGTTATGGTACAGATGCATACACATAAATAAAACCCAACTTGTCCTCCAAGCAATCTATCAATTCTAGATTACTAGAATATAAATAAAAAGAATTCTGATTGTCTTTTTAACAGAATATAAGCTACAAAATTCTGGCCCCTTTCTCTCTCTTCCTCCCCCTCTATCTCTTTCTTGCTTCTTCTCCTCCTCTCAACAGATACATCTTCAGTCCAATCATTGGAGAAAAAAAAAAAAAAAAAAAAAAAAGGAAGCTGGAAGACATGAAAAAAGTGGGGAATTGAATTCCTTCCCAACATATGGAACAACAGAAGAAGATTTTGGTTATATAAGTTCACTTAAAACGTGCTAAAAAGAGACAATTAGCTTTGCTTTTCTCCCTTTTTCTTTCCTTTTTTTGTTCATATTAATTTGTGGGTTCTTGAAATCTTGCTTAATAAGTTGGATTTAGAAGAGCGGTGGCGAAAGCAGCAGCAGCAGCCATAGACAAATTCCCGAGCTGGGAATGCTGGGATTGGGATGGGAATAATAAGAGCACGGGAAAAGAAATGACATGGTGCAATAAGATTCCTGAATCCGATATTAATACAAATACTAGCCAAGAAGAAGAAATCAATGGTGCTCCTGCTCATCCTCCTCATCCTTTCCAGATTCTCCCAGCTCATGATTCCTCTCTAGAAATCACTAGCAGTACTGTCATCAACTCGGTGTTGGATGATCCGGGTCCAACCCTGACATGCCCTTCTTGTGGCCATCCTATACAAATTCGAGTTCAAGACCAGGTACCAAAACGATCCATCCTTGTATTTTTTATTTTGAAATTAAAGTTAATGGTGATGTAATTTGGACAATTTTTTTGGGGGGGAAATTTGGGATTGGTTTTATAGGCGAGGGTGCTACAAGATTTGCCTGGATTACCAGCTGGGGTGAAGTTTGATCCGACTGATCAAGAAATACTGGAGCATTTGGAGGCGAAAGTAGTCGTGGACAGCAGGAAATTGCATCCTTTAATCGATGAATTTATTCCGACGATTGAAGGGGAAAATGGGATTTGTTACACTCACCCAGAAAAGCTTCCAGGTAAGTGAAGTGATCGATCAATTTCAAGATGAATCGAACATTGATTTCAGTTCGTATTTATTAAGGTTTAAACAGATTTTTTTTTGTTTTTTGGTTCAAATTTAGGTAAGCATGGTGCCAGAATATATGTACATGTGCATGAATTCCTTTCCTTAAGTGGAACACTAACATGAAATATTCGTGTCTCTTGTTAATCTTGTTGGAACAAACCAAGAAAAAGTTGGAATTAATAGTACTCATAACCTCAAATCTAAAATCCCTCTTTTTTTTTTTTTTGGTGGGGGAGGATTTAGCTTTACAAGTTATGCAAGTTCTTGTTTCTTAGATGTTTGATTTCGTGGTGAAAATGGCCACAAAACTAGTGCATTTAACCTATTATCACGATAATTTCTGGACTCTAGCGGGAGGTGGTACACTTTAACTACTTCATTTTCCATGACAAAAGAAGGCTTCAAAATTGTCAAGTTCTATAGTATTATAGGATTTTAAAAAATAATTTAATGGTTGAAAACCGTATTTATCAAGAGAAAGTATTATGAGATGGTATAATTTAAGAGGAGTAGGCCTTATTTAATCTAAATGAAACTTATAAAACACGGATGGGAGTACCAAGGGTCTTTTTCTTCTTATGGGGGAAAAGAGAAAAGGTAAAAGAACTAAATTTTGATGTTTAAAACAAACCAACCATTTTCTCATTTACTTCTGATCATGTTTGTATATCAAGTTGAATTTATTGAAATGAGGACATTGTAGATCTTCAAATATTGAAATTGAACATTCATGTTCCATCCTCAGATCTTACGATTTTCATCTTGATTTTGATACGAACATGTCCTATAATGGTGGCTCAATATGTAAGTGGGCTGATAAACTGATCAATCAACAAAATACATGAAAATATATCGAGCCATTTTGTTTAGATAATAGAAATCATGGAGATTAGGTATTATTGAGTCTTTCATCCTCATTCCATTCCATTATTCATACATCAAGGTCATCTTGATTCGATTATTACAAAGAAAACTCAATTTTTGAGGTGGCGTGACTATGTTTTTTCTTTTATAAACGTAACAAATAATTGCGCCATTATTGATTCAAGTATGATTAGTGGAAAGATGTGAATCTTATTGTGACTAATTAATCATTGCTTGATGATTCGATGCAGGGGTGAGCAAGGATGGCCAAATTCGTCACTTCTTCCATAGGCCTTCAAAGGCGTACACAACAGGAACAAGAAAAAGAAGAAAGGTTCACACGGATGCTACAGAAGCCGAGGGTGGCGGCGGAGGTACTAGTAATACTGGTGAAACAAGATGGCACAAAACTGGCAAGACCAGACCGATTTTCGTGGGTTCGATCCTCAAAGGTTATAAGAAGATACTAGTCCTCTACACAAATTATGGAAGAAAAAGGAAGCCTGAAAAGACAAATTGGGTAATGCATCAGTATCACTTAGGCGGAAATGAGGAGGAGAAAGACGGCGAATTGGTGGTGTCCAAGGTTTTCTTCCAAACGCAGCCAAGACAATGCGGCGGCGGCGGCAGTGGTGTTGGTGGTGGCTCCTCAAGCATCATAGAAGTAGCAGCAGAGGGAAGATCAAGAACTTTGAGCCACAGCCAGAATAAGAATCAGTTGGTGGTTAAGAGCACAAGCAATTTCAGTGAGTTTTATAACGCTCCTCTTTCTCTTCCTCCGCCGCCTCTTCCTCTCGGGTACGCTTCCGCTTCGATTTCATATGATTTGAGAAGCCAAATTAGAGATGGCCGGAGCCCATCTCAGATAATTCCAAATATGGTTGTCCATGGTGATGGCTCATCCTTTATTCATCTGCCTTCCAGTGCAAGCAAAGGAAAATGAGCATAATGTGGAATTTTGGGAGAGAATATATACAAATATAGACCATATACATGTGCTCTCTTCGATTAAGTTAACGTACGAAAATGACGCTTTGCTTGTATAGTTTGAGTGGTTATGTGTAGCGTAAGTTATTAAGAATCAATTTGCTGATTCGGGAAAGGAAATAACTAAAACTTGGTTCCAATTTTTTTTTTTTTTTTTTTTTCTTGAGAATCAGTTTTCTTAGTTTTAGTTATTTAGTTGTTGTAAGATTGATTGATAGATAGATTTATGTATACTTTAGTCCCTAGATAAGATATTTCTGTTTCGGAAATTACAAAGTTCTTGTTAATAGTTGTCAATTATATCATGTGTATTGGTAAAAGCTTACTAATATTTGCAATCTAATTTATCGCCTCATTTTTAAGTATTATAGTATCAATTTTGATAAAATTATTTTTTTGCTTAAAAAAAAGAGAAGAGATAGAGGATATTGTATAGGGGTGTTTTAGTCCAAATTAGGACGGTAGAGAGTAAAAATTAGGACAGTAATTAGTAAATTTTTTTTTTTTGTAAAGATTAGCCTAGCGAACTACACGGTAGCGAGAGGCGTCCGTCTCTCGAAATGATCAAAATTTTTCTTAATAGGGTATTCCGACTGAGTTTCGGTCGATATCCGCCTCCATACCGCTTAAATTCTATCCCAAAAATTTAAAATCTATATTTGTCCTGAATTAGCACCTCCATACCCACTAAAGTCATTAAAAGAGAACATACCAAGAAGAATGTGTAGTTGTAATATTATTTACATGAAATAATCCGGGGAGTTAGGGCATAATTTGATTTGTACGCCAAGTTATCCACTAGTCCTATATTGAGAAATTTCTTAAACACTTATATTTATTTTTTTGGTACAAACTCATCCCTACACTTTTAAAGAGTATAATTTTACAAATTAATCAGGAAAAACAGGTAAAATTAAGGTCGATTTGGGTACAAATTAATGAGGAAAAACTGGTAGAATTAAGGTGGATTTGGGTAGACGCCAAATGGTTGAGACATGTAGCTTCTTCGGGAATCTGGTCTGGAAGCTTGAGATGTTAGTTTTCTTCGAGTACACTCTAAGGTTCACTAATTTCGCCCTAAATTTCATCAAGTAAAAGAAGAAGAAAAAGGAAGCAATCCTATAATTCTCAAACAAACAAAAGATTACGAGGTAGTATGTTTAGTTCCAACTTTCCCAATCAAAAAATAAATAACATGAGACCATTAGGATACTTGTTACTCTTTTCACCGATCTGTTTTTTTATATATAGAAAAGAAATGCAAAATTCTAACATTTCACATAATTACATTTTCGAGAAGCAACAATAATTATGTCGTATGTTAGTTATAATTTTACTTTCGATGGAGATAAGTTTAAATGTTGCAATCCTCTAGCGTTTAAAGCCACCAGTAAGGCCAAATAATAAAAAAAAATCGCTTTACGATAAATATATTTCACCGACACCTTTCATTCATGATATAACAATGTTCAAATACTGTTAACTAAATTGACATACTTATAATTCTTCACGTTTGTAAATACTATCGTCACAACTCCTTTATTATCTACTTTTTGCCACATTACTTCCCTAGCTAAAAATACTAGCTAGGGAAGCAAAGTGTCATTTTCAGATCCTAGGAGTGACTCTATTTTAATTACATTCCATACTTGAAAACTAGCTAAAAAATACTGGGACATCCTTCTCAATACGTAGAAATAGGACTCAGGCCGGTCAACAAGCCTACAAATTGTTGACCTTGACTAATTATTCAGAAAGGACACCTCCTACAACGGGGCCCAACAACAAACATTGTTCTTAGAATCTCATTGATTTAGCAGTTTCCGACCACAAACAAAACCAGAGAGGCTAATCATAAGTTAAAACAACCATTAATATGGGATAAATTATACCATAATTTTAGATTATGCAAAATAGTTATAGAGTTTATAATCATTTTAGAATTAAGAACCTCCTAAATATCTATTATTTTCTCATTTAATTAATATATTCTTATCATTTGTTAATAATTATCTTGCAATGTAATTTTAAAACTAATGTGGACTGTCAAGGAATTCATTCCCGCTTCCCGCTAGAGAATGATCCCAGACTTGCAAGTTATGTTCTAACTCTCTGGACATTTTAAGAACTATTGACTAAGATTATGTTTGTTCTCTGAATCTCTGTACTAGGAATCGTTCACAAGAAGTAATGCAATTATACTTAATTCCTAATTTTTTTCTTATATTTCCATTGATTATTCTTGGATAAACCTAAGATTGAATACTTGGATGTGTAAGATTAAATCCCAAACAAAAATGGCAAACAACACAGCTATCTCTGTTCTTTTTCTCACTCTGGTGGCCCTCTTCATCATCTTGAATTCACCAGCAACAGCATCTGCACCAAAAGAAGAGTGGCTCCTCCTGCTTCAAAACCAAGGATGAAGCATATAAAGGTGTCAATGATTTCTGCAACCAAAAATACCCCCCGGAATTGAATGGAGCATTTTGTTTGAGAGCCCTAAAGTCAGATCCTAGAAGTGGCTCTGCTGAATAGTAAAAACTACTGCTTCGCAATTTTATTAGTTTAGTAATCATCATTGCATAGTTCAGATACATTCTGATAATTTGAATAAAACAAGAACAAGGATTGATTTAGGCATTAATTAGTATTACTACTTGGGGTCCACATTGAGTACCAACTTTATGGTATGTAAAAGTATAGCATAATCAGTGAGCTGTGGGAAATGTCCAACGCCTGGTACAAATATGAGCTGCCGATGTGCACGCTTCATTTTCCTCTTCATGTAATATGGAACGCTTGGCGGGACAAACAGATCATTGCGAGTCTGAATGATTGTAGTGTTATCTCGGACCCCCAGCAGAACAGGCCTATTGTCAGCAAGAAAAATGGTTTTTGCAACATCCAGGGCAATCTTTGGATCCATCCTCTTTAAACTGAATTCAAACTCAGCAATGGCAGCCGTGTCATTGGTGCCGATGGCCTGAGGAGCTAGATCGTGAGCCCAGCCTGAGAAGTTGGTCTTGATGTTGTATATAATGGCATTTATTTTCCGCCTGGTGAAACCACCGTGGTAGTATTTTGTATTGATGTACCTGAGAGTTCAAAATCATAGATCAAAATGCCGAATCAAGAAGAATGAAACTGAAAAAACTCAAGAAAGGACATGCCAAGAGCAGGGACAGACTCAAACTTTAAATTTTCGGGGGCCAAAATTGTAGTGGCATGAGAGACGGATATCGGCCGGAATAATCCTACTGGAGAAAATTCCGACCATTCGGGCAGCGAGCGCCCTCCCTAGCCACTACATAGTGCCCCCCTGGCCAAAAGGGAAGAACAATAACAAGGGGAATTGCCAATGGAACAGAGAAAGACAGAGATCGATGGATATGATATGACCTTGGAGATCCATTCAGGAGGAAGAGGTGCTGAAACAAATCAGGCCTATTTACCGCAGCAATGCATCCAACCATGGCAGACATCGAATGGCCGACGAAGATGATGTTCTTAAGATGGAGCTGATCAAGAATGCAAGTAACATCCTGAGCATAGGCACTGAAATTGTTGTGATACTTTGTGGGATCATAGAAACTGGAATCCACATTTGGTGAGAAAGCCAAATTATAGACCAAAACCTTGAAGTACATAACCAATGCTGGGACTACATAGTGCCAAATTGTCTGATCTGCACCAAAACCATGGGACAGAACCAAGGTTTGGGTGCCATTTCCATACACATTAACATTCAGTGTTTGAAGAATGCCACTTGTACACTCCATGGCTGATTTCAGTTAACTATAAACTAACTACCAAGGCAATCTCGAATATAAATATTCAGTCAACTTGTGCCTTTTGTAGTTTAATCGAATGTGGTGATTGTTCTTATAGAAGCTTGCATTTGCATAGATAATAATAAATTTTCACGATGATTATCATTACTGGTGGCCGGCATCTACCATCCCCTCTTATTAATTTACAATTATTAATTTCTAATGACATTTTTAAGTAGTTATTGAGCCATCCGTAAATGGTAGTCCAATAACTATATTTTATGATAGTCCATTCACAAATGACATCATTAGATTAGTTGGAGAGGAAAAATATGACCATTCCGAGAGCTCATATTATTAAAGTGATTTTAGACTCTATACAATGAACTATTTTACATGATAATTTTAGGATTATGGTATAAAAAGTGATTATTGAGTGACGGATGTTGTTAATAATCAATTTCTTGCTTACTTAATTATGCCTTAACTGAAAATATAGTCACTAATGGTCATATGTAAGCATATTTGAAAAAGGGTATATTTTTTTTTCTACATTCATTTGGCAATATAGTAATGGTGAAGAAAGCATAAGGGTATTGTGCCCAATGCTTAAAAAGGAAAGATTCAAAGCCACACATTATATAAATCTTGAATATTACTCTAGGATGTTCAGTTCCTGAACTCAGGACCAAAGATTAAGGATGTTCCTTGTGAAGATTCTCAACTGGTTGCTTTGGGATTAAATGGTTATAAACAATGTTGTTAATATTGGTTAGGGTATCTAGATGTCGGTCTGATTTCTAATTTTTAACGATTTAATCGCTAAAAATCTGATTTGATTTGGGTATTATTATATGACACTATTTTTTTTTTTATGATCATCTTTTTTTAAAAAAAATCCTTAATTTTTTTTTTTTTTATATATAATGTGACTCGAACTCAAGACGTATTGTCTTAAATGGGGAATGCTTAAACTGAACTACAGCCCTCTTTAAAAAAAAAAAAAAAATCGTTAATTCTTAATTTATATAAATAACTTTAGATATTTTATATAAAAATAACTTATTTTGAAACTCTATGAGTAAATTTAAAAATATTATATGAGGCCTTGTAATTCTGAAGGAAAAAGAATATATAAAAGCTTTTGAATAATTCAACCTTAAATAAATTATAGAGCAGTTGAATTAGTTAGTGTTGGTGCCGGCACGAAGATGCTCTAATATGTAATGACAAAACTTAAAATCCAATTCAACCAACTACCCTGCAAATAGAGCTAATTGGATGATAATAAGTATTACTATACTCCCATAAAAAAATTTGTTTTATTATTAATTGATTTTTTTTATAGTCGAAATAAAGTTGTTATTTTTTTATTAATTTTTTCTTTCATAATTTGTTTCGTTAATGACCGTATTCTTAAAATTGTCAACAAAAGTGAATCCGAGCATATTAATAATAAATAAAAGAATCTCTATGTATATTCTTTCGACGAAAATTTTTATTCTAATTAAAATTTTATATAAATAATATCATACATGACTAAAGATATACATGTACTTTTACGATAAATTATATTGTACAAACTTCTAATAGTATTAATCAAATTAGAATAAACTATTTAATACAGTGACTCTGAATTTGTCTTATTTTCTCTCTTTAACTAATATTCCCTTGTCATTTGTAAAAAATGCACATTACATTGTAATATTAGTTATATTGTATAACTATTGATTTATTTATAACTTTAAATCTTAAAGGTAAACTATATATAAAAAAAAACGTATAATTATATTGATGTAAATACTGTTGAATAAAATTAATCTTAAAATAGACCTGTTTTTCTAACAAGAGAAAGTATGTAATTTGAGTAGTTCGAACACTGAAGAAAATATTACAAATCACACCCCGACAAACAAGTTAATACTTTAAAGACTAGAAGTAAACGTCAAAAATATACATTAAGGTTCATGTTTGCTGACTTGGTTCATCAGTAACAATGTGAGATACTATATACATTCACTTATTCCTAAGGATTTCTTGATTTAGTCATCTTGAATGAATAAAGGAGTTGAAATATAGGAGAACACAGTTTATTATGTTTAGCCAATTAATTAAGTGTACTTAAGAATGTTGTAGCCCATTGTTATTTCTCACTTAAAACTCAATAAATTATGAATTCGAATTGTAGAGAAATGAATATGCGAAGATACATAAATTTAAACAAAACATGACTTGTTTGATATATGAGATTTTTTATTTTTTATTTTTTGCATAGATCTTGGTTGTTTCTATAAAGTGAAAGTATCCAAGTTAGTAGTTAAGATATTAGTCAATGTAAAGTTGAGGGTTCCATTCACATTTTTTAATAAAAAAAAAATTCATAACTAAAATCTTCATAGATAAGAGACCGGCTAATAGATGAAGTTTTTAAAAGCGGTTAAATAATAGGTATCGAATCAATTAAATTACAATATAAGTAAAATTTCTCGACAATAAACTGTTCTCCTCCCTGGTGAGTATTACCTATATAAAAGGTTAGATGTTTAGTATAATTTTTTAAATAAGATGTTTAATGTAATTAGATACACTATAACTTTAAAAAAAAACCCAAAAAAGTTACTACCTAATTGGTAGAGGTGTACACAGTTCGGCCGAAACTGTTTAAACCAGCCAAACTAAACTATTTTTTTCAGTCTGGCCGATTTAAATATATATTTATAGGCCGAACAGTTTAAAAAATTTATAAACCGTAATAACGGTTCGGCCAACATGTTAGGCTATGAAACCGACCGTTCTGGCCGAACCGAACCGTATATATTATTAATATATTTAGCATTTAATATACATAAAAAGTTGGGTTGGTCCAGTGGTTAAACCCATGTTGGTTACGCTGCTGGACGTGGTAGAAGGTATTATGGGACGTAGCAGGACGTAGCGGGACGTAGCTGGAAGTAGTTGGACGAAGCGGGACGTAGCTGAACGTAGCTGGACGTGGTGCTAGTTGTTTTGGACGTAGCGAGACGTGGTAGACTATGTTCTGTGAAAAATTCAGCTAAAATTCACATGTTTGGATATATACGTGGTGTGGTAGTTATTTTTGGACGTGGTGGTAGTAGTTATATTCCAATTAATTTATTCTCATATGAAAGAAATCAGTTTGAATTCACATGCATGGATGTAGACGTTTCTGGATGTGGTGCTAGTTGTTTTTGGACGTGGTGCTAGTTGTTTTGAGACGTGGTACGCTGTCTTTGTGAAAAAAGTTAGTTTAAATTCACATGCATGTATATAAACGTTTCTGGACATGATACAAGTTGTTCTGAGACGTAGTGGACTGTTTTTGTAAAAAAAAATCAGTTTAAATTCACATGAATAGAGGTAGACATTTCTGGACATGGTGCTAGTTGTTTTTGACGTTGTGCTACTAGTTGTTCTGAAACGTGGTGGACTGTATTTGTGAAAAAAATCAGTTTAAATTCACACACATGGATGTAGACGTTTCTGGACGTGGTGCTAGTTGTTTTGAACGTGGTGCTAGTTGTTCTAAGACGTGGTGGACTGTTTTTGTGAAACAAATCAGTTTAAATTCGCATGAATGGATGTAGACGTTTCTGGACGTAGTGCTAGTTGTTTTTGGACATAGTGCTAGTTGTTCTGAGACGTGGTGGGTTGTCTTTGTGAAAAAAATAGCTTAAATTTACATGCATAGAAGTAGACTTTTCTGGACGTGGTGCTAGTTGTTTTTGACGTGGTGCTACTAGTTGTTCTGAGACGTGGTAGACTGTCTTTGTGAAAAAAATTAGTTTAAATTCACACGCATGGATGTAGACGTTTTTGGACGTGGTGCTAGTTGTTTTTGACGTGGTGCTACTAGTTGTTCTGAGACGTAGTGGACTATCTTTGTGAAAAAATCAGTTTAAATTCACACGCATGGATGTAGACGTTTCTGGACGTGGTGCTAGTTGTTTTTGACGTGGTGCTACTAGTTGTTCTGAGACATGGTGGACTGTCTTTGTGAAAAAAATCAGTTTAAATTCACACGCATGGACGTAGACGTTTCTGGTCGTGGTGCTAGTTGTTTTGGACGTGGTGCTAGTTGTTCTGAGACGTGGTGGGCTGTTTTTGTGAAACAAATCAGTTTTAATTCACATGAATGGATGTAGACGTTTCTGAACGTGGTGCTAGTTGTTTTTGACTTGGTGCTACTAGTTGTTCTGAGACGTGGTGGACTGTCTTTGTGAAAAAAATCAGTTTAAATTCACACGTATCGATGTAGACATTTCTGGACGTGGTGCTGCTAGTTGTTTTTGACGTGGTGCTATTAGTTATTCTGAGACGTGGTGGACTGTCTTTGTGAAAAAAATCAGTTTAAATGCACATACATAGCCCAAACTGTCAAACCACAAAACCAAACCGTTAAAAAATAGTTTGGCCAGTTTAGTTTGAAAAATAAAATTGGCCAGTTTAGTTTGAAAAAATTTCAAACTGTATATTACGATTTGACCTATATCTTTACTTTCAAACCGGCCAAACCGGACCGTATACACCCTTACTCATAGGTGAAGAAAAATGAAGTAAAATGAAATGATCAGACCCGGGAAGATTGTCATTGTGGTTTACAGGTGCTCTTTCTGGGCTGCTTTAAAGTTATTTAGGCCCAAATGACCAGAAAATAGTGAGAAAGCCCAATTAGGGTCCAAACCGTAGAATCGCTGGCTGAACGAAATTGGTTTGCTTCAGTTTAGCCGGTTTAACTGACATTTTACTATCTCGTCCCTTTATAATATCCCGTAAACTACAATTTTTTTGTTATTTTAAAAAAAAATACAACTCAAATATAATATTTATTAATTTATTTTTTAAAAACTAAAATTTTATATTTTAATTATAAATTACATAAAGATTATATTTAATTATATTTATTTATATTTATAAAATAAAATAACACGTATAGATAGTAAAATATAACAAAGTTGACTATTTTTATTAAAAAAATCATTTTTTAACAAAGCTTTTATTATAAAACAGATGGAGTACTATTATTTTTTAAAGTAGTTGACATTATTGCGCAAGCATGATTTGTAAAATTTACTGGTTTGGTTGACGATTTTTACATAATTATGGTAAATTTAGGTAGGAGATACAGTGTTGGAGAAGTAAATTACCCTAAAATTAGGAAATACTGATTTTTTGGGTACTGACTTGAGAGATGCTCTTAGACATTAAAGGGATGGGCAATCAAATTTGATAATTCAGTAATCATTAAAGGAATCTAATTATTTTTGACTTGTTTGATAACATTCATTAAAAGAATCAGATTGCCTTTAACTTATTTGGTAACATTCATTAAAAAAATCTAATTATCTTTGACTTGTTTCGTAACAATTATTAAAAGAATCTGATTGTCTTTAACATATTTATAAACGTAGTAGTTATAATTATTTTACGATTACTTAATTCTCATTACCTCCAAACAAACACATAAGGTGCATCCTTACCTAACTAAGGTATATATGTGGAATAAAAGTACAAAACACAAGCTACTTTTAGGATAAAACATAGTTTTAAAAATAAATTATTTTATGAAACGGGGAAGGAGTAACTACAGTAGTTATATAGTATTAATAGTAATATATTGTAAGTCTATTTTTTATAAATGGCATATAAACATTAGTTAATAGGGAAAATAATACAAATTCAAAATCACTATATTAAATAAGTTGTTCCTGTTGGATCAACACTATTATGAATATGTATAATACTTGTAAAATATAATTTAGGAAGATGTAACTATATCAATGAAACTCAAGAATTACTTAACGAATTTCTTTTGCGTACTAATCTCATTCTTAATCATTACTCCGTTTTTTTAAAACTAATTACTCCCTTCTCTTTGGAGTTCAAAACGCTAATTAATTGTTCATATTCATCCATCAGATCATCAATAATTAAATAATCAAGCAAAAAATTTATCTTTGATTCTTAACAGATCTATTTCATAGTAACAATACAAAACTCTATTAGTATAAAAATAAAAAAATTACAAAATTTGTATTCTACTCTAATATATATATATATATTTATACTCAAGTGCTATAACTCTTATTGATTCCAACTCTAAACCATTTTAAAATACACTGAAATTTTAAGAAATTAACCAAACATTTGCGTGTTAGGTTTCAAAATTATAGTTGGATAATTTAAATACTGTTAGCACGCCTTTTGCGGGGTGTAGAGGGACATATCATTATACCCTAAAATGAAAATTCAACGAAAAAGGGCAAAATGTTGATGAATACCAATAATTTTCATCATGGCATACCTTTTCAAAAATAGATAAACTATGGTCCATCCACATAATACTGATGGACAACGCTTCTCCATTCATTTGCTTAGATGCCGTCCTATTTATTATTGCTAGTTCTTCATGCTATGCAAATACCTCCCACTTTTTTCATTTGATATCTACCCGACCCACTTCAACATTTTCAAAATATTCACATTTATCTCTTTTATTTTCCCTCTCATTTCTCAACCGTCCTTGTTTTCAAAATAATTGTTCAATTCGACTTTTTGAAATAACTTAATTGATCCTTAATGTTTGAAACTAGAGTTGCTTTTATCTCTCTACTTACAATGTTTTAAACTTGAAATCTCGTTCAAATATTAATGGATCAATGATAATTACGTTCAAAATTTTCAATAATACAGTTAGATGATTAACTCATTCCTTATTAGTCAGTCTGATATTTTGTGTTTTTTCTTTTAAATCAACATGTTCTTATTATTATTTTTAAAAAATAATAAAAACATTTTGATAAAAAGATGGTGGGGGGAATAAGAAAAAGAGGGCCATATTTAATACTACTCATAAGCTCATTATCTCGATTGGACTTATTTGAAATGAATACTTAAACTTGAGATGAAATTGAAATTCTCTTTTCAAAAAGGGACTAAAGAGAATCAGTCTCGAATTTGAGGGGCCAGTTAAGCGATTTTTCACCCTTACCTAATGTAGACTTTTTCCTATAAATATAGAACACTCACTAATTCTATTTTCAGAACTCAAAACCACAATCTTTAAAATCCCAAAAGATGACAATCTACATAACTCTTTCCGTTCTTCTCCTCACGCTTGTCGCCCTCTTCAATTTGAGTTCACCGGCCACCGCAGTTGTCACCGGAGTAGAAACGGAAAAACCAAAGCACGAACCATACAAAGCCGTCCATAAATTCTGCGGCAAAAGAAGAAGCAAAAGAGACCAAGAATTCTGTCTGAGAGTTTTAAAATCCGATCCCAGAAGTGCCACTGCAAAAACAAACGTAGCCCTTCTTTTCATTTCACTGGATTTAACACTCTCCAAGACCAACAGAACCAAACACTTTCTGCAGTCAACTTTATCCAAAAATGGTCCGACTAATGGCATTGAGATATCGTCAAACTCACCGCCGCCGCTGCCACGGCCATTGAAAACGGCTCTCAAGGAATGCATTTCAGGTTACGATTGGGGCATTGGAGAGTTGAAGATGATTCCGGCAGAGTACAAGGCCGATCCCGGGACAGTAAGCTATGATGCTCTTATGGCACTTGACGCTATGCAGAGTTGTCAAGATTCTTTGGATAGAAACAACATTACTTACCTTCCCATTTTAAGGAGACATAGAAGTGCTACTGCATATGTTGTACTCGTTGTGGACATCTCCAGGACTATTGTTGACTAGAGTCTCATCAGAATAATACATATGAAAAACATGTTTCTATAAGTCAATTGTATGTGTTGCATCATGAATGTATGTATACGAATACAAGCTCTAATTTTACATTTTGTAGTCCGATACTAATTATTTTCTACCCAAATAGTAATTTTTATTCAAAAAAATGAATCTATAATACATGGATTTTATATATAATCTTTGCATTGAGTGAGACCATCATCCATTATCTTGATTTTTTTTTTTTTACTTGTTTGAATTGTAAAATTGGTTAGATTTACAATTTTAAACTGAAGCATGGGTTGATTGAGAGGATAAATAAGGGTGAACAATTAGATTAGGTAAATTGATAGATAATTGATAAATATTGATTTTATAAGAAAATAATTATTTAAATGTCTCAAAAAAAATGGATAATAGAAAAATATTGTTGAAATTTTTAATTTTATAGGGGCAAAACAGGAAACCGAGTAATCTTTTCCTTATCGGCCCTCACCCCTTCTTATATTTTGTATTTTTTCCGTTTTATCATTTTCTGAAGTTGTATCTTTATTAAACGCTATCACTCAAATACTTATTTTCTCTATAGATAAAAGGAATATTTCATCGTACAATTCAAAACTCCCATTAATATGAAAATAAAATAGTTTACAAAATATGTTATTTATCTTAATACACTATGTATTTTCAACTCTCAATACTCTATTGATATAACTCTAACACATAACTAAACTTGAATTTAAGGAGTTAACCAAACATTTTCGTGTTTGGTTTCAAAATTATAGTTGGATAATTTAATTACAACATAGCACACCCCTTGTGGAGTATAGAGAGGGACATGCCTTTATACCCTAAAATGAGAATTCAATGAAAAAGGGAAAAAAATGTTGATGAATACCAATAATTATCATCATGGCATACCTTTTCAAAAATAGATAAACCACGGTCCATCCCCATAATACTGATCGACAACACTACTCCCATTAAATTGCTTTGATGCCGTCGTATTTATTATTGCTAGTTAAACTGGCTAGATCAAGCCACTTTTTTCCATTGGATATCTACCTGATCAACTTCAACATTTTCAAAATATTACTTGACCAACCCATTTGGCTCCCTCCCAATTGCTTTCCCCTCACATTTATCTCTTCTATTTTCCCCTCATTTCTCAACTGTCCTTGCTTTTCTCCCATTCTATTCCATTAGAGACGACGTTTAATTGAGACTGCTATTATCTCTCTACTTACAAATGTTTTAAACTTTAATTCTTGTTTAAATCTAATCCAATTGACTTAACTAATCGATAATAATTGGGTTCCAAGTTTTCAATAATACAAGAGGTCATTATTTATCGTCTCCTATTTTATCATTCGTTGTCTCCTCTTTCAAATTGTCCTTAACTTTTATCAAATTCTTTTACCTTCCCCTTTCTTCTAACGGAATTTGGGTAAAAATTAAGGACAATTTAAAAAAAGAGATTGAATAATAAAATAGGGGGCCATAAATAATAATTCTAATAATACAATATGCAGGGACAATTTGGTTTAAAATTTTGAATTAGACTATCAAACCATTTCCTATTACTCATAGTCTGTCTAAAATCATGACCCCAATGCAGTATAGAATTTTGGATCAAAGACCCGCTTAGGGATTCATTCATGTGCTTATTTTACGTATGGATAGTTATTTCAATTGAATTGGCAATTCTAAGGGACCAAAAAATTTTGGTCATATTTTTTTTGATGACTGTACAGCAATAGAAGGGGAACCTGGTACAGAGAGGGGATGGGGTAAATTTGGACACTGTGCCACTGTGCCTATATCTTTGATTCAATATATAAATGAAAGGATTTCTGTTTTTATAAAAAAAAAAAAAAAAAAGAAGAGTTATTGGAAAGTGAAGTTTTATAAGGAAAACATAATAGAAATTCGCACAATCATTAATATATACACTAAATTTTATAAGTGGATAAATAGAAAAATCTCAAAATTCACATAATTTATGGTAAAATGTCAATTATTTGGATAGAAGATATAATTCCTAAATTGGCTATTAGTTTTTGGAGGCAGCGTTTGTATCTTTGAAATTCTTAATTCGAATTTAACGTCAGCGGACCCACTCAAGATATTCCAGATGTCCTCCCTAATTTGCTCCTCTTCACCATTTTCCGAATCTCTATTAGTAATATCTAGATATGTTGACGAATGCTCCATTAATTCTGCAATCTTCGCTCAAAATCAAAAGTGAAAAAAAAAAAAAAAAGAAAATCCCAAAACATGATCGCTAATAAGTCTGCTCTCACTGCTTTTCTTGCCTTGCTTATAACATTCTTAATCTTCAATTCATCACCACCAACCTTTGCAGCAAAAGAAGATCCCAGAGATTTAGAATTGAGAAATGTGAATTGTGTATTGCTTGTCAAATGTGAGAGTATACTTTGATATTTAATCTAAAATTCTACACATTTAGTAAAATAGTAACTATATATAATGATAAGATATGTAAGCTCGTTTACAAGACTACAAGATTGACACTAACAAATGGTAGCCTATATATAATGGCTTGATGGGTATATATGCAAGCTTGTCAGCTCATGCAATCGATCGGATAGAAATAAATTTTTGTTGAGTATGATGACGAACCAAGTGGAAATCAATCTCGACTGAGTGAGTATGAGTTTGAAACATTGGATTGACATAACTGCACAATTGTTATCACACCAAATTCGCAAGGATTGCTGAAGAGGAACACCGAACTCAGAGAATAAATGATAGAGCCAATGAAGTTCAACAAAAACATTGGCAATAGTTCAAAATTCGAATTCGATAGAGGATCAGCCATGGTTTACTGTTTGCGAGAATGCCATGCCAGCGGAATTAAACCAAAATATAAGAGAAAGCCAGATGTAGAATGTCTATCATCTTGGCAGCTCGCCCAATCTGCTTTGCAAAAGGCCTAAATAAAAGGAATGGGGATGGTTTAAGCACTAAACCAAAAGTGGTAGTCCCATTTAATTTATGTGACTATACGTATTATGATTGCCAATTATAATTAGTTATTTTAAACTAATTAAATTGAAATTAATATTAATTAATGTTAAAAATGAAATTAAATTTGTTTAAAATTAAAGGGGAAAAAAGTAGTTAGCTCAAACTTAAATCGAAGCTAATTATCTCGATTGGACTAACTTAAAATGATAACTAAAACTTGAGATGAAATTGAAATTTTCTTTTCCAATTAAAAGACTAAAGAGAATCAGTCTCGAATTTGAGGGGCCAGTCAAGCAATTTTCCACCCTTCGCAAATGTATACTTTTTTTCCTATAAATATAGAAGACTCTATTGTCAGAACTCAAAGCCACGATCATCAAAATCCCAAAAGATGACAATCAACAAAGCTCTTTCCGTTCTTTTCCTCATGCATGTAGCCCTCTTCAATTTGAGTTCACCGGCCACCGCATCTGTCACCGGAGTAGAGAAAGGCGGCCCGAAAAAACCAAAACACGAACAATACAAAGCCGTCAATGAATTCTGCGTCCAAAGAAGAAGCAGAAGAGAACGAGAATTCTGTCTGAGAGTCCTAAATCCCAGAAGTGCCACCGCAAAAACAAACGAAGACCTTCTTTTCATTTCAGCTGATTTAGCAATCTACAAGACCAACAGAAACATACAGTTTCTGTGGTCAACTTTCTCCAAATATGATAATAAGACTAATACTACTGATGATATACCGTCAAACCCTGCACGGCAGCCGCCCCCGCCACCATTGAAAACGGCTCTCAAGGAATGCATTTCGAGTTACGATTGGGGCATCGGAGAATTGAAGATTATTCCGGCAAAGTTCAAGGACGATCTGTTGGGAGGAGGACCGCTCTGCCTTCTATGTGTCCACGTCGCACGATCACCTTCCTGTCTTCGACTTCTCGATGAGACTGCTTTGGATGGCCTCCCGGTTCTGACTCCCCGAACGATCAGCTCAGCTCTCCGGCCTCCTTACTCCACGAAGGAGTTTCCTCTTTCCAACCACCTCGAAGAATCACACGAAGAATCCCGACCCAGCCTTCTCAAGGCCCGTCCACTCTTCCTTCTCAGCCCTAACCAAAACGGCAGCCAGGAACTAATCCTTGGAACCGGAACTGAGTGAAGAGAGACCACAAAAGAGGGTCACAAAACGGAAACCCTAGTTTCTTCGGGAGAGAGAAGGTCACAGAGACCAGAGAAGGAAGCGGCCGCTGGAGAATAAAGAATGACCGCGTCACCCGAACCCTTAGGGCATCGCTCGGTTATAAACCAAACGAGGGTGGGCTGCTTGGTTGCTGGGCCGGGAGAAATCGGAATTCAGAAATAAAACTACAGACGGGCTTTGGGCCAGATTGGGCCACTACCCAATAACATTCTCCACTTTATGTGGTCCGAGATGGCACAGAGATCAGATGAAGGATTATGGCCGTATTGAGATTCATCATCGCTGATTTTGCCTGATATATCACAAAGACAATATCTGGCACACAGAAGGAATCACAAAGAAACTGATAATATTCACAAAGTAGGTTAGACTAAGAAAACGCAGAATTAAAGAAAAACATAGAATGTAGTTGGCAAACACAGAGTCAGCCAATCACAAGCAGTAGACAGATATAAACTGGGATTAACCAGGGTTTATATTCAGGATGCGTTTGCAGGATGAAAGTTTCTCAACAGGAAGACACTTTGTACCCATATCAGCAGGATTGAATTGTGAAGGAATTTTTTCTAGTTTAATGTCACCAGTTTCAACTATATCCCTAATGAAGTGAAACCTAACATCTATATGTTTGGTCCTATCATGAAAAACAGGGTTTTTGCATAACTGAATAGCAGATTGACTATCTGAGAAAACAGTAACATTTCCCTTTAGAAAACCAACTTCTGACACAATTCGTTTAAGCCAAATGGCTTCCTTAAAAGCTTCAGTGGCAGCAACATATTTAGACTCAGTTGTGGACAATGCAACAATAGACTGTAATTGAGATTTCCAGCTAATACAAGAACCACACACAGTAAACACATAGGAAGTAGTAGATTTCCTATTGTCCCTATCATTAGCAAAATTAGAGTCTACATAGCCAACTAGCTGAATACCCTGAGCACATTTTGAGAAAAGTAAACCATGGTTCACAGAAGATTTCAGATATCTAAGTAACCATTTAAGAGCATTCCAGTGAGGCAATCCAGGGTTCGACATATATCTGCTCAAGCAACTGACAGCATAAGCAATGTCAGGTCGGGTGCTTACCATGAGATACATAACTGACCCAATAGCACTAGAATAAGGCACATTTTTCATTTTCTCAATTTCAGAATCAGTTTTAGGGGACTGATCCTTACTTAACACAAAGTGGGAATCTAAAGGTACATTCACAGGAGCAGCACTAAGCATGTTAAATTTACACAATACTTTTTCAACATAAGAAGTCTGATTTAGCATTAGAGTAGACTTACTCCTATCCCTCACAATATTAATGCCTAGGATTCTTTTAGCATCTCCTAGGTCTTTCATGGCAAAATTCTCACTTAGACATTTTTGCACCTTAACAATAGCATTCAGAGAAGGACTGATAATTAACATGTCATCAACATAAATTAACAAGAACACAGGTTCAGTTGAAGTATCCTTAAAATACAGACAATGGTCACACATAGACTTCTGGAATTTTAAGGAAGACATGCATTTATCAAACTTTATATTCCACTGTCTAGGGGACTGTTTAAGTCCATACAGTGCTTTCCTAAGTAAACAAACATAATCAGGTTTCTTAGGATCTACAAATCCTTCAGGCTGTGTCATATAAATTTTCTTATCTAAATCACCATGTAAGAAAGCAGTAGTAACATCCATTTGCTTCATCTCCCAATTATGATGAGCAACAAGAGCAAGCATTATTCTAATAGTGGTGAATTTGACAACAGGAGCAAATATTTCTGAATAATCTACACCTTCCTTTTGTGTGAAACCCTTGGCAACTAACCTAGCCTTAAACCTAACATTATTAGGTTCTTCTTTAACCTTAAATAGCCACTTACATTCTACCACAGAACAGTTAGTTGGCGGAGGCACTAAAGTCCAGGTTTGATTAACCTTCAAGGAGTCCATTTCACTCTTCATGGCACTGAGCCATTGTTGGGACTCCTTGGACTTAAGGGCCTCCTGGTAGGTTTTAGGTTCATTTAGTTCCAAGGTTTCAAACACAGAGAATGCAAAGAGAGAAGTATTATGGACATGAAAGGCAAAATCAGGCATACTATCAGCAGTTCTCTTGATAGTTCTCCTACTTCTATCTCTAGCAAGTTGGTAGTTATTCAAATCAGGTGAATTATGCTCCATGTCATGTTCATGTGATTCACTATTACTATGGGATTCAGATTCAGCAGACATATCAGAAAATTCAGGTTCATTTTCATGATGATTAGGACGCTCCACCTCACTATGAGTGGTACTACTATCATGTTCAGTGGGTTCAGATTCAGACAACACATTATCATCAGCATCATCAGAATTTTCAGACAGCAAATTCTCAGAGTTATCAGAATGTTCAGGCAAAGAACTAGTAACACCAGTCCTGGACTCCACCTCAAAAGGAGTGTTCTCAGGAACAGACTCAGGCACAGAACTGTTTAAACAAGGAAAATCAGATTCATTAAAAATGACATCCCTACTAATTATTACCTTAAAACCTATCTGGCTTCTATCCCACAACCTATACCCTTTTACCCCTTCAGGATATCCTAAGAACACACATTTCTTAGACCTAGGGTTCAGTTTATCAGACTGTTGGTGTACATATGCTGCACACCCAAATACCCTAAGGTTGGACAGATCCAGTGGTTTTCCATAAAACACTGATTCAAGACATTTCCCTCCTAAGGGAACAGAGGGTGACCTATTTACTAGGTAGGCAGCGGTATGAATGGCTTCACCCCAAAATTTCTTAGACAGACCTGAGGTAGCTAACATGCTCCTAACCTTATCTAAGGGTGTCCTGTTCATTCTTTCAGCAACACCATTTTGCTGAGGATTATAGGGCACAGTTTTGTGCCTTCTAATCCCACTATTGACACAGAGTTGGTCCATTTCTTTATTACAGAATTCTAGCCCATTATCAGTTCTAAGTGTTTTAACCTTATGATTTGTCTGGTTTTCAATTAAGGTTTTTCACTCACTGAACTTGCTATAGACTTCAGACTTGTGCTCTAGGAGACACACCCAGACTTTCCTAGAGAAATCATCTATAATGGACAGAAAATATCTCTTCCCACCATGGGAAGGTACACTAGTAGGACCCCACACATCAGCATGTACGTATTCAAGCACAGAAGAGCACTTAGACATTTTAGGATAAGCAGAAACAGGGAAGCTAACCTTATGCTGTTTACCTAACACACAAGCTTCGCAGAAAGGTACAGAAGACACAGAGCCCTTACCAAAATAACCAGATTTCTGCATAATATCAAGTCCTCTAATACTCATATGTCCTAGTCTATTATGCCACAAAGTAGTCATGTCATTGCACACAGCATTCAAGGATTCAGAAAAGGGAATAGCATGGCAAATATACAAATTATTTACTTTTTGAGCTTTAAACAAAACAAGCGAATTTTTCAGAATTTTCATGCACCAATTTCCCTTCCAGACCACTACTTTCTAATGCAGCAACAGAAAACAGGTTATGACACAAATCAGGAACATGTCTCACATTTTTCATGGTAAAAACAGTACCATTCTCAAATTTAAGACACACATCACCAACCCCATGCACCTTACACTTTTTACTATCAGTCAATAAGACATAACCAGCATCACAGTTCTCATAAGAAGCAAACAGGTTCTTAAAAGGAGTCATATGGTAAGTACAGCCAGAATCAATCAACCATTCATGTTCAGGCATCTTGTTTAACACAGAGTTAACATCATCACAGACCATAAAGACACTTTCATGCACACTCTTTTCAGAGACAACATTGGCAAGTTCAGGTTTCTTAGGGTTTGGGCATTCCTTAATAAAATGTCCAGGATTACCACAATTGTAACAGGCTCTCTTCTTTGATTTATGCCTATTCTTCTTATCAGGTTTTCCAGATTTATCTTGATTATTCTTCTTGGATTGTCTAGACCTACTTTTAGATCTACCACGGACAAACAAGGCTTCTCCTGAGTCTTTACTTTGATTACTATTACTCTTATTGTGTTTTAAGTCCAGTTCTTTACTTTTCAAGCCATTTACAACAATGTCAAGAGTAATCTCATCCCTACCATACTTAATAGCAGATTTGACATCATTATAAGAATCAGGTATGGCATTAAGCAACACAATAGGAGTATAGTCATCAATGTGTTTGTCACCTGCTGCTTTAATATTCTGAACCAGTTTATTAAAGGCATCCAAGTTTTCATCCATATCCTTAGATAAATCCAGTTTAAAACGAAAGAATTTTTCAAGCAAAAACAACTTTCCAGGAAGAGAAGTATCAGTATACAATTCATTAAGTTTATCCCATAATTCATTTGCAGATTCCAAAATACCTACTTTCCTAAGCACAGAGTCAGATAAGTTCAAGTAAATGGTGGAACAGGCAGTTTCATTCATCTCATGCTGCATATTCTTATCATCAGAATCTAGATAATTACCAGTAACAGCTCTAAACACTTTCTGTTGAATTAAAACACATTTAATTTTCTGTTTCCAAATAGCAAAATCAGTTTTCCCATTAAAAGGAAGCAAACCATACTGATTAGCATACTGAGTGGCAGCCATCACAGACCGCAATGCACACACAGGCACACACTAAGGGAAACTAGGAGAGCCACACAGTTCCGAGGTCACATCTGTGACTGGCAGGGGTCTCTCCTAGCCCTGGACATGACTTATTGGACCGTAAATACAATCAGTTTTTGGAAAACACAACAGAACTTAGTATTCAGAACTCACACACAAATCAGATCAACTTAAACCAAGATCAGATCAACTTAGGACAAAGATCAGATCAACATACACAAAGATCAGATCAACTCAAGGTACAGGTCAGATCAACACAAAGTACAGATCAGATCAACTCAAACCAAGATCAGATCAACTTAGGACAAAGATCAGATCAACACAAAGTACAGGTCAGATCAACACAAAGTACAGGTCAGATCAACACAAAGTACAGATCAGATCAACTCAAGAACACAGGTAAAATAACCTCCGGTGGCACTCGGTACTCCAGGATGTTTAGAATACAATACCTGAGCGGGGATATAACCTCCTTGGTATCCCAACAGTCAGTATATATAAAATAAACTCCGGTGGCACTCCGGTACACCAGGATGTTTAAGAATACAATACCTGAGCGGGAACCACGTTTGGTATCCCGACCTACCTGACTGGTCTAGCTTCCGGCGACGGCGATCGAACTTCCGGTGACGGCGGTTGAGCTTCCGGTGACGGCGGTTGAGCTTCCGGCAGCGACTCCGGCGACGGCTATCGAACTTCCGGCAATGACGATCGGACTTCCGGCGATGAGAGCAGAGAACCCCCTTGCTCTGATACCACTGTTGGGAGGAGGACCGCTCTGCCTTCTATGTGTCCACGTCGCACGATCACCTTCCTGTCTTCGACTTCTCGATGAGACTGCTTTGGATGGCCTCCCGGCTCTGACTCCCCGAACGATCAGCTCAGCTCTCCGGCCTCCTTACTCAACGAAGGAGTTTCCTCTTTCCAACCACCTCGAAGAATCACACGAAGAATCCCGACCCAGCCTTCTCAAGGCCCGTCCACTCTTCCTTCTCAGCCCTAGCAAAAACGGCAGCCAGGAACTAATCCTTGGAACCAGAACTGAGTGAAGAGAGACCACAAAAGAGGGTCACAAAACGGAAACCCTAGTTTCTTCGGGAGAGAGAAGGTCACAGAGACCGGAGAAGGAAGCGGCCGCTGGAGAATAAAGAATGACCGCGTCACCCGAACCCTTAGGGCATTGCTCGGTTATAAACCAAACGAGGGTGGGCTGCTTGGTTGCTGGGCCGGGAGAAATCGGAATTCAGAAATAAAACTACAGACGGGCTTTGGGCCAGATTGGGCCACTACCCAATAACACGATCCCCGGATTGTACGCTATGATGCTCTTATGGCACGTGACGGTTTGCAGAATTGTCAAGAATCTTTGGATAGAAACAACATTACTGAACTTCCCATTTTAAGGAGACAGAGAAGTGCCACTGCATTTGTTAAACTCGTTGTAGACATTTCCATGACTTTTTGACTTCTTTTAGGTGTTTGAATTATATAATTTATTATATATACAATTTTAAAGATAAAGGTATGGATCGATCAAACCTTAGCTAAGATTACTGATAGATAATAAGCAAATATTGGAGGAAAAAGAAATTATCGAGAAAGACAAATAAGTAACTTTTGTTTTATTTTATTTTTCTTTTCTAAATTTTACTTTAATAAGAGCTATAAATAATATATCTACCATTTCTCTCTAATATGTAATGCCCGATTCTATTTTCATAATATTTTAGTAACATATATAGTAAAATTTAAATAATTCATTACATCAACTTAAATTTGAACTTTTTATACCATAATCCTATCAGTATCATGCAAAATAATCTACTGTATAAAATCTACAACCATTTTAATGACGTGAGCTTCCAAATGTTCATATATATATTTTGATCTCTGTATAAAAAAAAAAAAAAAAAAAGAAATCTTACATTGTCAATAGCCTATTTGCAATGCAATATATTCTTTGTATTGGATTGCAAATTTGGTGCTTTGTTCCATGTGCAACATCTTCAAAGAAAAATTAGATTTGCTTCTTCCTCTACTAGCTATGAATGCAAAGTACAATTGGCATGTAGTGAATCCTCTTACTAATATAACGGATAATCTCTTTCAACGAGCAACATATATTACAAAAAAAAAAAACTATTTATCTAATGAATTTAGACATATATACTCCACATTAATATCAACAGATAATCTCCTTAACCAGGGAAGATATACTCATAAAAACATCACATTTTCAATGAATTTAGACATATATACTTCACATTAATATCAGCGGGAATCTCTTTAAACATGGGACATGTACTCATAAAAATATCACATATTCAATGAATTTAGACATATATACTTCACATTAATATCAATAGGTAATTTTTTTTTTTTATTTTGAATAAGTACAGATTGAGTCTGATTCAAATATTATACTAATGGGGTCACTTTGTTCCTTTCTTGTCATCTAAAACATGTTACATGAGGGTTCTAGGACAATGATCAAATTGAGTACCCTCTAAATTGAAGGTCAGCTTGGTTAATCGGTCCGCCAGGCGGTTGGCTTGATTGTAACACTAAACAATCTAAATGTGTGACAATCTTTTTATGCCGTCTCGGATGGAGAATATCAAATTTGCCGTGGATGCTCGTTGGATGTTTCACAATGGCATCAAAAGCTTCCATGGAATCAGTTTCAAAGATCACCTGGTCCCAGTTATTGGCTTGAAGTAGGGAGAGACTTTCAGTAATTGCTTTAAATTCTGCATGGAGAGGGTTTGTTCATCTTATAGCAGAAGCAACTCCCAAGAGCCAATTGCCTTTGCTGGCAACTCCTCCGATTGAGGCTCGTTCATTAACATGGCAAGATGCACCATCAACATTTATTTTGACCCATTCCGGAGGAGGAGCAACCTAACCAACCATTGTTAGGATCTTTTGCTGAAGATATTTGAAACCATTAAATGCGCAGGAGTTCATAGTTATCTTCTGTCTCAAGGTTTGTGTTGGATTTTGCGGAAGAGCTGCTGTTGAGTCATGCGGGAGATTATTCCGCCAATGCCAAATGCTGCTTGCAATTTCGACAAAGCTGCTGGCCAATCCTCCAAGCCTTTATCCTTGCAAGGAGAATCAAAAGATAGGTTGAAATCTATCCAATCTACAAGGCCTAAACAAAAGAAATTGGAGTTGCTCGCCTGATTAACGAAAAATTTTGATGATAATACTAAACTTGAGTCGGCAATCATATATTTCTAATTTTCGACAAGGAAATTGATTCCTATAGAAAGTTTGACACAAAGTTATGAATACAACTTCTAAAAATATTGAAACATAGAAATTACAAAAGGGTGGGAAGTCTGTATGACTAATTTAATAATGAGATAAATTTTAAATGATCATGATAAATATAAATAAAAGTAATTTTTATTTTTGAAGCAAAGTTAAAATTTATTTAAATGTTATGATGATACTAAATAAAATTAAAAGTTAAAAAAAAAAAAGAGAGAGAATTGGAAGTAAAAGAAATAACGGGAGAATGAATGACTATATTCTGAAAAGGAGTGGGCCTTTCGTTTTGAAAAAAAGGCTTCTCTTCGACACATTAAACAAACTCAATGAGGTTATTAGATACGGTCTTAATTTTTTTAGTTGTAGTTTATAAGTTTTAATAAAATTATTATTTTATTTAAAGGAGATGAGAAGAAGGATATTATAAGGGAATATTTTAGTCTAAATTAAAACAAGTGAGATAATAATTAGTAAAATTTTAAACTCAACCAATTTCAATTCACACGTGAAATTGCCTCACTAAATACAAGAATTCAACACAAGACAAACTGCAAAAAATAGGCTTTCAACAAGAAAGTCTTGCTGCCATAGTCTAACACCATAAGCAAACTCCACTGTTTGTACACAATTAACATGGGGAAATCTGTATGAATTACACATGCAGTGTCACAGCCACGAAATTGGGCTGCAAATTTAAGGACTACTCATAACAAATAGGAATTACTAGTTACCGTCTCAATACTGTTCTTTTATCGTTTTAATTTGGACTAAAATATCTCTCTATAATACTTTCTCCCTCTTCCCTCTATTTTATGTAAAAGGACATTTTTGTCCAAATCTATGGACTACCACAAAAAAAAGTGTGGGAACTAGTAACCCCATAAAAAATACTATTGCTAACAAGGGAACACAAAAACATATTTCACCAATGAATGAACAAGGTAATGTTCCGATGTCCAAATGGGTGGCTGATTTTCTTTTTTCAGTTCTAAAATTCCGGGAAGAAATGCTTAAAGAATCTTCAAATTGGCAGAATATTTGAGATCAAATATGTCCGGTAGATTTCGGCGGCAGAAAAAGTTGGGTTCTCATTCGAATGATCTGTCCAAAATTATATGTCTAAGTAAATTTAATAAATTGAAAAAATGTGTCTAAGATGTTTAAAAAAATAAATAATTTAATTTTATAAACTTATTTTATAATTCAAAGTTTAGAATCAAGAATTCAGATTTCAAAACCGAACTTTAACCTCAAACTTAAATCGAAGGTAATTATCTCGATTGGACTAGTTTCAAATGATAACTAAAATTTGAGAAGAAATTGAAATTTTCTTTTAAAATTAAGGATGTAAAGAGAATCAGTCTCGAATTTGAGGGGCCAGTCAAGCAATTTTCCACCCTTACCTAATGTATACTTTTGCCTATAAATATAGAACACTAACTAATACTATTGTCAAAACTCAAAACCACAATCATTTAAATCCCAAAACATGACAATCAACGTAGCTCTTTCCGTTCTTCTCCTCACGCTTGTAGCCCTCTTCAATTTGAGTTCACCGGCCACCGCATCTGTCGCCGGAGTAGAGAAAGACGGCTCCAAAAAAACAAAACACGAACCATACAAAGCCGTCAAGGAATTCTGTGGCCAAAGAAGAAGCAAAAGAGACCGAGAATTCTGTCTGAGAGTCCTAAAATCCGATCGCAGAAGTGCCACGGCAAAAACAAACGAAGACCTTCTTTTCATTTCAGTTGATTTAGCACTCTTCAAGACCAAGAGAAACCGACAGTATCTGCAGTCAATTTTATCCAAATATGGTAAGACTAATACTATTGATATATCGTCAAACCCTTCACGGCGGCCGCCACCGCCGCCATTGAAAACGGCTCTGAAGGAATGCATTTCGAGTTACGATTGGGGCATTGGAGAGTTGAAGATTATTCCGGCAGAGTTCGAGGACGATCCCGCGACCGTAAGCTATGATGCTCTTATGGCAAGTGACGCTATGGGAAGTTGTCAAGATTCTTTGGATAAAAACAAGATTACTAACCTTCCCATTTTAAGGAGACAGAGAAGTGCCACCTCATTTGTTCGACTGGTTTTGGACATTTCCATGACTTTTTGAATAGTGTTAGGGTTCTTTGATGATGTTTTAGTCCCATCAGAATAATACATATGAAACACATGGTGTCTATAAGTCAATTGTAAGTGTTGCTTCATGAATGCATACAATTACGTGCACTCCGGACCATTTGCAGATGAAGAGATGTCAAAGGGTATCTTTCATTCCAAACGGATCCTCCTACATCTATTCCTTATGTATCAAATCAACGGATTCTCCTACATCTATTCCTTATGTATCAAATCTGTTCCACCTTTCAGGATCCTCATGCATCTATTCAGTACCTTTCATGGTCACATATCTTTCTTTCCGCTTAAGAGATGGGATCCAGTTACATGAATCTAATCATTTTCATTTCATATGGAAAAAGTCGACAATATATTTGTCATTTGATCTAATAGGGTTCCCGTTAGGAAAATAATATTTTTGGTCGATAAATTTAAATTTTATAATAAATAATTCTATTATTTTGAGATGAAATAATAATACTTATTTAAATACATCAATTAATTTTATTTTTTTTTTACGGGTTTGAATTATGTAATTTGTTAGATATGCAATTTGGAAGATTGAGGTATGGATTAATCAAACCTTAGGATAAGATTACTGATGGAGAATAAGAAAATATTTGAGGAACAAGAAATTATAGAGAAACGCAAATAAATAATTTTTATTGTAGTTTTTTTTTTCTGAATTTTACTTTAATAAGAGTTATAAATGATATACCTACACTACACCGTACAATTTCTCTCTAATATGTTAATGCCCGATTCTATTCTAATAATATTTTACTAACATATAGTAAAATTGGAAAAATTCATTGGCGCTTCTTCCTCTACTAGCTATGAATGCAAAGCGCAATTGGTATGCGCTGAATCATCTCATTAATATTAACGGGTAATTTGTTTTAACAAGGAACATATATTCACAAAAAATACTATTTATCCAATTAATTAAGACATATATTTCACATTAATATCAATGGATGATCTCTTTAAATAGGGAACATATACTCATAAAAATACCACTTATTCAATGAATTTAGACATATATATTTCACATTAATCTCCTTGAACAGGAACATACACTCACAAAAACACCATTCATCCAATGAATTTAGGCCTATATATTTCACATTAATATCAATGAGGACATATCCAATGAATTTAGGAATATATACTTCACATTAGAAAAAAAAAAAAAAAAAAAACTTCACATTACGGACTTCTGATTTTATACGAGATTATCAATCACTAGATTATCTCCTTCTTGTCAGGATTATATACTCATAAAAACACCATTTATCCAATAAATTTAAGTATATATAGTTCACATTAATTGGAGAAAAAAATATTTCATAATGCTACTGTGATTTTTAAGATGTACAATTATCCTCAATGCTCATCTTTTCACCGTTCTCTAAAACAATATATCCAAAATCCAATCAAACTATAATCGACTTGTTAATCATAATCGTTCTTTCAACAAGTAACAAAAATTATTTATATGTTGCGCGTTTTTTCATTAAATGAATTATGAATTATAAACTATTAAAAATGATTTTTTTAATGTGTAAAATTTATTTTATACAAGTTACAAAATACAAAATGTGCTGACCCTTGCATGTGTGGTCCACCTAGATGTACACTTATAAGGTCTGGATATGATTTCTTAAAACTTACCATCACCTCCAATATAACAATCGTATTTATAACATTTCGAAATAATAAAGTACACCTTACGTTCTTGGTATGAGTTAGTGTGTCTTCTAGACGAATTCCCTTGAGTGGCCGATCCTTTAAGAGCCTTCTCTCCCTTGTTTTAGGTTTGGATCTCAACTAGTAGATTTCTCAAAAGGTAAAACTAATCATATTGATTCTAAAAACCCTTTTGATGGCCGAAAATTCTAATTAAATGAAAGGTGGCCAAAATACATGGCCCAAAGACATGAATAAAAATGTAGAAAGCTAATAAATTACAATTGGTTAACATATAGACCAATTATTGGAGAGAACTTGTCTTGAGTGGCAAGTTCTTGGTGGGAGCACTTCTTGGACTAGCATGTTAAGGACTTTTGGTAGCTTTCTTGAGTCTTTATTGGGCTTGCTCTTTGTTATGGTTCATCTAGATAAATCTAGTGAATCCATTGAAGAATACTCTTGGGCTTTTCAAGGAATTTTTTTCTGAATTGCTATTTGTATAACAAAATTACTATTTGTATAACAAAAAATGTCCAAAATACCCCTAGTATGAAAGAGATATCAATTTGATGGCAAATATGTGATAAAAAACGCTATGGATTGACAAATTAAAGGTTAAAAAACGTTAAAATGGGGTGAAAATAAACCAAAAACACTCTAAAACAATACGTTTATGCAGAACATAAACGCCAAAGCGTAGCGTCCGAATGTATTACAAACGCCAAAACCGTGCGTTTAAGAAAATAAAAAACGCTAACCCGTAGCGTTTTGGTGCATTTAAAACGCTAAAATGTAGCGTTAATAACGCCTTCGCTCGCTGAAATGCAGCGTTTGAGACCCGAATTGAGTTAAAAAAAATTGTTGAGCAGAAACGCCATTGAAAGCTGCATTCGAACGGTGGTCACGCAAGAAGTCAAGGAAAAAAACCCAAGAACCCTAATTATTTTCGAAATGGAAGAAGGTGGTTCCGGATCTTCGAGAGGTCATGGCGCGGGCAAAGGGTTACTCTATAATCGGGTAAGATTTCTCAACCATTGCAATAATGTTTTGAAATTCATTTTGTCGATTCTTAGAACGCATATTAGGGTTAAAATTGCGCCGGTTTTCTGCGAAAAACGCCGATCGAAGGCGATTTTTATGAGATAAGCCGCCGATCGGCGGCGAGGTTGTGCGGAAAAAAGCCGATCGGCGGCGAAATGTGTTTGAGTCAACGCCGATCGGCTGCGATTTCAGCATCCCAAACGTCGATCTGGAGCGTTTGGGATGTTGAAATCGCCCATCGGTGGCGTTAGTTTAAGAAAAAACGCTGAGGGGTAGCGTTTGGACGAATAAAAACGCCGGATGGGTGCGTTTTGTGTGGCACAAACGTTTGTGTATAGCGTTTGACTTGCAGTCAAACGCTGGTAAATAGCGTTTGACTAAAAATCAAACGCTATGTTGTAGCGTTCGACCGCCGGTCAAACGCTACAAATTTATTATGATTTTGTAGGGTTTACGTTTTAAAAATATTTACGTAATATAAAATGTATGTGAATTAATATGATTGTTTGTGTATTAATATATTTGAATTACATTTTTCAGGGTGGCGGTAAGGTTAAACCGCGCGTTCCTCCTTCCATTGTTGAGGAGAGACAGCGGCCCACAGCTTCTGCCAGGAGGCAGAAGATGCCAGCCGTGAGAACTCGAGGTGGCCGATCCAGGGGTGGCGGTCGAGGGATCGTCATCGGGGAGTCGGCGTTCCATCTGAGGGACGAGGACGATGCCTCGCCGAGCGACGAGGACGATCGGTCAGAGGAGGAGGAGGCTCACGAGGAGCCTCCGAGATCGAGCCAGCAGCAGCAGTCTGGTATGCAGCAGCAGCAGCGGGCGGAGCCCTCTGCAGGTACGCGATATTGATTTATTAATTACGTTTATTTAATTGATCTATTTGTCTAATTTGTGAATTATGTAAGTTATGTATTATTTGTTAATACTATTATTACTTAAGTAAATATTTAAATTATTATTTAATTGTTAATTTATTTGGTAATATAATTACTTAGTTAAATTATGTTATATTGTTTTATAAATTGAAATATTTATTGAGTTATTTACTTTATGATGAATTTGTTTATTTATTTGCTAGTTTGGCTAGTTAGTGAAAATATGTTATATTTGTTTATATATGTTATTAATTTGTCTTTTTTGTTTATTCATTGGGTAAATTGTTAAAATATTTATGAATGTTTCATTTATTGTATAACATGAGTAATTATTAAATTATGTTTTATTTTTTTATTTTGTTATTTAGTTAAATTAATTATAATAAGTATATTTTACAAATATAGCGATTCCTAAAAAGCGGAAGAAGGATGACAAGAGCTGGTTAGTCACTGGACCAGTCGAGGGTGGTCCGATCGATGCGACGGTTATTCCTAGTTTTTTAGGACACGTCGTATCGAGGTTTAGTAAGACGGGGGGTAGAGCCCCTATTAGGTGTCACAATAGGGGTTTGATGTACGACTCCTTAGTTACTTGGGTGCGCGGTATGTCACCCCTAGGGGCTCAGATACTTAGCCAGACAGGGCTGGGACATATTCCCAGCATTTTGTTTAGGCATATAGACGCGCCACTGATATGCGCTTTTTTGGAGAGGTGGCAGCCGGACACCAATACCTTCCATCTACCCTTCGGTGAGATGACGATACTTCTCCACGACGTGTGGGAGATTATGCGTCTACCGATAGAGGGTCGGTTGATTACCCAGTCCGCTGATACCGCCACCCTAGTAGCGTTGGCTAGAGATTTGCTCGAGATACCTCCGGACCAGCACATCGACAAGGAGTTATTCGAGAATGGGGCATTCTCGACCGAGCGGGTGATAGATACCTGTAGGCGTAGACCCCGGCCCGACTCGGACGTTGCAGTTTTTCTGTGGGCTACTATTGGGACCTGTCTGTTTACAGACAAGAGTTCCAATAAGTTCCAGCCAGGCCCTGTTCTGGAGCTGCGGGGCGGGATGGCTCAGGTGGGCGAGTACGCGTGGGGCACGGCGACGCTAGCGTTTCTGTATAGACACTTAGGTGCTGCTAGTCGTCATGGCACGTCGAGCGTTGCGGGTTGCTTGACGTTGCTACAGGCCTGGATATACGAGCATTTTCCATCTTTTAGGAGTAATGCCAGGCCTCTGTCAGTGCACCCCGAGCGGCCGCGGGCCAGCAGATGGACGGTCGACGCACCCCGCAACAAGGACGACAGACTGGCGATTTTCCGGGAGGCACTGGATGCCTTGTCGCCGGACGATGTAAGTAAATCAAAATTAATTTACTTAAATGTATATTTAAAAAACATAGGAAATGTAATTTGAAAATTTTTTTATAGGTTGTATGGATGCCATACGGTCGCGCTGCCGTCACGCGCACTCCGAGGACCCAGTACCGCGGCCTGATTGCGTACCGGGAGGACATAGAGCCGTACATGCCAGACCGGTGTGCGCGTCAGTTGGGGTACGTGCAGTGGATCCCCAGACCGTTCATTCCGGCCACGGATGGGACGTACAGGGGGTACGGGGGTAGTGGGTACGTCGTGCACCACCCACGGACATATGCGGAGTCCGAGTGGAACGCGTATCCGGCTACCGGGCCTATATATTTTGTGCACCGTGCACAGACAGGGCACGGCGTCCGATATAGTGCCTGCGAGGACGGATATCTGGAGTGGTTCGTACCCCGCTCCCATCCGTACGTCATAGGGCCCCCACCGGATCAGCCACAGCCACGCCGATCGTCATCGGAATACGTAAGTATTTTTTTTATCAAATGTGTAATTTATTTTATTATATTGTTCAACATGAATAATTGATGTAATTGTGTGTATTTTTTGTAGTGGGTTAGCGATGTGCTGGGCGTGCAGCACCGGTTGTTGGATCAGCTGCGAGATCGAGCACCGGACCTGCACGACGAGTATTCTGGTCTGATTGCGGATTTTGAGCAGCGATTTGACCTGGCCGATTGAGCCATTATGTATTTTTATATGTTTGACATTTTGTATACATTTGTATATTTTTTTATGACATCAGCACCATTTCTATATCAGTACTTTGTGCATTACATTTATTGTTTGTGTTTGTTTAGTTATATGTCATGAATGTGAATACCAAAAATATAATACCAAAAAATCATATAATACCAAACCAAACAATCATATAATACCAAAAAAAAATCACAGTACACTGAAGCAGCTAAGCATCACGACGATTTACCCATAGCCTAAAACGCATTCTGAAACTATTAGGCCAACGTCCAACGGTCGCTTGGTTGCAGTGATCGCGCCAAACAACGTGCAGTGGAGGAAGGGGACAATCATCAAGAACATCAACACGAACGTAATGATTACCACCCACGTGAGCAATTGCTATCTGTCTCTCCGGGCGGGTTTCGTCCTCTCCAGCATCCAAGGGTAATATGGTATAATTCGCCATCGGCTCCGAACGGCTGAGGTGCAGTACCACGGCATTAGCATGCGTTGCAAGTGGGAACAAGTCCGTGGGTGTTGCCATCCAGTAGGCTTCAGAACAACTTCTACCTTGATAACGTAAACGCCGGAGCACGGCACCCAAATGATCACCGTCAGCAGGTCTCTCTTCCACAACTGCAAACAAACCTGCATACCTTTGTGGATCACGAACGATCTCCCCAACAAGCGCTCTACGCGACAATTTCCAATTGTGCTGTCCGCCTGAAAGGTAACTAGCAATCACTCTGAACCCACAATTTCCATCTCCAATGACATCCGACCATCCAGTACAGTAATGCCGAAAAAACACTGGTACGCATGGTACATCTTGTCCAAATCCTAAAGTGTTAAATAAAATAGAATGAACATAATTTAATTAAATATGTAAATAAATAAATTCGTGCAACATCACTAACAATATTTACCTTCACGTAATGGAGACTCACTAGAGGAGTACGTCATATTGTTTGATGTGCGCCCAGTTGATCTTCCACTTGAATTTGACCGACCCCTACCACGTGATCCACGTGTCGCTCTCTCGCGTCCACTCCACTCACGCATAACTGAATGGTGCAGTCTACTCGGCGGCCTTCCCCTATGAGTACCCTCAACCGATGGGCTCAGCCGCACTAGACATATCAGCGTGCATCTCTTCCACATAAGCCATATTAAGTAGACGAGCCAAGAATGACGGACTTGTGTTAACTGCAGGAATGACTTCCTCATTGAAAAACCTTGATGAAACATTATTTTCAATCAGCATCCAACTGTAAAATTACAAAAAATAAAACAAATTTAATATAACTAACAAACATAAGTAAAATGTACCTGATGTCCTCATTCAGATTATTCGAATCCCTTTGGGAGGGTACAATTGTCAATCTCTGCCAGAACTCGTGGACTAATGGGAGCAATTGATATGCGGTCGATTCTTGTGCCTTGTATATATCACATGCACAAGGAATCCCAAGCGTCACCTTGCAAACGCATCCACACCTATCGATAACTTCGCCTGCCAACCTATCCTTTTTTTCAACTTGTTTGCTTACCAAATTCAGGCAGTGATGCGAAACGTATTTGTTCAAGTAACAGTATGGAAACCCCATCCTACTGGTTTGTGTCGTGGCAGTAGAAGACTCGAGCGACCCACTGTTATTGTTTTAACGTACAATAAAATTATAATACAATTATGACATTAAATAAATAATCGAATGCGGTTATTGCACTTACGCGATGTGAGGGAACAGATGCGTGAGATGAGAGTCGATCTTCATGAACAACGTGTCGAGAGAATTGGTGGAAGAATGAAGCCAATCTTTCAAAGCAGCATGGGAAGCCTCAACCCTGTTAGTTGCCGTATTCCCAAAGTGTTGATATGTGTCAGTCCAGGCCCGGCAGAATTTCTCCTTATGAATGAACCACGTCCCCTCCAAATAATCAACAACTGTAGGCTCAACCATAGAGTATGTAACCTTGAATTGGACTAATAGGAGGTTAAACCTTTCAACTGTGGGAGCCATGATAATTTTCTTCCACCAATTACTATATATATCAGTGGCCGTGTCCACATTCCTCCTGCCAACATTTTTTTCCAACCAAATGGCAACATCACGGTCAATATGCCACCGACATAACAAGTGATTGCAAGATGGAAAGTGATCCTTAATAGGCTGCAACAAACCCAACTCCCTATCTGAGACAACAACACTTGGTTCCACATTACTAGGCAACAATTCCCTCAAGTTTTTCATTACCCAATCATATGTTTCTTTTGTCTCATCCTTAACAATGGCAAAAGCAATATTGAAGTTCTTATTGGTGGGAGTCATACCGATCATCTCAACGACGGGCATTTTGTACTTGTTGGTCTTGTAGGTTGAATCAACCACTACAACCCAATACCACCTGTTGAACATCTGAATTGATGTAGGATGAGCGATGAATGCATGTGTGATCGCATTAGTGGCCTCGTCAGTGATAATCCGAACAAAATATTTCTTCTCGCGAGCCAAATGCAAAAATTGCTGCCCAATATTCCTACCATCCAATCCATCTTTCTTCATATCTTCCTTCAAATTGTAGACCTGCCTTATCTGTACATTGTCTTCGGGAAACTGCTGATGAATAGCTTCCCAAACGCTTTTTGGTCTCACATTGAAAGAAAGCATGCGTTTAGCCTCAGCCTTTGCCTCTTTCGAGAAACCGCTCAACTGCCTGTGCCCATATGGATGCCTTATACCTACAAAAATTAGTAATAAGAATATAAGAAAATGCTAATTATAGGAAAAATAATATAACATATTCAATGGCGAAACATATTCATACCAGGATGATTATGTGTGGACGATACCCCTGGCGTAACAAGCACACTGTAACGCTCATTAACAACCTTCTTGACAGTCAACTTGAACGGACATTTACATCCGCATCTTTTCGTGTTCAACCGTATGGTGGGGAGAGGCTCCTTCAATGGATCTTTCCATCGACTGCACCTAAAATAATACGTCGAGCCACTTCCGCCTTGCTTCGAAAGCACAAACTGCAGGCTATTAGCTATAGGATAGCAAAACGTAAATGCATCCTCCACACTTGCAAAATCCATATCTATCCTAAAATATTCACTTAGATCTGCCCCAATGTCCTGTTCCTCACCCCCCTCGTCATCCTCATTATCCTGTTCCTGCTCGTAATCATCGTGTGTGCTCATATTCGAATCATCGTCCTGTATAGTCAGAAATCCAAATCCATATTGTTACAAACGCTATAAATTACACAATAGGACTATAAAAAACGCTTCACTTTACATATGTAATCTTAAAAAAACGCAACGTATTTCACATATCTATACAAACAAACGCTACACTTCACAAAAAATTTAACTAAAAACGCTACGGATTTCACATAAATACCATAATTTGGCAACAATTTTCTTAAATGAAAGGCATAAAACGCCACATTTTGGCGTTTTTTCTGAAAGAAAACGCCACAGTTTGGCGTTTTTTTGAAAGAAAACGCCACATATTAGCGTTGATAATTATTCAAACGCTAATAAGTGGCGTTTTACATAAACAAAACGCCTCATATTTGCGTTGTAGGTTACAAAAACGCTAATAATTGGCGTTTTTGGGCAATATAAACGCTGCAAAAATACAAAAATTCATAGCGGGTAGCAAACTTACCATTTCGTGAAGAATGTCAATCGAAAGTTGTACAATACGAATGGCAGATGGATATGATTCGACGAAACCTTCTTTCGATTGTCGATTTGAATTTGTTGTCAATATTTGTAAGGGAACCTTTTGTATAGAGAATGTACAAAGGTTATGATATGATATGATGTAATTTGTTGTGAATATTTGGTCTGTTCATATTTGTTCGGTCCGTTTTTTAACAAATCCCGTCACAAACGCTACTATTTAACGAGCGAGATATGTTTTTCGGTTATATTTTAGCGTTTTTTCATGCATGAAACGCTATATTTTAGCGTATTATATATTAAAAACGCTTTACTTTAGCGTTTTGTTCCAAAAAAACGCTACGTTTTGGCGTTTTCATTACACGATTTCGCTACGTTATAGCGTTTTGAGCGAATTTCCACAAGACCTTTCAGCGTTTTTTTTGTTCATTTCTATACCAAATTTGCGTTTTTTGCCCTTTATTTCAGCAATGCGCAGCGTTTTTTATACAAAAAAAATTTATTATTTCATATCGGGGGTATTTTGGACATTTTTTGTTATATAAATAGTAATTTTGTTATACAAATAGTAAATCCCAATTTTTTTTGAATGTGTCCTTGGAGAACTTGTTGGGCCTTGACTTTCCCAAGTGTGTCTCCTTTATCTCATCATTGATCTTGCTTAGGCCTAACTCTTCTTGAAATAATCTTTTGTCTTCAAAATTGGCTAAGAACCTTAGTTTTGATAAAAAAAAATGTGAAGGACATTCTTGGATTATCCTTGTATTGCACAACCAAGGTCAAGTGGTTTGAGTAGGGACCCTAGGTTCATATTAATTATAATATTTTTTTTTTTTAGAATGTGATATGATGGGGTGTGAATCCAAAATTATTTTACAAGTATTTGGAGAATGCAAATAAGCATGTTATTCTTAAATTTAGTTAATGTGAGTGAACTAAACTTTAATGCTCGAGAAAATTTAAGGAATAATATAAAGTCATTGAGGTCAATTATTTTTGCTGAAGTTGAGATTTCAATCGGTGCCAAAGTTGAAAAGTAGTGGTCTTATCATTTTTCATTCTATATAGTAATGTAATGGATTTTGTTTTGTATATAATTAGTTGAATTTACTCGATAGGGTCTTCTAACATTTTTATTTTTCACAGTTATCTTGTAAATTATTTAATATTATTATGTATATCAATTAATTTTTTATTGTATATTATTGATTTCTAACCTTTAAAATGTGAATCAATTAGTGAAACTTGAACGACCTATAGTAAGACATACTTCGAACTTAACTCGAGAATATTGTGCATATTTTATTTTTAGAATAATAATACAAAATATTTTTTTATGAGTTTATTATAACTTAGATATATGTTTTGGGAGTATATGAAAAGAATTTTATAGAGGAAGAAAATTTTATAAAGAAAGGGTAATAGTAGTAATTAACATAATAATTAATATATATATATATATAATGAATTTTATAAGAAGATAAATTTTTTTATTTTTTATTTTTTTGGAGTTTGCAACTCAAATTCAAATCGAGAGGTTAGTAACGCTCACCCTAACCCTCCCAGATCAAATAGAAAAATTTTAAAATTCACATCAATTAAAAGAAAATGTCAATTATTTGAACACGGAGTTTGTTTGGGGTATCTTTCAAATCCTTATTTTGAATTTAACGCGGAGAAGTTCTTCAATCTCTCTCATTCAAAAATGGAAATTAACTCACCCACTCAAGATATTCCAGATTTTCTCCCTAATTTGCTCCTCTTCCACCATTTTCAAAAACTCTATTAATATCTGGATTTGCTGTCTTTGCTCAAAATCAAAACGGAAAAAAAAAAAAAAAAAAATCCCAAAACATGATCGCTTATAACTCAGCTCTCTCTGCTCTTCTTGTGTTGCTTGTAGCCCTCTTAATGTTCAATTCACCACCACCAACATTTGCAGCAAAAGATTATCCCAGAGGAGTAGGAGATGCAGCATCAAACCCAAATCATTCACAAACATACAAAGCTGTCAATGAATTTTGCAAGCAAAGAAGCAGCAGAAAAGACAGAGAATTCTGCACCAGAGCTCTCAAATCAGATCCCAGAAGCGCCAACGCAGAAGACATCGTCAGTCTCCTGAAAATCTCGGTAGATTTAGCGGTAAGGGATGCAAACAGAACCCAACAATTTTTGACTGCTCTGTCCAAGAATAAAAGTACAAACCCACCATTAATGGCGGTTCTCAGGGATTGCTCTGTTTCTTACAATTGGTGCCTGAAAGAGTTGCAGATTATACCCAGAGAGTTGCTGGAAAATAGATCTTTGGCGAGCTATGATGCCCTTATGGCCAGTGATGCTTTGGTGAATTGTGAAGATTCATTGAAGAAAAACAAAATTCATATGCATTCTATTTTGGGTAGGCATCGAAGTTCTGCTGCATATGTTGATTTATGTGTCGACATTGCAAGGAGTATATTTTGAACTAACAATTTGTTTTTAATTGTTTCTTGAATTAAAGTTGAAGTATATCTAACAATTTACTCACTCTTATTTATATATTATTTTAAATTTAAAACAAATCGCCAAGATCAACTAAAATAAGAACTGCAACAATGTTCACCCTTCAATCTTGGACCATCCCTCAAGCAAATATAACAATAAAACTGAAATGAAAGCAAATCATCAAGAACTGAACTTTCTCGAAAGGCAAAACATCAGTAGCGGTATTATTAGGCTAACAATTCGTTTCAGGGGGGTACGTTTCCTCTGCAGCATTAACTATGGCCAAATCGCCAACAACCTCCCCTTCCCGGACAATGTCGTCTCACTTGTCAATTATTATTAATTATCATCAGTTACTTAACTAAAAATAAAATAATAATCAATCGATTATCCATTACTAACCTTAAAATTATAATAATAATCAACTATCAATTATTAATTATCATCCATTATCAATTACTAATATTAATATTATACATTACCCCCCTCAAGAAAAAATACGTCAATTATAACGTAAGAATACGTTAAATTATTTACAGAAAACCAGTTAATACAATATCAAATACTCACATCCACTCATATCTCTTCTAAATTTGCATAACTCTTTTCAGTAATACAATCTAAACAACAAAAATTTATAGAATTCTTTCAAAATTTTCGATCACGAACACAAAAAATCGATGAAGATAATGAATAATTATTTTTCATTTGAATTTCTTTATAAAAACGAATCGCATACGCATGAACCATCTGAATACGTGAATTTTTGAAAATCAAATCATGGGGGCCACAAAAATTAAATAGATTGCTCTGTTTTTTTCAAATGAATTCAGGTGCAAGAGAAGCGTTTTGCAGGGAAAAAAAAAATTCAATAAAAGAGAGGCGTGGAAGGGAAATATGAAAGTAATGTCCAATGCTGAGTTCTCATCCACTTATTGTCAATTTTACTATAGGGGTGTAGAATATAATTTGCCCCCTAACCCTCCCCCGGATAAAATAGAATTTTTTTTTTAGAAATTTACATTATTTATTGTAAAATGTCAATTATTTGGACACCAGCCTGTAACTTACAAATTCTAATTTTGAATTTAACGTCAACGGAAATACTCTTCAATCTCTCTCAATTCATAAATACAAATTGACTGACCCACTCAAGATATTCCAGATGTCCTCCTAATTTGCTCCTCCTCACCATTTTCAGAAACTCTATTAATATCTGTATTTGCTGGCAGCTGCTCCATTAATTCTGCAATCTTTGCTCTAAATCAAAAGGAAAAAGTAAAAAAAAAAAAGAAGAAAACCCAAAACATGATCGCTAATAACTCAGCTCTCCTTGTTCTTCTTGCCTTGCTCATAACCCTCTTAATCTTCAATTCTCCACCACCAACATTTGCCGCAAAAGATGATCCCATAGTAGGAAATGCAGCAGCAAACCGAAATGATTCACAACCATACAAAGCTGTCAATGAATTTTGCAACCAAAGAAACAGCAAAAAAGACCGAGAATTCTGCACCAGAGCCCTTAAATCAGATCCTAGAAGCGCCGCCGCAGAAGACATCGTCGGTCTCCTGAAAATCTCAGTAGATTTAGCGGTAAGGAATGCAAACAGAACCCAACAATTTTTGAAGGCTCTGTCCCAGAATAAAACGCCGAACGCACCATTAATGGCGGTTCTCAAGGATTGCTCTGCTGCTTATAATTGGTGCCTGAAAGAGTTGCAGATTATACCCAGAGAGTTGCTGGATGATGCTGCTTTGGCGAGCTATGATGCCCTTATGGCCAGTGATGCTTTGATGAATTGTAAAGATTCATTGGAGAAGAACAAAATTCCTAATCATTCAATTTTGAGTAGGCATAAAATTTCTACTGCATATGTTCGATTATGTGTCGACATTGCAAGGAGTCTATTTTGAACTAATAATTTGGTTTTAATTGTTTCTTGAATTAAATTTAAGAAAAAAATTATAAAAATAGTCTCTATAGTACGAAATAGTGATAAATTTAGTTTTAAACATTACTGTTCACCATACATTTAATGCAATAGCAATTTTTTCCGTGCATGTTGAATGTTGAAATGTCCAGTGGCACATTTAGAAGAGACCACAA
This sequence comes from Knoxia roxburghii, assembly GCA_030378225.1. Classification (NCBI taxonomy): domain Eukaryota; kingdom Viridiplantae; phylum Streptophyta; class Magnoliopsida; order Gentianales; family Rubiaceae; genus Knoxia; species Knoxia roxburghii. The sequence goes on along the minus strand of CM059420.1, from coordinate 40,826,607 downwards.
ATACTTCAACATTTTACTATCAATTCTTCTAACAAATGTTCGTCCGGCCTTGGGGCAGTAAATTGTTTAAGTACTGTGGTGTTAATGAAGAACTTAATTTCATGAATGAGTGGCTCTTTTTTAATCATTGGGGAAAAAAATAAATATATTCCATCAATCTTAAAATTCAATTACCTCTCATGTGGTTCGATTAAACTACCAAAACTCTCCCCTTCAAATTTTGAGAATAACGTATACCCCCTTAATTGTTCAAATTAATAACATCTAGTCTCTTGGTCGACGGAAAAAATGAGTAAAAAAGCTGACGTAAGTATTATTATTGTATTGAAAAATAAAATTAACATAATTTTATAATCTCATTTTGCCCAAATATCGTCAATTTTTGTTTTACATTTTTTTATATTTGACTTTGGTAAATATTGATAGTTATTAGAAACTTCAGGGGGAGAGGGAGGGTAATTGATAATTTGACCAACCATGAACGTAAATATAATTAACCAAAAATTAATTTTGAATTTAATAGTAAATTGTAATGCTTGGAATAATTGGGAGTTGCTGGGATAGACTTAACGCATAAAATTTCCGCAATTACAGAGATAGGCTATCCCCTTAATCTTAATACTTAGATTTAATAAATCAATTCAGCCCCTAATCTTAAATAAATATTTTTTTTCATAAGATAGTAATATATTAATAGTCAAAATTAAAAAAAAGTTATCAAAATACTCCAAATGTGGTTTACTTGAGACGAACAGGGACTGTGAATCTTAATCAACCATCCAGTCCACACCCAACCAAGAAACACATTCGAGGAGGAAGGGCCGTCATATTTCGGGGTTTCATTATTCTTAATATGTTACCACAAATTAAAGTGATTATACTCATTAATAGGCCGCTTCATGCTGAAAAAATCAAATTACCCAAAAATTAGTTCAGATGTCGTACCACATCAACTTGATGAAAATTCAAAGTAAACCTTTGCTGCAAGAAAATTGTCAATTTTTTTCATTTCTCTCCACCGTAACAATTAGATTCATAATCTGATAGGCTATCAAGAACTGGAAAACATATGCAACATAAGTTAAATGCTTTGAATAACAGTCCATTAACTTGCACATATATCATCAGTATCCATAGAAAAAAATTCATGAGAACATGGGAGTACAGAAAACATTAGACAAATTCAAGAATGATCAATAAAATATAAAGTCATACCTCCATTTATTAATACAGGAGTGAGTGTATATCTCACCAAGAAGGAAAAACAATTTTGTGGAAGAGATCGAATGAAAAGACAAAACAGTTCCAACCGATTTCAAAACCAATTTATAAAAAGTTATGCTCGAAAATTTATACTCTGATCTTGCTCGGAAATGTGATACTCGATTAGTTACTTAACATTACAAAGAATATTATTCTTAACATGTTACCACAAATTCATGAAAAAAAAATTCATAAGAACATGGGCGTACAAAAAATATTAGACCAGTTCAAGAATGATCAATAAAATATAAAGGGGGTTACTAGTTACTGTCTCACTTTTTAGGGAGGTAATCTATAGATTTTGACAAAAATATCCTTTTACATAAAGGGGGTGAGAGAGAAGGTATTGTAGGGGGCATTTTTGTCCAAATTAGAGTGATAAAGAGAAAGTATTGAGGTGGTAATTAATAATTCCTAATATAAAAACATACCTCCACGTAGGGTGGGCAAAATAACATATTCGCCCCCATCCAAACTAATCCAAATATTTTGGATTGATTTGGATCATATCTTATTTGGATTAATCTTGTTTTGGAGCAGAACAGATCGGATTGGATTATTTTTTAGGATTGATCTAAACCGATTCGAATGGATCCAAACTATTTTTTTTTTCTTTGAACTTTTTAAAAATAATTTTTTGGACATTTAAAAAAAAAATTGGACTTTTTCAAAAAAAAAAAAATTGGACACTTAAAAAAAATTATACTATTTATATATTCAAATTAAAAAAATAGGATTAGTATATCATGCTCCTATAAGAGCAACTGTAGCGCGACAGCTATAGTGACCTTTTTTTTTTTTTTGGGCTGACATGCAACCCATTTTTTCTTTTTTAAAAAAATGTTTTTTTATTTTTTCCAATCAATATATTTTATTATTTTTTTCTTTTTCACTTTTTTTCAATCAACTATAAAAGAAATCATACAATAGAATTAAAACATACTTAACAATGGGGATCAAATCATGATTATATAGACAGCTTTCGAAAGTCATTCATAGATTGGCTTTTTTGCCCGAGCCCGCGGTTAGGTGGTTTTTCTCATCTTTCTGATATTAAAGCTTTCCTAGTACCTCCATACTAAACACAAACTCACACCGAATAGCCTTTGTTGCATCGTCACTTTCGGATCAAGATCCGAAAGAGGCTTTTTTGCGCTCACCTCCTTCTCTTCAGGGATATGTAACTCCAAGCCATCAATATTCATATTGTTCATATTTCGATTGTTCTTATTCATGATGTTGTGAAATGTATTCGAGATGGACTACTTTATCATCAGATCACAAAATAGTAGACATCAAATCAAGAGACTATAGATATCATATCACAACTGTAAAAGAAATCATCTCATAACTAAAACATACTTAACAAGGGAGATCAAATCATGATTATATAGACATCAGATCACAAAATAGTAGACATCAGATCAACGGACTATAGATATCACATCAAGAATATAAAGAAAATTATACAATAGAACTAAAATATACTTAACAAGGGGGATCAAATCATGATTATATTGACATCAAATCACAAAATAATAGACATCAGATCATCGAAAAACAGATATCATATCACAACTACAAAAGAAATCATGTCATAGAACTAAAACATACTTAACAAGGGGGATCAAATCATGATTATGTAGACATCAGATCACAAAATAGTAGACATCAGGTCAGCAGACAATAGATATCATATCAAGAATATAAAAGAAATCATATCATACAACAAAAACGATCATAACATATATTCGTATCTGCAGACTTCACATATCATATCACAACACAAAATAAATTATATCATAATATATAAAATTATTCAATTATAAAATAAATAAAATAATAATTAAAAATTATTTTTTATCATTTTAAAAAATTCAAAAATATATAAAAATTACTAAATTATTTAAAAAAACAGACGGAAAAAAAGTTTGAGAGAAGAAAGAAAAAAAACTATTGAAAGAATAAGAAAAGAAGTCAAAGTTGGACAAAAGTTGGAAAAGCTGCGCAGGGCCACGCGCGTTTAAAAATAATTAGAAACACTCCTCCCATACCATTAGACCCGGGCTTGTGGAATCATTAAATTATCAAAAAAAATATTTTATTATAAAAAATTATTATATTTTTATTTATTTTAATAAATAATTTCCTATTTTAATTTTTGTTGTCCATTTTCTTTTTCTGTTCCATTTTTTTTTTTAAATTTCAGTCATCGGTTCCAGTTCGAGTACCAGTAGTTGGCTTCTCTTGGATATTCAAATTGTTTCCTCTGCAAGCATTAAATTAAAAAAAGTTAAAAAAGTTTTAAATTGTTAAATTTTTTTTATCAATTTCTTCATTTTTATAGAAAAGCATGTTTCTATATGTTTAATATTTATTGTTATATAAATTATTTTAAAATTTAATAAGTGAAATATTTTAAATAAATAAAATTATTATTTTATTAAAAATTAAAAAATATTGAGAATGGATCAAACGGATCCATCCAGGGATCCAAACCATTTAGAACCAATCTAAATAGTTTTTTATCAGAACCAAAGTAAAACGAATCAAATAGTTCGGATCAGAATGAGTTAGATTGGATGGGATGAATCTAAAGTTACTGTCCCAATGCCCACCCCTAACTCCATGCGAAATAACTTGGTAGGCACAATGCAGAGCTTCTAAATGATTCTTTGAATCTACTTAATGAAAAGTTTCTGTTGGAATTTTCAGAAAAACTTGTCAGCTTCTGTAGAAGCAAAAAGCGTGTCCATGGATACCTGCATGCCTCAAAACTTTCAATGGGATATCAAAAGAAATATCTGCATAAGCCATAAGCCAAAGAACTATCCCAGATATCACCATAGCCTAACATATTTTTGAGCTTTAGAGAACCTTCAAGTGACCAATATCTAGCCTGAAAAAGCAAATCCAAAATATCAAGAACCAGACAGCAGGAATGCTAAGTCATGTCGAAATTGTAAGAACAAGTTGAAAGGCATTCTAACCATATGAAAAAAGAACAACAAAACCAGGTAGGTGATAAAGACACCAATACTAAATCCACCACTGAATAGGAAGATATACAACTTTTTCCACAAACCATCAACTTTTGACAGTAGCCAGCGACGAAAAACAAGCATCAGGAATCAATTTTAAAGCCAAAATGCATACTGATGCAGAGGCAAACTACAACCATTACTAACAAAACATTATGGTTATAATGGAATACCAGATCTCACAGCTGAAATTGTAGAATGAAAATTATCATTTGAATAAAGGGTCATAGTTTCACCATTGCCACTAAAGAGTAATTCTCAAGTGCACATTACCATTTCATTAATGGTAACTATTACATTAAAGCAGAATAAAGTCGAAGAAAACAAAACCTAAACTAGGTACCAAATAGGAAAGTCCTAATAGCCAGGTTCTGCATATGCGGATTCAGGTCACTGACAACCATAGCATGGTAGGTGAAATCAATAATTTGATATTGTTTGGCTTCAACCTGGACTGTGGTTTCTTGTTCAGTGTCGGTGGAGCTTCCGGTGATTGACGGTGTGCCTTCAGTCGTCTTCTTCCTCTTCTTTGATGGATCATCAACAGGACACATAGTGCGGTAAGAAAAGTTTCTATTAGAAACAGTCCTGTATTCAGCTGAGCCATAAAATCGGCGGGGAGTCACTCTTTCTAAACTTCCGGGGTTGTAGGTACCGGGTATGACGTTGTCGGGCCATACCTGCCAGTCATCTACATCTCTCGGCCCAAGTTTCGGGGTGCAGGGTATCCCCAGGATATGGGCAGCAACAAGATCTTCTTTGGAATAGTGTCCTTCCAAAGGAAACCAAGCGTATGCCTTGTTTTCATTCCAATCTAACAGCCACATTGGCCTTCCTGTTGGGTCGTGGCTTAGAGGAACTATTCTCCATCCATTTCTATTGGACTCCATAGTATCAAGCAATCCATAAACTTGTTCAACGTTGAAATGCCAGTTGGTGATGTGAAAAGGGTTGTCTCCTCCTAGATCGATGTTTTCTCCCATGGTTGGTATCCATAGTGCGTCTTCTGGGGCGAGGGGAATTGCCGTCGGTCTGATGACGGAGTTGAGGTGTTGAAGAAAGGGATCATATCTTCCCTGGATGAAGATGGCGTCCTGTGGGTAGTACTGGAGGAAAGATGTGCCTGTGGCTGGTATCTTCTTCAAGCATTCTCGAGTTGAGGCATAAAGGTCCCAAATCCAGCATGAGATATAAGCCATTGCTGCTGCTTGGGGCTTGCTGGCGATGCCTGCTGGAAGGTCGAAACAATTTAACACGTGCTTGAAAGCACCATAGCTTATCTGAAACTGGGTAGTATAAATCGCAACCAGTCTGGTGAAGAGCTCATTGAGGTAAAGAGGGGCGTAACGTGGGTGTAGACGACGTCGGAATGTTCCGATCTGAGCTTCGTCCTCGAGTGACTCAGCCATCCTTGTTAACACTGCTCGTGTCTCCTGCCATGAGTACTTATAGTTAAGTTTACTCCTTTAGCTATGTATGCTAATATGCAGGAGTAAATTCTATACCAAAGAAGTGAGAATATATAGATAGTAGTAAAGAATCAACACAAATAATACTATCACTAATGAAATGACGAAGATAATAAATATTATAAGAGTGTATACACTTTCTTAACACAATATTTACTCTCACTAAATTGCAACACTGAGTTTAATTAGTAATTTAATATGCAATTGACAACTAAATGAATCTCGTTAAGAGTTATAAACAAAATTTATAGACCATTGTAACCATTGAAAATCAAAAGTCACTATTCGGAATTCTCTATGAATGTATAATACCAAAAATTACAATTTTAGATAAACGGATGACCAAGAAAAGAAATGTGATTATAACTCTCTACAAACACATGAAAATTACTATGAATTTACAATACAAACTAAATTTCCAACAAGAAGAATTCATTACATCATCTAAACTAAATAAAATTTAAACTTCATCACGGTACTCATCCTCCTATACATTCCATTTCAATATAAAGAAGAACGATTACCTCAGGGTTTAAGTTTTAGCAACCCGAAATTAAATTAATACTCTAAATTATACGCATTATCAGTTCCCATAAATAAATTAAAGGAATAAAAACCTATATTTCAAATAACATAGAGAATTAAAGTGAAGACAAGACCTCAGGTTTAGTGAAAATCCCAAGTTGACCGGTTTGTTTTTCTTCGCCAGAAAACGCCATAGTGCGGTATTGACGGCGAGGCTAAAAAAAACAATAATAAGTGGGAGGGTTTATTTAGGGACAATAGCTTTTAAGGGATAATAGCTTGTTGGACTTGCGAATCTTATTAGAGCAGAAGGCGGCGGAGAAGTGTTGATAATGGCTGTGATGGCGGAGGAGGTGGGTGGAGAAAACCGGTGGGGGAAGAGGAAGAGAGAGAGAGAGAGAGAGGGAGGAGAAAAGCGGGAATTTGGACGGTTTAACGTTAACGCGGGAGAGGAAAAAAGTGTTTAAATACTCCTCTTCCATTCTAAATTAAATGATTTTTTAACAAATTTTATTTATTTTAAATTATTTTTTACTCCCATTTTCAAAAAAATCTTATCAATTTACCATTCTACATTTATGATGAGGCAAATGAAATTTTAATTATTTTAAAAATAAATAAGGTTAATATAGTAAGAATAAACATTTATTTAATGATTTCTTAATAAAATTTCTAAAATTGATATTTAATAAAAAATGATGGAAGTACAAGAAACGATCTCTATTTTATGAAAACTATACTTCTTTGAGTTACACGAGTGTGAATTATTCTATAAAAGATATAATTAGAATTAATATCCATTTTACAAAAATTATACTTTTTAAGAGTTATTACGACTCAAATATAGTGAAAGATCTACCGTAACTAATTTGCTTAACCTTTTAATTTACATAACCACTTTTTCGAGAAAGAGTTACCGATGCATGAACTGGACATTAAGGCCATGAACTGAAGAGTTTCTAACCTACACAATCACTTTTTCCAGAGCAACGAGCGGTAACCTCACATTAGGCATGCGTGCAACATTATCCGCAATTAATATTTCAAAATATTCCCACCATCCCAAATTAATAGATATTTTAAAATTTTCACTAAAAATAATAAAATTTAATACACTCAGACATTTTAAAAAATAGCAAAACATAAAAAACTAAAAAAATTATCATGATAATAATAAAATAACAATTAATAAGACAACTTTTAATTAATTTAGGACGGAGAGAGTATCACTTAATATCCCTAGAATTTGGAGTAAGAATGGTAGTGGAAAAAGAGAGTAACTTAGAATAGAGTATAATAACTACAACCGGCATCCATTTTCCAGACAAATATCAACAAACAACTGAAAAATACACCTCTGCTTCTGCTTACTCCTATCCTTTACATGTCAGAACTCAAGCCTTAATACTGTTAATCCCCCTACTAATTCCAAACAAAAACAATAACCCGAGGTCTACCATCTAACCTTAATGATCATAAAAACACACACATAGGCACTGGGCTCAGAAAATCTCACACAATGCTCAGAAAACCCGAGGAAACCCAAAAATGTCTCATCTTCCAGACAGCTTCACAATGCTTTCTACCACTTTAAACCCTATGACTTCTTCAGAACACACTTCTCATAAAGAGCTACAATATCCTTCTTTGCAGGGTTCTTCAATAGCAGCAGCTCATCTCCGAAATTGTGTTTGGTCAACTCTTGTTTTAGTCTATTTACAGTGAACTTGGTATAGTCTTCATTGTTGGTCTGCTGGCTCAATGTTTCGTCGTCACCCCTATATACGGAGCCACCATCTTCAGGAGGACTGTTAAACTTCAGAGGGCTACTGGTACTCTTAGATCTCTTGTTTCCTCTACTTACTCTATCATTAGTGCCCATGTCGTGAATGGACTCCATTCCCATTTCATAGTCTTCCACCCTCACGCGTTTCCCATGGGACGCGGTCCTCAACTTGCCATCCAATGCTGTTTCATTCAGTCGAATTGTGGTCACCTCTTGCTGGAGCGAGTCGAGCTTTCCTTGTGTGGCTTGCAGCTGACGAGAGAGAGCTTCCGCCCTTTTGTTTGCTTCTGCACGTGCTGTTCGTTCAGTCTCCAACAATTTCTCCAGGACGTCAACTGTGTTAGCCCTCTGTTCGTTATTTGATTTCAGTAGCGATTCTATTTCTTTTTCTCTCTCTTCTACTCGCTCCTCCAGCAATGCAACTTTGGATAGTGCGTCCATCTCTGATGCCGCGCGTTTCTCCACTTCGTTTTTGAGGTCAGTTCTCTGCCTCTCTAAGCTTTCCATAAGCCTCTCTGTTCTCTCTATTTGAGCCAATCTCTCCATTGCAATTCTCTGGATCTCACTCTTCTCTTTCTGGGCAGCAACTGCTTCAGCTCTGGCCTTATCAGCCAACTCTGTTGCTCTCTTTGCCTCCCTCTCAGCAGATTTACATCTTTCTTCAACATCCGCAAATCTACTGAATTCAGATTGATACTTCTCCTCCAAATAAATTTTTTGCTGCTCCAGAATTTTCGCCTCTCTTTCAAATGATTGTGCAGTAGCGTTGGAGTTCTCAACCCTCTCACTCAACTCTCTGATTTCATGTTTCAAGCCAGATATTTCCAGTTCATAGTTCTTCATTTTTGATTCAGCAGCCTGCAAAAAGCAGCAGATCAGCTTATGAACACCCAACTAGTAGACAACAAGGCATACTCTGCAAAGTGGAAAAAACATCACCTTCAAATCCAAAGACAAAGTTGTAAGGCGCTGCTCAGCATGGTCAATCTTTGAAGATTTCTCCTTGATTTCCTCATCCTACAGCAAATTTAAAATTGAAAATTAGTTACAGTTAGAGGCAAATCACGAAAAAACCAGGATACATACATGTGCATGTGCAATCATACACTTGTTGCAAAGAGAGATTTCACCTTTTCAGCCAAAATATTGGAGTATTCTGCCCTCAGAGCATCTTCTCTCAACTGTGTTTGCTTATTTGTTCTCTCTTGCACTGTGGCAGCTTTCTCAAGTGCATTTTTAGCTTCTTTGACAGCAATGTCATATTTACGCTGCCACTCTTCGGCCTCTTCTCGGGCAGAATGCGCTTGTTCTTGGGCAGCAGCCAACCTAGCATCAGCTGCATGGCTTTTTGATTTAAGAATTTGAATTTCTGAACTTGCCTGGTCATCTGCAGCCTTTTGCTTATTCAGCAGCTGCTCATACTTTCTTTTCCATTCATTTGAATCCTGCCTTGCTGAATCCAATGATCTTGATGTGCTATTACATCTCTCTTCCAGTGAACTACACTTGCCCTGCAAATTAGTAATCCTGCTTAAGTAATCATCTGCAAGTTTCTTCTTGTCACTGATGGCATCTTCATAACGCTTCAAGTACTCGGACTTCTGTTTCTCAGCAGTTTCAAACTGTTTGTGCAGTAAATTCATCTTATCTTCAATTGAACGGCATTTCAATGCAAGGGAACTCCTCTCTGATCCAACTTGATCTATTTGTTTCTTGATGAGGTCATTAATAGGCCCCTCCATGCTGAAAAAAATCAAATTACCCAAAAGTTAGTTCAGATGTCATACCACATCAACTTGATAAAAATTCAAAGCAAACCTTTGCTGCAAGAACATTGTCAGCTTTTTCCATTTTTCTGGACCGTGACAATTAGACTCATAATCAGATACAAGGCCATCAAGAACCTGAAAAACATATGCAACATAACAAGGCTCAGTTAAATGCTTTGAATAACAGTCCATTAACTTGCACCTAAATAATCAGTATCCAAGGAAAAAAATTCATGAGAACATGGGAGTACAGAAAATATTGATTTCTCTCCAGGTAAGCAATAACAAATTGAAGCTTTAACCTTGAGGACACTATCAACTTTTGCATCAGGAGCATGGCAAGCACTTCTCAGCTCCCTCTCCATCTTTTGGATGTAATTCGAACAATGAACAAAAGCTTCTCTGTAAGCATCCTTTTTAATATCCTGCATTAGCACCAAATTAACGTTAATCTTGGCAGAAGTCAAGCTGCACCATGTGAGTGCAGACCCTTGTTTTTCCCATAAAAACACTTTGCTAAAATATAGGTCTGGAAATACCTCAAATGCTTTTCTTATGAAGGTCTGGAAACGCTTTTCATACTTCTGCCTAGTAGAACCAGCCCCTACAGCAGTTGCATTAAATGTGGCCACAGCTTTTTGAAGTGCATCTTCATGTGCTTCTCTTAGTGCAGCCTACAACCACGTTTGGGATGAGAAACTAAAAACTAACAAAAAAGTGCGGGTTGAAACTTGAAAGTAGCGCTTCCTTTATTCTATCTAACTAATAAAAAGCAAGACATACTTCATCAGGACGCTTTGAACGGTCAAATGAAGACATGTAAGCCTCGGTAGCCAAATCAAATGCTCTTTGGCACTCAGCTTCTTCAACACTCTGCAGATATAATATAAATCCCAAAAGTGCAAATGAACAGAATTAAAAGAAATAATCAAATACAAGATCAATTTTAGAAATGAAAGAAATCACAGAGCACAGAAACAAAAGAAAAATAATGATATCCCACTATCGAAACATATATTTTTATTTAGGTTTAAATACATTGTCCTGTGCATAGGTCTTCCCTTTCCTCAATCATGAAGAAAGACATTATCTATTTTAGGGTTCCGGGTTAACAATTTAGGGTTTAAGGCTCCAAAGGAAGGGGAAGTGGAAGCGGAACAAGTCAAAAGACATGAAACAAAGAAGACAATAAACCTAGGGACAGCATTGCCAAGGTAGGCAATCATGAAAACTCCAAATATGAAAAACTAAATGAATAAATCAAATCACTTAATGCGACAATGTAATAGAGAAGATTTGCGGCTAAAGAAAATTATTTTTCCATCCCAGTTGTTCTTAGCTCAATATTACTTCTACAAGGTACAAGATTCATCTTTACAACTTTCAAGGAACCAGTGCAACTTCATTCCCAGGGACTTCTGGCATGTATGGTGACTATCTTTAACCGTCATCAAACCCAGTCTTTTCCCAAGGTCAAAACATCCTTGAATTTTTCAACTGAGATGTTAACTCCGCCATTCAGCACACAAAATGATGACAACAAAAATATCTATGAGCAATAAAGAAATGAATACTACCCTAGAGTTACTGCAAAGCAGTCTAATAGAGTTTTAGGCACACATTGAAGGAAATGTATTCATTTACCAAAATGAAAACTGATTCAGTCTACTATACAACTACAGTTAATTCATTCTAGAACTCACATTCTGAAAATAAACTGCAAACTCAATCAAAAAACAGTTTGACCAGTAATATAACCAGATTTCTTTCCAGCAGGTTCTTTTGTCATTATATTTGCACTTCCAACAAAGCATCTTTTAGAACTTCTAAGCCACTACTAAAAGTCGCTATGGTTACTGCAAGCAGATTTAGGAATCTAACAATTGAGTCAAAAAAATTCACATAGTTTAATGGGTCAATGGAGAGATTGAATATGACCAAGGTACACTTGTGAGCAATGAACAATAAACTTAATCAAGCCACATAATCCACTCTAACCTGCCATGACGAGGTTATTGTTGGCACTGCACCCTTGTTGAGAGCATCAAGGAAGGACTGTGTGATCCGAGCCAGGATGGGCCCTGTCATTACTGTGGCTCCTACTTGCTTTGGACGTGTCCTCTCAAACACAAACCTAGTTAAAGCATCAAGACCAGATCTGAACTCTGGTCGTAATTTGTCCAGCTGCATAAACAAAGAAAATAAACATTAAATAAACCCCAAAAAAAATCTAATATTCTAGCATCTGAGAGAAGTAATAAAGTAACTTATAAAAGTAAATCTACAATTGTACCAGAAAAGAAAAGAAAAAGCTACTCACTGAAATTTGGTCTAGTCGTTGAAGATCATGTTCATTATTCAGAGGTCGGACAAGAGTAAAGCATTCTCGGTCTGGAAAAAGAGCACGAATGGACTCTCGAATCTGTAATAAATTTCTCATTCATTATATCCACTAAACATGGAGAAGAAAATAGCTCTATTGCCAGAAATATCGTAGTTATATTTCCCGAAAGAAAAGGCTCAAGGACTCATAGAACAATAAAGGAAAGGAAGCAAAAGGTAACTAAAGAAATTTAAGGAAGGAAACCAATGTTGTTGAATGTAAAACCAAGATATTCAACCTAAAAACATTGCAGGGGTTCCATAGAACCTAACAAATCCCAGTAATTCAAGCATAACGAAAACATCCAAATGCTCTCAGACGATGTATACAAGGATAACCTACCTCATTTTTGGAAGTTACATCTCTACCGCCACCTTGAACGGATCTTAAAGCCAGCTCTAAGTAGTCACGAGGAGTTATCTCCCTTTTGTCCTCAACCAAGTCCAGATAGAAGTCCTGCAGATACAAAATAAAAGTAAGGCACATGCAGGTAAGCTCATGTTTTTGGTATACCAAACTTGTGTGATAAGAATGAATCTTGCATTGTGAAGCATTTATTATCCAAAAAGGGATTAATCTCAGTTACCCTGAGAAGCCACACAAAAATTGGAGAGAACTGCCCTAGCTCAGAAGCCGTACTCTTCCCTCCAGAGGCTCGGACACGAATATGCTTTGTCATTTCAGTAACTAGAGAGAGACGATCTAGTGCAGCTTCATCAATACCACCCATCTGAACAACAACATAGAAAATTAGAAAACCAATGGGAAGAAAATATAGATGAGAGAGAGAGAATGAGGCCAGATAAAATATGTACAACTTGTATAAGTACATTGCATAAGTAAAAGAGATGAATTGGGGAATAGTTTCATATTCAAACTAGTCAACATAGACTCATTCACCAGTAAGCATAAAAAGAAAATAAATTTAAGGCTCTAAATGACAATTTGACCAACCTGATTATAAATGAACATGCTCGATAAGAGTACAGCCAAGGAGAATATTTGTGTACTATATGTTCCCTGGAAATGATAAGAATGAGAAAGGATAAGTTAAGAGCATTAAACACTTTTATCTTTTTCTCAGAGATTGATTGCATAATCCAGAAATATATAAAAGAACATGATCGAAACCAATGATAATACAAAGGAACAAATTGACGGGAAAACGAAAAGAAAAGGAAATTAGGAGAGGGAAGACACATTTGCAGCCCTGAGATCCAAAAGTTCAAATTCATAAACTCGTAATCAGATAATTCCCAATCCGATTATAATAAAAAACCATAAAACAGTAGCAGGAGCTTCCTAAAAGAGGAGATTCTAACCGTTTGATCATATGCATCAATCCCTTCAGTGTCTAAGAGTAAAAGATTGTACTCAGTTCCATCAAGTGCAGTTCTCTTCAAAGGTGCACTCCACAGCCAAATGCCTTTAGTACATGGCCGATGAGTAGCCGCAACTTGAAAACCACTACTTCTCCCAAGAAGCTGTGACACGTTAACATAAGAGCTTATCAAGAACTAAATGATATTGTGCCCATATTGCAGATGTAAATAACCAAGTACAACATGAAATGTACACCACCAATCCTGTGACTTGGGATTTAGCAGAATGATAAACTTCAGTCCAAGCATATGTTAATTGTCAAGATTGTCAACAAGATAACAACGCTAGAAAGAAAATTTCTTTTCCAGGAAATAATATGACAGTTCCACACCTAGATATATTCCGATAAATAACATAAACAGACAAATTAATGATTGACACCTCCTGTCATCATCAGTTCCTCTTTTCTCCACTTTAAATAATGATGAAAACCCACAGTTCAACTAAAAATAATCATCTCAACAGCATTAGGTGCTAAGACAGATTATGTTTGCTTATGATACCAGACTGACAACAAGAAGCCTTTCTCTTCGCATGAAGATTACAAAATTAACCTATTGAAATCTGAGTTATGACCCACAGTAGAAAAGTTTGATTGTCCTACAGAAAACAAATCTATCACCATATGAAGCAGTAAGGGGAACGAAAACTAATTTTAGAGAGTCCAGACATACTTAATTTTACCTGCTTTTATGAAAGACTGTTTGATTTTATATTACCACCAAGGATATGTTAATGCAAATATTCAACTTATTCCATACCCAACAATTTTCCCTCTTGCAATACGAAAATGATGAAATATTTCATCATTTTCGTAAAAGCAAGCTATATAATTCGACTTGAATTAATGAGACAGCTTTGCGGTCCAAATTTTACCATTTTTTCTGTAGTCGAAATCTCAGTCCCCTTCCTCTAGATGACAACACTTGACCACAAAACCCTAAAAGCATCTATGTTCACTTATCATATTTGTTTTAGCATATTTCAAATAATCTAGACCCCAGCATCCACTGGATGATGTTCTACTTTCACTGAATTAGTAAAGGAAACAATGTACTCCTCTAGCAATCCATTAGAGCAATGACAGTGGGTCATCCAAAATGATGTCATTTCTGATGCCCTAATTTCCTCATAAACACCACAAGTGTTTGCTCATCATATCTAGGCCACCAGAATTTTAAAGAAATAATCATTGGCAGCATAGTGCATAACACAGACAAACAGAATGCAAATGCCCCATTAATTGAAAAAAAAATTTTAAAAAAACTGTCAACCCTATTTTCCACAATGAACATTGGAATATAGTACAAGTGCAGCCACCTCATATACTTACTAGAATCCACCAAATCATATTAAGCATCTTAAAACTGATTAAAAATGTACATGCCCACTTTCATCTACCCTCATTGAGAACACATCACTGGATGATACCAATCAGTTTGGCGCTTTCTTGCTTATAATATCACAAAGTAGTGCAGCCATGCAATTAACTAGAATCCACCAAATAACATAAAACAATTTAAAACAGTTTAAAAAAGTGCATAACTACTTTCATCGACCCTCATTGAGAACACAAACCCCTACTAAAGTTCTATACTTTTTTTGCCTAACTACTCGGTACCATTAATCGCGCCAACTTTCACTTTCCATCACTACCAATAAAAACGGTATCAGAACCCAAAAAAAATTAGAGTTCACACAGTCTACGAAAGGCCAGCCAATAGAATAGACTGAAACCCTAATATCAGGGGAAGCAAAAAAAGGGAAAAACGAAAACCTATTTAAAATTCCCCAAATTTACCTGATTCAATATGAAGCTCTTGCCTTGGCGGGCACGACCGCAGACGGAGACAACACCAACGGGTTCTTTGACAAGCTGAAGAATAGCCAGAGCCTCAGGATCGATCTGGAACTTTCCATTGTCGTCGCAGTAGACGAAGCGAATCGGACGAGCAGGTCCGACGGCCATATTAGAAGAAGCGTGAACAATTGGAGGCGGCGGTTCCGGTGAGGGTGAAGTTTGTTGAGGGGATTCGCTGCTTGAGCCTTTACCGAAAAACCTCCTCATAGCGTTTGGGGTTTGGGGGATGAGGATGTGTTTCAGGAGAAAAATAAAGGCGAAGTACAGATGCGGTGGCGATTTCTTTATAACAAAGCAGAGAGAGTTTCAAAAGCGGGGAGGGAAACTTTCCACATTCCAAATCCAAAATCTCCAATATTGGAGAAGATAACCAAATTAATAATAAAGTTAGTGTTGTTCTGTAGTTGAAATTTTAAATTTGGGTATATCAGGGCTTATAATTGAGTCCGTTTACGGTGGGGCTATAGGAGTAGGATGAATTTTACTCCTACCTACTGTAGCGCGCTACAGTAACGCGCTATAGTTGCGCGCTACAGTAACGCGCTACAGTTGCGCGCTACAGTTTTTTTTTTTTTTTTTTGACGCACTGCCTTTTTAAAAAAAAATACTTAACAAGGGAGATCACATCAGGATTATATAGACATCAGATCAGCGAATAATATACATCAGATCAACAGACAATAGATATCAGATCAAGAAAATAGAAGAAATCATATAGTAGAACTAAAACATAGTTAACAAGGGAGATCAGATCATGATTGTATAGACATCAGATCATAGAATAATAGACATCAGATCAAGAAAATAGAAGAAATCATATAGTAGAATTAAAACATAGTTAAAAAGTGAGATCAGATCATGATTGTATAGACATCAGATCAGAAAATAATAGACATCAGATCAACAGACAATAGATATCAGATCAAGAAAATAGAAGAAATCATATAGTAGAACTAAAACATAGTTAACAAGGGAGATCAGATCATGATTGTATAGACATCAGATCAGAGAATAATAGACATCAGATCAACAGACAATAGATATCAGATCAAGAAAATAGAAGAAATCATATAGTAGAATTAAAACATAGTTAAAAAGTGAGATCAGATCATGATTGTATAGACATCAGATCAGAGAATAATAGACATCAGATCAACAGACAATAGATATCAGATCAAGAAAATATAAGAAATCATATAGTAGAACTAAAACATAGTTAAAAAGTGAGATCAGATCATGATTGTATAGACATCAGATCAGAGAATAATTGACATCAGATCAACAGACAATAGATATCAGATCATGAAAATAGAAGAAATCAGATAGTAGAACTAAAACATAGTTAACAAGGGAGATCAGATCATGATTGTATAGACATCAGATCAGAGAATAATAGACATCAGATCAACAGACAATAGATATCAGATCATGAAAATAGAAGAAATCAGATAGTAGAACTAAAACATAGTTAACAAGGGAGATCAGATCATGATTGTATAGACATCAGATCAGAGAATACTAGACATCAGATCAACAGACAATAGATATCAGATCAAGAATATAAAAAGAAATCATACAATAAAATAAAAAAATAGCAAAAAATAACAAAAAAAAGGAAAGCACTGTAGCGCGCTTTTGAAGCGCGACTTAATTAAATCCCAAAACCCTTCCTTCCTTTCTCCCGCTCTGAAACTGAAAACCCAAAACCCTTCATTCCTTCGTGGCTCTCAAACCGATTTCATCCCCACGATCTTCATCGTTCCATTAACAACATCAGATCTAAATTTCTAACCTCAAATACGTTCAGAGATCACTGCATTTCGATTTTCTGCTCTTCTTCCGGTTCAGAAAACACCATAGCCATCATCTGCGCGAAGAAAAAGCTTGCTATTCAACTCAAACGCTAAAAAAAGTCTCCAAATCGGACGAAAAACTTGCTGTTTTTCTCAAACCAACGTTTTTCCTGCTTCGACATTTATCTACAGGTACAAAAACCTAATTTTATAACCGTTATTTTCTTTGAATAATTAGGGTTCTGATGTCTGTATTGTTTTAATCTGATATATGTTTTCGATTGATCTGATGTCTGTTTATGCTTTTAATTTTTCTATCTGATATAATTAGGGTTCGTTGATCTGATGTATATTATATGTTGCTCTGATCTCTGTATTATCGTAATATGATGTCTATTTTAGTTCATTGAAATATTTGCCTTCAATATTTTGTGACCTGATGTCTGTATTCTTTTTGTCTGATATATATTTTCAATTGACCTGATGTCTCTTATATGCTTTTAATTTTGTTTTAGTTCTTTGAAAAAAGTTTCTATCAAAATTACTAATCTGTTGACTGTATTATTTTGATCTGATATCTGTTTTGTTTTGATCTGATGTATGTATTTAGTTGATCTGATGTCTTCATTTTCTTTGATCTGATATAAGTTATATCCTGATTTGATTTATTTGTTCAATTTGTTTTCTTTCTGTGAAATGTTTTTCTTATAAAATAGTGATCTGATGTCCATTTTTTGTTGATCTGATGCGTGTTTTTGCTTGATCTGATGTGTGTATTCAGTTGATCTGATCTCTGTGTTTTCATGATCTGGTGTCTGCCATATGCTGATCTGATGTGTTCATGTTGCGATCTGATGTCTTATATCTGCTGATCTGATATCTGCTTTCTTCTAATATGATATCAACTTATTTTTGCTTACATACTCTTACTGACATATTACAGGAAACAACAATTTAAACATAATGGCTGATAAAACCAACCAAGATAAACAAGTTATTCAAGCACAAGATGAGAGTTCAGATTTTCAAGAAACCCCTAGCAAGTCGTTACAACATACCTACAAACGTAAATCAGAAAAGAAAAGAAAAGAACAGGAAGTAGTTCAACCATCCCAAAAGGAGCAAACAAGTAAAAGGATGAAACTACCTCTAAAGAAGAAGAAGACAAATGAAGAAATTCTTCAACAATTGCAGAAGAAGGATCTGCAGCAGAAGCAACAACAGAAAAAGACCAATGTTATGGTCAATAAGGAAAAGAAACAGGGCGATGTGGATGTCCACATCACAAAAAAACAGAAAAAAGATGATGATGATGATGGTGATGATGAGATGAGCAAAAGATTCAGTTGCAGTACATCTCCAAACGGTATAAGTTTCGTGGTTTCTAGACTCTCAGAACCACAAAGAAATGCCGTGAGAGATATAGGCTTTGGCAGCTTCCTCAGTATCAACTACACCAGGATGCCAAACAAACTGGGACAATACCTGCTCAAAAAATTCAACTGTATCAAGTTGAGGCTGGAGCTGGAGCAAGATACAGTTATTCCCATTGCTGAAGAAGATGTGGAATTGGTTCTTGGCTTCCCAAGAGGCCCAATTGAAGTTGAAGAATACACAGCTGCTGAGTCAAAGGGTGAAGATTATGAGCAGCATGTCGAACAATACTTTCAAAGATTTGGCATGCCACCCACAAAAAGACCGACCATCAAGCAGCTTGAGCAGTACATTGTAAACCATCAGGATTACAGTGACATCAACTTCGTCCAGGATTTCCTTATCTACCTGGCCACCACGTTTCTTTACCATCATGGGAGCATCAACAACATCAGATATCGGCTCCTCAAATCCCTGAACAGCATTGATCAAATAAGGCAGCTGAACTGGTGTAGCTACACATTCAGGGCCTTAGTGGAATGCCAAGAGAAGTATTTCCACAAAGATGGCACAACATCAACAGCCTACAATGGACCACTCTCTTTTCTGATTGTAAGTCTCTCATCTTTCTTTTCTGTATTCATTTGATTACTGATCTGATGTCTGTATTGTTGTGATCTGATGTCTTTTATATGTTGATCTGATGTGTATATTTTCTGATCTGATGTCTGTTTTAGTTCAGTTAAATATTTCCTTTCAATAACTTGTGATCTGATGTTTGTATTCATATAATCTGATATTTGTTTCCTGTTGATCTGATGTCTGTTATATACTGTTAATTTTGTTTTATTTGTTTCAAATAATTTTCTATCAAAATTACTGATCTGATGTGGGTATTACTGTGATCTGATGTATGTTATATGCTGATCTGATGTGGGTATTATCTTGATCTGATGTTTTTTTTAGTTTGTGAAATGCTTTGCTAAAAATTTTATTTTCTTAACTCACAACTAACATATTTTCTTCAGCTATTCTATGTTGATAGGGTTGTGTATGGAATTCACAAAGATATTCCAAGAAACCTACCAACATTCACAAACTGGAGTCAGACTCAACTCTTTGAAAGAGCAAAACTCGAAGAGAAAAAGGGAGGACATGGTCAAGGCTGGATAAGAGAAAGGGCTACAGCCGAGGTGCATGTGGAAAAACAACAACATGCACATGCATCTGAAAAGCCTAGCAAATCAAAACAAGCTCCAACCACATCAAAAAGCAATGTAAACTCTCTGATCTGATATCTTTCATTTGATGATCTGATGTATTTTTTTTTTTTTTTTGATCTGATGTCTGATTGTTAAGTACATTTCATTTCTATAGTATGCTTTCTTTTATAGTTGTGATCTGATATGTGTTATATTATGATCTGATATCTGTTTTTTCATGATCTGATGTCTCTATAATGATTCTTTAATCACCCATTTTTTAATTATGTTTTCGTTCTGTAGTATACTTTCTTTCATAGTTCTGATCTGATATGTATTATATTCTGATCTGATGTCTATTTTACCGTAATCTGATTTATCTTTTTTATACTAATATGAAACAATCTAACTATAACAATTATCTTCCGCAACAGGATTTTGAAAATGCTGATGAAATGACTCAAACAGTGGTTGATTTGGCAAAGTCCATGATGGCTTTCATCAAAGCATGGCACAATGTTGGGGCAGCAAACAATCCAGAAGGTGCTGCAGCATTTGCCACAATAACAAGCACAGTGGAGGGGATTATCCGTGACTTGAGGGAGAAAAATACAACTCCTGAGCAACAAGGTCAATCCTCAAAATCCGCAACCGAAGAAAATGAACCAACACCATCACAGGATGCAAGGTTCTATGCGGCATGTGCCGAAATTGCGGATAAACTACAAGAGGATTACAACAAAATGCAGAAGAAATCCGCCACTGTACGCTTCGAAGATGATATGCAAATGCCAAATTTCAACCTCATAACACCTTCAGGAGACAGCATTCATGAAGAAGAAGGAGAACAAACACAAGAAAATGTGGTGGAGCAAAAGGAAAAAGAACCTCAGACACCACATATCTCTCCAATAACCCTGGAACAAAAAGAAGTTGAACCAGAAGAAATGGAAATGGAAGAGAGCAGAACAAAGCTTAAGGAAGATCCAATTGCAAAGCAATTGGTGTATAGAATGTTACGAAAGGAGAATGAAAAACTGGATGTAGATGCAGAGAGTGGAAAAAAGAAGAATGAAAAAGAAAAAGATAGGGAGGAAGAGAAGCCTGAAGAAACAGAAGCTACCAAAGAGAAAGAGAATGAGAAAGGGAAAGCTTCTCTAAATTTGACAGAAACACAAGATATAAATATTGAAAGAATGATGGAGGATGCAGTACTGCTTGCTACAAACCTCAATGCAATGATTTCAGAAGCAGATCAACCTCCAAAACAAGCCATGACTTCAAAAGATAATCAAGACATAGCAGAGCTCAAAACGTAAGTAAAAACACACTACAATCTGATATGATATCTTTAATTGAATAATTTGATATGTTATATCTACTGATATGAACTTTATTTCCAGCATGATCAATGAAGAGCCAGACAATGCTGAGGAAGATGTCATCTTGTCACCAAACTCAAGACATCGAGATAGACAACTCCCTGTACGTTTGAGATCAGAATTTTGGCTCAAGAAGCCTAAAACATTTTTGATGATCTCAAGGAGAGAGAAACTGTTCACTGATTATGCTTACCTAACAGGGACAAAAGAAAATAAAATCAATCAGCAGTAAGTTCTAATCTTGCCTTTTTGATCTGATATCTAATATCCAATGATGTGATGCCTACTGTATTTTGATATGATATGTGTAAAATGCATGATTTGATTCGTTCTAAAAAATGTATGATTTTTTTTATATTATTGATCTGATATAAATAGTCTTATGATCTGATGTCTATAGTCCTCTGATCTGATATAAATATTCTTCTGATCTGATGTCTATAGTCTTCTGATCTGATATCTACTGTCTTGTCATCTGATATCTGTTGGATAAATTGATCTGATATCTGTTATATGCTGACCTGCTGTTTACATTTTGTGATCTGATTTCTATTATATGCTGTAAATTTTGGGATTTCAACATACTTTTGTTAACATTATTTTGATTTACGCATACAGAGAAGTACTCTACTCCGATGGAAAATTTACATTAATGGATCGATCGGACTTCCTATCCATGCTTCCAGGAGTATGGATAACAAATTCGGTACTAAATGCATGGATCACGCATATGAACTTCAAAGATCCAACAAGGCTGTTCATATCTGAACAATTTTGTGTAAGATATGAATCCCTTATAATTTTAATATGAAATTCATTTTCAAAAATATATACATGTTATTCCATCTGATATGAATTAAATTCATTATGTTTTCAGTTTGAAATAATGGAAGATACAAAAAAACAACGTCTGAAGTTCGTTGATTCAATGGATGATTACAACAATTTAAAGAAAAAACATGATGCTTCCAAGAAGTTAGGCATCACAATACCAAAACCAGCATTTCCTCACTATGAGGTTAAACCAGAGATTCTGGACAACATGAAAGTTCAATTCATAGAAGATGTCACAAGACCCAAAAGAAACATGGACACATTAAATGTAAAAATGGTAAGTGCAATTTTAATTCCTCTATTCAGTGAATTCAATATATAAAAATATCAACTTCTAATTAGTATTATACTTTGTGCAGATCTTTATCCCAATATTACAGCATGATCATTACTATACTTTGTGTATAAATGCAACGGCGAGAAAAGTAGTCGTACTTAATAACAAAATCCCAGAAAACACTTGGTACACTGCAATTCCCGAACTTATGGTAAGTACATGTCCCTTGATCTGATATCTTCTTTACCTTGATCTGATATATTCTTTACCTTGATCTGATGTCTTCTTTCCGATGATCTGATGTCTTTTTTACACTGATCTGATATGATTTTACACTAATCTGATATCTTCTTTCCCATGATCTGATATCTTCTTTACCTTGATCTGATATATTCTTTACCTTGATCTGATGTCTTCTTTCCGATGATCTGATGTCTTTTTTACACTGATCTGATATGGTTTTACACTAATCTGATATCTTCTTTCCCATGATCTGATGTATTCTTTCCCTTGATCTGATGTATTTCTTACATTGATCTGATAATGTTTTACACTAATCTGATATCATCTTTTCAATAGTCTGATATATATGTTTTCTTCATTAATGCAGCTGCGGTATATTGTTGAGATAATAAAAGGGACATCAGCAGAAAAAATTTTTGGAAATCCCAAAGAATATAAAGTGGAGTATCCAAAACTGGACTGGCAAGATAACAAGAACGCCAATGATTGTGGCATTCTTACAATGAGACACATGGAGCTCTACAAAGGACAAACAACTCATACTTGGGATACAGAGCTCACAAGAGAAGCACGCAAGAGCAAAACTGCTCTCAACAGGGCTCTACAGATTCTTAGGGTCAAGTATTCTTATAATATACTGGCTTCTCAAACAAATACAATGAAGGATGAGGTCAAATCCAAAATTGAGGAGTTTTATAGTACAAAATTGTAAAAAATACTAGAGTCTAGTCTTATAGGACAATATTGATTCTAAATGAAAATGTACAGTTTTTTCTTAGATATTCTGAAACTGCAGAAATGATCTGATCTCAGCTTGTGGTTGATCTGATGTGCGCGGCATCTGATCTGATGTCGCGTTTCCTGAGATCTGTACAGAAACAGTTTGAAGCGGTTATTAGTCTTGGTATATATATACTTGTACAGAAACAGTTGTAAGTAGTTTTGATAATAAAATTCAGAGAAAAGCTTTCACAAAATCTTTTGCTCCTTCTTCTTCTGGAAACCGCTTTTCATGTAGTTTTTGCTCTCTTGTATGACATGTAGTTTTCCTTGTCAAACTCCGAGTAGTATTGTCGAGAAATACCTTCAGTGGACAATACTACTCGGGTGTTTGACAAGGAAAAGTACATGTTTCAAGCGGAAATGAGAAAATTGGTGAGAAAAACAGAGGAAATGTTGAAAAGCAGAGGAAATTTTGGGCTTGGTTTTTTTGCAAGGGAAGAAGAAAAGCAGAGGAAATGTTGTATGGACGTTGCCAGACATGGGTCTTGTTTATAGTAGAATTTTTGAAAGAGTTTATGTTGAAAGTACAAGGTTGGTTGGGCAATTAATATGAATGTAGTTGAAACAATTAATAAGTGGTTGAGGAAATTGAATGAAGTGATGGAGTGTTGTACCTTGGCGGGAGTTGTTTTTCAGAAGTGGCAGGAAGTTGTACGCTTACTCTGAACACAATAATGTATCAACTAACAACTAACACCTAATATAGTATCGCATTATTGATCTGATATCTATATTACTCTGATCTGATCTCCATATAATTCTGATCTGATGTCTTTTATATGTTGATCTGATATTTGTATTTTCTGATCTGATGTCTGTTTTAGTTCAGTTAAATAATTTCATTCTATCACTTGTGATCTGATGTTTGTATTCATTTGATCTGATATCTGTTTCCTGTTGATCTGATGTCTGTTATAATTCTGATCTGATGTATATATTCCTCTTATCCGATGACTACATTCCTCTAATCTGATCTCTATACACATGTGATCTGATGTCTGTAACACTCTGATCTGATGTCTATATTTCTGTGATCTGATATCTTCTAGACATTGTAATGAAACAACTAAGTACAGCAAGTCTTTTAATGTTTTGTATCAACTAAATAAAAGAATTCATATAAACTACAACTACAACTACAACTTCTCCACAACAGGATTTACAAAATTACCATCAACAACAGGATTTTCAATCCCCATTGATGCGACCCGTTCTCTAGTACGCAATGCAAATGCTTCTGCTTTCTTCTTCTTCCCTCTTGCCCTATTGCACATTTTCTCCACAACGCTTTTTGGACGAATGTTTCTAACACCCTTTTCTCTTCTTCTCTTCGGATCTCTAATTTCAGCAATGTTTGAACCTTCTGCTTTTTCACCAACATAGGATGGACCAACCTCTGATTTAATAGAATCTCTAGCCAAATTGAAGTGCCTGTCAAGAATAGAACGTGCAACAGAACTAGACTGTGCATGTCTAATTAAATCCAAATATTTTCTGCTTGCTTCAACTCTCCAAACAGAATCTGAATGTTTCTCAATGCTACTTGATGGCAACAAACAATCTTCTTTCGAATAATAATCACAGCAACTTGCACTCTTAGTCCACCTTTTCAATACATACTTCTCAGGGATTCTCTACA
This sequence comes from Knoxia roxburghii, assembly GCA_030378225.1. Taxonomy (NCBI): domain Eukaryota; kingdom Viridiplantae; phylum Streptophyta; class Magnoliopsida; order Gentianales; family Rubiaceae; genus Knoxia; species Knoxia roxburghii. The sequence continues at coordinate 40,801,600 of CM059420.1, read as the reverse complement.
GTATATAACAAATATAAAGTTAAACATATCAGATCAACTAGCAACTAATATCAGATCAACTAGCAACTAATATCAGATCAACCACATTACATAAAAAAAAAACATACTTAAAAAGGCAATAGATATCAGATCAACAGACAATAGATATCAGATCAAGAATATGAAAGAAATCATTCAGTAGAACTAAAACATACTTAAAAAGGCAGATCAGATCAGGATTATATAGACATCAGATCAGCGAATACTTGACATCAGATCAACAGACTATAGATATCAGATCAAGAATATAATAGAAATCATACAATAGAACTAAAACATATAATATCATATCAACTAGCAACTAATATCATATCAACTAGCAACTAATATCAGATCAACCATATTACATAAAAAAAAAACTCTGAAGTTGCAATAAATACGTACCGAGTAATTATTCAGATTTAGCACACGAAGAGCATGCGAGCATAACAACCCAGCCTCAGAAAAAAGATTACAAGTGCAGCTCACTGTATACTCATTCTCATCAAAACGAACTACGTGTCGAAACAAATCAAGTTTGGTACGCCAAACCTGATATTCATAAACACCATTTTCGCTACTCGTCTGCAGGTGATTATAAGATAACATCTTGATATACAGCTCCTGAAATCTTACAAACACCTCTATCGTATAAACCTCAGCAGCATGTTGAAGCATTAATGAATCTCCAACAATAGGATCAACCCTTCCTCTACATCTAAAATCTTCTGCAATGCCATTGTTTCTCCACTCCGTCACCACATCAAGAAACTGCTGATAGAATTCACACAAAGTAGACGTTTTCGACAACTTCATTGAAACCGAACGATTGGTTGTCTCACATCTTTGGGAAGAAACTGCCCCTCCAGAAAAATATTGTTTACTGAATGCAGGGCACCACTTCTCTTTTATCTCATCTAATTTCTTCAACCAAGTGTTGTCTTTGCAATTGTAATCCTTCAACAAACTGATGAAATAAAAATGTAACTGATTAATATATCAGATCAATTCATAACTAATATCAGATCAATTCATAACTAATATCAGATCAGCTTACAGCAAAAAAAAAGAATAAAGTAGTATAATAATAATATATCAGATCAACACAAACTTCATATCAGATCAATACATAAAAAATATCAGATCACCTAACAACTAATACAGAAAGAAAACACACACCTGTTCCAGAAGTGGTTAAATTCAGCTTCTGTGCAAACTTGATTAAGCAAGAATTGAAAGGCATCTGAAAATCCTTCTTTACTCATCAAATGAGGTATATTACTACGAGCATTCTTTGCAATGTGCCAAACACAAAGACGATGACGAACATTTGGAAAAACCACACGCACAGCAGCTGCCATCGAAAAATCCTGGTCTGTCATAAATGTCATTGGTTGCTTGTTCCCCATCGATCTCAAAAATGTACTAAACAACCAAATAAATGACTCCACCTTCTCATTTTTTATGAAACCTATACCAAACATAACATTACGACAATGGTTGTCCATACCAACAAAAGGTCCACAGATCATGTCGTATTTGTTTGTCCGATAAGTCGTATCATGAACCAATAAATCCCCAAATCTACTATAATCCTCCTTCATCTTCTGATCTCTCCAAAATACACTACATAATGAAGACTCCTCATCCAAATCAAAATCATAATAAAAGTCCTTCTCATCAGTAAATCTCTGTTTTAACATATTGATCAGTGCATTACTATCACACCCTTCAATCTTCCTCCTCTTCTCTTGTTCCAAATGATTATATACATCTCGCATGGTATAACCAACATTTGATGAACCTCCAGACTGAAAAATAATATCAGATCAAACAGAAAAATAATATCAGATCAACAGGAACATAATATCAGATCAACAGAAAAGAAATATCAGATCAACTCAAACGTAATATCAGATCAACTCGAACGTAATATCAGATCATAACAAGTATCACATTTATGTAGATTCATAAAAAATAATCTGAAAGTATAACTAACCTCTTTGGACAATATATGATAACCATCCGTTACACGAACACCTGAACTTTTCAATTCCTCAAAATACTGCAATGCAGAATCATCAAACTTCCTCTGAGAACGTAAAAACTGCCTCTCAGCTACAGGACACAATTCATGATTATGCTTCCTGAAATGCTTTTGGACAATCCAACTCCCATCTTCTCTTTTCTTAAATTCAATAAAAGCTTTACATCTAGATCGCATATCAATTTTCGTATAAATCTTCTTCAAATTCTCCTTGCATTGTTTAGCTCATTCTCTATTACAAAGATATCTTCTCAAATACCTGATTCCAGTAGTTTTGTTTTTACGATCTTTACCTTTCCTCACACTAAATCCTAACCTAAAAGCATAATCATTATATAAATTGTATGCTGCATCTTCATTTTCAACCACTGATTTACACAAAGATTCCATAGATTCATCATTTGAACCTGTATAAAAAATGATAATATCATATTAGTTTAAACATAGTTGATCAGATCAGGATTATATAGACATCAGATCAGAGAATACTTGACATCAGATCAACAGACTACAGATATCAGATCAAGAATATAAAAGAAATCATACAATAGCACTGAAACATACTTAACAAGGGAGATCAGATCAGGATTATATAGACATCAGATCAGCTGATACTTGACATCAGATCAACAGACTATAGATATCAGATCAAGAATATAAAAGAAAACATACAACAGCACTGAAACATATTTTACAAGGGAGATCAGATCAGGATTACATAGACATCAGATCAACGAATACTTGACATCAGATCAACAGACTATAGATATCAGATCAAGAATATAAAAGAAAACACACAATAGCACTGAAACATACTTAACAAGGGAGATCAGATCAGGATTATATAGACATCAGATCAACGAATACTTAACATCAGATCAACAGACTATAGATATCAGATCAAGAATATAAAAGAAATCACACAGCAGAACTAAAACATACTTAACAAGGGAGATCAGATCAGGATTATATAGACATCAGATCAACTCATACTTGACATCAGATCAACAGACTATAGACATCAGATCAAGAATATGAAAATATCATACTGTAAAACTAATATCAGATCAACATAGAACTAATATCAGATCAATGAATAACTAATATCAGATCAATTCATAACTAATATCTCATCATGACTTACATTCCAACAGAGATACCGTTGATTCTTGCTGTTTATCAAAATCAAACAATTCAGGAGCATCTTCTTCGCGAATGAAATCAACTATACCACCCACTGTATCTTCCATTGAAATTTCTCCAATCCACAATGATCTATCAACAATTTTCGATCAAAAACAAAACGGTAAGAAGAACAGAACCGTAGAAACAACAAATTCAAACACATAAATCAATCGAAAGGATCAAAACACAGGAATAAATATCTTAATTATCAAATTCGAAGCAAAAACTCCACAGAAAGATAAACAGAGCACAAACGGAAACAAAATAAGCGAAAAACGAAGACGAAAAACAGATAAACAACACATTTGTAAACATAAATCAATCACAATCATACCGTAATCAAAATTGGAAGCAAAAGAATTCAAGCGAAAGACGAAGACGAAAAACGGCAACAAAAGACGAAGAAGAATATCGGCAACAAACTCCTGAAAAAAAGAAAAAAAAGAACCTTATATAGCTTAGGGTGGGAGTAAGGCGCGTGTCCAATTTTTTTAAAAAAAGAAACTACTAATAAAATTGGGAGGCTAAAATAGAAACTACTACTATATTAGGGGTAGGAGTAAAATTGCATGGTGGTCCTATAGGACCACCATATAAATTACCCTTATAATTGGGTATATTTAGATTCATATTTTAATATTCTAAAAATCCTGTATTGACATATTAATATTGGTTTTATATATCAAATTTTACTCTGTGTATTTCACAATATAGGTGATCTTTTCTAGTTTGAAACATATCAAAATATAAATTATTTGTTTAATTATAAAGAAATAAATAATTTTTTATATATTTATCTTATTTATTTCATTTTTTTATGTGAAATATATCAAGTTTTTGACAAATTATATCATACACATACGGAGCAACTTGCAAGATGTCTTATTATTTTAACATTATCATTTAATGCGATGGCCCTTTTAATGTATATTGTGTCACTATTAATCAATCTCGTTCGCTATTTATCACATCACATATTATAATATAACTCGAGTAATATTATATAATGTTTGCAAGTCTTTTTCATTACAAAATATTTGGTAACAAATTTCATTAAAAAATCTTGATTATCAAGATAATTAATTAAAAGTATAAAAGAAATTATAATTTAAATTAGTGAAAATTTGTATTCAATAATTATTTTTTAAAATACGTATCAAGTTAAAAATTATCTATATTATAACAGAGGAAGATAATGTTTAAATCACTAGATCATTTTTTTCAAATTTAATTTAAATTATATTTTATGTGGAGTTATAAATTGTCAGTAGGAATTTATACAGTCAACTGTTTGGACGGGAAGGAAGTTAATACTACTGAGAAACACAATAATATTTTATAAGGATGAAAAATAAAATTAAAGGAAAATTCTAGAAGGGTGGCTATGACAAAAATACCAATAAAATGCAGATTATTAAAGTTATGGTGCATTGTTGTGGAATCAATTTGTTTGTCTTTTACCACTCAACCTGTGGTATGGTTTTGCATTACACATTTTCAGGTTTATGGTGGTGACTTATACTACCAACATATTCGTGGGTATTTTTTCTTGATTGCTAATAAGAGTTTTGGAACTGAATTATTTGTAATTATTTTTTCTTATTTTTGATCATTTTTTTTATTTTTTTAAATAATTTTTTATTTTATTATATATTTTTATTATTTAAATAAATAAATAAAAAGTTTTAATTTTTTAATAAATTTTTATTAATTTATGATATTTATTTTAATTAATATTTTAACTTTTCAGAATTCAGAATTATGATTTCGAATTTCAAATTTCATACATACTTCCTAATTTTATCAAACATGCTAATTTAATAAATTTAGTTTTCAAATTTCATATTTATTTCAGAATTTAAATTTGAGAATTCAGTGGAGAGTCTTTCTAAGAATAAAGAGACTAAGTGGTTTCTCCTTTTCCAGCTTCTGACAAAATTGGAATTGCCCCTGTACAGAGGGAGTCTGACGAGATTGTGCCTATGAAACAGATGAAGATGGACTGGATTCCCTATATTCCACTGGAATTTTGGATTAAATCCCAAATTTTTATTTTGGGTTGTACACAAAGAAGGGCTGGATTGAAACGCTTGAATGAAGATGGCGTGATGAAATTTCAGTATTGTTTACTTTATTTCTATAAGCCTTTCAAGATGAAGATGAGTACGAAACAAATGTGTCTATTATATGTTAGGTTCCCTACAGAACCACTGGTAGTCTGTGAATTTGATTGGGACTTTGTTGAATATTGCCCCATTCCCCCATCGGAAAGTGACAACGCGTGTATATAATAAAAATAGTCCAAAGTCTCCCTGCCTATTGTCAATTAGTGGAATTTATTGAATATTGCTCCAATTTCACATCAGAAACTCATAACATCTTATGCTAAATAGCGCCGTAAGGGTTTTTACAGATGTTTCAGTAAGCGATGGCATAGCTGGTGTAGTAACACCCTGTCGTGACGCTTTTTCTAAGTGTATAAGTTAAAAATAGCGTCGCTAAAATTGATGCACTTTTTAATAACTTTAAACAACGCTTGCATAGCATTGTAATATACTGGTCACGCTTTATAAGCGTCTCCAATCAAATTGTGTAATTTACTCATTGTAATTCTTATAGCGACATATCCATAGTGTCGGCTAAGCGTTGTTGCACAGCAAAAGCGTCGCAAGAACGTGGAAATTAAAAGTGTAGTACGATATTTACAATCATTCATAATTAGTAATACTCAATTTATAATTACTAATTATCTTCAAACATTGTTAATTGGGTTTGAACAACTTTGTAGTACCTTATTGACATTTGTAGAAGCAAAATCTTCTTCAAAATCAGACGCATCTGAACTTGAATCTGAGTCATCCGAGTTGGAATCACTTGAGTTAGAATCATCGAACTCAGAACCATAATGAGTTCGTAGTCTGAAAAGGTTTGGAAGGAGATCCTAAAATATTTATTCTTGAACACGGAAAGAGTTCTTAGAAGAATGAACAGATTTATGCAGCTGAACCTGTTATATCAGCTTTTGAACCCGGGCTTTTTAACAGTGCACTAGTAAGCAGCAACATAATGGTGTTATTTGTAGTAAGCTATCAATGGAGAAGCAAAGCTAGACACTAAAGTCAACAAAATCAAGACAGAGAAATAAGAAATTCAACCTCCCAAAACATTCAGCTTCTTGAGGTTCCATCAAGAACTACAGCTCTAACAAGTATGTTCCAAGTAATTATAGTAGGAACAATATTCTTACTCAAAGCACAATTCAAGAACCAACTTGGAACCGACATTATGTCTTAGTCTTAATCAATCCTTTAAAAAAATACCATACAACTAACATGCAGGTCTTTTTTCGTTTTTTTTTTTTTTTGTCTGTTTCTTAAGGAAACCACTAACTAAAAACACATCATGCATCCCAAAATGGACATGTAGAGCTACCACCAGTGTGAACAATGAACAAATAAGTGAGTTTTACAGGCGACATTAGTAAGGCATTGGATTCCTTAAAAAAAAAAAAATAATCAATTCCTGACATTCCAAATACAAATTATTCTTACTGTTTCGAGCACTGAACAGTAGCAAGTGAATACTAATTCTACACCAATTCGGAGAAAAAAAAACCATTTGATCAAATTAAAAAAAAAAAAAAAACGATAAACACTTAATCAATCAATTATTAAATTCAAGAACTAAAATTGAGGTTCCGAACCACTTCAACGGCTTTCTTTCGTTTCAACTTCATATTGAGATCAAAAAAACAAAACCATTGCCCGATTAAAACAGAGTATCACAAAGACTAGGGCTGCTAGTGAGTGCAATGGGGAAAGTGTTATCTATTCATAGTAGGTACGATAACACAATGGAACCAAAGGGAAAAAATGGCAGATTTTTCTCACATTTTCTTTCCAACGAAACCCAGCACAAAAATTACAACATTAATAGTGTAAAATTTTCCAAACAAAACATAGTAATACAATGCGTGTATATGGGGAAAATGGTGGAAGTTGTTCGAACTTACAGTTCGTCATTGAAGATTAGGGTTCTCTGCTGAGCCAACTGCAGAAGACGGCCTAAATTTTTTGGTGGTTTTGGCCAGATTTGCAGGTGGCTAACGGAGTGGTGGGGAGCGTGGTAATGATACTTGGCAAACACAATTTCAATAACCCATATCAACATGATGGGTTGTCAGACCAATAAAAAATAAACATACTTTAGAAACTATTAAAAATAGTATAATGCGAGTAGGATCGTATCCACAGGGAGCACCAGAGTGAAATAAATTTAGTCAAAAGTACGTAACCAAAATTGGGGGGGGGGGGGGGGTGTTTGTTTTTAATTAAACTAACTAACGAAAATCAAATTAAATTAAAGACAGAAAATTTAACACTTTATCAAATTTAAATTCGGAAAACGTCTAGTCAAGGGAATTGGACCACCTCGATGCACTAATCGATCCTTGATGCAAAAATGTATTAACTAACTACTGGTTACACCGGTTTTCATTGTTGGAACCTCCTAACAATTCAGTCCTATTAATTTAAGCCAACAATTAAGGAACTTCCGTTAATTGCATCCATAATCAATGATCAATTCTGGAACCTCCTAGAACCTAGATCACAATAGTCAAGGACCCAGTTCAACTACAATTAACCCAATTAGCTGAATTGCAATTGATTATTTATTCTTTTTAACTCACTAATTACGTACCACTTAATTAGTTTCATTGACTCTAGGGAATACCGAACCTCGTGTATTCTAGTATATTGGATTACCTAGGAAAGCCTGCATGCTACCAGGTATACAAACAGTGCCAAATAATCTTCAAAAAGTGCACAAGAATAAATAAGAAAATCAGTAATTAATTAATATAAACACCAATTCGATCTCACGATTAAAGTAACATCGAGGGGTTACAGTTGGAATTGATTAACAAATAAGCAAAGTACTATGTAATCGCAGCCGCACAAAGGTTGCGCCACTTCCGTTACCAGACTTGTTGCCAAAGAAAAAATCCCTTTCAGTTGTTGTCTCCAGAATCGTGGCCCCAAAAGCAAGGACCCCCCCCCCCCCCCCCCCCCCCCAAAAAAAATCAGAAAAAAAACTGCTGCCTACCTAATACTCAAAAATCCCTCTTTCACTCCCCAAGTCAACCTTCCACAAATATCTTGCCAAAAACCTAATAAAAACTGCAGTCTTCTCACACTAAAGACAAAGTCCACTCTCTAGTCATGGCCCACCAGAAAAATATGACTCCAAACTTGCGTCCTCCAAAACTTGATGCCCTACTCCAAAAACATAACCTAACATCCTTCAGCCCAATTTTTTTCTTCAAGCTGCGGCCCAAAATTGACATTCCTGCTCAAAATTAATCTTCCTCCCTACATGTGTCAAAACAACCCATTATACTTCACTAAACATCTAAATCAAGCTAAATTCGCACCAAATAGTATTAAGAAATACAAGCTCATCACAACACCATTTTAATAACCCACATAAACACAATTTCAATTCAATCTATATATTTGTAGGTTTCATATTTAATTGAAATAACGAGTATAATAGCACCTTTTTGTTACTGAAATTTAATGGGCAAACCAAAAAACTATAATTCAAAGAGATTATGACTAAAAATTAAGAGATATAGTTAGAAATTACCTGATATCAAGTGAGACAAGACTTGTATACTATGAATACAAATGAGATTGAGTGAACGCCAATGAGATTGATTATGAGAATGAAAATTTTTGTTGGAAAGGTAGTATGAGAATGAAATTAGTTCTTTGTGACTTTTAGAATTCTAGTGTTAGGTGATTCCACCCATTGCCAATTGGTTTTGGGTTGGATGCTCATGTTGAATCAATAAATTTAACATTGTATAAATATCCAATGCCTTGCAAGCTTGTTAAGGTCGTAAACCATTCGAGTCGCGTCAAAATACAATATTCGAGCAACTTCAAATATTTATGATTTGATGAATTAAGAGCTTTTTAATTAAATACGTCATCCAACATTTTTTTGATAATCTTCATCAAGCTTGAATCCGAGTAGAATATGTCTCGAATTTAACAGCCCTAATTCATATTCACCTTGGAACCCGATTTTTGCTATTTCCTTCCTAATGTCAAACATCTTGGGTCTGCCGAATGAGAACCTTCCGACCAGTGGTAGCCTATGAGGAGCAATAAGCTTTTTTATTTCTTCATCATCATAAATTAGAGGGGGCTTTCGGTAAATAAATTGGACAAGTTTTGGATTGGGGAGATCTGGGTGTGTCGATTTTTCGCGAAAGAGGCTGACAAACATTTGAGGGTTGGATTGGGGTGCTCCATTGGAGCCGGCGATACGAACGGGATTGGGGCGGGATTTGGGGGTCGGTTTTCAAATAGAGAAAAAGAGGAAGGAGTTCTGGAGGTAATGTTTTATATATGTATGAAATCTATAATAGGTTGGATGGTGACCGGAAAAAGGGGGTTTAAAGGTGGTCAGAAAATGCATAATGAGGGAAAACCGGCGATTCAAGAAGTAGGTGAGATATTTTTTAGAGAGAATGAGAAGATTATGTCAAGTTCCTTAAATTATCTTAACTTCTACCCAAATTTCTTGAAACACTTATTTCTTTTTTTCGTTTATCACAGTCATATAAGATTTTGTACATTAATTAAGAAACTCAATTAATATTTTTAATTTTGAATTTTAAATTCTCATATATTTTTATTTAATATCATTTTATAGTGTTAAAATAATACTTTTTTTTTGAAGCAGTGTTAAAATAATACTTAGTACATTAGTAATGAAAAATATAATGAGGATAAAATTGAAACAAAATAATTAACATTGTATTGCTATTATAAAGTGTCAAATAAAGCAAATAAAATAGATATCTAAAGTGACAAAAAGAAAAAAGAAAAAAAATTCTTTTAACTAAATGGATTTCTAATATGGACAGTTAATATTCTAATACTTGAGTCATACATGTATTTCCAGCAACCAAACGAACAAATACTATACATATCACTATTTCAGCTCATTGGCCTTTTTTTACAAAAAGAGAAGAGAGCATTTCACGCCAAAAATTTGGATTCAGAAATGCTTAAGCGTGCATGCTCTCCAGCACCCATCATCCCCAAATGGGAGGGAAAAAAAAGAAAAATTAAAGACAAGACAAGATGATAAACAATGACACTCGATCTTTTAATAATATTACAAACAAAACCTTAATTTTGAAACGAAGAAAACACAAACCGTAAAGGTAGTAGGTCGATTAAGTAGAAGAGATTTGGAAAATTGCGGAGCTATCGAGATAAGTTGAGGAGGAAGAGAGAGCAAGAGAAGAAGAACGTAATCTCTTACTACTACTTGGATTGTGTAGTTGCTGCTGCTGATCATCTAAAACCCCAAGAGACAAAACCCTTTTAATGCTGTCCAAGGCATCTTTCATGGAGTGATTTAAGGTCACATTATGGGACGATGAATCCTCCAAACTTTCATGCGAAGTAGTAGTACTGATATTGGAGATATGGTCCGATGATGGATGACTGTTGTTAGGATTCGTCGTCGTCCTCCTCGTCCCAACTCCTCCTCCTTGGAAATCAAGTTGAAATATTGGTTCTGAATTTTGTTTCTTCATATGCTGATTCCAAATGTTATTGTTGTTGTTCGCGAAATAAGAAAGATTCTGGGCAGAATCTTCATCTTCTTCTTCTGTTTGGTGGTGGCTGTACCAGCTATCATGTTCGTGACAGTTGAAGAAAGAATTACGTCGCGTGGTGGCGCTCTTTGATTTGGTGTTTTCTCCCATTTGGTATGTTCTTGTTGTAGCATTATTCTTCTGCCGAACGCGGCATAATACCCAGTCATCCAGCTGCAAATAATCCATCAAATTTGTACAATTTTGGATGAGTCTTTGACAATTGGCAACAAAAAAAAAAAACAATCCAAACTAACAATTATGTTAAAAAACTCTGATAACTTGTTTACGATAAAGAAATAAAAATAATTTTTGGTAGAAAAGATGAGAATGGGCTCACTCTCATTGATCTTTTTTGCATCAAAGAGCGATGGTTGTCGTTGAGAAGTCTATACTCATGCATCATCCAATTAGTTTTTGTACCATTTGGTGCCCTCCCTTTGTAAAACACCAAAGCTTTCTTCACCCCAATGCATTGGGAAGTATAAGAAAGAATAGGCTTATCTGTTCCGGTGGCTTTCCAGTAGCCCGATCCGGCGGAACGATTTGGCCGAGCACCATTAGGATACTTCCTATCCCGGGGACTAAAGAAAAACCACTCACTTTCACCAAACATGGCCTTGTCTACAAACAAATAAATAAAGTTTATTAATTAATTAAAACCCACCAAAAATAAAAACCCATGCACGAAAAGACTTAATTAACATAATTTGCTTCTTCATTTAAAAAAAAAAATATTAATTAATAGAGGAATTCATGCAAAAAAAAAAAAAAAAAATGAAGGAATAGAGGATTCACTGAGAATAGGAAAGTGTGCACTTTATATGAATGAACATAGGATATTTGAAATAGAGAATCGGGAGGGAGATAAAAGAGAAAAACTATAACTTAATGTTCTGAATTTCGATATGGAGATAGAAAAAATGGTAAGAAATAAAACGATGAGCATGCAGTGCTGTACCAGGAAGATCCCATGGATTGAACTTGTAAAGATTAATTTCAGAAATAATAGAAAGTAAGGGATTTGTGGAAGAAGAGATTTTGTTCTTTAGATAATAGTTGATGAGCTCCTCATCTGTGGGATGAAATCTGAAACCAGGTGGAAGAATACCGATACCTTCCATATTAATAATTGGAATTTTTCAATAAGATGAACGTTGAATGAACCTTATAAAACTTGGGATTGGGTGGATATATAGCTTCAAAATCAAGTGGGAAAACGATGATAAAAATCCTGGAAAAGATCGCCATTATGATCCTGTAAATATTTAATTTTTGTCAGGAAATTGTTGGACATATATATGCATCTTCGTCCCCTATGTAAATTTGTTTCTTTCAATATTTGCCTTTGATTTAATCATTTTGTTTAATAAAAAGTTTGTTTCAAGGCAAGAAAACATTATTCCATCATTTTCATTGAACGAAAAGCAAATAATATTATTATTCTGATGTCAAGAAAATCATTTATATCAATATACGAATCAACACTGACGCTTTTAAAAAAAATTAAGTTTGTCCCACTTGGAAACAAATCAAGCAAACAACATTGGAATATTTCTGGAATTGTATCCCAACAGATTGAACCAATCCTCGTATCCAACTAAATTAGTTTGTGATAAAGAGTTATAGTGACATTGAGTATGACAAATATGCATATATTTTTTTTCTCCATTAGAATTAAATTAGGTCAATTTCTATCCTCTATATTTTTTCTCCCTAGTGTTTTGTATGTTTTCCAAGAGAGAAATTCCCATAAATAAGAAACAATAATTTTAAATGACTGAGTTGTTCAATTGACCAACTTAATTCTCTCTCCCGGAAGTCTCAAGATACTAATTTACTTTTTATTTTTTTATTTTTTCAATAGGTATTACTAGTTACCGTCTCAGTTTTAAATATTATCATTTTAATTTTGATAAAATTATCCTTTTACTTTAAAGGGATAATAGAAGGTAAAGGAGAGAGGTATTTTAGTCCAAATTAGAATGGTAGATGTTAAATATTAGGGCGATAATTAATAAAAAAAATTTAATCGAAGAAACGTGTTTAATCCGAAAAAGCGGCAAAAAAAATTACACTATGTTTTTTAACTAGAAAATTTTAGATTATTATGCGTTATTAGAGTTTATCGGGAGGTACTTAGGTTTTTTTTTCTTACCAACTAAAAATTAAAAAGAAATTTTTAACTTTTTATACCTTCTCACGGCTAGCTATAGATGTCCATTGTTTAAATTCTGTCCCTCATCTTGGACAAGGCAGAATTGAGCAAAGGGATCGGCTATTTTGTATAGACCTTTTAAAAAATATATATTGCTTTAATCGGAATTTAACAAGATATTACTAATTATAGTCTCAGTTTTAAGCATTAACTTCTCAATTTTGACTAAATTATCTTTTTGCTTAATTTTGAAAAAGAGAAGGCATTGTAAGAGTATTTCAGTCTAAATTGGGACGATAAACAGTAAAATTAAAGTAGTAACTAATAAAATTTATAATCTAACTCTATGCATAAAGTAACTAAATTTCTTATAAGATAGGGATTCATCCTCTAAGAGCAGTCGAATGAAAAAGCATGGAAGTTTAAAAAAATTCTTGAGTGTCCTCTTTGATTCACTATCCGAACGAAAATATTTAACCCAAAACTAATTGATAATACATAAAGAAAAACTTTTGAATATTTACATTAATCACTGTCCAAACCTACTCTAAGTCCGTGTGTGATTGAGATTTCAACAACCCCTAAACCTACTTCAGATATAGGGGAGACAAATCATGGGCATTTTCCGGGGGTTTAGATCACAATGACGACATATTTTGGGGCCAAATAAATCATGAGTTACACACTCGGGGCAACACATTGTGAGGGGCCTAAATCACTAACAACACACTAGTTTACGGGTCTAAACAAAATTAACTCTGATATCATGTAAAAATTAGTAATTCAACATAAACATTCAATGCAAAATTAATTAATAATTAATAGAAAAATCATTAAATTATTTATATTAGTCATAATTTATATGGGGTTTCCAATTTGAAATTAGGATTTCAACAATAACAGTTAAAGAATCTAGCATTATCTAACTATCAATGGTAGAGGAAGTTGCTACTAGCATTATACAACGAGTCTGTTCTACTAGAGTGCTACGCCCTTTAAGAAGAGCTCAACTCAGTCCCAACATGATTTTTCGTGAGCGGATGAATTCAATTTTCCTTTTCTTTACAATTAAATGACCAGACTTCACTTCGAGCCATCATAGTTTTCTTGATTTTCTCGAAGGATCAAGCAGTTCATATATTGGCATCTTGAACGCTAATATATTGTAAATGTATCAGCACATTCATGATCGAATCTTCAGACAAGCATTTTCTGGATTATCACCACCATCAAAACCAATCGGGTAATAAAAAGAATAACACGTGACACTTATATGATGATCTCAAAATGTTTAAAATTTTCATATGAAACATATTTTTCATTATTCCAACAAGCTGATAGTTAAGGATGCGTTATCTATGAAGATTTGATTAGAAGCAGATTTTAGGACAAGAAATATGGGTGGAGTTTGCCCCTTTGGGAGTGTGTCGGCATCAGAGAAGATCTTTGATATATCCGAACAGAAGATGATGAACAACGTTTCATTGACTCCTCATTTTTTTTCTCTCCGATTGATTCCCCAAATCTCTCCTAAATTACTTTATAGAAGCGATTGTTGTTTTTTTCCCTTTAGATTTTGGCCTCGTAATGTAGTAGCTTGACTCCTGAATCAAAAATATATAAGAGCATGTAAGCATGGATGGTTTTCACAACTTTTAACATACTTCTTTGCATTTTTATAATTTAATAGCTTATTTTATACTTTTTTTACTTATAAAAATGATTTTGTTTGAATAAAATATAATTCACATAATAAAATATTTACTATTCTTCTAACCCAACAATTATTAATTTGGGATAGAGATTATTATTATACTTTTTACACTCATAATTTAAGATGATTATTTTTATGGGATGAAAGGATTATATTGTATATTTTTAAAACAAAATTGTTTTTTAGGTAAAAACCTTTGACAAAGTATTTTTTATTTGGAAATTATGGATTAATTATTACGTTATCGAATTAAAACGACAGTATTTAAATTGTCAATTGTCCATGATACTCTTAAAAGATCATGATCTTTGGAATTTGCATTCTTTCATTTTCATCCCATAATTTGGGTCATGGTTTGCTTCACTACCTAGCTTTTCTCCATATCCAAAGTCAATTTACTGAAAGAGAAGTTTTAGGTTAAATAGGGTTTCTTTTCTTTTCTTTTTTTTAATAATGAGGCGATGAAAATTTATATTTATGTCCCAAAATAATATAATAAATCACTATATGGTGACGAGGGAGGGCGCCTGCTCCAGAAACAGCTAGAATTTTTTCTATGAGGGTTATTCTGGCCGATGTCTGTCTTGCATGCCGTTGCAATTCTGTCTCCGAAAATTTAAAATTTACATCTACTCCTGTACGGTAGTATATATTTACTTCTTTTGTGTGGTCTACTCTAGTGTATTTTAATTTTGTAACCAATTTTGTGAATGATATGTAATTGAATCAAAATTTGAAATTAATTAAACCTTTTTCAAGATAAAAAATCAAAATATACAAAATATGACTCAAAATAGATGAAAGACTCTATGTATGACCTAAAGTAACCATCGAGAGTTTAGTTCTCTTATATGTAGAGCTAGCTATTGGGCGGGGAAGAAAGGGAAATGAACAAAAAAATTATGAAAATGATACGTTAATAGGTACTTAGTTTTAATGAATAGAAGAGATTAGGGATGGGTAATCCAATATCCTATGGTGATCCAACTAATGAAATAAAAAGTCAAATTTGTTATTTAAATTTTAATATAATTACAAATGAACACAAATTAAATGATACCACGATCCTCTGTGAACCTATTTTGAGTTGGGCTAATTTTTAACCTTTTTTGTTTTTAATTTTTGTTTTTTGTTTCTATTATTGTAGAAATTAGAATAATTTATTTTTGCGATTGGGCTCGTTTTATCTTTAATATTTTGCGAGCTATTGTATCAGAAAGTCTTCCCTCCTCTTATAGTTTTCTCCCTAATCAACTCACAACAACAATATACGCTAACAGCTCCGGCCCATAGGATGAGGCACTAAGTGTGATTGTCCAGGGACCAAAAAATTTTAGGAGACTATAATTTTTATATACTATTAATATTTATTAATATATAGTTGATTAAAATAATAAATTAAATAATCTTTTTTATCTTTAGTTTTATTTAATTTTTTTATCACTGACTTTCTTTATGGAGTGCAAATTTTTATTTTACAGGTTTCATTCTCTTGTTTAGATCACACAATTAAACTCGAATAACATCAAAAGAGTCTATCATTATCCATCATTATTAACTCAAATAACATTAAAATAACACGTAATTATCATTTTGCCCTATGACCTCAAAATCGTGAGAATGACCCTGTACGCTAATCTTAATTGTTAAACTAAAATAACATAACAAATAACAAATAAGAGGAGTTCCATGAATCCACCCGGATAGGAATACAGATTTCAAGTTCATGCACTTTGGAACAAAAAACCTGAAGCAAAAACAATAGGACATATGAAATCTTAAAAATGGTCTTAATTTTCGTGTAACATGATGCCCCATGACTACTATTGGTCATGCATGACTGTCACATCCCAAATCCAATCAAGACAATGCATGTGAGGCCTCTAATGTTTCCTCTCCCAACTAGAGTCTTGTGATCATCAACCATATCACCCATTAATTAAAACATATTACTGTTTTTTCAGCTGCCTACTATGACTCAGATATGCCTCTTTCTCTGATTCTCATCAACATAATTATTGCATACAAATCACACCATTCTATCTTTAAATATTTTTTTTATTAAAATTTATCATTAAATATAGAGACGAACGTAAATTTTAAATTTTTTTGGACAAAATTATAGCGACATGGAAGACGGATATCGGCCGAAATTTAGTCAGAATAATCCTATTAAAAATTTTTTTGACCGTTTTGAGGAGAGGGGGAGGATCACCCTCCTCACCACCGTGTAGTGCTACCCTAATCTAATATTAAAAGATTTGATTTATTTTTTAAAATATCTTTTTACTATACGTCAATGAAATTGACAAAAATTAAAACGACGTATTCCATGAGACAAAGGGGTACCATTTCATGCATTGATTGCTCATACCCACAATTTAGGGTTGTAGTTATGATGTCGTTGTGTGATGAGATTAGGGAAATTTCTAGTTTGAGTGATTGTCAGAGCTTCCAATCTTCTGTTACACTTTTATGTGATATTCTTTGTGATATACTTTAATTATTTTGTGTATATATTATATTTTTGGTTGATTTTTATGTAATATATAATTATTTATATTCTTATTTTTTTTAACACGATGTGTTCACTTTTTTTGAAGTTAGGGTATATTAAATTATTAAATATGATTTTTATTGTTAAAAAATTCTCAAAAATATATAAAAAATAAAATAATACTAAAAAAATAAGTTATAAAAATAAAAATAATCTATTAAAATTATATGTTGCCTATGTATTTAAATTAACATGAAATATAATATATACACAAAGTAATTGAAGTTTGTCACAGATAGTGTCACAATAAAGTGGAGGAAAAAAACATTTTTGTTCCTTAAAAAAGATGTTATATTTCTTCATATACATTTGTTATCATTCAAAAATAACCAAAAAATGGAGGGGAAAAAAAAGCATAAATACTACTATCAAATGATTGTGTTGTCTCAAAGATATAAACAATTGGGACTTTAAATTTATGTTTTTAGACATTGAAAAATAGGGAAAATTGGTGATGATGAGTTCCCTTTACCTCATCTAATAAAAAACTCTAATCATCAAAGTGAAATCTTTATATGATCTACATTTATATTAACACACAAAAACATCAACTAAATCGGCAAGAAAACAGAATCATTCGTTAAACGTATTAAGTTTTATTATTTAGTTAACGTATTATAATAGATGTATTAATTAATTTATCGGGTAGAATACAACATTACGTACAAATCCGCCAAATAAAAAATAATCCCAACCAATCGTACTATTTCCTAATAGGACTTAACAGCCAGGTAGGCCACATCCCACGTGGTGACTAAGGCAAAATTCATGCATGAAAACGATATGCTGCCCAACTTTCATCTTGATCATCAAGTAATTCAATTTGAGATAATGAACAATATATAAAAACCCACTAAATGCGACCTAATATCTAGAAAGAATTCACAACCATTTTTACAAATTTTCCTCCAGAAAAGGCAGCCAGAAAAATATGGAAAGGGAACACCATCAATCTTCTTCTTGTCCTTGGAAGAACGAACTCAGCCACCACAAGAAGAGGCTCACACAAGATCAAATCAATATATTAGAAAGTAGTTTCAATTTCAACAAGAAGCTTGATCCAGATCGAAAATCCCAACTCGCCCAAGAACTCGGCATACCGCCCCGAAAAATTTCAGTATGGTATCAGAATAAGCGCGCTCGATGGAAGACTGAGAGCCTAGAGTTTGATTACAAGGAGTTGAACCAAAGGTTAGAAAATCTCCAAACAGATAATCAAAGGCTACAAAGTGAAGTTGAGAGGCTTCAACAGGAGTTGCATAAGGCTCAAGAAATGCTATTGTCTATGAATAATAATAATAGTTGTAATGGTGGAGGACCTTATTCTTCTCTTTCGTCTCAACTATCGAGTTCTTGTGATGAAGTTGGAAGCTCAAGTTTGGTTTATGATCATCATGGTTCCAAGAATCATATGGACAAGGTTGACTTGTTTGCTTGTTTAATTGGCGGTGGTCAAGGTCAGTTTGGAACAACAAGAAGTGATGATCATGATTTTTTCCCTACATCTATGTCTTAATTTATCAGTCATATATTTCAATGGTCTTATAATTTGAATCATATTTATAATAATAGAAATAATATTATAAATATGATTTTAATTTAGAGACGAATATGATGTAATTTATGTATAGCTGTTTTGAATTTTTTTTTTTTTTTTTTTTGGGATAACATGCATAAAACTTTGAACCCTTAAATCCAGTTTTCATGTTATTACTCTGATTGGTTTGATTCGATTAGGGTTTATGTAAATTTTGTAAAGCTGAAGATTCCATTGTTTTTTTTTTTTTAATTATTATTGCATATGTTTGGTCTTTCTCGGTACTTTTGTTTACTAAAAATAGTTTTGATATATTCGTGTAGTTATCCAAAACATATAGGAATTACTAGTTATCACCATATTACTTTTTTTTTATTGTTTCAATTTAGACGAAAATGCTCCTTTATAATACTCTTTTTTTTGTAAAAAGATATTTTTGTCAAAATCTATAAATTATAGCCCAAAAAACTGAAGCGGTAACTAATAACTTTGAAACATATTTAGATTTTTTTTGCCCCTATTTTTCAATATAATTTTAACTGTTTCGACACAATTTTTTCTTTTCAATGCAACTTTTCATTTAAACCCTCACCAAAACTCAAAACATAAATCATTTATAACCTATAATTCCCTTTAGGTTGTAATTTTGAGGTACCCACATAATTTATATCCCACTCACATTGTAAATAATTTTTTTAGCTTATAACCCTTATAACTATGATGTTTGAACCTCGATCTCTTGATTATAAGTCCCATCCTTATCAACTTCTCAAATCCTCTCATCATTTTTTTAAATATAAATTATTTTTATATTATTTTAGTAAAACCATTAGTTATATTTAAGAATTAGAGGCAATAATTTCGATTTGAGATTTTGTTCCATCACTTTGCAGTTTGCTGGTTGTCATCAAGATAATTGAAATTTGGGAAAGAAGTCCATAAATCTAACTGTGGTGTAGGGTCATAATACGTCTAGGGTTCGGCGGCTGGTTGACCTTCTCGTTGCTAGAAAACTTCTGTAGGAACATATATAAATTCTCTTAATTTTTTTAATAATCTAATTGAATCATATTTTTCTTCTTTAGGGTTGGAACTTTTTTCTTCTAATTAAATTCATATCTCCCGTCATTTTCTTTTATTACTGATCAGATATGTTCTTTGAACTTTTACGATCTTAATATTTATATATTTCAATAAAAAGTTTTACTAGTTAATGTCTTATTTTTTATTTTCTACCGCCCTAATTTGGATTAAAACGTCATCCTATAATATTTTTTCTCTTTCCTTCTTTTTTAGTAGAAGGATAATTTTGTTAAAATTTATAAACTACTACCCTACAAACTGAAACGGTAACCAATAATCCCCTCCAACAAATTTGAAGATATAGAAGTCTAATGACTTATATCTAAGAAAAGCAAATGAAAAGAAAGATAAAATCAAGTCATTCCATTGAAATTGAAAGACTATATAGGGAATTAATTATCGATTTCCAAATAGAGATATTAAAGTTCCACCAAGAAAAGTTTTCATGAAAAGTAACTCCAGCAAAAAAAGGGGAATTAAAATACCGTAATATACCATCTAGACTGCGAGCTATGAGCTCCCCCATCCTCCATTAATGGAAGATGTGGGAGAAGGTGAACTTTTTGAGGGGAGGAGTAGAAGAGGAAGAAGAAGGAGAGAGAGTCTCTGCTTACAAATCCTTTCTCTTAACCCTTGTTCATTACTTAATTAAAATTTATTTTATTTTATTTTATTTTATTATAACTCTTCTCTTAAAAATATCTTTTTGTTTTATCTATTTCAATTCTACTATTAAATATGTGTAATTTGAAACTAAAAGTAAAAATTTATATTAAAAGTTTAAAATATTTTACAAAAAAATTTATTTCACTTTTCAAAAAATATTGCATTTAAAAAGAAAGGGAGTATATATAATACTACTTTTATTTGTAAACTAATTATTATATTTATTATGTTAATTCAATAAATAAAACTATTATAATGGGACAAAGAAAAGAAAATTAAAAACTAATAAGACCTTTAATCCATCCTCACAAACGCTAGTATGAAACCATCAAAATACTGATAAGTAGCAAAAAATTTATAATCTAATTAACGAATAGAACATTTATATAAAAAAATTCTGATCTAAAAAATTAAATTATTGGCTGAATCATTCAATCCACTAAATTATAATTTTACCCATAGTTTATCTTTGTTGATAATTTCAATTAACGCACTTAAAAATATTTTGAACTTCGGGAAACTTTCATTCAAAAGCCCATTACATTTTTGGTATAAAAATAAAATAAAAATTACTCGGTGAGTAACAGAAAATTTTCATTTGTATGAATTTCAATTTTTGAGGAAGAAAATGAGCATTACCATAAGAGAGAGACCATCGAAGACGAAGATCCCGAAAATCTTGGCAGGTGGGCTTTCTTCAGGTCAAGGGCCTTAACGCCCAGCGACAGGTGGGCTTTCTTCAGGTTAAGGGCCTTAAGGCCCAGCGTTTTCGGGATCTGTAAGAAAAATATTTCTCGAATTGCCCAGAAGAAATATTTCTCGGAAGGAAAAATAATAATGATAACATAGAAGAAAGAGGTTTGGATTTGGAAACCGTTAAAAATTATTAAGCTTTTTATGTTATAACTAGTTAAAAGTAATATTATTTTTTTATTATAGCTCTTCTCTTAAAAATATCTTCCAATTTATGACAATTTTATTTTTTGTTTTTTAAAAAAAAGAAAAATGCACAATTAGTCCTTATATAGTGATCCTGTTACACAATTAATTTTACACGTTTAGAATTCGACATATTTAATCCTAAATATTTTTAAAATTGATACTTTTAATCTAATTTAATATTTTTTCGTAGAATTTAACGACTAACTCAGCAGCGGTTAAAATTTATGCATGTGGCATAGCAGCCAATGCTTCGCCCTCATGCCCATAGCATCCATGTGGCATCACATTGCAATTACTCGTATACACCCATGCCAAGTGACAGTCAAGTGACATAATTATTAAAATTCCTGGCTATCAAACTATTCCTAATTTAAGAATTAGGATTGCATGGGAAGGGTATGGAAAACAATATATATTATTGAATTTTTTAATTACCTAATTATTGACTGCAGAATCCCAATTGTATCTAAGCAAACATATTAAATTGTGAATAATAGTAAATTAACAAGTAAAGCTTATGTAAGCTGCAAATCATCATTATCTTTCTTAATGAACCAAGAATTAAGATGTGGTTGACTTAACAATGTTGTTTTTCTTCACAAGCTGATGACGTTGATGTAGGAACCAAAAAACAAACTAAGTGCGTGTTTAATTAAACAACTAATGGTCATCATTAATCAATCTTTTCTCCATTAATTAACGCAAAACAGAAAAAAAAAAAAAAAAAAACCTCTAATGGATTAGGTTAATTAATTTATTAATTATTAATCACTACTGGGCTAGGTTTTAGCAAGGCACGAAAATTGGAAGTAAGAATTTAAGACCGTTGATTCAAAAGTGTTGTTTCTTATTTTGTGAGAACTTTCCATTTGGTCAAACGCATTGGATTGGAGTTCCTTCCAGCCTACATATTCTCATTTTTAGAGGATTCGAAAGAGAAAATCTTTTTATTTTCCAGAAAAAATTAAGAAGAAGCAAATTCCACAGCTTGATGGTAACAGGGGGATTCAAATTTAAAAAAAAGGTTATTAGTTACTATCTCATTTTTTGAGGTGATAATTCATAATTTTTGTCAAAATTATCCTTTTACTTAAAAGGAGGAAAAAATAGAGAGTATTGTATGAGAGTATTTTAGTCCAAATTAAAACGGTAGAGGAAAAGTACATGGGCGATAACTAGTAATTCCTTTTAAAAAATTATTATATTAATTTCTTTTACATAAATAGAAAAAAATTGTATTCTTAATCTAAGTTGGATTAACCTTTTTTGGCTCGAACTGCAATAATCAAACACATGAATCACAATTAAGGATTAAAAATCTATGACAAAACATGTCAATCTGATCTTTCATAATAAAAGGGATCGATGGAACAGTCATGAAACGACTTAATTGTCGGTTAATATATAACTTTAAAATGTCATATACATGACACATTTTGAATCAAGTAAAAATAGTGGTTTTCAACAAGTTACTATTACATTTACTTCATTTTTTTATATATCTTTTAAAATATCTTAAATATAAAAAATGAGAGGAATTATAATTAATTTCCAAATTAGGAAAAGAGGGATAAGAAAAGTTAACTTAGTACCTACGGCAAATACAGAGAAGTAGACAAAGTGAGACATGGTTAACATCAACAGCCCCTAGATTGGCTAAAGCTGCTCTTCTGGAGATCTTGATGATCGATATTTTCAAGTTGGTTGTTTCTTCTTCATTTCTCATACCAAATTACATATTCTCCTTGTTATTATTCAGTGATAAAAGATGCCCTTATATGCACATCTGCTTTGGATTCTACTATAAAGGCCATGCGTATTGGAGATATTAATATTAGATCAAATTTTGTTTTTAATGCTCTGAATTTATCAATTGTCGTTTTTTGGATTTTTTTTCTTTTTTTTGTTCTAAAAGTATAAGAATTAATTATTTGGATCATGTTTGAATTTGCTTTCCTATCCGATTCTTAAAGTTTAAAAAGTTTTAACGTTGTCTTTTAGGTTTAAATTTCAATTTTAATTAGTTAATCAGTTTTCAAAATTCAACAAAATTAGACAATTCTTTGATTTGGACTTTTTGTTTTAAATAATTCTTTGATTTGGACTTGACTTTGGTTTCAAATGAAATTGTGGGGATGAAAAAATAAGAAAATCTTGAGCAAATGGAGATGACTAAAGGTCAGATATATTGAAGTTGAAATTTGCATGATTTTTTCAAATTTTATCAGTAAGAGTGAATGATTATTTCTCGCTCTATAATTTTTTTATTTTTCGTCATTTTTATGTTCAAATTGTCTCTCACAAATTAATAAATACTAATCATAATATTTAAATATAAAATAAAATAATATCTTAAATTATCTAACTGTCCTTAATTAATTTACCAAAAATACCTTTACTCATTTATGTTATTTTAATCATAATTTTAATAAATTTTTAATAAATTAATAAGGGACTTATAAAATTTTTGATAAATTAATTAAGTATAATTATATAATAATAAAAGGGGTGGAAGATCACCATTAAAGGGATGAAAGATAAAAATTAAGAAGACGCTACAAAAAAAAAGTTAAAGATGATGATAAATAAAAAAAGTGGGAGAGATATAATGATATCTTAAATTAATTAAAACTAAAATTAGAACGTTGAGTATGGAATTAAAACTTTGTGAACAAAATTATATAATAGGAGAGAGGGAAATAATTTGTCCTGTTTGCTTTATAAAAGATTTCAAAACATGTTTTGCCTTGATGAAGCTGAAATCGAGTTAATATTATGGACACTAATTACTTTGGACTTTATATTTTAAACGGTTCTGGACACGTTAATATTTTTTTAATACGCTTTTAAAATTTTTAATACATATTTTTCATTTTACAATACACATTTTTCAATTTGAAATACAAAAAATATAATTTAAAACATAATTCAAAAAAAAAAACATTAATCTACCTCACTTTAGTACTGCTGAGCTCTTACATGTTGTCGAAGAGTAACAAATATACATATTTTTATTTATTAAATTAAAATTTGGAGGAAAAAATAGCAATTTCATATTGCTTGCAAAGGAAAAAAAAATTGGATATGTATACTGTAGGTTATATATAGGAGTAAAATTCATCCTACTCCTACTGTAGTGCGCTACAGTAATGCGCTATAATTTTTTTTCCCCACAGCCTTTTTAAAAAAATTCTTTTTTTTAAAAAAAATAAGACAGTAGATATCAGATCAGCGGATAACATATATCATATCACAAATATAAAAGAAATTATCTCATAGAACTAAAACATACTTAACAAGGAGAATCAAATCATGATTATATTGACATCACATCACAAAATAGTAGACATCAGATCAACAGACTATAGATATCAGATCAAAAATATAAAAGAAATCATACAATAGAACTAAAATATACTTAACAACAGGGATCAAATCATGATTATATAGACATCATATCACAAAATAATAGACATCGAGTCAACAGATTATAGATATCAGATCAAGAATATAAAAGAAATCATACAATATAACTAAAATATATTTAACAAGGAGGATCAAATCATGATTATATAGAAATCATATCACAAAATAGTAGACATCAGATCAACAGAATATGGATATCAGATCAAAAATATAAAAAAAATCATACAATAGAACTAAAACATACTTAACAATAGGAATCAAATCATGATTATATAGGCATTAGATCACAAAATAGTAGACATCAGATCAACATACTATGGATATCACATAAAGAATATAAAAGAAATCATACAATATAACTACAACATACTTTACAAGGGGGATCAAATCATGATTATGTAGATATCAGATCACAAAATAGTATACTTCAGATCAATAGACTATATATATCAAATAAAAAATATAAAAGAAATCATACAATAGATCTAAAACATACTTAATAAGAGAGTCAAATCATGATTATATAGATATCAGATCACAAAATAGTAGACATTAGATTAACAGACTATAGATATCATATCAAGAATATAAAAGATATCATACAATAAAACTAAAACATATTTAATAAGGGGGATCAAATCATGATTATATAGACATCAAATCAGTGGACTATAGATATCATATCAAGAATATAAAAGAAATCATATCATACAACAAAAACACCCATAACATGTATTCATATCTGCAGACTTTAGAAAATTATATCACAAGATAAAAGAAATCATATCACAATATATAAAATTATTTAATTATAAAAAAATAAAATAATAATTTTAAAATATTTTTTATAATTTTTTAAAAAATTTAAAAACATTAATTGTTTATAAAACAAATGGACGAAAATATAGTCTTAGGGAGAAAGCAAAAAAAAAAAATCAAAAAAATACCCAAAATAAAAAAGAAATTGTAACAAATTCTTCTGAAGAAATTATTTAGAAATAGAAGTTTCTGTGGAGCGCGTCCTACTGGAAGCAGAAAAAAAATTTGCACACACCCCACCTGCGCACCTTTTTTCTAAAAATAGTTCATTCTTAATAATTTATTATTTTTAAGATAAGAGTAAAATTAAATGATGCCCTATAGAACAACCACATAAATTATCAAAAAAATTATCGTATCACTTATTTTTTTAGTTTTTTAATGAAAAAAAAGATTTTTATTAAACTGAATAATTTATAAATAAAATTACAACAAGAGTTACGAGGGAGTAGCCAAAAAGAATATACTTCTATTCGGATTTATGTGGAAAAAGGCTATTCTATACTCTCAGTCAACTTACTTCAAATATACGAATCTCAAATTCATTATAGTTATTAAATGGGTGACTTACCTCTCATGTGGTGGTTAGATCAAATTATCAATCACCCTTAAAATTTTTAAAAACTATTATTACCTCATTCATCAAAATCAATCATAAAAAATATTTAAAAAAATTTGATAATATTTTAACAAAATGAGATTATAAAATGAAATTAATTTTTTTCATTATAATAATAATAATGTTTACCCTTATTAAATTAACTAGGATAAATATTATATTTTATTATATATAAAAAAAGATTAAAGTTATTTTTGTACTATACTAATAATTTTTCTTTTTTTAAAGAAAATATTTTTAAATATTATATAAATATAATAAGACTATTATTTTGAGTTAATAAACTGCTAATATATCTTAATTTTCAGATAAAAAATAAGTGCAATAAAAAGAAAAAGAAAATGATTAAGATGAGCAATGTAATTCATTGTCACGCATCTTGGTGAGAAACAAAGCTAATTCTAACATAGTACACGATACAAATACCATTGACATATGTATAGAAAAAAGACTTGGTCAACGGCGAAGTCAACTCCGGTGAATCAAAGCCACAAAGCTCGAGCTTCTCTCAACATGGGCACCAATTCGCCGGTGATATGAGTCGACATCACTCTTTCCAACCCTCCGAACAACTTCCCCCCAACAAAAACAGCCGGAAACTGCACCTTCTTCTTCACACTAACATCCCCGTCGACATCGCCGTCGGCGCTGTCGATTCTCGACAGTTCGCCGATCATGGCAGATTCATCTTCCTCATCGACAAAGAAGATAGTGGGATTCACACCAAGACCCAGTAACAATTGCTTCACCACATGGCACATGCAGCATCCACGTCTTCCGAAAACTATCACCGCATTCTCCGACACCATTTTTTTGATATTACTACTAGCACCGTCAATTTCTTCAGTACTGGTGATGGTGGTGGTGGTGGAGGTGGAGCCGCCGCTTGTGGCTGTAGAGAGAGGCCAAGATCTATAAGGCAGTGCTTCTTGCATGGTGGGCTGTGCGTTTTCTTTGTTGCTTTGGAGAAATTATTTTGGGAGAGAAAAAAATGAGGAAGTGGTGGGCGGTGGGGGTGGAGGTGGGAGAAGGAGCAATGGGAGGATGTGGTGATTACAAGTTTATAACGTGGGGTGGGCAAGGTGGGGACCACTTTCTGGGACTATAACGTCAACGTTGATTACGTAATCTTTGACGTCATGGGTACTGTTTGGGGGAGTGTAATTACGTCACTGATTTGCTATGGCAAATTCCAAGTGGCTACGTAGTAGTAATTTACGGCCCCCAAATTTGGTTATATTTTCGTTCGTGGGATGCGCCGACTTTACGATAATTCCATGAACGAAGGAGGAAAATATGATGGTAATCTCCTCATTTTAAAATAAGATTTTCTCCCAAATACTACTTTAGTGCACTTATCCTTATCCACTCACTCACTCTCTTGTGTGTCCAAGAGGGGTGAGGGGAAAAAAATTTATAATAAAAAGAGTGAATTGTAAAAAAGGTTATCATACTTTGGTAAAGTTTAGGTTTTGATCATTAACTTTTAAATATTTAAAAAAGGTCACTAACTTTAGCATTTGAATTTTAGTTTTGGTCATTCCATTAGAATGAATTGTTAAGTCCACTAACAATCCTATATTTGGAGGGTATTTTTGTCCATTCATTAATGCTGTACACATGCTGCTCGCGCTACAGTGCGCGCTACAGTAACGCGCTACAGTGCGCGCTACAGTAACGCGCTACAGTTATTATTTTTTTTAACGCATAGCCTTTTTTTAAAAAAATATACTTTTTTAAAAAAAATAATTTACTAAAAATACCAAAAAATTTTTAAAAAAATACTATGCGTTAAAAAAAAATAACTGTAGCGTGTTACTGTAGCGCGTTACTGTAGCGCGCACTGTAGCGCGAGCAACATGTGTACAGCATTAATGAATGGACAAAAATACCCTCCAAATATAGGATTGTTAGTGGACTTAACGGTTCATTCTAACGGAATGACCAAAACTAAAATTCAAATGATAAAGTTAGTGACATTTTTTGAATATTTAAAAGTTAATTACCAAAACCTAAATTTTACCAAAGTATGATGACCTTTTTTACAATTCACTCTAATAAAAATGTACATACATTTAGAAACAATTGATTTGAGAATCACTAGTATATTTTTTTTTATTAATAGTTATCCCTCGGTTCGCCTATAATAATCCTTTTGGAAAATATATGTGTATTTTAATAATTAACGTTTTATTGTTATTTAACTAAAATTTTTAATTTGTCATGCTCTAGGTAAAGTTACCAATTAGTAAATTAATAATTATTACTTTTTTTGACTAGTAAAAAGTGTAAAGAGATTATTATACACAGACAGAGAAAGTATATAATAATACTAGAACTATATTATATTCAAGACAATATTTATTAAAAAATAAATTATAGATATTTAGAGACCATCGTACTAAATGATAAAAAATTTCTTTTATTAAAGTGTTATTAATACTTTACAATGTGAACCGTAATGTACAATATACTTTGTACAAGTGTACAAACACATTTTATGAAAGATTATAAAATTTTAACACTTAAAAGACAAATTCTAATTAATTTGCTTTTTGAAAAGACAAATTGTGACTAATAAAAGGGTAGAAAATAAAATTCCACCCACAGCCATTGGGCTAGCCCAGTCAAAAGGAGGCACACGGTCCCTTTAAAAAAAAAAAAAAATTGGTTATTTCAGTTATTCTAAAACAAAACCAAATAAAAAAAATTATTTATCTAGAAAGATGGGGAACTAATCCATATATTTTAATTTCAAATTTTTTTATATCTATTATCATTCAATAAATAGCATTGTTTACAAAAGTTCTTTTGAAACTTTTTTTGGTTAATATCAAAAACCCCCCTTTACATTTACTTCTATATCAAATACCCTATTAAACTATGAGAAAAATAAAAAATCCCCCTACACTAATTAGTCAATTCTTTCTTAACCAAAATATAATATTTAAGACAAAATTGCCCTTCATCAATTAGTATCTCTTCAGAGAGAGTGAGACAGAAGCGACTAGGGCTGTTCATTAAACGGGTTGACCCGCATAACTCGCCCGACCCGTAATCGTTTAAGAAAGCGGGTTGGCTTATGCGGGTGAACGGATTATTCGGGCAGGTAACCGAATAACCCATACGGTTTGGTGGGCGATTTTGGGTTTGAAATTTTTTAAACGGGACCGCCCGCAACCCATTTAATACTTTGAGTAGGGGTGTACACGGTCCGATTTGACCGGTTTGAATTTAAGTTATTTTTTTCACAAAGACAACCCACCATGTCAAAGACAACTAGAACCACGTCCATAAACGTCTACATCCATTCATGTGAATTTAAACTGATTTTTTTTCACAAAGACAGTCCACCACGTCTCATAACACTAGCACCACGTCCAAAATAACTAGCACCATGTCCAGAAACGTCTACATCCATTCGTGTGAATTTAAGCTATTTTTTTCACAAAGACAACCCACCACGTCAAAGACAACTAGAACCACGTCTATAAACGTCTACATCCATTCATGTGAATTTAAACTGATTTTTTTCACAAAAGACAGTCCACCACGCCTCATAACACTAGCACCACGTCAAAAATAACTAGCACCATGTCCAGATTCATCTACATCCATTCATGTGAATTTAAGCTATTTTTTTCACAAAGACAACCCACCACGTCAAAGACAATTAGAACCACGTCCATAAACGTCTACATCCATTCATGTGAATTTAAACTGATTTTTTCCCCAAAGACAGTCCACCACGTCTCATAACACTAGCACTACGTCAAAAATAAATAGCACCACGTCCAAAAACGTCTACATCCATTCATGTGAATTTAAGCTATTTTTTTCACAAAGATAACCCACCACGTCAAAGACAACTAGAACCACGTCCATAAACGTCTACATCCATTCATGTAAATTTAAACTGATTTTTTTTCACAAAGACAGTCCACCACGTCTCATAACACTAGCACCACGTTAAAAATAACTAGCACCACGTCCAAAAACGTCTACATCCAGAAACTATCGGCCTATAAATATATATATATATATTTAAACCGGCCAAATTGAAAAAAATGGTTTGGTTTGGCCGGTTTAAATGGTTTCGGCTAAACTGTGTACACCCCTAACTTTGAGTAGAAAAATCATTCTGCTGCCTAGCCGCGCGCGACAACAACAACCCCCTTTCTTTCTTTCCCTCTTCGTTTGTCTCCTCTCCTTGATGAAACCCTAGAGCCGAAGACCCCCCAATCACCACCACGACAACCTCGGTCCACCACCACCACCAATCTCCCTTTCTCCTCCTGTGCTATGCAGAAAGCTTAAATTCACATGCATGGATGTAGACGTTTCTGGATGTGATGCTAGTTGTTTTTGACGTGGTTCTAGTTGTTCTGAGACGTGGTAGAGCTGTCTTTGTGAAAAAATCTGTTTAAATTCTCATTCATGGATATAGACGTTTTTGGACGTTGTTCTAGTTATTCTGAGACGTGGTGGGTTGTGTTTGTAAAAAAATAGCTTAAATTCACATGCATGGATGTAGACGTTTCTGGGCGTGGTGCTAGCTATTTTTACGTGGTGCTAGTTGTTTCTGGACGTGGTGCTAGTTGTTCTGAGATTTGAATGTTTTTTTTATGCGTATGAATTGATTGATTGTTGGTAGAAAGTGATAGATTTGTAAAAACAAGAGTTTTTTTTTTTTTTAACAAATAAAGAGATTTGTTAAAAGCGGGTTATTTGGGCCCCAAACCGAACAACCGAATAAAAATCGGTACGGTTCGGTGCGGTTTTCTCCTTATGCGGTTTGATTATTGGGCGGGTGGCGTATTACCAAAAAACTGATTAACCAAAACCGATTAACCCGTATAACCCGCAAACTGCCCGTTTGAACACCCCTAGAAGCGACTGCTGTCTCGTTGATAGAATCAGAGGAGTACCTCCCCAGCCGCTGCAAACATGGGTATTTCAAGAGATTCTATGCACAAAAGACGTGTCACTAGTGGCAAGAAGAAGGTCCGGAGGAAGAAGAGAAAGTATGAGCATGGTCGTTAGCCAGCAAATACCAAGCTTTCAAGCAACAAAATTGTTAGGAGAATCCGAGTGAGAGGAGGCAACATCAAGTGGAGGGCTCTCAGATTAGATATTGGAAATTATTCAAAAAATTTTAACTTTCTTGTACTGATTGGATATTCATCCACAAACATCAAAAACCACTTTCTGGGGAAAAAAAAATTATACAACCTCTTTTATTGCAGAAACTGATTATGCATTTAGTTATTGGTACATTCTCAAAACTTATAACCAACAATGAGAGAAAAAGGGTCGGGTCATATTATGCTTCTACATATTAATCAGCATCCATTTCCTCCAGTAATGCCTTAGCTGCTGCTTTGGCTTCTTCCAGACGATCATCCGGAACCTTCTGATGCTAACAATTCGATTCGTCACATATCCAACTCATATCTACTTCAAATGCCTTGTCCTTTGCTTTATCATGTACCCCATAAATTATCTTTGCTACCTCAAGCACCCCTTGACGACAAGTCATCTGCGAAAGCTTCAGTTTATCAATCTCTGTCTTAGCAGTTTGTTTGCCTTTTCCAATTGAAGTGCCAAATTACTGATGAGAAACGCCAGAAGGTTCAACCATGTATAGTTGCGGCCCATCTCTGTCACAACCACCAAGTATCACTCCGCATCCAAAAGGCATGAGCCACAGTGCATGGATTCAGAGACTTGATTACTATCTTTTTAGACTATACTGTTTTTTTTCTTTTGCGGATCTCTGTTTTTCAGAGACTTGATTACTGACGGAGTGGCCGGCGAAAGGGTTGAGGAAGGCCTGGGTTGGAAGAAGACGCTGAGATGCGGTTAATAGGGCTTAATATCTTTGACTTTCTTTTGTTGGGCTTTTTAGTCATTTTTCTAATTTAATTAATGGAAGGGAGGTTTTTGATGTTTTCTAAAGTTGAGAAGGGTGTTTGATATACCGCCAAAGTAGAAGGGTTTTTTTTGATATTAATCCTTTTTTTAACTTTTTAAACTTTATTTATCAGTAGATCACGGTTTTTCTATTATTATATATCAAATTACAAAAATTTTGTATCTTTTGTGGGCACGGTTCATAATTCAAGAAAATACTTTAATCACTATAAATTAGAGATATTTGAGACCAGATTAATAAGTTGGCTTGTGATATATTCGGCATTTAATTCATATATTTCTTTTATATTCTCCCCATTCTAAAATAATTGACTTTTTAGAGTTTGAATAAAATTTTCATTTATTTGACGTTTTAAGATTTTTTATATATTTCATCTCATTTTATCCTGCAATGACTACCTTCCCTCTTTCCTCTCTAATAAATGAAAGTTTAGAATGAGACGGTAAGTGTTATAATTATTTTTAAAGTAAAAAAATAATTTAGGTCATTTACCTCATTCTTAATTTTTGAAAAATTATTAAAATGTTAAATATTTCATAATGGAGAGAGTACTAAGTACAACTTTATTCTTAGTTATGGATTAGATTTTGTAGCAAAAAATGTGTTAAGCTATTGAACTTATAATTATTATAAATTTTTGATAAATTTAATATAATGTTAATATTTTGAAGAATGAACTAAGCAACTCATAGACAATTGTTTGATTGAGAAAATCTATGGGAGTGTAGTGAAAATAAGTTTTCATAAGAGAATTGTACTATTTATAGACTTGAATTTGAATGTTTTATTCATAATCAAAATAAAATTTGAATGAAACTAAATGAAAGTCCGATGAGACCGATTTGAAAAATGGTTAGAAAAGAAAAAGTAAAAAAAGTCACGTGCCACATATTCGTAAAAACAATAGGAATACTCTTATTAGAAAGGAAAGTCGACCGAGGAAAAGGTTAGTGAAAAAGAAGCCACGCAGGCGGCAGGCTGGGCCTATGGGAAAGTGTGCAGGACTGCCCACTGGGTCGGTCCAATTGACGAACCGACCACGTAACCCATGGAAGACAACTACAAATTCTCTTTCAGAAGATATGTGAAGCCTAACCTAAGTACCTAGTATTTTATTTCAATAAATATTATAATTTTTTATTGCAACTAGCTAGTAGTCACGGATTAACATATAGCAAGTCTTCTAAGACAAAAGTGCAGTTAATTGCTACACCAAACTCAATCTTTCTTTTCATTACATTGGTCGGTATATGAATCAAATGTTATCATCGTACTCGATCAAAATATAAAATTAATTACTATATTTTTCAAAATTTTATTTTAAATGTGAAATAACCATTAATTTATGAGTTAATCTTAAAAATGAACATTTTGTATCATGTAATGGGAAAGAAAAAAGTTTTTTATCAGTAATAAAATTTATGAGAAAATAATATCATAATAAAATATCGATAAAAATACATAGTTAGCCTTTTATATATTAAATATATCTAAAATTACATAATAGTATTTTTCATTTTTATACAATATAACAATTTCATTTTCGACAATAAAAAATGCATTACCTTAATAACTATGCGATTCGTATGATGTTTTTAAATAATCGATTGAATTCCAATTGTCGGTTTGCTATAGAAGGTGAAACCGTGTATTTACTCTTTGTGTGTTGTGTACCTTGGAAGTATCTAAAAGTTGACCTTTTTTTTTTTTTTTGTCAAACTCATAGCCCATATGCGTTCAAGCCCTTCTCCCCTGAATCCTTGGGAAATGCATGATTATAATGACTAATCTCACTTACCCTCATTATTGTTTAAGAAATTATTATTTAACCTCAATTATTATTGATATTTAATATATATGAACAATGTTAAAAATCTTATAATTAAAAAAAAAAAACTGAAAAGAGTATTAATGGAGAGATAGTAAGGATTTAACGGAGTTAACTACTTCTATTCCATAAAAATGTTTTAATTTTCAAATTTTACTATTGATATAAAAATAAAATGAACCTAGACTTTTATCTATTTTATGATGTTAAGGTTTCAGTTTATAAAATTTTGATTTTTAAAGTTATATACTTTTTACACTATGGAAAAGAGAATATTAAATATTAAATTAATATTCGTTACGTAAATTTTTTTGTTTTTTCTAACTTGCAATAAATGGAAAAAGTTATAGGCAAACTAAACTTGAAAGTCCCATATTCGGCATCAATAATTGACTCTGTTTTGCCATCTACCTTCTTTATCCGCCGTCGTTGATTGCCACTCCCGGCGGCGTCGCTACCATCGAGGATATGTTATTATATATTATATAAAATTTGTTAATTTATGTGATATACACGTGACACATGAATTGATAAAATTACAAATTAATCATTAAGTGTAAAAAAAAAATTATTTGTAAAATCGTTGTGAATAACAAAATTTATAATTAAATTTATTAATTATTAAATATTTAAAAATTAAATTTAACACTAGGAATATAAAAATGTAATGGAAAACAAAATCTAAAGTACAAATGATAAAAACCAAAAGGCCAACGTGTAGTTCGTAGTTTCCTCCAAAATCCAAAATTTCTCGAAACAAAATTACATACCAACAAAAGCCCTCTCGTTAGCTTTTCGATTTCCTTTGGGACAATGTCAGCTTCATGTCCTCTTTCTTCAATTTTGTCACTTCACCACGAAATTCAGTTCGAAATTTCCCCCCTTTTGCCTTAACATCAAGTAGAACCACTGTGGAAATAAAATTAGACCCAAAAAAAAAAAAAGGGGGGAGAAAAAATTGTGTAAAAATTTAATTAATTTAAAAAAATTAGTAAAGCATACATTTTTCCTTAATTAAAGTTCACGTGTTTCAATTTTATTTTCGGTATAAATCAGTTTTAAAACTTTTATCCAACTAAAATCTTCAATTACGTGCCTATCACCTACTTGATAAAACTACTACTCCCTCCCCAGTAAATTAATAGTCTATTTATTAATGTATTTGAGCATATTTTATAGTATCAATATTTTATAAAATGGACATTTAATTTAAAATGAAAGGAATTCTCACATAATTTATCTATTGAGTGATTTATATTATATATAAATTTTAATTTCATGGGTTATTAATAACGTGTCTTAACTATTTTGGATTAATGAAGGTGAAAGACTAAAAAGTTATTAGATTATTTTATGGAGTTGGAATGTTATATTACTGAGTACAATTGTTATTGATGAGGGATACTTAATTATTGGTGAATAATAATTTATTTTTTAAAAACAAAAAAGTATGAGGAGCTTGGAAAGAGCGAGGTCTTGTGAATAATATGGAACCGAGCACATAGGGGTTAATAATGACTTAGGATCCTCTGTGACACTTTTCTGTGACACTTCATGTGACAAACTTTAATTACTTTATCTATATATTGTATTTCATGTTAATTTATATATATTCATAACATATAGTTTTAGTAGATTATTTTTATTTTCATATTTTATTTTTTTTAGTATTATTTTATTTTTTATATATTTTTGAGACTTTTTTAACAATAAAAATTATATTTAATAATTTAATATACCCTAACCCTTTAAAAAAGTGAATCCTTCGTGTTAAAAAATATAAAAGTGTAAATGATTATGTATTACGTAAAAATTAACTAAAAATACAATATATAAATAAAGTAATTGAAGTTTGTCACATGGAGTGTCACAAA
This sequence comes from Knoxia roxburghii, assembly GCA_030378225.1. Taxonomy (NCBI): domain Eukaryota; kingdom Viridiplantae; phylum Streptophyta; class Magnoliopsida; order Gentianales; family Rubiaceae; genus Knoxia; species Knoxia roxburghii. Next base: position 40,765,511 of record CM059420.1, on the reverse strand, counting down.
AAAGTGTCACAGAGGATCCTAAGCCGTTAATAATGTATGTGAAAATTAAGTACCGGTATTGAGTCGTGCTTGATAATTAGTTTAACATATTGTATGTTTCGAGATCGAAAGTTTAAATTTTATTTTTATAACTTTCAAATTAGACGATCTGGTCAAGTAAGTAAATAAGTAAAAATAAATTTATTAATTAGATAAGAGATTTGCCCAAATAAGAGATCTATCCTGCCAGAACACCAAATAATTGAGTAAAAAATTACACGTAGGTCTTTTTCATGAATATGTTACTTTTTATGGAAAAAAATTATTTTGTTAAAAAGTTGCAAACAAACATGGCCTTGGTTTACTGTGCGTATATTTAGAGATAATCAAAATTTGATAACTCAATAATTATTAAAAAAATATGATTGTCTTTAATTTATTTGGTAATATTTATTTAAAAAAATTAGATTATTTTTTACTTTATTCGTAATATTCATTAAAGAAATTTAATTGTCTTTTAATCGTTTTGTAACAATCACTAAATAAATTCGATTGCCTTTAACATGTTTAAAAATGTAATAATCGAAATTATTTTACAATTATCTCATTCTCATTACCTTCAACCAAACACACCAAATGTAATTTTCAAATTAAAGAGTAGAATATTTTTGACGATTTTAAACATGAGCACTAAACTAACTGTTTGGATTTTTTTTGTCCGAAAATTGAGACAGGTAACACGTGCGCAATTGGATAACTATTCTTACTAACAGACATGGCACGTGGTTGGTGGAGGACGCTGTTCTTCATATGTTGTTGCTTTGTTGCCGTCCAAATTTACCATAAAATAACAAGACATTAGTATCCTGTCTGTTTAAATTAACTATTCAATTTCGAATTAAAAAATAATTAAGATAAAAAATGCGCAAATTATATTATAATATATTCTAAGTATATATATATATGTATTATTATTATTTCAAATAAAATCAAGATAATTAAATAATTTTTAAAATTAAAATTAATACTTATACTGATTTGTCGTCACTTTATTTTTAAATATATTAATAAATATATATAAGGTATATAATATAATTTGCGAGTACTACAATACACTTTACAAAATGTTATTAACACTTTAATAAAAATATTTAAAAAAATATATGTAATGTAATTTTAAAACTATTATAAAATAATTGAGGGTAACGTATGTCAAATTTGTTTTTTGTTCGGAAAGAAAATATGAGAAACTCCAAAATTAGAAAGAGAAAAAGGAAACTAAATAAATACTCTTTTACATATCTGAATATATAATCCCTCCTTTTTTTTAATTAATTATTATTTAATTTGGAAAGATAATACTCCATAAGATAATTGTTTTTCTTTGACTATAATTTTTCTCTTAACAAATATATTTTCAAATTAAATTTTATTAATATTCCCACAAAAACCAGCCGCCAAAAAGGAAAAGAAATAATAATATTAATATTAATAATAGGCCAAAATAATAATCTAATTTGCTAAAAAAAATAATAATAATAGGCCAAAATAGATGCTAACTAGGAGACGTGATTAGATCATATACACAGCGAGCGTGTTTCATCCCAAAAGCGTGATTTGCGTTTTTTTTAAGTATGAAATTACGTGCCCTTCTCTCCTTATCCATCCTCTTTTCCGACCGCTGATTCCTAAGTCCCAATCTCCACTGTCCATCCATAGAGATAGAGGATGTTGATGCTAATTGCTCTACTTTTTACTTCTTATAATAATAATATTATTTAAAATTAATTTTTTATCTTACAAAAATAGCGTCACTTAAAATAAAAAATTATGTTAATTTAAATAAAACTATTAATATTGGAACGAGATACCCATTCCAAAATAAAGATGTACTAATTTCCTTGTATATTTTCAACACAAATATTGTAAACTTGCTTCTATACCTAACTTACTCAGAACGACAGATTTTTACATACAAACAAGAGATCAATCTCCCATAATAGACGACATTTAGTCTGGGTTATCATCTCTCAGAACAAGTGTCAAAAAGTACACTATACAGCTGCTGTATTTCTCCCAGAATCAGAACCTTCGACAGATCCCACTTTCCCCATCTGCCTTATTGTTTCACCACCACTTCCCTCTTCTTCTGCAATTTCAACTGATGTAAACAATTCATCATCTCCTGGAATTCCCAGTTCAGCAGATACCGAAGCGTCGAGTGTGCTGAACGACAGAGAATTAAGGGAGTAATCGACTGAGGCGTCAACAGATGGAGGCAGCCAATAGTTTTTCTTTCTTCGAGCTATGGTTTTCTTTGCTTTTTGTTGCCATCTTCTCAAGCCCCTTACCACTGCCTGAGGGAATGCATTTGCCAAAGCTGATGTCCCCATCTGTTTAAAAGTTACCAACACAGTGAGCTAAATACGAAATAATACTACCTCTGTCTCATAATTCGAGCCCGGTTTTCATTTAGTTTATTTACCTGTGTCACCAAAGCATAGAGAGGCAATGTTACATAACCACAAAGGATTTGGACAACAAGTCCCAGAGTGAGTTTTACCACAATATCCTCAGTTTCTCGGTGAAAGCAAGATCGAAGACCAAACTTGTACTGTTGATAGATGCATCAAATTAATGTTAGCTGCCAACAAGAAAAATCACATAGCTTGAAGAAGAGAAAAAGACTTAATTTGCGTGCTTTAAGATTGCTTACCCATGTCCATGAAAAGAATGCCAGTTGAAATGAATTCTGCAATGATCATGACAGTTTGAATTAATCAAAAGTTATGCAGCAAGAAGGTTTGAACTTAAACTAGTTAATGTGCAACTTCTAAACATAAATATTCTACTTTTACTTGTTCGAATCATTCTTCATTAAACAAGCTTGTGATTCTACTAGATGTCCTTTTGCAGAAATCTTGAAACAATGAAATAAAGGTTTACCTGAAATAAGATAAAATGCATCAGGTGGAGCAGTAGTTTTGGTCGACTAAACCAAAAGAAATGGTCGCTGGGATTTACAAGGAGGGCCCCTTGAACTATGTGAGATTTATCGTTGGTATCTAATCCCATTTTTGTTATAATAGATTGCAGCTTTGTACCAACAACCAGCAGCAACTGCAATGCAGGGAAACCACTGTCTATTGCATACTGACAACGTTAACAAACTTTGTTGAAATTAAACCTTAAATGAGTGAATTCTTACCACTAATGGAATGAGGGGCAGCCAAATATAGTTGTGAAATACTGTATCAACAAGATTAAATTTGGTAAGACAGGATATTATCCATGATTTTCACTTATGCATGCTGGAAGAGGGATCGAGAACTTTACCATATGCATTGAAGAATATGAAAAGCACAGAGAAAATCCATATGCAGAGGCTGCAAAAAGATGAGAATGATCGGTTTGATTCATCAAATTCTAGAATTCATTGTAAACATTAGCAATGGTGCAATGGACCAAAGGTATGGTTTTGTGATAGTTTTACCTCATTCCAATAACTACTCCAAAATCTCTTTCTAAAGTTCTTCTCAAGAACTTTTCAAAGTCGAAGGTACCTCCTTGTTTGCAATGGGCCTGAAGCGAAAACAGGTTTACCAGAGTATTAGAAACAACCAGCACAAAATGGAAAAGATATTAAACAGGCTATACAGGCAAGGATAATGAGTACCATAATAAATCCACGCCGAAGAGTTAAGTAGTCAACTTTGGAAACAGACACAAAGAACTGTCGAAAGAAAGCAACCTAACAAAAATACATACGAATCAGAATGACAGAGTCTAAGGAATGAAACAGAAATTTTAGAAAGAAAAATTGTCATGTTAAGCACTAACAGGCAAACGAAAAATTCTGTGTTCACTCCAACATCTGAGATGCCGTTGTCCAAATGTTGTTTGGCGAATAAGCATGAACCTTCTTGGATCTACATGAAAAGTTATACCAAGTCAATGGTAAGAAACTAGATAAAGTAACTTCAGAATCATGTTCATTAATGAATGACAGCCATTTCATTAACTTTAAAATGTGCAAATGTGTCTTGAGAATGTAATTGTTGTGCTACAAAACAGAAAAAAAAAAAAAAAACAACAACTAAAGACTGTTCCAAAGCTTGTTAAGTACAGTTGACCATAGTAAGAGAAAGTGAGAAATCAATAGTTTTTCTTTATAGGTGTCCTAATGATTGATAAATTTTCCAGGCCCTTAAGAAATATGAACTACCTTTCTTGTTTATGAGCAGTGAAATTTCTGTTACTTTTTAGGGGATTGAAATAAGGATCCTTTTAGTGAGCCTACCATTTGAAATCTGATATTCCATTGTTCTTGTTTCTGCCTCCCAAGATTTCCATCTTCTCATCTGGACATCGGCATATATTTGGTCAAAACGCAGCTCTATTCCAACTTTGATAAAATTTCAAGTAAACTAAAACTTACTGTATTGAAAAAACCAAACTTTATCATGCATTCTTCTCAACTAATACAAATTTTCTATTACAATATAGTCTTTGTATATAGCCAATGCTTAGATAATGCCTACTCCGAACATTAGTGTTAATAATTCTAGAATCTGGGAATTGAATATACCATCATACCTTAGCCATTCCAAGACTGAAAATGAGAAGGGAAGAGAAAACATGGAAGAAAGCAAGAAAAAATATCAACACTTGCAGCTGCTGGGCACCTGCCCTTGACATCAAAGACATCTTTCCCTGTCACACAAATACTTTTATCAAACAAATGTATGAATTAGTCTTGATTTCTTGAGAAAATGGACCAAGCTTGATGTTATCAACCCTAATTCCTAACCATCAATCAAGACATCCAAAAAGAAAATGAACACTCCACTTTGAAACTTAGAGAGAGTTTCTTCTTATGGGTGAATCCATATAGTTATTCTTGCTAACTTAACCTTGTTGGTGTATTTGTACTACCTGTTCTTGACATTTAGATTCTTCCTCTTCCTCACTGCTTAGGCTTTGACATGGAAGAAAGGTTTCACCAACGCTCTTTGGGATGCATATGTTTGCAATCGGCTTGTCAACAACGGTTAACATCAAAGAGATAAACCCCAGAAGCAACAAATCTGCAGACAACAACAAAACATTACAAAAAAACAGAACGGATATAGCAATATCAAGTAAGAAATCAAGTTCGATTCAATTTTTCTTGTTCCTACCAGATTTAATCTTATTGAGAGCATGAAGGAGGGCTTTCCTCCTCTTTCTTTGTAAGTACTGAAGAACCATCAAATCAAGAGAAAAAACAATTCTTGAATTAGATTATCTGCAGACGAAAGAAAAGGGTATCGATGCAATTTCAAATGCATGGCTGAATGACTTACCTTAGCTAAAAGATGAAGAGCATGTTCGATTAGTACAGAAACAGCTATCAAAATGGAACAAACAACAGCCACAGCCCATGTGGGTGTATGCTCCAGAGTGGCTGATTCTCCACCATTTTCAGCTCCACTCATCTGGGAAGTGGTATCTGCTGTCTACTGTCTACTCCAATGATTCAATTGCAACCTATGCTTGTAAAATTGAAAGAAAAAAGCTCGAGAGAAAAAAAAAAAATGGAAGCGACAAAGGAAAGTAGATATTGGAGGCGGGCAAAAAGCAATTTGTTGCTTCGAATTCCAACTTCAGGGGCTAATCAATTGACCATTTTGAGCAGTAATTTGAAAAAGATTGTAGATTTTAAATTAATAGAATGCCCAGAATCCAGAAGAATACTAGATGGTCGAATAGTGGTCGCTTCGATGATGATAGTTATATTACATCATACATGATATGTTCCTTTCTTTGGCGCATTTTCTCCTCATTTGGTCAAAAGTTCAAAACAGCTGTGGAGCGATAACCTAGTTCCTCATTCTGGTTGGTCGGTTCCTCCGAGTAACGAAGGCCGTGACGCAGGAAAAAGGAGAACTAAACGACAAATGAAGGGGTCGTTTGGTTTCCCACATTTTCGAGCGCTGTTCATTCCGAACACCGCCAGCCAGACTATCATGGCGGACTGGCGCAAGTTCATTTGACCGCGACGCCGCCGACTTTTCTTTTTCCCTCCCTTCTCCTAAAATTATTTATATAAAAATCTCAATAAACCAAGTTGCACTGTATTTTTTGTTTACCAAGAATTACAAATCTAGGGAGAAGCGTAGTAGAGGTGGCTCGCCGCCAGGCTGCCAAAGGACTGTATCCGATTTCAATGTTTATTTCCAATTAAAAAAAAATTACAAATTTGATTTTTCACTAAACGTGTTTGGTCGTATACTTTTATTTATTGAAATTTTTCATAATAAATTAACCATTATATTTTTAATTTAATATACCAATGATAATTTTGTTAGTTTTTGTCATTCTCAATTTTAAAATTTGAAGGTGAATTACATTCAAAGTCAAATATAAAAAAAAATCAAAAAATCAAAAATTGATGATATTTTATTAAAATAAAATTATAAAATAATATTAATTTTTATTTTTTAATATAATAATAATACTTATGTTAGCATTATTGCTTATTTTTTTTAGATTAAGAGATTAGATATTATTAATTTGAATAAGTAAGAGTCCGTTTACGGTGGTACTATAGGAGTAGGATGAATTTTACTCCTACTTACTGTAGCGCGCTACAGTAGCGCGCGCGCTACAGTGACGTGCTATAGTTTCGCGCTACAGTAACGCGCAACAGTTTTTTTTTTTTTTGACGCACAAACTTTTTAAAAAAAATACCTTTTTTTAAAAAAATTCTTTTTTTAAAAAAAAATACTTTTTATAACAAGGGAAATCAGATCAGGATTATATAGACATCAGATGAGAGAATACAAGAGATCAGATCAACAGACTATAGATATCAGATCAAGAATATAAAAGAAATCATACAGTAGAACTAAAATATAATTAACAAGAGAGATCAGATCAGGATTATATAGACATCAGATCAGCGAATACTTGACATCAGATCAACAGACTATAGATATCAGATCAAAAATATAAAAGAAATCATACAGTAGAACTAAAACATACTTAAAAAGGGAGATCAGATCAACAGACTATAGACATCAGATCAGCGTATACTTGACATCAGATCAACAGACTATAGACATCAGATCAAGATTTTAAAAGAAATCACACAGCAGAACTAAAACATACTTAACAAAGGAGATCAGATCAGGATTATATAGACATCAGATCAACTCATACTTGACATCAGATCAACAGACTATAGACATCAGATCAAGATTTTAAAAGAAATCACACAGCAGAACTAAAACATACTTAACAAATGAGATCAGATCAGGATTATATAGACATCAGATCAGCGAATACTTGACATCAGATCAACAGACTATAGATATCAGATCAAAAATATAAAAGAAATCATACAGTAGAACTAAAACATACTTAAAAAGGGAGATCAGATCAACAGACTATAGACATCAGATCAGCGTATACTTGACATCAGATCAACAGACTATAGACATCAGATCAAGTTTTAAAAGAAATCACACAGCAGAACTAAAACATACTTAACAAAGGAGATCAGATCAGGATTATATAGACATCAGATCAACTCATACTTGACATCAGATCAACAGACTATAGACATCAGATCAAGATTTTAAAAGAAATCACACAGCAGAACTAAAACATACTTAACAAATGAGATCAGATCAGGATTATATAGACATCAGATCAACTCATACCTGACATCAGATCAACAGACTATAGACATCAGATCAAGATTTTAAAAGAAATCATACAGTAGAACTAAAACATACTTAAAAAGGGAGATCAGATCAACAGACTATAGACATCAGATCAGCGTATACTTGACATCAGATCAACAGACTATAGACATCAGATCAAGATTTTAAAAGAAATCACACAGCAGAACTAAAACATACTTAACACAGCAGAACTAAAACATACTTAACACAGCAGAACTAAAACATACTTAACACAGCAGAACTAAAACATACTTAACAAAGGAGATCAGATCAGGATTATATAGACATCAGATCAACAGACTATAGATATCAGATCAAAAATATAAAAGAAATCATACAGTAGAACTAAAATATACTTAACAAGGTAGATCAAATCATGATTATATAGACATCAGATCAACTCATACTTAACATCAGATCAACAGACTATAGATATCAGATCAAAAATATAAAAGAAATCATACAGTAGAACTAAAATATACTTAACAAGGTAGATCAAATCATGATTATATAGACATCAGATCACAAAATAGCAGACATCAGATCAACAGAATTTAGATATCAGATCAAAAATATAAAAGAAATCATATCATACAACAAAAACGTCTATAATATGTATCATAATAGCCAAAAATAACAAAAGAAATGAAGGTACTGTAGCGCGTTTACTGTAGCGCGCGGAACTGTAGCGCGTTACTGTAGCGCGCGCGGAACTGTAGCGCTACTGTAGCGCGCTACTGTAGCGGGGTAGGAGTAAAATTCATGGTGGTCCTATAGGACCACCATATAAATTACCAATAAGTAATAGACATATAAATTATTTTTAAAACTTGAAAGGGCATTATAGTTTTACTAAATTATATCATAGCTAAATGTAATTTATTCAGGTAAATTTTAGAATATATTTGAAGATGGACGTCACTTACACTTATATTTTATCTTTACAATTCTTCACAAAAGATAAAACATATTTTGTGAGTTAGTTTGGATTGATCATCAATAATTATTTTTAACTCTCTCTAATTTTTTTTTTTTTTTTTTTCTATCAAACAGTTCTATATATCCCAGCGGGCAAGGCAAACTGACGGAATTAGTTACTCTTTTATTTAAAAATTAAAATCATTAAATAAGGTACAATGGGTAGTGCCGAAACTTACTCAAACCCCACTACCTTCCATTTCTCATTCTAATACAACCACCAATACGTTTGAAGCGCCACTAATTATTTCAAACCCCAATACGCACATAGCTTTATTAACTATTACAAAATTTATTGTTTTGAAAATCTCAATGCCGGAACCCGAGTTGGCATGTCAGTAATCAAGTCAAACTCTAAATTCCCTCCCGCTGATCCCAAATTCGTAAGATAATCCGTAGGAAAATTAACTTCTCTAAAGACATGACAAACTTTACACCTCATATCCCGTATCAAGAAAGAGATCTCTAAAAACTCAATCCACATCCTCCACTGGAAATGCGAGAGGCCCTTAATCATTCGAACCAGCAATAAATTATCACTCATAATCTGCACCACTTGCAAATCTAAGGATTTACAGTATCGAAGGCCTTGCAACGCTGCACTAATCTCTGCAATGAGGACATAACCCCTCTGTAAAAACCCGGAACCGCATGCAACTGTCGTCCGCTGACTCTCTCTAAGTTATCATTAGAAAAAAATATATATAGTCCATCAACTCGACCCGATTATTTGAACCAAGTTAACTCATTTGAGATTTTGTTGTTTTTTTATTTTTTTCCATCGATATGATTTCCCTTTCATTCTTCCTCTGTGTTGTTTACGGAATCTGGTTCTTTTGGGGTTATAGTTGATGGTTGTTTCTGAATTCCATCTCTACTACAGAACCATACATGAGAATTTCTTCTCATGCGGCTCCTCGCGATAATAATTTTAATAAAAAATAAAAATAAAAATGAAATGAAAAATATATTGTGTGGTATAGTTGATCACTTCTACTTCTGCTCCTGTTGAAGGCCTACGCGCTGCTAATGCCGAGTTTCCGTTTTTTTCCATAAATGTTGATATAAGAACGATTGAAAACTAATTGATCAAAGAGCTTGATTCGCTTACAGAGTAAGGAATAGGGGAAGAGGGTAAAGGAGAGAGAAGATTGGGTCGGGTTTGACCATCTCTCTCTGAAGGAAGGGGAATTTGAACACGAATAGGTTCAGCAATGAGGCTAGTCTTATTCTTCTTAATTTAATTTAATTTTTTTTTACTTTTGATCATTCCTGAAGTGAAGAATGAAATATTTGATATTCACTTCAGGAATGATCAAAGTAAAAAAACAAAAATAACAATGTAAATGACAAATCTAACAAATTAATAATTAGTATATCGATTTAAAATATAGTGGTCAATATATTAAGCAAAGTGTTCAATAAACCAAAAATTATATCATTGAACAAACCAAGTTTAAAAAATAAATATTAAAGCAGGAAAAAAGAAAGTCACGACAAAGGGAAGGGTGTATGGCAATTTTTTAAAAAAGAAAGGGTGTAATGCAGTAATACTCCCAATTAATTAAATTTTATCACACGTAGTAATAAAAGTGCGGGGAAGATGTTTTTCTGGTGCACCGTCACACCGACTTTAGTAGCCCACACTCGTGTGGTTGAGGAGTCGTATCAGTCTCTCTCCAACAGCATTTTCTTTATCATTCAAATTTTTGAACAAGAATTAAGTCCTAACCCGCCAGAAAAATACTCATAGAAAAATGCAAATATTCGAAAGCTCACCTGAGATTTTATCTCGAGTTATAGTTTGGATACTCCTGTCAAAAAAGAAAAAAAAAAAAAAAAAAAAAAAGTTCTTGGATGAAATAATGACGCAGAAACAGCTCTATACACACAGAATTGAAACTAGAACAATGAAAACAGGTGACATAAAACACATATCTTAAAGGTTGCAACAAGTTCTGGAAATAAAACTAGGAACTGCAAATGCATCTACTGTCTTTAGTCAAATAGTCATAGGTGGTAATGTTAACAACACCTACAACAAAAGCTCTACAATGTAAGCTTCCTGCATCCGAAGCTCTTTAGTTTGAATGGAGCAACTGTAGCAGGTCAATCTCTGAAGCATTCTAACATTCGGATTGAATCCTCAGATGTTTCAGCTATAAATTTTCTGCACTATAAAAGCTAATAAATCATCCAAGAAACTTGTAGGGCATCTACACAACACATTAAGAGTAAATTTCCAGAGGTCTCTCATCCTCATCGACAAATCGGCCAACACATTTGAGTCATCCATCGTCGTCTTTCATTGTCACTACAGGCTCCAAAATAACAAAATCAGTGACACAAAATTAACCAACATGTGGCCATTTAATGGTGTCACCCCCTGATATGATATGCCAGAAGACTGACTCTACAATGCTATGTCAAAAAGCATATCTCTAACACTATAGAGGTCATTTATTTCAGTGCAGCTGTTTCTGGTTACCTTAGTTGCCAGAGGAGCAGCATTTGGCTGAAACTGCAGACCAATATGGGGTCTTGCATCATGATCAAAGGATGTATCTTCAACTGTGCCATTTTTTCCCTCAGCCAAGGCAAAACCAAACAATCTGCAGCCTGTTTCACACTTCAAAGCTATATTGTTGCTGTTTATACTTGGTTGATTTGTTGTCAAAGACAAGTTTGGAATACTCCGTTTTCTAGGTTCCCTTATGAGACCAGAACCTAAACCATGAAGATCTTTGGTCCAAGAGCTACTGTCTGATGAAGAGCAGGAACTGATCTGTGTTAAGTACCTTTCAGAATTATCAAATGGAGCCGAGCTGCGCGTCTCTAACTTCTCCAGGAAACCATTGCGTGCAACAGGAGCTCTAGTGACTGGAGAGCTTGCTTGATGGAACATCATGACTGATGACGGTGATGACACCTGCCCCATTACCGCCAAGGGGCGCACATGATTATGATGTTCCCGTAGAAAAGTCCATCTGTTTCCGTCACCAGACACCTGAGAACCATTCAATGTAGAAGTTCCACCATTTTCTAGATGACAGCTTGCCCCAGGATACCTTCCATATGATGGACTTAGAATAGTTTCTTGACCTTGCAAGACCTTGTGGAATTGAAAAGGTTCAGCAAATCTCACTTCACTAGAAGTAACAGAGTTTCCTTGCAACTTGACAACAATTTGATTAGACATAATAGAAGTCATGTAATTGTTAGTGGCTGGAAATGATTTAATTTCAGGGGAAGGACAACTCAGAGCATCGACGCCATCATAAATAACATTTGAACCTATAATTTCTTGACCTTGCAAGACCTTCTGCAACCTTAAAAAATCCCCAAATTCGGGTGTCCCTGTGGCTTCTGCATAGGACATGGCATGGCAATATTAGGATTCTTGAACACACTTAAAAACAAGAGTCATACAAAAGAATAAAGGATACCTCTGGGAATTGGATAATCAGCTCTAGTCATTGGCGAACCAGTCCTTGTCCTCTTAGTTCCAAGAATCAATAGGCTGCTTGATCCAGAAACTGAACCAGATAGCTCAATCTCCCAAGGCGAGACACGATTGTGCGAAGTCACCTCCAAATCATCCCACCTAACCTGCAGGAATCAGTAAACATGATAACAAAACAATAGTAGCAAACTTCTTTCACTTGCTAGGAAAGGGAAAAGTCATGTTTCTATATCCAGTACCAACACAAAAATTAGCACGCACGAATATACATAATGTTTGATACTAGAATTGACGGGGAAAATCTGCATTACCATTTCCTAAAGAATGACAAAGTGGAAAGAGATTTTGTTAGACTAACGGAACTACTGAAGCAATATATTTGCACTTTTCATTACAAATAGGGCCAATCCAACATACCCAAACATTCATCCACCATGTAATCACTCATTAACTACTAGCTCTTTCTTCCCACTTCATTTCATGTCCTCGGTATGCTTTAAAAAGTATGTTACTCCCTCCGCCTCAAAATAATAGTCGCATTTGTAACTATTGACTATTATTTTGGGCCAAAGGTAATACATCACATCTTAAAGTTATACATGGTTAACCCACCCTTTTAAATTGGCATGATTTGAATGGGAAATCCACGTATAAACTTCAAAACAAAGGTTTCTATCACATTTCTTGACTCATAAACTTCACTAGAAAATAACGCATATGGGATTGGTAAAAGAACATACCAGTAAAGATTTCCATTTTGAACCAGGCCACCTAATGGGATCCACTTCACTTATCCCAATAATAAGTCCAATATACCTAACCAAAATATTTATGATTAGATCATAGTCCATAGATTTGAAGTGCAGTGAGCCCTGGTTTAAAGTTAAACAAACCTTCTCTCAGCAGCATCTTCCGACTCAAAACGCATTTTGAATTTCATTCCCACTGAAAATGAACTTGCCGTACTCTTTATGAATCTTGGATAAGGTACAACAAACTCTGATGAGCCAGCCCTTCAAAATGTATTGAAGAAGAAGACGTGGAGATGAGTATACAGAAAAAAGAAAACTGTGCAGCTCTATCGGTATCTAGGAAATTTCTGGTATCCACTTGACAAGAACATTCATTGTCTCACACTATCACATTTTGCACCAAATTTTACTCAAACCTCCTAGTAGCAACATTTCAAGACCATTAAACTAAGTGTCCCCACATGAATGAAGGAAGACACCAATGTTTATCTATATTAATAGCTTTTTCTATACAAAAACTGCCGCTTCTTAAGAAAAATATTGGCAGCATAAAAGTAACAGTTCACTCTTTTTTCCAAGGATTTTAGATAAGGTTTCTGTACTTTCTAGGGAGTGCTAAAATGTTGAAGCCATTAAAGCATATCCAGATGAAAAGTTAGCTGTTTAACTAGTTGCAATAAAAACCAAAACTTGGAAATCCTTGAAATTATTTATCAACCGAGATTGTCATTTAGATGAAAGAACATCACATATAAGATAGCAGTTTCTGCAAAATACCTTGGATTGTAGCAAATATGGAAGACACTTCTTGTAGACACAGCACTAACAACAGAACTTATACTGCTACCATTATGTTGTTGGCTGCAAGCTGAAAATGCTGGATAACCTTTTACTTGAACAGCTCTTCGGACACCAAGCCTAAGTTCCCCATCACCTCCCCTAGAACCAAAAAGGCATTTTTCACAATATATTCCAGATAAGAAAGAATATATTCAATAGATTTATCCAAGGCTGCCTGAAGAAAATTTTATTAATCCATACCTCAGAAAAAGCACAGCATCTCCAGACACGAGCTTCTTTTTATTGACAAAGGCACTCCAACCAGTTGTAAGTAAATGCCGTCTAGGTTGTCCTGAAAAAAATTAAAAATTTTGAATCAAAAGGGTAAGCAAGACGTGGATTATGTTTTCTCTAAACATGCATAATTTCAATGCAGTTGGATTCAGTGATAACAAGTTAAATGGGAAATAATTCATTTGTTCCCTACCACGATATATGTGGCGAAATTTCCACTCTGTTCCGTGCAGATCCTTGGCTACAAGCTCCTGTGAAGGTCTTTGTTGCTTGTAATCCTACAGCCAGAGCAAATTAAACTGCTAAATATGGCATTTTCAACAAGAAAGCAGACCATAAAAATGAAAAAAAAAATCAAACAAGTACAGTCCTCATTGCAGCTCATGAGCAAATATTGTCTTGATTACCAGAGGAGGAAAGCAGTCTTCAGCAGCTCGACGGGGAACAGAAAAACCCCCATGAGTGCTAGTGTCTGAAGCAGTGAGTGTTTTGCAGAACATGTGGGGTGTCAAAGACTTTCCAACACTTTCAATGTCTTCTTCTTCAGGTTCCACTTCCACTTGCCCTTCCTTCCATTTACTTTCCATCTACAATTTCAACAATACCAACCTAACTAATTAGGGACTTAACAAGAGTTTTGATTTCTTATCTAACAAGGGAAAAACAAAAGAATTTTCAGATTTCTCAGGAAACAAGTTAAGAGCAACAGGTACATATGTTTTCTACTTGGTGAAACTTGTAAACTTTATCGTTCAAAAGAATTTCAATTTGAAGAAACAAAGAGGAAATTTCTACAGAAGAAACAAAGAATGTACCACATGTTATTATACTTTTATAACATCAGCCTAAAATAGCTCAACCAGAAACATAACAATGGCAGTACAGTGACATGATTTTCTGCATCTATTCAAGCAACCAAAAAGAAACGGAAAAAGATTCTGTAAAAATGTATAGCAATGTCCACACTCAAAACTGATCCGTACCTGGTAATCCGGAAGCAGTGAAACTTGAGCATACACCTCATCAGTAGTTGCCTCGACCTATCAAAACCAACCAAAACACACACAAATATACACATTTTTTTCGAAATTAGTAACACGTCGGAGGAATAAATGAAAAAAAAAAAAAAGAAAAAGAAAGAAAACACGCAGTGAAGAGGGGAACAGTTTGAATACTTCACAAGAAACCGCTTTTCTAACGAAACTTACATGAAGCTTGACATCGAGGACACGGCAGAAAACGTGAGGAGGGAGATCACCGGAATTTAGCGGCTGCAGCTGATCAGGGAGCAGTTCCAAGTGGCCTTGCGGCAGGTACACCACACCAGTCCCTTTCTTCGGCAACGAAATCAACGGCCCAGCACAAGCGTGCCATAGTTCCATACAAACCGACTCCGACGTCTTCCTCGTCGCCGTCGTCAAGATGAACTCTGAACTGGGCGGCGCCACTTCACTACCACTCCCACTCCCACCACCGCCACCGTCATCGTCATTATCCACCGTGTTTAAATCGATCAGCCCACAAATCATCTCAATTCCAAAAACCCACAACAAAAACGTGTATATATATCTATATATACCACCACAACAAACAACAAGTCAAGCAGCAAACAACAGACGGACACCTCTGATTATATTAAGCAAAACCGTTCGAAAATTCTACTCCGTCCATGGAAATTATTCGTACATAAATATAGAAAAGAGAAAAAGATATGGAGAGAGACAACTAGGTGAAGACCACTGGGTGAAGTAGGACTGGAGCTGAGAGGTTAGAAGCCCGCGCACTCAACGGCGATTGTTAAAAGACCCGACCACAACAAGTACTGAATTTAGCAACTGTACTTTCTTTATTAAATGGGTAATAATTTTCCGGGACAGTAATTATTTCAAGTGTCATTTCATTTCTTTAATTATTATTATGATAATAACAATAAATACAACTACTGTACATTTGATGAACGGATGAAAGAAAATGGCAGATGAATTAATTACAAGAAGAGTATTATATGAAAGTGGGAAAAGGGGGGGGGGGGGGGGGGGGGGGGGGGAGGTCCCCCGTGTTCTGTGTGTGAAGATGGTGGTGGTGGTGGATAAGTAAAAAGGGGGTGGCAGAGATGGTGGCAGGCGGAGCAGAAGGGGGCAGCGGTGGCAGTTCTGGAGCAGGCTGGCGGGGCAACAGAAGAAACAGCTACGTACTTTGATGAGTTCGTGAGAGAGAGAAGGGAGGAGTGTATGTGTGTGACTGTGTGTAAAAAAAAAAAAAAAAAAAAAAAAAAAACTAAAAGGATGGATAGGATAGGCGGGTAGGGAAGTGTGTACGACGCCCTGTAATTTCGGGCGGATGTCTATTCTGTCCCCTTATCCTTCCACTCCCTTCATTTCAAAATGTCAAAATATAAATAACGTATCTCATATTAAAAATAAATTAAATAGAAATATAACAAATTTAATTATAAAAAAGTATGAGACTTTATAAAAAGTAATTATAATTTTAATATTTATGTTTTAATCAAAACAATTTATATATTAAAATAGAGGGAGTATTTATTTCTCCTTTCTCCTCCCCCTTTGTTTTTCTTTTTTTATTAGATTAAAATTCTATTTTATTTTTTCTTCTTATTTTTTTAATTTAAAAAATAAAAAAATTAAGAATTATTTTGAAAGTTCAAAATACCTTATAACTGATTAATTTAAATTCGAGTTAGATTAAATTACAAGTACAAATTAACTCATTCGCATTAACAATAAAAAAAAAAAAAACGACAAGTTAATGTTCAAAAGATTCTATATATTCTAAATCAAAACAACTCCATTGGTTTGTCAAGCTTCACTGTTTCATAAACTTTTCAAATGGGAGATTTAAATTACGGTTCTTACATTTATTTATCAATTTTAAAGAATTATAAAACCCTCATATCATATCGTCTCTCTTCCATTTTAAAATTTTACAAATTCACTTGATAAAAATGGCGTACACAATACAAAAATAATGTTACTTTCCTCTTGAAATTGGGATAAAAAGTTCGACTCTATTTTTCAATCACTATGAACAATTTTTACTAATTATTAATATAATTTCTTTTACCTCAAAAAAAATCAAATTTTCCAAACATATTTATACATTTTTAATTAAAAAAACCAAATATAAAACACTATCCAAACCTTATTAATTTAAAAAACAGCTCAGTTTTGTAAAAGAAGAAGGAAAACAAGCAATATAATTGAAAGTGGTGGCTTTTAGCAATCCAAAAAGCGGCAATGATCGTTGCTTCGTGCATACTCAACCCAGTATCAGTTTGTCAACATTTTCTCTTATGCAAATTAATAGTACTACTCCATTATTATTTTTTGCCGCCATTATTATTATTATGTCTACTACTTATTCAAACCGTGCGCTTCCACTAACTCGCTATAATCATAATTTTATTTCCATAAATTATAATTTTTTATTTAATTATATTTACAAAACGTCATTGGAAAACGGAGACGAAGAAAATGACGACAATGTCTGTTGGTAAAAAAAAAAAAAAACAGAAGGAGACCAGAATGGAAATCATAGGTAGGACAGAGGAGGAGGAGACAGCGTATGGAGGTGGCTCCCATAACCAAACACACCTTTGCTTACTTTGTCGCCTCTTAATAATTCCAATTTAATCATTTGGTTATTCACTCACTATGAATATTTTTTAAAAATTACTCCTAATTTCTTCTAATTTGCTTTTAAACTAGTAATTTTATAGTTTTATTTTACACTATATATAACATAAATTAATGCTAATGCAATGAATTTTGAGAAAAGTTAATTTCAAGTGAAAAAAATACTAAAAATCTGATTAGAACATTCGATAGAAAATAATAATAGCAACTTAACCTAATATGAATATGATATTTTTGAAGTAAACTTAATATATTCTTTCTTTTTCCGGGCTAATTTAAAAAAAAAAACAAGAAATAGATAATTCATCCCTTGTAATGGGTAGAGTTAACCTGTATATCTCGATTAGTCAAAACTAGTTTCATCTATATACGAAAATTTATTACTAATATGCGAAAAACTTATAATTTGTTGAATTAAGTGATTGCTTGTGACAGGTTGAAATTTACTGCTTTCATGACACATGTTGGTCAAAAAATAAGTGATTTTTTTTTTATTTATTGCCTTTAAAGTACTATTTTACTCTCTTTGTTTACCAAATACTCTTAGAAAGATATTTTGATAAAAATAATAACAGTAAATAAGAAAATAGAGGCAATATTTGTATTACCCAAAAATTATTATAAAAAGAGTAAATATATCAATAACTAAGGGGCCGTTTAGTAGAATTGGTTGAAATTGGAATCGGAATTGGAAAAATCATAGAAGTTTTGGTAGGATTGTCTATAAGAATGGCCAAATCTTGAGCAGGTTCTTCGTTTAGGATAGTAAATCTAGAGCCTTCATTTATTGGCATGATTGGATTTGAGCAGCAGCTTTCTTGATGGTAAAGCTGAGTTTGGAAAGTTGAGGTTTGAGTGCAAAGGTTTTGGAAGGGATGGATTTTTTCACCCATTAATAGGGCTTTGATTCTTGCATGGGAAAGGTTTGGATTGTCCATATTTGCTGCTTCCTTTCGTTTGCTTGCTGCTCGATAATATATCCCTTAGAAAATCCCTCCCTCCCCTCTCTCCACCTCCCCCCCCCCCCCCCCCCCCCCGGCCCTATTGGTGTTTGCCTGCAGCTTCCTTCAACAGCCAGTTGCAATCATCCAGGACCCTGGTTACCACATTTGTCTATTGTCGGCTGCTGATCCACGGGAGCGCTTGTGGGAGGATCTCATCATTGAGTTGTGCTATGTTGGGATCCTACCTATTAGGCTTTGAGGAACTTGCTATGTTTGGGAGAGAATGAGATTTAGAATAATGCTTCGCTAGATCAGCTGGTGAGGAGGTTGAATTTGATCATTATGATGATTTGCCTTATCGACTGAGAGGCTTGATCAATTTGGATATACAATATATGTTCTTACTTTGAGAGTCTCGAAATGCATATAGGTTTTATTGATATAATAGTTAATCACGTTTGTAGCGTATTAGTGACTGTAATAGGAAGAGGTGATTGGAGCGTATTGGTGATTGTTTAGCTAGTTTGGGAGCGGGATAACGTAGAATAGAGTGGGGTTTTGGGTAAGTCATGACACTACCCTTTGTACCTGAATTTTGGTTTTTCATTTTGATTTTAATAAAAGAGTAACCAATCCCGCTGGTCCGTGTTACTTGTTGGGACATATAGGACTGTTTAAAAACAAAAAGAAGAGAGAGAGATTTAGAGTAATCTCTTGTCAATAACCCTACATCCCGTAAGGATTTAGCTCAATGCAAACTCAGATAAAATAATTTCTAATTCAAAATATCGTGTTCGTTAATGTTCAATGTCTTTTGCACTAGACTAGCCATATATGTTCGAGGGCTATTGAATTAAAGTACTCCATGGGAGGTTTGCGAACCCAATCCAAGTTAGAGTTAAGGAGATGTTGGCATTCTCATTGTTAAATTCAGGTTTTTATATTTAGATTGTCAGATAGAGTTTTAATAGGACTCTCGTTTAAAATTTTATTATAACAATATTTACTATTAATGTCAGACTATGAAGCATCCTCTACCGTTATCCATCATAGAAAAGATTACTAAGAACTGTTATCCATTGCTTCAATTAAATATAGCTAATTGATTTTCCTAGGAGATTGATGATATGATGTAGGGCTGGCAATTGCTGACACGACATGATAACTCGACACGGACACGACACGAAAAAAAATGGGTTAGGGTTGAGATTTTTGACACGTATAATAAATTAATCGGGTTTGGGTCGACACGACGGGTTGGTGGGTTGACACCTGAACCTGTTAAGAAAATATTTTTTAAAAAATTAAATTTTATAACCTTAGTAATTGAGAAAATTTCTAAATTCTCAAATAAAAAATTCAACATGACTTCCTATGGTAATATTTTGTTATTTAAATTTTCTAATTGTAATTACCTTTGCATTTTATTTATTTTGGTTGGATTGAATTGGATTTTAGTTGTATTAGGAAGAATTTAAATTGATGAAATTTATGTTGATGTCACGTATAAGAATGTTATGGTTAAATTTAAATTGATGGATTTGAATTTGATAGATTCAAATTTTAGATGGTGTTATTATTTTTAAGTCTTATTGACAAATTCAGTCCTCTTTTTCTGTGACGAAAATTGGACCGAAAAATCACCTATCAACAATTAAACGGGTTATGCGGGTTAGGTTCGGGTTGACACGATTATAAACAGATCGGGTTAGAGTTAGAGATTTCGACACGATTAATTAAATGGGTTGGTTTGGGTTGGGGGTTTCTCGACACGCTCGCACATCAATTCGAACACGATAATACGAACACGACACGAATTGCCAGCCCATAGTGCTTTCTTCTAAGGTTTATATATATTGACTTCAGTCTATTTTTAAGAATTAAAATTTTATTTTATTTATTTTGATTTTTTTGGGATGAAGAAGGGATATCTTAAAATTTTAAAGCCTCATAAATTTGTCAATTTTTAGAGCAAAACATTTTCTGCAACTCTCTCTGATTCTCCCGGTTTTTTAAAAAAAAAAAATTTATTTATTTTTTAACTTTTGCAGTTACTTTTAACCTACTGCAAAGATGGATTGGAGAATCTGCAGTAGAATCTTTTGACAAAATTTACCGTCATCCCGCTTTTGGATTGGAGCGAAACGATGAACAGTCCTAAACAGGATAGGGACCAAAGTTGCAATTTGCAAATATGAATAAATAACTGCATTTTTGGGTTGGTTTTCTTGGTTATTCCTCTGTTTGGTTTCTTAATGAATTCTCCAAAGCATTTTATACTTCAGACCTAAGTTATCCATTAAAGCTCCGATCCCTCCAAAATAGTTAAATTACGAGAGCCACCCTCGGTTTTTTTTTTTTTTTTTTTTTAAGGAAATATTTAATTTCATATAGAAAATCGTTAAAAAATTGATCTACGATCTACCAAGAAAATTTAACGTAGGTTGAACTTCCTAAATTGTGCTAGTTTATGAGTAACTTTATACTTGGATCCTCGCTTCTAGCTGGTTAAAACTTAAATTTTTTAAAAAATAAATTAATTCCATACTAAATATTAATTAATTATTGCTTATTTAATAACTGAATTAAACAGCAGCTTAATATATTAATAACTTTATTAATTAAGTACATAATACTTTCTCCAGTTTTTATATTAGATATTTTAAAAACTTGGTATAAAATATTTTACGTTTTAATATAAATTTTTATTTTTAAGTTTTAAACTGACATAGAATGCGTCTATATATTTATCTCGTCGATTCAAAATGATCAAAAGTTTAAATCTTGAAAAAAAAAAATTATATTTATCTCTCACCATAATTTAGTTATATTAGTGATCATCTTTTCTAATCTTTTACAATAATAAATATCTTAATCTTAATATCATACTAAACCCCTAACCTATGAGTCGATGGTCATTGAAAATCATAAGTTTAGGGTAAATTACTTCCATTGGGGTTTAATTAAATTATACACATATAATTTCTGATAATAACAAATGTCTCCCACATATTTCATTGTATTTATTCCCTTCATTTCATAAAAGTAACTTATTTTAAATATTAGATTATATAATTTAAAAAATTAAAGTATCAATAATATAAAATAAATAAAGTACTATGTATTCGTCTATTTTATCTTAATTATTACTTACTATATACTTTATAAGTTCAATTTTTAAATTTTATTTTTTAAAAAAATTATACTATTATTATAAAATAAAAATGGGAAAATATGGTGGCCATGTGTAAGTCGGCCGGTTTGACCGGTTTGAAGGTAAAAGTACAGCCCAAACTAATAACTACGGTTTTAAAATTTTTCAAACCAAGTCGGCCAAATAAATATAAGAAAACAAATCGGTTAAACCACATTTAAGCAGTTTAGTTCGGCCGATTTGACCGGTTTATAGTCATTTTATGTTTTCTTAAATAATAACAAGTTCACAACATAAAATATTCGCCAATTTTTCATTCTACAATTTCACAAGTATGATCAAATCATAATTATACATGTACATTTTCATTGATCACTAAAAATTAAAAGTTTTTATTTTTGACCACATTTGTCTCTTCGATCGACCACTAGGTGTGTAACAATGGAGGAGGATGAATGAGAGAAATGTGCAACATCAATAAGGAAAGAAAGAAAATAGACGATAATGGAAGAGAAAAGAGGGAGTAAAGTAGATTTAGAGTTAAAAAAATAAATTAAATTAAATTATATATTAATAATATTATTATATTATATGAAAAATATTGCCAGTCGGGCCGAAACAACCAGTTTCACTATTGAAACCGTCGACCAAACCAATTCTTCCGGTTTAAAAATTTTCAAACCACTAAAATTTTTATAAAATTTAAAATCGATCAAATCGGTCAAGATTTGACCAATTTAAGCGGTTTTAACCAAACCACTTACACCCCTGGTGGCCAGTAGACAAACGAAGAAATACTAACTTGTAAATTTGGACAAATGACAAATACCTATCACACATGTGAGCTCTTCCTTGGTCTTTTTGGCCAGTAGACAAACGAAGAAGGAGCCTTCTGTTTCGGTATTTTGTTTTTTTGGCTGTGTTTGTTTATTTTTATAAAACAATAATTAAGTTATTTAATATAAAATATAATATATTTACATATTTACTAAATTATATAGTATTTCTTTTAATTCTTCCAAAAAAATTTCGTATATTATTTTAAAAATTTCCCCTTGTGCCATAAATTTTATCTAAAAAAACTCAACATACCATAAGAAAAATTAAAAGCCTTAGATTGAGAATATAATGTTGAACAAAATAATAAAATAGTCGTGGCTGATAAGTGAAGAATAAAAAAAATAGAAAATTTTTAAGGCTTGTAGATAACAATTTCCTTAAAATAAATTTGTCATCTCTACAACTGTGTTAGAGACAACGTGGACAATTATCTCCTAGAATACAATGAAAAATTGTAAAGTTAGTTTTGCAGAAAAACTGCCTTACCAACGAACGAAAACAAACGTTTGAACACTGAAGGAAAGAAAATTGAGGGAAAGCTAAAAATTTTGGAGAGTTATAGAAAGAAGGGGAAGAATTCTTCTTGAGAGAATGCAAGAATGAATTATGGTGTATTTGGGAGCTGAAGGTATGAGGTATTTATAGGCCGGAGGCTAGAGTCTTTTCTGGACGAAATTAAGACACAGCTTAATTGTCCCACATTCATTCTTCATACGTTTTTGAAATAATTATTCATTAATTTAATCCGTTGCATTAATTAGTGTGCATAATTGATTTTGAAATAATCAAGTCTTGCACCTATTGCTCTACAGAGGGTCAAAGTTCCAGCCATTAAGAAAAACGTTTTATCAGTTGTATACATTGATGCTGAAAATGTTTTAATTAATTAATCAAGTCAATTAACCTTGAAGAATGAAGTCAGCCAGCCAATGCAGAGAGATTGTTTGCTATTAATTGGTTTTAATATAAGTATTTGTTATATATATTTTATTAGTGTAATGAAATTAATTACAATAAAAAGTTTAAAAATATTATTTGTAGTGCAAAAATATTAATATCAATAATAATTTAAAAGAAATTAAAGAAAAAAATAAAAGTAAAAATTAAAATATTTTTAATTAATTGTACCTATTAAAGTATTTATATATATAAAAGTATTTTTATATAATGTTTGTCCAAACAACTTTTTAACTATTTTAATTACAAAAATAATTTTTTTTAAAATAATTATCCAAATGCATATTTATTTCTTTAAAAGAATTTGAAAGATTTTATTAAAATTTCTAAAAATACACTTATATAAAAGTATTTTTATAAATCTTGTCCAAACAGAGCCTTAGTATTAATTAAATTTAGTGGTCTTACAAGTTTTTAGAAGATAAAAAAAGTTATTTATATAAGATATTTTAAATTTTGTAAGGTAATTTTTTATTTTTAATCCTATATTCTTTATTTTTAATTTGACTGAATAATTTTAAATATTTTATATAAAACCCTAGAAGGAGGATATAATATAACATAAGGTGATTTAAAATAAGACTAAACTTTAAAAATGGTCAATTACATGTAGCAAAAATATTATTTTGGTAAAAAAACTACTTTTTTAGTCCATTACATCATGTTTTTTAAAAATTTTGGTCAAAAACCCACTTTTACTTGTCTTGATCAGGGGTATTTTTGTCTTAATAAAAAATATTTGTGTTTTTAATATCCTAAAAATTAAAATATTCAAAAAAATAACATTTACCTCCACTTCCCTTCTCCTTCTCTCTCTTCTCTCCCCCACCCCCCGGCCACCGCCCCTCTCCTCTTCTCTTCTTTTTTTCTTATTTTTTCACTGTCCCCCCCTCACCCCGTCAAACCCTCATCCACCCGCCATGGCCCGTGCCCGTTTTAACCTCCTCCAGCACGAAAAGAACCCCCTTCTTCCCTAGAATAAAACCCATATTCCATTCCTCTCTTTTCCTCACGTTTTTCTCTCTTTACGGCACCCATTTTTTGCCACTTTTCCATCGCAAATTTCGGCTACTCTGGCCGTGTTTTGGGGTAATTCTCACTACCAAAATACTCCCTAACCTCTTTAGAGCAAAACTCCTCAAGTAGTTTTCAATTTGGAGAGTGGGCTTGTGAGTTGGGTAGCAAATTGGCGATTCCGTGCATTCAAGAAAGATAGCGAATTCTCATGGTTCCCAGAGTACGATTGTAGCAGAGGTACTGTCGTTGGCTTGGAAAAGGACACTGATCAAGATGGTTATGTGCTCGTACGAATCCCTAATCTGCAAAATCCTCTCTGGTTGAATGTTTCAACCCTAAAGAGGATTACTTCAAGTTTGGCAGTCGGGGATTGGGTCCGCTTGATTAAAGGAAATAACAAACACTCATCTGTTGGCATTTTGCACTCCATACAGCGCGATGGAAACGTTGCTGTTGGTTGATTAGATTTAAATTTATAGCATTATTTTTGGGAATTTTGATGGGCTTGTCTCTGTTCATAGGATATTCCACATAATGATTGTTTGGAGCTCCGATTTGTTACCTCTTGTCGTCGGATTTGTTTTGGATTAATTCTCTTATGGGTTTTGATGTGTGGGTTTGCTATGTTTATTTTTCTTGATATTTTTTCCTGCTATGTGTTATTCTAGAAATTGGTGTTGGGTATCATTGTTTTTAGCTTCGAAAGATCAATTTGGGAAGCAAAGTACGCTGCCGGTGGTTTCATTATTTTTTTTTTCTGGTGATCGGGAATTGAGGATAGCTTTGAGAGAGACAAGCAACAATTGAATTAAACTATCCATCGCTGATCCCATGGGCTGTGCGAGCAACCCAAAAATCCAATTCCGGGTCGCCCATTTTTTGGCAAAAGCAACTTTGGTGAAAACAAAAACCGAAGCCCGTTTTCTGGGTCTTCTTTTGGTCTTATCAAAGAAGAATAAGAATGAGAAGGAGAAAAAGAAGAGGGGGGCGGCGGAAGGGGAGGGCAACAAATTTTTTTGCGCGACCGAGCCGATGCCGGAGTAGGTGAAAAAGGGTGGCAGTGGTGGCGGGTGGAGGATCGTCCAACAGGGTGACAGAGGGGCAGCGGAAGAATAAGAAAAAGAAAAGAGAAGAGGGAGAGGGTAATTGATTTTTTTGAATATTTTAATTTTTAGGATATTAAAAACACAAATATTTTTCATTAAGACGAAAATACTTCTAGTCAAAACAGGTAAAAGTGGGTTTTTGATCAAAATTTTAAAAAAATATGATGTAGTAGACTAAAAAAGTAATTTTTTTTGTTTTGAACCAAAATAATAATTTCGCAATATGTAAGGGAGTATTTTTGGAGTTTAGTCTTAAAATAATTATAAGTTTTAACTTAATAATATTTAATGTAATAATCAGGTTGAGAGTAAAAGAAAAGCAAATAAGGACGTATGGTATGGGAATGTGGGGGGAATAGCAGTGAGAAGAGCGTGGAATTGACGTGACTAAAGTACGATGAAAGGCGCCGAGTGAGTGGAGCCCACAGGCAAAAACAGGGGTCAGAGGACCCACACAGAGTGACAGTTTTGACAGAGTCCTGCAAAGGCCCGCGAAAAAGTCGAGGGGTTCCCTCTGCAAAAAGTTTTAAAAGCCAAACTTTTGTCATCCACTTTTCCTCTGCTTCCATAATCACTCACTTCACTCGATGGACCACTCTCTCGCCATTGGCCCCTTTTCATTTTCCACTTGTATTTACTACTGGTTTTTTTTGTCAAAAAAAAAAAAAAAAAAAAATTCCCATCGTTATAACGATAGTACCATAGTATCGTAGACATAAGAAATCAAACTCTGAAATTAATCATCATACTATTTTAAAATATTATTTTTTATTATTTTACTTTAAAAATATGTTTAACATCATTAATTTTTTATTTATTTTTAGTCATTCCATTAAAATAGACAATTAAATAATTTAACAGTCATATTTTTAAAAAAAAATTATAAAAATTCATTTTATTATGATGATGAAAAGTGAGATTTCACCAGATATAATGATAAATTTTATAATCGGCATTGATCAAACTCGATGGCTTTACATTTGGGGTTTGTCTTATTCTATGCAAGGATTGGTCTTTTAGTATTGATTAGAAACAATAATAGAGAGTTTTAATTGATGTCTAATATGTTTGTTTTCAATGATGACGGCGGTTATCATTCATGGATTTTGCTTTACTGAAAGCTTATAACCTTTAGTAAAGCAAGGTTATATAAAAGTAAAAGGTAAAGGCATTAATTAAAATAATCTACTACTCCCAACGTCCCTTAAAAATATACTCATTTCCGCTTTTTATGTCTAAATATTGATATATCTGAACTTTTTTTAAAAAAAAAATTTTCAATATATTAGTCTTTAATTAAACAAAACATTTTGAACAGGAAAAACAGTATAATATTTCGGACTCAAAAATAATATTTAAATATTTTTTTAATATCTTGTAATAGGAGTGAACTTTTGATATCTTTTAAAATATAATTGGCAAAACTAGTCCCTCTTAATCAATAGTACATGCATTTGGTTTTTTTAATGGAAAATTTGGTAAATAACAAGTTGACCAATTTTGACTGATGGTCAAAAATCAATTTTAACAATTAAAGATACTAAATGTTATATTTTTAATAAAAATGAGATTGTTTATGTCAAGCAAATTTAAATAAGACTAAACGCTAATAGATAGAGGGATTGATTGAAAGAGAGATAATTGATGAAGGGGTTATAAAAGAGTTGATGGGTCAAAAATGGAAAGTTCGATTATAGCATATCCACCGTGAAATAAATTTGCCAGCCGACTATATGGCAACCATAACAATAAATGGGTTTACAGGCATTACAAGGGTGATGGAATATCGGGAAAAATAAAACAGTATCTCCACTATGATGCGGTTAGAATCGCCTATTGACGAAATATAGTTAAATAATATTATAAGTTTTTTTTTATAAAAAAAAAAGTGTTGCCGACCATATTTTAATAGATATTAAAAAAAAATCACCAATGCTATAAGAGGACCAACTAAAAATAAATGAGATTAGCGACAAAGTAACAAGAAATTGTGGTCAAAGACAACATGAAGGTTGTTTAAGATAAGATTTGGGGAAAATTATGATTAGTAAAGGACAATATGATGCGAAAAGCATCATAGATTTCATTTATTTTCCTTTTAAGGTAATGCACGTGACCCTCCACTTGGATTCCCTTTCATCATTCACCCTCCCTCCGGAAACCATCAATCTCGACTTTCATACCGTACTATAATTCAATTTCTCCCAAAAATAAAAAATCAATATATGATTAATTAAAAATAATATTTTTTTGTACTATAATAATATTTTAATTTCAAAATTATGTTTAATCTCATGATTATTATTTTTATTAATACATATCATTTCAATTTTAAATTTAAATTAATTTGATTATACATTATATTTATATATTTCACGACTAAAATATAAAGTGAATACAAACTTCATCACTAACCCTCGTTATATAATAGTACAAGAAATTATATTACAATGTCTTTTTTAATAAATGATATGTCATCACTGATTACTAGGAAAACAATGAACATTTAAGGAAATCATCACATTAAATAATAAAAGATTATTTTTATTAAAGTGTTAAGGATACCTTACAATAAGATATAATTTATTTCATTACTAACGTCTTGACAAATTTATTTTTCAATTTCTTACATGCATGAGAGTTGATGTTTCTAGTTTCGTCTAAAATATTATAACATAACTTTTAGGAAAAAAACTCGTTTCAATCTTAAAAGTTTGATCGCTTGTTAAGATGTCTGGTATTAAAATTAATATTATTTTTAAGATAAAAAAATAGAGTAATTTATTTAAGTAAGTAGGTTAATTATTTGAGCTTATTAATAATGAGGTAAATATAGTAGAAAGCAACCACTAAATTCAAAAATTAAATAGGGCTCTAGAGATAGGAAAAGTGTCGCAAAAAGAACTCTAGACCGCTCTTTGGTGGAGTAGTGAAATAAAACTGTATGAAAATATCTTAGAAACGAATCTGAACGTGTATAGGACAAAAGTACAGTGTCTTTTTCTTTTTACTTTTTTTTCTTCTTTAAAAAAATTCCAGAGTGACAGATCTCGTCACATATGAGGTGAACATAACCAGAACTTATCACTATATACTATTACAAAAATTTTGTAGATAAATAAATAAATTTTAAAAATATAAATGACTAAAAATAAGGATTGTTGATATTTTTACCAAATAAAACTCTCAAAAAAAAATTTATTTTTTATAATAGTTTGGATAGTATGCCTCGTTGACTTCAGGGATTAATTTAGACTATTTTTCTACCTCGTCGATTCGTGTAATCCCACACTATAATGTTAGTCTTTGACCAATGAGAATGACATAAAAAATTTTTGCCAAAAAAAAAAAAAAAAAGGTTTAGTCATAGTAAAAATAGAAAAAAGTTTAAAATTTTAATATAAATTTTATCATTAGCTTCAAATATGTGGTATTTTATATAATACAATAAAATACTTAAAAAATTGAATTATTTTTCCTAACCTTTTATTAGAACATTGACTAACCTTCATACCGCTCTATAAATGATTATTCCTAGTCATTAAACTCTATTTTATCACTCTTTAATATAGAGGTACCTAAACCTTTCCTTATATAACCAAAAAAGTCCAAAGTATTTATCCAAATACAACGAAGCCCAAGATTGCGCCAAGCAAAAGTGCTAAAATGGGTAAGTGTTCATAAGAAGTGCTCCCTCATTTTCACCAATGGGTTAAATGTTGAGATCCAGCATCAAAACCACTGAGTAAAAATAAATCTTTTTATTTAAATTGAAAAAAAAAAAAAAGCCCAAAGAGTTTTTACGTTGTTTAAGTTTTGCAGTTTAGAGTGTCAGGGCCTGGCCCTAATCTAGCCTAGAAATCATAAGTCTGCAGGTAAAATTCAATCTGAGCTTGACTCGTTGACGCATTTGACTGTAGAATTTAATTTTGGTGTCCAATCATCTTGTTTGGTACCGTGGGCCGCAGTTGTGGGGTTCTGGGCTTAAATGTAGGATGAGGAGTAGCTTCAATAGGCCTGCTACCTACTTGTACTTTTTTCACACCTCGTGTAATCAAAACCTTACAAAAATTATGATCTTCACCAGAATAAAATTACTATTTCTCGCCCATTTTCTTTTCCCCTTCCCTTTAGATCATTTTCTCATTTTAATAAAATAATATTTTAATGTCAAATAGCGAATCTTTCAACAAACAAATTAAGGGTGGATTATATCTTTTCCTTTAAATTTTGGTCAAAATACAAAAATCTCTTTAAAATTTTAAAATTACAAAAATTCTTATGTACTATTTAATTCATTAATTTTTTCACTAAATAGATAATATCATTCAATTTTATAAAAAATATTATGGTAGATAGGAACAGTTTGATAATTGATGAATAAGACTGTAGTGATGCTCGGCTCGAGTACTTTTTGAGTCAAGAGAAAATAGTGGATTGAGATCATGATTATTATCATGTAAATGATAAATATTGAATATTGGAGGGCTGCATTTGAATAGATCAAGTGGGATTTCCATGTTTCATAATTACTCATATTTCCTACTTTCATTCCTTAATTAAATTATTGTGTACTAAATTGAATGGAAAAGTGAATGATGAATTTTTGTGTTCTCCCGCCAATATTGGGAGCATTTTTGAATTGGGCTGTTAGATTATAATTATCTCCTCATATTCCGGAAACTAACATCCTTAAAAATTTGTCCATACCATTTGCCAAACATTTTCTATAACTTTTTTTTCGCTGAAGAAAATGTCATATCAGAGGGATTACTTTCTTCTTTCGAGTTTGATTTGATCTCCTTTTTTTTTTTTTTATGAGAAGAAATTTGATAATAAATATTGGCAACTCTAATATTATTTGTGGTGTGATGGCCCACCATAAAGTGGAGAACAAAATATAGGAAAAATGAGAAAATTCTCACTTCTTAAACTGAAAATCTTAAGAAAATAAGAAAATTTTACCCTGTAACTTCAACAGCGGGTTACTCTTTATACGAAACATCAACTGAGTCAATCAAATCTGCATGATCAGAGCTCGATCATGCAGAAATACACCAGCAAGACAAAGAGGATGAAGAACTGAACAATGCGTTCTGAGTTCTGAAACTCAAGAAACTCAAGGGACAAATGAGAAAACATATCTTCTGATTTCATTACTCAGCTTAGCAAATGAAAGTTGCTTATGTATACAATTTAGACGGTTACTTCCAACCAACCAAAAGAGACTAAAGTAACATGACAGTTATTTAACTTAGCGAAAACTACTATACAACTGTGATTATGAATTAAATCATTAACTGTAATTCTAGCTAGTCTCTTATCCTATAACCGGTATTTGCTAGCATTAAGGTCCGAATGGTAAATCCTCCAATTGCTGAGTCACACTCAAGATGACTTGTTGAGCTGGCAGCTTCAGGATGAGCTGGAACTGCTTCTGTATTTGAGTAATGCTGTAGAATCTGTGTTGCTGAGTTGCTGGACTGCTGCTTCTGCTACTGATCTTTAAGTTGAGTATTTGTCAAAATTCGGCAACCACAACTTCTAGACGAGTCACCAAAACTAACACGTTTAATGGTTGAAATAGACTGACCATTGCATGACAATTCCAACGTCTTTTGCTCCACAAGAACACAAGTGAACTTTCTGTTTCAATCCCCCATAAAAATGGCTTCCATTCTACCACCTAATATGTTTTTCGGGTGATAAGACTTTTATTGAATTACATAAGTACTGAACAAATATACTGAAAACATCATTTCAGATACACTCACATTTGGAATTGAAAGTTAATAGTCGATTTAATTTTCATTACATGCAGACTGCAGTAGAAGGTAAGATTGTTCGAGCAAAGCCGTCTCTTTTGTTTGAGCAGAGCAATTCGTGAGAGAAATAAAGTCAAACTCAAAAAATGGTCTCTTTTGTATGTATATTCATAAGTCTATTCTAACTTGAATCAATTTTAACTTATAATTTTAATACTAAATATAATTTATAATAATTTATCACTTCTAAAATTTAATTTAATGAATAATAATATTATTATATAACAGACATATTCCGATAACATTTATACTAAAATAAAAAGTAATTCTTAAATTATTTTTATGATAGTTATTTAAAATTATTTTTAATATTACCCATTCATATTATAATGTAATTAATATTATTTCAACCATATATGAAATTTTATAATAACAAATTTGATAAAAAAAAATGTATGAATATAATAATATAATAATTTACTAAAATTTTGTATACAAATTATTTGTAAAATAATGACACCCATTTAAAATCTATATAGAATATTATACTTTAAATAAACTATTATAATCTGAATAAAAAAATAAATTATTAAATAATTTGATATATATGATTTTTTAGACAAAAAAAAAAAATATATTGATAGACATCTATGTGCCGTTTGGTAAAACAGTTAGGAATCGAAATCAGAATAAGAATAATAGTACTGGGGATGAGTATGTATTTTAAGAATCAAATAAGGTTGTTTGGTTTATAAGGTGTGTTTGAGTTTATAATAGTGTAAAATGTCCCTTTTATTCTTAATATATTAGATTAATGTCCATTTTATCCTTAATATATTAGGCTAAAAGACCATTGAGGGCACAAAATGAAATATATATATATATATATATATGTGGATGGGAATCAAATTGAAACCAATGGGTGGATTTCATGAATTCCATGCCAGATTGGTTTCAAATGCAAACCTCCCTCCTCCTCCTCCTCCCCCCCCCCTCTAAACAGCAGGAATGGGAGGGTTATGGTATTGAAACCCATACCCCAAGGTCATAAACCTCCCAACCAAACAGCCCCTAGTACTACTATTATTAATCTTGATTATTACTGTCACGAAAATAATAATTATATTTATTATATTATTTATATTTAGTAAATTATAAAATTTTTCAATTTTATTTTGTCATAAATTTTTTTTATCAGACTTTTTTTCCAATAAAACTCTCGGATATCAACCTGTTACCCATTCGTTTTGTTTCTTCTTGAAGTCATGTCCATTTTGAGATATTTTGGTGTCGCAAATTTCAGAACTACTACCATCCTTAAAAAGTTTTTATAGTTATCTTCGTTTTAAAATATGTTTTATATAATTTTATAATTTTACAAATAAATTATTTATTTTTGACAACCACAACTAATTATAATAATAATAAAAAAAACATTGTGTTTGGGCCCATTATAGCACTAATAACCACTAAGGTATTCCTTCCGCAATCTAGACTACTATTTGTAGCCCTATTTTTAAAATTAATTACCTATAATACTCTAACAAAAACAAAATTAATAATTCCCCCATGATTTTGGTAACCTATGACGGAGCATTAACATCTATATTCGGAGGTGTAGACATCGAATGCTTGTGGCGAAAAGCTCTTGCAACGAACGAGGGTTCAGAGGTCAACGAGCTTGTAGTACTGTTTTCCGACAGAAGACGGGGGACTCGTCAGCTAACTTTTTTTTTTTTTTTTTTTTGAGTGCATAAACTCTTAGATCCTTTACAGCAGTAGAGTTTTGGAAACATCTCCACTGATTGTATACAAGCTCTGAAACAGTACATCTACAATAATCCAAGAGACTAGCCCATGTATCTAAGCAAGACTCAAATACTTTATGTTACCGCAGTCTGCAGTTGAGGCTCCTTTCTCTTCCCAAAAATCGCAGTCTGATTTGCATTACTGCAGACTGCATTCCTTCTCTTTCAATTAATTTCCAAAAGCAATGAGGCCATTTTTACAATCAGAATGGAATAGCAGCCACAAACACAGATATGCATACAGATGCCATACCACAAACACAATAAGAATTTCGAAGCCATCCAGTGCAGAACACAAACACAAAGCAGTTATCTTATTTTCTACTCCTTTTTCTTCCACTTCTTTTTGTTTCCTTTATATCTTCTGTATACTTGCGATTAGGATTATGTTCTTCGGCCAAATTTGAAGCCATAAAAAAAAAAAAAAAAAAAATCTGCATCTTTTGTCTTGGTCCTCAAATAGTCCTTAGAACTCGTCGGCTAAGCAATTATAATATATAAAACTAATTTAAATCTAAACTAATTTTGGATATGCTTGAAAAAAATAATTTTGGATAAATTATTTAAAAATTAATAAAAGCACAGTTTGAAAAATTTGTTTTAAAAATAGGGTTACAAATAAAAAATAACAAAAATGAGCTATAAATAGTAATACCAATAAATGAGCTACAAATAGTAATTCCAATTTCATTTCTTGTAAACCAAACACTCATCACCTACCCAAAAGGCTGGGCTATTTCGATCGTTTGCGGCCCAAATGAACCAGGTTCAATGCAGAGGATCATGACTTTTACACAAATTTGGATTCATATTTGTATTATCGTGTCTAAATAGATTTCATGTTATTCAAATTTAAACTCGTTTTAAATTTTATAAATTTATAATTTATTATGTTCTTTTTCCGCAACTTAGTATTTTTGAGTTATAATCATTCTCACCCTATGAGTATTTGGCCTTTAAAATTGATTTACCCTTCATAAAAGTGTTTCTTTATGAAGGGTTTGCAGTGGCATGGGAGAACGAGGAAGGAAAGTTGTGGCAGAAGTTAGATAGTGCGAATGTTGAGGCGGTGAGATTTGATCGGGCCGTTACAAAGGCGTACATGAGAACTTGGTATCGATATACAAGAATTGTTAGGAAGGGAGTGACAAGTTCAGATCAGACATGTACACAACATATTAACCTTACTGAGTTAGCTTCCTCACAGTCCATGAGCTTCAGAATGTTAGTGAAAATTCTCAATGATGATGTTGTAGGGGTAACCTACTAATGCAATATTGTACCTAATAATCTGATTGTAGCAGCCTTCTTTGTAACTCAAAAAAAAAAAAAAAAAGGATTTTTTAGATGATGAGAATTAGAATGGAAAATGAAAATGTAGAAACCATAAATAAGAGGATCGAATCCTAAATTAGAAACTAAATTAGGATATATTTTTCTTTTTTGTAAATTCTTGCAATTTGAACAATCAATCAGCAAGATGGACACAACTTCTGGAGATCTTACAAAATGCTTGCTATGTACAACGAAGTCCAAACAACAACCTTAATGAACACATCATGATACACACTCCTAGAAACACCAAATATCATCATCTACCTAGAAGACCTGAAACTAGGTAGCTTTGCACCAAATTTTCCCAAATCGCAATTTTATTTTCAGACAAGGAAATCCACCGGAAAAATTATTTTGCGGCTTTAGAAAGCAAAGTAAGAAGAAGAAGAAGCTGAGTCGCTGCATTTACACCACCACCCCTCAGTTATTTGAATGACACATTGTGCCCCTTTGAATTTGCTCTTTTCAACATGAGATTCTTGACATTTTCCTCTGAGCTTGATGATGAAATAGGTGTTCGACCTCCAGATGATTGAGGCAGGGAAGCCGCCTGTTGTTGTTGTTCAGGTGATTCCATTGTTTTTGTCGATGGACACTTCAAGATACCTTTCAGAGGTTGTTTTGCCGCCTGTTTGCTCGGATTATTATTATTATTATTATTCTTAACTGGGCTGTTATTACCGTCTTTGTTCTTGAAAAACTTCAATGCATCATCGATGAAACCCTTGATTTTCCGGCCACGATTCCGACGTTCTTCGCTGTTGTCGGTGTCGTAATCATCATCAACGTAAGGAAAGTCAACGTACTTCCCTTTCAAAAGATCATCCTCGAAACTGACGTCATCAAATTGGAGATTGCTTGCATCGCCATTGTTAACAAGCCCATTTCCCGAGAACCCGTCTATAATTGTGGTCTCAACAGGAATTTCATGGAATTGTTCCGCATGAATCTTCTTGCTTTTGGGAAACTTGAACCATCCTTCCTTTAAAAGAGGCAATTGGTTCAGATTCTTGAGAAAATTCTTGCTCCTTTTCGGACTATCCCCAAGAACATTATTCTTCTTGTCACTTTTACCAATCAACGCCATAGCAATCGAGGTAGTTATAAAAAGCTGACAAATTGCAGTCTTGATCTGTTCATGTCGCTCGAAGGACGATGATTGGGTAAGGCCGATCATCTCCGCAACCCGAAGAATTTTTCGGGCCAAATCCGCTAATTCATACTTCTTGTATTTATGGTCGTCAAGAATCTTGGCAGCTAGGTAACCAATGTCAACTTTCTCCTTTGTAAATCCCAATTCTTCCAATGGAAAAAGATCATTCTTCTCAGGAATATCAAAACCCACAAACCGAACCCTCTTATCTGTCAGAAAATTGAAGATTGAAGGTGGTAATTCATCCCCTGAATTGAACTTGACGATTAGGCAGCCAACGCCAACGCACAAGAGCAGCAAGACGTTGTTTGGATCGCGAGGATGCCGCATAACATCAATACCTACGACAGGTTGACGAGACCATGTTTTTCCTTCAGGGAAAAGAAAATCCATCGAACATAATGATTCAAAATCCCTGGTTTTGAATGTTATGCCCTCCAGCTTTACCTCGAATTTGTTGGTTCTCAAATAAACAATCCCAGCCATCTTCAGGGCAAAATTATGAACGGAAAATGCTCCAAATCTGGCTTTCTTCAGGCACACGATTGTTCTCCTAAAGGCGGGACAAGGACACAAAGCAGAATACTTGGCTACAAAAGATTGCAAAATATAAAATGACTACTTCAAATACGATTTCGGAATGAAAAAAAAATGCTGCAAGGTCTAGAGGTGGTTAGGCTCTAAGGCAAATTTGGAAATGGCATTTTACACTTGTAATTCAACAAAAGTCTGAATTAAAATATAGTGAATCATCAAAGATCCGACTTTATATCGGGACTATCTATAAGTTTTCCAGATATTATTTTTACAATTCTTTCTTATTATTAACGGTTGTTAATTCTCATAAAAATCGATACTTGCGATCAACCAAAGGGACAAAATCATCTAATATTGGATATGACGATAACACTTGACAACCAAATAAATGTTGTCATTGTTTATCTAGAAGATTCAGAATTGAACTAATCTTTTATATAATTGCACACTTTAACAAAAAGGAAATGAGTTGTCATAAGAATAGATTCAAAATCCAATCTTTTACGACTGTGATTTTTAAGAATTAATAAACCATTGAAAATACTATGCTAAAAGTACAAGTTATAAAAATGGTAAACTCAAGAAAGTTTTGATCTTGCAAGGCAACCCCAATATTCAATATTGCATCAAATGTATAGCCGAAACCTCTCATCAAGAGAACTCACGAATTAACAAGATGTAGAAACACAAGAAATTGGAAATCCAAAAATTAGTAACATTCAACATCGACTGAAATTTCCAAACCCCATGACAATTACAAGTTTTCAATTAGGATATTTAGGCTGATCCTCTTAGCAAGCTAGATGTCCTTAGCATGATGGTAACTGTCACATCCTCAAACAGATCAAATTAATCCAATTATTTACCGGTAACAGTAATTTTTTTACCACAAATAGCACAAAGATTGGTGTGTCGTTGATTGCTTGTGATATTGAAGGTTTCACTTCTGTGTGGATATTGTAAACTATGAGGAGAACGAATGTGGAGGAGAAAGTGCTGAGAG
Organism: Knoxia roxburghii; assembly: GCA_030378225.1. Taxonomy (NCBI): domain Eukaryota; kingdom Viridiplantae; phylum Streptophyta; class Magnoliopsida; order Gentianales; family Rubiaceae; genus Knoxia; species Knoxia roxburghii. The sequence goes on along the minus strand of CM059420.1, from coordinate 40,728,260 downwards.
ACACTATTCAAAATTTTTTGACTTTAGTATAATTTAATAAATTTTAATATTTTCTTTACACATTTTCAATGTGAATAAGTGATTTAACTCGAACAATCAACCCAAACCATATAACATAATGGTTTAGATGATCATATAACAAATTACTCTATCGTTTGGAATAAATAATTTATTTAAATTATTTCTTTTTAGTAGTTCCTTTATATTCATTATTATTAAAACTTGCTTTTTTCCATTTTTAGAAATATAAAAATTTGGTCACTAAAATTATGAATTTATTTATTAATCATGGACAAATAAAACAACTCTGCGATTACATTTTTTCTTATTATTTTGTGTACAGATCATATTTAGAGGAAAGTTTCAATAAGTTTACATATTAAATATATGATACGATATTAAAAACCAAAAGTGAAATACCAAAAATTATTGGGTTAAAAAGTACTAACGTATTAACCAAAGGACCAACTTGTAATTAACTTTTCTTACATTTACCAAAGTGCCCTTCTTTGTGATGATCGGAACACAAGATCATTATTCCAGGCTAGGGGTGTAAATGAATTGAGCCGCTCGTGAGCTATTCGCGAGCCGGCTCGGTCAAAGCTTGGCTTGAGTTCGGAGTTGACCGAGCTCGAGCCGAGCTCGAGCTCGGCTCGCTAAGGTAACAAGCCGAGTTCGAGCCTGTAATATATAAGCTTGTTAGGCTCGACGAGCCTAACGAGTTTATATATTATATTTATATTTATTTTATAATATTAAATATTTTTAATATTTTTAAAATTTTTCGTTTTGTAAGCAAGTAACTATCCTTTAACCCAAATCCTAATTCATTTCTCCCCCAAAAATCGGATAAGTGGGGCGATTTTTTGCCCCACAATCGCACATTTCATTCGATGTTTGGCTTAAAAATTGGAAAGTATGTCCGATTTTTTCACATTCGTATGTTTATATAATTGTCTTCACATGAATGGATGTAGACGTTTCTGGACGTGGTGCTAGTTATTTTTGACGTGGTGCTAGTGTTACGAGACGTGGTGGACTATCTTTGTGAAAAAAAATCAGTTTAAATTCATATGATGTAGACGATTATGGACGTGGTTCTAGTTGTCTTTGACGTGGTGGGTTGTATTTGAGAAAAATAACTAGCTTAAATTCACATGAATGGATGTAGACGTTTCTGGACGTGGTGCTAGTTATTTTTGACGTGGTGCAAGTGTTATGAGACGTGGTGGACTGTCTTTGTGAAAAAAAAATTTAGTTTAAATTCACATGAATGGATGTTGACGTTTTTGGACGTGGTTCTAGTTGTCTTTGACGTGGTGGGTTGTCTTTGAGAAAAAAATATCTTAAATTCACATGAATGGATGTAGACGTTTCTGGACGTGGTGCTAGTTATTTTTGACGTGGTGCTAGTGTTATGAGACGTGGTGGACTGTCTTTGTGAAAAAAAAATTAGTTTAAATTCACATGAATGAATGTTGACGTTTATGGACGTGGTTCTAGTTGTCTTTGACGTGGTGGGTTGTTTTTGAGAAAAAAATAGCTTAAATTCACATGAATGGATGTAGACGTTTCTGGACGTGGTGCTAGTTATTTTTGACGTGGTGCTAGTGTTATGAGACGTGGTGGACTGTCTTTGTGAAAAAAAAATTAGTTTAAGTTCACATGAATGGATGTTGACGTTTATGGACGTGGTTCTAGTTGTCTTTGACGTGGTGGGTTGTCTTTGAGAAAAATAACTAGCACCTTGTTAAGTATGTTTTAATTCTATTGTATTAAAATGTACTTAACAAGGTGCTAGTTATTAAAACATACTTAACAAGGTGCTAGTTATTTTTCTCAAAGACAACCCACCACGTCAAAGACAACTAGAACCACGTCCATAAACGTTAACATCCATTCATGTGAATTTAAACTAATTTTTTTTTTCACAAATACAGTCCACCACGTCTCATAACACTAGCACCACGTCAAAAATAACTAGCACCACGTCCAGAAACGTCTATATCCATTCATGTGAATTTAAGCTATTTTTTTCCCAAAGACAACCCACCACGTCAAAGACAACTAGAACCACGTCCATAAACGTCAACATCCATTCATGTGAATTTAAACTAATTTTTTTTTCACAAAGACAGTCCACCACGTCTCATAACACTAGCACCACGTCAAAAATAACTAGCACCACGTCCAGAAACGTCTACATCCATTCATGTGAATTTAAGCTATTTTTTTCTCAAAGACAACCCACCACGTCAAAGACAACTAGAACCACGTCCATAAACGTCAACATCCATTCATGTGAATTTAAACTAATTTTTTTTTTCACAAAGACAGTCCATCACGTCTCATAACACTAGCACAACGTCAAAAATAACTAGCGCCACGTCCAGAAACGTCTACATTCATTCATGTGAAGACAATTATATAAACATACGAATGTGAAAAAATGGGACCTACTTTCCAATTTTTAAGCCAAACATCGGATAAATGTGCGATTGTGGGGCAAACTTCACATTTTCTCCCAAAAATCGAATAAGTGAGGCGATTTTTCGCCCCATTTTCGCACATTTCGTCCGATTTTTGGATTAAAAATTGCATTTTGGGTCCGATTGTTTGTTCTGCTATCGCAAATTACCGGCGATTTTTCATGCAAACTTCACATTTTCTGTTTTTAAGGGTATTTTAGGCATTTTTTCAATTTTTTTGTGCTACAAATAACAAATTTGTGCTACAAATAGTAAGATCCTAAATTTTTGGATAAATTTAATGAGCACTTTGTCAAACTCAAAATCAAGCTTGGCTCGCGAGCCGAGCTCGCGAGCTCGAGCTCAAGCTTCACAATTCTTAAACGAGCTCGAGCTCGAGCTCCAAAAAATGAGCTCGAACGAGCTCGAGCTCGAGCTCGAGCCCCTTTATATTTAAGCGAGCCGAGCTTGAACATAGGCAAATTCGAGCTCGGCTCGGCTCGTTTACACCCCTATTCCAGGCTCCTACCAAAGTGTTAGACTTTTAATTGTAAACGGCACCGTTTTTGGCCATTCATTTTAGTATAGCATGCTGAGTAGATTTTGGAGGGAAAGGCTTCACATTTTTCTTCTGATTTTGGCACATACACAGTAGAGGTAAAATAGGAAGGATATTACTGCATTCTGTTGGGTTTTGGGGGATTATTCTAGATTCTGGTAAATTTCTTTTTCTGGAATTCAAGTTATTCTCTCATTTCTTCTTCTTTCATCCTCTCAAATCTGAACTCTTTTTGGTTACTAATTGCAATAACACAAAGCTCACTAAAATAATCGGCCCTTTTTCCACACACCCTGAACCGGCCCAAGAAGCAGCCGAAATAGAGGCCCAGTCGTAAGTCAACCAATCCGCGCATTTCTTCCAATTTGAGGGGGCACTGACTCACTTCCTTCCTGCCACTCCATATCCATTCGCACAGTTGGGAGAAGAAAATTAATTGAATATTCATAGTAGAAATGGAAGACAAATTTTGATCTTTCTTCTTTTTTATGCTGACTAACCAGCCTTCCTTTGCAAACGCAAGTTCCTTTTCCACCAAGAAATCACTCACTATATATTAATGGGATCAACGTCTCGTCTTTTGAAGCCGCTTTATAGTGTACTGTTATGAATTTGGCCGATTAATTCGGTTCGGCAGGTTGTAGAAGTGATATCCGATCTGGGTTCCGATTAAAAGAGTCTAAGGAATGGTATTGCCTTTGGTGAAGCTTGGGACGCTTGCTCTAAAAACTCTAAGCAAACCCATCGCTGCCCGGCTCAAGGTTGAGGCTGGAAAGCATTCCAAGTTCCGCAATTACATTATCAGCATGGCCCAGGTTAGTAGATACTCCAATCTCCTTAACACTTCTTTTGAGATTTTGTGTTTATGTAGCTTGGAGGATGATAATTGCTTTCATAATTTGTTTGGTTCTTGTTGTCCTTGATTGTGCCCTTGCTGTTTTGTTTTCAAAATGTGGCCCTTATTTCTTTCGTATCGATTTAATTGGTGGTCTGTTGGGTTTCCTCCATATTTCAATAGTCCCGTCTGTTTGTACATAACCCACTTTGAGGTAATTGTGGATGGTGACATTAGATGTAGTATTAAGAAGTTTAATAGGATCAAATTTTATAGGTGGATAATGGAAATGTGGATCATTATGAAGCTGCATAGCATTCATCTGTTCTGTAATGCTGGATTCTAGAGAAAGGAGTTGCATTATTAATTAAGGGATGAGTTGAATCCGGGCCTTGTAAGTGATTGTGCGGAAACTACAGACTTGCCGAACTGTATAATTATGTTGATGAGCAGGTGGTGTTCGTAAAGGAGCTACCATTAAATCTCTGAAGTGAAGTGAGCAGTCAAGTTTAAGTGGATTCATGGTTACTGAACTGTGCTTGAAAATAGTACAAGTTGCTATCTGTCAAACAAATCAATTCCTACTTAAGAGTAAAGTTGGCAATAAGTAAAGTGAATTTATTTATTCAGTTTTACCTTCTGATAAAGTGGCACCATCTTATGCATATTACCAGTTTCTTAATAAGTGTCATATTGATGTTATTTGATTCTTTTCATATTCAATGTGCACTGCATTTTTACATCGTATTGATAAAGTCAATGTGGCTTAAAATCATTAGGACCGATCTAAGCAAAATAGACCTCAAATCTTACCTATTATGCGAAATCCAAACTCTGCAGTACGAAAGGTGCTAGAAAAATGGAAAATAGTGAAGCAGTTAGTTGTGATCATAATTACATGGCTTATGATTCTATTAATAGAAAGTAAGAAAGTGCCTAATCAATGGGGAAATGCTGTGTTGATATCTTGTTAATTATGGAGTATTGAATTATTTGTGGTTCTTGGGTAGTTGACTAATAATATGCACTATTCTTGAATTATTTTGAGTCCCTGATTTTACCTCTGGCCATCTTGGGATTCTCATTTGGTCTGTCTGTTAGCAAATGAAAAGAGTTCTATCTTGGTTTTTATGTCTCATTGATATAATGCAAACAGGCAAACCATCGGATAACGACACAAATGCAAAGACGCATCTATGGTCATGCAACTGACGTTGAAATTCGACCTTTGAATGAGGAGAAAGCTGTTCAAGCTGCTGTAGATCTTCTTGGAGAATTATTTGTCTTCTCGGTAGGTTTCTTATCTGGCATCAATTCTTTTAAGGTGCTGGAATGTTGAATGATCATACTGATTTCTACAACTACTGTAGCATAAAAATTTAACAATCTAAAGCACTCCATCAATGGGATTCCTGACATCAGCTAATCTCTAAACTTTTATGAAGTCTGTATATTGGTGGTTGGTTGTGCATGTTCTCAACAATGGGGTTTACAGTCCCTGTGCTTAACAGGCTGCACAAACTTTTGTTATTTGTTTCACTTTTGATGAAGCTGGGTTTTTGTTACAAATTTTCAGACAGTATTAGGGTACTTCTATGATACCTGCCAGATGTTAATGCATTTTCTTTAATCTTCTTTCAAGTTGTTGCCTGTGGGTAACAACTGATGCTTATCGGTTTCAAATTCTCTTACGGAGTCACTGTTTGATAAATTGTCAGAAGCTTCTAAATGTGAAGACCTACTACTTATTGCATCTTTTTCAGATTGCTGATGCAACATTTTGCAGAGACCCGTACCATCCTTTCTTCTTATCTATACTTCTTATTTTGGTTTGGCATAAGGAGAAAATAGGGAGTGAATCTTTTTTCAACTTTATGGGGTTTACCTCTGTAAAAGGAGGACAAGTGCAATGGCCTTTTGCATTAATGAACCTAAATTCATTTTTTGATTCATGACATAAACATCAATGGTTTCTGCTAATGATTCTGGAATCATCAATGGTTTGAGGTCAGCTTGGGTAGGATTGTTACAGTGGACCTTCTTGTTTGGGGTTTATGCATGAGACATAGAGATAGGAAGTTTGTATTGTCTTTGATGTAATAACCCAGAAACCAAGATCCTAGTCAGAATCAATTCTAGTACACCTGAGTTCTTGGGTTCAATCTCAACCGTTTTTGCCTTTTAGGTTTCAATCTTTTATCCCTTCTAAAAAAAACAATACTGTTGAGTTCCCATTTTTTTGACCCATATTCCTATTTCTTGGTTAGGTTGCTGGAGTTGCTGTGATATTTGAGGTTCAGAGAAGTGCCCGATCAGAGGCTAAGAAAGAGGAGCTTCGCAGGAAAGAAATGGAGGTAAATACTGCCTTGCAATTCCTATTATTCCTGTTATCCCATTTTTTAGCACTCTAAGTTTGTTATGAGTATTAGCTAGTATTTTCATTTCCGCGCTATCTGCTCCAAGAACTTGTTGCGATGATAGTGTATTCTTCAAAACATTCAATATAAATTATTTTTTGTTGCTTAGTATTTGAGAATCCAAATGCAGACAAATTTTGGTATTTTTGTATAGGTTAAGATAGTTTTTTTCATGCATGTTACTTTTAATTTGGCTTCTATTTGTTTCCAAATTAAAATTACCTGGTCTGGTTTCTGTTAAACTGGGCTATGGTCTCGATTCGCTAACAACAATGCTGTTTCTTGATTTTCATATACATCTGGACAATAATTAGACAATTCCCTTAATGATATATATATATATATATTTATAGCCTGCTGTTGTGGATAATGATATATATATATATTTATAGTTATATCGGGTATGTGTCTAGTTAAATATGAATATGCACAAGGCAAAATGCTTCCTTCAGTGCATATTATAAGTGTAAATATTGATGGCTAATCTGCACTCATTTTTCTTTCCTCTCGTGCTCTAAGCTTTTTCTTTGTTCCATATTCTGGTTTAGGCGTGTTAAAGTATTTTAAAATTTTGTTTAGAAAGATCAGCTTTAAGTTAAATATGGTCGTTGTGTTTAGGCAATGGGGCAACGAGATGAAGAATTAGCAAGAGAGGTAGAGCATCTAAAAATCAAGCTGCAGGAGCTTGAGCAACTAGCTCAGAAACGTGGACTTTCTGGTGTTCTTGGTTTTAAACATGCTCAAACTGAACAAAGCAAAGCATCAGCATAAGATCGCCAGTTCATGATGTCATCTTCATCACAGTAATGCATTCTATTCTGATTCATATGACTAAATGCTATCTTCAAATTCATTATTTTCCTTGACCAGATCTTCAGCCAGACAGTTTAGCTAAGTACTTGTTTTTATCAGTAAATAAGCTATCTGATTCAAGGGCTCATTGCAAGGAGCACCATTCTGCTAATTTGAGTTCCACAAACTGTTTTTCTCATCCTGCAACTTTTTAGCTTTTGATAGGGCATTGGCTAGAACATTGTCGATGTCGGTATTTTGGTAGATGATATAGGAGGACAGTGGAAAATCATATGCTGTATCTTTCAAGGATTTAAGTACAGATAGGCTTTAACACTTGAGTTTTTGACTTCCAGGATGCTATATAGTGAAAGTATCGGATTTATCGGATTGCGTTTGCCTTTGTGTTTGTGCATGCATTACGTACAGTAATTCATTTTTCAAATTAGGTTCAAATCATATTTTTATGTCGGCTAACAAATCGGTACCCTTATCGAAGAAATAGGTAAAAAGATCTGTCATTATATCCAGCAGATGCTCCTTATCTTCAAAAGAGACCTCACAACAGAAAAGTCATTGGAGGCAGCACATTGCTCTTTTTCCACCATATTTCCATCTCAAAGAGGCATCAAATTTTGGGAACAGAATCTCTTTGAGGGGTAGTGGGTTAGACCCTTTATGCTTTTCTTGGCCTGCTCATCTTATCTTTTCTTCCAATCTAAAAGGCCTTTTTCAAGGTGTGGATTTGACTCTATTCTTTTAATCTACGGGCCCTTTCTTCCTCCTTCTAAAGTTCATTTTCTTTTTTCTTTTTTTTTGGAAAAATCTTGTTCATATGTTTCATCCTGTTGTGTTTTATTCATACACTTAAAAAATAATCTTATATTTTGTAGGGTTAATAAACAAATGAAACCCATTATTTTGAGCTCTAAGGAATCATTTTCAAAAAGATCACTTAATTTATAGAAAATTTAACTTATTTTTAAGGATTTTAAAAAATTATTCTTGGAGCAAATTACAATATTATCCAAAAATATAACAAAAAGTGAGACACACTTGTTAAAAAAGAAAAAAATAAAAAAAAGATGCATTTCGTACCTCCCATTTCCTCGTTTGACATTTTATGTTGAAGACATCATACGAAAGTTCAAAGAGAACCTTGGTCCACCTTTTACTTTTTAAAAAATTAAAATCTTAATCTTCAATAATGAGTAATTAAATAATGACATATAACTGAGAAAACTTCTGAATAATATATGTCAAAACAATTAAATTTTTCTAACGAATGTCTTCATCTACCAAACAAATAAAAAACAATCGAATTACTTAAATAATTATTGAATTATCAAATTTCGATGAGTTCCATTTGCATTCCCGAGCAAAACAAACACATGTTTTCGTTTAAGAAATAAATATGTGAACTAAATAATTGAGAGTTACAAACTAAATAATAGTCAAATTATTTCTTAAATTCCTATATCTATCATAATATCGAAAATGTCACATTTAGTTCATATAAGCCTATATTTAAAGTGTATTATTTCTTAAATGCAGTCGTTTATTATTATCTAGTTTATATATGATCCATACTTTTTTTAAAAAATTAATAAATTTTCACCTTTATTTAAATAAATTATATTATCTTAAATTCACAAAATATTTTTTGACGCATAACCTACAATATGTTGTGGAAAATCTTTCATGGTTGTGGTAATACATTTTGGTCGCTTAATAATTTTTTTCAAATTACTAATATTTCAAGATCTCACATGGCTGGGTCCGTTCAGTTTTAAAGAAGCAAGTTTTACACGGATATCATGGGTTGGTCTTGGAGGTTCTTGTTTTTGGGTTAATCCAGGTTTTAGTTAGTTTTTTTTTACCAAGAGAGAAGGTTAATTCGTGCTCTAAGTATCCTGATGTGATCTGCTATCTCTGATGTGATTCGAACTTAAATTTTATATTCTAAAATATTTTCGGTATAACTCAAATTCATAACTTTATGATCCTATGTGAGGAGTTTGTCTCAAGTTTTAGTTTGTTAACCCTATGTATGGCAGGTTACAATTACAAATAAAACTAGTTGATTCTTTAAAGGGCAACGTTTTCGTCAGTTGCTGCTGCCGGGTGTTTGGGGCTTGATCGAAGGAATTAATTTGGTCCTCCCTTGATGTTTACTTCACCATCACGACTTACAACTAGAAGCAAATCTTACCATATTAGTTGCTAAATCAATTCCTTAGCCAAATTTGTAAATTGGTAAAATGAAAAATATTCAAATTTACAGTAAATTATACTGTATAAATTAAAGATATACTCTTATTATTATATTTAAAAAATAATACATTGACATCTTAACCATTTCTGTAATGTATATTTAATTATTATATGAAAGTTTAGTTGTAGACTACTAAATATATATTGATGGTTGAACAAATCCAATTTGACATATGGTTTGGAGGACATGGTGTTCATGTTATAAAATTTGATATACAAATAACAAAAGTTATGTGTACCTTGTGTTTTAAATTTGATGTAAATTTTTCTATTTGATTTTGTACTCTCTACTTTTTTCGTTATTTAATGAGATAGATATGAAACTCTTCTCGTAATTGACATAAAGGGGACAGAGATATCTGAATTCACTTCGTCTATAATCAAGAAAACTCTGGTTAATGAAATTATGAATTTCATAGAGAGAGTTTGGTCTTAATTTAGAATGAATGTCAGTGGCATACTTAACACATGCAAATCAAATGAAAATGAAAATAAGTTTATAGTGATAAATATGTGAGTAATAAGTAAAAATTTAGATTACTAATACATGTGGTCAAAGAGTAAAATCTGTTAAAAAAAATTAACGTTTTATTAGATAATTGGTGAAGTAATAAGTAAAAATTTAAATTACTAATACATGTGGTCAAAGAGTAAAATCTGTTAAAAGAATTTAACGTTTTATTAGGTAATTGGTAAAATAATAATTTACTCAAATATAATTACTAATAATATGAGAGGATGATCAACACACTAAAATTTGGATACGACGCGCGAAATCATACGAATGACAATAATGAAGAATGTTTTTGCAATGGGCGGAAAACTAACGGAAGAATGCGGGAGTAAATAGTAAAAACACAATCTCATATTTGGTTAAGGGTACGTACGGTGGGCCCATAAAGAAGCACGCAAGTAATTTATACAAAGAGGAAAGAAGTATACCAAAAATGACTCCCATGGTCTTTAGTCCACACAAATTCGCATATAGAAGCTGCGGCACCCCCCTCCTCACACACACACACACACACACACGCGCGCAGTGTGACCAAATTAACTCAGCGATCTTCACAGTTGGTATGGCGGCAAACCCTTTTTCCCCATCTTCATCTCCTTGTTTATCCTATTTCTTTGATGGAAATTGGATTTTCCTTCTTGTTAATGCTTTCTTTATTCTTTCCTTTCTTTCTAGCATATGTTATTAATCTTGCTCCGATTTCTCTGGATTATTGTTTTTCTTCTAATCTGGCGATCATTGTTCTGAGTCAATTTAGTCTGGTGATTGGGAAATCGTACTCCGCTTAAGCTTTTTTTTTTTTTTGGGTTTTGCGGTTTTTTAGTTTAAAAGTTTAGTTGTGGGTTTTGTGATTGAATTTTGGGTTTTCTTTTTTGTGTTTTTCTTCTTTTTTTCCTGGCGTGTACTTGTAATTTTGCAGGGAAAAGTTTAATGAGATTTTGGTTTGCGATCTTGGGTTTCTTGAGTTGGGTTTTAATTTAGCAGAAGGAAATGACTGGTTCTGGATTTTGCTAGGGTTACATAAAGACTTGTCCTTTATTATGTGTAGAAGATTTCCTTACATCTACGCTCAAGTTATTTGGGATTGTGACTTTAATCTTTGGATTCCAACTTTGGTGGGATGTCATAGAGAATTTTCAGGAATGTTTACGGTTCTTTTGTCTTAAAATCTGGTATTTTCTTTAGGTTTTATTCCATCCGGGTATCCATATTTTTGTGTGTTGTCGTCGTCATAATGACTTGTGTATCAATCTGGTGTGTTAACTTCATTGGAAATTTTCAAGTCATAGTTGATTTATTTTGACATTAATGATTGTGAACTGAAATATTGTATGGGATTTTGCAGTTGATTGCCAATATTTTGGATCTTAGACTGATTTCTTGGAAATGGGGAAGGGCTCGAAGAGTGGTGCATGCAAGTCTGCATCGCATCAGCTCTTCAAGGACCGGGCAAAGAATCGTGTAGATGATCTTCAGGGGATGTTTTCAGATTTGCAGTCTGCTAGGAAGGACAGCCGCAGTAATGATGTTGCAGTACTTGAAGAGCAGGTCCATCAGATGCTCCGTGAGTGGAAAGCGGAGCTCAACGAGCCCTCACCTGCCTCTTCATTACAGGTAGATGAAGTATTTGTTGTTTGTGGAAAATGTAGACTTCAGAAGAATTATTTTGTCTTTTCTTGCTGTTAATCTACATGGATTAGATGTACGTAAAATACCTACAGATTATGGAGTGGATTATTTAGCCATTCTTTATTTGCGTGTGTAAGCTTGTGAATTGGGATTCCATTGATGTCACTTATGGATTGGATGAGGTTCTCCTTTTCTTCTGTGCACGCTTTATTCATACAGTTCCCTATTCAAAGGAAGAGCATGGGCAACAAGGACGGTGTGCCTTGTTAATGTTTTCTTGAGGATTCAATCTGGTCTGACATAGTTGTACATTAAAAACTTTGAACTAGTCTAGCATATTTGGAGATGTGGCATTCACAATGAGAAAGTACCAAGTGTAGTGATTGATCTATTAAACATTGGCTTCTGATCTACAAGCCTTCTGGTCTAGAAACTAAGTGCCTCGGAGCCAACTCTAAAATTCTGTTCCAGGCAGACTGGACCAAGTAGTTTATGAGTGATGGTTTGGGCCTTGCAAGGACACAAAGTTTCTTATGGAAAACTCATGTGATATTCACCTTCGGAAAAACTCAAGTGAAGTGATCCTTGGCTTGTGGCTAATAATAACTTGGCTTGAACTTTTGGGTGAGAGAGGATGGATTTATAGTCAACGAGTCATTGGCTGCCTACAGCCTAAGGCTTTTCACATGCAGCTTGATATAGAAGTACTACAGTTCAACTTGACTTGTTTGTTTGTGTTTAGAAACAGTTAAAAACAGTTTTGTTGTGTTCTTAATGTTGTGCATTCTTGCAGGGTGGAAGTCTGGGTTCATTCTCGTCTGATATTTATCGCCTGTTGCAACTTTGTGAGGAGGAAGATGATGCTACCAGTGGATTAGCTGCCCCAAAGTCTGAGCCTGATGTGCAAAAGATTGATAATGCTGCTGGTTTACAAGATGTTAGTGTGAGGATGACTTCAGTTATACTTATATTTTTGTATTGTTTGAACAAATTCTCTTGACCTAAAAAGAACGGTAAGGAAACTATTAATAATGGCATAGTTTATTTGAACTTAAATGACAAACTTTTTATGGATATAGCATGATGATGACATATGATTCATATAGCAGACCATACATAGTGTATTACTTGTTCTTAAACAATCCTCCATGTATGTTTTGGTTAGTCATCATTAGTCAGTACATGTGGTTGATGCATCTCTAGTATACCAATTTACGGTGACGCACTAATTATGTTTTGTAATAAGTGTTTAATTCAGAAACATAGTTATAAATGCTCTTACTTTTGTATTTTCTTGGTGATCTTCTTTGTTGACCATTTTACCTATTCCCTTAGCATGTTTCCCTGAGTTGTATTGTGTCTGTCAGAGGGAAAAAAGCAAGTAGCTTCTTTTTGGTTGTACAATCATCAGTGGTACGAGTGAGTAGCGCTTGCTGATTTTATTATTTGCCACAGGGTTTTATTGCTATGCAGCTGCCTCAAGAACAAATCTTCCAAATGCCCGATCAGTGCAAAAACTCTCCTGCAGTGGCTAACAATATGCAGATCAACAATTTTGGGGTTCCAACGCAGTTAAACTATCATCAGTTTGATTTGCATCAGAACTTTGAGCAGCAGTATTTCCCTGGATTTGATGTTACTGGTCTTAGCGGGGAGGATCACCTGTCACATATTACTGGTTTTGCGCATAACTTCTATCCTCCACCTGCTGCTTTTTTGGGTCCAAAATGTGCTCTTTGGGATTGCCCAAGACCTGCACAAAGGTTAGAATGGTGTCAAACATCGCAAGATTATTGCAGTAGCTACCATGCAAACATTGCACCAGCAGAAGGCTACCCTGGGATGACTCCAGTTCTACGACCTGGAGGAATTGGCTTGAAGGATAATTTACTTTTTGCTGCTCTTTGTGCAAAATCCCAAGGAAAAGAAGTTGGAGTTCCAGAGTGCGAGGGGGCTGCTACTGCAAAATCCCCTTGGAACGCGCCTGGTTAGTACATCCAAAAGCCTTGGGCTCATTTTGGGGCTAATTTTATATTATGACATTGACACATTCTAGCTATGTAATAAAATCTTATATTATGACATTGATCATTCTAGTTGTGCTTATGTCATGAATCAGTTTCCTTGTGTTTCTGCAGAGCTTTTTGATGCCGCTGTTTTGGAGGGAGAAACAATCAGGGAATGGCTTTTCTTTGATAAACCTCGAAGAGCATTTGAGAGTGGAAACAGGAAGCAAAGGGCATTACCAGATTACAATGGACGTGGCTGGCATGAGTCTAGGAAGCAAGTGGTAAATGAATACGGAGGGTTGAAGAGATCTTATTATATGGATCCACAACCACCGCAAAAGTATGAGTGGCATCTCTATGAATATGAGATCAACAAATATGATGCTTGTGCCTTATACAGGCTGGAAATGAAGCTTGTTGATGGGAAAAAGAACCCGAAAGGTAAAGTAGCAACTAATTCAGTGGCTGACCTGCAGAAGCAAATGAAGAAACTCAACGCTGAATTTCCGACTGACAACAATCTTCCTGTAAAGGATGGTGATAAGGCTAATTTGAAGGATGTCACAGGAAACATTTATTTGAACCCTAATAGCCTGCATCCTCCGAGGGAGGGATTTGATTATGGCACTAGTGCTGGATGTGAATATCTGGTTGACAACGGGAATGTTTACTACATCACCTAGTCGGTAAAGGTGAACTGGGAATAAGAGACATTCTGTTGCAGTGTGCACCTTACAGGTCATACTGCTCACAGCTGGTCCGGCAAATGGAGTTCTGAGCATTTATTTACTTCAGGTCATCCATTATTCAGTCTGCGTATTAACTTAACCTTGTGGCTCCTGTAGTAGTATTGTCAATAGTTCATTGTCATCTGACTTGCATTTTGGACAACTTTTAACCGTGGAGACCGGTGGGCAGACACCAAAATAGGCTTTGCTGCCCTTGACAAATTTTACATGTTAAAAATATTGAATATGAACTCTGAATACTTCATTAGATGTAGTTGTACTAGTTGCGATGATTGCACGTGGTTATATTTTGTTGACACTGTTTACTTTCGGCTTTCGGGGTTCATTTAGCCTTAATACCAGTTTGTAATTTTGGGGGAGATTCCACTTGGCTGCTCTGGATTTCTGATCAACTTCCAAGTTACCGGACCAGGTAGGCTACCTTTTCTTTTGTTTTGGTTCTCTCTTTTGGTTCCCTTGTGTTTGTGTATTGTATATTGTATAGCTGGTTGTTTACTTTCACAGTCTCAAAATTTTGAATCCTATTTATAACACTGTTTTCATTCAAACTTTTGGAAGAGGGTAGTATTTATTTGCTTGTTACATTTTGAAGGGAGAAGAAATAAAACAAAAACTGAAAAATGGCTAGAAAGCTCTATAATCTGATATTGCTTTGGCTGCCTTCATCATGCTGCATCAATTCTATAAGGCTTTTTAGTACAGTCCATTTCCAGAATGTTTACACAATAACTGTCTGCCATAGCTAGGCTGTTCAACAACCTTATTCTACCAAGATAACCTGCCCCTACTATTAATGGGCATTCTCGTGGCATGCGAAGATTGGTATATAACACAATGGTTGGAGTTCCATCCTATTGTATCTTGGTATAGGTGTTGGAGAAATCGTCAATCTCTTTACGAGATGAGAACTATTACGGTTATGAGAAATTGCTATATGTGATAAGAATTATTGTGTTATTACGAGAAATTGCACGTATGAGAAATTGTCGCGAAACTCGAGAGATAACTGATCACTCTCGCCTTTTCTTTCATCTCACCTGTAGTAGAAAGTTGGCCGCATAAATGAACACGAAGGGAGGAGTGCATTTGTCTCTAAAGGTAGCATAGCGTGTTTCTCCCATTTTCCCTCTATAATGATAAAAAAGGCCTTGTAAAAAAATTTTGTTCTCATAGTGATTTTTTTTTTTTTTTCTTTAAAGGTCACTTTTGTACATTATGATATTGTTGGTTCTCACAAAATCTCACAAAATCGCCCTTTATGTATCAAATTTTATTTGAAATTTAATACTTTGTTTGATTATTTTACTATGTATATGTTTTGTATATGGTATTAAATATTTGAAACATAGTTGGGGATTTTTTTTAATTTTATATTTTAATACCATTGATAATTGAATTATTGTAGGGATGAGAATAAAAACAATTAAAATTTGATAGAATAACAATTTTATATTTTTCATCATTTAATTTTTGGTCATAATTTTTAAATTTTACATATTCATACAATTTTAAAATTTATACAATAAATTATAATCAAAATTTTTAAAAAAATTTTAATATAAAATCAATTCCAATTCTTAATTTTTCAAACAACACGTTTAGAATAATAATTAAATTTTAAACTAACTCTACATTCTCCCGAACAATAGAATTATAATTCAATTATACTTTTATAGATTAGAATGCGAATTCAATTCCAATTCTATGGAATCAAACATTGATCAAGACAAGTTTTGGATCAGATTTCCATCCCTGCCTTTAAAACCTGATCAAACATTTGCAGACAAGACAAGTGAATAAATACTACATTGGTTCTAGAATAAGAGTCTAACGTCTATAAAATATGACATTCAACGGGTTAAATTTTTTTAAAAATGATAGTAAATTCAATGGTATAGAAAATAAGTTCAATGGTTATTGCTTTATAATTTGATGACATTTTGATGGATTGATTTTTTTAAAATGATTTTATACACGGTAACCTTTGATTTGATGAGAGAAAAAAATTTGTAAATTAAATTAAACAAAAAAAGGAACGTCTATAATTTCTTGAAATGTGTATAATTTTATAAATTTTTTAAAATGTTATATATATATATATATAAACGAAAAGAGGAAGTTTAAAAAAGTAAACAAATGAGTGAAGAGGTTGAATTAACATTTCCATTTTTGGTTTCCATCAGAGCTCGCACTGGGAGGAGGAGAGTGGGGCGGGGGCAGCAGAAGAAGAGGCCTGCGGTGCCCGTGGAGGTGACTGTGGCAGGAGGAAAAGGCACTCGTGGAGGAGCACCAGTTGCGCACAACAATAGCGACGAGACCGATCTTGATGGAGTTAGGACGGGGCGGAATCTCAGCTATTTTTGCAGCATTTTTCCATGACATCGATGTAGTCGGAGTCAGTGTTGGAGTCAAACTAGGGTCGAAATCAGTGTTAAAATCGATAGTGACGAAGTGGGGGCAGAGATGGCGGTCTCCTCCTCCAAGGAATCCGAATAAGGCACAAGCTTGGGAACGTTCCCCATTCTTTTTTTTCCTATTGTTAGTAAGTTACTTTTGAATTATTTATAGTTTAGATCTCGTGCCATGACGTTGATTAAAATATTTTTATTAAATAATTAATCTTTTGTGTAGTTATTATTCACTTTTGTATCTTTAATTCTTTTTGTATTTAAAAAAAAAAGTCAAAAGATTGAATCTTTATGTATTAGCTCGAGGAAGACCTAGATCGAGTTTCGCTCGAGGTTAATTAGTACCTCTAATTTTAGTTATTTAGATAAAATTTTTATTACCATATTATTGGTATAATAGATTTAAATTTTTTTTAGAAAGGCAATGATACACAAGAGAACAATTCCAAAGTAACATTGGAAATCATATTATGAGAAATTGTTGCACTTGATGAAAATTACTACGTGTTAGTTAGAAGAAATCGTCATATTAAAAATTATTTGTATAACGGATACAAAAAATCACCACATGTCCTCGTATAAGTATGTTAAAAGTTGCATGTTTAATCAACTAACTATGGATCAGAGTGGTTATTTAAAAAAGAAAATATAAAATAAAATTCCGGAGATATGTTGGTTACCATAATTAATTAAAATGTATAAATGGTTTGTTGTATTAGTCAAAGTCAAGGAAGTTAGAAAAACTTGGCCAAAATTTAGTGCTAAAGGCAGTTACCCAGTTTATGAATATGCAGGGACTGCAAATGGAGATTTTTCTGCATTCATGGCTCAGGACAGTCATCGAGACAAATCAACCTTTGGTGTCGCATAACCACAGTACCCTCTCTTGAACATCGTACAACAACGCAGTAGTTAAGGTCATTTATTTGTTCTGTTCGAAAACTTTATAGGTATTCACTTGTGCATTTTTCTCTTCTTAAATACTTGCTTGGGTACTCCCAAATGTTCCAATATCATTCAGGGTAGTGATTTAGGCAAAAGGGTATTTGACAGAAATCTGGGGTTTAGATTTTCATTCCAATTCGTCGATTTTTTTATAGTTTTTCTTACAGCATCTAGAGATTTCTTCTTTGCAGCATTATAAGATTGAATTTAATCAAACGATATTAGAAGGTTTTACGGATGGAAGAGAATCAAAATGGCAGTTTATCAATTGTTATGTATCCATGGTTTGCCTTTGGGCATCTCACAGCTTTTCTTCATTTATCAAACAAGCTTGCTGAAAGAGGTCACAAAATTTTCTTCCTCCTGCCCACAAAAACGCAGCTCAAATTACATCAATTCAATCTTCATCCAAACCTCATCAAGTTCATCCCACTTGATCTCCCACATGTTGAAGGCCTTCCTCCTGGCGCCGAAACCACTGCCGATGTTCCTTTCCAGCTTCAACCCTTGCTACGTCTCGCCATGGACGAAACACGGCCGAGGATTGATTCTCTCCTCAAAGAAATCAAACCCCAGATCGTTTTCTTTGATTTTACGCATTGGCTGCCGGAATTGACTCGCCAATCAGGCATCAAGTCTCTTTCTTTTGTTATAATCAGCCCGGCAACAGTGGCGTATACATTTCGTGAAGAACAGACCACTGATGCTGAATTGATGAAACCTCCACCCGGGTTCCCTTCGTCCTGTTGCAAACTCCATAGTCATGAAGCACGAGGATTGAATCAAGCAGGAAAGGTGGCGGAAACCGGAACAGGGATATCGTTTCTTGAGCGGCTATTGATAACAGCCAAAGAATGTGATGCAATAGGATTTAAAACTTGTAGAGAAATGGAAGGCCCCTATTGCGATTTTATTGAAAGAAAGTT
Organism: Knoxia roxburghii; assembly: GCA_030378225.1. Taxonomy (NCBI): domain Eukaryota; kingdom Viridiplantae; phylum Streptophyta; class Magnoliopsida; order Gentianales; family Rubiaceae; genus Knoxia; species Knoxia roxburghii. The sequence continues at coordinate 40,709,735 of CM059420.1, read as the reverse complement.
CAAGAAGCCAGTGATTCTTGCTGGACCAGTAGTGCCAGAGCAACCGAACTCAACCTTGGATGAAAAATGGGCAGATTGGTTGAGTGGATTCAAAGATAAAACAGTGATATTTTGTGCATTTGGGAGTGAATGTAGACTCCAGAAGGATCAATTTCAGGAACTGATTCTGGGATTTGAGATGACAGGGCTCCCATTTTTCGCTGCCCTGAAACCACCTTTTGGAGTTGAAACAATTGAAGAGGCTCTTCCGAACAATTTCAAAGAGAGAATTCAAGAAAGAGGGGTTATCTGTGGAGGTTGGGTGCAGCAACAACTGATATTGGGGCATCCGGCAATTGGGTGTTTCGTCACACATTGCGGTTCGGGTTCATTGTCAGAGGCGTTGGTGAGTGATTGCCAGATTGTACTATTGCCACAATTTGGTGATCAGTTTATAAACGCAAGAATTATGAGTAGAGAAATCAAAGTTGGAGTTGAAGTGGAGAAAGGAGATGAAGATGGACTTTTCACCAAAAATGGCGTAGTGGAAGCTGTAAGATCGGTGATGGATGTGGACAGTGAGATTGGGAAGGAGGTACGAGGTAACCATGCAAAATGGAAGGAGTTCTTGTCGAGAAAAGGGCTCGAGAGTTCTTACATTGACGAATTTATTCATAAGCTTCGTGAATTGATTTTAAAATAGTGGTAGGAATCACTGTAGGACCGGGATTGCCGGACAATATTCCGGCCAGGTCTCATCGGTTCTTTTTTTTTCTTTTTACTGTTTGATGCTCAACGCGGTAGCAGAAGATAATATAAGTTACATTTTACACATTCTAATTCTCATGTAAATTTTAATCCGTAATGTGGGATTTTATAGTGATGTTTTTTGGTTTATAAAATTTATAATTCCCCCAAAAAGAAAAAAAATAGTTTATGGTCATTTTAAGTTTAAATTTATTTCTTAAAATATAGCATCAAGAACAAGAATTGGAAGAAAGTTTCTTGCCATTTAATTAAACTCAAAAGATCATGATAACATGTAATAAATGCTTCCGGGCATTAAAATTCATTCGTAAATGGTGATGTGGAAACTATATTACAAGATAATACAAATAACGAATTATATTGTTCATAGAGGAAAAATATGGACATTCAAAAGAGTTTCACAATATTAAAGTGAGTCTAACCTTTATATAATGATTATTTTGTATGATAATTCTAGTACTATGGTATAAAAAGTCCATTAAGAAATACTTCCTCCATTTCCCTTTACACAACAATTTAAACTAAAATTAAATAATTAAATGTATTAACAAGTTATCCTATTTAGTCTTAATTAATAAATAAATTTATAATTTTAATAATAAAATTATAAAAATTATACCTTTTTTTATGGATGAGTAGTTCTTTAAAATAAAATATTAAATTTGTTAAAAATATTAAATGAAATTCTTGGCTTGGCCTGATATGCCATAAGAGCAATCCTTATATTGTAATCATAATGTTACATGAAAATGACAATACTACATTGGCTAAGAGAGAAAATAATAGACATTTAAAGAGTCACAATATTAAATGATAAAAAAATTTTATATTAAAATTTTAGCAATATTTTGTAATTACTTTTTAGTATTACAATATAATGTACACCATAAGTGGGTATAGAAACTATTTGCTCAAGGAGATGAGTTTGAAATTTTGTCGAAATTAGGGTAAATAATTTTGTACATTCATCAATTTTGACATCTATTTTATGATATAATAAAATAATAATATTTATCACATTATCAAATTTTAAAATTAAAATATATTCTAATTTTAAATAAAGCCATTCTTTTTTTGTGCCAATTACAAATCAACTTTCACGTCTAAAAATAAAATAATTTTGAGATGTTATGCCATGTAAATATTAAATACGACTATTATAATTTGATTTCGTCCAAATAAGAAATAGCAATGGAATTTTGCAGTTGATTGCATGAAAATTTTCTAAATATATGAGAATAGATTTGAATAAAGATCCAAGTTGAAGGATTAATGGCATAATTTCACCCAAAATTGAAAAGAATTTTTTTTTATATGTTCGCATTTTCTTTTTTAGCCGTTATGCATACTTTTCCAATTTGCAAGATTCCCCCTCCACCAAGGTGAGCTCTTTATGTAAACCCACACCCAAAAAACAATAAATAAATAAAGTGAATAAAAGAAAAAAACATTCATATTTAGGGTTCTTCTCTCCCCCATTTTTATTTTTAATAAGTAAAACTGTGAAAAAAAAAAAAAATCCTGAATTGATTCGTCTTGAAGAACCCACCACCAATTTTTCTGCTTTATTACCAAGCAGAGAACTATTGGTTTTTTTTTTTTTTTTTTCGTTTTGACTTCAAATTCTTGTGGGTTTTGGATTAGTTTTGTACTCTATTTATTCATAGAAAGAAAATTCGTCCTCTTTGTATCATCGAAACTCACATCACACACACAAGCCAGCGAGATGGGTCGAGGAAAATTCAAGGGGAAGCCCACCGGTCGCCGACAGTTTTCCACTCCGGAAGAGATGTGTACGTATCTCCAGACACTTGTTTCCGTTGCTATTTGTAATTTTGGGATCTAGGAGATTTTGTTAGATCTTTGTTGGTTTAGATTTACTATTTTATCCAATTTGGTTATGGGTTGGGGGATCTCTATCTTTAGTTATGGCTGATTTTTAATGGGTTTGGGTACTATGGTATTCTGTTCTTTGATTTGACAAGCATCATGCTTTGGTTTGCTTTGCTATACCATCAGTTATGGTAATTTTCATGTTGAAAGTTTGGATCTTTTTAGCAATAAGACGTTCAGTAACTCGAATTTATTGTGGCAGCTTGATCAGTTTTTGTTACAAGGTGAAAAGAATTATAGGAAGAAGATTAACTTGAATATATTGATCTTTCTTTTATGTGGGTGTTAATTTTTGGATTCTGACCACACAATTATTGAGCGCCGGAGCTTTCATTTAAGCGAAGATAAAATTGTGCTATTTGTGAACGATTAGAAAACCTCTTATTCGTGGATGTTGCGTTTTGATGTTGAAATTGCAGAATTTGTTAACTTAAGTTTTCTTGTTTTGTTGGTAATTTAACAGTGGCTGGCACCTCTACCCGTCCTCGCACATTCAAAAAGGTACATTTTACTGCTTCTGTTCTTCTGAGTTGTTCAGAGTGTGTCATGGCTTTCATAAAAACTTTTGCATTTTCATTCTTTTATGTCTAGTAAATTAGTTAATGGATTTTTTACCTGTGGAATGTATATGTGCAACTATGCTTAATTGCTGTTGATTCTCTGGACTTCCTTGGAGGGTCTACCATTGTTAATGGTTTATGGACTGAGAATTTGTGAAGATAAAAGACCTAATAATCAATCCAATACAAGCAATATGCATTTGAGTTTATCCCCAATTCTTTATCAACTGTTGGTAGAGTGAAATCAGTTCTAGGTCCTGTAAATCTAATTGAATCCAATTTGTTTGGTGACCAGTGAATACGTCCTGGTTGCTCAATTTCTTCTGTACTTTTGAATCTTTCTCGTCCTTCTACAAATGCTTTCAATGGGCTTGTTTGAGACAGTATGTTAAATTTAAGTGGATCCCCTTCTTTACATGTGGACTACAATATCATGTGATGTCATCAGGAAGAAGCTGAAGTTGAAGAAGAGAGGTCAGAGGAAGAGTCTGAGGAGGAATCTGAGGATGAGAGTCAAGTCAGTATACAATCACATTCTGCTGCTATGTTTAGTTCATTTATTTATTTCCCATATGAAAAGAATGGCAGTTCATCACTTAATTTTTGGCCTTATTCTGCTAGCAGAAGAGCAAGGGAACCCAGGGTGTAATTCAGATTGAGAATCCTAATTTGGTTAAGCCAAAGAATGTGAAAGCTAGGGATGTTGATGTGAGTAATGGACACCTGAAAATGATTTATATGTTTCCTTTTTCTTTCTTTTTTTGTGTGTTCTAAATGTGGCTTTTGTTATGTGATGCAGCTTGAGAAAACAACTGAACTGTCGCGCCGTGAAAGGTTTGTGAGATTTATTCAACCCCTTTCATTGTGCTCTGATAATGATGTTAATGTTAATGAGAAGTTTCTCCTCTGCTGTTGTCATTCCATCATACAAATGTTTTATTTAACCATGACTAATTTTTCTTCCTCTCAGAGAAGAAATAGAGAGACAGAAAGCCCATGAAAAGTATATGAAGCTCCAAGAACAAGGGAAAACAGAACAAGCAAGGAAAGATTTAGGTATAGTACTATAATCATTTTTCTTGGTTCCTACAGCATGACCATGTATGCATTTTACCCGTTTGATGACATTCCGTGAGATTATTTTATACAAGAAGCGGTGATATATTTCACTTAAAAATGTTACTGTTTTGTTGTATTGAAGTGATTCGGTTGCAACCTATCCAATTCTTCTAGTGCTTAATGTTCACTACTTTGTTCAATATCCAAGTTTTATCATTACTCTTTGTTTCTGCAGTGATGCCTCATATAATTTCTTTGTAGAGCTTGGATAGTCACATGTTCTATGACTTGTTTCTAGTGACATCATTTTGTTTTGCTTCTATTGTTATAGGCATTGTAAGAATCTGTATATGAATGGGTAAACTGACAGCTTCTTTACTCCTTTTATTTCCAACTTTGCTGAGTGCCATATTTTATCCAAAGAGAACTTATATGCATAAAATGGTTTATTCTTCCAACTATTTCAACTATGAGTTCATTGGATGACTGCAAAATTTTGAGCTTCACCTGTACTGTATTTCAAGGTTGTTATGAACTTCCAACTAAATTATGTTATAATTTCGCAGAACGCTTGGCCCTTATTCGGCAACAAAGAGCAGATGCTGCTAAAAAGCGGGAAGAAGAGAAAGCCGGTATGATATGATTCAAATCTGGAAAAAACTTGGTGAATTCTCATTTCTTCTATTTGCTGTAATATGGATTTTTTTCTTTTTGCTGGATTGCAGCCAAAGAACAGAAGAAGGTGGAAGCTCGCAAATGATGTTTGCATAGGTGGTAGCTTCTTGTCAAACTAGTGTTTCTCTGAACTCTCAGACCAGATGAATACACACAGATGTTTGGGCCAATTTCAAGACCAATATTTCTCAACAATATTATCTTAAAAGTTCCATCTTGTTGTCATTAGTTAAACTAGGATAATTATCTCTACCAAGTTTTTATGTTATAATTCCAATGGCATATATTTATCATAAACTTGCTGTTGCTAAAGATTTCCATGGTTGTGTTGTTTTTAGAAAGGCCATCAAAACACTTAATAGCAGGAATTGGATTTAAAAGATTTCTCCATTTCATTGCCTCTTTAAGGGAGTTTGTTTGGATGTTAAAATGCAGCCAAATAATTCAATAATTATTAAAAAAATTTTATTTTTATTATTACGTAAGGAGGACAAATATCATTACCAAAATATAGAAATTGTAGAAAAATGTTATACTGACAAATAACGGTTTATGATTCTTACGCGCCGTGATGGTGTTGTCTGTCTGTCCGCCCGCCCGCAATCGCATTCGTGCGCCACGACGCTGGCCTGGCTATACGCAGAAGGAAAGCACACAAATACAGGCGGTTCCGCCATTTCTGGTCTTTTGTTCAGCTCTTTCATAGATAACAACACAGCATGTCGAATCTCCACGAAACTGAAAACCCAAAACCCACAAAAGATCTACCTCATACATCTTCCGAGAAAGTTCCAAATGGATTATCCAGCACCGGACACTCTGCCGGGTCAAAGTTTCCGAACCCACCCGAAACAGCCATCCCGGATCCCGCCACTCTTAGGGAACAATGGAAGTACGCAACTAGGCAGTATAGTAGATGGTACTCTCAGGCTTGGGGCACTGCTATTCTTGCGGGTGTTTCTTTCTTTGCTCTGGGGTGGTTTATTAAGGGTTCTAATCCTTTGCCATCTTTCCAAGGAGATAAAAACGATGATAAGAAGAGTGATACTGCTGGTGTTGCCGACGAAACAAAGCAGGGTTGACAAAAATGGGTGAGCTTAATTTTAGGTTGTTTGTGAATGTGCGTCTGTTTTTTTTTTTTTTGGTGATGGTTGAAGTAATTAAGCTGTTTAATTGCTTTTCTTGAAAGATTGTTGAGTGGGGTTGCTGCTCTAGCTGACTGTAGTTGTAATTGATTCTGTGTTGTTGATCAAACTGAAAAAATTGAGTCTTTTTGGATAATGTTTTCATATTCTTTTTGTAGCTTGAGTTAAATTGGGATGGATGATTATGTGAACTGGGATGAGGTTTGAATACCTCATTTTATTATGAAGGATATCTTGTTTAGAAATGCAGAGTGGTTTTTTATATTCTTATTATCCTTGCAATACAAAATTCTGTGATGGTGGGATGCGTTAGATTTCAAGCAAGGATCTTTCCATTTCATTGCTAGTTTTATGACTCAGAATCTTCAGTAGTCTTCCGCTACAGTCTACTGCGGCTTAAGCTGTGTTAGTAGTGGTGTGTGTTAGATTTGAAACAGGAATGATTTTAAAAAGGTAAAACCTATTGACAAAAGGAAATCCACAAAAATTTGTTTCAGAGCTTGCATTTGGGTTCCATTTTTGACTGAATAGTTGTGTGGGATGAGAAAGTTTACAAAAACAAATCAAATCACATAAAGTTTCGCCACTCGCCTTTGTACAAGATATTGGAACATACAGGAGGACCTTAAAGGAGAAATGTTTTGTACTGCAAGCCTACTACCATTAGCAAAGTTAATATAGTCATGGGATACATCATTTTCACTTTTAGTCACAAGGTTGCTTTGTCATGGAAAAGTATTATAATATAGTTTATCTATTGAGATAAATGTTTGTTGTTTGAAATTGGCCATAATATTTCATTGGATCAATGGTAGATGCACCTAATTTTGGACTAGTGGTCTTGGTGTCTTCTCTTTCGCCAGTTTCTGACCAATCCAGGGTGGGCACTATGCAGCACTAGAGGGTTTGATTTGAACACATTCAGTAAACTCAATCACTTGTATCAATCATTTGCATCTGGTGAATGTGCAGTTACTTACAGTTAGGGTACAATGCAGTGTCTTTTCTTTTTAGATATATAAATTGAAAGCTAATTATTGGATTTATTGTCTTAGAATGAAATTGGGAATCTGGAAGTATAAAATCTTTGCTACTCCCGTTGCAAGCTACGAACATCCCAATTACAACTGCGTTCATGTTCCCTGATCTTCTTTTTATCCCTAATAAGATTAGTTACCTCATATTCTTTAAGGTATAAACTTTGTGTTTAAGACAGAGCTGTTCTCTTCGTCTTTGTGGTCTTTAATGAACTTGTTTGTTTAAGAGAAGTTGCTGGATTTGGCTTAAGTTACCTTATTATTACTGTACTGATGCATAGTTGTTATATGCGGTTAAAGAGAATTTTTTATCTCTTAACTTCTCCTAATTGTGGAATCTTTCTTTAATGTATGGACATGGATTATAATGGTGATTCTGGTTTTCTCTGGCATGAAATCTCCTCATGGCTAGTTCAGAAACTGAAGATAACAGCTACCGGAAGACAGTAGATTGATGAATAAAAATAAAAAGGCGATTACTGTAAATTCAGCTAGTAAACTTTTTTGTTTTTAATGAGTTTCTTGTTTAGTAAGTTGTGTGCTTAGAACTCGAATTTCTACGACTTTACTGCTTCCTAGACTTTTTAGGTACTTGAGATAGCTTTGTTGGAAAAGGAGAAAAGATGTAAATCCCATTGTATAATTTCCAGTTGTGTCAAATGTGCAGTTACTAGGTTTCACCATGAGATCTTTGTGCTGCAATTGTAAGCTCTCTATGCATTTGAACCATTCATGTTGGATATTACTGATGAATTCTACTTGCAAATCTCTAATGAGTTAAATTAACAACTTCCTTGAAATGATTAAATGGACAAAAGTTTCCACTAATGAATGAAATAATCATAAATCTATGAGAACTGTTAGAATCTTAGTTAACTTTGGTTGTCATATACGAAGCGTGATCTGTATACTGTCTGTTGTTGCAACTGCATTTTGGACATGATACAAGGTCGCCTGCTGGAATCCCCAGAACAGAATAACAATTTGCTTTAACTCTTTAACCTGAACAGCAGCCGGCTTTCTTGACAGCTGAAACATCATCTCTTGATCCAATGTTTATGGTTTGGCCTTTGGGCAATGCTGCAGGATCATCCCCGATGTCAAGAGCCTTTCTGCAAACAACCCGGTAGATTTGTGTCAGCACTTCTGTGAAGGCATTCTCAACATTCAGGGCCTCGAGAGCAGAGGTTTCCATGAAGAAGGTTTTCTCCCTTTCAGCAAAAGCGGTTGCATCGCCCGTGGGAACAGCTCGTAGATGACGGAGGTCAGCCTTGTTTCCTACTAGCATGATCACTATGTTTTGATCTGTATGATCCCGTAGCTCCTTAAGCCATCTCTCGACGTTTTCAAATGTTACGTGTCGAGTAACATCGTAAACAACTAATGCGCCGACAGCTCCCCTGTAGTAAGCACTTGTGATTGCGCGGTACCTAGAACAGAAAAGGATGACTACATTACTATAGAGAATGAATCACAAGTTTATCTTGTTAGTTGGCAATTAGATATCATCTTTTCAGCAAGATGCAGAGCTGGGAATCTGATATTGTTTTTGGTTGGCAGAATTGCTGCTGACAGGAGAAAAAATAGCCCAGAAACTCAATCAAGAACATCAATGGATGCCATTTGATTCCATGTTTCTCAAGTTCTTTCTCCAGATAAGCCATTCCTCATTCTTTTACGCTCAAAATAACATCCAGGTTCATCCGAAAACCTCACAAAATGGTACCAGAAAACAACAAGGGTTTGCATTCTTAACTTCCCAGGTGGAAATGGAATTGGGAAAAGCAAATTAGAGCCCAATAAAACCAACATCCTGAATTCTGTTTTACGAAAACTCATGCCATAAACATAAAGAAGAATGGATCAAAAAAACAGTTCCCATCCCTCATATAAATCATATGAATCATACAACAAATGCGTGAACAAATCAAGAAAAATGCAACCCAGAAAAGATCCCAGAAAAATTTGCAGAGGGCATTGAAAATGAAGAAGATTTCTATAACGGAAAAAGCAGAAACAGAGAAAGAAACAGAAAAAGGGTTAAATTAAGGATGTGGGAGCTTGCCTTTCTTGGCCGGCGGTGTCCCAAATCTGGGCCTTAACAATCTTGTCATCGACCTGAATACTGCGGGTGGCAAACTCAACGCCAATTGTAGACTTGGATTCTTGACTGAACTCATTACGGGTGAAACGAGACAGGAGGTTTGATTTCCCAACGCCAGAATCCCCAATCAGCACCACCTTAAAGAGGTAATCATAATCTTCATCAGCCCTGTATGCCCCCATTTTCGTTTTTGCTTTTTAAGGTTCCAAGGACCAAGAACTAATTTTTTTTTTTTTTAATTTTTTTTGGGGGGGTCAATTTTCAGGCTAGATGGGGGGAGAGAGGGAACGACAACACCGAGGAAGATGGAGAACAAAACGATGGATGCTTAATTTTGATAATGGCAGTCGAACAAGCAAATTAGCTATGTCCTCATATTTGGGAGGGAAGAGAGGTATGAAAATCCACCATTGGAATCAATATATATATGTTTTTGGTTTATTTACTTTGAATATTAAAACTTACCAAATTAGGCAAAATAAAGTTACAACATGATCTGTATTTCATGTGTACGTGTGGTCTGATTTTACAGATACTTTAATCTGTTTTCTTTTAATTCGTAAATAATAGTGGTAGGAATATCAAGATGGTACATTGACAAATAATAGTAGGGTTCACATGATTAAAATGATTATAAATCCTATACAATATATTATTCAATATGATAGTTCTAGCATGATAGTCATTTTTTCGATTCTTACAGTATGATTTGTATTTTAATATAAAATACATGTGGAGATTCGACTAAATTTTAAACCTATATAAGTTTAGATTGTAGATTCATATAATTTCTTTTATGTGGTTGATTATATTACAACCGTTTTGATTGGAAATTTGTAAAAATATATATATATATATATATATAAAATTTAACTCAATCCTAAATTGGATTAGTTTTATGACATCAATTTCTTTAATTGGTTAGGTTTTAAATATTGACTTCTCCAATGTGGAAGCACACCTTTTCCGTCACTGTTGATTGTAACAACTTGTTGGCCAAAAATATAAATATAAACCTATCTATTAGTGAATTATTAATAAAATAATAACCAGATTGAGAAAATTTTGAAATAATTTTTTATGTGTTATTTAAATAAATGTGTCAAATTTCACATAATTAATTTTTCCTCTAAGGTTGTGTTAACTTTTTACTACTATTTTAGCCATTTTTAATGGAAATTTTTTCAAAGTAAAGGTTTGGCGGTTAGTTAAACACGAATTTAACTTATTTTTAGTCACGTTCTAAATTTGCCCGACAAACGATCATTCTTTGGAGCAGGGTTGCAGGAATGGCTCGATTCCAATCTGGCGGCCGTTGGTGCGTGCATGGCGGAAGGGTGGAGGTGCATCTTTGGGGTCAATTTGTGGAAATTATGGCAAGCAAGAAACTCCCAAGTCTTCAGAGGGATTTCCAAGCCTCCAGATTAGATTGTTCAGGAAATCCAGGCCAAGGTCTTGTGCATTAAGGAAGCAAGATCATCGGTCAAGAGGTTGAAGGTTCTAGGGCTGATTCCGGGATCAATGCTGGGTCTGGTGGTCCTGCCCAGGAGTGCGTTTTTATAAGCTGGACATTGATGGATCGGTTCCGGGCAATGGACAGGCAAGTGCGGGGCTCCTCCGCGACCACCGAGGTTCATGGATTATCGGGGCTGTTTCAAGGATTCTTCCTAGCATAAGAGGAGCTCATACGGAGTGTGGGGGTGGAAATGGATAATGAGGAGGCGTGCGTCTAGTGGAAGATTTGAGCAATGAGGGTGGCATACATTTGAATCTGTTCCGGGGGATTCGGTCCCTATTGCAACGAGACTGGAGGAGGGTGAAGGTGTCTCAAGAACCTAGGGAAGCAAATTTTACGACGGATTGCCTAGATGCCCAAGTGACTATATTAGACTGGTTGAGACTCCCACGGAAGTTAGAAGGTGGCTAGACTATGATGTCAAGGGATAGCTTATCTCCGTAACGTAACAATATAATAGGCTCTAACATCTTTCTTTGTACTAAAAAAATTTACTCACAAAAATAGTTGCTCTTTTATAAAAAATATCTCATATTTGGTCTCTTTAATAATAAAAATTCAATATCAACAAGTCTAACCGTCAGTCAAAATTGATCAAATTGTTATTTTCTTTTTTCGATACAATAAACCAAATATAATATATTTATAATTTTAAAAAAAAACTATGTTTATCGATCATATTTTAAGAGCGAGCATATTTGTGTTCACCCCATCACAAGGAACCAAATAAGCATTTAGGCAAAAAGAAAAGGTAGCATTTGTAAATTGAAAGTGTAGTTTTTATTCTTTACTTCCTCCGTTTATTTCATGAAATGTTTAATATTATTCACACTAATTAAGATTAATTATTTTTTAATTTGAAAAGTAAAATTATTTTTAATTTTCTTTTTTTACAACTCTTTTCTAAAAAAAAATCTCTTTTATCTATTAAACATATAGTATTAAATATGAATAATTAAAAATTAAAAAGTTAAAAAATTATATTGAAAGTTTTAAAAATTTTATAAAAAATTATTGTTATATATTTTAAAATATCTTACACAAAAATTAAAAAGAAAATAATTTATCTTCATTATCAAATGATGTTCCATTTATTTTCAAATAATGTCATGGGCTTCCTTAATATCTCATTATTTTCCCCTAAGCAATGTAGTTCTATAATTTATAAGTACACTTTGCAATGTAGTTATTTTCTTATTAACTAAATTTTGCTTGAAAACTATATGGGTAAACTTGTTGAATAGTACATAACTTTTCACAAATTTTTTTTGCACAACAAATTAATAAGTTGAATGTGAGAGTAAAATTAATTTTAAAAAAATACCCTTACTAATCTTCTATAATATTTTTAGTATAACATTGCTTATAATAAAATTTATTAAAAATATATCATATACGTAAATTTATCTAAAATTGTAATTAAAAAAGATAATTTTGTGTTTAATTTTAATTATTCAAATTAAAGAATTTGGCAGAGTTGGAATTTGAAAAGAAAGTGACTTTCATTTTACTCTACAAATTTTATTAACTAAAAACCCATAAATCTTGCTTATTATTTGACTCGAAACATATAAAAATGTGTATATTTATTTCTTTTTAATTCAAATTTATTACCCATTTTATAACTTTCAATTTAACTAAAATCCCGTTCTTATCGAATTTCAGTCGAATTTTGTTATTTTTTAAAAACTAAATCAATCAAAACTAAAATTATAACATTTAAAATGAGATTGAAGTTTTTGAACTTAAAAGACGAAATGGAAGAAAATGTCAAAGTTTAAATAGGATTAAAATGATTAATTTTTAGTAAAAATATAGATGAAAAATTGTACGAAAATGATGCAGAAAATCCTCTAGGACGTTATTGCGAAGGAGTAATCCGTATTTTGTTTCTACAATCATCACTGCACTTTTTTCTGCTAAAATTAATGTTAGGAATTCACTCACTTGTCTCATCTCAAAGATCATGACCTACCTCATCCTTCCTCAACTTCGTCCTTATCTCCATCACAAACTGCTTCTGTATTCTACTATTTTGGTATCCCAATTTTCCCCAAACGCAATGGAATTTAGTCGTTTAATTGCTGATAAAACAAAAAATTTTAAAACTCGATAAACACGGGTAAAATTAGAATATTTTATATGAGAGATTGGTTTTAAAAAATAAGAAAAAAAGAGTGACTTTGAATGAATACCGAACAAATTGAACTAAGGATTCTCTTCCATGGCTTCTTAGTGGTGGAACCACCAATCATATAATCCTATTCAGGGTTTTTTTTGGCAGACCACATCTTATGATGATTTCGCCTCTATCGATGAATTTAGTTAAATAAAAATGATTTTTCATCCTTTAATCAAAATTTAAAGAGTTCAAATTGTGTTTTCAAATATAGAATTATCTTGAATATATTAATTGAGGTGTCTATAAATAACGAAAAGATTAATCACTCTTATCCATGATGAATATTTAGCAATATTAAAAGGCCAAAAAAAATCCCAAAGAATTTGATGTGGTTGATGCAATAACAGTTAACCTACGTGACGTTAGAGAGTGGAAGGAGGGAATGTCGCAGTGAGGGAGATTGATATATCTAAATCAAACTCAACCTCAATCAATCAAAACACACACAAACACACACACTATGTATAAAATTTTTTTAACTGTTCTTGTCACCATGCAAGCAAATATTCTGCATCACTCAAACGTACTAACAACTCCCTCACCTCCCTCCCCAACGGCCAACTTTATTCATCATCTTCGTCGGATCGGATGGGTCACTGAATCTGAAAGAATGTTTGCCTGCTTCCCTCTTTCCATCTTTTTGTTCCAGTTGTTCAACTTTGTGTCAATTAATGCATCCACTGTTTACGTAATTTTGAGGTATACCAAGGCCACCACAAATACGTATACGTCTCACATGTCCGATACTCTAATTCCATAAAACTACAAAGTTCTTGTATATTTACAAATTTTTGACGCTTATAACTCAAATATTGATAGTTCATAATAAATACTTCTCTAGTTATAAAATTATGTTACGAGTAAGCAAGAGCAGAACCACTTAAGGATTGAGTGGTGTTGAACCATTTTCATACCGTTTTCTAACGCTTAGTATAAGATTTTTTGTTTAGTTGTTTCACTGATAAAAACAGCCACAGGCGTCCTCCATAGTTGCTTCCCTGCCCTAAATCTACTATTTTTTTATAAAAAAATATTATCAAAATAATGTTATTTCAATAGATAATTTATATTTTTTTAATTGTCACTTATTAAAACATCATCGTTTCAATAAGTGACATTAAAAAAAAATTTACTCACCGAAAAGATATCATTTTATTAGGTGGGCAAAAAAAAAAAAAGGCCTAAACATAAAAGAAGGAGCTTCCTTCTTCAGTCTTCTCCTTCAGCAACAACAGCCCTTTCTTCCTTTTTTTCAAATTTATTTTTATACAAGTAAAAGTACCAGAGGATGATTGAGAACAAATTTGAACTTAATGTATTGGATTGAGAACAGTAGTAGCTACTTTCCGTTTCGGGTGGAGAACTGCTGATTTGAGGAAAAAGGAAGATAACATTTCCAAAATAGTAGAAACTTTGAGACAGATCGATACATTCAGTCAAGACAGAGGTTTGGTTAGGGCCAGTGCCCCCACAAGTTGGGTGATCCTATATAAAAACTAGACTCCCCCCTCTACCTCATCCATAATCTATTATAGGCTGTATGGCTTTGGATTTTTGCCTATGGTCACACCAAAACTTTTACCGCGAATCGAATTTATGAATAGATTTTATTTTAATTTTTAATTTAACGAATTTAAAAATTAAAAATCGATTATTTTATATTGAATTTCAAATTTATATTAAAAAATCGGTCATCGATCTGGATCCGTTTATATATTTAGTTAACAATAATATTAGTTTATATATATATATATATATTAATATTTAGTGTTTAATATCATTAAAATTCAAATATAGTGTTAGAATTTTGAGGATTTCAAATATAAGTTCGGTCTATCAATCTCTAGTTTAGTTCTTGACCTTCTTAAATTCATTTGAAGATGACTACTGTAGTTTCTTGTGTTTGTAGTTAGTTCCATTCATCAAAATAGGCTCTTTACTTTTTACTTATTAGAATGCTAGTGAAATGCTTCTCCTTTGCATTTTCTCCAACTATTAGTAATCCCTTCTGGGCTGAATTTTGATGTTGTCTGTGTTGTCATAAAAAAAAACTTGATTTAGAAAAGTAGATTGTTGAAAAAAAAAGAAAAGAGAAATTCGGTCAATCCGGTAAATCTGGACTGTCCAAAATAGATTGGATGAGGAATAAAATCCGGTAGGTTATGGATAAAAAATTTTCAAATCCGTATGTTATAGATCAGTTTCGAATTGATGCAAAATCCAATCAATCTTTCAGTGAACACTCCTATCTTACACAATGTGATTTATCGTAATATAATATACATATATATATATATCTAGAGACAATATTACATAAATTTGTAATGTCTGACACTATACGGCGGCGATGGAGGGCGTCTGTTTGAAACAGTCAAAATTTTCTCTAGTAAAATTTATTTTGGTTAAACTCCGGCCGACATCCGTCTTTCATGTCACTGTAATTTCAATTTTCAAAAATTTAAAATCTGCGTTTGTCCTTGGTAACGTCAAATATGTTTTGAATCAATAAAAAGCCCTTTAAAATGCGAGATTTTGACGTTGTAACGAAGTTTTTTTCCTCAAAAATCCCTATTTTGAGATGAAGATTTGAGAGGTCTTTGGGCACCAAAAGAATAAAAAAGGTGGATTGGTTAGGAAAGATGGATGAATGATTGTATGATTAAAGGAGATGGCAAGCAGGTATGCTTTGTTGTGGGGTTGACAACACATAGCAGCTCTTCTGATGATGGATACGCTATTCAATTCATATTACCAACAGTCAAATCGTCAAATAATGAATTCTTAAAGTTGGACAAGCAAGCATAGTATAGGGATATCAAGCTACTCATACGATTCTTTGATTACGTCTTATTATTACAAAGGCAGAGAGTTCTATTTTTTAATATAATAATAAAAAATATATTTTATTTATGATATAAAAGAGGGTTATTTATAAAACTATTTTTTATCCCAACAAAAAAAAAAAACAGCCTTTATTACATCCGATTTCTACAATTTTATAAAATTCCCAAGTTTTTGGGAGGGGATTTCCCATATTTGTTTCCATTAAGACTTAGAATAAAATGAGATATCTATCTATATCTTAAAAAAAAAAAAAAAAAAAAAGGCGGTGGAGGAATTTTCAAAACATATGAGTACTTAGAATTAAAAAAATTAAATTCTTAGAGGGTCGCATAAGCAAAAATTCTAAGTTTAGAAATTAGAGTAAAGCTTCCTTTCCTTAAGGAAAAAGTAAGGGAAAATTTTAAGAAAGTGGCACAAACTATGAAAGAAATGACATCATCCATTGGAATAGAAGGTTACAGAAACCACATGATGAATGCCCAACACTTGTAGCTTTCCATTGATGCACCACCAAATCCATCCATTTTACTCCCTCCCTATGAAAAAATAGTCGATTTAATTATTTTATTTTATTTTTGATTAATTGACATTTTATCATAGATGAGATAAATTATAAAATATTTAATATAAATTTTCTTATAAAATTTTATGTAAATATTGATTACTGTGTTAATTACTATCATTTTTTTTTATCAGGTAAGGAGGCTAATGCCTTAACGAATTTGTATACACGTATCTAAGGTGAATCATGCCTTTAGCATCATAATTCAGCCAATTACAAACCTCTGTCGGGGATTCTTCCAACCTAATGCCACATTTCTTATAAAAAATCTATTATTTAACACTTTTTTTTTAGTTATAATATGTGATGTCTATTATTTAAAAACCGAGTGAATATCGGTTAAAACCAAAAGTTTGTTATATAATTTTTTTTAAAAAATACCCTATTGATTGAGGATTATAAAGAAAATTATTTATAATATTATCTTTGTTTAACTATTATTTTATAATTGAAAGAATATTTGATGGAATTTAGGAGAGTTAGGGAATTGAATTTTCAAAGGAAACATAAAAATTAGGTAGATTTGACCATCCCATAAAGTTTAAGGTTACATATACTTAGAAAAGTCAACATAGTTATAGTTTTAGTCCAAATATTTCTTGAAATGGACAAACAAAGTCCAGACCAAACTAGCTTAGAACCCTAATTTATAAATTAACCAAACCAGCTTCTACCCCTCCAAATAAACTAAAAACTAAAACGAAGCAATTAAAAGATCAGCTCATCCCCCACCAAGCTCTCTCGCCATTAAGCCACCAACTAAATCTGCAACCAAAAAGAGAAATTATAAAAGTCAAAGCATAAAATTAAACAAATCAAATTAAAAGAAACCGATTCGATCAATTATTTATATAAAATTTTACGTTACGAAATTATTTTTTTATGAGACGAAAACTCGGTAACGTTTACCAAATGAGTGGAAGTGGAGTCATGGTGATGTGATGAAGTTAACGTGCGAATCAAGTAGTAGAAAGCACCATGGTGAAGTGGCTCAAGTGTGACACCCCATTCATTGGTCAAAACCGGTTGACCAGACGAGTGTAGAAGCACTGCATCATCCCCAAACGCATCTCTCACGTTAAACTCTGCACTTGTCACCTCGAACGCCACATCGTTTATGAACACCGTCGATTTTGTAGAACCTGCTTCACTCACACCTGCACCCTCCCACACTCAATTAAAACCCCATCATCAAATATAAAAATAATTTATTTATTTATTTATTTAATTTGTTTTTTTAAGGAAGATCAGAGTTATGGTGTAGACTATGGACAAAGGGCTACACCAATGCAGTAGTCAATCCATGCATACGTAGTTAGAGGGAGACAAAGATCACAAAACAAGGGCCAAAGACAAATCTGTCCTTGTCTTTTGTTTAGTATGACAAAGTATGCCACACGCACAAAATTAATGGCAAATAGGAAAAAGTAGATTGATTTATACTACAGTTCACATCAATCACTTCCATGAATGCCCCAAAGAAATTTTTTTTTTTTTTTTAAAAAGAAAGAAAATCCCACTTGCTACATATACTTCTTGTACATTTGTTGAAATTAGTATCATTAATAGGGACAAACAAACATCCCCTTTCTCATCCTTCTTCCTTTACTCTTAACTTCTAAATTTTACAAGTACTAGCAGGAGTATCAACATGAATGATTGCAAAGCTTGTAGTACTAATTAACACAAGTGGGTCAGTGGTGAAATTTATGCAACATTTTCAAGCATTAGTAATGGTAAAAGTTAAAAAAAAAAAAAAAAAAAAGGGTTCGATATTTGTTGAACTAAAATAATACAGCGGAAATCAAAAGATTAAGATGTTACCTTGAATGTAATCAATGGTTGATACGGTGGTAGCGTTTGTGGTAGTAGTGAAAGACACGGTTTGACTTTGAGTGGTGGTGGTGGCATTTGGAGGTGAATTCACAAGAGTGTAACTGCCTAATGGTTGATGATGGAGCTTGTTAACCTTGTTGTCATCATCATCATCATCCAACAACTTCTTGGTCGGTGCATGGTTCATCAGCAACAAATCACTCAAGAGAAGACTAGTGGAGGAGGTTGGGATAGTGTTGTTGTTGTCGGCCGGCAAATGAACATGGGGAAGATTTGGAGAATCGGGGAAGATGAACCCTTGACTTAAAGCAACCGGGGGTGTCGGCGTCGGCGGTGGTGGTGGTGGTTGCACCGGGAAGAAAAAGGGGACAGACAAGAAGTCACCACTGTGAGGGTGGAAAAAGGGCTGCTGCTGCTGGTTCACTGAAGCAGTAGGTGAACTTGATGCATCCATCACATTCTTATTAGATCCCAATGAAAGGGTTCTGTCAGCTGAATTTTGGGAAGATCTTTCAGAAGATGAGGAGGATGAAGAAAGAGTGGTTTTCTTGGTGAGTGGTGGCTGCGAGAGCTTGTTGTTGGTGGTGGTTTGGACATGGCGCTGCTTATGTTTGCTTCTTGATTTTCTGTTTTGGAACCAATAGAAAACATTTGCATCTCCAACTTGTCCATATTCTTGCAACTGAGCCCTGATTTTCCTTATTTCATCCCTTGGTGGATTCACCATTCCTGAGTTGAAGATAGCTTCCAGTATCCGAATTTGCTCCGGCCGTGGATTCCACCTCGGCTTCGGCTCCGGGCTCCTCTCTTCACATCCTAATATCCATTTCCCAACCAAAAAACACAAGATATCCCACTTAATCAATTAACTTTCACAAAAAGATGAAATTTTGAGGCCCTAAATTTTGAAGATTTGGACCAAAGGCATATGCAAAAGGGACTTTTCAAAAAATTCCCACAAAAATTGAATGAGTAAGTTTACCTGATGACGCATAATTAGGGGGTGTTGATCTTTGGCAACCATTGGAAGAGATGAGGGAGGAAGAGTTGATGTCATGCTGCCATTGATATTGAGAAGAGTTGCAGGGCTTGGACTTAAACATACTAGGCCAGTGTCTATTCGATGAAGCCATGATAGATAATCCTTAAAAATTAATACAACTCTTTTGATGAAGTTAAGAAGAAAGCTTCAACCTCAAGATCCTCAACAAACCTCTGAATCAATCTACTTATATAGGTACAAAAACAAAGATGCTAAAGAAGGAACTGATGATCCCTGATTCTTCTGAACTAAACTGAACTGAAACGGAAGAGCTAAAGAAAAAAGAGGGCCAAAAAGAAACACTTTTTATAGAGAAGTGTTTTGTTGTTTTTTTTTGGTTTTGAGAGAGTCACATAAATGAATGAAACCGCTAAGGAAACATAACGTCTCTTCTTATAGCCATATCCCTCACCTACTCCTCCTCCTAACAAGTTCAGTTCATATTGTGTCATCAATCAATAAATTATATAATATAAACCAAAATCCAATCTTAAAGAAAGAAAAGAGACAAAGCCCACATCAGGAATCGCCTGTAAAATCAATAAAAAAAATTTTAAAAAAGAACCCGATTTAGCCCATGCTGTTTTTTAAAAAAAATTTACGTTCATTAATTATGGAGTAAATATTATAGAGTGAAAGAAGAAGAAGTACTAGTAGTAAGAATAGAGAGACTTGTTGTGTACTCAAAAAGTAAGACGTACAAGGCCTATGTTTAACTTTTTTCCCTGCGGAAGAGAAGCAAAGAGATCATTGAAGAAGCACATGCTTGGGCTTATATTAGAATCTCTTCCCCTCAGAAAAGACACAGAAAGCTCTTAATGCTCGCTATTGGGGGAGGGGGGAGATCATGGGTGGTTTGCTTGCTTCTGATCAGTTTGTCTCTTTGTATCTCTGCCAAAGATGAATTTTTTCTGGATTTTTTTTTTTTGTGGGTGGGGTGGTGATCGATCTTGATTCTTGAGGTTCTTGAGTTTTTTTTTTTTTTTTTTGCAGAGTATTAATGGAGAAGGTTGTTGAAGGGGGTTCTTGATTATGGAATGATTATTCTATTTAAATAAAGAGTGAGAGATGGTGGGTGTTTTTGAAAGTCTTGAAAAGTTATTGGGGGGTTTTGGGTAATTAATTTGAGTGTCTCACACTCATGAGGTGATGAACAAAATTAATTGCGAGTTAGTTAAGTTGAAAGAGCTTTTCTGTTTTGGATTGACTCGAGGGCAATTTCAAAATCAGCATTAATTAACCAAAAAAGTGGGAAATTAATCACTAATATTACTTTATTTCAAAGTTAAAATGATACGTACTATTTTCTATTGCCGATTATATCAAGAAACGAAGAAAGTAATACCGATTATCAAAATTGAAACGATACTATATTTTGAGAAGTTTTAAACGCTTAAATTTAATACTCTATATATTCATATTTTGAGTCTTAATTTACATATTTACCGGAAAAGGGAAGATTTACTCACGACATTCTTAAAATTAAGGGTCAATTTCATGATAAAAGTGTATGGTCATTAACAAAATTCTAATTAAGGGAGGGATGAGTAGGTCCATTCCAGATACAATTATGAGCTTGACTTTGCAGTTTGTAGTAATTAATTTACAGTTATCAACAACATATGCTAGCTGAATAATTTTGGTGATTATTTTCTTCATTTTATTTTTTAATTTTGAGTTCTTAATATTCTGATTTTTTTTTTTTTTAAAGATTTTATTTGAACTAAGCAGCTGGGGACCAAGCTTCCAGCTCCACTTATAATTTGGCCATGGTTCACCACCAATATTCTGAGAAAATGTTGAATTCTATGGCGTGCGGTGCTGGAACAACCAAAGTGGTGCTGAAATTCTGTTCCTGCTCACTGCTCAGGTCACTACATATATTTCGGTTTATGACACAATAACTGGTGGCACTATATGGTGGTGAAAGAGAGCGTTACTCTCGAAACAGTTAGAATTTTTTTTAGTAAAATTATTTCGGTCAAATTCTGACCGATATTCGTCATTCATGACGTTGTAATTTCGTACCCAAACAATTTTAAAGTCTCATCCGCGCATGACGATACCCTAATTTATAGAAATTTTTCATAAAGTACTATAACTGGGTTATGATCGGACTAGGTCAAATTGGAATGGATTATATATTTTTTCCAGGGCACCTACAACTGATAAAGGGGGCAAGGAAACCCGTACTTTGGTATCATTTGCTACTTGACAATGAACACCTGGTGTTCGTCCAGTGTCCACCAACACTGGCCATCAACAGTTTGCATCATAGTCTCCCTTTTATATTGTCTCTTTTATAAATTAATCATTTTATTTATTATATTTTTATAAATTTATGGGACCAAAAGAAATATATTTTTCATCAGAAGTTTGATGTTTAATATTCTGAAATTAACTACATTTTGTAACTGAAAATTTGTGATTAGGTTTGATTAGTTACCGCTCCACTTCTAAAAATATCCCTCTAATATCTTTTCTTTTTTCCTTTTAAGTAAAATGATAATTTTATCAAAATTTATAGATTACTGTCCACAAAAATGACCCATTTTTTATTTGAAAGTACTATTTTTAAGACGTGATAGGATTTTATTGTTACATCGATGATGGGAGATATTGATTTTTTTTTTAGTGAATTTAGTACGTAAAAAAAGTTCGTGAATAGGTTTATATATATTTTTACTTTCTTTTTTTATAGGATTTTTTAGTATAGTAGGATTTTATTTTATAATTGAGGTCAACATGTGGAGGTATTAAAAATGTAATTTTATTATTATTTTTTTGAATATTTTTTCAGTTTTTTTTAATATGCTCTCTTCTTTGTTTTTCTTTAGTTCTCATCAATAAAAAACTACTCTGGTTGATAAAGAAAAAATTGATTCAAAATTTTTATCTGTAATTTTGGAATTCAAATAATATAATATAAGTTACACTCAATAAAGTTAATTTTAATGTAATTTTTACTTAAAATTTGAATAAATTATATTTTAATCGACTATATTGGTAATTTATATGGTGGTCCTATAGGACCATCATGAATTTTACTCCTACCCCGCTACAGTTCCGCGCGCGCTACAGTTCCGCGCGCTACAGTAAACGCGCTACAATACCTTCATTTCTTTTGTTATTTTTGGCTATTTTTGGCTTTTTTTTTTTTTTTTTTGCCTTCCTCTTTGAGATTTTTTTCGTCCGTTTTTTTTTCTAAACAATTCAGTATTTTTTTTAATGTTTTTGAATTTTATAAAAAAATTATTTTTAAATTATCATTTTATTTGTTTTATAATTAAATAATTTTAGATATTATGATACATATTATGGACGTTTTTGTTGTATGATATGATTTCTTTTATATTTTTGATCTGATATCTAAATTCTGTTGATCTGATGTCTGCTATTTTGTGATCTGATGTCTATATAATCATGATTTGATCTACCTTGTTAAGTATATTTTAGTTCTACTGTATGATTTCTTTTATATTTTTGATCTGATATCTATAGTCTGTTAATCTGATGTCTTGTATTCTCTGATCTGATGTCTATATAATCATGATTTGATCTACCTTGTTAAGTATATTTTAGTTCTACTGTATGATTTCTTTTATATTCTTGATCTGATATCTATAGTCTGTTGATCTGATGTTAAGTATGAGTTGATCTGATGTCTATATAATCCTGATCTGATCTCCTTTGTTAAGTATGTTTTATTTCTGCTGTGTTAAGTATGTTTTAGTTCTGCTGTGTGATTTCTTTTAAAATCTTGATCTGATGTCTATAGTCTGTTGATCTGATGTCAATTATGAGTTGATCTGATGTCTATATAATCCTGATCTGATCTCCTTTGTTAAGTATGTTTTAGTTCTGATGTGTGATTTCTTTTAAAATCTTGATCTGATGTCTATAGTCTGTTGATCTGATCTCCCTTTTTAAGTATGTTTTAGTTCTACTGTATGATTTCTTTTAAAATCTTGATCTGATGTCTATAGTCTGTTGATCTGATGTCAAGTATGAGTTGATCTGATGTCTATATAATCCTGATCTGATCTCCTTTGTTAAGTATGTTTTAGTTCTGATGTGTTAAGTATGTTTTAGTTCTGCTGTGTGATTTCTTTTAAAATCTTGATCTGATGTCTATAGTCTGTTGATCTGATGTCAAGTATGAGTTGATCTGATGTCTATATAATCCTGATCTGATCTCCTTTGTTAAGTATGTTTTAGTTCTGCTGTGTGATTTCTTTTAAAATCTTGATCTGATGTCTATAGTCTGTTGATCTGATGTCAAGTATACACTGATCTGATGTCTATAGTCTGTTGATCTGATCTCCCTTTTTAAGTATGTTTTAGTTCTACTGTATTATTTCTTTTATATTCTTGATCTGATATCTATAGTCTGTTGATCTGATGTCAAGTATTCGCTGATCTGATGTCTATATAATCCTGATCTGATCTCTCTTGTTAATTATATTTTAGTTATACTGTATGATTTCTTTTATATTCTTGATCTGATGTCTATAGTCTGTTGATCTGATCTCTTGTATTCTCTCATCTGATGTATATATAATCCTGATCTGATTTCCCTTGTTAAAAAAAGTATTTTTTTTTTAAAAAAAAAGAATTTTTTTTAAAAAGGTATTTTTTTTAAAGTTTGTGCGTAAAAAAAAAAAAAAAAACTGTAGCGCATCACTGTAGCGCTACTGTAGCGCGTGCGATACTGTAGCGCGCTACAGTAAGTAGGAGTAAAATTCATCCTACTCCTATAGTACCACCGTAAACGGACTCAACTATATTAGTCGTATCAAATTTTAATTTAGAAAAGTAATCATATTTTGAAACGAGAAAATAACATTTTAACCATAAATAAACATCGATATCCGAAATAAGAAGAAGTGTGAAAGCGAGTGAATAGTAGTAAATATAAACGGAAAATAATCCGGACCGGGGTTGAAATGAATGGTTTGACCGGAGAAAATAATTAAAGACATTGGAGCAGTATTCTTTCTTGAGGACACAAATTTTTACAGTCAGAAAGAAAAGTTGGAACGACTTGAGTTAGTTACTAACAATTGTTATTATTATTATTATTTATTTTTGTTTATTTATTTATTTATTTATTTATTTTTTGCAGTTTTGGGGTTTTGGGGACGAACCGAAATCGAAGTCCAATGAAACATCATAGATTTCTCTCTTGACCAGAGATGCTTTAATTGGTTAGTGTGTGAGTGTGTGTAGAGGAGATCAGCCCTCCATTCATTCATTCATTAACTTTCCCCATGCAAAAAACCCAACCCCAACCAACCAACCAACCGGAAATAAACCGGAAGTCTACTGGTCTACTTGGTGTCGGCGTGATTCCGACATCCATAGCTTCAACTTCAACTCTCCCTAACACAAATCCAATCTGTTCTTTCGCCTGCTCACACTGTTACTTCCTCTTCTCCATGCTCCGGACCCCTTATTTGGAACGTATTTCTTGAAACCAGAGTTCACACTTTTCTCTCGTAGAAAATATGTTCAGAAATAAAAATTTCAAAATTGATTACATTACGTTTATCTTATAAAATACATATTAAAATGAGTTTTGAACCAAGTAATTTATAACTATATCTTACTTAATAACTCTATTTTAAATCTCAAGAGTATTACTTTTTCTTAAATAGTTACAGTTCTATTTTTCTTTAATTAAAAATGGGTGTTCACCCATTTTATTTATAACGGCCAAATTAATGCACACGAACATTGGACATATCAGAAATTGAACTACACTCAATCGACCTACCTTCTGCACCCTAAAGAATCTGCAATCTGATTTGCCACTCTAAAGAGGATATGAAATATTTTGAAATGACCTTGAAATATAAGTGTCATGATTGGTTAAAACTCCTCTAAATATCTCTGTAATAATTCGACCATCTGTACAACTAACTTATTATCTGATTACACCTGAACACACTTCCAAACCATATAAAGAATCATATAAATCTTTACTTCGAAAACTATTATCACGTTTCAAATGTATTAGAAATGCAAAATAAAATCCAACTTACCTGAATGGATAATATAACAAAAACCTATCAGAATCCTATTGATAATGTTATTTAATTATTAAATAAATTAATATTATAAGTCAAAATATAATACTAGTAACACATAATCCGCTACTTATATTACATATATCGTCATTATTCATTTTGATTCTAATAAATTTGAGTGTCATTTTTATGAAACGTGAAAGGGTACTCCAAATATAGAAGAAATAATTGAGGTATAAAATGGGATTGTTTGGGGGACAGCAATTTTACTTTGTGCCTCGTCTAAATTTAGAGAAAGATAGTGAAGTTACACATAAAAGGTCCAAAATGAACAATCTCTTCACAAGTCTTTCAGAAACTCACAAATATTCAAACACAATCCTTGATATGGTAGCTATGATAGTACTACCAGTACCTCCACTCTCTACTTTGACCCCCTTTTTTTTTTTTTTTAATTTAATTTTTTTTAAAAAATAATTTTTTAATAATTAATACGTCATTTATTCAGTAGTACTATACACCTAGCTAGTCCTCATGACCAAACGTGTGCATGTTACTTTTCTTTTGTTCATCGATCTTACAAGTATGTATAGTTCGTACCTTCAAATGGTGATATTTATTGTTCATAATTCATCTTCTTGTGTAATAATATTGATGATTCATTCCTTCCCAATTTTTTATTAAAACTTATAAAATCCTATATAAAGTTTTTATTTAGATGACGTGAAAATAAATTAATTTATAATTTTATATTACAAACAAATCAACACTTATATACACTAATTATATTCTATTTCCAAACTTCTTAAATTTTTATGTATAAACTTATAACGTAAATCAAAATTAGATAAAAAATTATTAAGGATAAATATTCACACAGTATATCGAATATAAAATAGTTTTAAAATTTTAGACTGATTACATAATTAATAAAGTGTTTATAATTCGACGATGAAAATAATCACAGTTGTCTACGAATAATTCCGGAGTATTAAAAAAATAAATAAAAACGTGATTTGGAGTAGCGAATTGCCTCCATCCTTAACTGGAGTCCAGTGGGGAAGAAGTTGTATTAAATTCAAACTTTTTTCCTCATCTCATTAGACTTTCTTTTTTCTGTTTCCTCCACTTTGTCTGGACCAAATATGTCCCATCCCAGTACTCTCTGCTTCTCTGTACTAAGCTCTTTGTTCATTTATTTCCTTTGTGGGGTTCTAAGTTTTTTTTTTTTTTTTTTTTGGGTGAAAATCGTTACCAAAATTCTATTTTCTTCATTTTTAAAAGATTAAATCATATATTTGATCAAATAATTTTTTTTAATTTCTTATATTTTTGTTAATTGCTTAATGCTTATCTTGTATGAGAGAATGTGATTGGTATTATTAAAATAAGCTTAGGAATGCCAATCCAATTTAGAGGGAAAGAATGTTGCCAATTCAAATTAGGGGCTCTGGATCGATCTTCAGGGGTGGAGGAATGGGTAGTTTGTAGCATAGTTTGTAAGATCGTGATCATACACATAATTGATTTAAGGTCATAAGATTGGATCGGAATAGGATTGGAAAAAGATACAAATTAATTAAAATTTAAATTCATACACTATTTTCATGATGTAGATGATAATTCTAAAACATGACTATGAACAATTTTATATAATTAAAATATATCATGAACAAACACGACTTACATTAATTAGTCGAATATATGGGTGAACACCGGATGATTTGATCAATTTAGGCCAACCAAATCACTCATACCCTCAAATCAATCAAATAAATGTATCAATCTAAATCAGTCAAATTATATTTTAACAGTTTGATTTGACCGATTTATATTTATTATTATTATTATTATTACCTTTATCCAGTTATTCGAATTCAGAACTTCCTTGGTACTAAGTGAGGAGTGTCAACCATTAGGCTATCTTCTCGTCGACGGGTTGGTATATGAATGCATTCATAAATTCAAAATCCAAAGTCAACAATATATAAACTATATCGAAAACATAATAATCACACTTCTTACAATAGAATAATAATTGAATGAAAATACTTGCGCACGACCTCATGGACTTCTCTGGACGAAAATTCAAAAGAATTTCGCAACTATGTGTGCGAGTGTGACCGATATTATAGCGCGTAAGACCATAGACATCTCTGAACGAAAATTCCAAAGTTCCACAACCATGCGTGTGACCAATATGGTCGCCCGTAAGATTGCAACTTATTTGGACGAAATTATATATATTTATTATATATTTAATATTTATAATAAATTAATATATTGACTGATAGACCGAAATAATTCGTTTCATCAATGATATTACAGATCAAATTAATTTTACTGCTTGAAAATTATTCAAACTATCAGCCATAGGAAATTCTTAAATTAGCTAAACCAAGAAAACTTTGCCCGATTTGAATAATTTTACAAGTTTCAACCAAATCATGCACAAACACATCTCTCTCTATATATATATTTGGTATGCAGTTGCATCCCAATTCTTATATTGTACAAATGAGTACAATGTAATATACCTTTTTGACAAATGACAGTGCAGTATTAGTTATGGGAGAAAACGAGACAAATTTAGGAGAGTCAATGCATTAAATAAGTTATTTCTATTTGATCAACAATACTAATAGTGCATACTCCTAATTGTACAATATATTTTGCCGTTGCATCTAACTAGAAATACTATATACATGGAATACATATATTTTTAAAAATTACTATTAATTATTTGACATAATTAGTCCTAAAATATGTATATATATTTAAAAATATTTATATATTTTCATGTTATGTAAGTATTTACGACTGTGATCTGAATTTTTTTTTTTCGTCAAAGTTTTGATGGCTATTAAAGCACAAACCATTAAATGGGGCTGAATAACTTGAATTTTGAGTTTTTACAAAACGGTGTAAAAAAACTAGTAACTAGAGTAGAGATTTTTTTTGCCCCAAAAAATCAAAATGCAGATTTTATACTAGAATAGGTGGGATCATAGGATTGAACCGATCCCGTTGATTTTGTATGGATAAGATCGATCCAATATAAGAAATGGTTATCATACGTACACATTAATTTTATGTTTCGATTAGTAGATCTTGGCAAATTATATCGTACATTTACAAGATATCTTGCAAGGTGTTTTTAACATTTTAATAGTAAATTTTTTTTATCATTTAATGTGGTGACCCTCTAAATGTCCATTATTTCTTTTATTAATCAATTTTATCTTATCATTTGTCAAATGACACATTACAAAAGAAGTCTAGTACTATTATATAATGATTGATTAGTCTGCTAACCATAGATTAAAAAAAAAAGTTTATATGATAGGAATTTCCCACCCCTCCACATAGTGAAATGAATATTGTCAACCCCGAAAATTAAAAAAGAAAAGGAAAAAAAATTAGTGAGCCAATAAAACTTAAAGGATTTAAGAATTGAAAGAGAAGAAGATACATTGGAAAATAGGAAAGGCCTCTCTCTATGTAGTAGTAGTATTAGTTGTAGTAAGTGTTAATATAGTAAGCATGCACATGACCTCAATGAATGTCCCTTTTTTTGTAATACATTTTGGAGAATAGGTATGTGTGTCTTTGCGAGAAATGCGCTAACAGCCTTCACTAAATGCAAACGTGAATGCAGTAAATACACACACATGGTGTTTGATTAAATGCCCCAACCACATCATATTATTATTGTTGGCCGCACTACATTACTACTACTACTACTCACTAACCCAATTTATTAGACGAGTCTAGATTAATTCCCTGTCGAACAATATCTGTCGCAATTATATATTATATTATTTTGACGTAAGTTAAAGATTTATTGTTCTTGATATATATAGAAAATTAATATATTTTGTGCTATAAAAAATTCCAATACTTGAAGAATATGTACGACTTATTACATAGTATAGAATAATTTTTTGTGTCGATAAATCTAAAGAATATATGCATATCAAGAAGTCAAGAATTTCAACTGTTGATCTCACTTACGTAGTTAAATGTGTTTATTTTATTTTCATAACCCTAAAATTGGCTGTTACGAATATGTCTAGGGTTTGCAAATTAATTTTGTCCCTCTATATTCGAAAATAATAATAATATTAGGAAGCAGGCAATTCACACAGTTCTGCTTACTTTCCCTAATCGATCCGCCAACCACGGAAACATCCTGCAGCAAATTTCTTTAAAATATAATGTGCTGCTCTTCGTTTGTCTCGGAAAATTTATCACCATCCTTGGAAATTGAGTACGAGTTCGCCCAATAAAACAAAAAAAAAATAATAATAATAAAAACCAGCTGGTATTTCAAGTTTGCACTTAATTATTTTAATGAATGTAAAAATAGTGCGAATATTTTTAATAAAAAGAATATTTAATTTTGTTCGGCTGCTTAATCTCTATGATTGGCTTGTCCGAAACTAATAATCGTATTTATCATATCGATACGGGACTATTATTTCTGGCCATCACATCAAAATGACATGATTCACTGTAATCAAAACAAATGTGTTGATCAGACTGCGTTATATCTCAATCTCTCACCAATCGAATTATATATATTCACCCGATCGATGAAGACTCAAACAAAACTTGCCCATACTTTTGGACACATAGATGCGAGAACCAATCCAAATAATCAACCGTTTTTTTTTTTTTTTTTTTAATATATCTATCCCCAATCAAATAGGGCGACGTAAAAAGGGAGTATTGTGTAGGAGCACCCCAATTCTTTTGGCTGGGTATCCTGACAGCTCAATGCATTCTTCTAGTTAGGAATGTGAAATATTTTGTGTAGAATTTTATGAGATTGGGAGCTTAGAAAAGTTGGGAATACCAAACATGTCCATAAAAAATTTGTTTTGGCGGTCAATTAATTATTGGTAATGAGTTATTAACATATATTCCTAGTGAATTAGAATCTTTGTAGTAGTAACATGTCCCGATGATTGTTGAGGTTTTTGGCTATGAAGAATAAAATAGTCCATACCTTAATCTTGTTTAAGCCATTGGGATGCTACCTTAAACTAGCTAGAATATCTTTGGAATTTAAAAATATTTTCCTATGCTAACTATTATAAATATAGTATTTTACATTCCCAAAAGATACGAAAAATATCCCTAGGCCAGCCTTCAATTTCCACTATCCTTCTAATGTTATTATTTTATTTCTTAAATTAAAATAATATAATAAATAAATATTTTTTAATAATACATTATATTGAATAATTTAATTTGTTCAAGCTGATTTTCGTAATATAGTGATGAGTGAGTTTTTTTTTTTTTTTTTTGGAGAAAATGAGTGTATTTACCTCAAATTAAAAATAATGGTGACAAATTGGGTTTTTTTTTTTTTTCTAATAAGAAATCAAAAAAAAAATTTAATACACTCTTTGAAAATTAACACAATCTATATCAATTTTACAAAGAATTTTATAGTGAATGAATTCTTTAATACACTATTATGATTTAAATTAAAATAACTTGTATCTTTAAGAATTTCACCCCTTTTTGTCAATGGATCTGACCCTGAAGTATACGGAAGAGAACGAGTGTTTTGTATCAGTACCTAATTTCAAGTTCATCATTATACAACCGCTTTCATGATAGGAATTGGGTTAAAGTTTTCCATCTCTTCTCATCAATGGATCCCTGACCCGAAAAGAGTGCGGTTCGAGAAATTTCTCACTACAACAAATTTGGCTTTTTATGACATTTAAAAGTGTCTTGAAAATGGGATTTAGTGACATTTTTACTTTTTATGACACTTATATTAAATGTCACTTAAATATAGTGTGGCTATAAATAAAATGTCTTGAAAGATTAATTTTTAAGGCAATTTTAAGTGTCTTAATAAATTAAATTTTAGACATTTTAGAGTGTCTTAATACACAATATTTTAAGAAATTTTTTTATGTCTTAATAGACTACTTATTAAGACACTCTTTAAGTGTCTTAATAAATTAATGTTAAGGAATTTTAAAGTGTCTTGATTAGTAATTTTTCAAGACATCATTTGATGTCATGATAAATTATTTTTTAAAACACTCTTAAGTGTCCTATAAACTAATTTTAAGACATTTTAAAATGTCTTAATAGATAATTTTTCAATACATTATATAATGTCTTATAAATTACTTTTTAAAACACTTTTAAGTGCCTTGACAAATTAATTTTAAGACATTTAAATATATCTTAATAAATAATTTTTCAAGACAGTGTATAGTCTCTTGATAAATTACTTTTTCAAGATATCAATTAAAATTAAAATGAATAGAGAAAATTAAAAAGTAAAAAAAAAAGATAAAACACAAAAATGAATGAGTGGTGAGAAAATTAAAATTAGAAATCAATTCATGGAGAGAAAGGAAGAATAGAGAAAATTAATTAAGCTAATTAGAGAGACGGGCTGCAATTCCTAATTGACCATGAGTTCAGGACTGTTAACTCTATAATTACAAAAATCTAAATATAACCCAAAAACTTGCTGTCTTATTCTCCTAAACATTTTTTGTATAAATAAGAGGTGATGAATTGGTCCTGATTCAGACACACACTTCAGAGTTCAGACAGAACCAAGAACCAGGGACATTTGTATTCTCTATGAACGCTAGAAATATGAAGATCAGCTATGAATCTTGCCTTCTAATCCTTTGGCTTCTCCTTGTTATCCAATCTTCAAGGGCTGAATTCAAAGCTTGCAAGCCAAATGGCAAAGTTAAGGGCCAAAAATCACCTCCAGAAGGATGCAGTGGTGCTGATACAAATTGCTGCATTGAAGGAAAATACTATCCCACATACAAATGCTCCCCTCCAGTTTCTTCTTCTGATCAAAACACCAAAGCAATTCTCACTTTCAACAGCTCCATTCACATTCCAACACACATCCTAAGGACTTTAGAAGTGGTAATTTGGGTACATCCCATGCATGATCCTCCTAGTTTAAAATGATCAACGTCAACTCTGAAAATGAAAATCCAATTCAATATGAACATACCATAAATTGAAGATTATCATTCAGAATGCTCCTAACTTGGCTACTACCACTTTTCAAATGAACAGGTTCATTAATTCAGAGCAACTCTTCCAGTCAGCATAGTTACAACCATCTTGTAGAATCAATGTGTTCCTAAGTTCCTTCAGAACAAGAAAAAACCAACTCTGAGTAAAATGGAGCGCTAAGCACTCAGAGATGAAACAGATCATTACATGTGTTTTAAACCAATCAAAAACCACCAGATCATCTTGCTTCTTTGCATCAAGTCTTGTTACGGAACGTTCAAGCTAAAATAGTTAAGCACAATAGTCAATGGAAAATCTTTAGTCTTTCGTAGATTAGCCTCAACGTAAATGCAAAACTATGATATGAAGAATTAAAACACAGCATAGAACAAAAATAGAATGGCTGGAATACAGTATCATTATACACAGACCAGAATTACTATAAAAAATAGACAAGCTTGACAAGATTACACATTAAATTTCTCCTGTAGCCTCTGGTATGGACAGCCATTTCGTTTAGGAATGTAAACATATAATGCAAAGTCAAGCAAGGCCCTAATATCCAATCCACTACTCAACTAGAATACAAAGAAACAATGCAAGGACCATCATAGGAAGTTTAAAAAATCAACCAACCTGACTTTGGTAGTCATCTAAGAACATTATGGCATGGTCATCTTGGCCAGTACTTAACTTGAAAATGCGTATAACTTGCTCTCTCTTTAAAGACTGCAAAATACAAACGCAAATAACTTGAAAATTTAACATGACTATCAGCAATTGCATTACAAAGAAGACATAATTAAACATATAGAAGAAGGAGACAAAATAAGAATAGCATAATGCGAATAATACTTCTGCAATAGCCTAGTACCTCCAATTCCCTATCTACTTGTGTCCTATCCTTTTGATTAGTTACTATATGGTCAAAGAAGCTTTTGATTAGTTACTTCATCTTAAAGATGTTATCTTGTAGAAACCCAGATTTCAACCACAAGCTTTGTTAATATGTTATGATACATGTCCATTGAATCAACTAAGATTGGAAGACCAAAAAAAGTTTTTCTTTCTTCTTCTTTTACTTATGATACCTGATTGCAGCAACCATTTTCGACCTTGAAATTTTGAATCCAGCACTAGCAACGGAGTCCAGTCTCGGCGATGATTCTATAGAAGTGAAAGATTTGGTACTGTGAAGGGAAAAAGTCAGTTGATGGGTACAACCAAATCAATACTTTATTCAAGTACATAAAATAAGTGAGATGAAAGCTTAAAACCTTGGAGTTTCATATTCAATAGCCAGCAATGGTATCCTTTTGCAAGTAACTGAAACATTTCCAACCTGTAAAAGTAAAAGTCCCCAAGGAAATAAAAAGAAGAGGTGTGGAATTAGAAAGTTAAGTTTCTTTTCTGCATTTACTTCAATGCTTGAAAGGTCTTTCGAACAAACTATGCGTGATTATATAACCTCCTTTTCCTCTCAAACATTCCAAACTAGAAAGTAAAGAAAAATACAATTTAAGAAGATTATAAACTTTTAAGTCCTGTGGTGTTCTTATTCTTGCCAAACTGAAACTGCAGAGGAAAGACATTCATCTGTTGCAATTTAGTGGAACAGAAAATCCTGAATTTTGTGATTACATGCAAATACTGTCCAAGCGGTGAATTGGTTGTCGATAAATTCGACTGGAAATGAAAATAACAAAATTCAGGACTTTACTACCTTGTCTATGGATGATATGGGGTAGTCAACAAGTTCAGGAACAACAAGGACGTGAGCCCCATTCTCTCCCTAAAATTAAGACAAGGAAAAGGACAAACATAAGTTCAAATGCAATGACAAAGCACTTGATAGAGCAAGATAAATGTTCAAAGAATTTAAAATTCTAAAACACTGAAAACGGGAAATATAGGACTATACATCTAAAGCTTCTGGGCAAATTGAATTAAACAGTTCAATTGTATGCAGAAGAAAACCGCTGCTGTTAAACTTAGAAAAAAATTAGAAAAGATTGAAGAACTGATTACTGTTGTAGGTGAAAACCGCTGCTGCATCTGCATTTCTTCCAGCATTGCATGGCTTGCATGTTGGCTTATCTCTCAACAGAGACCAAATCTTTCTGCTAAAAAAATGCCAAAAAAGTCAAAGTGAAACGGTTCAACTGTGATACAAAAGATAGAAATAACTACAACTTATACCTCTTCCTATTTCAGTTTAACCTATTCAGATATAATCGTCCTAATGGCATCCCAGTCAAACTTCTCTGCTTTTAGCCTATTTAGTTGATCCCTTAAATGGTTCACCATGGGTGTTAACAGAAAATAATACATAGTATAATAGATAAGTAAGTGACAGGAACAAAACAACCAATCATGCTTAACAATTAGTGGATAAAATCAAGAGATTATGAGCTTACATGTTCCCAAAACTGTTTTTAGCATATGCTCATCCCTCGTGTCCAACATAAATAAAGAGAGATCCAGAATGTTTAAGCGATACCTGTTGAAACAGTAAAGACGTCAAAAAATTTTTGTTGCCAATGAAACATAAAATTGGAAAAAAAAATGATCATTGTTTGACTGGAAAGGCAAAAGAAAAAAATTTACGGTGGTGGAAGGAGAATGAGAAGGAGGGAGGAGAGGGAAGGAGGAGATGGTGGAGGTGGTGGTTTCCAAAATCAGCTACTAAAGTTTACAAGTAAACAACGAAAGAAACAAAAAATTCAAATAGGAAGAAGAAAGTGATAGCTTCGGAAGCATTTACACATTGTAAGACAAAAGCGACAGCTCCGAAGCATTAATACAAGTAGAATCAGAGAGACAAAAACTCAAGCTCGCGGTAAAATTTCCGGGAAAGAAGAGGATTCGAATGATTAAATTGCAATTATACAATTACAGCAGCGAAAACAAAATGAATCATATTCAATTCTAGAATCAAAACTCCAGCAAACAGATACGTTCACTTCATGTTACTCGTACATCAGTTCATCACACAGGAAAAAGTACACGGACGAAGAAGGAAAAAGAAAAAACAAATACCGTCAGAAGCATCGACGTCAATAGACGAAACATTGGGAGGAATGAGCATGAGAAGCAATTTATGGATTGGGAATGCGAATCGAGCACCAGCACCAGCCACCAGAACGCCATAGCCGTCCGTTCGAGTGTGTGTAAATTTCGAGATTCTACAAAGAATAAGCCCTAACTTTTTAGACAGAATTCTTTTCCGTTTTGGCTGCTTCAATCAAATCGAAATGCGAGAAGCGAAACGCGATGAATGGAAATGCATGTTATAAGCAGCGCACATTTTTTCCTCACGGTTAGTCCAGTAGTGTGTATTGTTGTTGCTCCTTCAGTGGTAAGTCGATTGAGGGTTTTTGGATGGAGAAGGGAATAAAAAGTCTGAATTGTTATAACCCGGTTTCGACCCGGTAATTGACCCGTGAATTTTCAATTAAGTTATAAGTAAAAAATTTTTAACTAATAAAATGTCTTTAAAAAAAGTGTTTAGTGACTTTTTTAATAAATGCCTTTAAAAATATATGTAAAGATATAAATAAGTGTTATATCAAAATTTGATTATGACATTTATATTGAAATGTCATTAAAAAAGTGTCATAAAAAAAATTATTATTCAAATGTCTTAATAATAGTTTTATTGTGATATTTTTATTAAAATGTCACTAAATTAATGTCATTAAAAGTTTAAATTGTAGTAGTGTCTATTTTCTTCTTTTTATGTGTCAATGCTAAGTATGTTTCGCATCCAGTTCGTTTGAAAAGTTCCTACCTCTTTCATCATGTGTATTTGTGTCTGATTTAGGCATAAGTATGCTCATCATTTTTGTACATCAGTGCCTGATTTAAAATCATCATTATATGATGTATTCATTATACGGCTGCAAAATATACGATCATTTTTTTTTTTTAAATCAACATTAACTATTAGTATCAGACAAGATTGAAAACTCAATAAAAACGAAACCATGATGTAAAATCAATAGAATAAGCTTCTAGTTTATAAAAAATCATTTCTATCTTAATTTTTTTCAATTCATCATTAATGTAATAATCATAAATTAAATATAGTCTTCAACTCCCATCTAACTAGAAACCAATTTATCCTAATTTTTTTTGGATAATTAAAAAAAATCATAAATTATACCTCTAATAAAAAAAGTCTACAAATAATGTTGTGATAATATTAAATTTTAGAAAACCTAATTCTGATTAATAGTTACAAAAAAATATCTAAATTGGATGATTTATTTTCATAATATTTTTTGAGCAGGGAGATATTAAGGTTTGAATATTACATAACGGGCGCATACAATGTAACTGGGCTTTACATATTTTTTGAAATGAAATAAAAAGAAAAGTAAGGGTATAAAATGTTCGGTCGAACAAAATATAGGCCCTTATAAAATAAAAAATAAAAAGTCGTCCAAAATTTAAAGGAAAACGCAAGGCCTAATTCGCTTCTGGGCCTTTTTCTTAGCTTTAGGAGGCCGCAAAGCTACCTTTATCGCTGTGTCGAACACCGACTTCACATTCTGAAACGCAACAAACAAATGCCGTCAAGACCAAGTTAATTCAAGCAGTAATATATTAAAGAAATAAAATTAATATTTTTATGAAAAAGTAAAAAAAACATTTTTCTCTGTTTTATTTTTATTAATTATTACCTGCTGAGTCCTTGAACTACACTCAACATAAGCAACAGCCCCAATAAGTTTTTTCAGTTCCTCACCCTGTTTAAGAAAATATGAAATTGTAGTAGTAGTACGCAGAATTCAAAGGAGAAGGGAAAAAAATAAATTTGTCATTAATTAAGATGAAAATGGATTTAAAAAAAAAAAATAAAAGATGGATTTTTCCTTTTTTTAAATCGGCTTACTATATACCTGGGCCGTTGTAATTGGACAGGCACATGGATGATCACTCAAATATTGCTGGTCTTCTCTCAAGTCTGCAATTACGTATTGTAAGCCCATAATCAGTTCCACAAACTAAGATGAGGCCCATCCCAATCATTTTGAAAGATTATGTTTCTGTTCATGGGCTTATTATTATTATTTTTAATATTACTCATTTTGTCCCAAAATAATAATTATATTGATATATTGAATAGAGATTTTCGTTACAAAAATTAATCAAGATTCAAAAATATTATTTTTATTTTCTTTTACTACAATTTCTTCTAAAAATATCGCTATCAATATTTTAAAAAGTCAAAAATTATATTAAAAATTATATTTTTTTTTCACTTTCTAAAATATTTTAGGTAAAAAAATATGAAGGAAAGAGTACTATTTATATTACTGGATTGTAGTCATTTCCTTAATATGAATACGAATCCACTCATAATATTGGATAAAATTAATTAAGAAACTCACCAAGTTTAGTGCCGACGAGTACAATTGGTACGTTGGGTGAATAGTGTCTTAACTCAGGGATCCACTGATTGAGACATGTAGAGCAAGATTTTCAGGTTAATAGAGGCCAGATTACTAGAATCCCAAGAAAAAAAAAAATAAATATTAAATATTTTTGCAAAAATTTTTCGATGAAGGACCCAAATGAAATTAAATTGTGGAAAGTAGTAACTCATGGAATATATATTAGAAAATTGGATAACCTTTTTGTAAATATTTTCAAAGCTGGCCTTGCTAATCAGAGAAAAGGCTAATAGAAATACATCAGCTCCTCTATAACTTAAAGGCCTCAACCTGTTGTAATCTTCTTGACCTGTAGCAGTTCAATTTCAACAACGTTAATGGCGGAACTAAAATATATAAATGAAAAGGCTGGAATTAAAAGAAAAATAAATGTTAGGAGAGAAAAAGAGACAAATGCCTCCGTTTTTATTAGGCAAAACTGAAAAAAAAAAAAAAAAGACGGACTGGATGGTAGCAGCTCCAATGTTATATTTTCTTTTTTCGGCCCCTAATTCAGAACAGAATCATAAAAAAATAAAAATAAAAAAATAAATAAAAATAGAAACCTGCAGTATCCCAGAGGCCAAGGTTCACCGTACTCCCATCCACCACCACATTGGCACTAAAGTTATCAAACACCGTCGGAACATAATCCTACATGCAACACAACACACCCCACAGAGAATTGACGATATCAAAATAATAGTCATATTTATAATACTAAAAACAGCACGACTACCGTAGGAAAAGTATTGCTGGTGTAGGAAATCAGCATGCACGTCTTTCCTACAGCACCATCTCCAACCGTGACGCATTTTATGAATCTTGCAGAAGTCATTCTTAGTTCTGCAGCTCAGAAGATGATCTCTGATACTTATATCCTTCTAGGAAATGAATAAATTAAGAGAAAAGAAAGAGGAATTAATTATAAAAATGAGGGTTTTTGTAAAGTGGGGAGAGGTTGGGAATGTATGATTAGCTCAGGAGACTTTATCTTTCCTTTAAGATGAAGGAGGACAAAAATGGAGGATCAAAGATGGATTTGTAAGACCCAAAAGTAGGTATAGTGCGTAGGTTTGGTTGGGTTTATTAAGTGTAGGAGAAGGGATGAAGAAAAGGAGAGGCTTGCTTGCTTAACTATTTACCAAATATACTATCATTATTATTAGACATGGGAAAAATTTTACAGTAAAATTGAAGTAAACAAAAAGTTATCTTTAGGCTGTCAATTTTATATGGGGTTATTAGTTACGGTCTCACTTTTTGGTGTGGTAATATATAAGTTTTGACAAAAATATCCTTTTTACATAAGAGAGGAGAAAGAGAGAAGGTATTATAGGAGGATATTTTCGTCTAAATTGGGACGGTAAAAAGAAAGTACTGTGACGATAACTAGTAATTCTTATTTTATATCTTGAATGAGAGGTTATTTTATTTTATTTTATTGAGTGAATTTCAAAATAAGTCATCATACTTTGGTAAAGTTTAAGTTTTGGTCATTAACTTTTAAATATTCAAAAAATGTCACTAACTTTTACATCGGAATTTTAAATTTGGTCATTCCGTTCATATTGGCTGTTAACCCTCTTAACGGAGTCTTTTTTTGAGGGCATTTAACGCGCTACAGTTGTCTTCCTTTCTTTTGTTATTTTTGGCTAATTTTTTTTTTATAGACATCAGATCAGCGAATACTTGATATCAGATCAACAGACTATAGATATCAGATCAAGAATATAAAAGAAATCATACAATAGAACTAAAACATACTTAACAAGGGAGATCAGATCAGGATTATATAGACATCAGATCAGCGAATACTTGACATCAGATCAACAGACTATAGATATCAGATCAAGAATAAAAAAGAAATCATACAGTAGAACTAAAACATACTTAAAAAGGGAGATCAGATCAGGATTATATAGACATCAGATCAGTGAATACTTGACATCAGATCAACAGACTATAGATATCAGATCAAGAATATAAAAGAAATCATATAGTAGAACTAAAACATACTTAAAAAGGGAGATTAGATCAGGATTATATAGACATCAGATCAGCGAATACTTGACATTAGATCAACAGACTATAGATATCAGATCAAGAATATAAAAGAAATCATACAGTAGAACTAAAACATACTTAAAAAGGGAGATCAGATCAGAATTATATAGACATCAGATCAACAGACTATAGATATCAGATCAATAATTAGTCTTTTAGAAGGGTATTCGCTGATCCCTTCTAAGTATGTTAAGTATGTTTTAGTTCTACTGTATGATTTATTTTTTATTCTTGATCTGATATCTATAGTCTGTTGATCTGATGTCAAGTATTCGCTGATCTGATGTCTATATAATCTTGATCTAATCTCCCTTGTTAAGTATGTTTTAGTTCTACTGTATGATTTCTTTTATATTATTGATCTGATATCTATAGTCTGTTGATCTGATGTCAAGTATTCGATGATCTGATGTCTATATAATCCTGATCTGATCTCCCTTTTTAAGTATGTTTTAGTTCTACTGTATGATTTCTTTTTTATTCTTGATATGATATCTATAGTCTGTTGATCTGATGTCTAGTATTCGCTGATCTGATATCTATATAATCCTGATCTGATCTCCCTTGTTAAGTATGTTTTAGTTCTATTGTATGATTTTTTTTATATTCTTGATCTGATATCTATAGTCTGTTGATCTGATGTCAAGTATTCACTGATTGATGTCTATAAAAAAAAATTAGCAAAAAATAACAAAAGAAAGGAAGACAACTGTAGCGCGTTAAATGCCCTCAAAAAAAGGCTCCGTTAAGAGGGTTAACAGTCAATATGGACGGAATGACCAAATTTAAAATTCAGATGTAAAAGTTAGTGACATTTTTTGAATATTTAAAAGTTAGTGACCAAAACCTAAATTTTATCAAAGTATGATGACCTATTTTGAAATTCACTCTATTTTATTTACAAAAAAGAGAGCAAAACTTACTGGTATAAAGTTTTGAGTGCCAACCACTCCATTACACCCTCATATTATATATAGTAATAATTTGATTTCAAAATTATAATCCAACTTTTTTTATTATTAATACATATTATTTTATTTTTAAAATTTAAATTAATATAGTTATATATGATTTTTATGTAGTTTATAATTTAAATAAAATATTACAAGGAGCTAAATTCTTAATTCAAAAATGTTTGCCATAAAAGAGGCATGTTGGTCGCTAAAAGAAATTGTATTATTTGCTGAGATTCTTGTATTTGTCGCAAATTGTTCATGTTCGCCGCTAATTTTGGTGTGTCGTAAATTTTTTTTCCTACATTAGAAATTAAAATAAAAAACTTTTGGTGTCATGAAGCAATCTATTGATAACAAATTTAACGATTATTATATATATAAGAGACGGTATTTAGTATTTTTTTTAAAAAATAATGTAATTTTTAAAAAGATATTATAAATATTCATTATTTATATACGACCCAATCATAAAATCCTGTCTATGAGGTATTATCAAAATGCATCTTGATACAAAAGTGTGAGGGATTAAAGCAGCCAAGGCAACAATCAAGCGAGTGGGCCTCGATGGTGATCATGGATGGATATGCTTCGCTTTGGTTGGATTAAGTTGAATTCATATGGACCTGCAAATTTTGGCACGGGTTCTGCTAGTACAGGGGGCTCTTCGAGATCATCAGGGCCATGGATAGCCCCTTATTTTCCCAATTGAGGGTTCTTTTAGCATGATGAAAATGCTTCAACATCTCTCAACCCCACATTCCCACATTAGTTCTGACACAGCTGGCTTGGGACATGGTACA
Organism: Knoxia roxburghii; assembly: GCA_030378225.1. Classification (NCBI taxonomy): domain Eukaryota; kingdom Viridiplantae; phylum Streptophyta; class Magnoliopsida; order Gentianales; family Rubiaceae; genus Knoxia; species Knoxia roxburghii. Next base: position 40,668,220 of record CM059420.1, on the reverse strand, counting down.
CAGGTGAGTGGAGGCTGGAGTTGATAGTAGGGCTGACAATTCGTGTTGTGTTCGTGTTATCGTGTTCGGGTTAGCGTGTTGGCGTGTCGAGAAACCTCCAACCCTAACCCGATCCATTTAATTAATCGTGTCGAAAACTCCAACCCTAACCCGACCCATTTATAATCGTGTCGACCCAAACCTAACCCGCGTAACCCGTTTAATTGTTGATAGATAATTTTTCGGTCCAAATTTTCGCCATAGAAAAAGGTGACTGAATTTGTCAATGAGACTAAAACATACATGTTTATTTATAATAACACCATCTAAAATTTTGTATCTATCAAATTCAAATCCATCAATTTAAATTTAACCATAAAATTCTTATACATGACATCAACATAAATTTCATCAATTTAAATTCTTCCTAATACAACCAAAATCCAATTCAATCCAACCAAAATAAATAAAATCCAAAGGTAATTACAGTTATAAAATTTAAATAAAAAAAATACCACCATAGGAAGTCCTGTTGAATTTTTGATTTGGGAATTTGGAAGTTTCATCAATTATTAAGGTTATAAAATTTAATTTTTTAAAAAATATTTTCTTAACGGGTTCACGTGTCAACCGGTCAACCGGTCGTGTCGACCCAAACCCGACCTGCTATTTAAACGTGTTGATCCAAACCCGACTCATTTATTATACGTGTCAAAAATCTCAACCCTAACCCGCTTTTTTTTGTATCGTGTCCGTGTCGGGTTATCGTGTCGTGTTAGCCATTGCCAACCCTAGTTGATAGCATGAGTATGGTGCAGCTGGTTTTTGAGACAAATGAAGTAGTTGGTTTGCATGGCGGAATCAAGGAATTTTTGAAAAAAGAATGGCGGCTAAGGGGCAGGGCGGGTGTTACTATGTTCTAGAGGCTCCAGGGGAGGTTAGACGTTGGTCGTTGGCTCCACCATAACACTGTAGGAGTGTCCTACCTGTAGTCCAATAATGTATTAGGCAGTGGCCTTCTGCTTTATATCCAAAAAAAAAAAAAAAAAAAAAAAACTTAATACAACTCAAACTAAAAACCAATTAGTAAGCTACGGGAATCCTTCATAGTTACAATGTGTACTTTCCAAACTAAATTGAAATATACTTTTGTTAACTAAAAAGTACTATATATAATTCTTTAATTCATAACAAGAATATGGATCGATGGTGATATGATTAATAATTATCTCAAATAAAATGATAATACGGCGAAAATACGATGGCGGTAGTGGTAGTGGCTAGTTAGGTAACCGGCCAGCTGCGTGCAAGTACAACCGGAAAAAGTGTAAAAAAGAATGTCCAATGTGGAACCACTTTCCGGCGAGAAAGGCCGAGCAATTTGCAGCAGTTCAAAAAATTTTTGGCTTGAAGAATTTAGAAAAAAATATCATAGATTTAGATGGGCCACAGCAGAAGGAAGCAGTCAATGGTTTTGAGTGGGAAGCCATGTTGGAAGGAGGGTCCAGTCCAAGGACCTTTGGGCCAATACAATAAATTTCTTGGAGCCTTATGCAAGAGTTTGCAGAAAAGAAAGCAAGGAGCTATAGATGGCACAGAAAAGTCTAACAAGAGGAAGAAAGAGCTGCCAAGCAAGAAACAAAAGAAGAAGAATACAGCAGAAGAAGATTATTACAGATTCCATGCAAGAACATCACCAAGGGGATTGAAAAATTTATTGGCAAACCTAAAGGAAGAACAGATACAAGCCATCAAGGATATCGGATTGGAGTGTTTATTTAGAATCAACTATCACAACATCCCCAACATCATAGGCCCGTTCCTTGTTCGATCGTTCAATCCACAGAGCATGAGACTGGAATTACACTCTGGATTCATTGATATTGAAGAAATTGATGTGAACCTGGTTCTTGGCTTCCCAATTGGTGGAAACATACTTAAATATTATGGGAATGCCGAGGAAAATAAAGAGCCCGCAAGTTCTGCTATAAAAAGATTTGAAGATAGGCATGGGAAGAAAAATGTTAGCACTGGTATACTTGCTAAACACATGAAAGAAAGGGATTATGCAGATTTGGATTTCCTTCAAGATTTTCTCATACACATGATATCCACATTACTATACAGCTATGGGAATAATAGCTGCAGGTAAATCTTAATCTATTGATTATACTGAAATTTACGGAAAATTATACCATGTGCCTGTACATATAGCTATGTGTACCTATTACTATTTTTTGAAATAAAGTGATGACAATTCAATAATTTTTCAAATATAATAATAGATAAATATATCTAGAGGTACACGGTATAATTTGCCGAATTTTACATATTACTATATTGTAACACATGTTCCCCCCTAAAATGCAGATACGGGTATCTGAATTCATTCACCAGCATAAATGATATAAAAAACTTAAATTGGTGCAATTTCACCATTAATGTACTGTCACAAATAGTCGAAGAATGGAAGATGAAAAACGAGCGAGCATATTTCACCGGTCCTATCATTTTCCTAATGGTAATCATAATATTTAGCACATTACTTCATATACTCTGAACAATTTTGCCTAACAGTAATACTATATGTTATGACAGCTTCTTTATGCCGATAGAGTTGTGAACGACATTGTTGTAGATCCTATTCGCCATGTTCCAACAATACAAAATTGGAATGAAGAAAGGCCAAATACAAGAGTTTGGGACGAGAAACATAGAAACTCCTTTGGTATGAGCAGGATCAGAGGGCGCCCAATAAAAGGAGAAAATACTACTGATAAACAGTATGATCATTCGAGCTGCAACAATCATGCAGAGCAGGCAAGCAATATTTACTACAACTGTGATTTAATATAATTTAGGCTTAAATGCAGTTTTGATCCCTCATAATAGGGGTAATTTCACATTTAGTCTCTTTTAATTTTACGGGAACATTTTTAGTCCCTTAACTTTTTTCCATTAGGAGTTTTGATCATCTTTTACGAAAAAGTTTAGAAAATAACGAATTAACTCATTTGATCGCTAGTCAAACTTAATTTTTTCTTCAAAATGATTTGTACAATGATATTTTCAATTCATTTTATAACTCGCTTCCTCATGAATGTTCAACCCATTTAAATCGGCTCACAATCCATAATGACGACCAAAACTCTAAATGGGTTGAACATTTGGGGCAACAACATCCAACAATCTCAAGAACTATAAATGGGTATTCGCCAACCTTGCATGGCGCGATGATAGCAACGAAAATGATTGTGGTATTTACGTTATGAGGCACATGGAGACGTTTCGTGGACAAGGTGACTACGAATATGATAGACTTCTTATTGCTGCAAAGGATGATCGTAACATACTTGATACAATGAGAATTAAGTATGCATACAGTATTTTACTGTCTCCATGTAATGTTCTTAAGGAAGAATTGAAGGGAAGGGTATTAGAATATTACCAGAAGTGAAATTTATTATGAAAATGATGTAATCCAATTGAAATTACATTTTATGGATATTAACAACATTTTAGGCTTTCCAATTGATGTTACTTGATTTTTATTATCATATGACCAAATTACTTTACAATAGTTATAGTATTATTCATCTTAACACATACCATACAAAAAATTAAAAAAATATATCACTATCAAATTTCATCTTAAAACGTATAAATTGAGAAGATCTAATTGTAAGAATATGGCCTGGATGTTATGGCCCATATCTTTAATAAGCCCAATTAAGTTGGTTTAGGTTTCCTAATCAGTTTAATATTATGATTAAATCTGGACCGTTAAACTAGTATTCGATGGACGTACTAGATTAAAGATTGTGGGTATATAAACTAGTCCTCTCCCTGCCCTAAAAAATTAACACACAACACTATTATATGTGTGGGTAGAATAAAGTTGCATCTCCATCTGGCTATCTACCGCTTAAGAGGGTCAAGGTGGAGAAACTAGTTTATAAGGATTATTGTGATCCTACTGCAGATCTGGTTTCCTGTATATCTGGTGATCTTCTGATAATGACGAATTCCGCATTAAGGTATGTTTTATGTGCTTTATCTATGTGGTTATTATTATATTCAAGATCCTAATTGGCATGATTGTTACGATGTTCTTATCATGTTAAAATTAACACGTGGTATCAAAGCCTGAGTTTTGAATAGATAATAATTCATAGATTTTAGATTAATTAAATTATAAATTAATTAATCAAGAATATGTTTGTTTCCATTAATAAAAGCCTGCCGCCGCCGTTAGTTTTTACAAAGTGTGCATGGTTTAATTGCTAACGACTGGAGTTATATATATAAATTACATATGTATTAAGCGGTGTAGGTTTTTTAATGAAAGTTAAATCCAACACCTTGGTTAAGTTTTCATTGGCTAAAGCATCAAAAGGGTTCACAATGGGTAGTAAAAGTTATATATATGATAAAGGCATATAATAAAGGCTGGCCGGGTTCTTTTCCCTTGTTATACCTAATGTTTGCTGCCGCCACCCAAAACCTAATCAATTGCCGCCCTTGTTTACTCATGGCTGCCGCTTAATGTACCGCTTAATGTTTTGCTTATTATTTTGCATAATAGCACGGTATTTATGTTTAATTATGAACATCATGTATGCGGCTATTTCTTCATATATTTTATTGTTTAATTATTGCTGTTCATATTCTTGATTCTATTAATGTTAAAAGAATCACTAAATATTTTATTATATGACATTATGTGAAAATTAATTTGTTAATCACGAAAGTGACTAAATTAATTTTTGAATGTACTCATATAATTTATGTGTTTTATGGCATATTATATGACATTAAGTGAAAATTAATTTGTTTGTCACCAAAGTGACCAAATTAATTTAGTATGTTTAGTCATATAATTTATTTAATTTATAAAATACAATGATCGTTTTAATTATATGACATTAAGTGTAAGTTAATTTGTTAGTCACCAAAGTGACCAAATTAATTTTGATAGTGGTCATATAATTTAATGTATTTTATGAGTGTTAGAATTGTTCAATTATATGACATTAAGATAAAGTTAATTTGTCAGTCACCAAAGTGACCATATTAATTTTGAATGTGGTCATATAATCTTATGAACTTATGTAATTCCATAAATTATTATATGGCATTTAGATAAGATTGATTTGTTAGTCACCAAAGTGGCTAAATTAATTTTGGATGTGGCCATATAATTTCATATGTTTTATGTAATGCCATATTTATTTTATTATATGACATTTAGATAAAGTTAATTTGTAAGTCACCAAAGTGACCAAATTAATTTTGAATGTATAGTCATATAATCGTATGTACTCTTGGATACATTATGAAATTTATTGGTTGATAGAAATTATAGATTTTACCCAAAGGAAAATTAATATTCTATAACCGATAATATAAAGGAGAAAATTAAAATATTTTGTTGCATATATATAGTTATCCAAAGATACTATATATTTATGAAGTTAATTTAATTTTCTTATAAAGCTCAAATAGCATTCAAATCATGATGATAGATATATTGTTGTATTTCCCAAAGGAAATCAACAACATTTTATGAATAATGTTTGTGTCTGATTTATTAAGTGAGCATTTATATGTTATTATCAATAGATTATATTTTAATCTACACAAATTACAAATTATAAGCAGCATTAAGTTAACTTTTCCTAGAAGTGAAAATCAGAATGCAAAATGATTTTCTTAAAGATGAGGATAAGAAATTTTGTTATACAATAATGTGTGTGTATAGGCATGTATGATTGAGCTCATGACTATAAAGATTGATAGGTCAAAGAACATGTAGCTATTGTCCTAAACATGACTATTGTTGTAACAAAACTAAAGATACTACATATAAATGTGAATGACTCTTCCTTAATGAAGTTCATTATGAACTCACTTCCTGTTGTGGATTGGTTCACATCAATATAACCCATAAAAGGATAAGTGGAATATTGATGAACTTTCCATTAAGATTATACAAAAGGAAGCGAGATTAAAGAAAATAGGAGTTCATTCCACTAACCTAATGATAAGAAGTTGAAAAGAAAATCAAACCAAAATCCAAGACTTTTAAGCAGAAACAACCTGCTTAAGTTTTACAGGTTGATGATGATGGAAAAGAGGAACAAAAGATAGGTAAATGTCACTCCTACAAAAGGAATGGCATTGTCAAAATGATTGTTTTATAGTAAGTTTTGATTTAGAAAGAAAAGTGTACATTATGTTTCTGTATGCTTTGAATCAAACTTGTCAAAGTTCCCTCTTATACTTGGTGGTTTGACTATGATACGACTACTTATAGTTCCCGTATTATGTAGGGATTTCTTATGATTTAAATATTAAGTTTTTGGTTGGAATGTTGTTTTGATTTATATAAAGATAATTTATTTATCGGCCATAGTATGTTTTAATGGCTTATATAAATTGAAACTTGATAGTTCCCAAATCCCTATTCATTGTTAACAAAATTATTGGAATAAAGTACAGTAATTTGATGAATAAAAAATTTGCTTAATAGTGGCATAAATGTTTGGGTCATACATCTAAAGAAAGTTTCAAGAGATTAGTAAAGAATGAGATTCTAATGAATCTAAATTTTACTGATATTGACTTATGTGTGGAATGTATTAAGGGTAAGCAAACCACACATAACAAGAAAGGAGCCACAAGAAGCAGTCAACTTCTTGAAATAATACACACTAATATTTGTGGACCTTATGATATTCTGTTTTTTTGTAGATAAAAATACTTTATCACCTCTATAGATGGTTTTCACTATATGGATATATCTATTTGGTTCATGGAAAATTTCAATCGAGAAATGCCTTTAAGGTATTTATAAGAGAGGTTGAGATGCAATTAGATAGAAAAGTGAAAATTTTAAGATTGATAGATGTGGTAAGTCTTATAAAAAAAAAAAAAAAACTATGAATTTGAACAGGATCCTGGTCCATTTACTAAGTTCCTCGAAAGTTAAGGCATATGTGTACAATACACTATGTCAGAAAGGTAAAATAGAACATAATGAATATGGTTAGGAGTATGATGAGTAATTTCTTTACCCAAAGTTTTGTAGATGTATGTATTTAGAATTGTCGTGTATCTGTTAAACAATGTTTCTTGTATGTCAGTTTCAATATTCCTCTTGAATTATGAACTTAAAGGAAATTTAGTTTAAGACACCTGCATATTTGGGTTGTCTAACAGAATCACGCGTCTATAATCTACATGAAAGAAAATTGGATTCTCAAACGTTTAAAGGCTACTTTATTGGTGACCTAGAGAACTCCAAAGGGTATAGAGTTTGTTATCCAAACCATAGTTCTAAAATTGTTACAGTAGGCATGCCAAAATTTTAGAGAAAGATAAAGTTAGTGGGAGTACTGAAAATCAAGTTGTGAATATTAATGAAAGGGTTAATGTCTCATTACCCATAAATGTTCCTGAATTCATGACTATTTCAAGTGTTGTTCATTTATTGTTGGATTAGAATAATCAAGAACAACATTTGAATAATGGAAAAGTACCCATGAGAAACTCACTTATCACCAAAGCAAGTAAGTAAACTTGTTGGAGTAACTTTAATAAACCTGTAAGGGTTAGAATGTAAGTTATTTCCAATGATTATGTAGTTTATTTGCAAAGTTAGATTTGATTATGGCATTGATAAATTTTGTTTGTTTTCACAAACCATAGGAAGTAATAAGTCTGGAATGTGAATTGATGTTGTGAACTAAGAGTTGAAATCAATGACTCATATCGATGTCTGTGATCTTGTAGACTTGCTAGAAAGTTTTGAATGAGTTGGGTGAAATGGTTCATTAAGATCATGACACAACTCGAATGACAATGTCGAAGGATGTAAAATTAGACTTGTAGTCAAAGATTACACTCAGAAAAATGGCATTGGTTAGAAAGAGACTTTTAACTTATCTCAAAGAATGATTTATTGAGATGTTTGATTTCAGTGACTCAGTTTGTTTTAGAGTTACATTATATGAATGTGAAAACAACATTTTGAATGAGGATCTTAATAAAGAAGTTCATATGGATCAACCTAAAGTTTTTTCATTGAGCATAAAGAAATTGTGTGTAAACTAATGAAGTCAATATATGAACTTAAAACAAGCTTTCGCTCAATGATATATTATGTCTAATAATATCATTGCTTCTTGGTTTTAAGGAAATCACTGTTGATCAGTGTAGTTGCCGAGGATCAGTGGGAGTATGTTTATAATTGTGACTTTATATATTGACAATATTTTGTTTGTTGCTAATGATTTGATTTTGTTGAGTAAGACTAAAGAAATCCTTTCTAAGAATGAACAAAGGATTATATGCTTACTTGTAAGTTATCTAATCAATTATATGATTGGATATTTAAATTCATAATTTAATGGATGATTGACAGTTGAAAGTTTATGTTTGGCTATTTGTTCTTCTTAATTGAAAGAACAATCTTATGAAAATACCAAATAGTCTGTCATTACTGTATCCATTATGAAATAAAAGTTGTAGCTTGTTATGAGGCTACTGTTGTTGCATTATGGCTGCAAAACTTTATTTCAAGGTTTGGAGTGGTCGACACTGTACGCAAGCCGTTGAAAATTTATGATAATGTTGCAGTAATTATCTTCTTAAAAGACGATAAATGTTCCTAATGTGAAAAATATATGGATTTTAAGTTCTTTATCGTTAAAGCAGATATTCAGAAACAATGAGTGTTATTTAGAACATATTATGTTGAATCTCATGATTGCAGATTCTAACTAATGGTTTACAACTAAAGGCTTTTAAACACGTGCTTATGATGAGCCTTGGTTGTATTAATGACGATGATGTTCTAACACTCTTGAACTCAATAATAAATTGTTTCTAATTTTCTATTTCTTATTCTATATGCTTATGCATGCATGATTGGTTGAATAAGAAATTCGTATGACTTTTCATAACAGTATGTGGATTGTATGTTGTTTATATACAATTTATGAACCTGACATGATAAGCCCTTAATGTTGTGGTGTGTGGAAGGGAGTATATAACTATACTGTGTATTACCGCCATAACTCACATTATGTGGTTTGTTATGTTAAGGTGTTAATGATGTTAATGGTTGACAGATTTAATCTTGCTAGCCTTATGTTATACTATTAAACGGAATTGTGGAACATCCGGCCAAGTGGGAGAATGTAAGAATATGGCCTGGATGTTATGGCCCATATCTTTAATAAGCCCAATTAAGTTGGTTTAGGTTTCCTAATCAGTTTAATATTATGATTAAATCTGGACCGTTAAACTAGTATTCGATGGACGTACTAGATTAAAGATTGTGGGTATATAAACTAGTCCTCTCCCTGCCCTAAAAAATTAACACACAACACTATTATATGTGTGGGTAGAATAAAGTTGCATCTCCATCTGGCTATCTACCGCTTAAGAGGGTCAATGTGGAGAAACTAGTTTATAAGGATTATTGTGATCCTACTGCAGATCTGGTTTCCTGTATATCTGGTGATCTTCTGATAATGACGAATTCCGCATTAAGGTATGTTTTATGTGCTTTATCTATGTGGTTATTATTATATTCAAGATCCTAATTGGCATGATTGTTACGATGTTCTTATCATGTTAAAATTAACACTAATCAGTTCCAAGTACTTCCTAGACGTTTCAGCTCTCCACTAAGACGAAGAAACGTCTTCAGCACATTTTAAATCTCTTTCACCATCCAACCTCAAATAACGAGAAATATAAATTGACTTCAGTAATAACATACATAGATTTCAATGGGTATTTTTTACGTTAATCAAAAGTTATTTTCGTAAAAAATGACTGAAAATACTAACAAAAAAATTTATGGGATTAAAAGTATCTCCATAAAATTAATTTGGGTGGTCAAATCGTTAGTCAACTATTAATTAAAGGGTATTTTCATGAAAAAAATGATTAAAAATATTGATAAAAAAATTAAGGGACTAAAATTATCCTCATACAATTAATTGGGACAAAAAATAATACAAGACCTATTATAAGAGACTAAAATTGCAATTTGGCCAAATATATATACATTGAAGTTTGAAAATATAAGTAAAAATATACTTAATATATATGTTATATTTTCGTAATATACATGTATATATTACATAATATACATGCAAGTTTGTTAACATATACATGTAATATTACATAATATATATATATATGCAAATTTGGTGAAATCTAACAACAACGCTAATGAACATTTGTTTTGAATTCAACAATTGAAAAAAAGTAAGAGAAAGACATGGGAATAAATAAATTCAAAAATCATGAAAAAAATACTAAATTTATGATAAGAGAAAGAAACAAGAAATTATATGTTCTGCTTCCCGAGAAAATGTGACAAAACTTGAGGTTGAATTCAACTGTGGGAAAAAAAGAATAAGATTGGTGAGAGAGAAATAAAAAAAAATTTGAAAAAATGAAACATAAAAATGATTTAGAACGAGAGTTACTGGGGAGAGAAAGTGTGTGAAAAGATAAAAATAAGATACTCATCTTGTTATTTTAAAATAATTTAAATTCCAAATAAAACAAAACAAAAATTGCATTAGTTGTTTAAATGCACGCCTTAATTGAGATTCAGTCAAAACTACGTCATTTGAGATGAATTTTCAGTAGAATTTGTGCTTTATATTGTTTATTTTCTTTTCATACACAAGAGAATTATTATTATTATTATTTTATTATCCATAATGGAGTTTGACCTCTCCTCCTGGTTATCGGTCTAAGGAAATAATGCAATTCAAATCAATTACTCTCTAATAACGTAAACTTTGAAATTTTTAGCACCTAAGTAATATTTTTTTGAGATATAAAAAATCACAAATTATATCATTTACCTATAAATATATGTATCTATTACCATATATAATAAATTTTGCCATATTAATTGTACGATTTATAATTTTATACATATATTATTACTATATATATATAAAAGGTAATAGGTATAACAGCGCTGATATTTCTACTAGTAATTATTAGGTAATAGACCTAATAAGTATATGGTATAATTACTGTTTAAAAAGTGGGTATCTGACTGTTTAAAAATGGAAAAAAAAAAAAGAAAAACAAAAAGAAGATAGTGGTCTCTAGAATTGAACATGATCCTAATAAACAATGAACTTGGGCTACATGTGGGCATCAAATTTGAAGTAAGATTGGGAGACAAGTCAAAAGTCTTGCCCAGAAGAAATGTCATAGCTTTCGTAATATACACGAGCAGCTGCAAGTCTATGATCATCAAACAACAACTCAATATGATAATACTCAGCAATGCCATCAAACAAATTAGGTGCAACAAAAGTTTATAGAATCCAAAGTCTAGAAAAAGGGCCCAAGCTCCTTCATCATTAATTTAATTTTAACCTGATAATCTTTTAGTACTATTTTTTTAATATAAAAAATTAAAATTTAGATGACTCTAACTAAAAATTTATTAATTTTAAGTTATAAATATCAACCGCTAAACTACAACCCTCTAATCATTTTAGTCATATTTTTACAGTTAATAAAATTAGTATTAATTTTTTTAAAAATATTTAAGATTATATCGTTAAATCATTGTTCAATACGTATGTATAATATAAAAAATATATATATATATATATATTTATATTTTAAAACGGGGTAATATGTGATAAATAAAAAGATATGATAGACACGTTCTAGAGAATTTTGTATAACGTAATAAAACTGGAGGTTACATTATATCTCCAATTTGCGTTCTAGAATTCTTTTCTTCAGCTTCTTAACTATGCAAGAACACAAAACCTGAGATATGTTCCCACTTCCTAAACCCAAAGGTGAAATTGTCAACCACTTGACACTTTGTTTTTTTCTTGATAAAAAATAATTCAATTACCATTATATAAAAAGTTTATCGTTATATTTTTTTACATGTATTTTATATATAAATTATCATAAAATAAAGTGAATGCCTATTTCGCGCCACTTTTATATCTAAATTATCTTTGACAAATTAAGAAATACCAACCATAATATTTAAATATAAAAATATATTAAATTACTTAAATACCCTTAATCAATTTACTAAAAATACCAAAAAATTTTATTTATAATTCCGCTCATCTATGCTACTTTAATCATAATTTTTATAAATTTTTAGTAGATTAAAAAGAAACTTATAAAATTTCTCGTAAATTAATTAAGGATAATTAGGTAATAATAGGAGGAATAGAAGATAAATATTAAGGGGAAGAGAGATAAGAATTAAGGGAGCGATACTTAACAAAATAAAGAGTTTTTTTTTTTAAAAAAAGGGAGCGTCCAATAACAAAAAAGGGGCGCGATATAACACTATCATTATATAAAATAGTATATAATTATATTAATTTAAAATTTTAAAATAAAATAATATATATTAATCATAAAAATATAAAAATTAGACTATTTTTATGAGATAAAAAATAATATTTAAACAAAATTATTATTATGAGATGGAAAGAGTAATAAATTAATTTGAGTAAACGTTCTATTATTCTAAGATTTTTACAGCTTTTTTTTTTTAATATAGAAAAATTAGATTTTAGTTAGATTTTGGGATGAACTTGTGACAAGAAAGAAACTTTAGGGAAATATTGCCCACCTGATCCTTAATTGATTTCCAAGTTCTTCTAATTTCCACCCACCGACTTTTCATACCCAAAAAATGAACTCAACTCATTTTACTGTTGGAGTGAATAGAGGAACCCATATATATATATGTACGACATTGATCCTTATTAATATTTTTTTATTAAAATTATACTATTAAATAAGAAGAATTCAAATTTTTAAAAATTAGAATTATAATAATAGTATAAAATATTTTATAAAAATTCATTAAGAATATATGAATACATCTTAAATTTAATTTATGTACAACAAAAGTTGCACAAAAGTGTTTCCATCGTATCTAATTTATTTAATTAGTTGGCTAAAATAGGAAACAACAAACATATAAACATGAGAATTGGACCTAATTTTTTAGGTAGAAAATGAGGAAAATACCCAATCTTATGTCTACTCATAAAGAATGCTAATGTTTCTCATCAATATAAATTTGTTTGTCTCGATCAAAAAATAATTTTAAATTCTCAAGTCATCTCTTACCTAATAAAATGCACAGTTATTATATATATATATATATATTAGCAACACATTTATTATATAATAAAAAATATATTGTAATTGACAAGAAGAAATTGGCCATCTCTTCACTTAGCATCAGGAGACTTGAGTTCCAGTGATACTATGGGTTTGATGCAAAACAAAGACAATGAAGCAATCAAAATTTTATAACTCAGTAATCATTAAAGAAATTTAATCACTTTTGACTTGTTTGATAAATTAGCATGACATTCATTAAAGAATGTGATCGTTTCATTAAAGGAATTTAAACGTTTCATTAAAATAATTTAATTGTCTTTGCCTTTATTTAACTAACCAAAAGAGCTAGTAATCAGAATTATTTTGCTTTGTCCCATACACTTTGCTTTGCATTAAACGCAAGGGTTGACCCAATAAATATATATATATTTCTTAAAATGCAAGAAAAAGTTTAATTTATACAATCATTAGCTTTAAAATTAATTAACTATAAATTAATTTAAACGAGATTGCAGAGATAAGAACAAAAACGTCTCGGCCATATCCTTACTGAAATAATGATGTAATTTCATCTAAAAACTGTAGCAAAACATTTTTTTTTAAAATTCAAATCGTGACTTATTGTTATTAATTGTAATAACAAAAGAAATATATAAAAACTTTCCTCTTGTTTCTTAACTAATTTTCCACAATTATGTGTCCCCACCATGACGATGAAGATATATATAGTAGTCTTCGTGTAGCCAAATTCCACAACGCCCAAAAAACTTCACAAACTAAGCTATCCCCCCCATAGAATTCAGAATCCAGAAAGTTGACCAGATTTCAGAAACAGAGCACCACCGGCCGGCCATGGTTCCACGTTCAGTTGCAGCGGCGCCGCTGACGGGAGAGCTACCTCTAAATGAAAACGATTCAGAAGAGATAGTCTTATACGAAATCCTCAACGAAGCAAATGCACTAAATCCATCATCCTCCTCCTCTGTTTTTTCACCTTCAAGAAGAAACCAATCTCTCGTACTACACAACATCCTTCATCAACCCACTCATTCGATGATTTCCAAGCGGCAGCAGCAGCAGCAGCGGCACTACAGGGGAGTCAGGCGTCGGCCGTGGGGAAAATACGCGGCCGAGATTCGTGACTCGACCCGGAATGGTGCCCGGAAATGGCTTGGAACTTTTGAAACTGCAGAGGATGCTGCTTTGGCTTATGACAGAGCTGCATTTAGGATGAGGGGTGCAAAAGCCCTGCTGAATTTTCCCCCGGATATCGTTAGAGCTTCGATTGATTCGACGTTGATGGGGCAAAGGGTCCGCCATGTTCATCAAAAATTGAGCTCATCTGCTGCTCCATCTTCAGAGAGCTCAGAGCAGCACAAGTCCAGTCCAAGTAGTAATAGTACTAGTTCAAACTGAAGATCTAGATTGGGTGGAATTTTGTTGATCATGTCGTTGTAGTCATACAATCATTCATCAAAAACAGGTGTAGTAAAAAAAAAACGATTTCTTGGCGTTTGAAATTTGAATCTTCATTCAGTTTCTTCAATTGTGTGTATATGAATGCTAGCTAGCCTTCTTCGTTTTTACTTTTCCTTGTTCTTGAAACCAGATGACTTTCCGCAAGTATAAATTACAGACACTCCAAAAAAACTACGATTAATCTGAAGTTTCATGAACAAGAAGCGAACATGTCACTCAATTTAGTCGTCCGATCATTGATTTTTTTTTTTTTTACTGTATTTATTTATTTAATCATGAAGTATTCCGGGTGGATGTATCAGTGAACAAAGATATATGAATACCAATTCAGAATTGTTCTCCGTTGGATAGAGTAATGTTGTTTTAATATTATTTTTACTCTATTCACAAATTTTGAATTTAAAATTTTATTTAAAATACATAAAATTATCTATTTTTCATTAGGAGGATTATAATCCAGTACTTAACACTCACGATTTAAAGTTTAAAGTTTTAAGGTGGAGTCATATAGATTTTGATATTTTTTTAAATTAAAAAAATTATCTATTTTAAGTGGAATAAATATTAATTTAATTATAAAATTATGAACACGAATATTTTTTCTAGACGAAATGACTATCTATATATATTTTAACCTTTACCTTATCCAATAAAAAGCAGCAGTAAGCTAGAAATGGAGGGGCAAGAGTTGTCGCATTTTTAAACTTTACAATCTTGACTTTGCAAGTAACTAACCCCACTGAAGATGAAACCATCAGTTCCTATATAGTATTCCTAGAGTAAAAAATAGATATATTTATATTTAGTTTTTAAAAAAAATTGAGTTTATTAGACAAAAACTGGGTAAAAATCGAGTTTTTTGTCAAAAAGACACAAAAGAAGTGGGTCAGCCGCATTTAATGCGTATTAAATGCACATGTCCCCAATTGTCATTGGTTTTTCTCTCCCTCTCAGTCCTCACGCGCCTCATTTGTTTGAATTCTCATGCTACTTTATATAAAAGTTTATGTAAACTGACAGTTTACATATGAATTCTCACGCCACTTTACATAAACTTTGTAGTTTACATATGTAAACTCGCAGTTTATGTAAACTGCAAAGTTTATAGCAAAGTTTATGTAAACTGACAGTTTACATAGAAGTTTATGTAAAGTCGCGTTGTATTGGTGTAAACTGTCACTTTACATAAATTTTTATGTAAACTGACAGTTTACATTCAATTCTCACGCCACTTTACATAAACTTTGAAGCTTACATATGTAAACTCACAGTTTATGTACTTTACATAAACATTCAGCACTTTACATAAACAACAAGAACTTTACGCAAACAAATCAGAACGATATTTTTACACTAACAAAGACTACTTTGAACAAGAAAAAGAGTATTTAACATAAAAGAAAATCACTTTGACCAAAGAATCAGTAGTTTACATAAGTTAACATTACTTTACATAAACATTCAGCACTTTACATAAACAACCAATACTTTACACAAACGAATCAGAACGATATTTTTACACTAACAAAGACCACTTTGAACCAGAAAAGAATATTTAACATAAAAGAAAAATATTTTGATCAAAGAATCAGTAGTTAAATAAGCCAACAGTACTTTTACAGAACGCAGCTCTGTTCTTTGCTATTTTTCAGAAAATATAGAAATCCAAAGTTGCTTATATAAATTTCTAAGTAAACCTTATGCAAAGAGGTTTAAATCGAGCTATAGTTTGCTTAAATCGGACAAAGAATGAAGAAGATATGAATTTCTGAAGTACAACCATTACTTCATATTTTTTTGTGAAAAGAACAGCACTTGCAGCTCTGTTTCAGAGCTGACTTATGGGAGATTTACAAGTCCAAATAAAGATCCGTAAAATTATGTGTAATCCTTGTAAGGAGAGTTTTAAAACAAGCCAAAGTTTGGTCAAAATGGACGAGAAACGAAGGAGATATGGAATTCTAAAGTTGGATGACAGCTAAAGAATTTTCACGACACTTTACATAAACTTTGCAGTTTACATATGTAAACTCGCAGTTTATGTAAACTGCCAATTTACATATGTAAACTGCAAAATTTACTGCAAAATTTATGTAAACTGACAGTTTACATATGTAAACTAGTTTACATAAAAGTTTATGTAAAGTCGCGTTATATTGGTGTAAACTGCCATTTTACATAAACATTTATGTAAACTGACAGTTTACATTGAATTCTCATGCCACTTTATATAAACTTTGCAGTTTATATATGTAAACTTGCAGTTTATGTAAAATGTCAGTTTACATATGTAAACTGGCAACAGTACTTTACACAAATATTCAACACTTTACATAAACAACCAGCACTTTAAACAAACGAATCATAACGATGTTTTTATACTAACAAATACCACTTTGAACCAGAAAAGAGTATTTTACACCAAGAAACAGCATTTTGACTAAAGAATCAGTAGTTTACATAAGCCAACAGTAATTTACATAAACAAGCAGCACTTTATACAAACACCATTTTACACTAACAAGCCAGCAAAAACATACGATTTTACATAAAAAATATTTTTTTTGCCAAAACCCTAGTTTTTCTATCATCTTCATGGGTTGCAAACACAACCAAACGAATCCCCTACTTCAGATCTATAAAACTCTAGTTTTCCTTTAATTTTCGTGGCTGATTTAGGGTTCTCCCAAATCCAAAAACGGCGAAATGGTCGAAAATGGTATGGGTTTTGAAACTTGAGAGGTGGGAGTTTTTTGGCGGTGAGATATTTTCAAAAATCTTCATGGAATAGCCGGAATCGACCCGAGAGAAGAAAGAAAATAGGCTAGTGAAGGAGAAAATGGGAGAGAGGCTGAATGGATAAGGTTTTGAGGAGAGAGAGAGAGAGGTGGATATTACATATAATATGCGCGTGCATCTCAATACATGCAGTTTTCTTCATTTTTTGCTTATTTTTTTAAGTAGGTGTACACTCGCATATTTATATCTAGGAGTATTATATAATTTGCCATGAAACCTCATTCACAAGTCGCCCAACTTGTACAATTCCAACTTTGGTCAAACATTAGATGAATATTTGTATCTATGGAAAGCGACCCAATGCTTAAGGCTAAATCAACATGTTTAGATCATTTTTGAGAATCACTAGTCTTTTTCTAATCAATTAAATCGTTATATCAATTCTAAATATAATTAGTATAAATTAAAATATTAACTTTCAATTGTTTTTTTTTTTTTAAAGTCTTAATGAATAATATCAATGTATACTCGCCCTATCTAATAATCAAAGTATGAATTATTATGTTGGATCGGATTCTTAGTTTAGTTTCGTATGTAAAGTTTAAATAATCTTAATTTCTTTGGTAATATATACTCTGTTCCTGGTAAAAAATAACATCTATCTTTGATATATATATAGTTATTCCTTCTTATCTTCCAATTAAAGATTATTTTGGCCAAAAAAAAAAATTCTTATTTTAATTTGATAAAATCTATAATTCTCGGATTTAATATGTTTTGGAAGTTGAAAATGACAAACTATTATTTTAAAACACATTTAAATAAAAAATTGATAACATTTTATTAATGAAATTACTAGTTACCGTCTCAATATATTTTTTTATCACCCTAATTTAAACGAAAATACTCTTACAATACTCTTTCTCTTCCTCCTCATTTTATATAAAAAAATATTTTTGTCAAAATCGATAAAATATCGTCCCAAAAAGTGAGGCGATAATTAATAACCCTTTTTATTAATTTAGTCTCGAATATTTGGGATTATGACAACTGAGGAGTGGAGGAAAAAATCTAGTAATTTGGATGATGAAAAGGTAGAAAATTTGTTGGTTCATGCGCGTAGCTTTACCTGTAAGGATGAAGAAAGAAAGCATTGAAGTCGCCAATTATGATAAACAAAGAAACAAAATATAGGAGACGACTGAGGATAATGGTTGAATCAGACCGAGGGTTGACCAATATTGGCCCTAAAGAATTCTAGAACCATGCTAGTGACATTTGCAATGACGGCTATACATTCTAAAAATGGTTTTTTCTTTTTTTAGGCTGAATTGATATTTTGGTCTCTTATAAATAGGGGTATTGCTGTTTTGATTTCAAATAAAATTACGATTATTATTTTGATCCCTTATCAATTTTTTATTAGCGTTTTTAATTCTTTTTTACGGATTAACTCATTTGATCGCTAGTCAAACCTAATTTTTTTTTTCAAAATGATTTGTACATGATGTTTTCAATCCATTTTATGACTCGGTTCCTCATGTATGTTCAACCAATTTAGGGTTTCAGCCGTTATTTCAGATTGTGAGTCGATCTAAATGAGTTGAACATTCATAAGAACAGAGTCATAAAATGGATTGAAAACATCATGGTATAAATCATTTTGAAGAAAAAATTAGGTTTAACTTGCGATCAAATGAGTTAATCCATAATCTTCTAAACTTTTTCGTAAAAAGGGACTAAAAATACTAATAAAAAATTAATAAAGGGCCAAAGCAGAAATCGTAATTTTATTTGGGATCAAAATAACAACACTCTTATTTATAAGGGACCAAAATACTAATTGAGCATTTTTTTTACAACTTGGAAGCACTCGTGTTGGAATTGAACTTAGGTGAAGAGAGCAACTTGCACTTGTCTTCTGTAGTGTAGACTTCAAAAGTGTCCACATTTGTTGGTCAAAGTACATTTGTTCAACGTTTGGTGGATATCCTTTTCACATGTACATTCTGTTCGTAACACATTAAAATTGTAAATGAATCAAATTTGTTTTTCTCCAACTCAATTCTAACTAATATATTAAAATATTTGATTAATTTTATAATTATTTTTCTAAATGTTGTTGTTCGAGAGACTCCTTGCTTGCCTGTAACTTATCTTGCATACAATTTTTTCTCCATTTCAATCTTTGAGCTATACTGGAAGTGGACTTCTTGATAAAAAAAAAAAGGTTCTTCTTAATCAATGGAGATTAGTACCAAAAGTTGATAAGCTACAATTGAGCCGAAAAGAATGGAAGATGAGGGGAAAGAATGAGCGAGCGAGAACCGACGTGTGTAGTGGGGATAAAGGATTGAGAAGTGTTTAGGTATATTTATGGGTGGAAGGCTATATGCTTCAAAAAAAAAAAAAAAAAAAAACTATATATATATATATATACATTCTTTATTCAACCTGTTTCAAATCAAGAACATTTTTTGTTCTTACTTTTAAATTCTTTATTCAACCTGTTTCAATGGAACTTGATAGAAATTACAAATTTTGTTCGTCTTTAAGAAACAAGTGCATCGCACTTGATTTATTCAGGACTAAAATTGTGAAAATTAGAGTTAAATTTAATCATTTTTCTTTTATTTTTATTCTTTTTGTTATTTTCACAAAATTTTCTTAAACTTTGTCCTTCAGCTGATCGTGATCTACTAATTGTGATTATTTTGTCAGTGGATCATGATCTAGTGACCGTGGTTTGTTCATAAGTTTGGTTGGAGAAGATTTAATCACTGTTTATAGTTTTGGATTTTTTTTTTCCCTAAAGATTACAGATTTATTCGAATTAAATCCATAATTTGAGACTTAACGTGGCAACCGATAGATTTAGTGTATCACATAAATCTGTATTGAAATTGAGAAAAAGGATCCAAACTACGGGACGAATAACGTAATTTCCTCTCCTTAAATTCCTTCGCATGCGTACAAATTAAAGAAAGAAAGGAAAAAAAAAAAAAAAAAAAACCCTTTTGTAGAGATTAAGAAATTGCAAGTTAAATTATTTTTTTCTTAATTAACCTTAATCGGCTGTTACTTTTTAATCAAAGTGACTCTAGGTTTGAAAATTTTGTTAGAATTAAATATTTTAAACCGAATATTACTTTGTCTATTTTAAAATAACATTTATATTTTGTCAAATAAATCAGTATAACAAATAGAATTATTTTTATAAGAGGGCATACTCAAAAATTTAAAAATGTGAAAAAAATAAATAGGAGAGGGGGATAACAAGTAATTAATAATATGCATATATATATATATGCTGTAACAAAATTAAAAATATATATTTTACAAGTTTTACTACACCATAGCTAGTGATCTTCATAATGAGAAGAGCAAACTGTCCAAATAAAGGGCTCCAATTTGCTGATTCTGAAACCCTAACAATTCAGTGTCACTCATAAAAGTTTCTTCCCATGAATTTTGCTGCATCCATTTTGATTGAGGTCGCGCAATGCTCCGAACAGCCTCCTCATATTCATCCCATTCCCTGGTTGCTCTTTTCCTAGGATTACATTCAATAGTTTGACAAGAACTTGAAGATGAATCCAGATTACAATAATGCTGTGGTGGATTAGAATGATCATTGGAAATTTCCATGGCTTCCACAACCTGTTCAAGTGGGAAATTAAGGTAGGCCTTAGGACCTCTAATCCTTAATGCAGCCTTGTCATAAGCCATAGCTGCTTCCTCTGCTGTTTCAAATGTTCCAAGCCAAAGTCTTGCTCCTTTCCTTGATGAATCTCTTATCTCAGCTGCATATTTCCCCCACGGCCGCCGCCTCACCCCGCGATAATGTCTTTCGACAACCACCTTCTCATGATCATCATCATCCATCTTTTTATTGCTGATCGTGTTTCTTTCATCATCCAATATTCCATTTGTGTTTTGTACTTCTGCATTATTGCTTGGAAGAAGATTGATCCCACTGAGAAGTTCTTCCCAAGCCTCGGCGCCCATCGACACGAACCGGCCTAAACTCGGAAGCCTTTGTAACACTTCCAGAGGTCCATCTCTAGAATCCAGGCCAGGCAAGTCATCCAATGTTGTTTTGGCACTATTTTCTGAATCATGATCATTTCTAGAAATGAAATTTGCCCAAACATTCTCTAAAATCGATGGGGAACTTGCTTCATGTTCCTCCTCCTGATGATGATCATCATCCCTTTCCAGAGCCATAAACCTTAAAATCAAGAATCAAACAAAAGATTATACTTATAATGTTTGAATGAGGATGATCAGGGAATGTTTTTCCATGAAATTGAAGAGTCTTATATTAATGGGAAATCATAGTACATCCATCTAGGGATCATGAATGTGTATGTAGAAAGATGCTTATGCTGCAAATTAGCTAATCTCAAGGATGATACTCATGCTAGGGTTGAAATCATTAAGCAAAGTAGCTGGCTTTATGAATTTCAAATTTGTTACTTGTTCTACACTTTATTTTGTGTCAATTAGATGCTTATTTCTCTGATTAATTTATGGAAATCTTTTCTATACATAATGTTAAACGTCAGAGATCATATTCTTAAGAGTCTAGGAGACTTTTTTTATTATAAAAAAATAATTCTATTTTTATATTTGTAGTATTTGGATCTTGTTTTTTTTTTCTAATATTTGAATTTATTACTTACAATATTAAGAATTAATCATCATTTAATTTAAAAAATAATGTTATTTTTATTTTCTATTAAAATTTTTCTCTCAAGAAATATTTCTTCTATTTTATTAAAATTCTTCCATTAAATAGGGATGATTTATAACTAAAAATCTATACATTACATTGATAATATAAAAGATCATATAAAGAAAATTTTCCAACCCTTTAATATGTCTAAATAAAAAATTAAAGAGTTTTTTTTTTTTTTTTTTTTTTTTTTTGCACTATCTAAAATGTAAAAGCCTCCTCAATATGCATCCATGGCCATATAAATGGTTTTCAGCCTTATATATAAATATAATATAATATATATATATATTTATATACGTGTGTTGCTTTCTTGTCAAGGCCGCTGTTTGTGTGCTTTAAAAGAGGAAGAAGAAAAGTATTCCTTTCACACGCTCATGTTGTGGAATTTTTTTATTAGGAGATATTTAAATTATTATATGAATTGAGTTTACGAAAAAGAAATATTAATTTGGGAGTTGGGGTTACTAGTTACCACCTTAATTTTTAAGACGGTAGTTTATAAGATTTGATAAAATTATCATTTTACTTAAAAGAGGGAAGAGAGATATTGTAGGAGAATATTTTAGTCTAAATTTGAGTGATAGAAGATAAGAAGTGGGGTGGTAATTGATAAAACTTCTTCTTATTTGATGTATCCACTTTCAAAACAGATTTTTAACCTTTTAAATAAGATTTTCCTATAAACTACTTATTTTTAATCTTATAAATAGAAATTGAGTATTCAACATTTTGGTTGAAGGAGGGAAACTCTAAATCACATAAGGGTTGAACTCAGTCAGCAAGCAAAAGATAACTTCTTTGGAAATACTTAATAATCAATGGTTCATTCAAAGTCAAAAAACTTAGAAAATACTGAAACTGAAAATTATTCCTTTGTTCTTGCTTCAAAACTGACATACCGTGGCTAGGGATGGCATTTATGACCGGGCAAGGGCGGAGCCATGCCCCAGATTTGGTGAGACAATAAATTTGATGTATAAATTTTTTTATTAAATATTAAATAATAAATTTTACGAAAATTATATAAAAGTATTGATGCAAATTTTTGAACAAGGTCTAAGATTGCGTGTTTTCCCGATCTAGTTCTTCTCCTTACATGTTAATTAGCGAAATTTTTATAGTATGGGATGTGAATTTCAAAAGGTAATTATGGTAAAATGAGATCGCACTAATTATAGCATTCATTAGTATCATATTCATTAGTGATACGTTTGAAACGTGATGAATTGAAAGAGAGATAAACTCAACAATTTTAATCTTCACAAATCTAGCTATATTGTCGTGGAGTCCTCTCTATTTATAGAGTTAGTGCATGCCATATTTTATCTTTATTCATGTGGTATATTACAAAAGATGGAAACACAATTACTTTCTATAATTAATTTACAATTTATAGTAGCCAGTGAGGTGTCTTTTATTCTTTTCTGATTAAATAAAATGTCGTTGAGGCAGCGGATCATCTCTTGAGTTTTAACTTCAGCTAATGAGTTTTTCAAAAAGTAAAACTAATTTTATTGGATCTAACAACCTTTTTGATGGTTCAAAACTTTAAAAATAATTGTAAGGGTAGCAGAAATACATAGCCAAAATACAAATACAAATTGAGAAAGTTTAAACATTACAAATACTTAATAGAGTGAATTTTAAAAAAGTCATCATACTTTGATAAAATTTAAGTTTTGGTCACTAATTTTTAAAAATTAAAAAAATGTCACTAACTTTTGCATTTGAATTTTAATTTTGGTCATTCCGTCCATATTATCCGTTAAGCCCACTAACGGACCAAAATTTTGAGGGTATTTCTGTCCAATCATACCCAAAAAACCCATGTGCTTCCTTTTAAATTTTAAAAAAGGTCATCATACTTTGATAAAGTTTAAGTTTTGGTCACTAACTTTTACAAATTCAAAAAAGGTCACTAATTATTGCATTTGAATTTTGGTTTTGGTCATTTCGTCCATATTATCCGTGAAGCCCACTAACGGACCAAAATTTTGAGGGTATTTCTATCTAATCATACCCAAAAAACTCATGTGCTTCCTTTTTTTTTTTTTACTATTTATCTTTCTTCCCCTCACCCTCCCCTCTTTTTTTTTTTTTTTTTTTCGTATTCATCTTTCTTCTCCAGCCACCCTGCCACCCTTCTTGCTGGAAACAATAAAACCCATCACCATTCTCCCAGAAACGTCCAGAAACGTTTACATCCATGCAAGTGAATTTAAGCCGATTTTTTTCACATCCGTCTTTGTGAAAAAAATCGGCTTAAATTCACATGCATGGATGTAGACGTTTCTGGGAGAATGGTGATGGGTTTTATTGTTTCCGGCAAGAAGGGTGACAGGGTGGCTGGAGAAGAAAGATGAATACGAAAAAAAAAAAAAAAGAGGGGAGGATGAGGGGAAGAAAGATAAATAGTAAAAAAAAAAAAGAAGCACATGAGTTTTTTGGGTATGATTGGATAGAAATACCCTCAAAATTTTGGTCCGTTAGTAGGCTTCATGGATAATATGGACGGAATGACCAAAACCAAAATTCAAATGCAAAAGTTAGTGACCTTTTTTGAATTTTTAAAAGTTAGTGACCAAAACTTAAATTTTATCAAAGTATGATGACATTTTTTAAAATTCAAAAGGAAGCACATGGGTTTTTTGGGTATGATTGGAAAGAAATACTCTCAAAATTTTGGTCCGTTAGTGGACTTAACGGATAATATGGACGGAATGACCAAAACCAAAATTCAAATGCAAAAGTTAATGACATTTTTTAATTGAGTGAATTGTAAAAAAGGTCATCATACTTTGGTAAAGTTTAGGTTTTGGTCACTAACTTTTAAATATTCAAAAAAGGTCACTAACTTTAGCATTTGAATTTTAGTTTTGGTCATTCCGTTAGAATGAACCGTTAAGTCCACTAACAATCCTATATTTGGAGGGTATTTTTGTCCATTCATTAATGCTGTACACATGCTGCTCGCGCTACAGTGCGCGCTACAGTAACGCGCTACAGTGCTCGCTACAGTAACGCGCTACAGTTATTTTTTTTTTTAACGCATAGCCTTTTTTTAAAAAAAATATACTTTTTTTAAAAAAAATAATTTACTAAAAATACCAAAAAATTTTATTTATAATTCCGCTCATCTATGCTACTTTATTTATAATTTTGGTAGATTAAATTATAAATAAAGTAGCATAGATGAGCGGAATTATAAATAAAATTTTTTGGTATTTTTAGTAAATTATTTTTTTTTAAAAAAGTATTTTTTTTAAAAAAGTATATTTTTTAAAAACAAGGCTATGCGTTAAAAAAAAATAACTGTAGCGCGTTACTGTAGCGCGCATTGTAGCGCGAGCAGCATGTGTACAGCATTAATGAATGGACAAAAATACCCTCCAAATATAGGATTGTTAGTGGACTTAACGGTTCATTCTAACGGAATGACCAAAACTAAAATTCAAATGCTAAAGTTAGTGAACTTTTTTGAATATTTAAAAGTTAGTGACCAAAACCTAAACTTTACCAAAGTATGATGACCTTTTTTACAATTCACTCTTTTTAATTTTTAAAAGTTAGTGATCAAAACCTAAACTTTATCAAAGTATGATAACCTTTTTTAAAATTCACTTTACTTAATATATTAACCAATCTTGGAAATATCTTGTCTTGAATGACAAGTTCTTGATTTAAGGCACGTTTGGACTAATGTATTATTAGGACTTGATTTGCTTTCTTGAGTTTTGCTCTTGAATCTATCTAGATAACGATTCTCTTTGGTACACTTGTACATTGATTAACCGATGTAATTTTTTATATTTTTCAAAATTCATGAGAGTATTTGATTATAAGTAAAATTTAAGGGTTTTTTTTTTATATTAACTATTAACTTTTATTTTTTGGGTTATGAGAAATGACATCAATATGAATCCGACGCATAATATAAATGCATGCACCAGTACAGTAAAGAATATTAATGGAAATTCCAGTATTCTTTAGCAAAATCTTATTTTAAAGTAAAAGATATTCATTCATGTGCACACAAGATGGTGCATTATTAATTGGCAAAATTACCACTTTTTGGCATTAATTCTACGAATTCAACATATCAATTAAAGCCCACAATTTAAAGTATAGGTACATGGGTCACTATATTTTATTTTCCTAGCAAAACGACGTGTGTGGCTAAAATCAAGTTCTTTATTTGAAGCCATATACATATCATTTAGTCTTAAATTTATCTTTGGTCCCTTAATTGAGGTTATTCCGGTTTTGATGCCTCTTTTATTTTGGTCACCAATACTAGTTCCATTTAATTTTTTTTTGACAATTATAATAATTTTTTATGAAAAAATTTAGAAATAACGGATTAACTCATTTGATCGCTAGTCAAACTTATTTTTTTCTTAACCATGATTTGTACCATAGTTTGTTCAACCAATTTTATGATTCGGATCCTAATGAATGTTCAACCCATTTAGGGTTTTGGCCGTCATTTTGGATTGTGAGTCGACCTAAATGGGTTGAACATTCATGAAAATCGAGTCATAAAATAGATTGAAAAAATTATGGTACAAATAATGGTGAAGAAAAAAATTAGGCTTAACTAACGATTAAATGAGTTAATCCATTATTTTCTAAACTTTTTCGTACAAAATGATTATAACTGTCCAAAAAAAATTAAGTGAGACTAATATTTATGACAAAATGAAAGAGACATCAAAATCGGAATAATCTCTATTAAGAGGGACCAAAAATGGATTTAAACCTATAATTTATTCCAAAAAGGGGAAAAAAATAGAAGACTCCAGAGAATGTGGACAACCAAATCCATCTCCCTAAAAGAAAATTCATATATAACCAATTCAATTATGAGAAATATTTTCAATTTGGTTCAAGTTATGAAGTCATTAATTTTTAATAAATACAATTAGCGATAATAATATCAAAACAACCTTATCAAAATTAACCTATAGGCAATTATTAAAGTTTGGTCCCCTTTTTCCTCCAACCAAAATGAGGGTGAGGGAAGAGGAAATTAGATGAATTAATGGTCAGTTCCAATGTAATACGCATTTTCTGTACCCAATAATTAATAAATTTCAGTCTTTTTCAGAAATTAGAAAATGAAAACTTCTATTTATCTTTTTCTTTAAAATAAATAAATAAAAGAACTCCAGAGTTGAGGGGACATTTATGTATCAATATAAATACCTGACCAACCCGAAAGCTTAGAGTGTCAGATAGTTGTGAAATAAGCAATCAACTTTGAACTGTACCTTATCGAAAACAAACCTATGAACAGCCCTCCAAGTGGCCTTTTCATGGCTCTTCTGGTGGTGGTGGTGGTGGTTCTCTCCGCCGCTATTGCGGTGGCCGGAAGTAGTGAAAATACAGGAACAATGAAGGTGGCTGATAAGCTCTTGAACCATTCGGTTTCTTCTGTTATCATTTTTGGTGACTCCACAGTGGACCCTGGGAACAATGACTATATACCAACTATTTTCAAGAGCAATTTCCCACCTTATGGGAAGGATTTTCTCAACCACATTCCGACCGGGAGGTTTACTAACGGCAAGCTTGTCACTGATTTCATCGGTAAGTTTTTCCTTCATATTTTCCGGCCACCGACGATCGAGAGTCCGTACATGAGTAATGTTATGGAGAATATTTTTTATTAAAAATTTTCTTTTCCCTTCTGGACAGCTGATTATGTGGGGATAAAAGAAACAATTCCTCCATATTTGGACCCAACACTTAGCATTCAGGAGCTGACCACCGGAGTTAGTTTTGCTTCCGCCGGCACAGGGTTCGACCCCGTCACGGCCAAGCTAAGTGTATGTATTAATATCCTCCTTTCTTTAAAGTTTTACTGAACTCAGTCTCATCATCTTTCATGTGTCTGGATATGTTATTTTTTACAAAAATGATAATTTACCCAAAATTTTTAAAAATTTTAAATTTTGCATGGCTAGAAAATTGCTGTCGTCATACTAAAATTTTTGTGTACCATATGAATTGAATCTATAAAATACTTTGTTGCCTTCTTTTTTTAATAAATAAAAAAAAAATGCAGAGTTCTTTATCAGTAGAGGAGCAACTGTATTATTTCAGAGAATATAAAACAAGAATTGAAGAAGCAGTTGGAAAGGAGAAGGCAAAAGCGCTATTGAGAAAGGCCGTTTTCATAATAAGCTGTGGGACAAATGATTATGTGGTCAATTATTTCAGTACACCACTAAGGCAGTATGCATACACTGTTCCGCAATACCAGCAATTTTTATTACAAATTTTGCATAAATTCCTCCAGGTTTGCCTTCGCAAACTCTATATAAAATACTCTTTCATTCCCATAATAGAACAGACATAACTTTTTATTTGAAACGAAAAAATATAACGTAATTTTCACCATCGTAATATTTTTCTGTTTAAATTAAAAGTATTTTTTCCCTAAATTATAAGTCATTCTATGGAATTTTAGTTATTTTTAAAATTTATTATTTAAATATTTTCCCATACACATCTCAACTGCTTTTATTATGAGGGGGATGGGGTGGATGCATGAATTAATATGATCAAATAGAATATAACTAAAAACTATAAGACAATTACCTATAATTGATGCTTGAATCATGTGCTTGAATTCTTGAAAAATTATATTGAATATTTTCAGTGTTTACTTTATTGTTTTTTTCTAATCACTCTAAATTAATTTAACTATTTTCATTTCTTAAATTATTATACCTTAATAAGTGAAGAGTATAAAAATTGTAGAAATATATTAAATAGTATAAAGATAATTTTATTGAAACTTTATATATATATATATATTGAATTATATAAATAAGATATTTTATTGAGACATCTCAAAATAAAAAATTTCATTAGAAAAAATGGCACCAAAGAGTAACACTGTTGTATACTTAATTTTGGTGCAGAAAATTAATTAGATAATCACAATAAATATTATAAATAATAAAATTTATTTCTCTACCCCTTATATTTTACTTACACTCTCCCCTCAAGTTTTTAGATTTAGATTTTTCTTTCATTATTGGAGGGGAAACAGCAATTTTTTAGCTAATGCCAGAAATATATATATATAACTGATTTTTCAGGGCTTAATAGCGGAAGGAGCCCAAAGAATTACAGTTGTGGGCCTTCCGCCAGCGGGCTGTCTGCCCAGTGTTATAACCTTGAACTCAAAGGACATCTTTCACAATCGCCAATGCATTGAGAAAATTTCTTCAGCTGCGAAAAAATACAATGAGGGTCTCCAACTTTTGCTGAATTCTCTCCGACGCCCCAACCTCAAAGTAGTTTATGCAGACATCTATACTCCATTGGGCGACATGATTAGAAACCCTAACAAATATGGTTAGTGCATTCATTGGCTTTTAGTACTACTCATGCTTCATGACATTAAATTGAGTGTTCAATTCTTTCCACTATTATATTTTATTATTAGAGTATACACAATGAACAATTAGAGTTTTTTAAGTTGGATTAAAGCGTCACGTATTGCACTGTTATGTTGTTACGTCATCTGTCAAAGTCAACTAATTAAAGTCGAGTCAACTGTCACGTCAGCAATAATATAACTTTTGATATAAATGACGATTGTAGAAGTGATTTTTTTGCCTATTAACTAGGAAAAAACATACTATCTGTCTATCAAAAAATAGGTTCTATATTGGTTGGTCAGAAAAAAGTTTCTTACATTTTGCTGTCCATATCCAGTCTCATTCTTTATTTTATTTTCGGTCAATCCAGGTGCAATCTGATTTCTGATAACGAGACAACCCATCCTTTCTCCGTTAATAGGCAAAAACTCACTCTATGCACAAAAGAGTCAAAATTACAGAAGACAATTAAGAGGCTATTATGGTCAAAATTGTTATTATCAATCATCACTTTAAATTGAAAATTAGGGTTTGATATTTTTAGTAATTAATTTCTTGTGTGTCGTTAATTTGTAGGTTTCAGCCACACAAACAGTGGTTGTTGTGGGACTGGACTGATAGAAGGAGGACCTTTCTGCAATCCGCACTCAATTACTTGCCCAGATGATTCCAAGTATATATTCTTTGACTCAGTTCACCCAACTCAAGCTGCATATTACCATCTTTTCCAGGCCTTGCGTCCTGCCATTGATGCCTTTATAAGTTAATATTGAAGGAATTTTTTCACTATTTGGCATGAAAAAGAACTTTTTTTTTATCTGCTAATGTATGTAAATGGGATGCGTCAAAGCTTACTAATTGAAAAAAGATCGATTCACTTGTCAACCAAACATTGTTGTTATTGTTCGAAATATATTTGTTATTAAATTTTATTATAAATGTCCACGAATATGCTCAAAATTTCGGGATATTGAATTATGAGATGAGGTATATAAACACAATAAAATACATAGGTTACCTCATTGTGGTTTGGTAAAATTACTATTACCTCTCTCATGTTTTGAAAATAATGTATACATCCCTTAATTATTCAAATTAATAACAATAAGTTCCATGATCATCGGAAAAAATGAATAAAAATACTGACATAAGCAGGTATATAAACACAATAAAATATATGGGTTACCTCCTTGTGGTTTGGTAAAACTACTAGTACTTATCTCAGATTTTGAAAATAACATATACCTCTCTCAATTATTCAAATTAATAACAACAAGTCCCATGATCAACGAAAAAAATGAGTAAAAATACCGACGTAAGCATTATTATTGTGATGAAAAAAAAGTAACATCATTTTATAATCTCATTTTGACAAAATATCTTCAAATTATTTTATTTTTTGACATTTTTTTATGTTTGATTTTGGTTACGGGAGATATTAATAATTTTCAGAAACCTCTGGAGGCAATTGATAGTTTGATTAAATCACATAGGAGGTAAATGTAATTTACCCAAAAATACACACATATATATATATATATATATATATATAAACCTTTTAACTGGGAGTTAAAGAGAAAAAAGGGTATATCTTAATAATGCAGGGCCATAAATCATACATAAGGGAAAATCGAGGGGGTTAAATGGAAGGTAAAATGGCAGGAGTTTCCCTTCATAAATATTTGTAGGGTTGGACAAGTTCCCCCATCATATGATGAAGGGAATCAGAAATGGAATGGGGAATGGGGAACCTACGAAAGACAATGAGTCAAACTTCATGAAGCTCAGTGAACTAAACTAGTTCAAAGCAAACAGCTTGTCCACCCTTTGCCGTGCGCCAGTCGGACGTCGTACGTACCGCCAGGCAATAGATGCACCCTTAATGTTAAAGCCCACTAACACGCTATGCTAAAGGGCTCACCTTACCCACCCAGAAATCAATGACCGGTTAGACCATTTGGAACAATTGAGTATTTTGATACCCACACTTTAAATGATTATTTGTTTATATGTAACACAATCAACAAAAAAAAAAAAAAAAAGATAATCAATCAAAACATACATATTTACGTGGTTCGATTCTCAACGAATCTACTCCACGACAGTCGTCACTTGACAATTCAAAACTGATCAGTACAAAATTATGTGATCTGTCATCGTTTACTTACCCACTGGCACCAGATACATATAGAATTTTGCGAAAATCCATATCCACATAACTTTTTCTTCTATTGTAAGGCAAGATTTCCTTTTTTTGCACAATATTTCACTAGTATATGAATAAAAGAGATTATAAAAGTATTGTTTTTTCTCTCTCAAAACTCTATGTCTTTCAAACTCTCAATTTTATATTTATACTAATGAGTTACCCTCACGTCTCCTTCAAACTTTACTACAAAATTATATATTTATACTAAAATACTACAAATCTTATTAGACTCAACCAGAAGCGGAGCCAGGCCCCAGGGTTCAGTGGACAATAAATTTTATAAATAATTTTTTAAATATTAAATAATAAAATTTACAAAACCCATCTATGAGTATTCATATTTTGAAAACAGAATAAAATGAGCTCGTTATCAATCGAGTCAAAAAAATTTTTCAATATATGTAACTAGACAATCATTCATCCATCGATGTTGTATTCAATTCTGAAACCGACTTTTCATAATCTTCCTATCATTTTTTTCCTTTCTCTTTTTCCCTTTAAATATAAAAAGATTGGAATCATACATAATGACTCATATCGTCAACAACAATATCATTTGTCAAAGATTTTTCTGACTCTCTCCCTTAGTTTTCCCTTTCTATTCTTTATGTTTCCTTCCATCCCTCAATAATTTCTTCATCTACTATAGATGAAAGTTTAATAAGCAAGATTAATGTTCAGATTTTTTGAAAAATATGTAAAATACCAACTTTATTTATGCGCACAGATAATTTATATACTGATTTGTGATGAATCCGACAAATAGAAAAAATAAATATCATAAGTACCTAGAATATAAAAGATTTTGAATATAGTTTTTTTTTGTTGATGCACAATCCTCAACAAATTGATTGGTGGGGGCCTTGGATTAATTATTTTACCGTTCACCCTTGTTTTCTCAAACCTTATATGATAAAAAAATTATAATTTATTTATTTAATTATTGTAAAATTGTAAATTTTAACTTATTTTGTCCATTAATAAATTGTATTTTTAATTTATATACTTTTTGCCCCTAAATTTAATCATTTTTAGTGGGACAAATATAAAAAAATCTAAAATTTTAAATATACTAATACTACTCCAAAAATTTTGAGTCGGGACAATTATCCCATCTCATTAACACATAGCTTCGCCCCTGTACTCAACATTAACCAATTTTAAAATAGACTTGAATTTTGAGTAACTAACCAAACCATTATTACTATTCATTGAGAGAGAGACAGACCGAGAAAGAGAGAGATAGTAGCAATAGGCATTCCAATCCAATAACGGAGAATGTGGTCTCACGTGTAAGATTGGTTGCCCATTCTTCAATGGCTTTCCTTGTATCCATGAATTAATGAGTATCAGCATGAGCCGATCCTCAAGGAAGGGCAAGCTCTATTTTTCAATAAGTCAAATCATTTTCTTGTCAGGGTGAAAGACAAAAAGTAGCTGAGAAAACTCATTGAAACAGTTTGCCCAAAAGTTTGGTACGGCCGTCTTCATCAACCCCGAAATGCCCAAAACCTGAGCTATAATGTAATGAATCATCAAAAATTATGGTCCATACTCAACCTCAATTCCCCGATGAACAAGAAACTCCAATGGACATACGTCACCCAAGCAGAGCTCTACGATATTTATATATATTTGATACTTTTTCAGACAAACCCATAAAATTTTCTAAACCTACCTTAACTTCTTCGAGCTGATGAGGATGAGTAAAATGGTCCTCTCCATTCTTCTTCTTCTTCTTCTTCTTCATTTTTCCTCTCTTCTTTTACTAGAGGCAGAAGCTCAAACCAGGAATTCTGTGCCGGCCATTTTTGTTTTCGGGGATTCAACTTCGGACACTGGAAATAATAACTACGTAAGTACTACGTTTAAGAGCAACTTCCCACCTTATGGAAGAGATTTCTTTAGCCATATTCCAACCGGAAGGTTTAGTAATGGAAGGCTGGCTAATGATTTCATCGGTAAGTAAGCTTTCCATTATTTCTGGTCTTCAATCCAATTAAGTTGATAAGTAGTAAAATTGAAGTAGCATTTGTCAGTTATCATAGAGAAAAATATTCATTTCGTCCCACAATAATAATACACGTTTAGCATTTTCGATAATTTTAATAATTTTCTATCTTTTAATGTCAGAAAAATAAGATTATCTTATTATTATTTGGGTCTTATTTGATATTATATATAAAATTATAAGCCATACTATTTACATTCAAAAAACTTTAATGATTGTACAGTGTTGATTTTTAATGTTGCCATAAAGTTGAGTTTGTCCTTTTACTTATAAAAAAGAAAAAAAAAACAAATTCCTTTTATGTATTTTTTTTCCTTACTAATATAAATAAAATTATTTTTTAAGAAATGTTTTTGTTTCCTAATCAAAATTTGGTCATGGCTACAAATATTTAAATGCAGCGGAGTATCTGGGAATCAAACCAGTTGTGCCTTCTTATTTGGATCCAAACATTAGAAATGAAGACCTGATAAGTGGTGTCAGTTTTGCATCAGCCGGATCTGGATTCGACCCGCTCACACCACAAATAAGTGTCTCTCTCTCTAACCCAACCAAAAAAAAAAAAAAAACTTAGAATTTAAAGGGCCAAATGAATTAATTATCAATTTTTCCTTCATGTTCTTGTTCTGGGTTTTTCATATTTTTTGTAAAAAATTCAGAATGTGATATCACTATCGAAGCAGCTGGAGTACTTCAAAGAGTATGAAACGAAAGTGGGAGCATTAATTGGTGAAGAGCAAACTCAAGAACTGATTAAAAATGCAGTATTTTTAGTGAGCGCTGGCACTAATGATTTTGTGGTGAATTATTTCGCCATCCCAATTCGACGCAAGAACTACACCATCTCAGCTTACATGGACTTTTGTCTAGGACATGTCGATCAATTCATCCAGGTTGGCCCCTCATTTCCCACGTTTATATTCTTATATTCTTCAACACAGAATCCAACTATTTTAGTTAGCGGTTGAGAAATAATAAATGTCATATTTGATATATTTATTGTATGATGAACAAATTTATTCTATTTAACGTTTCAATTATAAAAATTACGGGTTTGATTCTTACCATAATAACATGCCCATTTTTCCCATATGACAACAGAAACAATTCACAGAGTTTATGCATGTATGGGTTACTAGAGTGTATATATAGATGGATTTGATGATATTTATAACCATCCATTAGTAGTAGTACTAAATTGGTATTGTGGTCCTTTCTATAAAATACATAATAAGAAAGCCCAATTTAGTGGAAAAGAACACTGTCAATTCAAGCAGAAATCCAAAGTTTAATTACTAAGAGTGAAGAAAAAATGGGTAATTTATAGGTTACAGAAAATTAAAAAAAAAAAAATCTATTTAAGGTAGTTTGAACATAATTGATGAACACTCCAGCAGAAATGGCGACACAGGTTGATTATAAATTATCAGAAATTAAGATGCCCACCAACCTTGCTGTCTCGATTTAATGTTGCCGTCGTGCTTTTTTTTTAATTTTATTTTTATTAAAGGCTTAAATCCATTTTTAATCCTTTATAACATAGATTATTTTATTTTTTATTTTTTTAAATTTTAGTCATTAATTTTAATCCTATTTAAATTTTTTTAATAATTCTAATAATTTTTTTTTATGAAAATACCATTGACTAAGGGATGAACAATCAGGGTTAGTCAATGGTATTTTCATAAAAAAAGACTAGAATTGTTAAAAAAAATTAAATGAGACTAAAATTAATGACTAAAATTGAAAGGGGACCAAAAATAAAATAACTCATGTTATTAGGGATAAAAATGGATCTAGGACTTTTTAAAAAAAAAAAAAAACAGCTTAACTACTCCTCATGTGCCATTAACGTTATCATGTTCTGATGATAAGTTATAATTTTCATTTTTAATTAAAAAGATATTCTACTCATTCTATAATAAAAGATATTTTATGTAAATGAATTAAACTTTTAAAATATTTATTTAACTCTAATTATAATTAAAATATACATATTTTAAATTTTACAACTATTACAATATTCTCCCTTAATAGATACAATCACAAGGGTATAAAAGGAAAGATAATTAAAATATTTCTTGAAAGTTTATACTATTTTTTATTTTGAAACTTTAGAAAACTTTTAAAATATCTTTTATTTTGGAGGGAGTGAGTATAATTCAGAAAAATTATTTAGTACTCCACCCTCCTAACATATAAGTAATTTTAATGATATTTTTAATACCAAAAAAGTTAGTTAATCATAATTTTTTTGTTAATTTGATTAGTTTAATATATTACCTATATTAAATTATACATTTTTTTCTTGTTCATTTTTTTTTTCTAGGGGATTTATATATGTTTTCATAGGTGTTTTGGTGGCTCATATTTAGAATGTATTAGTTTCAAGTATTAATTATTAAATTACAATTTTCTTGTCTTTTTCTCACTCTTTTTAATGACATTAAAGGGTAGAAGGTAAAATTTTAAAAATTGTATCAATGGAAACTCCTAAAATTGCTTAAATTTAAGCCCAAAAAAAAAAAAAAAAATCTTAAAACGACATAGATAATGGAGCAAATGGGCATCTCAATCACGTAAGCTAAGCCATATAGATAATTTGCTTGTTGAAAGCACAACCAAAAATAATATTTTGCTGGACTTTTTTCCATAACGTGGCAGGGTTTATGGGATCTTGGGGCTAGACGAATCGGAGTGGTTGGGCTACCTCCCATGGGTTGTCTGCCGGTCGTCATCACCCTATACTCCGATAACTCTCTCGGAAAACGCAGCTGCATCGACACTTACTCCTCCATTGCTCGCACTTTCAATCAAAAATTCCGAGCCCAACTGGAGGCCACACAAGCTAAGTTCGCCGGCAACGGTTCCAAAATCGCCTATCTAGACGCTTATGAGTCTCTAGACGCCATGATTTCCCATGCCAAAGATTACGGTAACTGAATTCGTTATTTAAAAAATAATACAAGAATAGTTGTTGATGATTTGGTGGTAAATTTAATTCTAAACATTTGATACTCTATAAATTCATTATAAACTTTGCAATTCACAACACATTTAGTTCTAATAATAGATTTTTTAAACATTTAACACTTGAATTACAATTTTGTCAATTTCTAAATCACATAGATACCACGTAGATTAATGATATACATATGATAAATTTTATGACAGATGATCTAATATGTTAATGTGGATTTTAAATATATTTTTTACTTAAAAAACTATTATTAAGACTAAATATGTTGTGAATAATAAAATTTATGACTAAATTTATCTAGTACTAAACGTTTAGAGTGCGTTTGCTTGGAGGCAATCGGAATGGAGTCAATCAGAATTTGATAACTCCATAATCATTAAAGGAATCTGATTACCTTTGACTTATTTTGTAACATTCATTAAAAGAATCTGATTACATTTGACTTGTTTTGTAACATTTATTAAAGAAGTTGATTGCCTTTGAATGGTTCAATAACAATCATTAGAAGAATCTGATTGCCTTTGACATGATTGAAAACATAGAAATCAAAATCATTTTACGATTGCCTCATTCTCATTGCCTCCAAACAAACACACTCTAAAACTAAATTTGCCACTAGGTCATATTATAAGAACTATTCTTGTATTTTTTTTCTATTATTTTCTATCGTAAGAATATATGGTTGTATTAATTAATAAAAATCTTACAATTTTTTTTTTTAAAACTGCCATTGTTTATTTGTAGGTTTTGATGAGGTTAGTAGTGGGTGTTGTGGAACAGGGTGGCTTGAAGCATCATTTTTGTGCAACCCTAAGTCGTATATTTGCCCAGATGCATCTAAGTATGTGTTTTGGGACGCAATTCATCCAACGGAGAAAACGTACTACAATATGTTTCAAGCTGTTCGATCAGTGATTGATTCAATTGTCCAGAATTAGTTAGCACGGTCGTTGGTTGATCTTGTAAATGTTCTTGATGGATTCATTCAAACTGGAATACTATAACTCTCTTGTCCAAATAGGGTTGTGAATTTTAGTGTACGAGAATATTTAGTCGGTGATATTATCTCGATATTGTTTTAATTTAACAGATAAGTTTTAGAGTATCATTTTAAAATGGGGGTAAAGTTTCAGTTTTTTGAGCGGTAATCCATAAGTTTTGATAAAATTATCTTTTTACTTAAAATAGAAGAAGAGAAAATGGGAGAAGGGAGAAGATATTATATAGGGGTATTTTAATCCAAATTAAGGCGATAGAATATAAGAAATGAAACGGTAACTAGTAAAGCTTTTTAAAAATACGGTGGCATGACTCAAATTGTCAGTCAACTTACATTTGGTTTCAATTTCTTCCATTCCTCACTTGAAAATATTGAAATTTTGATTTTCTCTTGATAAAATACTAACGTTACATTATATTGAATTTGTTAAAGGGGTTACTAGTTACCGCCTTACTTTTTTAGGCGATAGTCTATATGTTTTGATAAAAGTATTATTTTATATAAAATGGGGGAAAAAGAGGGGGTATTTTAGTCCAAATTAAGACGATAAAGAAAAAGTAATTGGGCTATAACTAATAATTTGTTTTGTTAAAATTTAACAATAAGCGACACTTTGCTGATCAAGTAATTAATTTAACCCAAACTTCTTTTCTTCGTGCTCAAATTACACCCTTTAATTGATGAAATTCAACCCTTTCTCCTAATTAATCAAGTTTTTTTTAACTCAAAAGCTCAAAACTGATAGTTTTCAAAGCTTCATCGGCAAGGATTTTATACAGGCTCTCTGTGAAGTGAACTGCATCCCAATACACATATTTCGTCCGGTCAACACACGTCGGCAAATCCCGGCAAGTTATGCCATATTCATAAGTTCCCGTCCCGCAACATCCCTTTGACGCCTCCGCAAAACCTGTCGAAAAAACATATTCACATCAAATATAATTAAAAAAATATTTGCATAATTATTTTATTGAGACGGAACTTACCGTATAATTTTGGATTTTGTATGACGTTTAATATGATTGTGTAGATGTCCACAAAGGAAGTCTTGATCCCTAATGACCCTTTTAATTTGGTTAAGTTGTTCTTGACCTTTGTGGTGAATGAAAGAGCCAATTTGTTGAATGTTTCATCACACTTGGTCTCATCCTTAAGCGTCAATACTAGTGGCATGCAACCAAATGGAGGCACTCCAACCACCACTACTCTTCTTGCCCCTACCTTATACATTCCCTGCATATATAACACAATAACAACCTCAAACTTAAATGAAAAAATAGGTATACATTACCCTTTATCCTCTCATCTAAACGGTAACTCATCCATCATCTAATTGTAAAATAGCTATCAATTATTAGTTCGGCCAAGTTAATAACTTCGTATAAAAATATTATCTTTATTTTATATAAATTCTTATTTGACTTTATACGAAAACATTTCCTTAGTAATTTTTTTTTTTTTATGAGAAATTAAGGATAAGATGTGGACCTTGATGGCAATGGACATGGAAGAGATCAAATAGTCTTGGTATTGGTCAACTGTGAACTGCTGGGAGCGAGTGGGCTCAACGTAGTAGTTTTGGAGGAAGTCATTTGTCCCCATGCTAATTACATACACAGCATCTCTTATTACTTCCTCAGCTCTCTTTGCTCCAAACATTTGCTCTAAGTGAATCTTGTAATGCCTCAGATATTCCACTTGCTTAGATAACGATATAACACTCTGCACCAAATTAATATTTTTAAAAAATTAATTAAATTAATCATTATATAAAAAACCAAATAATTTAATCAATAACAAAATTCACGTATAAAAAAATTAAGTATTAAAATAAAGATATCGAAATTGATTACCGAGAAATTAGCGGTGAGTTCATCGTAGCCAGAAGCTGCTGACGCGAAACTAACGCCGTGCAACATATCGAATTTGTTGAGGTGGGGGTCGAGGAATCCTCGTATGTATTTTTTGTAACCAAGGGCATCAGCTGCAAAAATATATGGGGTATTTAATGATGAAAAATACGAAAAAGAAAATGTTATGAAATGATCATCACAATATAGTAACATTTTTCTTCCATTTCTTTTTTTTATATATAAATTATTTCTGTTTATTTCTTAAAACAAATGAAATATTCGGTATTAGAACGGAATGCCGTAAGCAGTGATCATAGCCTATAAATTTAAAGCATCAAAAAGGGCAAAAAAAAAAAAAAAAAATTGTTGTCACTATGTTAAATCCACTCCATTATTTATTAAAATTTAATGATATTTCGTCCATTTTAAAATAAAAGTTTATTTATATATTTTTTTGTTGTCTCAAAAAATGAATTTTAATCCCAATTTGGTGATTCTTGTACCATGTTTGTGGTTGGCACGGCAAATAATCAATAAGCTATAAATATCATAGTACAATAATTGTAATTAATTAAAAAAATAAATTACTTTCTTGATTCATAATTAACTGTGTTTAAAATTATTATAAATATTAAGAGGCTCAATCCATATAGTTAGGATTAAATTAGTTATTATACTAAAAAATAGATATTATTTTTAATTAGGGTAAAATTGCCTAAATAACTTACAACGATAGAAGAAGAGAAACAAAAGTAGTAGAAATCTGAGTACTAACCAATGAAATCTGTGGCAAGTCTACCATTACTGAAACGTCCAGAGGGGCGGCGGGTGATGAAGTCCTTCCCATAAGGTGGGAAGTTGCCTTTATTGGTGGTGTCAAGGCGGTTATTGTTACCGGGATCCACACTCGAGTCTCCGAACACCAACACACACGTCAGATTATTCTTAGCCGCCAACCACCTCAGCTGAGCAATGTCCACTGCCGCCACCCCGCAGGGAAATGGTGACGTCATGACAATGGCGGCTGCGGCAACAAAAAGAAAAAAATGGATTGTTGCTAGTGGAGGACTCATAGCTGAAGTTTGCCCCATTGGGAAGGGAAGAATGAAGCTTGAAACAGAGGGAAAAGGGTTTCTCTTAAATATTTGGGGTGTAAACAGAGCATGCATTGAATTGAGTTAGGTTGGGAAATTGATGAAACTGCAACAACATACTACAACTATTATGTCCTTACTGGAATGTTGATAGATAGAGAGGCAGCTTTTGTTGCTTCTTCATTAACTGTCCTTTTGGAAATGAAGAAATAATAATATAAAAAAAAATTACGTAAGAAACAACAAATGCATGTGAATTATGTGACGACGTCATTACATTTATTCAATACGTGAAAAAAGTTTAAAACGTGAAATATCTACAAACAGAAAGAGTAAATATAGTTTCATTTTTCAAATTTAACCTGTGAAATCTCATTTAACTAGTTTGACCAATTTGAACTTTTAATAGATTTTTTAAGTTTAAGTATAATGAAAATTAGAACCTTTTTCTTGGACGTAACCTTTTATGAGTACTATTTTACTGTTTTTTTTTTTTTTTTTTTTGGGGTTCATAGACAAAGGAAATATGTAAAATAATAATATGTAGGAATTAAAAATGAAGAATTAAAAAGAAATAAAAAGGTTTGAAACTAGGGGTGGACATCGGCCGGTTTGACCTCCGAAAGACAAACCAAATCACTATTTACGGTTTGAAAAATTTTCAAATCAAAACGGTCAATTAAACGTGTCAATCCAAATAGGTCAAATCACATTTTAACGGTTTGATTTGGTCGGTTTGACCGATTTGTACATAATGCATTTCCAAAATTAAAATTTAAAACTAAAAACATGTAACATACACTAAAAATATAAAATCGTACTTAATACAAATTCAAAAACATTAAAATAATAAAAAAGAAATTAAATATCACAATTTTAAAAATTCACAAATTAAAAAATATAAAAAATTGTCTCAACATGTCACAAACAAAGTTCAAAAGAAAAAATTAATACTTACTAATAGCTCATGAGAATAATGAGAATAGAGAAATGATCTTTCTTTCATTTGCTAGAACTTTGCCCTCTTCCTCTAGGTGTTAGAGATATGGTGGCTTGGGATGAGAGATGGTGATGGTGGTGGCTTGGGTTGAGAGACAGGAGAGAGAGAGAGAGTTAGTAACCGTCTTGAGAAAATTTTGGAAGAATGAGTAACGACTAAGTTCAACAATTAGAATTGAGACATTTTTTATTTTTACTTTATTTTTTAAATTATAAATATTAATATTAAATTAAGTGGGCAACAACTAATATTATATTAAGTGGGGTTTTTTTTTTAAATTATCAAAACAAAAAGACAGCTCACTGCTGGGTGCTTCTCATTCTCCATACTTTTCATCTTAAATTCAACATCTTAAATCAAGATTGCTGAAGTCTTGAAGTAAGAGAAAGGACATAAGTGAGTTTATTTTTTTTAAAAAAAATGGCCCAATAAAACATTTAGCATTTTGGAAATTCAACCCACTAGGGACAGAACATTTAACAATTATCACTGGAAAATAGAATATTAAGTGGTTCTTTTTTCTAAACATATAATAATAATAAAAATAATAATAATAATAATAAATTATATATTTAATTATACCGGTCGGTCCGGCTAAAATGGCCGATTTCATCAATAAAACCGTTGACCAAACCAATACTATGGTTTGAAAATTTTTCAAATCATCGATTTTAAAAAATATTTTTAAACAACTTAAACCGGTCAAATTTGATTGGTTTGGCCGATTTTACGAGTTTCGACGAAACCATGCCCACTCCGTATTTGAAAGGAGGGAAACAACTCTGATCCTTTGTGACTTTATTACAAGTTCATTCAATAGCACAACTACTAAATAAAGTACATATTTATTGCATTACAGACAGACAATCAACCATATAGATATTGTTAGCGTAAGTCTCATTTACATCCATTCAATTAAAATATACACTTATTTTTGAAAAGAAAAAAATCGGTCAGTAGCTTGAAAAAGCAGATGGTAATAAGTACACGTGACAGAAGAGCTTTGTCCTATGTTTGTTGCAAAACAGTTATGGTTTGAATATTTCCATATGAATATGTAGGCGAAGCTTCAGACAACATTCTAACAATGGTCACTCAAAAATACGATGATCAGGCCGGCACTACATAATGATTTCAGAGGGGCGTCCGATCCCCGAAATAATCAAAATTTTCTCTAATAAAATTATTTCGATAGAACTTCGACCCACCACCACGATACAAATACGTTAATATTTTTAAATGAAATACGATAATATGAAGGACAAGTAACATGGAACTGAAGTTATTTTAATAATATAAGCCTTTATTACGGAAGGTAAGATGTCATTGTATGCTCACAGCAAAGCAGAAAAACTAGTTGAATTATGTGGCCTTGAATCTTACTTGACAACTGTGAATAAGAACCCTTTTCCAGATTCCACAAAATTATACGATGTGGATATTGATATTGGTCATCTAAAGTTGTAAAATTCAATTTAGGAAAGTTTTAAAATTTCTTCACATATTATTACGTATAATTAGTTTTGAATTGTATATTCTAGATTTTTAACATGATTGATGACTTGGGTTTGAGAGATATGCCGATTTTTATTGACTTCAAAATTGGGAAAATGTTTTAATTATTTAGCATCAATGTTAAAATTTACATTAATAGATTTATATATTACTTATTAATTAAAGAAAGAATTAGAATTCTTTCCTTATGAAAATTTCAGCCATTCTTGGGTTCTTCGGTGGAGGTGGTTCACTTGTCAAGTGTGCAAATTTAATTTCACAATCAATATATAGTTTTAATGTTGTATGAAAATATTAATTTTTTACTAGAAGATGTATAGAAATTTGATCAAAATTTAATCAATTATGACTAGTTCAGACTATAAATCGAAGCATGTTGTGAGAGAATGTAATCGAGTTACATATTTTGCGGCAAGACAAGTATAATAAATATTTTCATTTAGTTATTCTAAATATTCTAGTTAAATACATTGAAAAATATTTTATGGTTAGACCAGTTAGCTACCTGTTATATTCGGGTTCGTAAATGCGTTTGAGATGTAAAATTTTTAATACAATTCTTATTAATCTTAATTTTTAAATAATTATTTGTTATCACTTAAATATCTTA
Organism: Knoxia roxburghii; assembly: GCA_030378225.1. Taxonomy (NCBI): domain Eukaryota; kingdom Viridiplantae; phylum Streptophyta; class Magnoliopsida; order Gentianales; family Rubiaceae; genus Knoxia; species Knoxia roxburghii. Next base: position 40,624,449 of record CM059420.1, on the reverse strand, counting down.
TTATATGTCAGTTCACTTAATACAACTTTTTACTCCCTCTAATCCTTTCCATCATGCATTTGTTTCTAAATTTAATTTAGATTTATTTATAAAATTGTAAATTTAATCAAATGATATCTTTACAATTGTATTTTTTATTATATATTACAGTATTAATTTCTATTTCCAACGAAAAAATTAGACCATCAATATGTTTGCACATGTCGTAATCTATCTAGTATATATATATATATATATATATATATATTATTAGTTTAGTGTATATTATCATCCTCATTAATTTTAACATTGAATTGCATTAATTCAAGAGAGGAAGGGAGTTAGCTGAACCAACCGACCCACCCACCCGATCCACCCGATAAAGATTTGTCTGTCAATCATTCCCAATAATTCAATATGCATGGCTGGAGCTGATGTGTTTAGAATGTAGTATTTGCATTACAACTTCCAGTTTTGGTTGAGAATAGAAGTACATAAGAATGAGATCAATCAGTGTGTTTGTTTACCCCTCTGTCGATTACAAACCGAAATTCGTGGGGTATGGCTCCTTTTTTTACTGTTATGATTGATATGGAAGATGAAAAACTTGGCGATTTTTGAAGGTAAACGGCCAAAGCTGGATGATCTAGCAACAAACCTAAGGAGAGAAACTCTTCAAGTCTTGGCTTTATGTCCCAGAAAGCCAAAACGCCCAAGGACAATAAGAAGGGTCAATTGGAAAGATTCGTGTAGCAGTCCTCTAGTGATAAACGTGGATGGATCCTGTAATGCGGATAGGTCGGGGGGATATGGATTCATGGTGAGAAGAAACTCCGGTGAGTTCATTTATGGTGAAGAAAATGTCCTCGTGGATACAACGCCACTCCAAGCAGAGATCATAGCAGTAGTAGAAGCAATCAGATATTGCTGATGGAGAAATCTCTCAAACTTGACCATCCTTACGGACAACTCAAATTTGGTTACCATGATTAACAAAGGGCGAGACTACTTATGGAAAGAGTATAGGGCTTTAAAGGAGATCAAAGCTTTCATCACCCAAAGCTCTTCAATCATCAAGCACAATTACAGAGAGGGCAATCAACCGACTGATTTTTTGGCAAGAATAGGGACAAAAGGTACGGCGATAGCTTACACTTCAACAAGTCTCATGCCCCAGAAACTTAAAGGGCTGATAAATCTGGATGCGATAGAAATTCCAGCGCTCAGGGTCATGGATTCTGAAAACTGAAGATAGTCCCCAAAAGAGTAAAATCAAGTTGTGGTAGAAAGCAAATATTTATCTGTTCTTCCTTTTTTTGGATTAGTTATTCCGTTAGTGGCTTTTGTACAGGGGGAACTTACTAAGAGACTAAAGAAAACTGCATTTTTGTAACTCGTTCTTGTACTAATTGAATATTAGTTTTTTTTTTTAAAAAAACAATCGACAAATCACATTATTTTAATAAATATTCGATTAATTAAATATCGATTACTTCAAACACACTCTAAACATAATAACTTGTTTTTTCCGCCAATTTTGACTGACACTCACAAAATTAATTTTCTTTTTCTTAAGAATGTCCTATTTATAAATAATATCCCTAGGTCACTGTAAAATGTCCAATATTTATAAAAGCCAACAAAAAACCAAAAATTCAAAGTACTAAAAGTGATTACAGCGGTCAGCAGCAACTAGAAAAGATCTATAAATGGTTTCTTTCTTTATAACAATAGATTCCACTTAGAAGACATCCACTCAAATAATGGAAACATAAATTTCAGATAACAATACTACAATGCAACCACGACTTACAGTATGTATTTTCTTTTTCCTGCAATCTAGCATGCCATCAGGCAGCTCCAGTCATCCCATCACTGCGACGGATCCAGCAAAGGAAACCTTCTATGATGCTTCACCTTCATCATTTGTATTCCTAGCATGACCACTTACAGTTAGTATTTTGAGCAACCTGAAGATGCTACTTAAAATTTCTACTGTGGAGGCTGAAAGCCAGCTGCTAATCATGCACACATAATGGATGGCACTCACCTGGATGGTCGCGTTGAGTCAAGCTGCATGGTCACTGGACCATCATTCACCAAATTTACCTTTAGATATCGAAACCATGTTAAGAACCAGTGAGCAGGCTAACACATCTAAAGGCAAGAAAGGGAAATGCAGAATTACAGAGTCCTCACTCACCTTCATCATTGCTCCAAAAATTCCATCTGTAGGAAATAGGGAGTTATGGGAAGTCAAGACATGTAAAATGAATAGAGCAAAACTACAAACGGGATTTTACTATTGGTTACTCAACAATATTGCGGAAATATTGGCAATTAAAAGGAGACCAAATAGTAAATGAGCAAATTAGTAAGACTCCAGATATTAAGAAATTGCAGAAAGAACATACAACCGCATTTTCAGGAGTAAATGATTACAAGATTCCAATGCCAGTAACAATTATAAAATATCATATCAATGTGAAAGTCGTAAGTCTAAGAGGCACGTAATTTTCTGGACAGAGAGATACAACAAAGAGGAAATGTTAAGTGCAGCTTTAAAAGCAATATTGGATTCCTATTGGGTAGTTTTCAAATTTTGCCCACTAAAATACTCCCTCCACAAGTAACTTAAATCATTCTTCTTTTGTTAGGTAACTGGAAGGTCTCAAACCAGGGACCTCTCAGCTACAGTGCCTCCCCCTTTACAAACCAACCTAACCCCTTCTTTCCCCCCTCTTGGAAAGTAACTTGGCAAGGAAGAATACATTCAGAAATTGGTATACCTTTTACTGAATCAGCTTTATAGGCTTTGCAAAACTTTTCAACCACACTTTCATAGAATGGTTTTGCCTTCTCAGGAGGCATAGCCACATGGAAATCAGGTTTATTCCCCTTCAAAATACCATACAAAGTAAATTGGCTAACTGCAAGACGAAATCCAAATCTTCAGAAACTATACAGTGGCAATTTTGGCCGAGAAATTTAAATTACAACTATAATGTGTACAATGCACTAGAACAAGAAATAGATTTCAATAGGCAAGGAAGATATTAAGATGGTCCATATTTCTCAAGATAAAGGAAGCCACAGTTTGCCATGATAATCGGCAGTAACTGCACAACTCAAAAATTGTTTGAAACCCATAGGTATATCTTTCAGCCTATATTACTACTAATGTAACAAACATTATCATTTGGTACATTTTCATATCTTGGATCTTTACAATGCTAAAGTAGCCTAATGCTGACCATTTCCAGAGTGGTCTGTAGCTCAAATTAAAGCCGTTGAAAAAATAATAGATAATTTCAAGCTGCAAATGGTCCAATTCAAATAACTACTCTATTAGCCAAGGATGAACATTTCGGTTACAGATACAACTGGCCTCTGTTTTCAGATAATCTTCATTTATGTATGGTTTATGTTTTGGTACTTTAAAAAGTAAAAATGTGCATGGAAAATACAAAATATGTATTAAAAAAATTAGGCCAAATGCTGAAAACATGTTTCAAATCACAAACCAACGAGGACCTTAGTAACATTAGTGAAAGTGCAACTACCTAATAGAACTTCATAGTTTTTCTGCATGACCTGCAAATTAAAATCCCCAAACAAGATTACGAAAACTCAATAAAGGTCACTCGTTGGGGGAAATTGCTAAACAAAAACTTTTACACTTAGGTCCCATGCTTTCCCAGTTTTCTCATTTGGGAATAATCTCATATTCAACACTTTCCGACATCTGCGCCACCAAAAATTTACGAACAAAATCACAACTTCAACATATATTTACTAAATTCCTAACACAACTAGAGTAAAACGCAAAGTACATACATAAAATCAGTATCAGAGTCCACGTCGGAGGCATGAACTCCGAGGAGCACCAGCAGGCCCGGGCCGATTGCAGATACAATGCACCCATCCACCTGCGAGGAATCCATATCATAGTCAGGTGTACGATAGAGTGAATTTCAGCGAAAATTCTAAAAGAAGTTTAAATTTTGAGTTGATTAAGTGTAAAAACCACGTTACTAACCTCAACGCTGGCGGAGGCGACGCGCTGAACCACCGCTCTCATTGCTATGATTCGACCTTTTCCGGTAGCCCCAATGCTGAGGCGGCGCGACTTGACGGGGTCGTTACAAAATGCTGACGGTATCCGGAAATGGTTAACAAGGGGTTGTTTGGTTGCAAGGGAATTCATAGTTGTTCTAAAGTCACACATAACCAAGGCTAAGGCTATGTTTGTTTGCAGTTTTTAAGGATATTTTGTATTGTATATATAAAATTTTTTGTGAGAAGAAGAAATTAAAAATTATATTAGAAAGTAATTTTTTTAAAATGATGTAAAATAGAAGGGAGTTGAAATGGATGGGTGTAATTTGGTAGTTATTTGAATATGTAATATTTTGTAAAACAACAAATTTTTAATAAAAAATGTAAACAAAGGAAGATATGTCAAGTTGAGAAATTTGAGATAAAAATAAGATTAAATCATATTTTTGGTCCCTTACGTTTAGTCAAATAATTAGTCTTTTATATTTTAAAATAATTTATTCTTGGTCGCTTACATATAAAAAATGTATCATTTGGTCCCTTATATTTTAAAAATATATTATTTAGTCTCGTAATATCTATTTTATCTAAAATATCTTAATTTTATTTATGAGTAGTATCAACAAATTTTTAATGAATGATATAATAGTTTAAAAATTAATATATAAATTAAAAAATTTTAAATTTAAGCCAGGTTATGAAAACTAAAACCGTTCGTTTCTATTTAGTGAATTTCGGGTTAGTTATTTATAAATTTTAATCGTCTGAATTAAATTTTTAAAATTTTTTAATAGTTAGATTAATATTTAGACTGTTATGTTATTCATTTATGAAGGTTTTATAGACTGTACATAGATAGAGTTGATATAATTTGGAACGAATCAGCAATAGAGACCAAATAATATATTTCAAATGTAAGGGACTAAAATTTTTTTTAAAAATGTAAAGTATTAAAAAAATATATTTGGTCAACTGTAAGGGACCAAAAATATAGTTTAATCTAAAAATAATTTCGAGCGTATTTACCTGAACCGGTTTAGTGAGGGAAAAAATAAAGTAAATTCATAGTACTGCATTAAATTGTTATTTTCATTGGACCAATACTAGTATGAGTATGTAATACTAATACTACAATATAATTTGTCACATTATACAGGCAAATTATATCATACACCTACGGGCGATAATTTATACCATACAATTTTACTCATACTCTAAATATAATAATTTTTGGGATGGGAGAAAGGCGCACGCATTTGGGATGACGCTTTTTTTATTTGACCTTGAGATGTCGCGGGTACTGTAAATATTTGTCTTATGTCCTTTTCACTCATTTGTTTATTTTTTATTATTTAAATGATAATTTTTCTTTTTTTCCTCTTTCCTAATTTTTTTTCTGTCCATTTCTTCTTTAAACATTTCATTGATTTTTTTCTATATTTTTGAATTTTTTTAAAAAAATGATAAAAAATATTTTTAATGATGTGGTCTGATGCCTATATAATCATGATGTGATCTCCCTTGTTAAGTATGTTTTAGTTCTATTGTATGATTTCTTTTATATTCTTGATCTGATATCTATAGTCTGTTGATCTGATGTCTAGTATTCTGTGATCTTATGTCTATATAATTATGATGTGATCTCCCTTATTAAATATATTTTAGTTCTATTGTATGATTTCTTTTATATTTTTGATCTGATATCTATAGTCTGTTGATCTGATGTCTAGTATTCTGTGATCTCACCTATTAAGTATGTTTTAATTCTATTGTATAATTTCTTTTAAATTCTTAATCTGATATCTATAGTCTATTGATCTGCTATCTACTATCCTTTTTTTAATTTTTTTTAAAAAGGTTGTGCGTCAAAAAAAAAAATACTGTAGCGCGTTACTATAGCACCCTACAGTAAGAGCATGATGAATTTTACTCCTATAGCCGTACAGTATACGGACCCCCTACAGGCACATTGTAACATGCTACTAATATTTTAATAGAAATAATATTTTATCATTTAATACGGTAGCCCTCTGAATGTCCATTGTTTTCCCCTTAACAAAATTTTGTCCTCCATTTGTTAAATAACACATTACTCCGTCCGTCTGCAAATATTAGACGTCCTAGGATATGTACTATTATTAAGAAGTAGTAGTTATAATTGATGTAGTTGGGTAAATTTTCTTTTTTTCCCTCAACTTTGGAAAGGAAATTAGTTGTTTATGGAGAGAAGTAAATAGTTGGTGATAGAGTTAAATAGTGACACAAACTTCAATACAGGATAAAACATGAAAAATGAAAAAACGTCTAATATATGAACATGGAGGTATTACAATATAGCTCTAGTACTACTATATAATGATTGCGTTATACACACATATTTATTATTAACTAGATTATGGGCACGTGTCCTGCACGGGGTATATATATATATATATATATATATATTTTTACGCATTCCTTGCGCGAGATTTTTTTTTTTCACGTGCCATGCACGGGATTTTTTATTTTTTTTACTTACAACCCTGAAATTCGAATATCTGACCTCATGGTTATAAATCTTCAACCTTACTATTTCTCAAACCCTTCCACCTCCTTGCACGAGAATTATTTCTATATATTTTTTTATATTTTACAATTAGTGTTATGTATTTTAAAAAATTAATATAATATTGAATTTAATTTTAGAACTCGTTCGGTAATAGTTAATAGGTAAAGTAAAAGTGTAATGAAACAATAAATTAATAAAGTAAATTTTAAACGTTAATTTAGGGCGTAATAAATGTATCGTTTAAGATATTTACTATAGGTAATAATTGACGAAAGGGGATAAATTACTTGAATGTGTAAAATCATCGAAAGTTTGGATTTCCTGTAATATAAATTAACTAAAGTGACCAACCTACATTTATTAACAGCAGCACCTTAATTTTGGTAACAAATTTAAAATTATGTATCGACAAAATCTTAAGAGAATATCTTAATACGTTGTACTAGGAATAATAGATAATATCTTAACACGTCCCAGATCAGGGCAATAGAAAGAAAACATGCCTAAAATGCCAAGAATGGTCCGCATAAGCTGGATTTTCGGACTCATTTTCTGCAATGTTTGTTGTTTATCTCTTTACTCCCACTTTCACTCAGCCGATAAGAATTCTATACTCTTTTTAGGTAGAAATTTCTTTCAAAATGGAATAGAATTTGCCGATCCAATCATCCCTAAATAGTATAAATAAAGAAAAAGCTGTGATCTTTGACAGTTATAAACGTATCTGTTTGGATTTTACAGTTATAAACGACTCTTTAGCCTATTCAAGCTCATTTCTCTTGATGAGAAAGGATGGTTTGATGATAAGATCTATAATTCATACTCTGCACATCAATATTCACATATTAGTGTTCTATGGGAAAAGGAGTAAATACAAGAAAAAATCTAGGCGGACAAAATTTAAATCAAATATTCAGTATTCTAAAGAAAAATTAACAATAAACAATTATAATAAAACTATAAATTCTGTATTTCTTTTTCTTCTCTTTTGTTCATTTATATTTTGCTCCTCAATATTATAATTTTTAGGGAGCCAATATATCAATTTGTTTTTTGTAATATTAACATGTATTAAGGGTATTTTTGAGCGTAGCGTAGATCCGGTGCTCATAGCTATTATTTATAGGATGTCTTTATTGGCACTATTGATCTCAAGTTGCACCTATGATGGTTTCTGTGTCTTGCCGTATAAACAATGAAAGCCCAGCTGGATTGTTGCTAATAGTGCTCCAACTCCATTGCCCGTCTGCAAGACAAATTAATACATAAATGAAAATCAAGCAATTTTTTTTTTTTGGATTTATAATGATAATTAAAGATGCATGGATGTATGATGGATGAAGTAATCGAGTAGAAGAAAAGCATAGGCAGCCCAAATAATGCCATTGGAAAAGCCAAACAAGCATATCCAAAATGACAAAAGATTCACATTTCTAATAACTTCAAACAAATGAGATAGCGGAGAGTCATACCGAATTATACCGAATACAACGCAAATAGCCCCTACAGAATTAGTTCTTGTGGTAGTATTATGGAATACTACCATAGAAAGTGCAGCAATGGCTGCCACAAATATCATTCCCAAAATCAGTCCACCAAAATGTATAAAGAAATGAAGAAATTAAAATTGAGATACTTGCCATGTCATCTGTGTAATAGTAAACGATGGCCAGAAACACCAAATATCAAACAATTCCCAAGGATTTGATGGTGGTGATAGGAATGCTGTGTAGATGAACCATGGAGTAGATCACCCAAAAGCAACAGTTGAACCCCCCAGCTAGGTCGGGTGGAATTCCAAGGTTGATTTGCTATTGCAAATTGTAATAAAAGTAGGCCTGCATGCATGCATTATTCCATATAAATCAAAACAAAATCGATCGGATCCGATTAAATAAGATAGAAAAACATGCACTAGAGAGATTATCACTTTCATGTATTAAAAAAAAAAAAAACATGATTTAAATCTCTCTAGCTATTATGAATTAAACTGTCACTGAACCCAATGCAAATGCTACAAACAACAAAATAAGACACCTTCAAATTTTAGTTAAGTAGGGATCCATGCTTTACATATCGGTTGTTCTACAATAACAATCAATCAATCATCTCCAGCCTTAGACCAGTAAGAATGTGATTGAATAACTCTGTTGTGTTAATGTTAGTGTATTTGACGCATACATAAATCATGTATATATACATAATATATTTATGGAGCAAAATAGATTTACTGCTTTATTATTTCTATTAAAATTTGAATATTCATCATTTTAATTTAAGTTTATTATTATTAAAAAATTATTTAATAGAAAAAAATGATTGCGCTATACACACATATTTATTATTAACTAGATGATGGGCACATGCCTTGCACAGGATTTTTTTTTCTCACATGCCCTGCACAAGATTTTTTTTTTTTTTTTTTTTTTACATGCCCTGCACACGGGATTTTCTTTTTATTATTTTTTTTACTTATAACAATGAAATTCAAACTCTCGACCTCACTGTTATAAGTCCTCAACCTTATTATTTTTCAAACCCTTTCACCTCCTTGCACGAGAATTATTTCTATATTTTTTTATATTTTACAATTAGTGTTATGCATTTTAAAAAATTAATATACTATTGAATTTAATTTTAGAACTCATTTTGATAATAGTTAATTGGTAAAATAAAAGTGTAATGAAACAATAAATTAATAAAGTAAAATTTTAAACGAAACAAATTCCTAAACTAACTCTAAAAATTACACATCAGAATTTAGTTATGTGGCACCCTTAGAATTGCTTTTGGTTTCTTCTTTATTAATAGTTAATGATGATTGCCATGTGCATATCTAATTTGAAATTTATAATTTATAATAATTTTATAATTTTATAACAAGATAAATTCTAATCTAAAATTTTATTTTAGAAAATATTTTCTTCATATTCCTCCATTTATCATTTTAAATATTATTATATTTAAACAAATATAATTATTTTGCTTCAAAAAAAACAAATATAATTATTTTATTTTTTAATATATTATAATTAAAATTAGATATTTATAAATATAAAATAAATAATCAAGTATAATATATTAAATAATAATTATTAATAAATATGTATTATTCTTATATATCATAAATAAATTAAAATTTTATTTTATTAGTATTAAAAAATTATTTAATAGTAAAATAAAAATGAAAACTAAATATACTATGATTGTCCAGTGGTATTAAATACTGATTTTGTTAGGGTGGGATTTTTTTATTTTATTAATACTTGATTATATACTATAGTAGTTTTGTTTGTCCATGTGTTGCGCTATTGGGTTGCCATCACTACTTAAAAAAAAAATTGATGACACTTAAAAAAGTCTTAAAATATTAGTTATCATGATATTAAAAATATTATAACATTTTTAAAAAGGATAGGGTGATGTAAAAGTATATTTTAAGATACTATAAAATCCCTTAATAAATAATTTTTAAAGTTATTTTTAGATTTATAGTGATACTTACCAATATCTTTATGAATAGTTTATAATTACATTTAAGATGTCTCAAGAATATTTTTTTAATACATATTATTTATGAAATTTTATGGTATTAATTATACATATTTTTCAGTTTTAAATTTTTGATAATATTACTTTTTAAAATTGTATTATATATCTATTATGATTGCAATAATCAATACCATATTACACAGAAGGATTACTGGACTAAAATAATAAATAAGTAATAATATTTTATCAATACAATTATGAAAAAAACACAAAAAACAACTCTGCTGTCAAGTTTTCTGGTCTAATACATAATATCAAGCTTCAACTCCATGGCCTTAATTAGAAATTCTTCGAATTTCTGAAAATATTAGAGGTTTCATGCAACCCGTTATTAGCATACTCTGCATTCAACTGAAGATCTGCAGTCAAATGTTAACATCATAACTAAGCTGCAGTACTGCCATAAATTGCATCCCGCATTGAATGATGTTTGGCTTTCATACTTCAAATTTGCAGAAGTATATATGTTGAGCCCAGATCAGATTTTTAGATGCAGAATTTGATATCTTCACTACATTCTTGCTGCTGTTGTTGTCTTCAACAACTGTATGTGATGCTGGGTTTGTCTTCCAAGCAAATCTTGAATGGCTTTGTAAAGTTAACCTTCGCTTTATTTGTAGTTAAGGAAGGGAACTCTGTCACATTCTCCTAAAGTTGTGACACTGAGAACTTCGACTCTGTTTCTTCAATATTGGATCCAGACATTCCTATTCTAGGATCTAGCAAAAAAAGTAGACAATCCAATAAGCAAACACACTTTAGGAATTTGACAAAAGAGACAATAAAAAACTGCAGCATAAGAGAAGCCACCAAGTTCCTCAGATGACTTCATAACAATGAGATCATCTATTTCTTCTTAGGCACTTTGTAGGAGGGTTGAACCCTATCTAACACTGGAAAGCACTAGACACAGAAGGAGCATCAATAGCAGTCTGAACAAATCACAAGCCTTTCAATATATCTTTTTTAAAAAAATCAATTGGGTAATATATTTTAGATAAATAGTCATTCTATAAGACCCAAGTTAAGTCACAGAAATATTATTACAGAATACATATACAAAAGATAGCTTACTTAAACAAACAGCAGAAAGAACTATTCACTTTATTCAACAGAGTTGTTATTGTATATTATGCAAGAATCAATTTAGGGACCAGGCCTCACATCAAACAAATAGTAGCATTTCCAGATCCTGTAATGTGAAAAACTCTTTAGTTGGCTTTTGTCTCACCACTGCCTCCATCATCGGATCGTTTCTTCTTAAACATCTCCTTGGCTTGGAAGAGGAGGTTGTGGATTTCGTCAAAATGAGGCTGCGTCGCGTTCTTCGCCTCATCAACCCACTTCAATATTTTCTGATGAGGGCTTAAAATACGGTCTTTAACCTTGTCATCCACAAGCTCAAGTTTCATAATCAACATGCCACAAAAAAATAATTCTACCCAAACTCTCAGTCCTCCCATACACCCCAGACTAAACCAAAAGAAAAGAGGCAAAAGGGAATCACTTAATGAACACTTGCTTGAAATAGAGACAAACTATTTATGTTTAAATGACAAGTTGCAGAACTCACCAACTCCTAAATGGGTGTTAATTGTAGCATATTCAGTTGTGCGATTGAGGTTCTTGTTATCTCTGAAAATAAAGGGAATTCATAGCAGAATATATTGTCAGAATACAAAAAAATATCAGTAGTTCCGACATTAATAATTGTCTTGACCAGAAGCAATCTGTCCAAGACTATCAGTACATCCATCAAATGCAGCATTCTATTAGCATCTATGGCTAGGCGGAATTACAAATTATCTATGCAGTTACTTGAATGCAACCCAATAAAAGTATATATGCCACTATCCGATCATCAGAAAGACCCTAATCCTACACCTCAATCATCAGAAAGAACTGCAAATATCCCATCATCAAGGTCCTGCACCATTGCAAGGAATAAGGGAATATTTTCAATAATATCATTAAATATTTTTTTAAAAAAAATACTGCCACGCAACATAAAAGATCAAAGATGACAGCAGAATCTAAAACAAAGCATAAGTAATTGAATGCCTAACAAAAGAACGTCACAACTAAACAAGGTTGAAAATGAATAACCTAAGACATTTATCCTCCTAGTGAACCTGCTCTTCCCCTTGTTTGGAAGCCCCTAGTTGAGTTAAAACATCCTTGAGCTCCTTTATACTAAAATATGGCTAACAAATCTTACAAAAAAAGAAGAAAAAAGAACCACCATGCAGTGTCATTCATGGTTCAATTCGAGTAAAATATAAACATTAGAGAGAGCGAGAAACTGTAGGTCTAGACACAATATTATTACCAAAAGGGATTATATTTTTTTTCAAATATCAAAGGTGCAATTTTTACCGAGCAAATGGTGGGTCAGCAACGTAGGTGATGGATCGGGGTTGAGAGCTGTGGTGGGTTGCTCATGAAATTTCCTTCTTTCTTTTTCCTCCCTCTTTTCCCCAAAATTGGATGGATTAGGGTTTTATTAAAGGAATTTCAAGTTTTTCTTAGAGGTCTTTAATGGGAATTATATGGGTTTTGAAGGAAAGAGGCAATAGAGAAGTTGTATGGTGAGAATGAGGCAACCGAAGAGGAAGGTTCGGTGCGGGGCAGCGAAGGATGACAGACGGCGGAGGAGTTGGGGGAAGGAGGGAGTTGGGAAAAATTCAAATAAAAAAGAGGAAAAGGAAACTAGGAACGAAAAGAAAAGAAAAAAGGACTTTATAATTTTGTTAAATAATTTAAGGTCTAAATTTTCAAGCTATTGTGAAATTATAAAAAAAAAAAATCAGAAATCATATTTATTTATAATATCATTATTTAGTGTCATTATATAATATTATTAATGATATTAGTCCGTTTACGTTAGTCCTAGGACTACCGTGAATTTTACTTCTACTGCTACAGTGACGCGCTATAGTTGCGCACTACAGTTTTTTTTTTTTTGACGCACAGCCTTTTTAAAAAAAATACTTTTTTATAAAAAAAATAATAAGACAGTAGATATCAGATCAACAGACTATAGATATCAGAACAACTAGCACCACGTCCAAAAACAACTAGCACCATGCAAAAAAAAACTAGCACCACGTCCAGAAACGTCTATATCCATGCATGTGAATTTCAACTAATTTTTTTCACAAAGACAGCCCGCCACGTTTCAGAATAACTAGCACCACGTCCAAAAACAATAGCACCACGTCCATAAATGTTTACATCCATGCATGTGAATTTAAGCTATTTTTTTCACAAAGACAACCCACCATGTCTCAGAACAACTAGCACCACGTCAAAAACAACTAGAACCACGTCCAGAAACGTCTACATCCATGTGTGTGAATTTAAGTTATGAAATTATTTTGTTATGAAAATAGTGATCTGATGTCAATTTTTTGTTGATCTGATGTGCGTTTTTCCTTGATCTGATGTGTGAATTAAGTTGATCTGATGTGTGTTTTTCCTTGATCTGATGTGTGTATTCAGTTGATCTGATCTCTGTGTTTTCGTGATCTGATGTATGTCATATGCTGATCTGATGTGTTCATGTTGTGATCTGATGTGTGTATTCAGTTGATCTGATCTCTGTGTTTTCGTGATCTGATGTATGTCATATGGTGATCTGATGTGTTCATGTTGTGATCTGATGTCTTATATCTGCTGAATTTTAGCTGAATTTTTCATAGAACATAGTCTACCACGTCTCGCTACGTCCAAAACAAATAACACCACGTCCAGAAACGTCTACATCCATGCATGTGAATTTAAGCTATTTTTTTCACAAAAACAACCCACCACGTTTCAGAACAACTAGCACCACGTCAAAAAACAACTAGCACCATGACAAAAAAAAACTAGCACCACATTCAGAAACGTCTATAGCCATGCATGTGAATTTCAACTAATTTTTTTCACAAAGACAGCCTGTCACGTATCAGAATAACTAGCACCACGTCCAAAAACAATAGCACCACATCCACAAACGTCTACATCCATGCATGTGAATTTAAGCTATTTTTTTTACAAAGACAACCCACCATGTCTCAGAACAACTAGCACCACGTCAAAAACAACTAGAACCACGTCCAGAAACGTCTACGTCCATGTGTGTGAATTTAAGTTATGAAATGATTTTGTTATGAAAATAGTGATCTGATGTCAATTTTTTGTTGATCTGATGTGTGTTTTTCCTTGATCTGATGTGTGAATTAAGTTGATCTGATGTGTGTATTCAGTTGATCTGATCTCTGTGTTTTCGTGATATGATGTATGTCATATGCTGATCTGATGTGTTCATGTTGTAATCTGATGTCTTATATCTGCTGAATTTTAGCTGAATTTTTCATAGAACATAGTCTACCACGTCTCGCTACGTCCAAAACAACTAGCACCACGTCCAGAAACGTCTACATCCATGCATGTGAATTTAAGCTATTTTTTTCACAAAAACAACCCACCACGTTTCAGAACAACTAGCACCACGTCCAAAACAACTAGCACACCACGTATACATCCAAACATGTGAATTTTAGCTGAATTTTTCACAGAACATAGTCTACCACGTCTCGCTACGTCCAAAACAACTAGCACCACATCCAGAACCGTCTACATCCATGCATGTGAATTTAAGCTTTTTTTTTCACAAAGACAACCCACCACGTCTCAGAACAACTAGCACCACGTCCAGAACAAGTAGCACCACGTCCAAAACCAATATACTGAAAATATATCATATTAAGATAGAACTAATATCAGATCAATGCATAACTAATATCACATCATGACTTATTTTCCAACATAGATATCACAGGTTCTTGTTGTTTATCAAAATCAAACAATTCAGGAGCAAATTATAAAATAAAATAATTCATGAGCAAATACTGAATTGTTTAGAAAAAAATGGACGGAAAAAAGACTCAAGGAGGAAGACAAAAAAATAAAATAAAAAAATATCAAAAACTAACAAAAAAAAGGAAGGTACTGTAGCGCGTTACTGTAGCGCGTACTGTAGCGCGCTACAGTGGTAGGAGTAAAATTGCATGGTGGTTCTATATGACCACCATATAAATTACCTTATTATAGTATTAGATTTAGTAAAAATGTAGTAATATATTACATGCCTTCATTGTATATTTATCATAATATTTTTATTGAAATGTCTTATAGAAAATTTCATTAAATGTCAAATTTCTAGCAGTGCATGTTACCAGTCAAAGTGAAAGTTGACTGATAAAGTCAAATCAACTGTCACCTGAACAAAATTTTCATGTGAGCTTTTCTTGATTTCAGCATGTTGGATCTGTTTGACATCTATTTTGTCAAATTCAATATAAAAATTAGAGTAAATTTCAAAATTAATCACCATACTATAGTTAAGTTTCTGGTTTTGACCATCATATTTTGAAAACTATTTTTAAGGTCATCATACTTTACTTTTCTTTTAAAAAATGGTCATTCTGTCAAGTTGGGCCATTAATCCACTAACGATTAACTTTTTTAGGGCTATTTTCATTTTTTATTAACCTTTTAAATTGAAAAAAGATTAAAATTTAAAATTGGTTATCATACTATAGTCAGTTTCTGGTTTTGGTCATCATATTTTGAAAACTATTTTTAAAGTTATCATACTTTACTTTTCTTTTCAAAAATGGTCACTCTGTCAAGTTGGGTCATTAACCCACTAACTGTCAACTTTTTTAGGCTATTTTCGTCTTTTCATTAACTCCTTAAATTTAAAAAATTAAAAAACCCTAATGCTCATCTCTCATTCCATCAATCTACCGCCGCCGCCTCCTTCCACAATCACCGCCTCCTTCCCTCCCTCTCTCTCCACCTTCATCCTTCCAGCCAGCGAGATCGACAAAACCCTTGTTAATCTGTGCTCGATCTTGCAAATCGACGAGGTTCATTGATCTCGCAGATCGACGCGAGATCGATGAAACTCTCGTTGATCTCCAACGTCGATCGAGTGGCGAAGGGCTTTCGGGGATGTTGGGAAAGAGATCATGGGAGGTCGAGGAGGAGATCGACGAGTCAGGGTTTCACGGGAGAGGGGTCAGGATTTCGATGAAGAATAAGGGTTAGGGTTTTCGACAGTGAGGTTTCGACGAAGGGGGGGAGGCAGGGTTTCGACGACGAAGAAGAAGAAGAAAAAGAAGAAGAAGAAGAAGAAGAAGAAGAAGAAGAAGAAGAAAGGGGAGAAAGAGGATGGCGGCGGTAGGGGATGGGTGGCAGGAATATGTTCATCTTGTTAGGGGATGGGTGCCCCTAATAGTAGAGGCAGTAGAGGGTTTCTTATTTTGTGAATTTTTTTTTTTATTTGAGGAGGAAAGTGAAAAGTAAAAAATAACTCTAAAAAGTTTGGCCTTTAGTGGTTTAACCCTCTAACTTGACGAAGTGACTATTTTTGAAAAGAAAAATAAAGTATGATAATCTTAAAAATAGTTTTCAAAGTATGATGACCAAACCAGAAACTGACTATAGTATGGTGATCAATTTTAGAATTTAATCTTTTTTTAATTTAAGGAGTCAATGAAAAAAAGAAAATAGTCCTAAAAAAAGTTAACCGTTAGTGGGTTAACGGCCCAACTTGACGAAGTGGCCATTTTTTAAAAGAAAAGTAAAGTATGATGACCTTAAAAAAAGTTTTCAAGGTATGATGACCAAAATCAGAAACTGACTATAGTATGGTAATCAATTTTGAAATTTACCCTAAGAATTACAAAAATACAATTAAATTTTGTTGTTAATATCTCATATTATAATTGAAAAATTACGGTAACCTAATAACTTCACCTTTTAACCACAGTATTAATTATGGTTAAAAACTTGAGAAACTATTAAAGTTATTGAATAATATATTTTTAGTCACTAAACTTTTTTACTCAACAAATTACTCATTAAACTTTCAAAATATATTATTTTACATTCGGTTAACAATTAGTGTTGACCAAACAGTGAATTAAAATTGATTACTTTGTAAAGGTAAAAAAGTAAATTCAAATTATTAAAAATATTTTAATGTCAATATAGATCTGTTTTTACTTGTGCATTTCCCTTCACCCATTTCAGCGGCGGCCGGCGACTAGAATTTTATCTCTTCGAATTTTGAAAGCTACTGGTTCTACAGCAAGCGACGTTTGACCCTCCACTTCCCATCCCAACACAACCTGTACCACCACCACAGACCCTTGCCGCCGCTGCTACTCCTTCCCCTCCCCCTCCTCCTACTGTTGGGATCTGTTGAGATGTATGATTGACCCGGAGCAAGGGTTTCTACCTCCATATCCCAACCGTAACCACCACCACGACGGCTGCAATTTTCATAATTATATAGTTGGAAATGGGAGTATTAATATTGATCCCTGCTATTTTCATAATTATTTGAGCGCAGCGTCCTCATAGGTTTTAGTCGCAAAACAAAGGCTAGCAGAAGGCAGACAAAGAAGAAGTGGGTTAGTTGCGCTCCATCTGAGTCAATCGATCATAGCGACTGCAAGAACTGCGAAAGATGTATCTCCGCACGATTTCGTCAAGTCTTATGCCTCTCACCTCAGGCGTTCCGGCAAGATGGAACTCCCTCACTGGGTTGATATTGTGAAGACTGGTACACTAAAAGAACTTGCTCCCTATAATCCAGATTGGTACTACATCAGAGCTGCTTCCGTGGCTAGGAAAATTTATTTGAGACAAGGTCTTAGAGTTGGTTCTTTCAGGAGGATTTATGGTGGAAGCAAGAGGAATGGAAGCCGCCCACCACATTTTGGTCTAAGCAGCGGCGGTATTGCAAGACACATCCTTCAGCAATTGGATAACATGAATATCATTGACATGGATCCAAAAGGTGGAAGAAGAATTACATCCAGTGGCCAAAGAGATCTTGATCAAGTTGCTGGCTGCATTGTTGTTGTCACTCCTTGATTTCTAGAAATTAACAGCTTCATCTATCAATTTTGATAAAAAGAAAAATGTAGGTTCTTTTATGCGGTGTATCTGTCTCTAGTGACTGAATCTTGTGAAAGGATGCCTTTATAAATTTTATTGAACAATTTTTGGTCGTAAAACGCCTTATACTCTGGTTCTTTGTTAATGGTGTGCCCCTTGATGTTGAGTGGTTAAAATTTTTGAAAGCTGGACGGATTTATATTTGATTGCTAGAATGTTTTAAGTTGTAAAATATATCTATTGCTGCTGGGTGGGTGTTGTTGCAAGAAATTATGAAGATAATGAAAGGAATATTGATGATGATGATTATATTGTGAAGAAGAAGAAGGAACAGAGAGTTCTTGAAATGGGTGAGGGGTAGTAGAAGTTCTGAAAGGGGCGAAGGGTAATGGGGGAAGTAAAAACAGATTTGAGACTATTTTTATGTTATAATTTGAATTTACTTTTCACCCTTAAAAACTTAACCATGTTTGAATTTCCCGTTTGGTAAAAGAAAAAATTTAGTATACTATTAAATAAGTTTAATAACTTTAATCCTATTAATTATGACAACTGTGGCAACTATAACTAGACTCAGTGACAATGGCATCACGCTATGCTATACTCATTTGTGGATTACTAATTGAGAAGACTTCATGCCTTATTGGAACCATTTTGTATGATCATATTAATTTATAATATAAAAAATACAATTATAGATATTAATTGAAAAATTATTTATAAAATAAACTATTTTTTGGACAAAATACAATTTCATAGCAAAGAAATAGAGGAGCAACAATTACTTATTCCTTTTGATAAGCTAGCAAATATGCTAGAATTTGGAAAGCAAGATCTATTATTTATGGCATAATGGCATGCCAATTATACAAGAATTCACAAACTCCTCCATTGGAATGAAAACAAATGGCTAATTACATTAAAAAAAAAAAAAATAGAACCCCAAAAAGAAAATGAAGAAAAAAAAATTCATAGGGTGGGAGCTTGGGGATAAATTGAAGAAAAAAAAAACAAAGAATATAGTGAATTTAAAAAAAATACAAGAGAGTTGTAATTCATTGGTTGACACTTTGTGACAACTAAAAAAAAAATTATCATACATGCACACTGCAATCTCTTCTGATCTCTCCATATTTTGGTCCCTTCTTAATCCCAATGGATCCCATTTTCTCTATAGCTGCAGCAAAAGCTTGGAAGAACTTTTGCTTGTCCTTTGCAAAAGCTTGAACCAAAGGGGCAGTTCTTGGGTCCAAAGATAGAGCTTGATCAGATGACAAAAGCCCCAACTTAGACTGAATGTTCCCATAATAAGCATTGTCAAAAGAGAATGGTGTTGTGACATCAAATGGTGCCACAATATCAGCATTCCCTCCAAATTTAGGGCATAACATTTGGAGGGCTTTGAGTAGCCTTGGGTCCATTTCAGGGTCAGATTTCTTTGTGCCCTTATAGTCATAGAGTCTATCCACAAAGTTTTTGCAATGTGAGAAACCAATTGTGTGGGCACCAGAGAGGGCAACTAGGTCATATATTGTTAGCCCTTTTGAGTTGAAGACCTTTATTAGGTCATTTAGGGTTGAGTTTGGGTGAGGGATATTGGATGGAACCCTAGAAGCCATTGATAGTTTCCCATCCCATCTTCCCATTTTCACTTGGTAATAGGGACCTCCTGTCTACAACAAACAATAATATTTAGTAACATTCTCTAATTCATTTCTTTCACGTCAAAACCTTATAACTACCCACACAAAAATAAATCGATACAAAATAACCAAAACAGTCAACTTTCATCCCTTAATTTGATGCAAAATAGGACCACTAAATAGGACCATTACAAATATTATGACCATTTTTCCTTTTTCTTTTTCTTTTAAATAAAACAGTCTAACAAGTCCTAGTGGACAAGGTAGACTGGCGAATTTAATAATCCTGTTATTAATTCAAAAAGGTAGATAAGAGGTACAAAGACACTCTTATATCCCTCTACAAAACCAATACTCTCTTAGGAAACCCTCCTATATTTCTTTACAAAAGTGAATATCCCTGTTAACCAACCTATCCATACGTACATCAATACTAAAAAAAAACCCCTATTCTGAGCATCAACAAAAAACTATCATGTCCTCTTTCCCTTCTTTCTACCTTCAACATGAAAAAAAAAACACAAAAATAAAAGCCAAATCCACCATATTGTGGAAATATGCTGGCAGGGATGACTAAGTGAGAAGCTGATCAAATGAGGACCATATATACCAAAACAAGACAATAAAAAAACAGCCCACTATCATAGTAGAAAAGGAAATGTGTGTGGGGACTAATACTACTACCAATTTGAGAGTGATAAATATATATATATATATTAGTATGAGCTTTTTACCAGGTGGACAAAGTCTCTGGCAGCCATGGCTAGAATGTCTGCACATGATACCACACCAGGGCACTTGCCCTCCACCAATTCCTTTGCCTTCTTTATGCTATCAAATGCCTCCATTGCTAGTTCCTTGTTGTCCTCTGCCCCCCTTTCTGCTAATTCTTTGCTTCCTTGTTTGGTTGTTATCAATATGGATGCATCACACCCCTTTATTAATGTAGGAGCATATGCCAATTAAATTCAAGAACTTCCACAAATTAACTTAGCAAACATCACATTATGATTTAGCAAAAACTTAGGGTATAGATGGAAAAAAAAAAAAAAAAGAAAACAAATACTCCCTCATCTATCAAAAAACAGCCATATTTGTCTCCTAAAATTAGTTTGTAGGCAAATACGACATTATTTTCCCTATGTGATATCTTTAAATTTATCAAAGTCGTTTCAAACCCAGAAGTAGTTGTCCTCCGATTATTATAAGATATTTTAGGAAATGCGAGAAAAAATTTTGTTGGTGGAAGAAAATTTTTTTATAAAAAGTTTTAGACTGTTCATACAATTATTGACTTTTTTACTCTCAGATGTCCTTATTCAATTATATAGTTTTAATATGATAGAAAAATATATTTTTTGAGAAAAGAGATATAATAAAAGAAAATAATTGATTTTTAATTTGTGTGAATAATTTTATAAAAGAGAATATCTAAGTTAAGCTGAAGAATGCATGTAAAACATAAAGAAGCAACATGTAAGTAAAGATTGAAGGATAATTACATCGACAAAACAGTCATGGAAGAAGAGGCGAATGGTGGCCGGGGCTGAAACAGGCGATTCTGCAAACCGTTGAGAGGTGACAGAAGCGACAAGCTGATCAACATGAGGGCAGGATTTAGCATAGAAGTTGGCGGAGAGCTGGCGAGGAACCCTGCCGCCCCGGCCGCGAGTGGTGGCGCAATTTGAAGATGATAACAAGGAAAAGAAGGTGAGCAACAGAAGAATATGAGCAGCATAGAACAATGACGACATGGATTTTGGAGGAGGACTCGTACTTGTGGACAAAATAGTAAGGTAGAAGACAACAGTTTTACACTTGAATTTCTACAGGCGAAAGAAAAGAAAGAGGAGGAACAGAGGGGGGGAAAAGTACAACTTAAATCAATCAAAAAAGTGTAATTGTGCATTGAATGGCCATGTTCAAGAAAGAGGAATCAAAACCCGTGAAGTCCAGTCATTATAGATATAGGTTTAGAGGGAGTGTGAGAGAGTCTGGTGGTGGTGGTGTCGGGTAGAATCCGATAAAAAAGTAGTAATTTATCGTAATTTATTGTTAGTTTTACTATCAAAATAAATGTATTTTATAATTTATATCGTTACTTTTTTTTAAATTTATTCATTCTATTAAATTTTACCAATTAGAGAGATGAACATTGCTATCATCCCTATTACGTAATAATATTGCTTTGCCCTGAAAAAACAAGCAACAATTCTGATTATGTGGCATATTAAATAAAAAAGTGACATTATGTGGCATATTAAATAAAAAATAAGAATGCTTCTTTTTGAGCATGCATGAGAACCAATTAAAGAAATTGCAAAGAGTAGATTGGTAGAATTAATTACTCTTTTCATCTCATAATAATAATTCTATTGTAATAACATAAAAACACCTTAAATTCATATATAATTTATAATTAAAATATTAAATTATAAATAAAAATTTTATTTTATTTAAAAATAAAAAATTGTATGCATTAAGCCCCCAAGATGGTGGTAGATAGCTTGTGGGGGCATATGCAGGCAAGGCAATGAATTTGATGAAAGCTCAAACTTTCATTCTTTAAATTCATTTGCTTTCTTCACAGAATTAATAAATGTGACAGAGCTACGGTCTCAATCATCCCAATTCGATTCTCAAGTGGTTGACAACTGCGGGGAGTAGAGGGATGGACCATCTTCTTCCATCATCTTCTCGATATTCGATAGAAATTACTAGTTATCGTCTCAATACTTTTTCTTTATCGTTTCAATTTGAACGAAAATACCTTCTACAATATTCTCTCTCTTTCCTCCTTTTATGTAAAAAGACATTTTTATCAAAACCTATAAATTATCGCCCTAAAAAGTGAGAGGGTAACTAGTAACCCATATTCTATTCTACAAAAATGTCACCATCTTGTATTATATTTTTCATCTAACATTTCGGGGCAATTATTATGTTTTTTCTTTATTTTGTCTCTAACATTCCAAGAAAGTGAAATATAAAATTTAAATTAGTTCCGAGAATTTTGGTTCTGTTAAATTATGATTAGTAGTTAGGTGGAGGTATAATGTGTGTTTTAAGAAAGTAAATTTTGTGCCAAATCATTTGTAAAAACTGTACATGATTGGGGATTCATCAATTTGTGAAACCATCAAATAGTGTTTTGAGTGAGTGATTACATAATGTAATTAGTTCCGAGAATTGATTAGTGAATTTGGATTGATTTGTTCATTCGATCTAAACTGAATTGTTTTGATCCGTTCTGGTTTGAATCGGTTCATATCAAAGAGAATTTGGATAAGTTTGACTGGACAGATCGATTCAACCAATTCATTTGTAATATTTTTCCCCTTTTTTCTTGTAAAATAATTGTTTTATTTATTTAATTAAAATAAAATAAAAATTATGACTATTATTTTTATGATGGGGATGATTTTTTTTTAGTTTGAACATAGTATAATTTTTTTTTTAAATGCACAAAAAATAAATTTAAAAAAAAAGAGTTTAGATCAATTCGAATAGATTCAGAAAAAACGACTGAATTGATCTATAAATCCAAACAATACTCCTCCAAAGAATTTAGATCGATTTCGTTCGGATAGATCATCAATTTTTTCCGACCCTAATTACATTATGATATAATAAGAGTTGGCAATAATAGAATCGTGTGTGATCCGATAATAATTAGGCCATGGGCAATAATATTAATTTTATCTGTCTAATTCACGAGGTTAAATCGTGGGTAGTTACTGGGTGGCCTATTTTCATTACAAACAATTTTGGTTTCCTCTATCAATTATTCTCTCTTTCTTTCTATTTTCACCTCATCAATTTCTTTAATTTTGTTCTTAGTAAAACATTATTTATCTTACGTATTTTCTTTGTTGTGGTGGGAGAAAATTCAAGTTTATGATATCCCATGAAGGGTTGTGATCTTCAGTTTCTTAAACTAGTCGAAACGTTTGTCTGAATTTTCAAATTGGATAACGACTATAGAACAACCAGTCATACTGCTATTCTGTTAAGTCTCTTCTAACAGTGAAAAGCCTGGGATTCCTGGGGATTTCTTGAAATGGAGTGCTCTTGGATTTTATGGGAAGTCCAAATTCTCTAGTGGGTTCACTCCTCTGCAACCAAATCCATTGGATTCGATCATGGATATTCAGAGGGTCCAGAACTGCTTGCTGATATTTGGAATGATGTAAGATATAACTTCGCTTTCGATTCTGTTTCTGCCCAATTCAGAAGTTTTATATCTTTCCTTTCTTCCCAAAGAAAAATATATAGTTGAAGTATTATAATTCAAAGAGGGTTTCAGAAGAAGTTGTTTTTTAGGAGTAAAGAAGCCTTAAAAGCTTCAAAAATGTTGACAAAAGCTTTGATTGGAGCATGATTTGGTAAGATGGAAAACATTTTTTCCATAGTTCGTTCAACTTACAAAGAACTGAAACATTAACAAAATTGTGTGAAATATGCTGAAACATTTTAGGAGTTGTGTCATGCGTTTGGATTATGCATGATTTTTTATTGATAATTATCTGCTCTCTTCTTGACATTCTTACTTTTACGATTCCATTATGAAAGAGAAATGGTTATACGACAATGTTTGTTCATGGTGAAGCCCTTTTATAATTAAGAACCTGTCATCACTTTTGGTCAAATTTTTCAGAAGTTTGCCTTAAATTCATTTTCAGTCAGAGTCTTTGAACTTTCTGTATGCATTAGTTCATCTCAGTTTGAACTCAACTGATTATGAATGGCTTGCTATGAGTTCAGGGCGTTAAAGTCTTCATCTTGTATTGTATAACCTCTAGCTAACACAATTCTGGGATTAGTTTATGGCGTCTTAGCTAATAATTGTTTTCCTTTTCTGAACTTGTATTAACAGAAACACCCTCCCAAGAAACAGATACAAACGTGACTCTGTTTTTTCAGGAAGGAGGGAGTGTTTTTTGTACCTTCTGCTTCACTGTCTAAACAAAGTTTCACTATTTCTGCCTCTTGATAGTGCTAGCATGAAGCAATCATGTGTGTGGGATTTGCAGCTCGTTAAAGATACATTCTTTTGATTTATAACACAATTTGTTTAAAACAAAAATAATAAATCTTTTTAGTTTCTGATACAAAAACATGACTCAAAACACAATCTGGTAGAGGATTAGAAATCGAAATTCCGAAGCAGAGGGTTTCAACCTAGAAAGGTGATCCACAACTAGTTCAGGCACACATTCTTTTGCATAGTTCAAACTACAACAAGAGGGATCAAAATTGATGACAATTTCTCTATAAATTCAAATACTTCTCAATTAAGATGACACCATTTTAGCACTAGACCTACTAAAGATAAAGTGAAAGACTTATAAACACAAACTTGTGGTAAAAATCAAAACTCCAAACAATATTTTATAAGTGTGTTATGCTCATTATTGAAGAAGGACACCGCTGACTTTCGTAAATAGAGAAACAATTTCAACAAAAAAAAGTCAGAATCTTCCCGGGCTTCAAAAGGAAAATACCCACCTCATGTAGAGTTGTCAGGGTTGCTCCTCCTTTCTTGTTCTGTATTTCTTGAGGTAGATCTTTTAAAAGTTAATGGCTGAGTTGTTTATGTAGCATTCCATTTTCTTTTCCCCTTCTTCTCCTCATTAGAATAAGAAGGCGGCCAAGGACTAACAATACTATCAATAAATTCACACACTGTTCCAA
Organism: Knoxia roxburghii; assembly: GCA_030378225.1. Lineage (NCBI taxonomy): Eukaryota > Viridiplantae > Streptophyta > Magnoliopsida > Gentianales > Rubiaceae > Knoxia > Knoxia roxburghii. The sequence continues at coordinate 40,599,015 of CM059420.1, read as the reverse complement.
AATGGTCAGTACACTCCTCAAACCATTCCTTATCAATGTCATCGTAATATCCTTTAGCTCGTGGACAATTGTATTCAAGAATTATCTCCCTACCACTAATTCCATTTCCGTGTGGGATGTACTACAAGCTTTGGGATGCCATCCCAATATAGACCATTCAATGTAGTTAATTTTGTCCAAGAATCCTTTACACCATAATCCTTCGTTATCCACAAATCACAAAGCTCACATCTCTGTCTCCTAACAAGCAAGAAAAGACAGCTATCCAAATCCCTCACCCAACATTTATCTTGTAGAGACATAACAGCAGGAGATAGAACAAGATGCCACTTTTCAGTTCTTAAGTCTATGGCAGATATTACCCTTTTAAAATGGTATGGCGGACGGTCTTCCCTCTCATGCGCCAACCAATGTAGAGCATGGTTGATAAGTGCAGTGAAACTAGAAGTATGGAGGTCGATGTAATACGGACATGGAAGAGTCTTCCAAGAATCTAATTTCAGACTATAAATGCCAATTTCTTGTTCGCGGGATAATGTGAAATAGTCATTATGCTTGAAGATTTGAGAAACTCTTACCACCTTATAATCATTGGAAGGATCATCGTACCCAAGCCCGTAACTAAACAAAAACAAATCATTAGGATATACTACACGGGAAGGCAATTCCAATTCTTGTTAGTACTTGGATTCCATAAGACCACGCCAACTGTGCGGGAAAGACTACTTTTTCGACTTTTTAAATTGGTAAGACTACTTTTTCGATTTTTTAAGTATTTTCTATACTTATACAAACCAACCCATTGCAAGAACCCTCAATTACATGGGTGGATATCTCATGTGCTCGAAAAGGGTAGTGGAGCTCCACCTGGGTGGCTTTAATCTTCTCCATTGTACCAAATTCGCAGCATAATACTTGGTTATTAATCTCTTTCTGTGTTGTGGTTCCGAACATGGGGAAAGTGCTGTTGGGAAAATATTAACTTCTTCTTGACGTGTCTCTTCGTCGCCGGTAATTGGCGGTGAGTCAGGTGTAACTTTATGAAATATTCGTTCTCGATTAGAGATTTTCATGATCTTGAAACGTGTCAAAAATTCCACAGTGATTGCGCAAGTAAATTTACCAGTATCTCACCAAATAGATTTTCAGAAGATTGTCCAACATTTTAGTTAAAAAAAAAATAAAATTCTGCCCATACAGATTTCAAGAAGAATAAGGAGAATATAATCAACCAAAACAAACCAAAGCTACCCAAATTTTGAATAAACCGTGCAGCCACGTGAACAAACTCAACCAAATCAATTAAGCAACGCAAGTAGGACTAGAAATTTACCAAAATATGAATTCTATTTATAGATTCATAATATTCTTTTCTAAGTGTAAATAGGAAATCAATCCTAATTATCTCTATTTATAGTAATCACAATATCTTTTTCTAAATCTAAATAGGAAATCATTATATTAAAACAAAATTACATTTTTTTTCTTAAACCTAAATTTTTTCTTCAAATTCTTGCCCCCTTTATTTTTTTAGCTTTTACCTAATGAATTATTACTTCCTTTTTTTCCCTTATATTATTATAGTATTATTTTTAATTTAAAAAAAATAATATATTGAGAAACTATATAATATATATTTTATAAAACTGGGTAGTACCATTAGAGTTAAATCTTAGATCGTCTAGACAAGCCCAGTAGTTCATCAATCAAATTCTCATTACCTAAACCAGGATTGAATGATTTTGCACCGAGCTCGTCATCATCTTTCATCTTTTCTTTTCCTGTTTTTTTTTTTTTTTTTTTTTTTCCAATTACCAGAAAGACAAATACAAAAAAACAATAACATGAAGAAAAGGTACTAAAAGAAATAACAACAACAATAACACTAATTCACAACAAAAGCAGAAGCAAGAACAAGGCAATAAAAACATTAATTCAGAATCTGCATTTAAAATAAAAACATTAATTTTTTTGTTTAAAATAATTTGTGTGTATATATATTGAAAATGAAGTATGAAAGGTTAAGTAAAATAAGTATTGGTGAAATATTAATGTGGGTTGATATGTTAATATATTACATTAAATGATATAAATTATTGTAAATATTATCCCCATGTCCTTTCAAGCAATGAGTGATTAAATAATACATATTTTTTATTTTTTATTTTTAGAGTAAATTCCAAAATTTGTCATCATACTATAGTCAGTTTCTGGTTTTGATCATCATCATACTTTACTTTTATTTTCAAAAAAGGTCACTCCGTTATAATGAGCTGTTAGTTGGGTTAACGGATCAAATTTGAAAGGATATTTTTGTCTTTTCATTGCCCTTATCAAATAAAAAAACCCTTACATCCTCTCCACCACTGGGCTGCTATTTGTAGCTCAAAAAAATTGATGAAATGCCTAAAATGCCTTTAAAAGCAAAAAATGGGAAAATGCAATGCAAAATCGCATGTAAGTTGCGAAATAATAACAAAAAATCGGACCCAATTTGCAAAAAACTGGGGAAAAATCATCAACAATGCGCGAAAAAACAGGAAAAAATCGCCACACTAATCCGAATTTCGGGGCAAAAATCGAACAACCTATCCGATTTTTGCCCAAAAAATCGGATAAGTGTGGCTATTTTTGCACAAAAATTCGCCTAACACATCCGATTTTTTGGGCAAAAATCGAAAAGTGTAGGCGATTTTTGGGGCAAGTTATGTTTATATAATTGTCTTGCAAACCTTACAAAATCATACGTGGCGATAGTTGTTTTGGACGTAGCGAGACGTGGTAGACTATGTTCTGTGAAAAATTCAGCTAAAAGTCACACGCATGGATGTAGACGTTTCTGGACGTGTTCCTGGTTGTTTTGGACGTGGTGCTAGTTGTTCGGATACGTGGTGGACTGTCCTTGTGAAAAAAATCAGCTTAAACTCACATGAATGGATGTAGACATTTCTGGACGTGGTGCAAGTTGTTTTTGACGTAGTGCTAGTTGTTTTGAGACATAGTGTCATGTCTTTGTGAAAAATTCACATGCATAGATGTAGACCTTTTTGGACGTGGTGCTAGTGTTCTGAGACGTGGTGGACTGTCTTTGTGGATGTGGTGCTAGTTAAGCTGATTTTTTCCACAAAGACAGTCCACCACGTCTCAGAACACTAGCACCACGTCAAAAATAACTAGCACCACGTCCAGAAACGTCTACATCTATGCATGTGAATTTAAGATGATTTTTTCCACAAAGACAGTCTACCACGTCTCAGAACAACTAGCACCACGTCAAAAATAACCAGCACCACGTCCAGAAACGTCTACATCTATGCATGTGAATTTAAGCTGATTTTTTCCACAAAGACAGTCCACCACGTCTCCGAACAACTAGCAACGTCCAAAACAACCAGGAACACGTCCAGAAACGTTTACATCCATGCGTGTGACTTTTAGCTGAATTTTTCATAGAACATAGTCTACCACGTCTCGCTACGTCCAAAACAACTATCGCCACGTATGATTTTGTAAGGTTTGCAAGACAATTATATAAACATAACTTGCCCCAAAAATCGCCTACACTTTCCGATTTTTGCCCAAAAAATCGGATGTGTTAGGCGAATTTTTGTGCAAAAATCTGCACACTTATCCAATTTTTTGGGCAAAAATCGGATAAATTGTGCGATTTTTGCCCCGAAATTCTAATTAGTGTGGCGATTTTTTCCTGTTTTCTCGCACATTGTTGATGATTTTTCCTCAGTTTTTCACAAATTGGGTCCGATTTTTTGTTATTATTTCGCAATTTACATGCGATTTTGCATCGCATTTTTCCATTTTTTCCTTTTAAGGGCATTTTAAGTATTTTATCAATTTTTTTGAGTTACAAATAGTAAGATCCTCTCCACCATTACAATTTATCCTTGCTGTAGCTGCCGCCTGCATCGCCGCCCCCAGAGCCACCGTCGTTGCCGCCACCGGAGTAGCTCCAACCAGTTTGGAGCTGCATTTTCGCACAGATCTGAACCCCCCACGCCGGATCTCCCCCCATCTGCACCTTTCTCGGCCAGTATTTCGTCGGACTGTCCGTCTCGACCGTCATCTCGTCGGCATGGATTTTCCGCCAATCGACAGAATAAAAAAAATACCACCAACAATGGATTCATGAAAGGGAAAGAACCTTTAACAAGTAAACTACTTAAACGCAGAACAATAACAAAAGCTCCCAATCTCTGACCCACATAACTAAATCACCACCACACAACCAAAAAGGAGTCCAGTTCATTTCTTTTGTGCCTAATTGCAATTACAAGAACAAATGGAGGTAAAATTACAAGAATTTAGAACTTTCTTTCTTTTTTTTTTTTTTTTTACCTTTAGTGTCACTGAGCCAGGAGACTTGCAAATGAGATGGGGTTTTTGGGGGCCTCAAGATTCATGGGATCCAAAACACAACACAGATGATGGGTTAGTTTGAGTAGACGTTGACTCTGAAATCCCAAAGAAGAAAAGGTGCATTGCTGAACAACGGGAGAGGAGGATGGCGGCGAGAAGGGAGCGACAGGATGACAAATTGTCAAAGTTGAAGCCATGGTTTTTGTTTATTTAGCAATATAAGTAGCGCAATTTTGCGGCGGCCGATGAAAAATTTGCAGAAACAGTGAATTGGGGGGGGGGGGGGGGGAAGCGAAAGAATAGAGGATGGCGGTGAAGAAGACAAAGCAGAATACGAAAATGGGAATAGGGTTTTAGTTTTTCTAAAATTGCACTATTAGCCCTTTTATTTTATAACTCATTTAATTTTTACCCTCTTATTACTTTGAGTCAAGAAAAAGATAAAAATAACCCTATTAAAAATGAATGGTTAGTTAACTAACGGTCCATTCTAATGGAATGACCTTTTTTAAAAATAAAAGTAAAGTATGATAACCTTAAAAATAGTTTTCAAAGTATGATGACCAAAATCAAAAACTGACTATAATATGATGACTAATTTTGAAATTTACTCTTATTTTACAAAAAAGGAACCGAAATTTAAATGATTCGAAATTAAGACTTATTAATTTTAAATGGGAGGGTCAACCACTGGACAGAACCCTCTTGTCTACAATTAAATCTTTAATATGATAAAAGGAATGAAGTATTAAATTTAAGAAAAAAATAAATACAATCACTATGGTATAACCTAGTATCAACTTAAATTTTAAAAGCTTCATAATCCACAAATTTAGTCGTGAACTTTGTTATTTACAACATATTTAGTCTTAATAATAATCTTATCTTTTTAAGTATTTAACGGTTAAATTGTAATTTTGTCAATCATTTGTTACTTGAATGCCATATAAATGGCAAATTTTATATAACGTAATGTCATCGTAGGGTGTTACGTACATTTTTTTTTAAATTTTTAATTTTAGTAAAAAATGTATGTAAGACCATAATGATATGTTAGTTCACGTTGCATAAATTTACCAGAGTGCAGCGTTCATATGGTATTGGAATTGACGAGATTATTCTGCATTTTTTTCAAAATTTATTTATTAAATAATACAAATTGCATAAGGCTAGTTTTAAAAATTAAATTCTAAAAATAAATAAAATACATTAAACACGTGTGTATGGGTAAGCATTAAACATTATTCGGAAACTCCTAAATTTTGTCAAAAAGAGAGGCGGAGAGAGTGAAAGACCTCAAGGAAAACAATCAGTAATTTTCCTCAGGAGACCCAATTCATACTTCATATGCCAAAAAAAATTCCGGCCTACATTAACGGAGTTCAATCCTCCGGCGGCGGTGGCACTTGTTCCATACAACAACGTTACGTCTCCTCTCTTCCCCATTTAAATATAATGATATAACCGTTATTGTCTTTCTCAAACACTCGCACAGTGAGCATTTTCCGACGAGCCGTTATTTCAGTACTGTAGTTTTCTTTGAGAAGTCTACACAGTAAATGACTAGTAATCCTACCGACGACCAAAAGGCCGTGATGGTGTCCGACGAGGCCAAGGACATTGAGAAGCTCTACGAGTATGGCGAACGTCTCAATGAAGCCAAAGATAAATCCCAGGTAGCATTTTTCTACGGCTAGGGTTTCTAAGTTCTTATCATTCCAGTAATGTTTTTTTCCCTTTGAATTTTGCATTTTCTGTTGACTTCAATTTTGTTTTGAAAAAGCATGTGGTTGATTATGAGAATATAATAGAGGCCGCAAAGAGCAACAGCATTAAAGCTATGCAATTAGCTGCTCAGCTAATACCCAGATTCTTCAAGTTCTTCCCGGGACTCTCTGGTAAAGCCGTTGATGCACACCTTGATTTGTGTGAAGTTGACGAACTTGGGGTGAGCATTTCTGGTCCCTTTCTCTCGGGTGAATTATTTACCTAGAATATGGTTGTTATTTTAGGTTTAATTTGAATATGTCACTTGGACTCTTAGCAAGCCAATATTTTGTTTAGAATCTTATGATTAATTCAAGAGCAATCCAGCTAAACATCTGTTCCAATTGATCAAGCTACTACTTTATGCGGCTTTTGGTCCATGATTGTGTCTAATGCACGAAAAACATCACATTTTTATAGAAGGGGAAAACTGAAGAGTATAGGAAGATTTGTACAGTTCTGTCAGCTGTTTGCTTGTTAATGGGTGGTATGACAAGCGTGGGTTAGATAGAGTTACAATTGGTTAATCAACTGGTTTCTAGTGATTCAAGTATGGGTGTCCCTCAGTGGGAATTGCTTAATTGCTATGGTCAAGGTAAAATCAGTTTCAAACGGTAGATTGAGGTTTAGATACCCTTATATGAAGCATCAAATTGAATGGAATTTCATTAGGATGAAAAATAGTCTTGATATGCAGTGAATCTGTTATGGTATAGAAATATGGTCAAAGAGATCAGGGATACTTGAAATTAATTTCTGAGGAAGATAATTTAGGGGGTCTTCTTTCTTCTGCCTGAAATGGTTCTCAGTCTTGAAGTAATTTGTTACTTTATTATCTGGTTATCTAATGAAGATGTTATTTTGACAACCCTTGTGGACACTGCAGTGAGCTCATGCTTGTTTGTGCAAATAGCATGGTCAGAATTGCTCCTGAGAGTTTGATATGTTACTTAAAGAGCTGCAGATTTCTTAGTTTCTAATCCCTGCACATTTTTAATTCACTTTTAAAAGTAGGAATCATTAGAATAAGTTGTCAGCCTTATGAAGAAAGGTGTTTTTTTAACATCTAATGAAGGACGGAACCTACAGAAACAACACTTCTTTGATCTAGCTGTTTGGAGATGCTTCTTCCATCTGAAAGTATAGGTTACGAGCAGAGATCTATATTTCAGGGAACAATTCATTAGTTTTGATTGTTTGAGGTAGTATAATTCACGGCTAGCAGCTTTTGGGACATGTGATGTTCTGCAACATGTTTTTGAGAGTATCTTGCCAGATTAAGTAGGTATAAGTTTTTAATCCTTCATGTAGGATCTTCTGGCTTTGAACATTGGATGAAATACTGTTAACAATAAAATGTTGGCTGAACATTGTGAAAGTCCTCAATAAATATTGTTCCAAATATGATGGAGAACCAATTGTAGCATTTCCTATGTAACAACACTGATGTCAGATGTAGCTTTGTACCTTTTATACTTGCTTTTGCCTATCATGTTAAATGCACTGAAGTTTTCATAAAGAACCTACTCGGGAACACAGATAAATTTTTGGGTTAGTTGTGTGCTTGATGATGATAATGAGGAGACAACCATCTATTCCAACATTTTGAGATGGACCTCGAAACAAAATATCCTATACTTGGAACAGTTACAGGCTAGGTTAATGAATTTTCAAGCAGTTGGAGGCTGTTGTTTAAAAATAGAGGGCCGGTGAAAAGGCCTTCTTATGCAATCCTTGGTAGCATTGGACATAGGATCAGGAAATCATATGTAGATATAAGATGGTTCTCCACTTGAAGAATGAGATTTGTAGGCCAAGGCTATGTTTGTTTAGTTACTTTTTCAGGAAAATTTAACTTTTTCTCCACAAAAAATTACTAGCCAAACAACGATCATAATTTAAATTTCAAAACTTATCATCCCTCAAAAAATTTATCACATTATTTTAAAAAAATCTTTCTGTCCAACTTTTTCCCTAGTCCCAAAAAAAAAAAAATCCATCTACTTCCTTCCCTTTTCTTAAAAAAAAAAAAAAAAATTCCCCAACAAAGTTACAATCCAAAAATAGCTTTCTTATCCTGATAATTGTCATATCTATACTTGATTATTTATTTATTATTTCTGGGGATTGCTTGCTATTGTCAAGAAAATAAAGGCAACTTTTTCTGAGTGGATTGCACCATGAAGCCCTCTTCCTTGTGTAACGTTTTCTTGCATTACTTCTATCATGTGAAGATTGTAATGACTACTCCCAGACAACTCAAATATGCTCTAAATGTCAATACAATTTTAGAATTCAGCATATTTCTTTAAGTGTTAGATACATATAGCACATTCAAAATTAATTATGTTGATTCAAGTCTCAGGGCTATCTCCACTGTTTGTGGATATTTGTTAACAATTGGAAATGTCAAATTCTCTGCGTGTTTGCGTGCTTAGGTCTCTTAAACATTAGTGATTTAAGCACTTGATATTATTTTAATGCCTCTCTGATGCTTCTACATGTGTAAAGCATAAAACTGCTATCTTCATGTGATTATGTAGAATTTACCACTTGTATAAGCAATGCCATGTTGGTTTTTGTACTTTAAAGCATGTGCTTCTAATTCGTAGTTACTAATTGCAGGTTCGTGTACAAGCAATTCGTGGACTTCCTCTTTTCTGTAAGGATACACCAGGACATCTTTCAAAAATTGTAGATATTCTTGCTCAGCTTCTAACTGCGGGTAAAATTGCTTTTGGATTTCCCTTTGATAGTTTTCCCCTTCACTATTATTCATATTTGACTTGAAGCATGGTTGACATTTCTAGAGGAGAATGTTGAGCGTGATGCTGTGCATAAAGCTCTTTTGTCCTTATTGAGGCAAGATGTGAAAGGTAAAATTCTAGGCTGCAAACAACATTAACTGTTTTAAGTTCCTATTTTTGCCTAGTATTAGACAGGAAGGTGCAGGTATTATATGTCCATCATCAGAAAGAATGATGCAACTCTGAAGAAGATGATTTCAGGGGAAGTAACTGTTTCTTGCTTCGACTTGGTTGGGTTTTTTGGGATCTAGATAATGAGTTGTGGATGAAACATTCTGAGTTTACCTAAAGAAATGCTGAAAATCACTGAGTCACTAAGCAATAATGGCCCAAGTATCATGGTTGCGAATTAAAAGAAGAGGCTTTTCAGATAGCAATGCAATGATCATTTCATCAATCAATTTACTAATTTGGATACATGAGTTTTACGGATTACTATTTTAATGGTTTCATTGTTAGAGTTCTTTGATGTCACAAACATAATGAATTACAGTTTAGGGCTTAGGTGATATTTTTTTAGTTGCCTTTTGGGTTTTCCTTTCCTTTATCTCGATTACGGTCAACGCTCTTGAGGATGCGCTAAAGTGCTGATGGTATCATCAATATATAAACCAAAACTGTGAAATCCTGGAAATATACATACACAGTTCAGACGTGACCTGATTGCATCACGATGTCTAAGAACATGATCTATCGTTGTACTGAGTAGTTAGATCATAATCTCTTACCATAAAAATGGCTGCACGCGCAGCAGCACCAACGACAAGAAATCCACCAATCCACATGTGATGTGTAGACGATGACAGTTGTGTACCATAGTCAGTATCTTTCAGTTGGCTTTGTGAGTGGAGATGCATTAATAATTATAAATTCATGCACATACTTGACGTATCCCTATGGCTTGAGGAGAGATGGATACGCTGTAGTCAGTCTGGTAATGCATAGACGTATTAAACCAGAAATACAGTCTAGATTTGGCTTCAAATTGCTATGACGTACCTACTGTTTTGGCAGGAGAAGCCATCTTGATGATCCATGGGGTGATAATATAGCATAGTTTAGGCCAGCTTTTGGGGGGAAAGCTGATATAATCAATTCATGTGGAAGTAAGAGCATATTTGTCTTCCTGATTTTCTGGACTATGAGAAGATTTGTTTTTGATATACCAGTTCATTTAATGTATATAATATGAAATTTCTTGGTTTTTTTTAATGCACATTCTTGAAAATACTAATAATTGCATTGTATTGTGCTTATGTCTTCTTCACCCTTTACTGCATCTTACTTTTTAGCCTTCCTTGTAGGTAACGCTTTTAAAATATACTTTCATGCAGCTTCATTGACAGCCTTATTTAAACACATCGAGTCTGTTGATGAGCAGATTACTGATGAAAATCTTCGAGAGAGGACCTTAAGTTTTATCAGAGACAAGGTTGGGTAAAACCTCCTGTTCTGATGCCCAGATGATAATATTTTGTTCTACTTTTGAATGAAACTACTTTAACTTGTTTCAGGTTTTTCCTCTTAAATCTGAGCTGTTGAAGCCTCCAGAGTTGATGGAAAGACACATGACTGATTTAATAAAAAAGGTTTGTCCATTTTACTTATCACTTATAATTGGTATTACTAAGGAATGAAAGTGAATTCATAGCTTTTGATAGGTGTAGATGTGCTATTGGTCAATATTTGAACATTTTCATGTGTCGAAGGTTGTATAATGCCCCAAATCTTTTTTCCAAAGAGATTAAAATTACTTGTGTGATGAAAATGACACATACTATGCAATTAGAACTCAACAGAGTTCTTTGATTTATTCTTCTGTATAAATAATGTATGGACGAGAATGAAAGGGCAAGAAATTGATTTCCTCCTTTGCAGAGTCTACAAGATGTGACTGGGACAGAATTCAAGATGTTTATGGACTTCCTCAAAAGTTTAAGCATATTTGGAGAGAAAGCTCCTCCAGAGCGCATTCAAGAACTGAGTCAGATCATTGAAAGCCAAGCTGATCTAGATGCTCAATTCGATGTAAGAAACTTTTTATCATACAAAATTCTGATCCTTGTTTCCCTTGGCTTTAACCCCCACCTCCTCCACCCTAACAAAAATGTAAATTCTGTATAAACCTCGGGAAAAAGGGTCACTTATTATTTTTACCGAGGATACATTTGGACACTTTTATTCCACTAACTTGCTCTTCCATCTACCAGATGTCAGTGATTTTATTTGATAGTTTTGATTAGTTTGCTCTTCTTTTTCTGCTTTTCTTCCTGTCATATTTTTATGATGTGGAGTGTGGTTGCTTCAAAACTGAGGCATATAATGAGGAACCATATTCAGAGCCTTAGGAATGTACAAGTGGCCGGAATTTGGATGATGTGGTAGAAGGTTTTGGTTCTTATTTTCTTCAGTACATATAACTTCAGTAAAATAGTTACTTGTCCTACTTGAGATTTGATGGCGCATCATGTCTAATATAGTACACCGTGTTTGACGTCTGAATCAAGATAGTCTTTGGGTGTGTTACTTTTTAAAGAAAGAAACTATAAGATTGTCCGGGAGACTGTTTGCTGACACTTCTCATTACTTCAACACTGAATTCAATAGGGTGAGACAAAACAGCTTTTTCTTCTGCTCACCTCCACGTAGTCATAGGAATAATAAAGTGGGTACAAAGAGAAGGTGATGCGAATTCAAGTACGCCAAGTTCGGAATGAGTTAATTTTGCAAGTGAATCACTCAAAGTTTGACCTGTTAGCATTTCTTGTGGAAATTTTGTTTTCTCTTACGTGATATGGAAAATTAATACCTGCAGATAAGCCGTGTGATAATACTGCTATTTCCTATGAAAATTACTCCTAATGCAATTGGTATTCAGAGTATTTTTTTCATGAATTATAAGTCTTTCCTGACCAAAGTTGTGGCATTTGTCATTGAAAAATCTTAGCAGAGCATTATTTATTTTGTCACCCTTGCCTTTTCTCAAATTACACTTTTGCTTTATTACATAAACCTGTTTGTAACTTTTTTTCGAATGATTGCCTCCTAAAATGTAGGTTGGAGATGGAGATCATGTTGATAGGTTAATTGCTTGCCTGTTTATGGCAATCCCATTTTTTGAGGTTTGTTATACTTTTTGAGCATTTTAACCTGAGCCAATACCACGTTTTACCTGGTGAGCTGAAGTACTGACATCTTGTGCAGAGGGGTGCATCAAATAGCAAGTTCATCAATTATTTGAACAAGCACATTTTTCCTGTTTTTGATAAGGTAATTTTGCATTTTATTGTAGAGAATGAGACTATGTTTATGGCACTTTAGATTTATATGTTTCTCTTAACATTCTTTTTAGATTCCTCAACCATAATTCAAACATTTCAGTCAAATGTTGAGGAGTTGGCTGTAATATTTGAAGTTAGCCTTATGTAGAACCTTGCTTTTGTGGTCTGTTTGGCTAGATTATGTATTTTGCAACTTCTGTATCTAGCAAACTTTTTAACAAGCAATCCTAAATCAGAATTGAACACTTAATATGATGTTTATTACTGACAATCCTGGTAAACACAGGTATTATTTTAGGTAGTCTTGTGATATTGAAAAGCTCTGCAGATTTCATAACTTTTTACTTTTTTGCCTGCATGGGAATTACCCTTTCAACTTTCTGGCTGCTTACTTCTGTTGGTTTTATTTTACTGCAAATTTAATTGTTGCATAAGCTAGAGGTGGTTGCTTTACAGATTGTTGTCACAGCTACAGAAATTGGCTTTGTAATTTTTGACATACTGTCTTTATTAAACCCTTTCAGACTTGGCTTACAAATATCATCATAAAACAGAAAATTGTCCTTTTTATCAGGGTCGGTTTCTTGCAGAGTATTCTGTTTTGTGGGTGCATATAAATAACTTATTTTGCTTGCCAGCTTCCTGAAGATCGGAAAGTCGACCTGCTAAAGGATCTCGCTGAGAGTTCGCCTTATACCACACCTCAGGATTCAAGACAAGTTCTTCCCTCTGTTGTTCTGCTGTTGAAGGCAAGTCTACATTATCATTACATAACATTATCAGTCATTGTCTAAATGGCACTTTGGAAGGACTGTGTATGTGAGTTTATGCATATCTTTATAATCCGCTAACAAAACTAGCATTAATTTATATTATATGTGGCCGTACCTGTTTCGTTTAGGTTTTCTTTAATGTGTTTTGTGTGAGCACTGTGGTTCTCTGTGTTTCAAGAATCAAAGTAATCGCTTGAATAATTCTGCAGAAAGTAGAAATTCTGATTAAATGGCTTTCCTCCATTTTTTTTTTTTTTTTTTTTTTGGGCAGAAGTACATGCCTCTACGAAAAGCGGGAGAAGAGATGAACTTCACTTATGTTGAGTGCTTACTGTACACATTCCACCATTTAGCCCATAAGGTCAATCAATGTTCTTTCTTTTGTTCCTTTTTACATCTCTTTTGTGTTTAACTCAATGTTGTTTGTCTTGAATTAGGCTCCCAACGCCACTAATAGCTTATGTGGCTACAAGATTGTTACTGGTCAACCCTCTGATAAGCTAGGGGAGGACTTCTCTGAGCATTTTAAGGAGTTTACAGAACGGTACCTTGTACTTTTACCTATCTCTCTTTTTGTTAATTATAATATACAACCGGGTGAAATCCTTTTGATGTAAGCAGATCCCGTATACCTGGGAAACTGGTAGAAGATAATTCCTATATGAAGAGAAGATAATTCCAAGTCCACTAAGATCAATTGATGCACATGATGGTGAGAGGGAACAGTCTAATGTGGATCGTAAGAATATAAGTATTATCTTTTAAGAAAATGAATCTGAAAATTTCACTCAATTGCATACACGTGACATGCTTCAAGTTAGCTAAGATGATGAGTTTGTGGCAAATTAAGCTTTGGAATTATGTGTGGACCTTCTCCTAAGTCCAAACTACAGGCATATGATATGTTAATCAGTCTATTCGAACCTTTTTGCTATCTAATACCTTATGGGACATCTTTAGGCAGTGGAAATATGATGCTAAGTAGCCTCTTTTCCTTGAGTACATGCATGTGTGTGTGCAAGGTAGAAGTTAGAACAGTTAAGAGAGGGAGACTACTGTGAAATGAATTTGAGTTGATATTCGTTTGCTTTCTGTTTCAGCTTGAGTTGTGTTGAAGACCTAGCTAAGGCTACAATTAAGAAATTGAATCAAGGAATGGCTGAGCACAACAAGTTATTAGCTAGTGCTACATCTGATGATACAAAGGCTAGCATTGTGAGTTGAAAATTGAATGATAGTTAAGAGTTATACTTCTGATTAAGCTTTAGTTCTGGTGTTCTAACATTTTTGTTGTCTCTTCTGGAACCAATTTTCAGAAAGCACAAAAGCAGAATACCAGCACTGGGTTGCGAACTTGCAACAATATATTGGCAATGACACAGGTGAAGGGAGATAAAACCTCCTTTGGAATTTAGATTGATAAGTATATGCTGAAGTCTGAACAATATGCTTTGCAATATCTGATAATGCAGCCACTACATTCCAAGTCACCATCATTTATTGGTGACAAGAGAATCAACCTTTCATGGAAAGAAGCTCAGAAACCTTCTCTTCCCTCAAATACCGTTGCAGCTGGGTACGTTTGTAGTTGCTAGCTTCTTCAACTTCAGATGGTAGTCATACTTTGGTGCATGAAAGGAAATAAATGGTTCAAGGAAAAGGTTCAATAAACGGAAATAAATGGTTCACATTTGTGTATGCGGAGTTTTTCTGTTATTGCTTTTGTGGGTGTATGTAGCATTCATAAAGGCATACTCGCATGTTTTATGTTTCACCTTTTTGTAACCTTTGAAAATGAACTTTATAGCTTAATTATTTCCAAACCTTATTCAGGTAATGCTTTTCTTTTTCATCTGAGATTTATTCTGTCTTATCGGCCCATTCTTTGCCTTTGTACAGAAGAGGTAAGCGTCCTGCTGGAGTTAACGGCTCGAACATCAATGCTTCAAAAAGGGGGCGTGGTGGCCGTGGAATGCAAAATCAAGTTTCTAATAGGCCATTTCAAAATGTAAATTACGGGGGCAGAAGCGGATCAAGAGGCCGAGGTAGTGGCAGAGGAAGAAGCGGAAGTCGAGGTGGACGTGGACGAGGTAGAGGAAGGGGTTATTACTAGCTTTGGTTCATTACCTCATTTGTGACAAATTTTCCACCTCTAATCAATGTGAACCAGTGATAGAAATAGATGTTGCATGTACCACTGCTGCTCTGTTTGTAGATGGGTAGTCTTGCCAGATGTATGAATATCAGTAGCTGGAACGATTTTGGATTAAGAACATAATTGACATTTTGGTGGAGGAGTTGAACTTTAGGTTTTTCAGTTCTGGATTTTATTCAATGTTTGTACTCATTATCATATGAGCAAGAGGTGCAGCTGCTGACATGCCATGTATAGAGGCTGCTGCTCAGAAGTGAAATGGTGCTATTTCTGTAAAGATTCATATGCATTTCAGGTCATTTCCAACCAGTCCCTTTAAATTTTTGGTGGTTATAGTATCAAAAATTTTGTGTTTGCAGTTTTACTGTTTGGTATTGAGGCAATATTGATATTTATAAAAAGGAAAAAATGATTTTTTTTGTATGTTTTTTTTATCTTGTAATAGTTGTGTGTTATTTTTGGTCTTTTTAGTTGAATAGTTGAGGAGAATGGTTTAATTCATTTTATCGTTAGTCAGATATATTTTTTACTTAATCATAATTTGTAATGTGGTTTGTTGAATTTATTTTATTAACTAAAATTCTCTTTAATATTCAATTCATTTAGAAACACTTAATTCAAAATAATAGTGAAAATTTAATTCAAAATAATCCACGGTATATTAACACGGCAGTGGGATAGATAAAACAATTATTAAACTCATTTAAGATCAAACACAACAAAGTATGTGCGCGTTTTATCACTGTGTTAATAACTCGTCGTGTGAGCCTCTTACTGGGGCCCACTATGTCAAAATCAAGAGAAATCTCATCTCTCTTCCTCTTTTTTGGCCCCATGTTACCACACGGGGCACGAGTCAAATCATACAAGAGAGTATAGAAACATATATAAATTAAAAAAATGATATTATAAGTGACATCCGATAAAGACTATTTATAAGAACTAAAAAAAAATTAAACTTATGCTATTAACAAAATTCCCTAGCTTCCTATCTTGAGCTCATATAAACCTATGCTTGCTTCACAAAAAGACCAAAAGTATCCTCCTACTAATATGAAAATAACTGAATTTTAGACCGATTTCAAATTGCCTGGTGGATTAAGAGGAGCCTCAAACTGCTCAGAAGGGTCAGTTGGACTTACTAACTCCCACCTAGAACTCGAGTTCGATTTCCATCTTTGAACAACAGTCGGAAACCTCGACATTGTTCTTGAATTCCCACTTCGGAGCTGCTGAGGAGGCAGTTCAATCACCAAATCCGACATTCCTTGGATGGCCCTGTTTCCCTGAGCTCCAACATCATCATCCTGCATCATCGTCGTCTTTTTTGTCAACCGAGCAACAAAGGTTATGAAACAAATCGTCGTGGTGGAACCTGATATGAGGAACAAACCCCAGAAGCTCTCGAATTGTAGGCTTCCAGTTTTACTGGAATCACCAGAATCTGAACAGTTCCCGGACGAACCAAACCATTTATTCTGCAAGCTTTCAATCGTACCCTCCTCCATGAGTCTAAGAATCGCTTCAGAAACATCGCGCGCTATTGGAGACCCTTTCTCGAACACCTGCAATGCATTGCAGAGGATCAATTAGAATTCAGAAAAATTCAGGTTGAAATGGGGTTTGTTTTGTTCCTATTTTATTATTATTTTGATTCAGAAGGTTTGAATGGATCACTTACAAAACCCAGTCCTCCAAATCTGTAAGTTGGTCCAACAACTGTGTAATCGCAGTATTCTGTCAAGAAAACTTTCTGGTAAGGCAGCTCAATAAATGCTGCTTTAATATTGTCACTGTCAAAGGCCTCTAAGTAAGCATCTGGGCTACCTATGGTTTTGATGTTCTTAAGGTCAAGCACATTCTGCAAATAGTTTTTCACGAAGGAATCACCATCACATCCTACTGATGAATTTGTTTTTCGAATCCATTCTATGTTGGTCACACTGGGCTCAAGTAAACGAACAGTCAGCATTGAAGTGAGACTTGAATTGTAACTTTGGGCTAACACAAACACCAGAAAGAACCATATCACCAGCACTGCTTTGGTGTAGTTGCTTTTGATCTTCTCTCCTGTTCAACAAAAAGACGCGATTTTCGCAATCAGAAAACCATATCTGACTATGGATTACATGATTGTCTCTTCATGTTTAATGATAATGATACTTACTGTGAGCAAAGAAAAGAGAGGAGAATGTGAACCATAATGCTGTTCCAAGCTGATCTTTCCAGGCCCCCCTGAATTCTGGGTTGCTTTGGTGCTCCATGAACCATACAATGAACATTGTGTAGAATATGATTGAAAATGTTGCAGCCCACAAGGTCATGGAGAAAGGTTTCATGAACATCCATCCTCTTTGAGGTTCTTTTTTGGCTTGGACCATCATAGACAAACCTGAGTCCATATATGGATGTGTAAAGTCCACGTATTTCGACCGATTCGCTAGAATTGTTATGTCACCAACAATAGCATTGAAATTCTAACCAAACAAAACCAATAAAAGGAAAATCAGATTATCATAAGTCAAGAACCAAAACAAACAACAAAGAACATCCACAATGTGGTTAAACAGTGTCACTGCTGACTTTCTAGGTTGTTGTCTGGATCATTCTAGGTTGAGATTTGAGAGTTGAGAGTTGTTGTTACCTTATTGATGACGTTGTCGATAAGATCATCATAACTGCCATTATGAGGCACAAAATCATAGGGAAGGGGATATTCTTCTTCCAAAATTTTGCGCACTTCTTTAAAAAGAGCAATGCAGAAGCCATCATAGTCCATAGGCTCCTTAGCCCAATTCAGCTTTACAAACTGGTCAAAAGTTGTGTTTCCTGGAACTCCAATTATCATTGGTTTTTCATCAGTAGGCATTGCCCAACCTTTGGGGGTTCTGTTTAAATCCCCTGGCCAATTCACTCTGCTAGTCAGTTCTTCCATACTTTGAGCCCCATGAATCGCCCTGACATTTTCTGCGAACCCGAAACTTGAAGACCAAAATCCGAGCTCTTTGTAGCTCTTTCCTACAACATTGACAATCCTAAACACATATTTGCTTGATAGGGCTTCCCTTTGAAATCGAACCTCGCCAGTTAAACCACTGAAGTTGCTCGATCGAATCATTCTTAGCATTGACATCGAAGTATTGCCATTATGTTGATTGCCTAATTCCTTCACAGCTTTTGAAACAGCTGTGAGGGCATCATAAGCTTGAAGAGCATGAATTCCAGGCTCCAAATTATGTTCATCTGGGAACTCCAATCTCAGAGTTCTACTAAACTCAGGTTTGAATGACTCAAAGAGTGTACTATTCTCAGAGTAATAGGTTTTGATTCCAAGAACTCCTTGCATAGAGGAGATAGAGGAAGGATCAATGGAATCCAGGAGATCAGCAAGAGAGTCAGCAATGATCCACACTGAATCTCTACCCATTAATCCTCCCTTCTTAGCTTCTTTAAACAAAAGACTGGCAGTTGGGATTGATGATCGAAGAACAACAAAAACCCGCGATTGTGCTCGTAACAAGTTTGCCACACCATCGAGAACCTGGCCTTCTGAATCAGACATAGAAGAAGATACTGGTGGAAGAACCAAGTGCCATTCAATCTCTGCATCAACACTTCGAAGGGCTTCAGATAATAATGCTATCAACTCAGAATCACCACCACCAAAGATATTATCCTCATAAATTACTACCACCTTCCGCCAATTGAAAGAACCAATCACTTCAGCAATGCAAGTTATTTGATCAGAGCTATTAGGAACAATTGGGATCAGAAAAGGCCATCTTTGCTGCGCGAATGCCGGTCTAATAGAAGATGATGCTAATGAAAGTACCGGGACTTGACTAGTTTTTCCAACATCAGCAACCAAAACACTTTGCTCCCATGTTTGCAATCCAATTATCACTTTCACCTGCTTTTCTCTAATCAGCTCTTCAGCTGCAGTGCCCAAGAAGCCCAAGAATTCAGGTAATATAATATCAGTCAGTCTTTACTGCAAGTTCTTGAACTTATGAAGAAGAAAAAGTAAGAAAAAGAAGTGGACAGGAGATGACTAACCCGCAGAAACCGCTTGGATTGGATTGCTACTGATGTTCCGAAAATGAAGAGCAAGTCTTGGATTGGTAGTCATGTTATTGAAACTTTGAACTGCTACCTCCATAGCTATCTGTTGCTCTTTCCCAACACGAGAATCAACATCTATGATTGCACCAATATTGAATATTTCCAATGGATCATTCTTTTCTTTAGCTCCTGCTGCTGCTGCAACAGAGCTGAGCAGGCAGATGATCTGAAAAAAACAACACAGGGAATTATACAACTTTGCACCACCTTTCTTCTTGCAGATCAAATGAGAAGCCATTTTAGTTTTTCTTTCCTTCTTTCTCTGGATAACATTCTATGAATGAAAAATTATCAATGAAGAGCACAGACACAAAATTATATACGGAATTTGGACATTTTTGTACTGGCTTTGAATTGAATAGTCATGCAACTTAGAAAAGTCAGCGCAGGAAGCTCACTTGGGTCAGTGATGGACCATTTGCAGTTCTGCACTATTTATTGGGAATATTCAGCAAATTGGGCTTGACATATCCTCAGTCTCATAATAAAAGATATTTTTTTACATTATGCCTCGTCCAAGAAAACCCAAGATTCAAGAATGATACTTAGTCAATATCGACGAATGGTCTTGATAAAGAATCTTCTTGCAAAGTCACCAGATGCGGACACATAATTTGAGGCCACAATTCTTGGAACTGAAATGTCCCATGTCAGAGATCCATCAAATTTCTCTTTCTCTCTATATTGCTAACTAAATTGCTATTCGTATAAATAAAAAATCAAAATAATTATAAAATGACCACAAGGCCCTTGTGAAGGAAAAAATAGAAAATTGCTAAATAAATGTCGAAAACGCAACTAAATTGTGTTTTCTCCATATACACAAACGTAGAGAATAACGTTTATAACATGTAAAGTTTAATGCCGATGACGTTTTAATACAACGAAAACGTTAACAATCTCTGATAATGACAACCCAAAACGTATCACTTTAACGTTTCATGTAGAACAAAAACGTCAAACTAGAGCGTTTCAACCCTGGTTCGCTCGTTAAAATGGTGCGTTTTCTCCATGGCTCGCTCGTTAAAATGTCACTTTTTTACTGTCTCCATCTAAAAATCGATAAAACGATTAAAACGCAGCATTCTTGCAAACTTCTTTGGCGAAATTATTTTCCAAACGCGAAATTCAAGCGATTTTTACGGCAAAAAATGCCCAAATGGACAGAGAAGATGGCGAATCATCGCAAAGACATGGCGCGGGCAAGGGTTCAATGACAAACAAGGTAAAAATACTTTCGTTCGTCAATTTTTGATTTTATTTGATTTGCTACCCATAATCGTCACGTTATTGTGATTTAAATTGTTAGAAACCTTGCTTTTTGCGTTAATTAGGTTAGAGTTTGCAGTTATGATGCATTTTCGTGTGGTAGAAACGTAGTTTTGTTGCGTTTGTGTATGAAATGAACGTTTATATGTGAGTTTTGGAATATGAAAAACGCTAAATTGGTACGTTAAACTGCTTTGGAAACGCAAATCAGTAGCGTTTGTTTTGATTGCAAACGTTGGCCGATCACGTTTGCGTTAGAACAAAACGCACCAATATAGCGTTTCTGACAAAGTCAAACGCACTATAGTAACGTTTGACGTTAACGCACTATAGTAATGTTTGACGTTTGCAAAAACGTAAATTCCATGCATTTTTGTGTACGTAAAACGTATACAGAGTGCGTTTTACTTGATGAAAAATGTTATATTGTTGCGTTTTATATGATTTGCACTTATTTTATTAATTTTACTTTCTCATTTTAAGTTTACAATATAGTTGCTTATCTTTATTTATTTAGGGTGGCGCCAAGTTAAAGCCGCACGTGGATAGGCAGTGTCCCACAGCTTCTGCTAGAATGCAGAAGGTATCAAATAGGAGAGGAGGAGGTAGAGGGACGGGTGGAGGCGGTATCATTATTTCAGATGGAGGGCGAGGAGGTGTAGGTGTAGATGGCTGACGAGGAGGTGGTGGACGAGGAGGTCGAGGTGGTAGAGGATGTGTCGATGGAGATGACACCACATTTCAGTTGAGGGATGAGTATTATGCTACTACTGATTCCGATGACACTGATGATAGTGAGGCGGGTCTATTGATTTACAGGAGGAGGAGGAACAGCAGCATGAGGAGGAGGAGGAGTCGTAGGAGGAGGAGGTGAGTGGGAGTGGACTCCCACTCGATCAGCAGGGTGAGGGGGATACTTATGGAGGTGACCCTTCTCACCCACACGCTGAGAGGACCATCCGGTACAGGAATCCGGGCGGCGGACATTTTGAGGAGGTCGATCATGCTGCAGGTACATGTTTGAATTTATTTACATAATTATTTTGAATAATTATTTGTTCTAATTTAATTGTTGATAAAATTTGTTTATTGCTTGATTTAATTGTGTGTTAATTATTTAGTTGATTATTTGTTTTAATTACTTATGTAATTGTTTATTGTATTTATTTGTTAATTGCATTAATTTGTTTGTGGAGTTTTTTATTTTAATTGATTTTCATTGATTTTCATTAATTTGTTATTTAGTTTTTATTTTAACTGATTTAATTACACCCAGCACCACGTCCAGAACAACTAGCACCACGTCCAAAAACAACCTGAACCACGTCCAGAACAACTAGCACCACGTCCTAAAACAACTTGAACCACGTCTGAACAACTAGCACCACATCCAAAAACACCTTGAACCACGTCCAGAACAACTAGCACCACGTCAAAAACTACTAGCATCACGTCCAAAAATACCTAGCACCACGTCCAGAATAACTAGAACCACGTCCAGAACAACTAGCACTACGTCCAAAAAGAACTTGCACCACGTCCAGAAATTTGTTATTATTTTGTTTTTTATTTTAAGTGATATAATTTTTAATTGAATTAATTTGTTATTTACTTGTCAATTGTAATTTGTTTAGTTAATTTATATATTTATTTATATGAGTTTTATATTTTGTAAATTTAGTTCACCCTAGGAAGCGCGTCAAGCAGGATCGGAGTTGGTTGGTTACAGGGCCCGTTGAGGGGGGCCCTATAGATGATAGTTTGATCCCTAGTGTTTTTGGGCATGTGGTATCTAGGTATTGGCAGGAAGGTGTGCCTACAAGATACCACCTTAGATGCCACAATAGGGGTAGTATGTACAACCTTTTTGAGACTTGGATTGCATCCATGACCGTAAAGGGTGCACATATTTTGAGCGGGACGGGACTTGGACACCTTCCCCGCATTATGCATCTGAGCATTGATGAGCCTCTCATCAATGCGTTTTTGGGGAGGTGCCAGCCGGATACGAATTCATTCCACCTGCCATTTGGAGAGATGACCATCCTCCTGCACGATGTATGGGAGATTTTGCGTATTCCAGTGGATGGTCGCTTGATCACAGAGGTTACACCGCCGTCCACCATACTATCCTGATCTAGGGGGTTGTTTGAGATTCATCCAGAGGAGCGACTGGATCGGGATTTGTACAAGAATGGTGGCTTTTCGACTCAAAGAGTGATCGAGATGTGCATGCAGCGTGCCAGAGACGATTCAGATGTGGCCGCTCTTGTTTGGAGTATTATTGGGACTTGTCTGTTTACAGACAAGGGTTCCAATAAGTTTATTTCAGCCCCTATAGTGCAGGTGAGGAAGGGGATGGATCAGGTTGGACAGGAGCCGTGGGGCACAACGACACTAGTATTCATGTACCATCATCTAGGGTGCGCGAGTCGACACGGGACACAGAGCTTAGCGGGGTGCATGACTCTGTTACAGTCATGGATATACGAGCACTTCCCATACTTTAGACCCCACCCGATGCCCCTCCCATTGCATGGTACATAGGCTTGTGCAGCGAGGTGGGTCATCGATAGCCACCGTGGTACAGAGCAGTGCCTTAGCTCCATCAGACTTGCACTGGACGAGATGACCGCTGACATGGTTAGTAAATATTTATAAAATATAAATATTATATTTTGGTTTAATATAAGTTTTATATAGTTTATTATTTAAGTAATTTCAAATTCTGTTTAAAGGTTACCTGGATGCCATACGGTCGCGACGCTATAGCGAGGACTCCGAGGACCCTGTACAGAGGGCTGATTGCGTACAGGGATTACATTAAGCCTTACATGCCCGATTGATGCGTGTGTCAGCTCGGATATGGTCCTTAATTGGCTGCAATAAACCAAACTCCCTATCTGTCACAATCACACTAGGTACCAAACTAGCAGGCAGCAAAAATCTCATGTTCCTCATCACCCAATCGTATGTGTCCTTTGTCTCATTTCTAACAATAGCAAATGCAATATTGAAATTCTTATTGGTAGGAGTCATACCTATCATTTCGACGACGGGCATTTGGTACTTGTTGGTCTTGTAGGTAGAATCAATCCCCACCACCCAATACCATCTATGGAACATCTGAATTGAGGTTGAATGCGCGAAGAAGACATGTGTGATCTCATCAGTGTTCGCATCCTTGAGAATCTTAATATAATACTGCTTCTCCTCAGCCAAGTGCAGAAATTGTTGCCCAATATTTCTACCTTCCAACCCAGCTATCTTCATCTCTCCTTTCAAATTGTAAATGGATTTGATTGGTACCTGGGTATCGGAAAACTGTTTATTAACAGCTTCCCAAACACACTTTGGCTTCACATTCGCCCCAAGCATAAATTCAACAACAACCTTTGACTCTTTAGTAAAATGGCTCAGCTGTCTGTCCCCATATGGATGCATTATACCTCTAAATCCCATTTAATTATATTAATAATTCATAAATACTACACATCAATAAACTTAATTACTATTATGCGCAAATAAATTAATACCAGTGTGATTGTGTGTTGACGCTGCTCCTGGATTTGTATAAACCTTGTGACGTCCCAGGTCAATTCTCTTACAAGTCAACCTGAGAGGCAATTACATCCGCTCTTTCTTGTATTCTTCCGTTTGGTAGGGAGAGGGGCTTTCGGTGGTTCTCTCTATCACTTGCACAAAAAGTAATACGTGGCAAAACCTTGATTGTCCCCCTCTCTTTGTAATGAGGAACTTAAGCCGCTTAGCTATTTTCTGGTAATGTTTCAAAGCATTGCTAATAGTGCGAAACTCTCTGTCAATCTGAAAATAACCACTCAAATCTGCGCCAGGTTCAAGTTCCACCGCCTCTCCTTGAGCATGATCCGCCTCATTATCATCTTCTTCCTCCTCTTCTTCCTCGTATTCATCATCCTCGTGCTCATAAACCTCCTCCTCCTTATATTCATAATCGTCATCCTGTATGTAAATACTCATATAAATTAAAACTAAACACTTTAAATATTCAATTATACAAAAATACTATCAAAATTACATATGTAACAGTATAAACGCAACATTTTAACCATTCTCATACAAAAAAACGCAATGTATTTTAAATTACAATTATTTCTACCAAAAACGCAGCATAATAACGATTCTTACAAAAAAAAAAAAACGCAACATATTTTACATGATTCATGAAGAAAATGCATTACTTTAACGATTCAGTATACAATAAACGCAGCAAGATTTAGTTTCATTTATACAAAAACGCTAAACACTCATGATTTCAGTACTTGAAAATGCATCACTTTTTATATAATATATATATATAAAAAACGCAGCACTTTTTATATGATACATATAAAAAACGCAACACCTTTTAATATAATAGCGGCATAAAACGCAGAAAATTAAAGATTGATCATGGCGAAATAGCTAAAGTGCAGTGTTTAAATGTATTCAAAATGTTATTTTGAAGCGTTTCAAACTACGTTTTTTCAAAAAAAAAAAAATTTGCATTACGAATCGAAAACTTACCATTTCGTGATGATTCTCGTGCTAAATCTTCTTTGGACGTTAACAAAATGATTGCCCGAATGTTTTTTTAGTGAAGGAGTTGTTTGGATTTTATTTTTGGAGAGTTGTTTTGAATATTTAGAAAATTTGGACTTAAGGGCTATATTTGTAATCTTCACCCTTTTTTTATGATACAAATAGCAAATCCCATGGTCTAAATTGCAAAATAATTTTGTTGTTTTGACAAAGTCTAAAGCATTGGCTCTGTCATAAACATTGATCTTCATTATACCAAATTTTAATGTTAAAGATCACTAGTTTAGGAATTTAACAAACAAGTTAAACAGTTGCAGGTAACTAAAACAAACCATTCAGATTAGAGCAAATGAAGCTACCTTGGTAGATATAGCTAGTACTAACATCAGCATGAAAATGTCTGAAAAGAATGAGGAACAAAAAGTTTGCCTAGCAAAACATAACAAACAATCTGTCTAGAGCAAATTACATGTTCAATCCCTACGAACTATGGCTTCGAAACCTTTGATTTCAACATGTTGACAGAAGATTCAAGTTCATCCAATTTATCACAGAATGAATCAAACCTGTCAAGGTGACACTCCCACTCTCCCATTAATTCCTTCTCGAAGTTCTGCATCATGGCTTTGATTGCATTCTGTCGACGTAGTTGCTCCTTCTTTTCCCATTCAGCCACCAGGATCACCCTACCCCCGCCATCTGGATGATCCATATAAAGAGAATGGTCAGGTACACGAAAACCTTCCCGATACTTGGCAAATGATACATGGACATGTTTAAGAGCTTTTCTGTAGTCTTCCAGGCAACTCTGCATGAAATGGAGTTCCCGCTCACATTTACGGACATCCTTCTGCCTCTGTTGTTGTTCTGCCTGCCTCAATATCTCATAATTCTGAATTATTCGGCTCTGCGCTTCAACTTTCTTCTCATAATTTTGAATCATTTGGCCCTGCTCTTCAACTTTCTTCAGCAGCATTTGGTTGATATCATGATTGGCTTGAGCTTTTTCCCTAGCTGCATTTTTCAGCCTAGCCATCCAAACATCAACCTGTCTAGCGCACAAATCAAGGTCTGACCCATGAACATATTCTCTACCATTTCCTGTCTTTTCAGTTTCAGTCCCATGCTCATACTGGTCTTCATCATCATCTAGACAGTAAATTTCTCCATTCATTGGATTAGGGTAGTTGTTTACACCAGTCTCAGCTGCAAAATGTTCCACAGAAACTTCATTGATATCTTTGTTTTGCAGGACTTCTCCATGAACAGGTAGGAATAGTTTTTCCACAGCTGCATTTGAGTTCGACATAAATGGCTGGTGTACCACCAAAGAGTGACCAACCTGCATGAAGCGCAAAAGATGGAAAGGAACATCATTTTCATCCTTTTAACGCTAACAGATATAGAAAGATGTAAGGATCAACATTTAACCTTTCTCAGATTCTTAGATAGTTCATTACACACATTCTTCTCCTCTTAACTTGGCAAATTTCCAAAGAAACAGACAATTTAGTGCAATATCTACTGTCATTATCCAGATAGATGTTTACAAGCAAAACATGGCTAAAACAGAAAGGTGAGCTAGGTAAGCTTCACTTACTGATAAGAAAGTAAAGCTGAGATACTTGGAGAAATATTTCGGATATGGGTTAACAAGTGAAAGTTCCAAATGACTACATTCTCCAATGTATAAAATAAACAGAGAGAGGTAGACAAAATACTCCAGCTATCGAACAAAATAACTTTGAGACACATTACTATCTATTCTTGCCATAAGTTATCAACATTACAATACAAAAGATGCTAGATTCCTATGTAAAGTCATTACAATAGAAAAGTATTAGGAAGCAAACCTCTTGATTGTGCAATGCCTCCTTAAATATAATTCTAGTATTGGCCTCAAAGGCTGCTTCATTGGCCTTATCTTCCATTACATAATCGTCTTTCTCTTGTTGCACCTCAAGTGAAACACCAACATTGACTTCAGACACCCCTTCATTTGCCTTATTTCCCATCATGTCATCAATTGAGTTACCAGCACGGGCTTCAGATTCTGCTTCTATAGCCTTATCTCCTTTCTGCTCCTTTTCTTCAACCATGCCATCTTTTTGCTGGCAATACACATCAACAGAATTACCAACAAAAGCCTTATCTTCACTCACCTCATCTTCTCCCTCAGAATGGATTTCATGGGAAACACCAATGTTAGCTTCACATTCTGCTTCATTTTCCTGTTCATTTGTGGCATCCTGCATTAACCAGCAGGAATTCCATCCAGAAATTATACTTCTCGAATGGCAAAAATTAAAGTCATTACAATAGAAAAGTATTAGGAAGCAAACCTCTGGATTGTGCAATGCCTCCTTAAGTATACTTGTAGTATTGGCCACAAAGGCTGCTTCATTTGGCTCATCTTCCATTACATAATTGTCTTTCTCTTGTTGTACCTCAAGTGAAACAGCAACATTGACTTCAGACGCCACTTCATTTGCCTTATCTTCCATCATGTGATGCATTGAGTTACCAACAAGGGTTTCAGATTCTGCTTCTATAGCCTTATCTTCAATGACATTATCTACTTTCTGGCAATGCTCCTTTTCTTCAACCATGCCATCTTTTTGCTCGCAATACACATCAACAGAATTACCAACATAAGCCTTATCTTCAATCATCTCATCTTCTTCATGGGAAACACCAATGTTGGCTTCACATTCTGCTTCATTTTCCTGTTCTTCTGAGGCTTCCTGCATTAACCAGCAGGGGATTCCATCCAGAAATTATACTTCTCGAATGGAAAAAATTAAAGTAATACAATAGGAAAGTATTAGGAAGCAAACCTCTTGATTGTGCAATGCCTCCTTGAGTATACTTGTAGTATTGGCATCAAAGGCTGCTTCATTTGCCTTATCTTCCATTACATAATCGTCTTTCTCGTGTTGCACCTCAAGTGAAACACCAACATTGACTTCAGGCGCCACTTCATTTGCCTTATCTTCCATCATGTCATCACAGTGAACATAATGCCTATCAGAACCATCAATCCCACGGAACACCAGAACAGTTGAGCCGTCTTTTTTCAGCTCCTCGTTAGCATCCGCAGGCATTATCAAATCCGTAGCAGCCAAGGTTTCTACTTCTTCTCCAGTATTGTCTGCCATATCTTTCAAGACAACTTCTTGGTAGTCCATTTCATCACCACGATCATCAGCTAAACCGACTCTTTCTTTTTCACTTGCATTCTTGAATTGAAGTTCAAGTTGATGCTGATCCTGATCCTGAAGAATGGGAAGAGGTAAGAGCTTTGGCCTTCCAAGTATGCCTAGACAAAGATGAGGACTCTTAAAATCATAACTACATCTCATGCTTAAATCAAGATTATGGCTTCTGTAACTCATTAGGTCCATACCATATAAGGTATCATGCACAGTGTCATAATGGCATCCTCATCCCATTTCATGTTCTGAAATTTATATAGGCCAGACATGCCAAAATAGACAGTACCAAGTTGTGAATCTGGGAAACCTTAAGAAGCATATTTTTACAGAAAATAAACAGATAGAGAGGTTGACAAAATACTCCAGCTATCGAACAAAATAACTAGACACATACCTATCTATTCTTGCCATAAGTTATCAACATTACAATACAAGAGATACTAGATTCATATGTTCAAAATGCATTAACCAGCAGCGGATTCTATCCAGAAATTATACTTCTCAGAATGGAAAAAATTAAAGTCATTACAATAGAACAGTATTAGGAAGCAAACCTCTGGATTGTGCAATGCCTCCTTAAGTATACTTGTAGTATTGGCCTCAAAGGCTGCTTCATTTGCCTTATCTTGGTCAATAACCTCATGGACTTCATCGGAGGCTTCACATTCTGCTTCTTTTTCCTGTTCGTCCATGGCATCCTTTCTCTTGCAAAGCACCTCTAAATCAAGCACTTCCTCATCTTTTCTCTTTTCAAGATTGTCACTTCTACAACAACCTTGAAAAGTATTCAGAGTGACCTGGACATTTTCTTCACTAGCACAAGTTTGATCCACAGTTTCATCTTTCATGTGTGGCTTCCTAGATTTGTCTTCCTCACTATCAGACATAACGTTCTTTCCTGTAAATAATTTTCTCTCTTTTGCGAGCTTCTCATATTCCATCTTCCTCTTTCTACACATGACCAATATATTTTCCTTTCCCTCATCTGTATCTTTGGAAATCTTAATACAACTTCCAATCTCCAACTCTCCAGTATCTTTTCCTTTTTCAATAGAACCAACTTCAGGGACCTGATCATAAAACAAATCAGGTCTCTGTTTCTTTAACAAAAGCTGCCAGTGTGGAGCATAGTAACAGTTTACCAAATTTATCCCTTTTGATAACTCTCTCTTCATCATTAACAGAATCAAACTAATCCAATTCATATCTTTCATATACAAGCCAACCTTCAATTTGCAGTCTTCTTTCAACTCCTCATCTTCATCTTTCAACACCAACCAGCCCCAAATAACTTCCTTAAGCAATGAAGTCTCATCTTGGGAAAACACAAAAGCCTCATCTCTAAACTTTTCCGATGGCAAAGAAAGAGCAGCAGCCAGTGCAGCACGGGTCAGAGAAATGCGCACACCAGGCACATACACATAATAAGGTGATTTGGAATTGTAGCATACCACTAGCTCTTTGATCAGGTCAACACGAAGATTTTGCTGGAAATCAAGATTCAGAAAGTCCCAAAGCCCTACACGTACCAGCAAATCTTTGTGACTGGCCATTTCTAAAGGCCTATTTTTGGGCGGAAAGGGAATAGGGTTGAAATGTAAGGATAAAGTTTGAAGCTTTTTGTCTCTGTTCATCGTCTTCTGCTTCGACCACCCACGTCTGGGGATACCTGTACACAGAACAATGGCACTCCCAGATGGGCTTTCTTCAACTGGAATGGAGTTCAAGGGCAGTGTTGAGATTTCAGGACCAAGATCACCAACATTCGCTTTGAGTTCTAGAGACGGCAAGTAAGTTTGGCTGTTTTGGGTTTGTAATGTGAATGAGGATGATGGCGGGGTTCCGGGAGAAAATGGTTTTTGTTCTTCTTCTTCAAGAACCATTTTTTTGGTTTTTTATAACTACTACTTACCAAGAACGTTTTTTGTGTGACTGTGTGTTTTAGAGTACAAGAGGAAGCAAAAGAGACGCAGATTTTTGAGTTGCAGTTGGCAGAGTACAAGAAGCAAAAGAGGTGCAGCAGGCTTTTGAGTTGCAGATGGTACAGTTGTCTCAATCCAACCATTTTTGAATATTGAATTGAAGCCATTGGTCAAAAGGAAATAAAATGAAAAAAATGAAAGAACTTTTGTTTGGATAAGTGAGAGAGTTTAATGAATGAACGAATTGAGAGAAAAGACAAAGGATCCTTTGTTGAAACAGAGCAACTGGAAAGACTGCAACTTTTGATATTCTCCTCTTTTACAAGTAACCTACTCGGCCTGAACTTTTCGATCTTCGGGATTCCTTAAATGCATGTCTTTTCTTTACATACATATGGAAAAAGTGCCACTCTCCCATATTAATTATTATTAAAGAAATAATTTCTTTTTTTTTTTTATTTTTTGCTATCCCAATTTACTCATCTTTCTTTCTCCCATTCGCATCAATTCGAACTACTTGTTATAATGGTAAAGATTAAGATAATTTTTAAAAATATTTTTTACCGATAGTTCTTTATATCGGTAAAGTTTTTTCGTTCACATCAAAAATTATCAATTATAACTTTTTTGTTAGTAGTTAATCTTCTAATTCTTATTAATCTAGTTTTAACTCTCTATAAATCTCCTAAAGAAATACTCTCTAACTCAATAGGGAAACCATCTAAAACTCGTAGTTACTCTTTCTATGATCGTTTAAGTAAATTCAAACAGTAAAATATGCAACTATTAAATTAAGACACGTAATCAGAGCCCTATTTCCCTTTAGTAGGCTCTAACTTTCTAATATCCTTTATTATAATTTGTTTTTCTTCCGTTTTAAGTGTCTCAATCGCAGTCCAAGAGTGTTTTGTGTTTGCTTTATATAATTTGTGTATGTTTTTACTTCAAATAGTCATTGTAAAATTGCCTTCAATTTAGTACCTTAAGTAATAATGGTTGAGTCATAAGTTGGATAATAATTTGTTCGTAAAAATAACTTAGAAAAAGAAATTTAAAAAATATATATACGAGTAAAATCTATTAGAAGACTAAACTAATTAAGGAAGATTCATGTATCTCTTGTTTAAACTTATTGGTTATTCTATCATATTTTTTATTTATTTAGTTTGTCTTTGAAACGTGAAACATCATACTCTTTTTGTATCATATAGGAATCGAGCAAGAATGTAGTGATAAAAACATTAAAGCAGTTTGATCAAGTAAACATATTGACTTACAATAGGGGTATTCACGGTTCGGATTGATCCGGTCAATTCGGTAAACCTGATCCGTGGATCGAATTCATTGATAGATTTCATTTTAATTTTTAATCTAGCGAATTCGAAAATTTAAAACCGGTCATTTTGAATCGGATTCCGGATTTACTCTAAAAAATCGGTCTTCAATCCGGATCCGTATATATATTTAATTAATAATAATATTAGTTTATATGTATGTATATTAATACTTGCTTTTTAAAGTCATTAAAATTCAAAATTAGTACTGGTAAGTTCTAATATTTTTGAACGTTTTCGTATATTGGTTTTTGTATGTATAGCTTTGGACTATTTTTTGTTTGATTGTGATATGATTTTTTGACTCTATAATATTGAAAATCTCTTCGTTTGATTTTGGGCATTTTGATTCATGATAAAATATAGAGGCCAAAATGTAGAAAATATCATTTTACGATCTAAAACTGAAATAATTGTAAGTCAAACTCGTCAATCTGTTTAATCTGGTTAATCCGGACCGTCCACAGTGGATTGGATACGGAATAAAAATTTGTCAGTTACGAATAAAAAAAATTTAAATCCGTATATTATGGATTAGTTCTGAATTGATACAAAATTCGATCAATCTGATCCATGAACACCCTAACTTACAATATCACGTGTTAGCTATGACCTAACTTATTCCTGATAAAACATTTAACATGTGTAATCCTCCCACCTTGCTAGTACATTAGCCCTCTCTTAATTTTTTTTTTATTTTTTATATATACTAGTTAAGTTTAAACGTATAATATGATACACCTAATAAATAGATGATAAATATTATTTTTATCATTTTCTTAATCCAAAATCAAATTGGATTATTTTTTGGATCGATCTGATTCGAATTGATCTAAATTATTTTTAAATTTTTTTAAAAACTTTTTTTTTTGAATTTTTAAAATCATTTTTTGAACTTTTTAAATTTTTTTTGGACTTTTTAAAATTAATTTTTTAAAAACTTAAAAAATTTTTATACTATATATATATATCAAATTTTTAAATATATATATCAAATTTAAAAAATTACCTCAATTATAAAATAATAATTATATTTTAATAAATAAATTCTTACTTTAATTTTTCTCTCCTCCTTGTTATTATTATTATTTGTTCCAGACCTACAATTAGAACACCAAAATATTGGAATTCAATTTTTCTTGGTTCCAGTAACGTCAATATCCTAACCATCGAACGAGTAAGCCTTCGATATTCAAACGTTTCCGTAAGCATTGAAATTAAATTTTTAAAATTTTAAAATTCTTTTACAATTTTCTTTATTTCTATAAAAGGCATGCTTCTACCTATTTACTTATTATTATTATATAAATTATTTTAAAATATAAAAAATCAAAAAAATTAAATAAAAGGCATCAATTTTCCAGTTGTCTCACTCCAAAACATTTTGAATATTGGAAGCTCATTGGTCAAAGGAAATAAAAAAATAAAAAAACTGAATTGAAAGAAAGGACAAGTATGCTCTCCTGAACCAAGCAACTGGAAAGCCCGCAAACGATAAATGCATGACTTTTACTTACATTTGGGAAAAAGTGTCACTCTCCCATATTAATTATTAACGGAAATAATTATTTTTTTTAAAAAAAATTGTTATCCCAATTTACTCATCTTTCTCTCTTTCAGTTGCTGCAAGTCGAACCTGTTCTAGTATAAAAAGATAAGACAATTTTAAAAAGTAAGTAAAAATGAGTTTGTATAATGTAGGGTTATAGAGTAAAATTCATCATGCTCATACTGTAGCGTGTTATAGTAAAGCGCTACAGTTGTACATTACAGTTACGCGCTACAGTATTTTTTTTTTACGCACAACTTTTTTTTAAAAAATATTTTTTTAAAAAAGACAGTAAATATCAGATCAATAAACTATAAATATCAGATCAATAATATAAAATAAATCATACAATAGAACTAAAACATACTTAACAATGGAGATCACATCATGATTATATAGACGTCAGATCACATCATTAAAAAAATATTTTTTTATCATATTTTTAAAAAAAATTCAAAAACATAGAAAAAAATCAATGAAATGTTTAAAGAAAAAATAGATGGAAAAAAAATTTAGGAAAGAGGGAAAAATTATCATTTAAATAATAAAAAATAAACAAATGAGTGAAAAGGACATAAGGCAAATATTTGCACTATCCTTTATATATATAGTTAAGTTAATTAGGTTAAAATTAAGATATCGAATATTAAACACTCGTTGTTTTTAACCCAATACTAGGTAATAATTATAAGTAAACTCAATATCATCAATCTAAACTCAACTTTGTCTTGCTTTAAAAATGGTTCAGGTTTAGGGTGCTATTTTTAATCGATCGTGAGAGAGTTTTTATCTGGACGATCAATTAACAAAGAAGGAAGTTTCCAAATTGATCATCAAATTATACTTTTCACGTTTTTTTTTCACCTTTTTTTGCAATTCCGTGACCAAATTATGAGCAACATTATTCTCTTATTAAGAGAGTTGCATATTAGGTGAAAAATGAAAAATGGGTTAGAGAGGCCGTAATTAGCAAATCTATTTTCATTTCCCTATATATTATTATTACTTTTATGATCTCCAATTTGAACCAATCAAAAAAAGTACTCCAGATCATGGTATTTAGTTTTGTGCTAGGAGAGCTTCATTTTCTTTGTTAGGGTTTTATAGCAACACAACCCGTATGAGATTATTTTGTGAAATTTAACCTATACTTAGTGTTTGATAGGGTTATTTCATAACTTTTAGAAATATTTTCACAATTTTTTATCTCATAAATATAAAAATAGTGCTGTTTATTAAATCTAAAATAAAATAAAAAGATAATTATTTTAAAAAAATAAAATTAACTTGTTTAATAATTCAAGTAATACTAATTAATGTAATAAATTTAGTTTTTTTTTTAAATACTTGTATACCTGTTTCTTTCATTCATAAAATAAGAATTATTCTATATTATGAAATTTTCAATCACACTCAATTCTTGTCATTATATAAAATAACTCATATACAAAATATAAATTAAATAACACAACACACGAGAAAATATTTAGTATATTAAATATATCACGTAAAATATACCATTTAATTCAAAAAAATATAATTCATATATAAAGATAAATAATATTATAGTAAAATTATAATTTGATTAATGTGATTTACTAAATTATGAATACATTTGATATATGCTAGAATTTCTCACAACACACATTAATATAAAGATAAAAATTTTACCTTGTTTTTTAAATATTATCTTGGTCCATAAAATTACAATTTTTACCCCCATAAATTTAATGTTTCAATATTTGATTATTTTCTCATTAGTAATCGAGTTGAAAAAAAAAAAAAAAAAAAACGGAGACGGGCAAAATAGTGGATCCGGGTCTGGAACAGTCGATCCAGAAACATTCCGGGTCTGTAATTTAAGGAACGAACTCCCTCCTCGTTTTCTGTCCGCCAATCCACAACACAGTGAACCCCGAAATCAAAACCAGAAAAATTCCTCAACTCGTTGGCTGCACAAACTGGAAAAAAGAAAGAGAGTGGAACTCTGCTTTTGTGGTGTAGTACACTTAGATTCTCCTTTCCCAATTCATGTCACAGTTTTGGAAGCCCGGAACTGAGAAGCCCCGCCTCCTGGACGATGAAGAAGGCGGCGTTCTTTTCTACTCTTCCTCTTCTGGGTTCAGTTCACATTCCTTTGCTTATTACTTTTATTTACATTTATATTTATACTTTTTTTTCCTATTTTAATGCTCTGGATTAAATAGTGGTTCGTTCTTCTGTTTAAGTTAATGTGGTGTATCCTCGAAATTCGGTTTCTTGAATTGTTAATCATTAATGAATTAATTCTGTAGTGCTTCGTACTAAGAACATTGTTGAAATGATAGATATGGGCT
Source organism: Knoxia roxburghii (assembly GCA_030378225.1). NCBI lineage: Eukaryota > Viridiplantae > Streptophyta > Magnoliopsida > Gentianales > Rubiaceae > Knoxia > Knoxia roxburghii. Next base: position 40,563,551 of record CM059420.1, on the reverse strand, counting down.
ACCCAACATAGAGAAACAGAGGCAGAGGTTGCCAGTTTACAAGTACAGAACCGCCATTCTTTATTTAGTGGAAACTCATGCCACCACAATTGTTGTAGGAGAAACTGGCAGTGGAAAAACCACTCAGATTCCTCAGGTGCGTGTGTAAATGTATATGCTGTTGTGGATTTAATTGGTGAAATGGGATTGTTCCAGAAGGGGTTCAGAATTTTTCCTTAAATTTTGGATTGGAATTGTTATTGATTTAGCTTCTTGGTTTAACTGGATGAAGTTCTTGAAAGAAGCTGGTTGGGCAGATGAGGGCCGGGTTATAGCTTGCACTCAACCCAGGAGACTTGCTGTACAGGTTATATTTTCTTATCTTCATTATTATTAAGTGATGCTATAGGTTTTTTCCCTGAATGGAGTTGGCTGATGAAGAGTTAATAGTTTCTCATCTGTTACCAGGAAAGTGCGTTGAAGTCCTTTTCTTTAACTAATCATAAATCAATGGACTGACTTGATGGCCGATAATTATTTGATTTTTTCATTGTAATTTGATATTTTTTCCATTGTAATCATATATGTAAATAAGCTCTGATGCTAATGATTCTGATAAGTCGGCAGTGGAATATGGGTGAGCCATTCCTGAAACTTTGACAGCCTGAGACATGCCTTAGTTAAATATTTTGGTGCTACCTTTGAGAGATTTTCCTGTTCCAGTTTGTCATGATTGGGGATTTCCTTTCCCATGAATGATGCAGCATCTTTTAGTTTTTGTAACCAGAAGGAAACGTAAATTGCTTTTTTTAAAAAATAAATAAAAATAATATTGTTGAATTACTGGCACACTGATAGTAACATGCCAAGGTTGACACATGGCCCCGCATGACTTGAGTTGTTACATGTACAGTCAGTGGCCTCAAGGGTTGCTGAGGAGATGGGTGTCAAACTTGGAGAGGAAGTTGGTTATACAATTCGATTTGAAGATATCACAAGTAATGTAAGATGTTTTACTTTAACCTTGTGGAAACTGTGGTTGCTATAATATGTTTATGCACTTTCACTGGTTTCTCTTCAGAAAATTCCACTAAAACTGAAATAATATAGCTCCTAGGTAGGTGCACGTTATATTCTTATGGTTGCTATCTGTAAAATACCCACATTGTAGTTATTTTCTGTGTTCTCTCATTCTGGCAGCGCAGGAATTAACAAGGGTCAAGTTTCTGACCGATGGAGTATTGCTTAGAGAAATGATGGATGATCCTCTCTTGAGCAAGTATAGGTACTAATACAGTGATTGTACTTATAACGGTTTCATCTAATCTTGTCCCCTTTCTTCACAATCTGTTAATGAAACTGTTTAGTTTGCGGACTATAATTCATCAATTAGATTCGTATGCGTGACTGTTAAATAACTAATTATACTGTTCGTATCGGCTGATTTTTTTGGGTCAATGTTGGATCTGGATAATTAAGGTCTTAAGCATTCTATGTGGGAGTAAATAATGCCTGGGATTTTTTTGAAAATGTAGTTGTTTATGTAGTATATAATCATGTATCTCTGCTCTCTTTTGCAATCTGTTTGATGCATTTCAAGTGGAAGGAGGAACTTTTGTTGAGGCTTTGGTTTCTGATTATTTATTAATTTTGTTGAAGATTGGAGACCTTGTTAGTAATCATGTTCGGATGGTCATACAGGAAATTAGGAACGATGTATTATTTGTTATGATTTGTAAACATCAAGGGGTGCCAGTTTAAATTATGAAAGTTAGCCGTGGTAATTGGTAAAATATACTTCTTTTGTATCCCCCTCAGTAGGCAAGATTCTCTCACCCCTTGCTTGTGATTTGGTAGTTCAGTAGTCAGTAAAGGAGTCTATAGTACACTAAAGTATATTGAAATAGCTGTGCTGTAGGCCTAATGTGGGATTAAGTTGATCAGTATGCTGTTTGGTTAAGTTACTGGGAGACACTCAATTTTGAGTTTTCCAGACCTGGTGTATTCTTTAATCTTTATTCATTTGACAGATTGCCATGCATTATTCATTTATGTTCAAGTAGTGAATTGGGATTTTATTTTGTAGTCTTCATCTGCGCTACATCAGTTGTACCAATACTGCCTCTTGAATGTATGTTATTGGAATGGTGCAAATAGATTTTCGTCAAGTTGTTTCCATATGTCTGTCATTCTATTGCCTTCCTCATTTTGAACCTTCATGCTCTTAAAATTTGTGTTTAACGCATTTATTTAATTTAGTTGTTTAGATTGAGCATAACTTTAAGTTTTCATGAAACAGTGTAATAATGGTGGATGAAGCTCATGAAAGATCTCTTTCAACTGACATCTTATTAGGTCTCTTGAAAAAGGTACCCCTTCTGCAGGATATTGTTGTAATTATGATAGTTTATGCAACTATGTGGCTAACAAAATTGAGCACACAGATTCAACGGCGTCGGCCAGATTTGCGGCTTATTATCTCATCAGCTACCATTGAGGCAAAATCAATGTCTGCTTTCTTTGCTAGCAACAGGTCTTTGCTTTTGTTGGGAAACTCTATTACCATTGTCTACTAATTTATACCACAATGTTGAGCTTAAACTGAATGTGCTGCTCTTTAAATACAGTCTATTTCTCCACAACTCCTCAAAGCCTGTGCTGACTTTTATCAAATTTTAAAATGAGATTCTTTTAACTGGTTGTTTTGTTTTGCTTACTTTCACTCTCCATGATTTCTTTAGTCATCTTGTTGCATTACAGATATCATTCTGTACAGTACATGATATGAACATTGCTCTGTGAATTTCCTGATGTGATGATAATATTGTGTCTCATTCCATCCATTTTGAATTTGTATTGTCTAATCAGATCCAGTAAAAGACCTCAAGGCCCCGAAAAAGAAGAGCATGAACCAATTACAGAACCTGCAATCCTTTCAGTTGAGGTATGAAACGTCCGTTTTTGAATTAATAGCCATGATTGAGATTCTTAATCCTTGTTTTCATCTGAGTACATGCAATGATCTGAAATAGCATTGTTGACTAACTTGATAGTGTTACTTCCAAAAACTTTCAGGGCCGAGGATTCAATGTTGAAGTATTTTATGTAGAGGAACCTGTCTCAGATTATCTTCAAAAGGCGGTTTCTTCTGTATTGTCAATACATGATCAGGTATTGAAGTTGAAAGAAATAGATTTCCTCGCTGGCAGATTTTATGTGGTGTTTCTACTGGAGTCTTTGTATCATATGTGTGTTTGCTTCAGGGGGTTGGTTCACTGGTACAAAGACAGCCTTTGTAACTTCATAAGAATTGGCGAGTTCCTATTTGGAAGACTGCAATTTCTTAACTGCTGCAGTTTTTATTCCCGCTCATTGTTTTGTCCTTTTTTTGTTGTTACTATGGGGTCTTGAAACACTATGGGATTTTACTCTTATGATGTCAATCGGGTGGCTGGTGGACTTTTATTGCTCACTTTGGCCGCTTTCTCTTATATCTGGAATGCAACGTTAAATTCAGATCAAGTATGCATGTCTAACAAAATGCTTGGGAGAAAGACAGCCAATTTTTGTTGACCTACTTGTTTCTATTAGTAGTGATGCATGACTAACTTTGGCAAGTATACATATTTTATCAACCTTTACCATTTTAAATTGCTAAGATCCATTTTCCCAAGTAAACTTTCCCTTTTGGTACATCTATGGGTTTTAGAAAAGACTAATATATATGTACAATATAAGGTTATGAGAATGAAACCATTTAAGTTATTAGAATTTCCTCTTAATGTTTCACATCTTTTAGTCATTCTCCATGCATCATTGCAGAAAAAGAAAAGGAACAAGTTACAAACTCTAGCTGCTTGTTTTCGGTTGCATACTTGGGAGGGCTGTTTCTATGTAATTAATGGTCATTTCCTTCACCCATAATCACCAATTACAGATGTATGATGGCATGTTATTCTTTTTCTGACTATCGCTACAATTAATAAAGCACGCACTGTACATTGATTAGCAGTCAACTTTTATTGCGTAGGAGCCAGTGGGAGATATCCTTGTTTTCCTCACAGGTCAAGATGATATTGATGCTGCTGTACAGTTGCTTACTGAGGAATCTCAAAATGGTCTCAAGAAAGGTTTCTTTTTATTCTTTTCACTTAAGTAACTGCGAAAGAAAATTTCCTTTTTTTGTTTTCAACTGATCATGGTATTTGTTCCATAGGAAGCAACCTTTGAGCATTTTGTTTTTGAAATTCTACTTGTCTTCTTAGCAATCATCCAGAGATTTATTGTCTTATGGAGGACAATAAAAATTCTTTTGCTTTGTCTGTTGGAGTGATAAGAGACATTATCTCTGCATCTTGCAGAAGTAGTCTAGATGATATTAGTTAACAGAATGCATGAACTGTTATCCCTTTAAGACATAACAAATAATTAAGCTTGATAAGTGGGTTGGTGTGCAGTCATGATGTTTGTGTTCTTTATCTTTTATGTTGGATATTTTTCTGTTAGCTGCTACCAGATGCATGCTATTTTATTCACTGCCATATGTTCTTAGCTGAATTTTACTTCGCTGATTGTTGAATTAGGAGGCTTGATGGTTTTGCCACTTTATTCAGGGTTATCACGAGCAGAACAGGTTATTCACCATTGTTGTTTTCTTTCTTAAAAAAAAAAAAAAAACTTTGCAGTACCTTTATATAATGTTATTTCTCCTGTTGAAACATTTGCTTCTTAATGTTTAGGATCTTGTTTTTTCTCCAACTCCCAGAGGAAAGAGAAAGGTGGTAATATCAACAAACATTGCAGAAACATCGTTGACATTGGAGGTGATTGATGTCTTAGAAAAGTTTAACAGTATGACATATATGAAATAAACCAAAGAGTTAAGATCACTCACAGATCTCTTCTTTGTATTTCCTCTTTCTTGATATGCAGGGGATTGTTTATGTTGTTGATAGCGGATTTTCTAAACAACGGTTCTACAACCCGGTAATAATTTTCACCTTTCTTTTTTACATGTACTCCTTTTCCTTTCTCTAATTGTTTATGGTTATTTTTTCTTTAGAATACTGAATATTCAATTTAAATTTTGTCTGCCTAGATCTTTTTCTTCTATTTACTCCTTCTCCCATGGAACACTAATATGTGAATATTGATGTGCTGAGTATGGAGTATAGATCTTATCATCAAACCATTCTTTCTCATCAAGCGAAATGAGCTTGAGTAGGATAAAGAGTCGTTGGGAAGATTATACCCCAACTTTCTTTTGGGAAGTCACTGAAAAAATCTATTTCTTGTTTATAGTGGAACAGAATATTCATTGAAGCATAATATGTTCCAAAAAGTGATCTTGCAGATGGGTGTCTATTACCTGAGCAGCATTTATGTCAATTAGATAGAGATGTATGACGCATCTATTTCATTTTAATTTAGTTTTACTGCAGATTTCAGATATTGAGAATCTAGTAGTGACACCTATATCCCAAGCATCTGCTAGACAGAGGGCTGGTAGGGCTGGAAGAATTCGACCTGGGAAGTGCTACAGGTGGAAATTTGCTAGAACACTCTTGAAATTCTATTGTTAAAAGTATTTCAAACATTATTGAGCTTATATTTCAATGTGGGTACGTATGTAAAATTGTGAAAATATTCATATGGAACTTCATCTTGTATGCATGCACTTTTTTGCTTGTACGTTTCCCTAGATGTTCAATTTGAGTTCACCTGCTTGTGACCAAGGTCTACTATCTTGCTCATTCAGTGGGAAAGAGAAAGGAGGAAAAGAGCCTCCTTCCTCTTTTCAAAAGAAAAAGAGTATCTGGGCAACATGAACGAAACAGAAAAATCTGAGTAAATGGAAAGGTTCAAATGATAAATTTCATTTTTGCTTTCAAGGCTGGCTATGACACAGCTATTATTTCGTTTTCTTTACGAGAATCTTCTGACTATGAATGGGGTGCAAGAAAACCCAAAATGAATATTAAAAAACTGCTGAAACAACTCTTATGATTTTGAAAAACCTCTCATAGTTACTCTTTAAAATAATGATGAACTTCCCAATTGTTACATAATAAAATCAATTTGACAGAGCTGCAGGAAAAAAGATTTTCAAATTATTACTTTAATGCATGGACATTCAAAAGAGTTGGAGAACATTAAATGCATCCTTCAGAGTCCCTTTTATTGGCACTATGATGGGAAAACCAGCATGCTTATATTGGTGAAGAGAAATTTTGGATTTAAAAAATAATATTGTTAGTTTTGTTTGTTAATGGTGCTGTTGGAGTTGTGGGCTGATTATTATATCAACCTATGTTGTCACTGTTTGTTTTGCAAAATAGCTTGTCAGTTTCTGTATCACCCAAGCTCTTTCAATATTGCATTTTGTCCACAGTACCGAAATGTCATGCATCCAATAGAAAATAATTTGTTTTGCAGGAAAATCTCTCTGTTAGTGAAGCCACATCTGTAAAAAGGATCATTAATCTGCTTGTGGTGTTTTAGGGAAGATGTTAGTTGTTGAGTAAACTTTCTACATTTGGATTCTTAGGTCTTGCGGTCTACATTGTTCTTCTGATTGCTCAAAGTTAGCTAGAGTTTGCAATCCTATCTCTTCTTGATGATGGGATGTGGTATATGATTTTTCATTTATTTTTGTTTTGCAAATACTTTTACTTCTCTGATAAATGAAATTGATGTAATAATTTCTCTGCTGTACTTGGTTATACCTAAGCAGGCTTTATACAGAAGAGTATTTTCTCAAAGAGATGTCTGCAGTTGGCATTCCAGAAATCCAGAGATCCAATCTTGTTTCTGTAGTGATTCAGGTATGTGATTCTAGAAATAGTACATATGATGATATGCTAAAAGGCTTTTGATCTTTTTAGAGTGCTGCCAGATAACAAGAATACCTATACGTGGCTATGTGCAATCTGTTTTAGGGTTTTGTAACAGATGCGGTATTTTTTGAATTATCTCCTTTTTTTGTTAGACCCATCTGACATTTCAAGGTGGTCTTGTCTCCTCTGTACTTTTGTAGCTGTAACTGACAGGCAACGTGATCTACGAATGTATCCTGAAATACAATGATATTCTCTGTTTCTTTTTAGGTGGATAGGGCTAGGTGATACAACTTAACATTACCTACTTGGGCACATGTTCTCTAAATGACAAAGAAAAAGAGTATGAAACATGTTTTGAAACTTGTCGGAGGAAAATTTGGTACTCTTTAATAAGTCTTTGACAGAAAATTACTTCCAATCTTTGGTGAAAACTTCTCTCTTGAATTATTCTGTTTTGCGGTATTTGATTTTGTTCCTGATTGCAGCTTAAAGCTTTAGGCATAGACAATATTTTGGGTTTTGATTGGCCAGCATCTCCATCATCTGAGGCAATGATCAGAGCGCTAGAAGTATTATACTCTCTTGGAGTCATTGATGATGATGCTAAATTGACTGCACCCGAAGGATTTCAAGTTGCGGAGATTCCATTGGTAATCTTTCAGCAAGCTGTATGCTCTTGACATAATTCACAAATTTCGCATTAGTATATATATATTTTTTGGTACAAAGAAGGAGGCCATTGCCTATTTTTCGTATTAGTTTTTTGATCCATGATTACTAGAGTTTTCAATAAATGTGGAAATCTATGTGGGTTCACTTTCTGACTGGGAGTTTAAAAGTGTTTCTTGTAACATTTTAGGCTTATCATTGAGTTTATCTCAACTTAAAATTCCTGGTAAACTAATTTATGGAGCATGAATAATTACCTTTCATTGGCCACTTCTTTGGGATGTTGTTGCTTTAGAGTTGTAATAATTTTCTCCTTCCAGTGTTATTTTTTCTCCAGTATCTCTTTATATGCCACATCTTTTAAAATAAATACTTCTACAATGCAGGGTGAGGGAGTTTTTGATATCATTCTTTCTAATTTTTATGCTTTTCTTTTACTGAAAGCAACCTTTTACGGTGAGGCTTTAGCATATTTTCCCTGTGGTAAGTGGTCAAGGTTTGACCCTCTTATGTCTCTTGTTTCATATGATATCTACTGATGTTAATGGTGGTGCTTGTTGCTTGTTCAATATTTTTCTGGGTGCTCATAAGTTTTCTTTTCTGTGTTGAAACCTTTGTTGTATTTTCTAAAGGGTTTCTGTTAAACTTCTTATCTATTTCGGAACACTGCTGTCAATCTTCATGGTGCCAGCATCAAATACTTCTCCATAACATTTTTCTTGAGTGTATAGCACCTGCTCATTTTCTCTTTGTAATTTCTTCAATGGACTCAATGGCAGCTTGTCGAAAAATTTGATGGTTGATGGTCGAGATGGAAAAGTCTTTAGTCCTGTAGGTTGGATTGTTTAACAATTATACCAGCTTTTTAGAAGTCAAACATTCTTTTGATTATCCTCTGGTATTGGTCTGTGTTTGGTTACTTGGCATGTTTGTCTTCTTCAGATGTGTGAATGTATGGCTATTCTCCTTCTCTCCTTCCAGTTTTATTACTTTGATATTCCAGCAAGTGCAGGATGTAAACATGTTTTCTTTGTGTGATTACCTATGTAGATAACTAACTATTGAACACAGACATGCTTTGAATTTCATCTGATGCATAAGTTCATCTCTGTTAAATTTGAATTTTGAAAACCGGAATGCCAAACTGAACCTGGATTCATTTTAAACTCTAAAGCCTGTGTTCTTCTCTTGATGTGCCTATTGGTACAAGGACAGAAGCTATTATGCTTCCTTTGTTGAGTGACAACTACTTGACTAATTGAAGATTAAAGTTCCTAGTTGGGAGAGAGCTATGCTGGTTCTTCAGTATTCTATTTGTCATTAACATATCATTGCACTATTTCTGCTAGGACCCAATGATCTCAAAGATGATTTTAGCTTCTAACCAGTTGGGTTGTTCGGAAGAAGTTATTACAATTGCTGCATTCTTGTCCATACAGGTAAGCCTATTGTTCAAATATTTATGAAAGTACATCTATTATTTTCTATGTCTACAAGCAAATCTTACAATAATTTTCCTCTATCAGTTTCCTTTTCCTTTTTGTTAATACTTGATTCCTTTCCACAGTCAATCTGGTTTACTGCCATGGGAGCTGAAAAGGAACTTGATCAAGTCAAATTGAGATTTGCTGCTTCTGAGGTTCTTGATCTACTTTTCTAACATACCTGTACTTTACATTAATATTATAGCTTTCAAAACTGCTGATAAAATTTTTGACACTTGAGATACTTTCCGATTTTTTTAAATGTCTACTCTAGTGTGTGTGTCTTCCTTCTGTTAAGCATCTTATTAAGCACCGCTTAATACGACTTCCAACTTAACATACATAGACTTGATGGCTGTTAGCTTTTTCTAGCACAGACTGCCATTTTGGTTAATGTTTCATGGCAGCATGGATTAAATTATTGTCTTGATTTCTGAAATCTTTTTAGTAGGTTCTTTGTATCTTGAAAACCATATATGCATGATTTTCTGAATTTATGTGTGCCGTGGCTTTCTCTGTCTCTGTGATGTCTTCTGTAAGCACTTTGCTTTTTTTCTTTAACTTAGCATGCACTTTTGCAAATTTTGCAGGGTGATCATGTGACCTTCTTGAATATATACAAAGGATTTTTGCAGTCCAATAAATCGTCTAAGTGGTGTCACAATAATTTCATAAACTATCATGCAATGGTAAATTTCTGAATACAGCTTTGCCAGATGACCAGAGATGGTTCTGTTTTCCTGGTTGAATATTGTTTTGATTAAGAAATCTTATGTATGGGCATGTCATGTTCCATCATGGCCATCTTTATGCAGAAGAAGGTTTTGGAAGTTAGGGATCAACTTAGAAGAATCTCCCAACGACTAGGCATGGCCTTAAAATCTTGTGATCGTGATGTGCAGGTAAGTCAGAGCGTACTGTCTTATTCATCAATTTCCTGGTGGCAAGAATGGACATACTTTTTTGATTATCCACCATAGTTCCATTATGTTGGAAGCCACTTAGCCTTTCAAGATTCTTTGATCAGTGATCGTTCTGAAATTGTTATTTTTCTGGCTTCATGATGATTGTTTTACAGAACCTGACCTTGAAAAAGCAGTTTTATGACCAGCTTCTTTTGGATCACTTGCAGGTAGTAAGAAAGGCTGTTACAGCTGGATTTTTCGCCAATGCCTGTCGCTTAGAGGTACAGTATATAAATTTACTGCAGTCTTCTTTTTCTTGTGCCTTTAAAGAGGTGAAAATTATTTGTGCTTTTAAAAGAAGTTCATTGAAGCAACTGATTGATTCTTTTCTGCTGTGTATCTTGTCACTAGGCCTACAGTCATAATGGAATGTACAAGACTGTTAGAACCTCTCAAGAAGTATATATCCATCCATCTTCTGTCTTGTTCAGGTCAGTTACAATCGTCTCATGTCGACACGGTTACCATTGGAAAGCTGTAACATTTTACGATTTGCAGTAACTAGCTTGTTTCTTCCATACATTTAGTTCTCACGATCCGCTTCGATCAAAGTTACTACCAATAGTGATGATATTTCTCTTTTTGGGGTATAAACTTCTGTCGTTTACTTGTTTGGAATGGATCTTCTCCACTGTGTTTGATTCTTCTTGAAATTTGTTGCTTCTTCAGAGTCTTTCTCAACTTCTGAACTCTCCTTCTGAATCATCTGCGTTGTCTTCTTCATTTTAACCATCGATCTTTCGATATGATTGAATGTTGTTGTACTGCAGGGTGAATCCGAAGTGGGTTATATACAATTCTCTGGTTTCAACTGATCGCCAATACATGCGCAACGTCATCTCCATTGATCCTTCTTGGCTCAGAGAGGCTGCTCCTCACTTCTACCAGTATCAACACCCCAATCCATTGGCTCTTTAATACATAGCGTAGTATATGGCTTATGTTTCCTGTGGTTTAATGGACTCTTTGTTCTGTTGAGACAAATGTAATCCTCTTTTTCTGCTAAGATCTTTGGTAGGTTTAGTTCTTTTGAATAATTAAGTGGTTTAATATCCCAGAAAATGATGATGATGTATTGTATTATTTTAATTTAACAAGCAAAATTATTATTTTACGATATGAAAATATGTTATATAAATAATAGTGAATTTTATAGTGTTATTTTATTTATTCTTCGATTTAGATTTAGGGTGAGTGTGTATAGTGTGAATGAGAATATAGCAATCGTAAAATAATTCTTATTATTACTTTTTTAAACCGTAAAATAAAAGGTTAACAAAATTTGATAATTTAGTTTAACATCTGAATTTGTTTTGATACAACATAACAATTCTATTGTAATGACTTCTTAAAGATTATGTAAATCTATTTCTAATATTTTTAATTTCATCTTTAATAAATTATAATAAATAATGATGAAAAATGGAAAGGTCAGCTATTATTGTTAGATAGGCAGAAAGTATTATTTTGACAACACAACATGAATCAAGAAGTCAAGGAGAGGATGAACCTTGAATATATAGATCATATTTGAAAACAGAAACTCTTGAATATAACATATTATAATGACGTTATTTATAACAAAATATTTCAATCATAAATTGAATTCTCAATTCACTAATTTTATTTTCAAATGAAATTTTTATTATCCTTTCGTAGTAATTTTTTAGTCGGTGGTTGTCGTGTTATTTTTTTTTGCTGGCAAGGAGTCTTAAAAATGTTATATAAACATGTAATATAATATAATATATTTTAATCAACAAACGAGAAACATGAATTTTCCTTACTAAAAAATATTTTTAAATGATATTATTTTTTAATTGTATAGTAATTAAATTATGTGTCGTAAATTTTTTTTTTTACAAAGAAGGGATTAGAGCTACATTCACAAATAATAATATTTCATGAATATAAAATACCAACAATATCAGGAGGAAACTATATGAGTTAATTATTTTCGTGCACCTCCAGTAAATTTTAATTCTTAGTTCTGCAATTTAATCTTGGTATCCACATTACTAAAAAATTACATTTGATTGTCATATAAATTCTTGGGATACCGTTAGCCAATAATTACTCTCCTACTTTTCTTGTTAATACATATTTTTTTTCCACTTTCAACTTATAACTAAAATAAAAGTTAAAAAATTATAATAAATATTTTGTTTAAGTTATACATTAATATAAAATATAAAATTATATATTATTTAAATAAAACTATAAGACAAAAGTGATAATAAATAAGAAATTCATCTCTAACAAGTTACCGATTAAATTAATCTTTCTTGGCTTCCTGTCTCTTTTATTTTCAAAATTTCATTTGGTTCTTCTTCCATTATTAACCCACCGTATAGATCTACGGCTGCTGCCTGTTCTTTCACAGTTCCTTCCTTCATTTTTAGTTTCAATTTCTACACAGTTGCCAAATATTAAATTTTTATTGCAATTCCTGCTCATTCTTGATTTTCTTTTAATATAAAGATGACTCGAATTCAAAACGTGAGAGTACCTACCACTGTGTTAAGTCCTTCTTGTCTTCTTAATGCTTATTTTTAGTTGCTAATTTCCAATTGAATAGTTGCTTAAATTGTGTTTCCATTGGTTGGATTAAAAGACCTGTGAATTATTTTGGGGGAGAGATTTTTACTCGTGACGAAAATTAAAAATACGTCTATCCCCTGAATATTGTATATATGTGTGGCTTGATAAACTAGCCATCATTTTTTCCGCTCGAACTCGGCTCGATTTACAGTCAATATATGGGGTGGGAATGGACGGAATTGTTTTCTTTGAGATTTTTGGTTTCTTTAACTTCATCTTCGCCATTACAAGTGGCTGAGGATCGAGATAAAAAAAATAACAATCAAAATGATTTTAGAATTATTTTGCTATCACAATTCAACCGAACAAATAAATTCACAGGAAAACAGGGAAAAAAAAATAACAATACTAATACATAGCAAAAGAAATTCCACAAGTAAACATATTCCAAGATTTTTTCCTAGACTAAAAATTAGAGTAGTAAACTAATGATGAATCAGAGAAACAGTACGTTGCTGATCTCTTCCCCAAGTTTTTTGAGAAGTTGCTTGTCTGAAGCCAGGTGAGAAGAGAAAGAACAAAGGGCCGATGGTAATGAAGGCTTGAAAAGAACTCTCGCCAAATCGGGAGACCAAGTCAGAAATTGAATGTTATTGCATATATTTACAATTTTTTTTGCCAATAAATGGGAGATTTTATTGATGAAATTAAATATACCGTCAATAGAGAATTTAGGGTGCATTTATTTCACCAGAATGAGAATGAAACAATTTTCATTTGATAAATTTAATATTTATTAAACTAATGTGATTTTATATTTGACTTGTTTGGTAAATTAAGAGTAGTTGCATTTGAATTGTTTGATAAATTAAAAATAATAAATTTTTTTTTCCGATAACAAATAACTATGCGATATAAGATTATTACTCCCTCCATCTTTAATGATAAGGAGGTGTTGTAGAAGTAGAGAATGTCAAAATATAAGTATCTTTGAAGTCTCATTGGAGGGAATATGTGTGGGTGGGGATGGACGGATTTGTTTTTTTTGAGATTTTTGGTCTCTTCACCTTCGTCTTCGCTTGGCGACGGAGGATTAGATAAAAAAAAATAATAATAGAAATATTTTAGAAATATTTTCACACAATAAACAGATCATTTAGTAATAATTGAGCTACGATTTTATATGTGGGTCAAGAAAATTCATTGAATAGAATTATGCAAAAATGGCAAGAAACTAATCCCAAAATCAACACCACTATAACCCTGATTCACTTGCCAATCTGTCAACCCCACAATGCCCAACCTTATATAGTTTAAGTTCGCCATTGTTAGCCATTAACGCCGCTCTTCTTTTGAGAAATCTGGAGATAAATCTAGTAAAAGTTCTTCATCATCAACCATTTATCAACTTAGATTGTTCTTGAGGTTTTTGTTCGATATTCATCTGCTTTGATCCTTTCCATCTCACTGGTACAATCTCTTTCGTGTTTATATGCCCCTTTTGATTTTTCGTTTTGGTTTCATTTGTTTGTTTGTTGTTATCACGAAGATCTTGGAACCCGTTGGTGTGTTATTCTTTATTGTCTGCTTGTTTCTCCAGAAATGTTAGAATCAGTGTTGGCTGGTTACTTAGTTTGAGGTTTTATCTTTGTGTGTGCAAATTTAATTTCTGCCCTTTGTCCAGTAAACAAATTAGTCCATCTTAATCTTTTTTATATCACATTTAATTATTTTTAATCCAAAAATTAGTGAAATAATGATTTAAATCACTGGTCAAATTTACTTTTTACTTAACCATTATTGGTTCAGACTCAAATCTTTGTTACTGTTCAACCTATTTAGATCGGTTCCCAATCCAAAACGACAGTTAAAACTTTAAATGGGTTGAACATTAAACAGAATTGGGTCATAAAAGCGCTCAAATCCTCCTTAATGTTGAACCCATTTAGATCGACATCCAATTCAAAAACACGATTAAAACTCTAAATGGGTTGAACATTAAAGAGAATACAAGTCACAAAATGGGTCAAAGAGTTGAACAAACCATAGTGAGTAAAAAATAAGTTTGAGTGATGGTCAAATGGTTAGTTCACTAGTTTGGTTAACCCAAATTTAAAAGGGATAAGAGAAGTGATACAACTTTATTATGAGGGATAAAAAGACATTTAAACCTAAAAAATTATATATAATCATATTAATTTAAATTTTAAAATAAAATAATATCTATTGATAGTAAAAATATAAAAATTAAATTATTTTTTAAAATAAAAATAAAATTTCAAATAAAACTATTATTATTAGAGAAGAAAACATTAAGAGGGACTCTTGTTTTGTTAAATTAGTTGGCTTAGTATTTAGTTCCTATCGAATTTATTAATTAAGATTCGGGCCGCAAGTAATCATAAATGATACAATCTCTATCAAAAAATAAAAATCTAATTTGTGAAACAACATTTATACACACATGAATAATAGCAGCGGTTCATGCATTCTTTAATTCTTCGATAATCAACATTTATATATTCATCATCATTCCATATTTAATTTCTTTCCCTTTTATTTCATTTGAATAATTAATTGAATGCATTTGCTAAACAAGTTTCCCCCAATGGATTAAATTCATTTGCAGAGAAAAAATGAGCAGTGCTAATGGCGAAAGCTACCAGGAAAGGGATGATCAACCAAGAAGAACAGCAGAAATTCTGTCGGCCCAAACACCCCCTGCCCCAACAATCGGGGTAACACCGCCGCAAAATTTTGCCGGAACTATGAGTCACCACCCATTAACAGCCAGTTTGAGTACCATCAATATCCCTCCTCCTCCTCCCCCACTTCCTCAGGATCCTCCTACTGGTGGTATCGTTGGAGTTCGGAGCTATACTATCGGCACTGCTCCAATGGCCGAACAGATTAATTTGAATCGGGAGCTAGGCCAGAATTCGATACTATCGCAGGATCATCGATTTTATTTTCTTCCACGAGACATGGAAACTTTTGAAATGGTTAGTTAGCTTGTTCATTTTCTTTTTCCCCTCTCAATATTGATTTTTCTCATACACATATAAATATAATATATTATCCTCTATACCTTTGGTGAAACCAAAAAAAAAAAAAAAAATTTCATGCATCCTTAAAATTAACCTTATTTACTATACGTTTTTAATTTGATGGTTAACTTATCGCTCGTGAACAACTCGATAAAAAACGAGCTAGACAAAATAACTTTAAATTCATAAAATTTATGTTTTAAATTGTGTTCTAACGTTAAAAATATAAAAATATATCTTGCAAACATAAAATTCATTTCTAAAACTATACAAAATGTAATTTGAGTTAACAAACCATACAAAAATTGGCTATAAAACTATATGTATCAAAGGTTAGGGTATAGACTTACACTTAACTTTAAGCTTCCCCATATGAGTTTTAAAACATTTCTTACGATTATTCTCGTTAAATTAATAAGACTATTATTTTGTAATAAATTTAGTATAACATATGAAATTGGTTATTAGTTTTTTTTTTCAATTTAAAGGACATAATCTCGGATTTGAAATTTAAAAAAAAATTAAGGGGGTTTTATTTTGGTTTAAAAAAGGTAATCTTAGTCAACAAGATATCAAAAATAGAATTATATTTTTATGAGCAGTTTTAGTTTAAACTAGTCAATGATAATTTTTTCTCCTATACATTTAGTCATTCCACATATTATCTCTGTTTATTCATGAAATTTTTTAGAAATTATTAATATTATATTTATTGTGACTGGTTTTCAGTTTCAAGGGATCGATGACCCCCTCGAATACAAATCAGGACGGATGGCTCGGTACTATCATTTGAGTGAGGTATAGTAGATATATATGTAAATATATATATATATATATATATATTTATTGGTACTGAATATTAAAAAAAAAAAAAGGATGGTGATGGAACTTGGTTCCTTTGTTTTATTCTGTCTCTAAAATTTAAAAAAATAATTTGGTCTTTATTATTTTTAATTTAATTTAAATTAGTTCAATTGAAAAAAATTGACAAAATCAATTAAGTTTTTGACCTGAATATGCCTTTTGCTTTAAACAAAAATGGTAATAAAAAGAAACAAAGAGACTCAGACATTAAAAATGATAAATCATTATCATATCAGAGCACATTTAAGTCAAAAATTTATATGATTTTATTGAATTTTATTCATCTTTATTTATTTATAAAATATTTTAGTTGCGATAATATTATATTTATTGTGAATGGTATTTAAGATTATGGGATTCGAGAATCTCCGCTCCTACTTGGAAGAAATGACATCTCACCACCTTTATTTTCATGAGGTATAGTTGATAATTTTGTGACGAACAAATTAATTTAATTTTTTTTCCCATTTATTAAAATGAATATTCAATTACACATCATGATATTTGGTTTGTATTATCAGGAAATTGTTCAACCTGAAGAATATAGAACAACTAATAGGCTTAGGAATCCTCCTGGATTCATCATGGCAGGCCTGCGACGTCGTATACAACCCTCCGCCAACTTAAGAGCTATCAGAGAAGGAGGAGAAGAACAAATATGTTCTATCTGTCTGGTAAAAGTTTGGCTTGAAATCCCTGATTTTAATTTCCTTTCTGTAGCTAGTATGGCAAGCCTGAAATGACTTTAACCGAGTTTCGACTGATATCCTTTTTCCATATTACTGTAATTTTGTCATTGAAAATTTAAAATCTACGTTCGCACTGATTTAGTATATATATTTAATTGTGTGCAGGAGAAATTGGTAAATGAGGATTTTTTCGCAACGCTTCATTGCGATCATCAATATCATGTTGAGTGCATCAAGGAGTGGCTGGGGAGGAGAAATCGATGCCCAGTTTGCCGAAGAATCGCCATTCCTTTATTTCCACCTACTTCTTGAATTTCATGGAGGTAACATGAGGGTTTGCAAGATTCGCAACAGTAATTCGAATTCTTCTTATTAGATTGAAATGAATTTGTTTTTAACAATGGAATTATGTTGAATTTCAAGGGAAATGGATGTTTTAAACTTTAATATTACTAAACTTTTGAATATTCCTAGGGTATGAATTCAGTTATATTGTTATAATTTTCAAATCAAGTGGTGAAAATTTTAGATTCTAAGTAGCCTCACAACAAATATAATTGAAATTCACTTTCTTGAATCAGAATTAGAAAACTTAGATAATAACTTTATTTGGGAACAAATACATGAATTTGGAAACAATTTGAAACTTTGACTCTTCTAACAAGTTGATACGTGACGTCATTTTTTAAGGTTAAAAATTTACAAAGTAGCTCATTAGAATATAAGTTATGGTAATGATAATTATTTTGGATTATAGGGATGCACAAACAATGTGACAGTTTATTTGCATATATTGGCTAACTTGGAATGTCCATATGCCTTACTGACTGTTTAGTATCCGTTGTATATATGGGGATATACCTTACTTAGTTATCGTTTCAAATTTTAGGGTGTAGCACATAGATTTTGATAAAATTATTATTTTACTTAAAAAGGGAAAATAGAAGATATTATAGATAAATATTTTAGTCTAAATTGAAATGATAGAATGTAAGAAGTGAGATGGTAAGTAGTAAAACTTTAAACTCAATTCAAAATCCTACCTCAATCCCTTTAGTCTTTCTGTTCGCTCCGTTTTGTCAAGTAAAAAGGACTGAAATGAGTGTGAGATCTAATAGTTCATATTTTTTCAAGTATTTACTTATTTTTGGATTTGTTGATGCCATAATTATACACTTAATTTAAATGTCATGCATACTTTAACTACTTTCTCTATGGACATGACCTCGACAGTGAAATTGAAAAATTTTCCGAGACAAAAATTATTTTTGAAATGGATAATTTTATGAAGTGGAGGAGTATTCAATTAGTAAGGTTTGAAATCATGTTTTATAGTTACAACTAATTTTTTGAGAAACTAATGTGATAATTTGAATAACCACTCGCCGAATCCATTACAATAATGCTTCTAAATTATAGAAATCTGTAAACTATTATTACCATTTTCCCCAATGATTGGTCATGTTTGCTGAATTTGACCTATTTTGAGACGGTGGTGGTAATATTTTCTACATTCAATCTCTTTTTCCATTTTATTTCAAATTTAGAAGAAATTTCAAAGAAATATTCTTTGAATGTGTAGTTGTTTTAAAAGAAAAAGTTAATTATATTTTACTAGTTATCGTTCCAATTTTTATCCTATATCGTCCCAATTTGAACTAAAAATCCCTCCCCTTCCTTGTCCCCCTCTTTTTACCCTTTGAAGCAAAATGATAATTTTGTTAAAATTAATGCGGTATATTTAAAATTGAGACGGTAACTAATAATATTCTTACCAGTTAACAAAATTAGATATAGCTGTACAAAGTGGATGCAATTAGTGGATATATAATGCATGAACCTGGATGTAATAGTGGTTCAATGAAGTGAAGCAAGATCCGAAGTGTACCACCTAGAATGATAGCTCAGGGCTGATATGAATCAGTAAAGAATGAATATCTGATTCTGATATCTCATTGGCTTCATCATTCACTGACAGGGGCTCACGTATAATATGATGAGTGAGAGAGTCTGTCCTCGAAACGATCAAAATTTTCTCTAGTAGAATTATTTTGGTTGAAATTCCGCCGAAATCCGTCCTTCATGTCACTACAATTTCATTCCTTAAAAATTTAAACTCTTCGTCCGCCCTCGTTCACCGAGAATGATAAGCGTGTTTTCACCGAGATTCATAGGTATGAGGCTGATATCAATCATCACAGAATGAATATTTGATTCTCATATCTCATCAACTGCACCTTCAATCGATCAACTAAAATCAACTTCTAGATTTAGGCCTCATAATGTTCTTTTTCTTTTAAGAGTTTTCGTCAAAATTTACATTAACAAATATCATACTCTTGAAAAATTTTATTAATTATCGTCATAATTTTTACTATCTACTGCCTCAATTTGGACTAAAACACCCCTATAAATACCCTCTCTCTTCCTTTCATTTTTAAACAAAAGGACAATTTTGTTAAAATTAGGACGATAATGCTTAAATTAGGACGGTAACTAATAATCCCTTCTATGAACTTTTAAAATTTCTTTTTTCCATTTAAATCAGTCTCCTCATGATTAATAGCAGCCATTCTTACATATTATTATATCTTTATTTTTTTCTTTCATTACAAAAAAATCTAATTAGTGAAGCTCTAAGATAACTATTATATTCTTGGATATCGACTCCCTTTGCATGGTTTTGAGATTCTATAATGATATTAATATAGTCGTTATTCTTGATTTAATTTGTTTCCCCTTTCGTACATCATTTATAGTGAATGCGTTTATCCTTGAATATGTTAATTTTTGTCTAATTAGTTGATAAATTTTTAGTCAAAAATTTCAGAGGACATGTGAGTAAATCCTGGCGAGAAAAATAACCAAGAGAGGCTTCTTCACAGATGGGCCAAGGATTAAGAACACAACACCATTTCAATGCATTAGGGCTAGTACATCATCACCGGATGCAATCATCCATCAAGCAGTAATATCGAGGTCATCTCCAAAGAATAATGTCACAAGTGATTCCTCAAGATGTCAAGAAATATATTGAGAGATAGGTCGTTCCAAAGAATAATGCCTGAAGGATCCTATAAAAGCTGTTTCAATTATTAATAGGAAGATTACAATTTCGAGACATTAAATTCTCCTAAAACTACTATAACTCGCATAATATAGACAGCAAAAAATATGAAGGTGAACCACAATAAGAAACGTACTTGTCTCATTAGCATGCATTTAATGGAGTTACCAACCCCCTTCAACATCTCTCATAATGTATTCTACACTATTTTAGGGTTGTATAAAAAAAGAAAAGAGTTCAACAAAAACATCTTTTTCCTAAAATTCCTCCGCACGCCCACTTAATTAGATATTCCTTAAGATGTCAAAGCAGTATATCGAGACTGTCTTCAAAGAATAATGTTGGAGGACGCTTCCTCAAGTTTATTAATCCCAAACACCAAATAAATTCCTTAGAACAGCTATAACTCGCATAATGTAGACCAGAAAAAATATGAAAGTGAACCACAATGAGACACATATACTTTCCCCATTAGCATGCATATAAGGGAGCAACCAACAACCTTCAACATTCTCATAATTCGACCGAACATTGAATTATATATGTTTGTGAAAAAGAAATTGAGAAAATAGTAAAAGCAGGGCCTATATTATTATAAAAGGCCAGCGAATTGAATCTTGAACCTTTAAATCTTCCATTGGGCTTAGAAATACCAAGAAATGTACAGGGCATAAGAAATAGGAATTACTAGTTACTACCCCATAGTATATTTTTGTTATTGTTCTAATTTGTATCAAAATACTCCCCTACAATACCCTCTCTTTACCCTTTTTATATAAAAAGGATATTTTTGTCAAAACTTATAGATTACCGTCCCAAAAAGTAAAGCGATAACTAGTAACCCAGCAAATAAATTAATTAAAATTAAGAAATAGTTTCTAATCCTTATTGAGGCAAGGTCTTTCACACTCTTCCAAACAACCCAAACCTGAAAAAAACAACAAAAGTGCCTACTAGATCAAAAAGTGGTTTTAGAGTACATAAAACTTAAAACACTGTTGCTTGTACTTAAAGCAAGTTGAAGTATTCCATGCATCAAGATTAATGTTGAGAGAGCGGTGTGCAGCAAATCCTCAAGAGCGTCTGTTGGTGGCTTGCGAGAAATCACACTCAAATCTTGATCAGTGATTTTCTAGCAAATCTTGGGTGCGTGCTCACCACTCCTGGCATAATTGTGGAGCCGGTTATAACAGCCTCCTCCTCTTCTCTCATTTGGGTGTGGAAAGAGTGATCATTGCAATTTGTCAATAGACTATCTTGTATGATAATCTTAGGAATATAATATAATTTGTCCTATTGGGTCCTTAGGTGACTTTAGATCCCCTAATTCGAAACAACGGTTGAAAATCTAAATAAGTTGAACAAAATGATATAAACTAAGATTGAACAAAAAGTAGATATGTTTAATGGTCAAATAAGTCAAATCGTTAGTTTACTAAATTTTTCATTAACAATAACCAAATGGGATCTAAAAAAATTAAGAGAAACTAGTTTGGTCAGCCAAATTTGAAGAGGAATAAAAAGTGATACAATCTCTATTACGATAGATAAAAAAAACTATTTGAGTTTTTTTTTTAACAAGTAGAAAATTTAAATTTAAAACTCTCATCACTTGCATCCATTTACTATTATATTTGGTTTGTACCTGGAGAAGAGAATAGCTGAAAATATGATAATATTATGGGAGGTGTTAGTTTCTGAAAGGAAAATGGAGCAGGAAAATTATTTTAAAGTAATGTGAGGAGGAATGGAAGAGGGAAACGAAAGTTAAAATTTTGCATTTATAATATTGTTTTGAAGAGTTTTTGGGAGAAAAAGTATGCTTCACTTTAAGCTATAAAAAAGAACTTTTATCCCTATCTTAGATACAGGCTGTTCAATACGTCAACAAAACATGTATAACATAAAATGAAATTGCAGATATTTTTGTTGATGTAAATGGCAGTTTATTCTTCTACGTTGGTTTTATAAAAGAAAACGATAAATATTTATAACTTTATTAAGCAAGTTTGAATGCGTTACGCTTATAGTTTTGCAAATATAGAAACAATTGAATCATAGTATCACTACCGTTGATTCACATATTAATGTATTTTATTGAAATATCACCTATTCCATAACTTTTCCCTATTTAACAAATTCGCTGCTAGCTTGCAGTATCATTCGAGTTGCAAGCATTTCTCTTATTCTTTCTTTTCAGCAATCCTTTGTGAAGGTCTCATATTCTTGAGAACTTTGTTCTCTCTTTTCTCATCAATCCTTTCAATAAAAAAATCTCTTTTCAGTTTCTATTTTTTTTCCCCTTTGGTTGTAAAGATCTTGGGATAATCCTTGGTTAAATCTTAATTTCTTTACATATTTATGAAATAAAACTAATGTTTAGATTTCTTTTCGTTACTATCTTTTGTTCCCCTTTGATTGATTCTATCGATCTCACTTGTAAAATGCATTTTTGAGTGATGATTGATTGATATACAATCAGACATGTTTTGGGTTTATTTTGCCATAACAAAGAAAGATCCCTTTGAAGTATAAAAGAAATTTCATATATTTCAAAGGGATTAAAATGTGCATTTCTTGATTTTTATATTTCAATATTAAGATCCCTTTGAAATAATCTTAACAACCAGATCTTTATAACATTTACTACATTTGGCTTGATTTTTTATTTCAATTCATGTATAAAAGGAATTTAAATAAAATATTTTTTGAATATTTAATTCTTTTAAAGAAAAATGTCAAATTTTGTTTCTTTACAAGGTAACTAAATTAAATACAACGGTACCAGAAACCGTGTATATTAATTGGTCAACCTTTTTCATTCAATTCATCAATGTATAGAATCTTATTTGCAAATTTGATTTATTTCATTTTTAATCGCTAGTGACTATTGAACCTTTAAGCACCTTTATATAAGTTTGATGAAGTTTGCCTATTTTTAATCTCAAATATTTGAGTTCTTAATTTTTATAATTTTTCATTATTCTTTTGGCCTTTCAGGGCTACTTGAGAAGATATCTCGGGCAATTGAGTTCATTCAAAGTTTTATCTCCAACTAATCACCCTATCGCTAATTGATGGGTATAGTATCTGAATTTTTTTTCCCTACTTCTATATTTTATAACACAAATGATCTATACTTTTGTCTTTATTGTATCGTTATATATCTTTTTTTTTATGCTTAAGTGTTATGGTGTTAATATTGATTTTAGTTTATAAGTGTTATTTTGTGAATTAAAATGAGAGTCAACTCATTTTTGTTTTTTTTTTCAATTTTTCCTTCCTTTGTTATAAAGATCTTTGAACCCTATGGTGTTATAGGTGGTATTCAATTTTCTTATACATCCAAAAACATAATGCCTTCTATGTTCTCAAAACTAAGGTTGATAGGTAAGATTAGATATAGATCGATACATGTTTAAACAGAATTCACAATTTTTTTTTCTTTGATCTTATAAAATTAAGATCCAAAAAAGCCTTCTGAAAACACTATACACATATAGGGAAAACTTAATGAATACAAGTAGCATACGTTTAGCAAACGTTTAATTTTTTTGGTTTTCCTTTTGTTACTTGTGAATTGAATTATGTGTTGTCTAAAGAACAAATTTTTAGTTTCCTTTTAGCCTTCTTGTGTTTAGGTTTTTCCATTTGAATCAGTCAACTCATGATTAATGGTACATGTTCATGCATATTGTGATAGGCATAATTAAGAATATTTAATTACTATAGAACCTTAAGAGGATGATTATATAACTAGATATGAATTAGCTCTCGCATTGAAACAATATTAATATAGTCAACATCCCTGATCTCATTAAAACATGTTTCTTTGCATTAAACAGAGCCGATGCCAGAGCCCCGGGCCGAAAAGAAGGAGGCAGAAGCAACGGAAGTCGAAACCACTCATACACCAGCCCCTGGAATGGCCATCCCTATTATGGCCATTCCAGTGTCTCAACGGCGCCTAAAGAAAAGGGCGGTGGAGGACGTGTCTGAGCATCCCTCCTGGTTACCCGAAGATTGGAGGATGGAAGTGAAGGTTCGCACCTCGGGCGCTTCCGCTGGAACTGTTGATAGATATTATAGGCCACCAACAGGGCAAAGGTTCCGATCAAAGGCAGAGGTCCTACATTACTTGGAAACAGGAACTAAGCCCAAGAACAGCGGTAAAAAGTTAATAAAATCTGATTCTGAACCTACGCCTTCGGGGAATCCTTCAGACAGTAAGAAAAAGAAACCCAAATCAAGCAGCAGCAGTAGCAAGTCAAGCGCCAAAACAAGCGAAAGGGACTTTTCTGACATAAAGTTTGACTTTGAAAACCCGCCACAGAGAGTTACGTGGGTTCAGATAGATGATACCAAAGATGAATGGGTGCCATCTACTGGCAACACAAACGTACCTGAACCTGAAGCTGTGAGGAGTGAATGGGCGACTGTTTACTCACGTGTAGCGCAGCTAGATAAAAGCAGCTAAGATAAGCAACTCTTTGAGCAGGTTGGGTTGTTTTGTTTTCCCTTTGTGTAGCAGAATATGCATAGAACTTATGAGGAACGCTTTTCACCATGAACACTTGCCAGACACAAATCTGTTATCCCTATGGTAATTTTTCGAATAGAGTCATTGCTAACGAGGACCTTTTTCTTCTTTATGCATCAAAAAAAAAAAAAAAAAAAAAGAGCCATCAACCTAAGAGTAGACTAATCATTAATTCTAAGATTAAGAACATAATATCCGTCAATGCACTGAGGCTATTCCATCATCACCAGATACAACAATTACCAAGCACTTTCAGATAATTCGCTAGAGGATAATGCCAAACACTACAATTCCTCATGATAGGAATCTACCATTCCTCGCTTGTCTTGAGGAATTACCTTGGCATTATTCTCTAACGATCATCTCAAAGTGTATACTGATTGCAGTATACGGTCATGACGGAGTAACCTTAGTGCATTGACAGATGTTATGTTCTTAATCTTGGGATTAATGGCGGTCTACTTCTAGGTTGATGGCTCTTTTTGATTATTTTTTTAGTAAAAAATAATCACTTTTCCTCTCAAATTTTGGAGTAATTGAACAAGAATTAAATTGTTTAAAGATGAGTCATTCAATACAAAGAAACATGTTTTAATGAGAATAAGAATGTTGACTATATTGATATTGTTTCAATGCCAGAGCTAATCCATATCTAGGTATATAATTATTATGTTAATACTCAGGCTTTTTCAAATATTAGATACCAGACAGTTAGGAAGCAAACATTAAGAAGATACACGGTCACCATGGCTATACAAGAAAGCAATAAAGCATGACAAAGACAAGTTGAAGCCGAGATTAAATTTGTGGGTAAAAACTTCTTAAGTTTCAGTTTCCATCACATATGTTTTTGCATGGATCCGCATTTCGTGTAATTAGGGCTGTGTAATGGGTTAACCGGGCATAAATCAAACTAAACCGAACCAAAACGAATAATTCAATCTTGTGGAGTTTAGGTTGGATTTGGGTATCGTTAGAATCAGGTACATGCATGATTACTGTACTGATCCTCCAGTGTTGAATACATATTGGCCAATTGATCTTCAAGATGATTAGATTGATTGTAACAGTGCAAAATCTGTAGGTTCAGATTTGATTCTAAATAGCCTTTGATGGGAAATAATTAGTTGTATTAGTACAACATAGATGCAATTAATGCAGATATATAATGAATGAAACTCGATGTATTTTGGTCAACCTTTAGCTCCCGAGCAATCATGGGAAATAACACTATTTTCATACTCCCTCCATTTCATATTATAGGTCGTTTTCTCAAATTAGGTGGCATGTCAAAATATAGGTCGTTTTTTTACTGATAGAGTGTGTTTACTACAATACCCTTATTTATTGATTTCACTGAGATGTGTGTTTGTTAATTCTCTCCTTAATAGTTAAGAATACTTGTTCCCAAGACTGCATTAATTAGGGGTAAAATAGGTTTAACTAGTAAAATTTATGGAAATGTTAAAAAATTAATTATTATCTTAATATTCGTGCTTGGTCAAAAACGACCTATAATATGAAATAGAGGGAGTATACGAGTAACATTAAAAACTCAGAGTATATTGGGGGCAAAACCTATCGGCATAACAAGATTCTTAAATTTAGGGGTTCATGATAAAGAAACTTACATAAAAATTCAAAACCCTTGCATAGTAATTTTGAATTAAAATACCTTCTGGCGACTTGAATAGTGATCCCTAACCCACGTAATAGTGGTGTCCAACCAAAGTCTTGGAGCCCGCCAAAGAATTGAAGTGAAACTTGAGCTGAGTGTGTACCACCGAGTATATAGGTCTGGGCCAATATGAATTAGTATAGAATGAATATATATATCTAAATCTAATATCTCATCAACTGCATCATTAGCCGAGAATGATAGCAAATTAGATCGTATAACTACGGGATACATAACATTATGCCCTTAGTACTTTAATAAAAAAAATTATTTAATATGGTGACTCCTCTTGAATGTTCATTGTTTTTTCATCTTCCTTTAGTTACTATTATCTGTCATTTGTCAAAAGACATATTGCAATTTAATTCTAGTAGTACTATATATACGATTGGAGAAAAGTTTTACTAGTTATCGCCTCACTTCTTACTTTTTGTCGCCCTAATTTGGACTAAAATATCTCCCATAATACCCTTTCTCTTCCTCCCCTTTTAAGTAAAAGAGTAATTTTACTAAAACTTATAGATTATCGTCCCAAAAACTAAGACGGTAACTAGTAACCCATTCGAGAACGATAGGTATGGGATTGATATCAATAAGCAGAGAATCAATATCTAATTCTGATATCTCATCAACTCCATCCTTCGATCAAACTTCAAGATTTAGGCGTTATATTGTTAATTTTTTATAGGAATTTCAGCGAAAATTTACATGAACTAATATCATACCCCTTCTCTCAACTTTTAAAATTTTATTTTCCATTTAAACCAATCTTCTCATGATCAACAACAGTCGTTTTTTTTTTTCTTTCGTTACAAAAAAATCTAATTAATAAAGCTATTATATTCTTGCATGGTCTTCCTTTGCATGCTTTTGATATTTTCAAATAGTTTTTTTTTATAAAAAAATTAATAATATTTTCAATAAATGGATGTGAAAAAAGAGAAATAAAATTTTTTAATTTTAAAAATGAAAAGTGTGGAATTTGAAAAAAAAAAAAAAAGAAGCAAGTTAATTAAATGTTATATATTAATGGATGCTATACAAGTAATTTTAAACACTTAACCAAGGGTATTTAAGTAATTTTGTGCCAAAAAAAAAAGTAATTTTGTGCGATTCCGTTAACAGGCCATTGGTACTTTCACCCTCATCCATTTTACAAACATATACAACAATTCTTATATAGTACAACTAGGAGGACAATGCAATATATTCTTTTGACAAATGAGAGAAAAATATTAGTTAGGGGGTGGAGAACGAGACAAATTTAAGAGGATCAATGCATTAAATAAATTAGTTCTATAAGAACAATACTATTAGACGTACATACTATTAGTTGTATAATATATTTTACCTATATACAACATATACAAAGTGTGAGGTTCATGATAGAATAGTTCATCATAAGGGTCATCCTAGTTTTTCCACAAGATGGTTTTAGTTCATCATAGGGTCATCCCAAGTTTTTTCACAAGATGGTTTTACGTATTTGACCCTTTTTTTGGATGTTTTCTATGTTCTCAAAACCAATGGTGAGGATAGCATTAGACTTGGATGTACGACAAATTATGTTGTACAATTATAAATACATACTTGTAATAATATTGGTCTAAAATAAATAAGTCATTTTATATTGGATTTTTTGAATTTGACTTGTTTTCTCCCTTAACTACTGTTCCCTCATCGTTTGTCAAAAATGCATAGTATATTGTATTACTAGTTGTACTATATAACTACTATGGATGTACTCCCTTCATTTCATAATCTCTGTATATTTGATTTTACAAGATAACAAAATCAAATGTAGTTAGCGGTAGAAAATGGAAGCAATTAATGGTAAAAATGAATATAAATTGGTCAACTATTTCATTAAATTGCATTAATGTACAAAATCTAATTTGGGGAATCTAATTAATGTATTTTGTATAGCTGTTGACTATTGAGCCCTTATGTTATTTTACATCTACTCCTAATTCAAAATAAAGCTGAAATTTTAAATAGGTTGAACACTAAAAAAATTTAAATTATAAAATGGATTGAACAAACTACGATATAAATTATGATTAAGTAAAACGTATATTTAACTAAGGGTCAAATAAGTAAAAAATGTTGGAGAAAATTTATTTTAAAATAATGTGATGAGGAATGGAAGAGGGGAGTGAAGTTAAAATTTTGCATTTATAATATTGTTTTGATGTTGATTTTTACCGAGAAAAAGTATGCTTCACTTTAACCTATTAAAAAGAATTTTTATCTCCACCTCTGAATCCAACTGTCTATTACACTGGTTTTCTGAAAGAAAATGACAGGTATTTACAACTTTATCGAACATATTTGAATGTGTTACGCCAGTTGTTGCGCAAATATAGAAACAATTGAATCTTAATATTATCACGATTGACTCACCCACTAATGTATTTTGTTGAAATACCACATACCTCATAACTTTTGCCCTATTTAAACAAGCTCGCTGCTAGCCTTGCAGTATCATTCAAGTTGCAAGCATTTCTCTTATTCTTTCTTTTCAGAGTTCCTTTGTGAAAAGCCTCAAATTCTCGAGGACTTTGGTCTCTCCTTCTCATCAATCATTCAATCAAAAAAATCTCTTCCCCAATTTCCAATTTTTCCCCTTTTGTTGTAAAGATTTTGGAATAACCCTTGGTTAAATTTAGATTTCTTTACATGTTTTTGAATTAAAATTAATTTTTTGATTTTTTTTGTTTCTATCTTTTGTTCCCCTTTGATTGATTCCTTCAATCTCACTTGTATTTGAGTGATGATTGATTGATATACAATCATACATTTTCTGGGTTATTTTGTCCTAACGGAGAAATATTCCTTTTGAAATATAAAGGAAATTTCATACTTTTCAATGGGATTAAAATGTGAGTTTCTTCATTTTCATACTTTCAATATTAAGATCCATTTGAAAAAATCTTAGTATTGACACCGAGATCTTTATAACATTTACTATATCTGGTTTGATTTTTTTTTTTTTTATTTCAATTCAAGTATAAAATTTTTTTTAATAAAATATTCTTTGAACAGTTGACTTTTTTTTTTTTTTTTGAAGGGCTAGGTCAAGCGACCTAACAGGCCTACAGAACAAACATAAGACATCTCCTGAATGTCCTGACTAAGCCATCGTTGAACCTCACCTGGGGGCTCAGAAAGATTGTGCAACCCCCTAGGTTTGGACGGAGCTAAAGAGGCCAAGCGATCTGAGCACTTGACTCTTTAAGGGTTGAATTTTGTTTTCTTTATAAGGTAACCAAATTAAACATAGCGGTAGAAACCGTATATATTAATTGGTCAAACTTTTTCTTTCAATGCATTAATGTATAGAATTTCATTTAGCAAATTTGATTTAATGCATTTTGTAGCGACTCGGAGCTTGAGGATGGTGGAGCTGCTGTGAAGGCTCGGGGGAGTCAATGGTTCCTTTATGTAAGTTTGAATCAGTTTGTTAATTTTTAATCTCAAATATTTGATTTTCCTAATTTTTATTATATTTTTCATTATTCTTTTGAACTTTCAGGGCTAAGTATCTATTTGGGCAATTGAGTTCATTCAAAGTCGATGGGTAAGATTCGATATAGATCCATACATGTTTCAACAGAACTCACACTTTTTTGTTTGTCTTATAAAATTGACATCAAAAAAGCCTTCTTAAAAACAGTCTACACATATAGGAAAACTTAATAAATACAAATTGCAAAGCAGCCTACACATATAGGGAAAACTTAATAAATACAAATTGCATATGCTTAGCTAACGTTTAATTATGTTTTTGTTTTCCTTTTGGTACTTCGGAAATTGAATTTGTTTATATGTTGTCCAAATAGATTTTTAGCCTGCTCTTAGCCTTCTTGTATGCAGGTTTTCCATTTAAATCAGTCTACTCATGCATAGCGTGATAGGAATTATTATGAAAAGTTAATTAATACAGAGCCTTAAGATGACGATTATATACCTAGCTATTTAATTGTCATCTTAAGACTATATTAATTAAATTTTCTTAATAATTTTTGCCATATTATGCATGAACCTCTACTATATTGATCATGAGTAGAGTGATTCAAATGAAAACCTGTATACAAGAAGGCTAAGAGGAAACTAAAATTCTGTTTTTTGACAATATGTAAATCAATTCAATTTCCTAGGTACCAAAAGGAAAAGAAAAACAAAATTAAACGTTAGCTAAACATATGCTGGTTTTATTTATTAAGTTTTTCCCACAAGTTTTAGAAAAATATTGTAGTCTAGTGGTAGAAGCTATATATTTTGTTCTAATAGGTTTTGAGTTCAAACCCCCAATTTGAGAGTTTGGGTCACAATTTCTACAGTTTTTTCAATTATTTTCATGAAGGACAAATTTGTCTAAATCATTCTATTTTAGTTGAGAAATGTCAATGTAACAATTGTTTAGTCAATAGAAGGGAGGTTTTTTTATATTTCCAAAAATCTAGGAATGTATTTGATTTATAAGTAAAGTTTAAGGATTTTTTATTTTAACCATTATTCCAATAAAAGAAATGCTTAAATCTATTTTTGGTCCACCTTAATAGGGTTATTACTGTTTTGGTCCCTCTTTTTATTTCGTCATCAATACTACTCTCACTTAATTTCTTTTTGACAATTATAGTCCTTCTTGAGGAAAATACCCTTTGACTAACAGTTGACTAACTACTTGACTAACAGTTAGTCAAGTGGTTAGTCAACCGTTAGTCAAGTGGTTAGTTAACTGTTAGTCAAAGGGTATTTTTCTCAAGAAGGACTATAATTGTCAAAAAAAAAAAAAACAAATGGGAATAGTATTGGTGACGAACTAGAAAGAATGACCAAACGAGAATAACCCCTATAAAGGGGACCAAAAATGAATTTAAGCCTTTTTTTATTAAAAAATGGTTAATATCAAAATCTCCCTAAACTTTACTCATAAATCAAATACATTCTTAGATTTTGGGAAATATAAAAAACCCTTCCTTCTATTGACTAAACAATCGTTACATTGACATTTCTCAAACTAAAATACAATGATTTAGACAAATTTGTCCTTCACTAAAATAATTGAAAAACTATATAAATTGTGACCCAAACTTACAAATTGGGGTTTGAACTCAAGACCTATTTAGAACAAAAAATATAGTTTCTACTAGGGGTGTACACAGTTCAGCCGAAACCGTTTAAACCAGCCAAACCAAACCATTTTTTCAGTTCGACTAGATTAAATATATATTTATAGGCTGACAGTTTGAAAAATTTATAAACCGTAATAACGGTTCGGCCAATGGGTTAGGCTGTGAAACAGGCCGTTCTGGCCGAACTGAACCATATATATTATAAATATATTTAGTATTTACTATACATAAAAAGTTGGGTTGGTCTAGTGGTTTCTGGACAATGGCAGAACCAGGAAAATTAACATGAGGGTGCTATTTCCCCAGCTGGACGTAGCGGGACGTATTTGGACGAGGTGCTAGTTGTTTTGGACGTAGCGAGACGTGATAGACTATGTTCTGTGAAAAATTCAGCTAAAATTCACATGTTTGGATGTATATGTAGTGCAAGTTGTTTTTGACTTAGTGCTAGTTGTTCTGAGACGTGGTAGACTGTCTTTGTGAAAAAAATCAGTTTAAATTCACACACATGGATGTAGACGTATCTAGATGTGGTGCTAGTTGTTTTGGACGTATCGAGACGTGGTAGACTATGTTCTGTGAAAAATTCAGCTAAAATTC
This sequence comes from Knoxia roxburghii, assembly GCA_030378225.1. NCBI lineage: Eukaryota > Viridiplantae > Streptophyta > Magnoliopsida > Gentianales > Rubiaceae > Knoxia > Knoxia roxburghii. The sequence goes on along the minus strand of CM059420.1, from coordinate 40,531,451 downwards.
ACATGTTTGGATGTATACGTAGTGCTAGTTATTTTTGACGTAGTTCCAGTTGTTATGAGACGTTGTGGACTGTCTTTGTGAAAAAAATCAGTTTAAATTCACATACATGGATGTAGATGTGTCTAGACATGGTTCTAGTTGTTTTGGACGTATCGAGATGTGGTAGACTATGTTTTGTGAGAAATTCAGCTAGAATTCACATGTTTGGATGTATACATAGTGCTAATTGTTTTTGACGTAGTGCTAGTTGTCCTGAGACGTGGTAGACTGTCTTTATGAAAAAAATAGTTTAAATTCACATGAATGGATGTAGACGTATCTGGACGTTGTGCTAGTTGTTTTGGACGTATCGAGACGTGGTAGACTATGTTCTGTGAAAAACTCAGCTAAAATTCACATGTTTGGATGTATACGTAGTGCCAGTTGTTTTTGACGTAGTTCTAGTTGTTATGAGACGTGGTGGACTGTCTTTGTGAAAAAAATCAGTTTAAATTCACACACATGGATGTAGACGTATCTGGACGTGATGCTAGTTGTTTTGGACGTATCGAGACGTGGTAGACTATGTTCTGTGAAAAATTTAGTTAGAATTCACATGTTTGGATGTATACATAGTGCTAGTTGTTCTGAGACGTGGTGGACTGTCTTTGTGAAAAATCAGTTTAAATTCAAACACATGGATGTAGACGTATCTGGACGTGGTGCTAGTTGTTTTGAACGTATCGAGACGTGGTAGACTATGTTCTGTGAAAAATTTAGCTAAAATTCACATGTTTGGATGTATACGTAGTGCTAGTTATTTTTGACGTAGTTCTAGTTGTTATGAGACGTGGTGGACTGTCTTTGTGAAAAAAAATCAGTTTAAATTCACACACATGGATGTAGACGTATCTGGACGTGGTTCTAGTTGTTTTGGACGTATCAAGACGTGGTAGACTATGTTCTGTAAAAAATTCAGCTAAAATTCACATGTTTGGATGTATACGTAGTGCTAGTTATTTTTGACGTAGCACTAGTTTTTCTGAGACGTGGTAGACTGTCTTTGTGAAAAAATCAGTTTAAATTCACATGAATGGATGTAGACGTTTCTGGACGTGGATCTAGTTTTCCTTGATGTGGTGCTAGTTGTTCTGAGACATGGTCGACTGTCTTTGTGAAAAAAAATCAGTTTAAAAACTTAATGGACTTTACAAATAATTTTGTAGAATTTAAAAATAAATAAAAAATGGCCCAAACTGTCAAACCGCCAAACCAAACCGTTAAAAAATGGTTTGATCAGTTTGGTTTGAAAAATAAAATTGGCCAGTTTGGTTTGAAAAAATTTCAAACCGTATATTACGGTTTGACCTATACTTTTACTTTCAAACCGGCCAAACCGGACCGTGTACACCCCTAGCTTCTACCACTAGACTATAATCTTTTTCTACCGACTCTATCCCTATTATAAAGAATAAAAAAGCATTTAAACCCGAAAATTATCAAAAATTTGAGCTGATTCTCTTTACTACTGTACTACAGTACATAATATAAAATGTTCTAGAGCCCAAGATAGAAATTGGACATTGCTAAACTGAATATGCCACCCTTCGTCGTATCCTACATCTAAATTATATTAAAGGAATTACTAGTTATCGTCCCAGTACTTTTCCTTTATCGCTTCAGTTTGGACTAAAATGTCCTTCCTATAATACCATATTTTCTTTCATTTTTATGTAAAAAGATATTTTTGTGAAAACTTATAAACTACCATCTCAAGAAGTAGGGCGATAACTAATAACCCCTTATATTAATTTTGAAAAGCAAAGTTGCCATGTTGTCAACAAGCATGATGAGCGATTGCATATGCAATAAAATTAGTTTCTTTAAATACGTTAAGAATGTAATATGAGATTTGTTGAATATTTTGACTCACTTCATCAATCTATGAAAATTGCTGGAGAATGAATATTCACCTTAATTGTTTCCATAAGTAAATTTAAATATGGTTTCAGGCTCACTTGATTTAAATGTCGTTCCAACTATAGTTTAACTCATTCATTGATACAAACTCGGCAAGAAAAACAAAACAGTTTTAAAAAAAATTTACTAATTACCGCTCCAATATTTATCCTTTATCGCCCCAATTTAGATTAAAACACCCTTTACAATACTCTCTCTTTCTCTTTTTTAAGCAGAAGGATAATTTTATCAAAATTATAAGGGGGTTACTAGTTACCGCCCCAGCAACTGGGGCGGTAACCTTAGAATTTTACTAATATAACCTTATAATAATATATTAATATAATAAAAATATTAATTTTTTAGGGGGCGGTAACCCTCTCCCCGTCACCCCCCCTTTCCCCCCGGCAACGCCTCACTCACCGTGCCTCTCCCGCCTTCCCCCAAATCACCCCGGCAACACCTCCCTCGAAAACCCTAACGATTCCACCCCCCGGTGACCCCTCACTCGAAACCCTCCACCGCGCCCCTCCCGCCTTCCCCCAAATCGCCCCGACGACCCCTCCCTCGAAAACCCTAACGATTCCAACCCCCGACGACGCCTCACTCGAAACCCTCCACCGCGCCCCTCCCGCCTTCCCCCAAATCGCCCCGGCGACCCCTCCCTCGAAAACCCTAACGGTGGCCGAAATTCCTTCACTGTGGAACGGACTATACTAGACATCAGATCAGATAATGCTAGACATCAGATCAACAGACTATAGATATCAGATCAAGAATATAAAAGAAATCATACAACAGAATAAAAACACTTAACAAGGGAGATCAGATCATGATTATATAGACATCAGATCAGCGAATACTTGACATCAGATCAAGAGACTATAGATATCAGATCAAGAATATAAAAGAAATCATTCAGCAGAACTTAAACATACTTAAAAAGGGAGATCAGATCATGATTATATAGACATCAGATCAGCGAATACTTGACATCAGATCAAGAGACTATAGATATCAGATCAAGAATATAAAAGAAATCATTCAGCAGAACTTAAACATACTTAAAAAGGGAGATCAGATCATGATTATATAGACATCAGATCAGCGAATACTTAACATCAGATCAAGAGACTATAGATATCAGATCAAGAATATAAAAGAAATCATACAGTAGAACTTAAACATACTTAAAAAGGGAGATCAGATCAGGATTATATAGACGTGGTGCTAGTTGTTTTTGACGTGGTACTAGTGTTCTGAGACGTGGTGGGCTGTCTTTGTGAAAAAATAGCTTAAATTCACATGCATGGATGTAGACATTTTTAAACGTGGTGCTAGTTGTTTTTGACGTGATGCTAGTGTTCTGAGACGTGGTGGGCTGTCTTTGGGAAAAAAATAACTTAAAAAGGGAGATTTATAACATAGAAAAAGATTTATATCAAATCAAGAATCATTCAAAAATATATAAATCTTTTTCTATATTATAAATCTCCCTTTTTAAGCTATTTTTTTCCCAAAGACAGCCCACCACGTCTCAGAACACTAGCACCACGTCAAAAACAACTAGCACCACGTTCAAAAACGTCTACATCCATGCATGTGAATTTAAGCTATTTTTTCACAAAGACAGCCCACCACGTCTCAGAACACTAGTACCATGTCAAAAAAAACTAGCACCACGTCTATATAATCCTGATCTGATCTCCCTTTTTAAGTATGTTTAAGTTCTACTGTATGATTTCTTTTATAATCTTGATCTGATATCTATAGTCTCTTGATCTGATGTCTAGTATTTTCTGATCTGATGTCTATATAATCCTGATCTGATCTCCCTTTTTAAGTATGTTTAAGTTTTACTGTATGATTTCTTTTATAATCTTGATCTGATATCTATAGTCTGTTGATCTGATGTCAAGTATTCTCTGATCTGATGTCTATATAATCCTGATCTGATCTCCCTTGTTAAGTGTTTTTATTCTGTTGTATGATTTCTTTTATATTCTTGATCTGCTATCTATAGTTTGTTGATCTGATGTCTAGTATAGTCTGTTCCGCAGTGAAGGAATTCCGGCCACCATTAGGGTTTTCGAGGGAGGGGTCGCCGGGGCGATTTGGGGGAAGGCGGGAGGGGCGCGGTGGAGGGTTTCGAGTGAGGCGTCGCCGGGGGGTGGAATCGTTAGGGTTTTCGAGGGAGGTGTTGCCGAGGCGATTTGGGGGATGGCGGGAGGGGCGCGGTGGAGGGTTTTGAGTGAGGGGTCGTCGGGGGGTGGAATCGTTAGGGTTTTCGAGGGAGGTGTTGTCGGGGCAATTTCGGGGAAGGCGGGAGAGACGCGGTGAGTGAGGCGTTGCCGGGGGGAAAGGGGGGTGACGGGGAGAGGGTGGGTCGGGGAGAGGGTTACCGCCCCTAAAAAATTAATATTTTTATTATATTAATATATTATTATAAGGTTATATTAGTAAAATTCCAAGGTTACCGCCCCAGTTGCAGGGGCGGTAACTAGTAATTTCGAAATTATAACCGTAATATTTAAAACTGAGGCAGTAATTAGTGATACGTTTTAAAAAAATATTTTTTTGTGAGGTGAAGTATGGATTATATATTTTAGTTGCACTATAAAAAGAAAAAAAGTCTTATTTACTGATTTAGACACTTTTTTTATGATGGTGATAGTAACTTTTTCATAGAAGAAAATGTTAAATTTTGTTTTGAATAAATTACTCTATTGGTCTCCTAAACATTGTCCATTATCCCTTAAATAAAATATGATGCAATCGAACTCCCTGAAATTTGCGGAGAAATGATGAATAACATGTCTCGTTTTGAATCATATAATTTTCATAGAAATTTTCATCGTTTTGAATTCATCCATTCTTCCCCCCCACCCAAAAGCCGGAAAGAAAAGGAAAAGGATTCATTCTTTACCCAAACAAATTGAATTGTAAAACTAACTCAAGAATCAATATTTCGAAAAGCTGCTCAAAATCCCACTTATGTTAATGCAAAATTAGAAACCATTTTCAACCAGAAACGCTGGATTCCATAACCATCTACCTTGCATATGCCATTTTCATGCACTTTCCAGAATGCAAATAAGAACAGCAAATTCATCTGGATTTATTTATTTACAGTTTTTTCAGAGGCACTCTTCTCTCCACATCCAACTCCGGTGGTTCTGGTGGTGGTGGTGGCGGCTGTGGTGGAGGAAGATGATGATGAATAATGGAAGGAATCAAAATGAAATGAAAGTTTTTTTTTTTTTTTTTTTTTTTTTTTGAGGTGGGCAGGTTTGATGGAGATCAAATGGATATTTTTACAAAACCCAATCCAGGGACTTAATTGCTACAACTTTCATTTTTTTCAAAATTTGTTTACACTGTTTTCATTTTGAGGGACAAAAATAAAATTTTTGATGATGTTTAAGGGACTAAAAGAGTAATTTATTCTTTCATTTCCATAACAATCATTCCTTGTTGCTTCTGTCGGAATAATTATGAAACAATCATTCATTGTTTTTTCAATTGTCCAATGGTAAAAAAGATATGGGACAGGCTTTTTGAGGCAGCAGGAATTGGTATGTCGAGGATCACGGGGTGGAACATATGGTACAGATGGAGCTCTGTCACAAAAAAGGCTAAAGATAAATTATTTTGGGATGTTGTTCCAAGTGTTTTCATATGGCAGATATGGAGAATGAGGAATGCTGCTCACTTTGAAGGAATCCAACCCCAATTAGGAGACCAACTGCAACAGATAAACAAGGAAACTATGATCATCATCTCGGCATTCATGCATTCACACAGCAAACAAAAGAGAGAAGTGTAGACAATAATTTAGAAAAGTTTTTGCTCCTCAAACCTAGTGGTCAATACAGATGGTTCTAGATGTTCTTCAGGAGCTGCTGGCTTTGGTTTCCTTATTCGCAAGAGCGCTGGGGAATTCATTTATAGAGCTGTGGGGGTTACAGAGGCAGAATCAGTAGTCCAAACAGAAATTCAGGCTCTGGAAGCAGTAATGAAGTTTTGTAGAAGAAAGGGAGTTCAAGGAGTTCTTTTTCTCTCCGACTGTGATTGGCTGGTTAAAATGATTTCACGGGGAGAAGGTTTTTTTTGGAAAGAATACACAGCCCTTGTAGAGATATGCATCTTCTTGCGTCAAAGTTCATTGGAGATCAGGTTTATTCCTAGAGAAGGCAACGCTCCTGCAGGCTTTTTGGCGAAACTGGGATCAATTGGCACATCAGCTACTTTTAGAAACATCAGTGAAACTCCTGCCAGACTGCGAGGTCTCATCGCTTTAGATGCAAACTCTACACCAGCTTTGCGCTTCAGAGAGAAAGCAATGAATTAACTAGTATAGTAGAAAGGTAGAAATTTAGATAATGGTAGAAGTACATATCTAACACACCCCTTTTCTTTTGTCCATAAGTTGATAGGGGCTAATGCAGGCTGAGGCAGTATTTGGCCTTGTAATGAACCTTCGTTTTTGGTGGAATATATGGAAGGGAGTATTCCCAGTCGGTTTCATTGAGCCTTTTTGGCCAATGGAACTGTTATAAAAAAAAAAAAAAAAAAAAAGAGTCAAATGTAATTAGCAATACAAACCGGATACAATTAATGGAGATAATAAATGAGAACAGGCCAATATATGGGTCAATCTTTTCATTCAATTGCATTAATGTAAAAGTCCAATATGCAAATTAGTTACACCAAGAAGACAAGTTTAAGTTAGCATGAAATTTGTGAGGGTAAGAATTCTTCATTTTTATTTTCATAAAACAGTCCAATCTTTTAAACTATTTTTTTGAACGACAGTGACAAATAATCATAACGTCACTTATCCGAGTTGTTTAAACTAGTTTTTTGAACGACAATGACAAATAATCATAACGTCACTTACATGAGATTAATAGTGTATGATATGACTGTATTCCACTCAAGAGGGGGACGACAAATATAGCAATAATTGAATTACAATATCTCCACCATAAATTCACTTGCTAACATATCCCACCCACCCCATACCTTCTGCCCTATTTAAACAAGCTCACCACCAGCCTTGTTCTATCATTCGAGTAGCAGACATTTCTATTATTCTATCTTTTGAGCAAGATTTTGAGAAAGTCTTGAGGATTTTGTTCTCTCCCCCTCTTACCAATCCCCTCAATCGGTATAATCCCTTTTCCTTCTTTTGTTTCTTTTGATATATATATATATATATATATGAATTTAAGTGATTATTTTTATGTAATTGATATATATATATAGACTTCAATTTTGTGCACATTTTTTAAAGTATTTTTTATGTTTTCTACATATTTTTTTCCAAAAATAACTTTGGAGGTAAGATTAGGAATAGATTCTTACCGATTCATTAAAATCACGTCAAAATTAACAAGATCAGCATTTACGAATACATTTGCTATTCTCATTTTTGTTTATATAATTAATTCTGATTTAAATCATTGTATATATACAAGAATAATAACAGTATCTATCAAAAAAATAATAATAATAACAGTATTCATATATCTTTTAATTCTTTGAATCAATTGATATATATATATATATAGTCGACATCCAAGATTTAATTCGTTTCCGTTTTATAGAATTGTTTGAATTGAATATACTCATCATATAAACTAGTTTCCACGAATTAATAGTTGTCAACTGTGCTGATGATTCATTGCAGACCGGAAGATACGATGAACTCCAACGGCTCCAACGGACAAAACAACCAACAAAACCAGCAAAACCAGCAAAATGGCGACCGCCGTAGAAGGAGGCATGATGAGGGCCCGATACTTGTAGATTTCTTAGGCTTAATGGATCTTGACCAGGAAACAAGGGCCGCGAGAGAGAGATTGATAGACAGTGCCGCGAACCACCACCATCTCCGTGAACAGGCTGCTCATTTTATGGGCAGCGGCCAACAGGGAAACCACAGCCATGACCACCATCTCCATGAACAGGCTGCACATTTTATGGGCGGCGGCCAACAGGGAAACCACCGCCATGCCCAAAACCCAGAGCCAAGAATTTTGCCACTCCCTCCTATGGTTCCAAACGGCCAAAACAACGTGATGCCACAGCCGCCTGTTAATCTTGTCCGGCCAAGAGGAGACAACTCCAACATCGAGTATTTTGGCCGGGCCATGGTGGAAGATTGGGAATCAAGGAACCCACCTTTGATACCGCATTCTGTTATAATGGCAGCAGCGGAAAGCTTTGGTTTGCCTGTTCATAATCCACAGCAACTACATGACTTGGTCAGTTTCTTTTTCCGAAACCTCCCACCATTGATTTTTTTCTCGTGAATCTGCGATAAGTTTTATGTTATAGAGTTTGATGTATAAGTTTCCAATTATATTTTAACTAACCCTAACTCAGTGTCTACTGGAAATAAGCCGAACAAGAAAAAACCAACAGTGCTTTTTGTCGTAGTTAAAGTGGTAATATTGTATTTACTGTTTCTATTATTCAGTTCCCAGGCGATGGCGAACTCGACCTCACGCTCCACCTTGATTTTTTAACCTCGAACCTTAACTATAACGAGGTAAGAATCAACTTGTAATATTAATTTCATCTTTTTACTGTTTGATTAATATAAATATTTATGTCCATATTATTTGACAAATTATATCGTACAGGTCCGGACACTTTAATATAAAGAATTTTTTATCATTTCATGCGGTGACTCTCCTAAATATCCATTATTTCTCCTTCAGTACTACTATATAAGGATTGATATCATTTTGCGTGTTCCAGTGGCTCCTGCAAGAAGCATTAGCGCATCACCATAGACATATGGATCTTGCACGGGCTGAACAAGAGCTTGAGGATGCCAATCGCGAGCAGGAGTTTCAAGAAATACTATTGGAAGGTATAAACCGAAGGACATACCATTTGGGCCAACCAATAGCAAGATGGAGGGAAGGAGAACAAGAAGAACTTTGTTCCATTTGCTTGGTAAAATTAAGTTTGCCATTTCTTTTATATTTTTTTCGATACAGAGAAGAATGTTGAAACCTAACTAATTTCTGACTATGCTTTAATGTCTTGTTCTAACCAATGACGCACTTCATCGTACAGCTCCCTGACGAAGTGCTTATTTTGTATTTTTACTTTGTTTAATTTACTTTCTCTAAGTTTATTTTTAATTTTTTTACTTTTTTTTTTTTCAGGAGGCGATAGCAAATGAGGAGCTGATAACAAGGTTGGACTGCGACCATGAATACCACCCGACCTGCATTAAGGATTGGGTGAGGCAGAGAAATGCCTGCCCAGTTTGTAGGAGAGTAGCTATTCCTCCTCCTAATAATTCGTGATTGTTGTAGTCTTAAATTGTTTTTGTTAGAGTACAATGTTTTTCTTGTTCTTCTTAATGGGATTTTCTTCTTTTCAAATGCAATCTCTATTTTATTCAATTAATTAGGAAAATGAATTAGAGACAAGACCAAACAATAATAAAAATTAATTATTATAAGATACTTAAATTTATTCACATTAATTAAATATAAATTATTATTTAATTTAAAAAATATACCCTTATTACTATCTTAATTTTAAATAATTCAGTTCAATCATTTATGATTATTATTATAGGATAGATGAAATATAACTTTTCTTTTAAAAAAAAATATTTGCTTTATCTGTTAAAACTTTTCTCTATCTAAATATCTTTGGATTCAACGGACTCCTCCGCCAACAAGGTGCATGAATGTGAATTTGGATGGTGCATTCCAACCTACAACGGGTTGGGCTACCGTGGGAGCTTGGCAAGGGATTCACAAGGCCGGTGGGTTTTTTTTTTTTTTTTTTTTTTTTTTTCAAACAGCCCCTAATCCGAGAGATTATGGTGGCCGAGGTTTTCCGCCTTTCATATTACTTTTGAGCAAAAGAGAGGTACAAAAAATAGGAAACCGCCCCTGTACAGTAAATTCTAACTAAGTCACCCAAGGCAAAATAAACTAGGGGGGAGAGCAAAAAAAAATACCTCTATACATTTTATGCTAAAAACCACTACTTATAGACGCATCATTGGGATGGAGTTCTTTTCTAGATTGAGGAGACCTCTTACTTTCACAGGAAGAAATTCAAAAGAGTTGAAAGGGCCTAGTGAATTGGATATTGCAGATTTTGCTAGTAGATCTGTGGGGCAATTACCTTCTCTGTAAATGTGTTCTATTGAGTGCTGAAAATTGTCCATGGGCTCCTTGATTTCCTTCAGATTTAGATATTCTTTCCACATGAAAAGATCTTCTCCGTGTAAAAGCATCTGGACCAAATTAGAATTGTCGCATAGGAATTTGACTTTTTCATATCTTTTTGAGTTGCAGAATCTGATTGCCCTGAGAATTGCAATAATTTCAGCTTGGATGGCTGATGCTGCCTCGAATTGGAATGACTCAGCATATTTGAACTGACCATCTTTGTCTCTAAGAATGAAGGCTCCAGCCGCTTGTCCCATATTAAGCCATGACCCATCTGTGTTTATGATCAATTCTGCCCCTTGAGTATGATGTTTCCATATTACCAGAGTTGGGAGATTTGGCGTGATTGCTGAAAAGTTGTAGTGGAAATGAGCCACCAACCAATTTCGATCTTGCGTAGAGATTGGCCTGGGTTTGAAACCAAAAAGAACCTTCTCCAGCATAGAGTGAACATCTTCAATCAACCATTTCAACTTCAATTTTTTTCCTTCCCAGAAACATTTGTTTCTAGCCAGCCAGATGGACCACAACAAAAAAGCTGGGAGTAGCCTACGAATTTTGAGAGAAACCATACTTCCTTTACTATTTTCCCACCAAGCTTGTACGAAGCCTTTTCCTATTGACTGTCTGATCCGAAGGTTAAAGAAAATTTTCCAATAATTCCAACTGTGGTGAATCTCAAGACATTCAAAGAAAATGTGATGTATGATTTCCACTTCAATTTCACAAAATGGGCATTTGGAGGGCTGACAGTGGAGTATAATGGGGGGGGGGGGGGGTGGCTGAATTATGAGGTTTCTAAGAAGACTGCAAGTGGATTAGGATGCGGGAGGATAGAAGATTTTAACGGAGGTAGGCAATGCGAGTGTAGTGGCCATCGTTTGGAATGAGAGTGGTGTGAGTGTGCATGGAAGTTTAGTTCTGGGGATACAAGACTTATTGGGGCGCGAGTGCCAAGTTAAAATAACACATATTCATAGGGAATGCAACTTTGCAGTAGATTACCTAACGTTACTGACGGTCAAAGAACCAAGGGGGTTTACAAAGGTGACGGAACCTCCCCGTTAACTAAATCGATAGTTTGAGAATGATGTTATAGTGGTAGCGTATTTACACAATGTAATACCCTGATAGGTTAGGATTGGCCTCCTTCTTTGTACCAAAAAAAAAAAATTAATTGTATTTTAAGTCTCAACTATAAAGTTTACTAGTTACCACCTCAATTTTTACTTTCTACCATCCCAATTCGGACTAAAACACCCCCTATAATATCCTCTCTCTTCCTCATTTTTAAATAAAATGACAATTTTATCAAAATTTGGGTGATAATGTTTAAAACTGAGACAATAACTAGTAATACTCAACTATCTTATCAAAATAATTTTTCCCACTTTTTATAACATCCAATATAAAAAAGTAAAATTAAAAAAAAATGGAATCATTTTCAACAATATTTGAAAAGCCATGACATTTACTGCAGAAAATCTTTATTCTTGGGCGCTATATTCACGTATTAAGTACATAACATTATCAATAAATTTTATTAAAGGATATTTATCCTTAAAGATTTGCATAATAAAGTCTAAAGGACGATTTGGAGTCAAAATTTTTCTCTTTTTTAAGATGCAAGAGTCAAAAATTTTCTTTTAAAAGACTTTAAACTTTTTTTTTTTCTTTTTGAAAAAAACTCTACATATTATTACGTACTCTCACTGGAACAGTATTATTACGTACTCTCTCCCCCCTACCCCTTAAATAAAAGAACAATTTTATCAAAATTGACGCGATAATATTTAAAACTGAAGCGGTAACTAATAATACCATATTGAAATTCAGGAAACCACATTTAAATACTCCCTTTATCAGTAAAAGAATAATACTAAATAGTATTATAAAAATAACTATTATTTTAAAATAACATAACTAAATAGTCAGATCGCACAAATAATTAATCAGGTTGTAGTGCCACTGGAAAGATAGCCTTGAGTGAGGAAATTAAACAAGAGATGAGCAGTAGGAATTTTGTGGCGGTGAATATTCCAAGGGAAGCAAATGGTCCAACAGATACCTTGGCAAAAATGGCTCTTAAAAGGGGAGTTGGGTTGTTTTGATAACTTAGAGTCCGTTCCAAGAACTCTAAAAAGGTTGGTCTTAACGGATAGAGACTCGGTCCAAACACTTGGTTTCTAGTATTTGTGTAAGTGAATGCGAAATTTTGGCACTTGTATAGCAAGTAGGCTAGTATTTCAGAGCTCACACCTTTATCAATGTGGTTTTTGTTTTTTAGAAAAATTAGACTCTTTTTTGTATAGAATCAGTGAATCTGATCTTAGGTCCCTTATGTCTCAAAATCAATAAAAGGGCCCCTCGGCTTGCCGGCCCTCCACCTTTAGGGGACTGTTTTTCTTTAAAAAAATAATAATAATCAGTTTGTAATTTCAAAAAACAAAGGCTACAACTTTATTACTAAAGTAGTGATTGCCCAGGAATTGATTCACTCTATGAGAACGAAAACTGGAAAAAGAGAGTTTATGGTCTTGAACGTGAATCTTGAAAAAGCCTATGACTACCTGCGTGGGAATTTTCTGAAGGATGCGCTCGAGCAAGCGGGGCTTCCAGACAACTTTATTAAGAGCGTGATGGTCTGTGTACAAACACTATGCCATCATTGTGGAATGGAGAGCCAAGTGCGGAATTTCTACGCACTAGGGGTGCAAGGGGACCCAATATCGATGTATCTATTTATGCTATGTATGGAGCGACGGGGTCATTTGATAAATCGGAAACTAATTGAGGGAAGTTGGAAGCCAATGCAAGTGGGTAGGGGGAGTGTTGAAGTTCCCTACTTGATGTTTGCAGATGATCTTCGGCTGTTTGTGGAAACGACTGAGGAACATGGGATTTTGTAGTGAAGTAGGTGCTTGAGGAGTTCTGCACTACCTCTGGTCTAAAGGTGAGCGAGGTTAAAACAAAAGAGTTTTTGTCCAATACTGTGGCTCCTATAAATCAGGTAAATGTCTATGTGGGGATGGGGTTTTAGGCAGTGAAGGACCTGGAGAAATATTTGGGGATGTCGATTATCCATGGGTGAATCACTAAAAGCACTTATGGATCAATTTTGGAAAAAGCAAAGTCTTGATTGGCAGGATGGAAAGCCTCTACGTTATCCTTGGCTTGGAGGGTGACATTGGCTCTATTGGTGATCAGTCCGGGGAGGGGATGAAAGAGGGAAAGAAAATCAGTCTGGTAAATTGGCCGGAGCTCATTCCAAATTTGCCTGACTGAGACTAAATCTTTGCGATAGCAGTGTGAGCTTTTGGAAAGAAAGGAATGCGCAAATTTTCAAGGCATCTACTAGATTGCCTTTACTTTTCATGCAAAACATTCGTGCCAAGGCGGTTAACATTAGGACAGCAAATGTCGCAGCTAGAAAGGTTGGTGTGGCTGGATTCGGGTTGTATATCCTATTTAGCACGTCTAATTTACAAAATATTTTTTGTAATAAAAAAAATAATGATAATATTATTTTTAATTAAACAATAAATTATCCTTAATTTATGAAAATAATTTTAAAATTTTATTAAAAATTTTTTTTTTAAGGGAGTAACGTGCAGCACGTGATCACCGTGCGTGCGGTCCTTATAAGAAATAGGAGGATTAAATAAAATGATGTGCATAGAACATTGGAGTTTTTTAAAAAATGATGCTCCAATATCTTTTACACTGATCTTTCAATTAGTTCTACTAGATTAAGAGAATTTTCATAATACACAAATTAACTTTTATTATTTTACTATTTATCAAAACATTTCATAATGAATTCTAATCATCAAAATATCTCGCAAAATAAAAAAATATTGTAACTCAATGATTAACACTCTTCACTTAAAATTAATAAATTTTGAGTTCGATTTTTAAGGGCAAATAAATGTCTGCCCAATTTGTAGTAGAATAGTTGTACCTCCTCGTAATGATTCATGATGGTAGTAGTTTTAGTCGTTTTTTGTTACAGTAAAACGTTTTTTGTATTCTTTTCAAATACAAGCTCTATTTTATTCAATTAATTAGGAAAATGAATTGGAGACAACATCAAACAACAATAAAAATTAATCAGTATGAGATATTTAAATTTATTCCCATTAATTAAAATCAATATTATTTAATTTAAATATCCTTATTAGTTTTTTTATTATTACATAAATTCAAAATAATAGCTTATTTATTGTATTGTTTCAGTTCAATCACCTGATTATGATTATGAGATGGAAATAATTTTCTTTTAAAAAAAATATCCTTCTCTATCTATTAAAACTTTACTGGAAATTATTTGCAATTAAAAATTATATCGTGATAACAATATTTTTAATGAAACAATAAATTATTCTTAATTTATGAAAAAAAATTTTAAAATTTTATTTTAAAAATCAAAGGGAGTAACGTGCAGCACGTGATCACCGTGCGTGCGGTTACTCCCTTTCCTTGGACATTGGAGTTTTAAAAATGATGCCCCAATATCTTTTACACTGATCTTTTGATTAATTCTATTAGATTAATGGTAATTTATATGGTGGTCCTATAGGACCACCATGCAATTTTACTCCTACCCCTAATATAGTAGTAGTTTCTATTTTAGCCTCCCAATTTTATTAGTAGTTTCTTTTTTTAAAAAAATTGGACACGCGCCTTACTCCCACCCTAAGCTATATAAGGTTCTTCTTTTTCTTTTTTTCAGGAGTTTGTTGCCGATATTCTTCTTCGTCTTTTGTTGCCGTTTTTCGTCTTCGTCTTTCGCTTGAATTCTTTTGCTTCCAATTTTGATTACGGTATGATTGTGATTGATTTATGTTTACAAATGTGTTGTTTATCTGTTTTTCGTCTTCGTTTTTCGCTTATTTTGTTTCCGTTTGTGCTCTGTTTATCTTTCTGTGGAGTTTTTGCTTCGAATTTGATAATTAAGATATTTATTCCTGTGTTTTGATCCTTTCGATTGATTTATGTGTTTGAATTTGTTGTTTCTACGGTTCTGTTCTTCTTACCGTTTTGTTTTTGATCGAAAATTGTTGATAGATCATTGTGGATTGGAGAAATTTCAATGGAAGATACAGTGGGTGGTATAGTTGATTTCATTCGCGAAGAAGATGCTCCTGAATTGTTTGATTTTGATAAACAGCAAGAATCAACGGTATCTCTGTTGGAATGTAAGTCATGATGAGATATTAGTTATGAATTGATCTGATATTAGTTATTCATTGATCTGATATTAGTTCTATGTTGATCTGATATTAGTTTTACAGTATGATATTTTCATATTCTTGATCTGATGTCTATAGTCTGTTGATCTGATGTAAAGTATGAGTTGATCTGATGTCTATATAATCCTGATCTGATCTCCCTTGTTAAGTATGTTTCAGTTCTGCTGTGTGATTTCTTTTATATTCTTGATCTGATATCTATAGTCTGTTGATCTGATGTCAAGTATTCGTTGATCTGATGTCTATATAATCCTGATCTGATCTCCCTTGTAAAATATGTTTCAGTGCTGTTGTATGTTTTCTTTTATATTCTTGATCTGATATCTATAGTCTGTTGATCTGATGTCAAGTATCAGCTGATCTGATGTCTATATAATCCTGATCTGATCTCCCTTGTTAAGTATGTTTCAGTGCTATTGTATGATTTCTTTTATATTCTTGATCTGATATCTGTAGTCTGTTGATCTGATGTCAAGTATTCTCTGATCTGATGTCTATATAATCCTGATCTGATCAACTATGTTTAAACTAATATGATATTATCATTTTTTATACAGGTTCAGATGATGAATCTATGGAATCTTTGTGTAAATCAGTGGTTGAAAATGAAGATGCAGCATACAATTTATATAATGATTATGCTTTTAGGTTAGGATTTAGTGTGAGGAAAGGTAAAGATCGTAAAAACAAAACTACTGGAATCAGGTATTTGAGAAGATATCTTTGTAATAGAGAAGGAGCTAAACAATGCAAGGAGAATTTGAAGAAGATTTATACGAAAATTGATATGCGATCTAGATGTAAAGCTTTTATTGAATTTAAGAAAAGAGAAGATGGGAGTTGGATTGTCCAAAAGCATTTCAGGAAGCATAATCATGAATTGTGTCCTGTAGCTGAGAGGCAGTTTTTACGTTCTCAGAGGAAGTTTGATGATTCTGCATTGCAGTATTTTGAGGAATTGAAAAGTTCAGGTGTTCGTGTAACGGATGGTTATCATATATTGTCCAAAGAGGTTAGTTATACTTTCAGATTATTTTTTATGAATCTACATAAATGTGATACTTGTTATGATCTGATATTACGTTCGAGTTGATCTGATATTACGTTTGAGTTGATCTGATATTTCTTTTCTGTTGATCTGATATTATGTTCCTGTTGATCTGATATTATTTTTCAGTCTGGAGGTTCATCAAATGTTGGTTATACCATGCGAGATGTATATAATCATTTGGAACAAGAGAAGAGGAGGAAGATTGAAGGGTGTGATAGTAATGCACTGATCAATATGTTAAAACAGAGATTTACTGATGAGAAGGACTTTTATTATGATTTTGATTTGGATGAGGAGTCTTCATTATGTAGTGTATTTTGGAGAGATCAGAAGATGAAGGAGGATTATAGTAGATTTGGGGATTTATTGGTTCATGATACGACTTATCGGACAAACAAATACGACATGATCTGTGGACCTTTTGTTGGTATGGACAACCATTGTCGTAATGTTATGTTTGGTATAGGTTTCATAAAAAATGAGAAGGTGGAGTCATTTATTTGGTTGTTTAGTACATTTTTGAGATCGATGGGGAACAAGCAACCAATGACATTTATGACAGACCAGGATTTTTCGATGGCAGCTGCTGTGCGTGTGGTTTTTCCAAATGTTCGTCATCGTCTTTGTGTTTGGCACATTGCAAAGAATGCTCGTAGTAATATACCTCATTTGATGAGTAAAGAAGGATTTTCAGATGCCTTTCAATTCTTGCTTAATCAAGTTTGCACAGAAGCTGAATTTAACCACTTCTGGAACAGGTGTGTGTTTTCTTTCTGTATTAGTTGTTAGGTGATCTGATATTTTTTATGTATTGATCTGATATGAAGTTTGTGTTGATCTGATATATTATTATTATACTACTTTATTCTTTTTTTTTTGCTGTAAGCTGATCTGATATTAGTTATGAATTGATCTGATATTAGTTATGAATTGATCTGATATATTAATCAGTTACATTTTTATTTCATCAGTTTGTTGAAGGATTACAATTGCAAAGACAACACTTGGTTGAAGAAATTAGATGAGATAAAAGAGAAGTGGTGCCCTGCATTCAGTAAACAATATTTTTCTGGAGGGGCAGTTTCTTCCCAAAGATGTGAGACAACCAATCGTTCGGTTTCAATGAAGTTGTCGAAAACGTCTACTTTGTGTGAATTCTATCAGCAGTTTCTTGATGTGGTGACGGAGTGGAGAAACAATGGCATTGCAGAAGATTTTAGATGTAGAGGAAGGGTTGATCCTATTGTTGGAGATTCATTAATGCTTCAACATGCTGCTGAGGTTTATACGATAGAGGTGTTTGTAAGATTTCAGGAGCTGTATATCAAGATGTTATCTTATAATCACCTGCAGACGAGTAGCGAAAATGGTGTTTATGAATATCAGGTTTGGCGTACCAAACTTGATTTGTTTCGACACGTAGTTCGTTTTGATGAGAATGAGTATACAGTGAGCTGCACTTGTAATCTTTTTTCTGAGGCTGGGTTGTTATGCTCGCATGCTCTTCGTGTGCTAAATCTGAATAATTACTCGGTACGTATTTATTGCAACTTCAGAGTTTTTTTTTTATGTAATATGGTTGATCTGATATTAGTTGCTAGTTGATATGATATTAGTTGCTAGTTGATATGATATTATATGTTTTAGTTCTATTGTATGATTTCTATTATATTCTTGATCTGATATCTATAGTCTGTTGATCTGATGTCAAGTATTCTCTGATCTGATGTCTATATAATCCTGATCTGATCTGCCTTTTTAAGTATGTTTTAGTTCTACTGAATGATTTCTTTCATATTCTTGATCTGATATCTATTGTCTGTTGATCTGATATCTATTGCCTTTTTAAGTATGTTTTTTTTTTATGTAATGTGGTTGATCTGATATTAGTTGCTAGTTGATCTGATATTAGTTGCTAGTTGATCTGATATGTTTAACTTTATATTTGTTATATACTGTAGAGAATCCCTGAGAAGTATGTATTGAAAAGGTGGACTAAGAGTGCAAGTTGCTGTGATTATTATTCGAAAGAAGATTGTTTGTTGCCATCAAGTAGCATTGAGAAACATTCAGATTCTGTTTGGAGAGTTGAAGCAAGCAGAAAATATTTGGATTTAATTAGACATGCACAGTCTAGTTCTGTTGCACGTTCTATTCTTGACAGGCACTTCAATTTGGCTAGAGATTCTATTAAATCAGAGGTTGGTCCATCCTATGTTGGTGAAAAAGCAGAAGGTTCAAACATTGCTGAAATTAGAGATCCGAAGAGAAGAAGAGAAAAGGGTGTTAGAAACATTCGTCCAAAAAGCGTTGTGGAGAAAATGTGCAATAGGGCAAGAGGGAAGAAGAAGAAAGCAGAAGCATTTGCATTGCGTACTAGAGAACGGGTCGCATCAATGGGGATTGAAAATCCTGTTGTTGATGGTAATTTTGTAAATCCTGTTGTGGAGAAGTTGTAGTTGTAGTTGTAGTTTATATGAATTCTTTTATTTAGTTGATACAAAACATTAAAAGACTTGCTGTACTTAGTTGTTTCATTACAATGTCTAGAAGATATCAGATCACAGAAATATAGACATCAGATCAGAGTGTTACAGACATCAGATCACATGTGTATAGAGATCAGATTAGAGGAATGTAGTCATCGGATAAGAGGAATATATACATCAGATCAGAATTATAACAGACATCAGATCAACAGGAAACAGATATCAGATCAAATGAATACAAACATCAGATCACAAGTGATAGAATGAAATTATTTAACTGAACTAAAACAGACATCAGATCAACATATAAAAGATATCAGATCAACATATAAAAGACATCAGATCAGAATTATATGGAGATCAGATCAGAGTAATATAGATATCAGATCAATAATGCGATACTATATTAGGTGTTAGATGTTAGTTGATACATTATTGTGTTCAGAGTAAGCGTACAACTTCCTGCCACTTCTGAAAAACAACTCCCGCCAAGGTACAACACTCCATCACTTCATTCAATTTCCTCAACCACTTATTAATTGTTTCAACTACATTCATATTAATTGCCCAACCAACCTTGTACTTTCAACATAAACTCTTTCAAAAATTCTACTATAAACAAGACCCATGTCTGGCAACGTCCATACAACATTTCCTCTGCTTTTCTTCTTCCCTTGCAAAAAAACCAAGCCCAAAATTTCCTCCACTACTGTAGTCATCGGATAAGAGTTCAGATTACAGTTTTGCTGTAGTTTTTGCTCTCTTGTATGATATGTATTTTTCCACCACTACTGAAGGTATTTCTCGACAATACACTCGGGAGTTTGAGAAGGAAAAGTACATGTCATACAAGTAGCAAAAACTACATGAAAAGCGGTTTCCAGAAGAAGAAGGAGCAAAAGATTTTGTGAAAGCTTTTCTCTGAATTTTATTATCAAAACTACTTACAACTGTTTCTGTACAAGTATATATATACCAAGACTAATAACCGCTTCAAACTGTTTCTGTACAGATCTCAGGAAACGCGACATCAGATCAGATGCCGCGCACATCAGATCAACCACAAGCTGAGATCAGATCATTTCTGCAGTTTCAGAATATCTAAGAAAAAACTGTACATTTTCATTTAGAATCAATATTGTCCTATAAGACTAGACTCTAGTACTTTTTACAATTTTGTACTATAAAACTCCTCAATTTTGGATTTGACCTCATCCTTCATTGTATTTGTTTGAGAAGCCAGTATATTATAAGAATACTTGACCCTAAGAATCTGTAGAGCCCTGTTGAGAGCAGTTTTGCTCTTGCGTGCTTCTCTTGTGAGCTCTGTATCCCAAGTATGAGTTGTTTGTCCTTTGTAGAGCTCCATGTGTCTCATTGTAAGAATGCCACAATCATTGGCGTTCTTGTTATCTTGCCAGTCCAGTTTTGGATACTCCACTTTATATTCTTTGGGATTTCCAAAAATTTTTTCTGCTGATGTCCCTTTTATTATCTCAACAATATACCGCAGCTGCAATAATGAAGAAAACATATATATCAGACTATTGAAAAGATGATATCAGATTAGTGTAAAACATTATCAGATCAATGTAAGAAATACATCAGATCAAGGGAAAGAATACATCAGATCATGGGAAAGAAGATATCAGATTAGTGTCAAATCATATCAGATCAGTGTAAAAAAGACATCAGATCATCGGAAAGAAGACATCAGATCAAGGTAAAGAATATATCAGATCAAGGTAAAGAAGATATCAGATCATGGGAAAGAAGATATCAGATTAGTGTAAAATCATATCAGATCAGTGTAAAAAAGACATCAGATCATCGGAAAGAAGACATCAGAACAAGGTAAAGAATATATCAGATCAAGGTAAAGAAGATATCAGATCAAGGGACATGTACTTACCATAAGTTCGGGAATTGCAGTGTACCAAGTGTTTTCTGGGATTTTGTTATTAAGTACGACTACTTTTCTTGCCGTTGCATTTATACACAAAGTATAGTAATGATCATGCTGTAATATTGGGATAAAGATCTGCACAAAGTATAATACTAATTAGAAGTTGATATTTTTATATATTGAATTCACTGAATAGAGGAATTAAAATTGCACTTACCATTTTTACATTTAATGTGTCCATGTTTCTTTTGGCTTTTGTGACATCTTCTATGAATTGATATTTCATGTTGTCCAGAATCTCTGGTTTAACCTCATAGTGAGGAAATGCTGGTTTTGGTATTGTGATGCCTAACTTCTTGGAAGCATCATGTTTTTTCTTTAAATTGTTGTAATCATCCATTGAAGCAACGAACTTCAGACGTTGTTCTTTTGTATCTTCCATTATTGCATACTGAAAACATAATGAATTTAATTCATATCAGATGGAATAACATGTATATATTTTTGAAAATGAATTTCATATTAAAATTATAAGGGATTCATATCTTACACAAAATTGTTCAGATATGAACAGCCTTGTTGGATCTTTGAAGTTCATATGCGTGATCCATGCATTTAGTACCGAATTTGTTATCCATACTCCTGGAAGCATGGATAGGAAGTCCGATCGATCCACTAATGCAAATTTTCCATCGGAGTAGAGTACTTCTCTGTATGCGTAAATCAAAATAATGTTAACAAAAGTATGTTGAAATCCCAAAATTTACAGCATATAATAGAAATCAGATCACAAAATGTAAACAGCAGGTCAGCATATAACAGATATCAGATCAATTTATCCAACAGATATCAGATGACAAGACAGTAGATATCAGATCAGAAGACTATAGACATCAGATCAGAAGAATATTTATATCAGATCAGAGGACTATAGACATCAGATCATAAGACTATTTATATCAGATCAATAATATAAAAAAAATCATACATTTTTTAGAACGAATCAAATCATGCATTTTACACATATCATATCAAAAGACAGTAGGCATCACATCATTGGATATTAGATATCAGATCAAAAAGGCAAGATTAGAACTTACTGCTGATTGATTTTATTTTCTTTTGTCCCTGTTAGGTAAGCAAAATCAGTGAACAGTTTCTCTCTCCTTGAGATCATCAAAAATGTTTTAGGCTTCTTGAGCCAAAATTCTGATCTCAAACGTACAGGGAGTTGTCTATCTCGATGTCTTGAGTTTGGTGACAAGATGACATCTTCCTCAGCATTGTCTGGCTCTTCATTGATCATGCTGGAAATAAAGTTCATATCAGTAGATATAACATATCAAATTATTCAATTAAAGATATCATATCAGATTGTAGTGTGTTTTTACTTACGTTTTGAGCTCTGCTATGTCTTGATTATCTTTTGAAGTCATGGCTTGTTTTGGAGGTTGATCTGCTTCTGAAATCATTGCATTGAGGTTTGTAGCAAGCAGTACTGCATCCTCCATCATTCTTTCAATATTTATATCTTGTGTTTCTGTCAAATTTAGAGAAGCTTTCCCTTTCTCATTCTCTTTCTCTTTGGTAGCTTCTGTTTCTTCAGGCTTCTCTTCCTCCCTATCTTTTTCTTTTTCATTCTTCTTGTTTCCACTCTCTGCATCTACATCCAGTTTTTCATTCTCCTTTCGTAACATTCTATACACCAATTGCTTTGCAATTGGATCTTCCTTAAGCTTTGTTCTGCTCTCTTCCATTTCCATTTCTTCTGGTTCAACTTCTTTTTGTTCCAGGGTTATTGGAGAGATATGTGGTGTCTGAGGTTCTTTTTCCTTTTGCTCCACCACATTTTCTTGTGTTTGTTCTCCTTCTTCTTCATGAATGCTGTCTCCTGAAGGTGTTATGAGGTTGAAATTTGGCATTTGCATATCATCTTCGAAGCGTACAGTGGCGGATTTCTTCTGCATTTTGTTGTAATCCTCTTGTAGTTTATCCGCAATTTCGGCACATGCCGCATAGAACCTTGCATCCTGTGATGGTGTTGGTTCATTTTCTTCGGTTGCGGATTTTGAGGATTGACCTTGTTGCTCAGGAGTTGTATTTTTCTCCCTCAAGTCACGGATAATCCCCTCCACTGTGCTTGTTATTGTGGCAAATGCTGCAGCACCTTCTGGATTGTTTGCTGCCCCAACATTGTGCCATGCTTTGATGAAAGCCATCATGGACTTTGCCAAATCAACCACTGTTTGAGTCATTTCATCAGCATTTTCAAAATCCTGTTGCGGAAGATAATTGTTATAGTTAGATTGTTTCATATTAGTATAAAAAAGATAAATCAGATTACGGTAAAATAGACATCAGATCAGCATATAATACATATCAGATCAGAACTATGAAAGAAAGTATACTACAGAACGAAAACATAATTAAAAAATGGGTGATTAAAGAATCATTATAGAGACATCAGATCATGAAAAAACAGATATCAGATCATAATATAACACATATCAGATCACAACTATAAAAGAAAGCATACTATAGAAATGAAATGTACTTAACAATCAGACATCAGATCAAAAAAAAAAAAAAAATACATCAGATCATCAAATGAAAGATATCAGATCAGAGAGTTTACATTGCTTTTTGATGTGGTTGGAGCTTGTTTTGATTTGCTAGGCTTTTCAGATGCATGTGCATGTTGTTGTTTTTCCACATGCACCTCGGCTGTAGCCCTTTCTCTTATCCAGCCTTGACCATGTCCTCCCTTTTTCTCTTCGAGTTTTGCTCTTTCAAAGAGTTGAGTCTGACTCCAGTTTGTGAATGTTGGTAGGTTTCTTGGAATATCTTTGTGAATTCCATACACAACCCTATCAACATAGAATAGCTGAAGAAAATATGTTAGTTGTGAGTTAAGAAAATAAAATTTTTAGCAAAGCATTTCACAAACTAAAAAAAACATCAGATCAAGATAATACCCACATCAGATCAGCATATAACATACATCAGATCACAGTAATACCCACATCAGATCAGTAATTTTGATAGAAAATTATTTGAAACAAATAAAACAAAATTAACAGTATATAACAGACATCAGATCAACAGGAAACAAATATCAGATTATATGAATACAAACATCAGATCACAAGTTATTGAAAGGAAATATTTAACTGAACTAAAACAGACATCAGATCAGAAAATATACACATCAGATCAACATATAAAAGACATCAGATCACAACAATACAGACATCAGATCAGTAATCAAATGAATACAGAAAAGAAAGATGAGAGACTTACAATCAGAAAAGAGAGTGGTCCATTGTAGGCTGTTGATGTTGTGCCATCTTTGTGGAAATACTTCTCTTGGCATTCCACTAAGGCCCTGAATGTGTAGCTACACCAGTTCAGCTGCCTTATTTGATCAATGCTGTTCAGGGATTTGAGGAGCCGATATCTGATGTTGTTGATGCTCCCATGATGGTAAAGAAACGTGGTGGCCAGGTAGATAAGGAAATCCTGGACGAAGTTGATGTCACTGTAATCCTGATGGTTTACAATGTACTGCTCAAGCTGCTTGATGGTCGGTCTTTTTGTGGGTGGCATGCCAAATCTTTGACAGTATTGTTCGACATGCTGCTCATAATCTTCACCCTTTGACTCAGCAGCTGTGTATTCTTCAACTTCAATTGGGCCTCTTGGGAAGCCAAGAACCAATTCCACATCTTCTTCAGCAATGGGAATAACTGTATCTTGCTCCAGCTCCAGCCTCAACTTGATACAGTTGAATTTTTTGAGCAGGTATTGTCCCAGTTTGTTTGGCATCCTGGTGTAGTTGATACTGAGGAAGCTGCCAAAGCCTATATCTCTCACGGCATTTCTTTGTGGTTCTGAGAGTCTAGAAACCACGAAACTTATACCGTTTGGAGATGTACTGCAACTGAATCTTTTGCTCATCTCATCATCACCATCATCATCATCATCTTTTTTCTGTTTTTTTGTGATGTGGACATCCACATCGCCCTGTTTCTTTTCCTTATTGACCATAACATTGGTCTTTTTCTGTTGTTGCTTCTGCTGCAGATCCTTCTTCTGCAATTGTTGAAGAATTTCTTCATTTGTCTTCTTCTTCTTTAGAGGTAGTTTCATCCTTTTACTTGTTTGCTCCTTTTGGGATGGTTGAACTACTTCCTGTTCTTTTCTTTTCTTTTCTGATTTACGTTTGTAGGTATGTTGTAACGACTTGCTAGGGGTTTCTTGAAAATCTGAACTCTCATCTTGTGCTTGAATAACTTGTTTATCTTGGTTGGTTTTATCAGCCATTATGTTTAAATTGTTGTTTCCTGTAATATGTCAGTAAGAGTATGTAAGCAAAAATAAGTTGATATCATATTAGAAGAAAGCAGATATCAGATCAGCAGATATAAGACATCAGATCGCAACATGAACACATCAGATCAGCATATGGCAGACACCAGATCATGAAAACACAGAGATCAGATCAACTGAATACACACATCAGATCAAGCAAAAACACGCATCAGATCAACAAAAAATGGACATCAGATCACTATTTTATAAGAAAAACATTTCACAGAAAGAAAACAAATTGAACAAATAAATCAAATCAGGATATAACTTATATCAGATCAAAGAAAATGAAGACATCAGATCAACTAAATACATACATCAGATCAAAACAAAACAGATATCAGATCAAAATAATACAGTCAACAGATTAGTAATTTTGATAGAAACTTTTTTCAAAGAACTAAAACAAAATTAAAAGCATATAAGAGACATCAGGTCAATTGAAAATATATATCAGACAAAAAGAATACAGACATCAGGTCACAAAATATTGAAGGCAAATATTTCAATGAACTAAAATAGACATCATATTACGATAATACAGAGATCAGAGCAACATATAATATACATCAGATCAACGAACCCTAATTATATCAGATAAAAAAATTAAAAGCATAAACAGACATCAGATCAATCGAAAACATATATCAGATTAAAACAATACAGACATCAGAACCCTAATTATTCAAAGAAAATAACGGTTATAAAATTAGGTTTTTGTACCTGTAGATAAATGTCGAAGCAGGAAAAACGTTGGTTTGAGAAAAACAGCAAGTTTTTCGTCCGATTTGGAGACTTTTTTTAGCGTTTGAGTTGAATAGCAAGCTTTTTCTTCGCGCAGATGATGGCTATGGTGTTTTCTGAACCGGAAGAAGAGCAGAAAATCGAAATGCAGTGATCTCTGAACGTATTTGAGGTTAGAAATTTAGATCTGATGTTGTTAATGGAACGATGAAGATCGTGGGGATGAAATCGGTTTGAGAGCCACGAAGGAATGAAGGGTTTTGGGTTTTCAGTTTCAGAGCGGGAGAAAGGAAGGAAGGGTTTTGGGATTTAATTAAGTCGCGCTTCAAAAGCGCGCTACAGTGCTTTCCTTTTTTTTGTTATTTTTTGCTATTTTTTTATTTTATTGTATGATTTCTTTTTATATTCTTGATCTGATATCTATTGTCTGTTGATCTGATGTCTATTATTCTCTGATCTGATGTCTATACAATCATGATCTGATCTCCCTTGTTAACTATGTTTTAGTTCTACTATCTGATTTCTTCTATTTTCATGATCTGATATCTATTGTCTGTTGATCTGATGTCTATTATTCTCTGATCTGATGTCTATACAATCATGATCTGATCTCGCTTGTTAACTATGTTTTAGTTCTACTATCTGATTTCTTCTCTTTTCATGATCTGATATCTATTGTCTGTTGATCTGATGTCAATTATTCTCTGATCTGATGTCTATACAATCATGATCTGATCTCACTTTTTAACTATGTTTTAGTTCTACTATATGATTTCTTCTATTTTCTTGATCTGATATCTATTGTCTGTTGATCTGATGTCTATTATTCTCTGATCTGATGTCTATACAATCATGATCTGATCTCACTTTTTAACTATGTTTTAATTCTACTATATGATTTCTTCTATTTTCTTGATCTGATATCTATTGTCTGTTGATCTGATGTCTCTTATTCTCTGATCTGATGTCTATACAATCATGATCTGATCTCCCTTGTTAACTATGTTTTAGTTCTACTATATGATTTCTTCTATTTTCTTGATCTGATATCTATTGTCTGTTGATCTGATGTCTATTATTCTCTGATCTGATGTCTATACAATCATGATCTGATCTCACTTTTTAACTATGTTTTAATTCTACTATATGATTTCTTCTATTTTCTTGATCTGATGTCTATTATTCTATGATCTGATGTCTATACAATCATGATCTGATCTCCCTTGTTAACTATGTTTTAGTTCTACTATATGATTTCTTCTATTTTCTTGATCTGATATCTATTGTCTGTTGATCTGATGTATATTATTCGCTGATCTGATGTCTATACAATCATGATCTGATCTCCCTTGTTAACTATTTTTTTTTAAAAAGGCAGTGCGTCAAAAAAAAAAAAAAAAACTGTAGCGCGCAACTGTAGCGCGTTACTGTAGCGCGAAACTATAGCGCGTCACTGTAGCGCGCTACAGTAGGTAGGAGTAAAATTCATCCTACTCCTATAGCCCCACCGTAAACGGACTCTAGATTAATATCCTAAAAACAATCTATTAGATTAAGAAAATTTTTGTAATTTTTATTATTTTATTACTTATCAAAATATTTCATAATGAACTCTAATGTTCAAAACAGTGAATAATTGTAGCTCAATATGTAAGTTTTAAAAGGATGCACATCCTCCCTCCTTTACGTTTTTCACAGTCCCTCTTTGTCTCAGTAAAGTTTTTCGGTGATATATTTCGATTTTCTTTCTCATTACTTAGAAAAAGTGAGTCACAGTCCAGGTACATCAATGTACGAGGGCTTCAATTTTGGTGTTGTAAGATGTATCTTTTGCAAATTTGTAGGAATAAAATGATATAATATATCTTATTTTTATAGCATTCTTGTAAAAAAAAAATTTTATTTTAATCTTAAATTATCCCTACATATATAAAATTTTAATAAATAAAAGAGAGTATTTTTTGAGAGGATATAAAATTTTAATAAATAAAAGAGAGATATTTTTTGAGAGGAGAAAAATATTTTAACATACATCAAGTATATAATCAATTTAGACATCAGACCAATCCTATTAAAGTTAATATATATACTTTAATATATCATTTAACTCTTGTATGACCCAATTTTTCCCAAATTAAAAATTTTATCACCTATTAGGTCAAGATGTATATCCTATTCAGTACATCTAATTTATAGATTTTTCTTTTCATTGTAATTAAAAAAATTAATGATAAATTTTTTTAATTAAATAATAAATTATCCTTAATTTATGACAATAATTTTAAAATTTTATTTAAGAAATGGACGGGAGTAATGTGCAGCACGTGATCACCGTGCGTGAGGTCCACCTCGATTATTTAACCGGCAACCTTAAATTATCAAGAGGTAAAAAGCAATTTGCAGATAATTTTTTTAACGACACGCATAAATTTCATTGTTTTACTGTTCGGTTAATATAAATATTTACAGTCGATATTATTTTGTGTGCTACAGTAACTCCTTGGTGAAGCATTAACGCATCACCATAGACACATGGATCTGGCACGGGTTGAACAAAAACTTGAGGAAGCCCAACCACAACCAAGAGTTTGGGCCACTATTGGAAGGCATAAACCAGAGGACATACCATTTGGGCCAACCAATAGCAAGGAGGAGAGAAGGAGAACAAGAAGATCCAAGCTCTATTTTATTCAATTAATTAGGAAAATGAATTAGAGACGAGACCCAAACAACAATAAAAATTCATCATTATAAGATATTTAAATTTATTCACATTAATTGAAATCAATAACAAGGTTTGATTGTAATGGACTAAAATTATTAAATTTTTTAATTTTTTTTGAATATTTTCAGATTAATTTGACCAAAAAATTAAAACTATTATAGTTTATGTACTAAAATTTAGATTTTTCCTATCCCAACCAAACAACAATTCAAGTAAATAAAATAATCCAAATCATTAGAATTAGAATTTTCTTTTTTTCTTTGTGCTTTATATGTTCAATTTGCGTGCAATTTCAAATATAAAGTTTTATTAACTGTAATTGTTATTTAGATCCCAAGATTTGACAATTCTTTCTTCTACCTACAGGAAATACTTTGGAACTTTCATTTTCACGACATATATAATGGTAAATTTTTAGACAAAATTTTAAATTATATATTTTTATTTTTAATTAATAAAATAGATGTTTTAAATGTAAAATTTGGTGTGTGTTACCTTGCTAGTAGAAGAACAGAGAAAACTAATCACAATAACTTATGTATAATTATATTAATTAGTATATTAAATATAAATTGATGGGAAAACTTATTTCCTCGAGGGATGTAAGAGATTTATTATACATAATTATGTTCAATTAGGAGATTTATTTTTCTTCTAGTATGATGGTGGCAATTTCTTTGAAGTGAAGTTAATATGTACAAAGTGAAGGAGGAGAAAGATGAAAATGTTGACAAAGTTGAAGATGCAAATAAAGAAGAAGAAAAAGAACAACAAGGGGAGGACGAGCGAATCGAGAAGGAAAACAAAGACATAAACAAAGATAAAGATACAAAAGAAGATGAAGATGGGGACACGGAGGAAGAACAACTAAACAAGAATGATTATAAATATCATATAAATGATGAGAAAAAAAAAAAAAAGAAGTAATTGGAGATAACCAGAAAGAAATGCAGATGAAGAAGTTCTAAAGAGTTCTTCCTCATAAACAAAAAAAAAAAAATACTCTGATAACCCTTCAGAAAAAATCAAAGGTTAGTTTAGTACCTTTTTAATCTTTAAATCAATTTTTATGCCTTTTTTTTTTTAAATCTTTTTTATAACAATACATATTTCAGTTGGAGAGAAAAGACAAGAAAATTTTTGTATGTTTTTTTAGGAAAATAAAGGTATATTAAATATAAAATTATAGATTTTGAAAGTAAAATCATGGAAAGTGAACTCTCCTTTGAGACAAAATTTAATTTTAAAATATTTTTTTGTAAGACAAATAGAATATTATACTTAATTTAGACAAACTGTCCAAAATTCCAAATGACTAGAAATGCCATGGGATTTAATTTTTCAAGTATTATAAATTATACTCTCGTGCCTTGACTATATTTTCCAACCAAACAATATTTTTTATTATCAATAATATTAAAATTTTATTGAAAAAATCGAAGGGAGTAACGTGCAGGGGAACTAATTGCGCATAGAACATTAGATTTTTTAAAAATGATGCCCAAATATCTTTTACACCCATCTTTTAATTAATTATTCTAGACTATGAGATTTTTCATAATGCAAAAATTAATTTTTACTGTTTCATTGCTTATCAAAACATTTCATAATCATGGTCAAAACAACGAATAAAACAGTGATCGACGTAGCATCAGTTTATATCAAGGAGAACAAGAAGATATTTGTTTCATTTGCCTAATAATAATAAAATTAAGTTTACCGTTTCTTTTTTATTCTTAATTGACTGCATATTTTGTATTTTTACTTGGTTTAATTTACTTTTTTGTGAGAATTCAAAAAAAAAAAATTTACTTTTTGTGAAGTTATTTTTATCTTTTAAAACGTTTTTTCAGAGGAGATTGTCAATAAAGAACTGATAACAAGGCTGGACTGAGACCATGAATACCACCTGAGACAGAGAAATGCCTGCCCAGTTTGTAGGAGAGTAGCTGTTCCTCCTCCTAATGATTCGTGATTGTTGTAGTCTTAAATTGTTTTTGTTAGAGTGCAATGTTTTTCTTGTTCTTCTTAATGGGATTTTCTTTCTTTCTAAAATGCAAGCTCTATTTTATCAATATTATTATGATTTAATCGTGGTGCAACGTATGATATTTGTGCGTGCATAAAAAAATAAAAATTTTAAAATGATGCTCTAATTTTTTTTTTTTATACAAATCATTTAATTAATCCTAACTTAATTTCTAGTGCACAAGGCATCGTACATGTCACTTTGGAAAACAAATAGAGAATAGGAGAGAAAAAAGAAGAGAAAATATGCCCAATTTGCTTTGTAAAATTTTTTTATTTTCTTCATGGGATGAGATATCAAATGGGGAGCTCATAACAAGGTTTAATTGTTGTGGATTAAAATTTTTATAATGTAAAAAAATTTTGAATATTTTTTATTAATTTGACCAAAACAAAATAAAATTATATGTTCATTGTCCGTGCAATTTTTTTAAAAAATAAAATATATTTGGATCATTTAGAGTTTTAGATTTATTTTATAAATTTTTATTAACTATAATTGTTATTTAGGCGCGACATTTGAGAATTATGTGTTCTACTTACAGGAAATAGATTGGAATTTTCATTTTTAAGCATATATAAGGGCAAATTTTTAGACAATTTTTTCAATTTTATATTTTATTTTTTAATTATTAGAATGGATGTTTTAAGTGTGATATTTGGTATATGTCACCCTTGCCAGTACAAGAACAGAGAAAGTTAATCACAATAAATTATATATAATTATATTAATTAGCATATTAAATATAAAATTATAGATAATGAAAGTAAATTATACAAAGTAAACAATTTTCTGAAACAATAATTAATTTTAAAATAATATTTTTTAAAATTAAAATAGAATATTATGCTTAATAATTTGGATTATAATCCCATCTCATGATTAGTTAATTTGGTAAGGAATGGAAATATAGAAATAGCCCACAAACCCATCACTCTAAGCTCCTCCAGTGCACATTGAAAGCGCAAAAAATAAAATACAACAAAGCCTCCACTAGTGTCCTGCAGAAAAAAACGTAAATTATATGCTGTAACACTAGGTACATGTACCTAGTAATACATCATCACTATCAATATAAGAGAGTGAGATACACACTCTTTTCTTCTTTTTCTTCAAAAACTCACTTCCCTCTTTTTCAAAAATCAATTCTTCTTCTTTAAAAATCAATTATTCTTTTTCGTCGTACTCCATTTGAAACTGCATTTAATCAAAATTTTCATCCAAACACAGATTTAACGGAGATCGATGATTGTATTTTCCGACGAACAACACCAAATATAACGAAAAAATCACTTCTTCTTAAAAAATTACTTCTTCCTGTTCAAAAACATTTTCTTCTTCTTCAAAAATAACTTATTCTTCTTAAAAAATCACTACATCATAAAGTATGTACTGCATATGATGGATTTACGAAACCTTATTTTCGCGATTTGATGTTGGGTAATATATTAATGATGTTATATTCGTGTTTTCTTCTTCAAATAATACTTTATTACTCTGAAATATGATATATATATATATATAAATGTTTTCCATGAGGTATTGACACTTTCATGTGAAATGGGTTGCTTCTGATTCCTCCACGCTGTTGGACGTGGTAAAAGTTGTTATGGGACGTAACTAGACGTAACGGGACGTAGCGGGATATAACGGGATGTAGCGGGATGTAACAAGACGTAGAGGGAGGTAACGGGACGTTGCTGCTTTGTATTTTGGACGTAGCGGGACGTGGTGGACTGTGTTCTGTGAAAAATTCAGCTAAAATCTACATGTTTGGATGTAGACGTGGTGTGGTAGTTATTTTTGGACGTGGTGGTAGTAGTTATATTCCAATTAATTTAGTCCCACATGAAAAAAAAAATGGTAGACTTTTTTGGACATTGCAGCAGTTATTTTTTCGACATTGCGACAGTGTTAGGAGACGTTGTAGAATGTGTTATGTGAAAAATTCAGATTAAATTCACATGCTTTGATGTAGACTTTGCGGCAATTATTTTTTGGTCGTGCGGGGATGTTGCGACAGTATTAGGAGACGTTGTAGAAGGTGTTATGTGAAAATTTCACCACATGCCTGGATGTAGATGCTGCGGCAGTTGGTTTTTTGACGTGCGGGGACGTTTCGGCAGTATTAGGAGACGTTGTGGAATGTGTCATCTATGAAGTTGTATTGCAGGAATGTTTGGGAGGGCATAACTCGGCACTCGATTGTCCGATTTGGACGCGCGAGTAGTCAATTTGATGGTTCTCGACAAGATCTACGCAATGGATATGGCAGACGGGCATTTGGAGATGTGTCCAACATTGGAAAACGTGTGATTTTGGACGAAAACTTTAAAGGGTCATAACTTTGCGCTCGGTTGTCCGTTTTAGAAGAATTTTTTTTTTGATTTCATATAACTTTTCAAGATCTATCCAGTCGAAAATGCCTACGGTGGTTTGGGCCACTCAAAACTCCAAAAAAATGCCATATTTTAAAAGATACGAAAGATTTTTAATAATTTCAAGGGTTTTTCAAACTTTCGACGAAACATTTGATATGTATAAAAAATAGTATTTTACTATTTGCCTACATGAAAATCTTGTTCCTCCAGGGTTCTACTGAACTATGTATTCGAAGATGAAAAATTCAATATTGACAATAGTGGTCTTTTAAATGACATGTACAAAAAAGTTTATTCAAATATCAATTAACTTTAAGTGGATTAATGACAATTTAATTTTTTGAAGAGTCACAAGACTAAAATGACCAGGGTTTGAGTCTCGTCCCTGACATGTTTTGTTTTTTTGTTTTTTCCTACTAATAATTACTTAAATGGTATCCGTTTTTTACATTACTAAAATCAGCTTAGACATTTTTGGACGTTGCGGCAGTTATTTTTTGGACGTACGGGGACGTTGCAACAGTGTTAGGAGACGTTGTGGAATGTGTTATGTGAAAAATTCAGCTTAAATTCACATTTCTGGATGTAGATATTTTTGGACGTTGCGGCAGTTGTTTTTTTGGATGTTCGGGGACGTTGCGGCAGTGTTAGGCGACGCTGTGGAAGGTGTTATGTGAAAAATTCAGCTTAAATTCACATGCCTGGATGTAAATATTTTTGGATGTTACGGGAGTTATTTTTTGGACGTACAGGGACGTTGCAATAGTGTTAGGAGACGTTGTGGACATGCCTGGATGTTGACGTTGCGACAGTTGTTTTTTGGACGTTACGACAGTTGTTCTGAGACGTTGTGAGTTCAGCGAAGACGTTGTGGACTTAGCGAGTAAAAAAAAAAAAAGATGCACGCATCGATAAAACTTACTATATTTAGTAAGTGTACATTGTCATGCGAAAAAGTACTATATATAGTAGTAGGTACATCTACCACTGGTACAGGGTATACCTTCTGAGAAAAAAGGACGTCGTTTCTCCTTCGATTCAACTTCCTTAGTAAAATTTACCTAAATCCAAAGAAATATAGGGAAGAATTAGGTTTTATTTAAAGCAATAGGTTGGAATATTATTATCATCCAAACACCAAAATATTTAAAGAATTTAAAAAAGAAAAAAAAAAAAAGGCTCATACGATTTTATCTAAATAGTTGTTTATCTCTGAATTTTTCTGTTGTAACTTGATGTGACCCAAACTTATACCTTTTAATGAGGCAAAATCATGCATATTTAGCTAATTTTTAGTGAATTTTCATGAGAATTGATACCTTTTTTAGATAAATAGTGAATTTATAGTTGAATTTGCATAACTTTGTAGTGAGTTGCAAAAAAATGAGGATGATTGCAAAATTTAAAGACTTTAGGAGCAAAATGGAAGAAAACATGAAGAAAATGAGCAAAAATTGAGAAGAATTGGACAAAAGTAAAGAATCGTTTCTAGCAATTTAACTTGATTGGTCATGAATCATTTGTAAGATTGAGGGTAATTCGGTAGGATTGACGACCATATTTCAATTATGTGTTTGGGTATAAATCGCTATGAATCTTGGATTGGAGATTAATTAAGATTGACAACCTTAATTAAG
Source organism: Knoxia roxburghii (assembly GCA_030378225.1). Classification (NCBI taxonomy): domain Eukaryota; kingdom Viridiplantae; phylum Streptophyta; class Magnoliopsida; order Gentianales; family Rubiaceae; genus Knoxia; species Knoxia roxburghii. The sequence continues at coordinate 40,496,715 of CM059420.1, read as the reverse complement.
CGAAAATCATACGATTCGTTATCATTTGACGTTTGAGTGCTACTAGCCTTAGCGATTGCACAATTTCGTTATCCATGATTTATCAACATGATGTCTATGGAATTGCTTGAACATGACCCTTTGGATCTTGAGGTGATGGAATCCCACTTTTATTATTATTGTTTTCTTTTACTTTAGTTTTATCGTTTGCATGATCTTGAACCAAGTATATTATCTTATCTTAGCTTTCATTATGTTTTGTTTGTTTTGCTTAGTTTAGTTTTTGTAGTTTTTGTTTTCTTTTGTTTTTAGTTTTAAACTACTAAAAATTCAGAATAGATAAGGATCGATCACTCACACACAATTACCATTTCTTACAACTATCTTGTGGAAACGATACCTTATATACTATAGTTGCGTAGTTGTAGGTTAGTTTTAATATAAATTTTGTTTTGATGCATTCAAACCAATAAGAAAAACAAATCCAGTACATCACAATTCCATCAATTGTTTCGAGCGGATGGCGAAGAGGGATGCATACTTTTGCTTAAGGTGTAACATCCCGTCCCACATCGTTAGTTTACAACTTGAGTGACTTGTATATAACTTCCAGTCTCATAGGCTACTAATAACTTGGGTTAACCATTTTGGGCTAGCGAGGACGAAGTCTGAAAGTTTTTGGGCCAGTCTATGGGACTGGGATGTTACAGTGGTATCAGAGCCGACCCTGGTTTGGGAGCTAAGTGCTACGTTACCTCTGAGCCCAAAGGGACAAGTGCTATGTCACCGCTGAGCCCAATGGGACAAGTGACGGGAGCCACCTCTAGAGTCTCACTCCGGGGGAAGATTGGGCCATAAGTGCTTGCTTGTTTGGCTTTGCGAGGACGCAAAGATCCAAAGGGGGGGGGGAGATTGTAACATCTCGTCCCACATCGTTAGTTTACAACTTGAGTGACTTGTATATAACTTCCAGTCTCATAGGCTACTAATAACTTGGGTTAACCATTTTGGGCTAGCGAGGACGAAGTCTGAAAGTTTTTGGGCCAGTCTATGGGACTGGGATGTTACATAAGGCATGCTCGAAGCGAGAGTATACCTGTTCGTTAGAGATGGAGTGAGCTTTCATCATCTCAACTTCATTAATCAAATTACTAATGGATTTGTTGGCCTTCTTCACAACATCTTATCTATTTGGCATTACCTTATTTTTGAAATGCATCAATTATAAAGTTTATGTGATAGATAGTCATGTCAACGTATCTCGATGATGGCACATTCGCAATTGAAGACATGAGGCAAGGGGAAAAAACAATCTCGCATTCAAAAGAAAGAAGTCATTTACAAGCAAAAGCTCGCACCTATGGTTGGATTCCATGTGTTCTATAAAAGGCTGCTGTAATTTCTGGTCAAGTGCAGAGTATGCCTGCAATGTTCTTTCACGTGTCACCACATATCTGATACCATTTGAGCTAGACAATATATTACCATTAACTATTAATCCCTAGCCAGCTAAAAACTTTCTCAAACTAATCTCAATAACATGTATGACACGTACCTCGCTCGTCCATGATGGTATTTGCTATCTCTTCTAGATTGTTAAGTACCTGAATTTAAAATCAGATAAGCGTAACATCAAACACTGGAATTTTTTACTAGTAGGAGATCATAAATTTACCAGATATACAAATATGGGAAAAACAATAACTAGAAAGAGGTCAGGTAAGAAACTGTAAACCATACCCGCTCCAAAATAGCTTTAAATCGCTTGTTCTCTAATTTCTCATACTATAATGCTTCATCAGCTTCTTGATACTTGTGTACGCCTTAGCCAACTTAAAAAAACCATTCGGATAAAAGAAAAATGACACATTAAAGAGGCGAAACAACATGAAAAGCCAATAGTTAATCAAGATACAAAAAAAAAAAAGAAATATATCCACTCCATGACATGTTAATCCCCTATAAACAAGGTTAAATCTCGCAAGTGAACTCAAAAATCTCCCAAATTTTGTAACTCACACTCCAAACTTTAGAAACACCATCTGAAATGTTACGTGACACGTCAATAGCCTTCTTTGCTTGAACTTCTTTCTGCAAAATTCTCCTTATTTTCCTTTTCAATGACACTTGATTGTGTCTGTGCAAGAAAACCAGATGAAGCACCAAAGAATTTTTAAAAAGGAAAAAAAATTATACTATTTTATCTCTTTTTTTTTATAACCATTTCCGAGCATTCACTATTGCCACTAAAGCTTAAAGAACATAAATATAACCATTTCAGAGCATTCAGTATTGCCATTGAAGCTGGAAAACAGAAATATAACCATTTCAGAGCATTCAGAAGGTATATTTGCTCACATAACAAAAGACATATGAGGTTTACATCCCCAATATAACTACTACAAGTGATAAAAGATCATAACACTAGATGTAGATCAAAAGCTAAGATATTCTAGCATCACTCTGGAAGTATTCCAGCAGCATGAGCTGCATTCCTCCACATATTCAAAAACCGATGTATGTAGACGTTTTCTGGATCTAGCAACAATGCCGTCTTCGTATGATGATAGGAGTCATCGAAATTCTCAGCTGCCAAGTGAATATGTGCAAGAACAAACTGGATGCATGCAGCTGGGATGAACCCTATGAAAAAGCGGTCAGCAAAATGCCGACGCTCACCCTCCATAATTCTTGGAAGAAGTAATTGCGCTATGTCCATGTTCCCTATCCTCACGTGTGTCTCAGCTTGCAAAGCCAATATCAGAGTGGCATTCTCAGTCCCCGCTTGATGGGCTGCAGCAATTGCTCGTTGCAATACGTTTAACCACAACCCGTTCTACAAGGCAAACGCACAATTTTCAAAGTCTCTGAAGAGATCAGACTCGATGATTCAAATTAGCCAATTGTGTGAATTTATCCAAGTTTGCTGGTGCACCAACAACAACGAGATGTCTTTGGGTAGACTCAGCATGTGCTAGGCTTAAATAGAGTGAGACTGCTTCAAGCCTTGCAAGTGAAACTCTTCCCATCTCTACTAGGGTGGTCGTTTTCATGTGGTGATAGTGTCCTACCCTTTGTGTACATTAATGGCAAAGATATACGCTTGAAAGGCCACCTCATAATTTTCCAACTTGAAATTTTCGTTACCTAACTCGAACCACTGAATAGAATTCATTCTGAGAAAAAATGAGGCGAGGGAAGTGAAGTGATTAGGGTTTCAATGACTCATATAATTTTATCTCACTAGTACAAATTTGGCTTATTAACATATGTGAAAATGTCTTAATATATAACAATTTGTCACATTTTGGGCTATTGTGACACGAAATTTTAGTGTCCTTATATGCTGCCGTGATAATAAGTCTAACAGCTATTAAAACTCATAAAATGTCAAGATATGTGTTTAAGAGTGTTATATTAGACCATGATTTAAATATATTATAACATATGTAAATGTTGTAATAAAGTGTGTGTTGTAACATTTTGCATTATTTGTGTAGACCATGATTTAAATTTATTATAACATATGTAAATGTTGTAATTAGTTGTGAAACGAAGCAAAACACGGGTTGATCAGACCCACCGTTTTTGCCTACAAGTGGTCCGTCATTCGTGTCAGCAGGCGTGGGCGTACGCTTGCACACAAGTTCAAGTTATTTTTGCGCGCGCGCACGCAAGCGGGACGTGTGACGTATAATGTAGAGTAGGAATTTCAATACCCACTAAACGTTCATTTACTTAAATAGTGGTATACACTCATCTCTTTTTCTAATGTAAGACTAAAGTTCCCTTATTATTATCACATTATATAGTGCATTAATATAAATAAAAAATTATATATTTTTTAGAATGTTTAAAATTACACTTATTAATGTGTTAATATCTAAAAAAAATAAATGTGATAATACATTTGATATAAATTAACTAAACAATGTAACTATATTCCCATAAAAATATATTACACTTGTTGATGTCATAATTTAAATATATTACCACAACTACGTCAAATGTCATAATAAGATTTAATTTGGTGTTCCAATAACATATTTATAGAGGCATCAATTATGTAATGTTCTATTAGGTAGTAAATTGGTGTGCTAATAGAGATCAATTATCATATTTCGTATTTAGTGTGATAATATGGGTGTGACAATAAACCAATTTTTTACTATCTCTGAATCCATATTGACATTATGAAAGTCATGAACAGACTGAACAAAATCATTACGAGTATTATCACCTAAAAACCAAAGAATTTTAAAAAATGAAAAAAAAACTTATACATTTATCTAATATCTCTGAATCCATATTGACGAGAGCATCCAAAAAAATCTAGGAAGAATTAGGTTTTAAACAAGTCAAAGTATTATGAAAGCCATGAACAGACCAAACAAAATCAAACACCAAAGAATATGAAAAGAAAAAAAAAAAACTCATACTTTTGCATACTTTTGCTCGAGTCGAGAGTAAGGATGTTTGTCAATGATGGAGCAAGCTTTGTGAAACTCCTCGACTCAACTTGATTACGTGTAAATAAATAATAGTCAATTAATGAACAAATAACGGTTTCATATGAAAAATAATGTTGTAAAATGCCTTCCATTTAAATTTTTTAAATATTTTTTATTAATTTGATCAAAAAAATAAAATTACCATATTTATAAACTGAAATTTCAATTTTTCCTATGCGGACAATTTATGTTATTATGCTCATCAAACAACGAACTCAATTAAAAATTCAACTAAATAAAATAATCCAAATCATTAGAAGTAGAATTTTATATTTTCTTTGTGCGTGCAATTTAAAAAAAAAGAATATATTCAGATCATTTAGTATTCACGCAAATATAACCGGCCCAAAATGAGGCTCTCACACCTTCAAATTCACATTGCACAAGCCGGTAACAGAATTTCAAACATCGCATGTACCCATGTTCAATTCAAATGTAGGAAAGCTTACCTTATCTGTTTACGCAACTCATATGGTTCTTCTTGTAATTGAGCCAAGGCTTGTGATTTTTTATGTAACTCTTGAATTGTATTAGACTGTAAAATAACCTAAAACGTCACTAAATGAAACAAAGCAAGACATAAGTAACACAATTGGTAAAACTGAAAACAATCCATAGAGCCGCAAGTAACTAAATAACCCCACAGCATACCCTAACCAACTGAAAAGCATGTTGTAAACTCATATTGAAACTTCCAATGCAAAGTCGAGCAAAAACATATTGAAACTTTATGCGAGATGCTTCTATTTGATTTATGAAACATGTACAATTTTTGCTTACATAGTTCATCAAAATAGGTTTCTTAATAAGAATAGCAAGAGTAAAGTAGGGAAACGACACTTCCTCTCTTCATTGAATAAACAAGAGATCTCATGTAAAGATTCTGATGGAAAGAAAGTAAAAGAAACCTATGGTGGAGTCTAATTTGAGCTTCACAGGAATTTAAGGCTGCTTCTAGTACATTATTGGGCGGCATATCATTCAGCGTGAAACAGGTGTTCAAACTCCCAATAATATTAAAAACAAAATAAAATCAAACAGGAAACTCCATAGCAAATGGATTGTGAAATCCAGAAAACCTGTAGCAGCACTAGATTCTTACACTCTTTCTCCAATTCTGCCTGAAGAACAGAAATTTCAAACCTATGAAACAAACAATTATCATGCATTACTGCTGGCGCTTGTAGAGGTGCTGAGTGATTCAATCATGCATTGCTATTCTTCTGTTCTGGTTAATAGAGCATTGACTTTAGAACTAGCTTCTTCGATGTGCTTCTTAAGATCTCTTTCATGCTTAATCCACTAATATCTCTAAAGGTAAAATGCAAAAATGTAGGTAGAAAAAGCATCATTGATTTTGTTCCATCTTATTCACTGTTTACTTGATAAGGCTTTTATAGTTAGCTTTTCTTTTTCTTTAGTTATGCTATATTAAAACATTATTTGTAATTTTTTTTAGTTATATTCTATTAAAACATTATTTGTAATGTTTGAAATCGTAATACCAAATAAAAATATCACATAATTTATATTATATACTTAAGTACATAATTTTGATTAGATACTATGTTTATACGACTTCATAGATTTTAACTATACCCGCACCAAAATAGCTGCAAATCATTTTTTCTTCAATTTCTGTTAAATTTTATTGATCCAATACGAGCATTCAACCCAAAACTAATTGGCAATGGGTGGAGAGACCCTTAGATTATTTATATTAGACACAACTGTTGTGGGTTATCGATGTGGGATTGGGACAATCTTAACACCCTCCCTTAACCCATAACACACTCTGGGCTTTTTCTAGGCTTAAACGGGATATACTGCCAGCTAAGTCAAACAAGCCCAAATTATAGGCGAACAAACCGGATATACTGTCGGGTCAGTCAAACAGGCCCAAACCCACTCTAATACCATGTTAAATTTATTGATCCAACATGAGCATCCAACCCAAAATCAATTGGCAATGGGTGAAGACCATTGGATTATTTATATTAGATACAACTGTTGTGGGTCACCGATGTGGGATTAGGACAATCTTAACACCCTCCCTTAACCCACAACACACTCTGGACTTTTCTGGGCTTAAACTAGATAAACTGCCAGGTCAGTCAAACAGGTTCAAACCTGCTCTGATACCATGTTACCGAATCGTTTTTGGATCCATTCCCCCACCTCACTTACTGCTGCTAAACTGCCCTTCCATGTTCTCTTGTCGGGATCACATGCGCTGCCGTCGTGCACGGCGATCTTTATTAGGCCCGGGAACTCCAGAGACAGTTATCGTAGATGTACGGCTCATCGTAGCTAGCAAAAGTCGGGAAACCATTTTCAATCTTGAAATTAGCTTCGTGGCCCTGGTTTATCTTCCAATAGTACACAGTAGTTTCCACAGTTTTTATTGGGAGTTTCAGGCCGGAAACTTTCTGGACCAGCTTTTGCATCCAAACGCCAATGGCGACCTCACATTTTTTACCCAGAAACCTCTGCTTGTCTTTAGTGCACACCAAAATGGCACCACTGGAACCATCTCTGTTTATATCTACAACTTCTATGTTGTCCCCGAGGCACGCACCGTGTTTGATTGCAAGCGTTTGAAACATGGAAATGGCCTTGGTGGCCTTAATTACACCGCCTTTTTCATTTACAACACCAATACAATCCTTACTACCCAGTTTAAACTTACCAAAAAACTCTTGAGAAACATCGTTATCGTCAAGAATTTGAAAGGACGGCATGGAGGGGTTTGCTGTCTTTTGGACCTAAATCAAATTGGGATGTCTTGAAATACACCTTGTAACCAACTTCTACTTTTGCTTCTTCCCACAATTTTTCTGAACTCGAAACCATTTTGGGATAGTATTCTTCTGGGTAGTTGCCCGTATGGTTCTTGATTCACCGTGGGATAAGCCACGAGTCTACTGTGTTTAGCGATCTGGTACGCTGTGGCATTGCCCATAACGCCTGCTCAGACCACTATTACATCGAATATATCTCCGAAATCTATCTTTGGCTTTGATACCAAGTTAACTTTTATTGATCCAATACGAGCATCCAACCCAAAACCAATTGGCAATGGGTGGAGAGGCCCTTGGATTATTTATATTAAACACAACTGTTATGGGTTACCAATGTGGGATTGAGACAATCTTAACAATTTCTCATACAATTTTATCTAGATAGCTGTTTATCTCTGAATCTTTATGCTGTAATTTCATCAATTGTTTCGAGTGGATGGCCGAGAGGGATGTATACTTTTGCTCGAGGCGAGAGTAAGTATGTTTGTCAGTGATGGAGCGAGCTTTTGTGAAACCTCTCAACTCGACTTGATTACGTGTAATGAAAATTTCAGCAAATTAAACCGAAGCAATAAAAATTTCCAAGATACAAGATGATAAAGAGCTAAAACAATAGTGAACAAAGCAAATTCGAGCAGATCTCCACCAAAAATACTCAGCCGATCATGAAGTTAGCTAATAGAGGATGTTCGAGTATAATTAACAAAATCGCATGCAAATCAAAATAATTACAAAAGTAGGAAGAGAGAGAAATTACCTACTGTTGTTGTTCCCTAAGCGCATCTGTGATTTCCCTTAGAACCTTTGAAATTCTGAGTAATAAAGAGAACGATAGAGGATGAAGAACGTAATTTGTGGGTGGGAAAATCAAATGTGAAATTTCAATTCCAATACTACTTTCGAGTATAAATAGTCCTGACCGAGCATGCGTACTTTGCTAATCACTAAAATGGCCAGAACAACTGCATTTTCAGAAGGCATTTTTTAAGAAGAAAATCGCAATTAGTAATAATGTGAAAACGTGAACCACACAAGTTAAGATTTTCTTATTTATTTACATTTTTATAAGAAAAAAATTTAAGAAATAATACATTCAAACAATTATTCAATTGTGTTAGGTCCAAATTTAAAATTTTTGCTTTCCTTCAAATTTTATTTTGTTTACATAAACTTTTCTCTAGTGCAATTTTACTCATTTTCCTGTATATATATATGTATATATATATATATAATCCAATAAAAAAATTTCTTTAGAAAAAAACAAGACAAACATAAGCCTAATCAAAACCACTAATAAAATATGCCCCCTAATAAAAACATTTTTGTACTAATTGTAATTACCTCTCATGTAATTTCGTTAAACTAATAATATTCACTTGAGATTTTTTAAATTATATTTACTCATTAAATATAAAAAGTCAAAAAATAAAAAAATTAAATAATTTTCTACTAAAATGAGTTTAAGTGATTGTGAGTGTGAATTTTTTTTAATGCCTTTTCAACTTAATAAAAATATTTACGTTAACATGTTCGTTTTTTTTCTATGAACTAAAAGATTAGTTGTTATGAGTTTAAGTGATAAAAATTATAAATATAATTTCAAAAATGTTCAGGTATTAATAATTCAATCAAATCATGGACAAAATAAATATTCGTCAAAGGCTTTTTACTGTTTCATGGTGCAAACTATAAGGTTGTACCTTTATCAGTTACCACCAAAGTATTTACTGTCAATTCCACTTGAATGAAAAATAAATCCAGGCTACGAGGGCACTAGCTTGGAAATTCATGAGTGCGCACAATTTTGGTGGGATATTCTTTTCATTGCTTCATGACTCATTACAAAGTTCATATTCATCTTTCTTTACAACTTCAAAATGTATAGATCCTAGGGTGGGTGAAACCGTCATAAATGGTTAACACCCTAATACACCAAAACCCTAATTCAGGTGTTCTTCAATTATTCAAACACAACACAACCGGTAATAATGGTTAATCATGGCCCCAAAAAAAAACTTTGAACAATATCAACTCTGTCAAAAAAAAAAAAAAAAAAACTTAATTCAACCACTAAATTCGACAACGAATCTCACTAATTTAGAGACAGTGGGGATTCGACTTCCCCTAGGGGTAGTCGAATGCCGAATTAATTACGAATTACCTATAAATTTAAGAGTGATTCGTCTTGGGTCAATACCCGAGTGGTTAATGGGGACGGAGTGTAAATTCATTGGCAATATGCATACGCTAGTTCAAATCCAGTTCGAAAAATTGAATAAGCAATACAGAGGTTTTTTTTGCCTGTTTCATAAATTATATTGTATAATCTAGAGGTATACCCTTATTACTATATTTGAAAAAATAATGCATTGACAACTCAATAATTACTATATTTGAAAATAATAATTGTGAATATGTTACAATCTATTATTTTACAAATATAGTAATAGAGTACACCCCTAGATTATACAATATAATTTGTCTGCTTGTTGATATGGTACTTAAGAATTATATGATACCGTGAAAATTGAGGTATTGCGGTTCAGTTAAGGTTAGAATTCGAAAATTTATATATGAATCAAGATTAAAAAAAATAAAAATTTTCAATCAGTGACCCTATTGTCGAACTTTAAACAATCTAACCCCTAGCTCTTGATGGGGCTAGATTGACTATAGTTTGTATAGTGTTTATTACCTCTTATTTTTAATTTATTTTAATAACTATCTCGATTTCAAAATTAAAATCTCAACTCGGTTACGTGAAAACACGTCAATGCAAAAATGGCACCAGCACCTAACAAAACAAGATGTGGCTGATTAACCATCAAGAAATGAGCAACTTTGAAACCCCAAGCATTTGTGGATGAATAATGTGAAAGATGGTGTCGGTCGGTTCCTAATGATCAATGCTTAACCACTAAAACAAATTGAAGTGTTAATCATATAGCTTTATTTAAGTAGAGAGTAGGGTCTTAGAACAGCCAAGGGAAAGAAGGTCCATCCATCATAATAAGTTTAGAAGATACCCTGTGGTTGGTCATTTGTCATTGTACCCATAATTTTACTTCATTTTTATAAAACCATGATTTTGTATTTTGTGGTGGAATGGAATGGTTGTTAGGCCCTTTGATTGAGGACAACCTAGATTATTACAACTATCCAACTATTAAATTTCAACTATCAAATTTATTCAAAGTCCAAGGATTATTCATATTTCAACTATCAAATTTTTTCAAATTCCAAGGATTATTCATATGATGGTGACAACGTTATCTTTAAAACAAGAAAGTTTCGAAAGTTGATAATATTGGCAAGATATTATAGCAAATATATATATATATATATATATATTTTGTTTATGTCTGAAATTTAGTTTTATGGATGAAATATCGAATCTCTAAATTTAAGTCCTAATAATTTTAGTTTAATAACACATTTGACTTCGAATCCTTCCCTCTATATCTGAAGATAAACAAATACTCCTGTTTTGAAAATAATAATAATAAAACATAAAATTTAACATGGCTGTTTTTCGAAAATGAATTTTCTTTGTGTTTAGCATCTTTAAAAATTTAAATTTAACTAGAGGTATTATAATTTTTCTTTAAAAAAATTTACCAATCCTCTATGACATTTGGCTGGGACAATCTACTTGATAAATTTTAATTATTTTTTGTGTGTATATATATATATTATTTTTAATTAATTTTTATATAATATATAATCATTTGTACTTTTAGAATTTTTTAATACGACCAGTTCACTTTTTTAGGATTAAGGTATATTAAATTATTAAATATAATTTTTAGTATTAAATTTTTTAAAATATATATAAAAATAAGATAATACTGAAAAAAATAAATTATAAAAATAAAAATAATCAATTAAAATGAAAATGACAAAGAGTTATTTCTACGTACGCCATATCAATATTTTTAAAATTTTAAATTAAATTCATATTATTTTCAATTACAACATATGACAGCTATCTCAGTAGGTTTTTTGAGAAAACTACCTCAGTAGTTGGCTGTGCTGTATATATATATATATATATATATTAATTCAGTAGCTAAAAATAATTATCACTTTTTAATATCTTTCAAAATTAAGGTAAAAAAATTTATATTAGTAGATTTGTAGTTTAGTTCAACGAATTGAGATAATAATCTTGGAGATAGTTATTTTTTTAATCTATATTTAAAATTTTAGTAGAAAAATAAGTCAGAAAAATAATAACTCTGTACGAAAGTAGAGCTAGTTATAAATTAGAAGTAGTTTTATTTAATGATTTATTAAGTTAATATTCCTTCTTAAAGTCATGTTGGGCTGGCAGTAGGTTTATGGGCCAGTCCAAAATATCCACATAATATTATTACGTTTCGTACCGACCTTTTGTTCTGATTCTTTCCTTCTCTCTCTTCATGTATTTCTTCCATTTCACTCCTACCGTTTTCTTCACAGAATCTACACTTGGTATACTGCCATTTCTGAAATCTCCCATCACTTTCCACGTTGATCCAGTTTTCTTAGATTTTTTTTTTTTTTACATTTTTTGAGAAGCCCATTTGCCAGGAGGCTGTCTTTATAGAGGTATCTTGTTGGAAATGCTCACATTGTTTTTTGGTACATTTCATGTTCCAATTTGCGTTTTTATCAACTTTAGCAGGATTTGTAATGTTTTTGTTTCTGGGTTTTGGTTTTTGTTGTATAAAAGATGGATCTTTGTTGGAAATAATGCTATAATCTTGCTTGGCTTTGAGCGCATTGGTGTCATTTCATTGGAGTTTCTTAGCTGTCGGTACTGAATTTGTGCTTGTTTGACTCAAGATGTGATCCTCAGAAGTTGAAACAGGACTCTATGAATCTACGATTTCATGATTTTGTTTGAGTAATTCTATATAAGTGTATTCTTCTTTAATATTTTTGCTTACTTTTGTAGTTTAAACGTTTAAGATTCGTATATGGAAGGAGCTGGGAATGGATTCAGTTTAAGTAATCATAGTACACATAAGTGACTCTGTAAGAATGAAACAAACGATTCGACATCCAACCAAGCTCTCTGTTTAGTAAAATTTCTTTTATTTGTCACTGGAATACCTAAAACTAGTTTAAGGGGATCCGTTGATATGAGACGTTAGGAGTAATCTAGCTGTCTGCAAATGTCAACTCCTTTCATACAGAACTTTTCTCACTGCATCTTCATCACTGATTTATACAGAAGGTGTCATTATTTTTTGCTTTCTTTTAAGGTCAAGAAAATTTATGTAGTTAGAATTTATTTTATGCAATTAAAATGGTAAGGGTGACCTTAGAAAGAAAGATTAAGGGTACTTCATTTTAGTCAAGCTCAAAGCTTGTCAAGTGTTGCAGCTATTTGTCAATCATTCCTTAATAAGAAGAGAAAACAAAGAACATAAACCCTCGACAGTAAGAACTCATCATTTCCACCTTTCAATTTAGTTCCTTAAAGGTGCCCATGCTGTAATGCAAGAACCTTGCCTGAATGGAAACTTTGGGATTATACATGTTTTAGGTCGCACATAATCTGCATTGACCACCTTAATCCTTTTACCTTATTGAGGGTGTCTTATAGAGGAAAATAATGCTAAGTTACATGTATAACGTGCTTGATATTTGCAGTAGCACTCCAAGCTTCTATATTGATAGCTTTTGATTTTCGCTCAATTTGAAGATAGATGATTCATCAGATGTTATGAAGCTTATATACCACAGTATACATATGTTCCTTGTGCTAGATATGTAACCCGAATTCTGTTGCAAAGAGTATGCATAGCATTAGACTTTGCTCTATACTTGTTTGGTGTAAATGATTTTTTTCACAAACATGAGCATGCATGAAAATCATTTCCTTACCTGGTAAATTCACGCCATTCTTTGTGATATGCGTATGTGCAGGCTAAGAGGTACCTAAGCTTTTGTCATGGGTTCTGGAGATTGGTTCAAGAATATAATCAGTAAAAAGAAACAGAAAGGCAGAAGTTTCACAAAACCGAAGGTAAGTAGACCATCATTGCATGACTTACAGTCCCTAAACTTTCATTTATGGCCTCAGTGTATGTGATCATGGAGTAATATTTGATATTATGATGTCTAATTGTCTTGAAAGTGCTACTTCGAGTCCAGTTTGAAAACATGTTTCTTATTACAATGTTCAAACTATTGATTGTGTTTCACAGCTAGAGTTATCATGAAGTTCAGGCTCCGATTCTAAGGACTCAGGTTGCCTAGTTGGTCTTAAGAAAGAGTTTCAATTTTTCACCATCTTTGGATCTTATGTTGCAGATGCAGTCTGTTTTCTTCTTGTTACTTTTCACTGCATTAAGCATGATATGATGCTCCATTCAAAGAACTTTAAAGAAGCAACTCTGCATCACGTCCTCATTTTGAAAGCAAAAGTAATTTCTCTAGAAGTTCTATGCCGACATTTGCTGCTCTTGATGAAGAACATAATTGAACTTACGTGATTGCTTGTTCAGACTCATCCTGGCCATTTGAATTTTGTTCGAAAGAAGAAAAAGGAAATCCTGTTGTAGTTACTTAGCGTTCTTGACCTCATATTATGAGCACTTACGTAGTTATTGCACCTATATGCTATTAAACATGATAGAGCTGGTTTGAAAGCTGCAGAAGCTTGAACATCATGGATCCTCACACATTGTTAACCATGCATTTGTTTGATATTGAGTTGAGATTTTGGTGGGATGAGATTTAGATGTCTCAAAACAACCTTTCATGCAAGCTGTTCGCAAAAGGGTCATACCATTTCTTGTCATCACCCTAAAAATGATACCCGTTGCAAAATCATATGCTTTTCTATGAAACAGGAACCAGCATCTGAAAAGTCTAATGGGGACAAAGACGAATACTCACAGAAAGAGTCTCTGAAAGTAGCAAATGGTGGTTCAAGTAGGAAACAAAGGGTTGCTGCTGTGCTCACTGAGGATATAGCTGCCACCAGAATTCAGACAGCATTCCGTGCATTCATGGTATCTTGAGATTTCCCCTTCTGCTAATTGCTTGCACTCTTTTCCTTAACAAGTGCAGGATTGCCCCAATTACATGAAAACGGATATTTTCCCTTTCTTTCCTGAAAAATAGGTGAAGTAAAGAGTAAATGTCAAGCTATTTCTCAAGTTCTGAATTAAAATATTAGATGAATTACAATAAAACCACAGCTCTGTATGTCTAGCTTCTCAATTTTCACTTAGACTGTAGGAGAAAAAATTAATGCTTAGAATATCCGAAAGTTACTTTTGCATATTCTAATTGATGGCTAGCATGATCTACTCCTTTAATCATGAATTTGGTGGGATACATTGATAATAGATATATTATTTCAGTAACATAAAATTGGGGTCTTGTTAATAGTTTCAGAAGTACAGAAAGAGGAGAAAGTTGGCATGCAGGTCTGCCTTGCCTTCTCCTGTTGCCTATTTAGGACTTATAAAGGAGGAATAAATTATTGTGTTTTCCAAATAAAGTTTGCACATAAGCCAATCAGTTCTTGAATAATGAGTCTAGGGGACACAATAAGATCTTCTCTGAATAGATGTTTATTATTGGGAGCATTGGCTCATTGTCTAAATTTACAAGTATTCTGTTGTTTAAAGGTTTAACTTGTGATTAATCTTGTTGCAGGCAAGGAAAAAATTCAGTCATTTAAAAGGAATGCTTAGGTTGCAGACATTGGTAGAAAGTCATTCAGTCAAAAAGCAAGCTTCATCTACTTTAACCTATTTGCATTCCTGGAGCAAAATGCAGGCACAGATTAGGGCTCGTCGGGTCTGTATGGTAACCGAGGGTCGCCTCAAGCAGAAGAAGATTGAGAATCAATTAAAGCTGGAGGCAAAGCTTCATGACTTAGAGGTTAGATGGTTCATTTCTATACTAGATACCTGATCCTGAACTAACACTTCATTGCATATGGCACATGTTCTCTGACATAATTTTGCCATAAAGAAATTTGTTTGCTGTGGAAATAGCCTCTTGTAGGAACATAAGATAAGGGAGTGTACATTAAGCCTTACTGGCCTGACCCCATCCCAGACCCCTCATATGCGCGAGCTTCCATGCACCAGGCTGCCCTTATTAAATAGAATTTGTCAAAGATGAACTATTTTGAACTGAAATTAATAACAAAGAGGAACTTCTCTGGCGAGGTTATTACATACATGATAATGCTCAATAAAAATACCGAACGGATGGACATAGCAGAGTTAGTACAACTGTTAGCAACATAGCATTATACAACATTCTTCTTTTGAATGAAGGTTGACTGTGGGGATAGTTACACAGCCTATCCACCAGGGGAAAAAAATTCAGAATAATGATTCATTGTGCAAGGCAAGGATGAGTATGACCAGGGGCACTAGCATGATTTCAAACAGATGTATCCCAAAAACACCCCAAATTTTTGTTCGTTGTTTTCATTGCTAATAAAACAGAAGCAACAGTTTGCAGGCAGAAAATATGCTTCTGCGTATGTCTGTACATAAGTGCACCATCTTAGATTCTTAAAAATTTAGGATGCCATTATATTATTTCCACCAATATCTTTTCCTTCTATTGTGTTTGGTTATTTTCTACTTAGTATGTTCAGCCAAGGAACCTTCAATGCGCATTGTGAAGTACTTCATCAATCCCAAAAGGTCCACTTCTATTTGAGTTTACAATTAATATACTCCATAAGTGTGCAAGTTTCATAGTGATCCTTACTATTTAGTTGTGGGCCTTAGATTTTAATAAAGATATTTAAGAAATTTCATTTAAAGGTGGATTTTCTGGGCGAAGAAAAATTATAGAAAACTGAAACAGGACTACCATTTTCTTGGGAGTGAGAGAAAGAACTTTATTGAGCTCAAGTCCTGATGGCTGTTTCTTTTCACATCTATACCTTATCTACTTTTTTTGTGTAAGTGTTACTTTGTGGGCTTTTAATGGTGTCTTGTTGAGAAATTTTAGCTCTGCTTAGCTTCTGGAGTTTGTGTTACTCCTGAAACATATGTCAGAATTTTGGGTATGTTGGATTTGGGAATATTTTCCTATGTAGTTACTTCACAATGTCTTGAGTAGGTAATTCTTATGCAAAACTTGTCAGATGAAAGGATTTTCTCTAGCAGCTTTTCAAGTAGAGAGAGTAATAGAATTGCTAACCTGTAATCATATGGTGATGCAAAATTAAGCTAACAAACACAGACAGACCTATAAAGCATGCTTAATTGCCTCCAATGCTCTTTACATCATTGCCATTCCTAATGTAACTAAAGACTTCTGCTGTTGATTTCATCCCTTATTTGACCTATCTAAAGGTCTTACCATTTAATCTTTTTTCTCTCTATAATAAAATGGATCAATGAATAGGTGGAGTGGAGTGGTGGCTCTGATACCTTTGAAGAAGTCCTTACAAGAATACATCAGAGAGAAGAAGCAGCAGTCAAGCGAGAACGAGCTTTGGCATATGCCTTCTCTCATCAAGTAAACAAAATGCTAAACAGTTCACTCTTTATTTTACTTACTCCGCCCCAAAAAAAAGTCTTGTTTGTTGAACTAAAAGTAACTCAACAAACATGACTTTTTTTCTGAGACGGAGAAGGGAGTAATTGATATCCAAACAGATATTTACATGAATTTTTTGCTGCAGTGGAGGGCTAACAGTAATCCATACTTTGGAGTGGGGAACAATGAGCTTGGCAGAACCAATTGGGGTTGGAGCTGGATGGATCGTTGGATAGCTGCTAGACCATGGGAAAGTCGGGTTGCGAATCAGTCAAGTCCAAAGAAATCAGTTACTAAGCAAGCCAGCAAGTCAGGGAAAAAAACCAACTCGCCGAAAACCAAAACACCTTCAGCTAAGCTAAGCTCCCCTCTTGGTAAGGCATCTGTAAAAGGCCGAAAACTATCTTTTGAAGCTGCTGACAAAGTAGTTACTCCAAAAGGGAATCAAAAAGAGAGCAGCAAAGGTGAAGAAGCAGGCACAACATCTTAGAGAAATGGATGCAAAAGACATAACTTCAACAGGAGTTACAAACATCTAAAAAGGATTCTTCTTTTCATGCAAGGAGATGCTGAGAAGGTTAACCACGATCATTTGCTTACATCCAGTTGTCTCCATTTTGGAGTGGTGAAAACGTAGCAAGTTTGCATTCAAATGCAGAATAAAAGAAGCAAGCACTTTTGGGATGAACCTGGTGATCATATTCTCTTGCTTGGTGTTTTGATTATTTTTTTCTCTTTTTTCTTCTCAAGCTTGTGTATATCTGGTGGTGGTTTAAATTATCTTTAAGGTTTCTGTATATAGATAGTTGTTTTCTTGCTGAAAGAAGAAAGAAAAGGATAGGTGTGAATAGGTGTTTGTTTGCTATGTGCTCTTTGTATTATTTACCAGTTCTTAACATTATTGTTGAGGAATATTATCTGTCTTGTGTTCTTTTAAGCTTTTACCATGATTTATTTCTATATAAATTTTCTCAGAACTCCTGACTTTGCTAAACCTTTCACCTTTTATTTCCATTTTCACCCTTATTGACTTTAATACTCTATAATATCCAATTTAAAGATTATTTTGTGTTCATGTTTTATATTTTTGTTATGAATATATATTATTTTACTTCTAAAACCTAAACTAATATAGAACGCCCTATTTTCTAAAAATGTCTTTCATTTTGTTAAGTAGCGCCCTTAATTCTTATTTCTCGTCACCTTAATTTTATCTTTCGCTCCTTCTATTATTACCTAACTACTCTTAATTAATTTACTAAAAATTTTATAAGTACCTTTTTAATCTAGTAAAAAATTATAAAAATTATGATTAAAGTAATATAGATGAGCAAAATTATAAATGAAATTTTTAATGGGTATTTTTATTAAATTGATTGAAGGTATTTAGGTAATTTAATATATTTTATATTTAAATATTATGGTTGATATTTCTTAATTTGTCAGAGATAATTTGCGTATAAAAAGGACGCGAAATAATAAAATAGGGAACACAAAATAGGCTTTCACTATAATTGTCAGGTTGACCTGATCTTAATCCATTCCTCCTTGATATGAACGAATTCGACACTATATTTTCGGGTTCAAAATTTTAAATCTAATTTGATATTTTTCTTGTCGATTCTGTGTAAATTATCATGTCGTGTCAAAAATTGACTTGCTTATTTTATTCAAATTACTAGGGAGAGAGTTTAGAGGTTCTGAGAACTGGGATTTCCGCATTGCCCATTGAAAGTAAAATGAAATTACCAATGGAGACGTCACTGGAACATTCTTCCTGGTTGTGAATTCCAGAAGCAGATTTTGAACAGTTTATACTCTTCTTCTTCCCTAAAACATCATCACCACTTGGGTGGCAACAAAACCATAGCATCATTCAATTCTCTAGCATGGTGGTAGAGTCAGTGCATCAATGGCTCCCTTGGCCTCCATTAATAAAAGTAATAATTTTCCTCGTTTTTATTTTCAGTGGAAAAGTAGACGCTGTTCCATCACCATTATGTCTCCCTAAACGATCCCTATTATCCAAAACAAAACCAAAACATAGCAATGGAACTACCTCTTCTCCAAAATTTTAACACAACCGGAGGCATCAACAGTACAAACTATTATCCGCTTGAAACACAACGCCGCTCTTCATTTTAGAAGCTTGAAAGGAAGACCAAACGACTTAAAGGTCAGGCATTCCCATTCCAGTTTTAGCATCATAAGTCCTTTCCATTACTGCATCCATTGGAGTATCCTTGGGACCAGCTGCAGAAAAGAGATGGAAGAAGATTAACAAGATATGCTTGATAAAACAAAGTGGACACAGAAAAATATTGGGTCTTAACCAAAGGGTTGTGCAATTTTGCTAGACAAAATGTTTCTTTTTCCTTTCTAATGAACAATAGTGGAGGTTTTAAACCTACATTTCAAGAATCAAAGCCTTGTAACATGGAAAATGACAAGACAACCACAGAAATTATGTTTCTCCATAACACGTCAATAAGAAACAAAGACCGTAATCCCAATGGCAGAAAGTTAATTGATTTTAAGCAAGAAAAAAGAGATTGCATTCAAAATATTTAATGACCTTCTATATTCTTTATTCATTCATTTACCCTGTTCCAAGTTTTCTTCGACAATAGTCAGAAGGGTATGTAAAAGGAGGGAACATAAATCTTAGGAAGCAAAAACACCGAATACGGGTGAAAAAGAGAAACAGTGTTACATTGTCCACTATAGTATAAAAATGTTAAAAATCATCAAGCTATCGATTGTTCTGATCTTTAATCAGTGAACTAAGACAAAATAGACAAGTTCAGCAGTTCAGCACTCCAGTCCAGCCAAATTACATGATACCCATTCATTAAATTTTCTACATAGCATGCAAATGAACCGCTACTTTCAATGGTATTAAACCTCCAATGACTTCCATCTCCAAATCTCTTTCCATCAAAATACCCCCTATTAGTGTTCTCAAGTTTCAACAAAAAAACTACAAGGTTAAAGTGCAAAAGTACTACCAAAATTCACTATATAATTTACACTAGGTAGCATCTCCTCATTGACATACTCTTCTCACTATCACAATCTCTCTGGTTAATTTAAGGCTACTCAAACAATCTATAGTCTATAATATGCTCACTAGAAAGTATAATGTGCTCCAAAAATCAGCAGAGCTTGCTCCACTTATAGTCTATAATGTTTCCGCAAGCTCTTTGAAATTGATGAAGTTTCTAGCTTCTATTTATTAAAGGCATACGGAAAACATGTAATACAAAAATTTTGAAGTGATGCATGTCCAGTAAATCACAGCCTAACCATCTTCAAGCTAAACAGAATATCAAGATTAATGAACAGACTCAGCCAGGAATGGGCAATATCATTTGAACATTACCAACAGTTGGTCTTGGCGTTGTTCTTATCTTTAAGATCTCGGGTCGAGGAATTATAGAACCTGATGCCCCAATTCCTCGAGAAACTCTTACTTTGCTACCATCTTCCATATATCTAATTCCTACCTTGCATGGCTTCCTGCAAAAACAGGAATAATCAAATTCCAGCACATGCATAAACTAAGGACTGGACAAGCAACCCTCAATAAGTTGGATGTTTACCCTGTCACAGGATCTACCACTTGGATATTTGAGACATGCAATGGGGCTTCCACAGAGAAGATCCCACCTTCATGACCTTGCCCCTGTTTTATATGTTTCTTCACCTGTAACAACAGAATATGAAGCAAACTATCAAGTCATACTCCAAGAATAAACAGACTCTTTCTGACACTACTTTACTCCAACATATGCTAACATGATTTCCTGAATCTCCGAATCTCCTATTCCTGCTAGCATCATCCTTCATGAATGACATAAATGACCATGGAATTCTAAGGGAATTCTCCCAGGAGCTAACAACTTTCAAACAGTGCAAAAGATCTTTCACTAACAATTCACCATAGTATCAAATGGTGAGGGGTCAAAACTTCTTCCCCACCATCTACCTATCGATTGTGATGTAAATATTCATTTCTTATATTGTAGCAACCGCTACCTATGACCATCAACACTGATCAAACAAGTCAAGGCGATCCTCCTCCTCACAGAAATAGGGAAGTTGGGTGGGGGAGATGATGACTTGCAGGAAAGGAAGTTACAGCAAAATCTTCTCTAGTGAAAGATGCTAAGAGATGATGACATTTCAGGGAATAAAAATGATGGTAATATTCACCTGTGCACATGCGTACATATAATTACAAAGGATGTTTCCAACATCAATACATCAATTCAGTTTGGATTAACCCAATCCTTATACCATATTCCCTACTCCAATTTTGTGGAATAAAAATGGTCTACCATGCAGAAACTTGCAACTAGTATGTAGCAGTATTTCAGTTAAAGTTCAAGCATAAAATAACACAGGTAAATTTATGCACCGCATTATTTCCTTTTTGGTGTTAATCTAATGGTTAAACTTAGAAGAAGCCATCATTTTTCATACTCCAGGTGTTACAGAAAAATATTAATTGCCCCCTAGTAGGCAGCAAGTGTCGATCACTGACTCACAATGAGATTAGTTATCTGAAGTGGAGCTTTAGTTATTCAGGCACTCTTGATGTAAAAAGAAATAGTATGCATAACAAGAAGGTAAGTAAGAGAAACTCATAAGAGGTTATGGCAACGAGTATTAAAGAACTGACCAAATTCTTCCCTTCAACAATTACACGATTCTGAGAACGAATAACACGCTTTATGGTACCTGTCTCTCCCTTATCTTTCCCCCTGATTATCATAACCTATGAGTAATTAAGAAAAAAAAAAAATAAGCAACGACAAAGAGAGCATTCAAATAGACAAAGTTGTACATAATTCCTACTGTGTTTTCTTACATTATCACCTCTGAGAATTTTCCAATGGTGGATGAGTTTCTGCGCAGCTTTCCAACCCATTTGGAGAAACCCCAATAACAAAAAAATTTAAAATGCCTCCAAGCAACACTGGTAACTGCAAAAGAGAGAAATTTACAATCTTTAATATAACACGTTTAGTCAAAATTTCTTTTGTTAAACCGATGCCATAAACAAAATCAAATTACTAGTATATAATTAAAAGATCAGATCATAACATTGATATCATTGAACAAATAGCAAACCAAAAAAGTAAAATGACTACATTACTCTGAGCTAAGTTACTAGCCAAAAATTCCGTAATCTACACAATAGTATTAAATGCAGAATTCCTGATTGAAAAGCTACGTCCAATTAATAACTCTGGAGAAATAAAAACCCATCTTCTGTATACACAGAGTGCTGCCTGTTTCCGTAAAAATCACTTTTTTATCAAAACAACATTATCCCGTTAAAAGCATTTTTCTTTTCCCCTAACAACTGCAGAATGTTAGAGCATAAATCCATGATTCTTGGAAGCCAAAAAGTTGGGCACAGTTCCCATTTCACATATTTTATGCTAGTTAAATTCCTGCCCCACTCATTATTATCAATGAATTCAAAATGTGGTGATTGAGGTATTCAGCCACTACTAAAAAAAATGTTCTTGAGAACCAAATCCAAGCAGTATGTGGCAAACAGGAGTCATTATTTTGCAGCAGTCACAAAGTTTTGTGCTTGTAGCATCACCCTATCCAAGCAATAAAAACAAAGATTTTGTATCTGCAGCAACTTACCCACAGAAAAAAAAAAAAAAAAAATCAAAATCGACAGGTTAATTCGAACAAGCCACAAAAATTTTGCCAATTATTAGACAAAACGAAAATAATAATGATTGCATAAGTAATAGAAACTACCTGTTCAAAATTGTAAGAAAGCTGAATCTTGTGTGAAGAGAAATGGCTGCTTGTTGTGGGGGAAGACAACTAAGGGATACAGGGATTGGGCGTAGGGTTTGCAGTGAGAAATGAAGAGATACTCTTTCCCAATTTGTTTTTGTTATTTTTCAAAAATCCCATAATCGAACGATGTCGTTTCGCTGATGGATTTCAAGGGGGGGGGGGGGGAATTTTCGATTTGTTGGGCCCATTTCTTCCTCCGTTCTTTCTTTCCTTGTCAGTATCCTCTCCTCCCGTCTCCGCTTGTCTCTCTGCCGGACACCACACGCAACACCCACCGCCTCTTTCTCTAACTCCTTCCACCGCCGCTGTCAGCCGCTGCACTGCACTGTTGTTTACTAATCTTCTTGCATTCAATTGTAAGTTTTTTTTTTTTTTTTCTTTAATAAATTTCAAACAATGTTGCTAATTTCGTTAGGATTTGAACTATTAGGTAAATTTATAGTTAGTTTATGATTTAATTGAAGTTTAATTGATTTGATTTTGTATTAGGCTATGAAGAATTAGGAAAAATTTTAATGTTGGATTGTTCCCCTTGTGTTAGAATCTGGTTCCGCCACTGGATACTCTACTAATAAAATTTGACATAATCAATCTGTTGTTACTTTTAGCTGACTTCTTTGCTAATGATGCTTTTAAGGATTCAATTTTAGTGTTCCACTTAGAGATAGGAATTACTGAACTCTACCGCTATTAGTGGAACTACTGTTTTTTGTACTTCTGACATAGTTAAAACATTGAAGAACAAGAACAAGAAATTGTAGCTGCAGCAGTATATAAATGCAACATAATAAAGTTTACACCTCCGTCCCCGTCTACGTTTTTTTTCTTAGGTGAAATTGAATTTAAGTAACTGGCTTGGCAAACTTGATACCTATTCTTACTTTTATAAAACTGACCTGTGATCTATAATAATTCCAACTGTTTGCTGCAAGTGAAAGAGCTTAATGTTATACTCATTTTGTGCTGTTTCTCCTTGCTGATTTTCGTTGATTGAACATCCATTCAGTTTGCAGTATTGGTGATTAAGAGTTAGTGGCCCCGAAAAAAGAGGCCATATTTGTATATTGCAGAATCATGGATCCTTGCTAATGGAAAATCATCATGTATTCCTGTCTCCTAAAAGAAAAATATGATAATATCTTTCAGTTGGAGTTAGTTGCAGTTAGTAGCATCATATTCTCATAATGCTTGCCGCTGTATTCTTTTACTTTTATTTCCTCAGATATCAGATGAAAGAAGGGGTTTTTTTTCCTACTCCAGTATGATAATATATTAATGTATTTTACACTTTTATTGTTTCAGTGATAAGATATATGATGTCTTGTCATTCTCAGATAATATGATCAGTTGTATTTGTGATTTGGTTGGTTTAAAGTTGAACTCTAGATATGTATGAGCACTGGTACTGGTGGAGTTTTTTCTCCTAAAAAAATATGACTTTAGAATGCAGGATTGTTTCATGTTTAATTCCTGTTTTGGTCTTGTTTCATGGGGAAAATTCAGGTTTTATATTTAATTTGATGCTGAAATTTTGTGTGGCTGAACAAGTGTATGTTATGTGATGTTTAGTGTTGTAATAGAAGTGATAGTGGAAAAAAACTCAGAGCAAAAAATGGGGTGAATTGGGGTTGTTTTGGTTATGTAGCATGTTATAATGGTCAGATTTTGGTTCTCTTAATTGGTTCCTTTAAATCTTAATTGGTTCTTTTAAACATAGGCCAGAACTAAAAGAACACAAAAAAGCTAAAAAGCCCAAACTGCCGAACCGGCCGAATTAAACTTTTCTATGCAGTTTAGCTGGTTTGGTTTGCTACTTTTCCAAGCCTATTGGTTTGGCAGATACTTCACCTTCCAAATTGGCCAAACTAAACCATGTACACCCCTGGGAATCTGCCTGACTTTGGTTTGTTTTTTCTGTACTTTATATTACTGTTAGGAGATAAATTTGATTAGTTTTAAGACTTAACATTGTGGGAACCTGGAAGTAAGTTAGATTATTGCTATTTGGGATATCTTATAGTTTTATGAAATTGCTTGCCGACTATGAACATCTTTCCATTCTGTTGGAGCAAAAGCGCTAAATATCCTTTCTCTTAATCTTGTATTAGTTGTAGATCTGCTTTTAGTTTCTTACATCTGTGATTCTTGCACCAGATGATAAATTCTGTTGTTCAGTTCATTCCACATTCTTTCAGCTCGTGTTGTTTTCATTTTTGAAAGAAGGTTTCCTAAAATCTGAGCCATTGCCATGTGTGTGTGCGTGTTTTTTTGAATTTATTGAAATGTTGGGCTTTTACTTTTGGCTCTCCACTTCACTTGTGTTATATTTAATTGATTTATTTTGGGGATTTTAGTTTCTATGCATATAAAGTACTGCAACACTTTTGAACCAGCACTCTCTGAATTTGGAAAATGCGTGATAAGTACACAAGTTTGTTCAAGTGTTTTCATAGATTTACTTGAAGTGTATGACCAATGTCTTCTTGTATAGGAATGTTTTTAGAAGAAGAGAGGACTGAGGGGGTCGAGAAGAAAGGTAAGAAGCCTAGCGAGAAGTCTACTAAAGGGAAAAAGGATGAGGTGAACGGTAACTCAATTCATGAGGCGGAGCACATTTGCAAAGATGGAGTGATTGACCATGATAAAAGTTCTGAGAAAGAAATTGGTGAAAGAAGAGATAATAAGAGGAAGAAGAATAAGAAGAAGAAAAATGTGGAGAATAGGTTAGGAACTGAAGATAGTGATATTGGCTATGGCATCAGAGAAGGAAACGACTATGGCAAAGAGTCTGAGATTCAGGGCAAAAGAACCATGATGGGAATGCTATAGAGATAGTTGAAAGGAAGAAGAAAAGAAAGAATGATAATAGTGAAGAAAGTTTTGAAGATGTTGGTGGTAAAAGCATGAGCCTGGAAAGTCCTAATGAGTTTCAAAATGGGACAGGTGTTGCAGCAGTAGAGCAGGGGTCAGATGGAATTGTTGTCTTGAAGGAACATAAAGGAAAGACAAAGGAAAAGAGTAAAAGACCTGAGAATGATAACCTACAAGGAGAAGGGGTTGAAGCATTTGGTGAAGGCCATGAGCTGGAAAGTGTTGAGCGGGTAGTGAAGAGGAAGAGAGAGAAGGATAATAGTGTGGTTTCCGAAGCTGAAGTGCAATGTCATGATTGTGATGATCCGGAGGGGAAAAGACAGCCAACCTTTGATGAGAGAGATCATATTGAGCCATCAAAACGGACAAATGTTGAAGCAATTTCACAGTGTGATGTTCCCGGGAAGGATGAGAAGAAGAGGAAGAAAAAGAGTAAAAAAACAAAGGTTGATTCAGGTTCAGGAGCTGATTCAACAATGGATTTGAAATTGGGTAGCTATTTGAATGATGAAAGTAACCGCAAGAAGGAGAAAGCCAAATCAGTTGATAATGGATCTGAAAACCCTAAACCTGGAAAAGGCAAGAAAAAAGTGAGTTTTTCAGGCAAGGACGAGGTTTTCCAATTGCCTGAGGACATTTAGTAAGGGGTAAGCAGTTCTCAGATGAAACTAATGGCAAGAAGGAGAGAGCCAAATTAGTCAAGAATGGATCTAAAGAGTCTAAACTTGGAAAAGGCAAGAAAAAGGTGAAGTTTTCAGGCAGGGACAAGGATTTGCCATTGTCCGAGGATAATTTGGTAAGGGGTAAGCGGTTCTCTGTAGAAGAAGATGAAATGGTGAAAAAAGCTGTATTTGACTACATAAAGGTCCATGACCTAGGGGAAGAAGAAGAAGGTCTCAAGATGGTCTTGAATTGCAAATCACACCCCAATATTAGGGATTGCTGGAAGGAAATAAGGGTGCCTTACCGCACAGACCTAGAAGTGCTGTTTATTATCATGCTCAGATTTTGTTTACAAGGGATAAAAAGCGTATGTGGACTAAAGAAGAGATTGAAGCATTACGGGAGTACCACAAGAAACATGGGAACCAATGGAAGGATGTGACATTGGAACTTGCGAAACATAATGTTCATGTTAAGGATACTTGGCGCAGAATAAGACATGAAAATTTGAAGAAAGGACGATGGTCGCAGGAGGAGGAGTACCAGTCTTCATGGGATTTAGTCAATCTTGATCTGAGGATGAAGTATTCTGAAGAGAAAAAATCAAAGTATGGCATGCTGCGGGATAATGTTCCTTGGACTGCAATCAGCGATAAGTTGACCACTCGAGCTGAGCCAAGATGCTGTGTCAAATGGTACTACCAGTTAACGTCACCTATGGTTATGGAGGGTATTTGGGTTGATTCCGATGATTATCGCCTGATTGATGCACTTTTGCAGTTGGATGCCAACTGCTTTGAAGATGTCGATTGGAACAGTCTTCTTGATCACAGACCTGGAGCCATATGTCAGAAGCGGTGGAATGAAATGGTTCAGCGCATAGGTAACAATGTTAAGAGCTCATTTGCTTATCAAGTTGAAGTTCTAGCAAAACGATATTGTCCTGAATTGCTTGAATTTAGAGAAGTTTGGGACAGCAAGCCTTATGTCCCATAGTTTCTCTATTTCTCTTCATTCTTCAATGCTCTTTCTTTGGCTAACTTTGCTAGTTATCCCATGTTTTGTAATCTTAACTATCCACGGTTGATGTTGGATTTATAACATAAGTTTGGATGAGTCCTTTTTCATTTACATTTTTGGCATTTGGTCAAATTTTACCAAGAAGCATCAACTGGGAATTTGTGGCATTTGTTAATGTAGTTATTTTGGTTATGATTCTCCGCTTCTTGTAAAATTGGTTAGTGAACCATTGGGCATATTTGGCTTCCCCTTTACGCCCTTCTTTCCAGTAGTTGTGTTTTGAACTTTTCTGAATTTCTGTTTAATGTTGGAATAATATTCATGTTTTTGAAACTTTTATGTCCAGAAGTGAAGCAAAGCCATCTCCTCCCTTAATATTTCCTCCTCAAAATATGGCAAAACAGTTTTACCCTTATTAAGCCTCTTTTAATACTAAGGATGTTATCTATCTTTTATAATTTTTATTAATTTATTATTTCATTTAATATTAAACTATATATTCTCTCTAAAAATTATAATTTCTTAAAAATTGAATGTGATTGAAGTGTATACAAAAATAGATTAAAGTGGAGTTTAAAAAAAAACTTTTATAATTATTACATATAAATTATAAACATATAAACATAAAAAAATTACCACCATTACAGTTTCATTGTTCTCCACAAAAATATTTTTCAATTCGAATTGAAAATTGTAGTTTATCGCCTTTTATCAAAATTCTCATTGAAAATTGATATTTATCGTCTTGCTATCGAAAATTGATTCTTATGATCTTCTTACTAGTTGACCCTATTTAGCTGTCACTCCTATTTTAGTAACTTGTGATTTGGAATCCCAAAATTCATTTTACTACATTAAATTCCCCCACCTCTCTGCTTTGTTGTTCAAACTTCAAAGTTTTAAAACCACTTTTACAGATATTACACATAAATTATAAACATGTTGATATTTTGGGATTAAAAAAAATTTTAATTACTTAAAATTGCCATGTGTTATTTTGTGAATTCTATTTTATTCTCGCGTATGTTTTAAAAATATGTTTATTGAAATGTTGGTAAAAAAAGAATTACCACCATTACAGTTTCATTATCCTCCATGTTTTCAATTATAATTGAAAATTGATATTTATCGTCTTGCCATCGAAAATTAATTTTTATCAGCTTCTTACTATTTGACCCTGTTTAGCAGTCACTCCCATTTTAGTGACTTGTGATTCGGAATCCCAAAATCCAATTTAGTACATTAAATTCTCCCACCTCCCTCCTTTGTTCTTAGTACTTGGATAAGTTCAACTTCAAAATTTTAAAACCACTTTTGTAGATATTACACATAAATTATAAACATGGTTGATATTTTGGAACACAAAATTTGTTAATTACTTGAAATTACCATGTGTTATTTTGTGAATTCTATTTCATTCTCGCGTATATTTTAAAAATATGTTTATTGGAATGTTGGTTAAAAAACTAACCATCATTAAAGATTCATTATCCTCTACAAAATAGTTTTAAATTCTCATTGAAAATTGATATTTATCGTCTTGACATCGAAAATTGATTCTTATCGTCTTTTTACTAGTTAACCCTATTTAGCAGTCACTCCCATTTTAGTGACTTCTGATTGGGAATCCCAAAATCTATTTTACTGCATTAAATTTCCACACCTCCCTACTTCTATTTTGTTCTTAGTACTTGGATGAGTTTAACTTCAAACTTCAAAGTTTTAAAACCACTTTTATAAATATTACACATAAATTATAAACATGGTTGATATTTTGGGATAAATTTTTTTTTAATTATTTGAAATTACCATTTGTTATTTTGTGAATTCTATTTTATTTTCTGTGTATGTTTTAAAAATATGCTTATTGAAAGATTGGTAAAAAAAAAATTACCACCATTACAGTTTCATTATCTTCCACAAAAATATTTTTCAATTGTCATTGAAAATTAATATTTATCCTTTTGCCATCAAAAATTGATTCTTATCGTCTTCTTATTAGTTGACCCTATTTAGCAGTCACTCCCATTTTAATGACTTCTAATTCTTAATCCCAAAATCGCATTAAATTCCCCCAGCTCCCTACTTTATTCTTAGTACCATCACTCCATCATCCTGTATTTTTTAAAATTCACGTAACTTACATCATAATCCTTCTAAACCACCCGCATTGCTCGAATTTTTCAGCCATGATTCAAATGATGATGAGTATGCAGTTCAAATGGAGACCTAAAAAGCTTTTACATTTAAATCTGCCATATTTTCCAACCAAGTCTCTGTCTCAAAATGTAACCGAATTTTCGTATTGTACTACCAAAACTGCCCCTCATATTAAAACAATCGTTGAATGCTCTTTCCCAATTTTTGTAATTTTAAAAAATTTCCATAATCCAACGACGCCGTTTCTCTAATGGATTTCTTAAAAAAAAAAAAAAAAAAAAAAAAAGCAGAAATCTATTGCTATGTCCTTTTAGTTTGCTGGCCCATTTCTCTCTCTGTTCTTTCTTTCCTCGTATCCTCTCCTCCCCGTTTCCGCTTGTCTCTCTGCCCGACGCCACACGCAACACCCACCGCCTCTTACCGCCGCTGGCAGCCGCTGCACCGCACTGTTGTTTACTAATCTACTCCTCTTGCATTCAATTGTAAGTTTTTTCTTTTTCTTTCACCCATTGATAAATTTCGAACAATGTTGCTAATTTTATTAGGATTTGAAATATTAGGTAAATTTTATAGTTAGTTTGTGATTTAGTTGAAGTTTAATTTATTTTGATTTTGTATTAGGCTATGCAGAATTAGGGGAAATTGTAATTTTGGATTGTGCCCCTTGTATTAGAATCTGGTTCCGCCGCTGGATACTCTACTAATAAAATTTTACATAATCAATATGTTGAACTTTTAGCCGAATTCTTTGGGCTAATGATGCTTTAAGGATTCAATTTTAGTAGTCCACTTAGAGATAGGAATTACTGAACTCTACTGCTATGAGTAGATGTAGAACTACTGCATTTTGTACTTCTGACCTAGTTAAAACATTGACGAACAAAAAAACTTGAAGAACAAGAATTGTAGCTGCAACAGTATATAAATGCACCATAAGAAAGTTTACACCTCCGTCCCCTTATACGTTTGTTTCTTAGGTGAAATTGAATTGAAGTTTAGTTAGGTTGGTTCAAAGACCCAATATGTGAATGTGACATCCTATGTCATGTTTTCTTTGGCTTTGATGATGACTAGATTCTCGTTTGTATCTGCCAACGTATTGAAGTGCACTTGGCTAGTGAATTGAGATTAACATGATTTGCTTGACCTAACAGTTCCAAGTATGTGATTTAGTTACATTGGATTTGTATGCTTTTTATCCTCAGGTGCCTGCACCTGAGTTATAAAATATTTTTTTAAGAGTTATAAGTGGCTTATGGTTCAACTAGAAGGACAAAAACATTTGTTTCTGGTTTGCTTTTGTTAGTGGTCATAATTTATTAGTGTTTTCTATGCGATTTAGGGTACTCTATTATGTTGGATTAGTGTTCTGAGTTTTATACAAGACGAATCATATTTGGGTATGTCTGCACTGCACTCTTCTTGGTACACAACGGGATCTTGTGTGCTAAATTTTTTATTCCTTATGTCATTTAATATTCTCGAGTGCATATTCCTTTACTTTATGATGGATCCCTTTATTAAACTGACCTGTGATGTATAATAATTCTAACTGTTTGCTGCAAAAAAGCTTAATGTTATACTCATTTTGAGCTGTTTCTCCTAGCTCATTTTCATTGATTGAACATCCATTCAGTTTGCAGTATTAGTGATTAAGAGTTAGTGGCCTCGAAAAAAGAGGCCATACTTGTATATTGCAGAATCATGGATCCTTGCTAATGGAAAATCATCATGTATTCCTGTCTCCTAAAAGAAAAAGCATGATAGTATCTTTTAGTTGGAGTTAGTTGCAGTTAGTAGTATCATATTCTCATAATGCTCGCTGCGGTATTCTTTCACTTTTAGTTCTTTAGATATCAGATGAAAGAAGGGTTCTTTTTCCTACTCCAGTATGATAATATAATAATGTATTTTACACTTGTATTGTTTCAGTGATGTCTTGTCGATCTGAGATAATATGATCAGTTGTATTTGTGATTTTGTTGGTTTAAACTTGAACTCCAGATATGTAATGTGCACTGGTACTGGTGGAGTTTTTTCTCCTAAAAAATCTGACTTTAAAATGCAGGACTGTTTCATGTTTAATTCCTGATTTTGATCTCATTTCATGGGAAAAATTCAGGTTTTATATTTGATTTGACAATGAAATTTTGTGTGGCTGTACAAGTGTATGTTGATGTTTAGTGTTGTAATAGAAGTGATATTGGGAAAAACTCAGAGCGAAAAATGGGGTGAATTTGGGCCGTTTTTGGTGATGTATGTTATAATGGTCAGATTTTGGTGTTCTTAATTGGTTCTTTTAAACATGAGCCAGAACTAAAACAACAAAAGAAGCTAAAAAGCCCAAACTGCCGAACCAGCCAAATTAAACTTTTTTATGCAGTTTGGCTGGTTTGGTTTGGAGGACCAATTTGGCTGGTTTGAATTGCAATTTTTCTAACCAAGCCTATTAGTTTGGCTGATACTTCACCTTCCAAACTGCCCAAACTAAACCATGTACACCCCTAGGAATCTGCCTGCCTTTGGTTTGTTTTTTCTGTACTTTATATTACTGTTAGGAGATAAATCTAGATTAGTTTTTAAGATTTAACATTGTGGGAACCTGGAAGTTAGATTGTTGCTATTCGGGATATCTTATGGTTTTATGAAATTGTTTGACAACTATGGACATCTTTCCATTCTGTTGGAGCATAAGAGCTTAATATCCTTTCTCTTAATCTTGTATTAGTTGTAGATTCCAAGTCTGCTTTTAATTCCTTACATCTGTGATTCTTGCACCAGATGATATATTCTGTTGTTCAGATCATTCGCACATTCTTTCAGCTCATGTTGTTTTCATTTTGAAAGCAGGTTTTGTAAAATCTGAGCCATGTCTACATCCTATCTACCAGCCAATACTGATTCCCTTGCACAGTCTTCTGAAGCCAAAACCCCTTTGGAGGCCATTGCCATCCTGTATCGGGTACTTTCTGATCCTTCATCTTCTTCAGAGTCCATCAGAATTAAGGAGCAAGCAATTGCAAATCTCTCTGATCTTCTTAGACAGGAAAACAGGGCAGAGGAACTTAAAAACCTGTTGACCCAACTGCGGCCCTTCTTTTCATTAATCCCCAAGGCAAAAACAGCTAAAATTGTTCGAGGGATTGTCGATTCATTGGCCAAAATCCCTGGTACATCTGATCTTCAGATTTCACTTTGCAGAGAAATTGTACAATGGACACGTGCAGAGAAGCGAACTTTCCTTCGTCAGCGAATTGAGGCAAAGCTTGCAGCTCTTTTGTTGGAGAATAAGGAGTATACTGAAGCATTGGCCCTCCTTTCTGAACTAATCAAAGAGGTGAGAAGACTTGATGACAAGTTGCTTCTTGTTGAGATTGATTTGCTGGAGAGCAAACTCCATTTTTCTTTGAGAAATCTTCCTAAAGCCAAAGCAGCACTTACTGCAGCAAGAACGGCAGCAAATGCTATATATGTGCCTCCTGCACAGCAAGGTACAATAGATTTGCAGAGTGGCATTCTTCATGCTGAGGAGAAGGATTATAAGACAGCTTATAGCTATTTCTACGAGGCATTTGAAGCTTTTAATGCACTTGAAGATCCTCAAGCCATATTCAGCCTCAAGTACATGCTGCTATGCAAAATCATGGTTAGCCAGGCTGATGACGTTGCTGGAATAATATCATCACCCAAAGTGGGATTGCAATATCAGGGTCCAGAACTTGATGCAATGAAAGCAGTTGCTGATGCTCATTCCAAACGCTCTCTTAAGCTCTTTGAGACTGCTCTTCGGAACTATAGGGAACAGTTGGAAGGAGATCCCATTGTCCACAGGCACCTCTCATCGCTCTACGACACTTTGTTGGAGCAGAATCTTTGCAGGTTGATCGAGCCATTCTCGAGGGTGGAAATAGATCATATTGCTGAATTGATTGAGTTGCCTGCTAGCCATGTTGAGAAGAAACTATCACAGATGATTCTAGATAAGAAGTTCGCCGGAACTCTGGACCAGGGGGCTGGTTGCCTTGTGATTTTCGACGATCCAAAAACAGATGCAATCTACCAGGCCACATTGGAAACCATAGAGAACATGGGCAAGGTGGTTGACAGTTTGTTTTCAAGATCTGCCAAGATAATGGCTTGATATTCCTTTTTCCCTTTTCCATTTTGCGTTTTCGACCATTTGAACATTGTCTTTCCCTGTAGTTTTGAGCATCATGCCATTGCAAGCAGTTTATTCTACATGTTGGATATGTAGCTTCTCATTCTAATATGGAATAGTTCATTTCTTTGTTTGATTACCATATCATGTTTTAGCGACTTTTATCTGGAGAATTACGATATGCAGTTACACAAGTTCAATATATTTAAAAACCTTTGATCGTATTAGATCAGAGATTCATTTATTTCACTAATGCGGGCACTGGGATGTCACAACATTGCCTTATCATTTGTGTTTTTTCTTTTATCATAGAAGTATTGCATACTGTTGTTCAGCTTATATTGTATTGATTTATCTTCTAAATTAATCTGTATTATATGTTTATTTTTTTATAAATTGATACTTTTTTTTTAATTATATTAACATATTTTTTTAATAATTATTGTTATATACAGTCAATGATGGAGTCATAATTTAAATAATATAATATAAGAAAATATATACCTTTTTAATTTAAAGTTTCAAATGAAATACACAAATTGATAATATGAAATACACAGTTCTAATGATGTGAAATTAATTTGCATTAAACATGTGCGCTGGTTGGTGAATTTGATTCTTTTTACAAACCTTAATTATCTCTAATTTTCTCAAAATTAATGTTCATTTTGATATTTTAGATTAGGCAAATTTGATGCTCATTTATTATTTTATAAAACTTGGAGGTCTGAAGTTATAAAAATTACCCTGTTTCCAATTTTTAAGGCTACAATCTGCAACATCAAAAAGTTTGTCCATGATCTGTAAAATTAAAAAAAAAAATTCATTTTTATTTTATATAAATAATAATACCTTTACATATAACATTGGATTCAATCAATCTGTGGTGTTCTTATCAAATTGAACACACATTTGTCAGGTCATTTCGATCTCTAACATCAATAAATTTTCGTGATGTGTAACAATTTGTAACATCAAAAAAACTCTTATCATCTATAACATAAAAAAATCTGCATAGCACTGAGATCACTGTATTAATTTACATATAACATCATATTTAATTGTTATCAACGTTGGTAAAGAGAAGAAAGAGTTAGTTCATTTCAATCTGTAATGCACAAAACCCCTAACATCAAAAGACTTGCCATCATCATTTTATATAAACACTTATTGTTAAATATATCAATTTACATATAACATCATATTTAATTTATTGTGTGTACCGTTTGAGAAGAGAAAACAAAAATGCAACAAGTATCAGTTCCTTGCGGATATATTATATGTCAAAATTTTAATATGAACAAGATACATCAAACATAGATCTAATTATGACTGAATCTTCTTAGACCAAACCAGCGAATAACTTTAACGACGTCACTACCAATCCAACGAGGTTCATCAATGAAACTGCCGTCATAACAACAAACATCATTAATGAAGCCACGACCAATACACTATCAACATATCTGAATTCTACTGAAAAACAAAAAAAATAAAGATTAGGGATAATCCCCTTTTATTATATGAAAACTAAAAATAATAAAATGAAAATGAGCAACAAATTTATTTCCCCCATCCTCCCATGATGGGAAGATGGGGGAAGAAATATTTTTTAGGATTGAGTTTGGGAGAGAAAAAAGGAACGTGACTGTTATTTCATATTCTTCAGGTTAATTAATTTAATCTCATATTTTTATGATTATTGATGATATTAATTAACGCTTGTTATCAATTTCAACATGTTATCGAATCGAAAAATCGTCAAGTCCGTCGTGGTCCATTGTCTAGGTGAACACTGGTCCTTGTGTGCACAATCTTTAAAATATATTTGTTTCCTCTTAAATAATAGTTTTATTTGTTTCCTCTTAAATAATAGTTTTATTTATTAAATTAAAATAATATTGTAAAAAAATATTATTTTTAGATGGAGATAATATTTTGATCATAAATTTCCACATTTGGCAGGCTGACCAATGAGGAAATTATGGCTTTGGTTGAGGGACTGAGATCCAATCTGCAACTGTATGAAGGTGAGTTATTCCAATTGCAACACCATTCATTCTTATATATACGAATAATCATATTTAAAGTGAAATAATCTCAATTAATTGAACAAAAGGGTACTATTATACATAAGTTTAGTAAGCAATTATCTTTAGTTAATTATCTTTATAAGCCATTATTTTTAGTTATTTACCGTCACTATTTTATTACTCACTGCTTATCTTTATTAAATTATCTCTTAACTCTTATTTAAATTCCTATAAGCCTCCATAAATCAATAAGATTTAGATTAATGAAAATTGAAAATTTTAAATTTTAAATTAAAAAGACGAAATAATTCAAGTTGATTGAAGTGGCTCCAGCTCCATATTGACCGAGTCGTCTCCCATATGCAGAACAAATTTCGGAGTTTAAAGTTGAAAATTGCGGCAAATACGCGGATAGCCAACATCATGATGAAGCGGCGCAGTGTGACGGATCAGCTATCGGCTCCGCTCATGACGGCGGACATCCCCACGTATCACGTATGTAATTCATCCGATGCCTCCCTGCAAATTGCCAGCCGCCGCCGCGACGCGCAATTGAAAGGTATTGCGCAGCTACCAACTCACCGACTTTTGATCGTCTGTGAGTTAACTGCACACATGGCAAATTTTTTATTTCATTATTTATATTAATTGAACTTAACACATTTTGCCAAATTTCATTTCTAAATTAGATTTGTAATACCTACAAAATAAATAAGTTATATATTTATTATTTCTTTCAATTTTTATCTGAAATATTTAAAGTTGTTTGTACAAATTAAATATTAATCATTATTTAATTTAAAAATACTGTTATTTTATTTTTTTAATTACAACTATACTCCTAAAAATTTATCTCTTTTTACATATATTTAAACTTTACTACTTTTTTTTTTTTTAGAAATCATTTAAACTTTACTACTGCTTAAATATATACAATTTAGGATTAAAAAATAAAACTATATTGAAAGTTTTAAAAAAATTTGCGTGTTTGAAGGTTGACACTTTTAAAACTGAATTTACTATTAGTCTTTTGGATTATTCTCGTACTTGGTTTTAATTATGTGATAAGTTTATTGTTATTATTATTTTTAAATTATCATGATTAGGATGATATCAGATAAAATTAAAATTTGAATAAAAATAAATGAGAAAAGATAATTATTTATAAACAAATAATAAAGAGAATGATGGAATTGGATGGAAAAGAAACTTCCAGCGAAAGACACATAGAAATGCAAATGATTTTGATTATTATTTTCTTTTAAAAAAATAAAAAATTATCCATATCTAAATTAATATTAATAAAATATATTTTAAAAAATTAATAAAGTGATAATTTTATATTACCATATCAGTCAAATATAATCGGTATCAGTTTTCTTAGTTTTATTTTAATGTAAATAATTTCTCTATAGTTTGATATTTTTAATATACAGTTATTAATAACTAATCATTATTATTGATAATGAGTACCAATTATATGTACAAAAAATTAGTATTAATGCACAAAAAGTTTAATAATAAAACACCAATAAATAATAATAATTCAACTAGAGAATTAATTATGATTAATTATAGAGATTTTTTTTAGAGAGATTAATTATAGTGACTAATCATGCTGTTAACAAAAAATAATTTAGCATGGACAAAAAAATAATACTATAAAACTCCATATGTGTAAATGTAAGTACTTCCAGAGATAGACGGCATCATTTGTTCGTCTGTTCCATCGGAACTCGAAAAGTTCCTCAAATCCTCCACCCAAAACCGCGTTCACACCGACACAGTATTCTCAAATAAGTGCCATCAAAATCTAAACATTTGACAGGTAGTACTATATAAGACAATCATCAACTGTTGCGACCTACCTTAATCCAGTTACTTTTCCCAGCCGAGTGATATTTTTAAGTGTTTTATATTTGTTTGTTCTTCATCAACGATGACTTTCAGCGTCGACAAAGTTTGAAACAGTTTTACTTTTTTTTTGGTTTCGTGTTTGCGTTCACATTTCTTTTCACACATTCTGTCAAACAGGTAATGTGGGTCACCTGTACTTGAAGCTTTGGGCTTCTTCTCAGGGGAAAAAGTTGTGAGCTTTTTCAATTTTGTCGTTGTTTTATATAAACCGAGTTCCTTTTAAGTAATTGTGCAAATGAATGATAATAAGAGAAGGCATAGGAGAAGGGATAGTGTGAACTTACCAGAATTTGAAGATGTTGCTGGTGATGATAATCAATTAGAAGAGCAAAACCCAGGTGGGGTCAAGACTAAGGAGTTGAAGGAGATCATAACTTCGTCGATATTGCTTGAGGAACAAGACAATAAGGAGCTTGAAGAACAGAACAATAAGGATCAAGACGAATTTGCCGAAGAAGAACAAGAGGATAAGTGTTTCCTTGAATCCAACCACCAAAAGAAAGGGAGAGACATGTTGAATTATTACTCTCAGTTGCAAGCTTATGATGGAGAATTGGAACTTAACCATGGGGTCAGGAAAAGGAAGAGGAGGGCTAATCATACTGTTGCTATTGATGCGACAGAGAATGATGCGAGTTCTGGGAAAGGCAGGGATGGTGACGGTGATCAGAACGAGAAGGGAGCTAAAGGGGCGCCACAGAGGCGTTTATGGGTGAAGGATAGATCGAAGGCTTGGTGGGATCAATGCAACAGTCCTGACTTTCCTGAAGAAGAGTTCAAGAAGGCATTTCGAATGCGGAAGGATACGTTCGAAATGATTTGTAATGAATTAACGTCAGCGGTGGCTAAGGAGAATACTATGTTAAGGGATGCTGTCCCGGTGAAACAGCGTGTAGCAGTTTGTATCTGGAGATTAGCCACTGGAGAGCCTCTTAGACTTGTTTCCAAGAGGTTTGGATTGGGGATTTCAACATGTCATAAACTGGTGCTTGAGGTTTGTGCTGCTATAAAGACAGTTTTGATGCCTAAGTATCTTCAATGGCCAGATGAGGAGTCAACCTGGAGGATTAGGGACGAATATGAGTTGATATCAGGGATTCCTAATCTTGTAGGTGCAATGTATACTACTCATATACCAATCATTGCACCCAAGATTAGTGTTGCTGCCTACTTTAACAAGAGGCATACTGAGAGGAATCAGAAGACTTCGTATTCAATTACTGTTCAGGGTGTTGTTGATCCAAATGGGGTGTTCACAGATGTATGCATTGGTTGGCCTGGGTCAATGCCTGATGATCAGGTCCTGGAAAAATCTGCCCTTTTCCAGAGGGCTAATCAAGGGATACTAAATGGTGTTTGGATTGGTGGGGGTCCTGGATACCCTTTGATGGATTGGTTATTGGTGCCCTATTCGCAGCAGTGTCTCACTTGGACTCAGCATGCCTTCAATGAGAAAATTGGTGATGTTCAAAGGATTGCAAAAGAAGCATTTGCAAGATTAAAAGGAAGATGGTCTTGTTTGCAGAAGAGAACAGAAGTGAAGCTTCAAGATTTGCCAGTGGTGCTAGGTGCATGCTGCGTTTTGCATAACATATGTGAATTGAGGAACGAGGAAATGGATCCAGACCTGGAGTTTGATCTCTTTGATGATGAGATGGTTCCTGATGTTCCATTGAGATCAGAAAACGCAAAGAAAGCAAGGGATGCCATTGCACACAATCTTCTCCATCACAACTATGCAGGCACTTCTTTCCTTGCATAGAAAAACAAGAATTCTCTTTGCATTTATGAAATTGGAGTAGTTTTTTTGAATGCTTATTTCATTTAACACTTGTTCTTGTACAATAGAAAGTGACTTTATTTATCAAGATTAGTTCAAGAGGCTGTGCATAGGTGTATTCTTTTTGGTTGCAAATTGGTGAGTTTTTTCTTCTAAGCTGAAGCTGTACACAACACAAAAATCTTAGATACAGTTACAACTCAGTTTCCATACATACAATCCAGTTGACAATCCATTGATGAAGTTATTGTTCCTGCATTGTTAATCTTTTCAGTTGATGAGTATTATTGACTGCATATGATGTTTACAACCCTTTTTATCTGTACTGCAGTATTACATTTTGCTGCCATCTATGACAATTTTAGGGATACTAGCTGTTCTCGCACCAGGCAATTTACTCTTTCTTTTTTTTTTTTCTTTCCCTGTTAATTAGTTCGGAAAGAAACAAAGAGTGGCTCAGAGAAGAAGAACAGTTGGTTATTTAGTTGTTTGTAACCATGATCATGCCCGTGAAGTATTAGGCAAGTTAATAAGGATTCAACACTTTTTTCTTCTTTTTTTTTATAATTAAATGTTAATACTTATACCATTAATTCCAAAGATCAAGCAATTCAAGTGCTTCTCAATTTCTCACAAAGAAGATCGAAGTAGGTATCAAGACTTCATAAACTTTCCTCCATCTTTTCCCTTTCCCGCTGTTCTTTCCTTTCTCTTCTCAATCCTGGTCCACTGCATCCTTCTAAATATGGGCACTCAAATAGAAGCAAAGAATGCTAAGTTATATGTATAACATGCTTGATATTTGTAGTCATGCTTAGGATTTTCATTCAATTTGAAGATGATGGTTTCCTCAGATATTGTTCCGAAGGTTATATATCGCAGTGTATACATGTTACTGTGCTACATATGTAACCTGAATTCTGTTGCAAAAGACTATGCATAGAGTTACTTTGCTGTATACTTGTTTGGTGCAAAAGACTATGCATGAAAATAACCCTCACCTGAGATCTCAGAGTTACGCCGTTCTTTGTGCTATGTTTATATGCAGGCTAAGAGATACCCCTAAGCGTTTGTTATGGATTGTGGAGATTGGTTCAAGAATATAATCAGTAAAAGGAAACTAAAAGAGTTCCACAAAACTGAAGGTATGTAGACCAGACCACCATTGCATGATTTACATTACCTAAACTTTCATTCATGGCGTTAGTATCTGTGATTGTGGAGCCATCTTTAATATGATGATGTCTAATTGTCTTGAAAGCCCTGCTCGTGTTTGAGTTTGAGAACGTGTTTCTATTGCTATGTTCAAACTATTGACTCCCTCTCATTGCTAGGTTTATCATGAAGCGCATGCTTCAATTGTAGACTCTACTAAGGTTGCCTAGTTTGGTCCTTTAAGAAAGAGTTTCATTTAACTTTGCTTAGTTTTTGCATTTCTTTTCATAGCAGTAAGCATTTGTATGATGCTCCCTTCATACACCATCAAAGAAGCAACTCTGCAACCATTTTCAAAGCAAAATCAATTTCTCCAGAAGTTCCAATCTAACATTCACTGCTCTTGATAATGAATGTAATTTGCTTTTGGTCACTTCCCTTGTTTATAATCCTTCTGGTCATTGGAAGTTCTGTTTTAAGAAAATAAAAGGTGAATCCTGTTGATGTTATTCGCTGTTCTGAACCTCATATTATGAGCACTTAAAGACTAATTGGAACTTAGGAAATATATATACTATACAATATGATGGAGCTGGTTTGACAGTTGCAGAAGAGAACGCCATGGATCCTTTCATATACTATACAACGGCAATGCCGCTTGTAAAGCTCTTTTGTCTAGTGCACGACAATAAATAATGCTTTTCTGTGAAACAGGAACCAACATCTGAAGATTTTACTTGGTACAAAGACGAATACTTTCAGAAAGTCCCCCAGGTAAACAAATGGTGTTTCAAATAGGAAGCAAAGGGGCTGCTGTACTTTTGAATAAGTCCTTACAAGAATACATCAAAGAGAAGAAGCAGCAATCAAGCGAGAATGGGCTTCGGCATATGCTTTCGCTCATCAAGTAAACAAAATGATTAGCACTTAACTCTTAGTTTTAGTTAATATCCAAGCAGAGATTTACATGTAAGGAATTTGTTGTTGAAGTGGAGAACCAACAGTAACCCCTATACTATGGAGAGGGGAACAATGAGCTTGGCAAAACCTATTGGTGTTGGAGCTGGATGGATCGCTCGATAGCAGCTGCTAGACTATTGGAAAGCTGGATTACAGTTCAGTCGAGTCCAAAGAAATCACCTGTAAGAAAGCCAACAAGCCAGGGTAAAAAACCAAAACACCTTCTTCAGCTGAGTCAACTTCCCCTGCTGGCGAGGAATCTGTAAAAGGCTGAAAATGATCATATGAAGCCAAAAGGGAACAGCAAAGCTGAAGAAGCAGGCACTACAGAATCTTACTGAAATGGATATACAAAGACATAAATTCCGAAGGAAACAAGAACATCAGGGAGTCTTCTTTTCATGCAAGGAAATGATGATGAGAAGGTTAACCTCGGTCATTTGCTTACCTCCTGTTGTCTCCATTTTGGACTGGTGAAAAAGTAGCTATAGTTTGTGGTCCAATGCAGGATAAAAGAAGCAATCACAATTGAGATGAGCCTGGTGATTATCTTTTTTTCTCTTTTTCTACTCGAGCTTGTAATTTTTCTGCATGTAGAAAGTTATTTTTCTTGTTGAAAGAAGAAAGGAGACTCAATCAGGCATTGGCCATATACTCTTTGTATTGTATTATTATGGAGTATTATCTGTTCTTATAAGTTCACCATGATTAAACAGTTTGCACTGCATCAACAAGATTACTTCATTTCTACATCCATTTTCTGAGAACTCCTAACAATGCTAAGTTTCTTCCAATTCCAGGAGTTGATACGGGAAGCCTCCAAGTCCTCATATACCAGGTTCCTCCAGCATGTTATGCAATTATTTCTTCAACTATATCTTTAATGGGTTACTTCAATTTACTTGGTAGATAGTAAATCTCCCAGCTACAAGTTTAGGCTTTTATGCATCTTGCATTTTCTTGTTCATGTTATTATAGGGACAGAGTCTCTTAACTGGAATTTTCATGTCACTTGAGGATTTCAGTGTTAAATAAAAAGATAGGTTATTATAAAGGGTGTTCCAAGAATATTATTCGAAAATAAATGGCCGCTATTTACAAATCAAGCTAGTTATACATTAACAATAATAAAGGAAGCAGGTGAGCCTGTGGAAAAGTGAAATTAGAAAGCATGTGACAGGAAGGTAAAATAAAAATATTTAGATTGATGGGAGCCATTTATAGAAAAGAAGTTACCAATGAAGATATCAAGAATGAAATCATAAAGACAAACTATTTATGAGCAGAAGAAGTGTACTTTTGCAATTTGCATTTGACTTTAATGGAGGACCTTTTGCAGACTTGCAGTATCTGTAAAGAGGAAATCACGACAATTTAAGTATCACACGTTGTAAGAACTTTAATCAAGCTAGCCCTTCTCTTTCTTGTGATCTAGAAAGTCATAAAATTGCTGTTGGCCTAATTGTTAATAATAATAATATATACTAAATACCATTCCCAACTTCTGACATTGCTCCAATGGCGTCAATAATTGCTTGCTCCCTTACTCCCCTTCCTGCTCATAATCTTCCCCACATTCCCTCCCCCTCACATGGGTTCCAATACTTTTGCAGCCTTGCAGTGAATAGAGCTAAGCAAATCACATAAACAAATTGGCAATTTGGCATTTGCTTTTTTCTTTACAACTTGTTTTACTTCTACTTCTTGCCACTGGATATCATATTTTAAGTAGGAAAAATAAGTGGGATGGGCTTAAATTCTGATCTAAACCTTCATGTACTACCTGGAAGATTTTTAAGTAAAGAAGCTTCCATAGATAGTGGATTGCGTCTCTATCCTGTTACACTAGAGCAGCATCGTGACATCGTTTTGATTGTGGTGAATCTAAGTGTAACAGGATATCCAATGAACTCAGGATTTCGCTATGAAAGCTCAATCTTGATAAGGTTCTGATAAATTGTGTGCTGTAATTGTCAGTAATGCAGAGCAGTTGGGATGATTCATTAGTATGAGTTACTGTTCTTTATTTAGTGCAAAAGATTAGGTGATTATGGCACACTTTAAAGGTAAGAACCAGGAAACTATTAATGTTGTTTAGTATGAATCTGATGGGATCATGGGATCATTATTCTTGTTGCAAACTGACTAGAAAAGGGTAGTATTTTCCTCACAAGAATTTTGACGGCATTCAAGAAAACAAATCTGGGGTTGGGAAGGAGTTGCACTTTTAGAAAGCTACATTAAATATTTGCTACCAAAATTCTAGTCCTAGTGCTGCCTGCTTAAACATTAGGAGGCGGTAGTGTAACCCACCTCACATTTCTGATTTCTCTTCTCAGCTGGTTGGAACTCCGAATGCAGGAGAAAAAGTTGGAGAGCTTAGCTCAGTTTTTGGTCAATTCACTTTTTGGGAGAACTGACAGCTATGAGTTGTTCGTATCTAAGAAGGAAAATTTATGTAGGCTGATGCAGTTAAGCACACTGAATGCCAGTGTTGTGCTGAGGTAAATTGGTAGTTCCTTTTGGTGGGTAAATTAATTTCCACAACAGTGACAGTTACTTACTGCCAATATTAGCACCCAAGATTTCA
Organism: Knoxia roxburghii; assembly: GCA_030378225.1. Classification (NCBI taxonomy): domain Eukaryota; kingdom Viridiplantae; phylum Streptophyta; class Magnoliopsida; order Gentianales; family Rubiaceae; genus Knoxia; species Knoxia roxburghii. The sequence goes on along the minus strand of CM059420.1, from coordinate 40,452,768 downwards.
CATAGGTAAAACTTGAAAAGGTGGAAAAAAGAGTACCATGCCAAAAACTAAACCAACAGAACAGTACTCCAAAACAAGCCCCTGAAAAAATTGCATAATAATGATGATGATGGAGAGAAAAAAAAAAAAAAAAAAAAAAGAAGAAGGAAAATTGCATTTCTGGATCACTCTCTGTTCCATGGTCCCTGGCTTTGATGTTTTTCCCCTGAAAGTAACAAGAAAAAAAAGATAGGAGATGTGGAAAAACCGAAATGCTTTGATTTTGATCTTGATTTTAATTAACCTAGGTAATGCAGAAGAGAGGTAGTAGCTGAGGATGGCTTGCTGCTGGATGTTGGATTATTCTGCTCTCCTCGGCCTTGAATTCTTGCTGCAGTTGGAAATACTGATAATCCATCACCAGGAAATCTGAAGCCGCAGCCGGCATAGTTTAGATTAGAGAAGTAGTCGTGCAGTGGATCGCGAATTGCTGGGCGAAAACTGGACTGAAGGGGTTCCCTTTGAAGATGTAGTTGATTTCTTTCATCATAATCTGATGGAAAATGAAGTGGCTGTAGAGAATCGATCAGAGACTCCTGGTGGGAATCTTTCCCATTGCTGGAATTGTAAGAATTCCAACCCAGAAGTTTCTGAAATCTGCCCTCTTCTGAATTGGCTTCACAACAATGCGAATGCGAAGGAGTTGAATCAAGAATTAGGCCCTGTTGTTGTTCTTGACCATTTGAAAAGAAAAAAGAGCAATCTTGACAAGAATGGAAAGACAGAGAGAGCCCATTTGCTTGAATTCTGTTTCTTGAACTGGGATCACCGCCATTTGGGTAGGCGGCAAGGAATTCAGTTGGAACAACAGCAGGTGGTGCTGCTACAACACCACCACCATTTTCCACTGAAAATAAACTGAAATTACCTATGGAGATGTCATTCAAACATTCTTGGCTATGAAATCCTCGACCAGATTTTGTCTCTTCATTCCCTAAAACATCTTGATCAGCACTTGGATGAACCAAAGCTCTAGCATAATCACTCAAGTTTCGAGCATGGTGGGCAGAGTTATTATGCTCATGATCAAGTGCATCAATGGCTGCCTTGGCTTCCTTCATAAGCCAATCAATGGCTTTACTGGGACGGTCATACCCAAGCCTGTCTTGCACATCATAGAATTGAATTGCAGTGTTTGGCGATAACCTTACTCTTCTGTCTCTTGGACCTTTAGCAGTGCAAACCTTGCTATGCCTGTCTTTTCTTCCAGCTAATTGAACAATGCGGCCGCCATGAACATCTATAGCACCTACACCACCTCCTCTGTAAGCCCTTTTTGGCCTCAAAGCTTCTTGCATTCTCTCCTTACATTTAGCAGTCTTCATTTCCTGGTGATTTGCATCTGAACTTAACCTGGAAGAAGAAATCAGGTTCAGGTGAGAAGGAGGAAGCCATTTTTCTTGACTGAAAACATGGCCATATTGATGAAAACCTTGATCTTCATTTTCATCTTCCTCTTCCTCCTCTTCTGACAGATGAAGTTGATATTTTTGAGGATCCAGATTTGAAAGAAAATATTTGTATATCTCTCCTCCTAACTTAGCTGGCTTAGTCTTTAACACTCTTTTGGCTTGCAGTTGCAGACACTTTTGGGAGGGGGGCTTCTGAGTTCTTTGTCCAGGTATCAGAATCTGTGACTCTGGGGGCCCTCAGGTGAACCACAAAAACCAAAGCTTTTTAAGCTGGTATGCTAAAAATTACCACAAAAAAAAAAAAAGAAAAGAGAAATTCATGATGAACCCTCATTTCTGCATAAGTTGAAGGAATGATCAAAGGGAAGTTCTTGGTCGAAACTTTACTTGAAGAAGCAAAGAAAAGTAGAAAGGATTACTAGAAGAAGTGACCTTTTTTTTTTTTTTTTCTGTCAGCAGGTGATATAATGGATGGCTATGCATGTGAGTGTATGATACTGTGTGTATTTATACACACATTAGTCTGGGAGCAACAACCAAACAACGAGCGGGAGTACCATTTTTGGTGCATGCATGTTGGCTCAGAGTGAAATCGAAAACAGTGAAAAAATGGCTTACTTTACTGAGTTTGGCGAAATTAAGCACTGCAATTCTGCATTTAGCCTCTGTTCCCCACCTCTGCACTAATCTGGTAAAAATAGGGCGCCAATTAATTCATTCATACATCTCCCACCTTGGAAGATTCAAATCAAACCCTTTTTTTTATAACTCCATAGATTTTAACGAAACATTTTTTTCTTCATCCTATAATTAGAATTGTATTATAGTCATAGGATTTAGAATGGAAACTAAAGAACTTATTACAAGATTAAAACTTGTCTTAAGGACGAGTCAGGAGCGGCACTACACGTTGGCGAGAGAGGGCATTTGCCTTACAAAACGGTTAGAATTTTATCTAGAATTATTTCAGCATCAAAAATTTAAAATTTTCGTCTGCCCTTGGACGAGTAGAGCAATTTTGAACTCAAACTGTTAAAATCACATTGGTTTTTGTATATTAGCTTTAGCGACGAATAAGTCTTGGCCGTTGTGGGAAAATGGAGATTACGAATGCATTCTTATATGGGGAATTTGATCGCTGACATGGAGCTGTCACCAAGATTTTAGAAGGAGACAAGTCCAACTTTATCCATAAGCTAAATCTCTAGGTTAAAAAAACCACCATGGGTACAATATAAATATATTAACACCGATATATTCAAATTTGTTTGTGAAGAATTTAGATGGAAGATTTGCTAATTTTTTGTATAAAGAAATAAACTAATATCTAAACAATCATGTTATTACATTTCAGAAATAGAAAACTCCAACTACATTATGTTAGAATCATTTTCGGATCTCATATGGCGGTTCCTTCACCCTAGTACCCCCTTGATTGGCTAGCAACCAACGAATTGGCTAGCAACCAACGAAGTCACCCTAGTACCCCCTTGATTGGCTAGCAACCAACGAAAGTCACGCTGTCGTAAAATTTTATTCTCTATGAATGTGGATGATGGAGATAAGACTTAATTGTCTATTAGGGGAGCCAAGATTCCTATTGCTTCTCTATTACTTTTTGGACAACTGCTTTTCTTCCCTTTGCTTGTTTTAATCTCTTTAGCTAGATTTTTGTAGAAGAGTTTTTGACTTTTAAGATTTTGGGTTTAGGGTTCTGTCAGGACCCTTTTCAATTTTTTTGCCTCTTGGCTCTTGGCTCTTCTTAACTTGACTTTTCCTGAGAGAAAAGTAATGAAAAATAATAGAGGATAATATCTAAAGTAATAACATAAATAGATGAAAGAAAAACACAATATTTAAAAGTGTTTAATCGCTTTAATACTCCTATTAAATTACAAATTGAGTTTGATTAACAACTTGCTTCTTAGACGAGAAGAACACAAAAACATGCAATGCAACTTATTGAATGTTCATGTTTAAGTCATACATCATCTATTTTATAGGCAAATATTCATTACAAATTAAAGGATATGAATTGAGATATGCAACTCTTTAGCTTCAAGACAAGCTAATATTTTTCAATAAGTAATTGGAAAAGTTGATAATAAGAATATTAGTCACATAATTAATAATGTAGGAAAGACCTGTGAATGCTCATGAGGGATTGATGGCAAATTATAGTATATACTTTAGGGATATATATTATTATTATATTTAAAAATAAAGTGATAACAATTCAATCATTTAACATAAAATTTTCAAAATTAAAATTTATTGAATTATCATAAATTTATTTCTAAATATGATAATAAATATATATCTAGGCTATATATTATAATTTGCCACTATTATAGAAATCATCATCTCTAATTATTAGTCTTCTGAAATATGCCTTTTGTTATGATGACATATCTCATGAATATAACAGTTTTGATTATTATATTAACAAAATTATCGATTTATTAATTTAGTTATAAACTCAGGTAGTTTTACCTTTGTATATCATTTTTAAAATTTTTAAAAATTAAAGAAATTTTAGAGGATTTATAAAAAAAAAAATGTCAATGTTCAACGTGAATGTTTTGATGATGAACCATTAAGTTTTTATAGTTTTTTTTTAGTAAGATTTTAATAAATACAACAGAGATTTTTTAAAGAAGAATTATAATAAAAATAAAAATAATATTATTTTAAATCAAATAAATATTCATCATTTTTTTATATATTGGATTAATTTTAATTTTAAGCTTAATAGAGATAAGAGTATTTAGGTTTTGAGAAATAGTATGATATTGGGCTGTTGGTACTACGTATAGGATGTGGACTCAGGGGTTATAAATGGCCCACATGTCAGGGAACTCATCATTCTGGCATGGCTCACTGGATTGGGAAGTCCAACTTTCACTGACGGATCGTTGGAGGTCCGTAGGAAGATGCATGTGGCGGAGCCCACTTATCATGATTTGTTTTAGAGGTTAGACTTTTTCGTATGATGTTTTGGGCCTACTGTTGTTGGTCAGTTCAGTGTATCGAAGTAGGATTCCAACTAAAACGACACTTCACCGATGATGATTGATGATGGATGATGGACAATTACGGGATCTTGGAGACGGATGAACATATATTCAGACAATGCCCTGGAGCCAAAGAGATATGGGATCTGTTAGGCATAAAAATAGCCTCGTATGAATGGACAAATACGTCATTGTCGATGCAAATTTAAAATTTTTAGAAGGTAAAATTGTAACGATATGAAGAGCAAACATCGATCGGAATTCGACTGAAATAACTCTATTAAAAAAAATTACAACCTTATTAAAAAGTGAGCGATCTTTCTCGTCCTCGTAGAGTGCCGTTCCTTATTATTAAATAGTTTCACCATAATAAAATGAATGATGACATAATATCTGCTATTAAACTAATATTTTGTAAAGTATTTGTCAAGAGTGTATAAAGTTTTGGTCCCTAAGAAAATTCCTTTGCAAACACATCGCCAAAATTAGCATTGAAGTTTCCCATGAGATCTTTTCTTTTGGAGGAGTCACCGTCTTTGCATTTTGTCCGATATGGTAGTCATTTAGCCAAAAAAATCCAGCAAATAATTATCCCCAACCTATATATATAGGTTAGTCTAGATAAAAAAATTTTCATCCGAATCTTGAATACCATGATTTTTACTTATTAGTAATATTCATACCACTATCATTAATATTTTTAATAATATTTACCCATTATGTAGAGCAGTAAATTTTGAATTCGAATCATTTTTTTATAAAAAAATATATAAATTTATTAATTATAATTTGAATAAATATATTTAATTATATAAATATTTTAATAATAATTTTTGTAAGGAACATATTTAAAACAAAAAATAACTACATTTTATTTGATTTTGTTCTAGTTTTATTTTTCTGTTAATTCATCAATGCTCTTCATAGTCGGAATAATGATTCAGAAACAACCAAGACAAGCTCTGTTTTCCGAAAATAAATTAAAGGGAAAAGGAAATAAAGAAAAAAGCATATGCTCTCCCTACTTAGAGCTGGAGTATCAGGTGGTTTGAAATCAATGGTTTCATCATCTCCAACTCCAAAGTCTTTCACCAAATTGCTAATGGAACCATCATCTGCTGGTGGGTCTCAGAGATTAATGGCCTTGGCCCAACAATTACGGATGTACAAACCGCCTTTGATTCCAGACGAGGAGGAAGATGATATTGAGGAGAAAAAACTTGAAGAAGGTGCTGGGAAAGTTGTTTCCCAAGTGGGTTTTGTGGAATCTGCAACCCCAGTTGCTCAACAGCCTGAACGATTTAGACCCAAGAGGGCTGCTGTTTTGGTCTGTCTCTTTGAAGGGGATTCTGGAGAATTTCGTGTGATCCTCACTAAAAGGTCTTCGAAGCTTTCAACTCATTCTGGTTAGTGATTTGGAATCAGAAATTGTTTCCGGTTTATCAGTGGTTCATCTTTATTTATGGATTCATTGTAGTCTGGTGGCTTAGAAATGGACAATCTTTTTCGATTTGTGTTATTTTGTTGGAATTTTTAATGTTTCTTAAAAGGGATTCCTTGTGGTTGTTTTAAATTTAGGTACTCACTTCAATTTTATGTTTATGTCATTTGAGGACTGTGATCTATGTGTCAATCAGTTGGTGCCTTTTGATCATGATAGGAAATGTTCACTGTGTATGGTTTACAGCTTTTTATACATTCAAACTATATAGGATTCTAGTGTAAGTCATCTTCCTGGTTCATCATCAAAACTTGCTAGCATATAGCAGATCAAGGCATTGTGCATCTAGATATACAATGTAAACATTTTGCTGTAGATTTAGAATGGATAGGCTACTGAAACTTGAGCTTGCATCTTAAAATCCTTCTGATGTTTCTTATGAACTGCTGCATTGTGTTTGTATACTGAGCATTTACTCCAATCAAGCTCATGACTTTTCTACGGTATCTTAGACAAACAATCTGCAGAAATTAGACGGAGAAGTTAACTGGTGCTAAAACAAAAAAAAAATGGTACTTCCTGGTTCCTGAGTAGAAAGTCATGAGTTGAGAAATTATGAAGCTGATGTGGACTTTATACAGGATTTAATGCGCATTCTATTCTTCAAGGAAATCTATAGCCGAGTAAAAGTTGGTGGAGGTGTGTGTTTTGGCAGTTTTCTGTGTCATGGTGCACTAATTGGGAAACTAAACAGGATGATAAATGAGGAAGTAAATTTTACCGGTTTGAAGCTCGATGGTTCATTCAGATTTTACCTGTTTCAACTAATAGTCATTTCTGTGGACCTAACAGATCCTGTATTTGAACCTCATCTGTACTGCATCTAATGAGAATATTTACATCTGCCTACGAATTCGGGTTTCTAGATCATTCAATGCATTGACCTTGTATTTTGAACCTTTGCTTCTCTTGTTCAAGCTAATTGTAATAGTTCTAATCTTTGTCCTGAGATGGTGCATGAAACTGTTTAACCTCTTTTCCTGCTTTAACTTGTCCAGAAGTTTGACCATTTCAAAGGAGTTTGTTACATAATGAAATATTGAATTCAATGTTATCGTCGGTTCCTTTATAACTATACAGGATGCTTTGTTTCCAACATGGATTCTTCAGTTCAGAGGATTAGTGAAATTCTAATCCTGGTATTTTTGAAACCTTGATCTTTCGAGTGAAGATGCTTGCATCAGTTTATGACGGTGACGTGGAATATTGTTAGAGACTCACCATGTGTCTCTGTTGGGGTTTTAAGTGAAAACTTATGTGCCTCAATTTATTTATAAAGTGGTGTCTTTTTTCATGCTGATAAGTTATAGCTGTTATTTCTTTTTTAACGTAATGACTGCGGGTTATTTTGTTTGTCATTTTTGCACTCTATGCTGTTTAGTTTATCTTTATGCTTGAAAGAAAAATAAACTAAAGATAACAAGTCAAATACCAACAAAGTTTCACTTTTACACAGCAATGGACCTTGCAATTGGTCTTTTAAGTGGACATTGAATGTGCTCTTAACCATTTTGGTTACTGCAGTGCCGAGATATATATATATATATATATAATTTGACCTTATTACTTAATTGTTCTGATATAGGTGAAGTCTCCTTGCCGGGGGGAAAAGCGGAAGAATCAGATGCCAATGATGCCGAAACTGCAACAAGGGAAGCAAAGGAGGAGATTGGGTTGGATCCTTCACTTGTTAATGTTGTGACTACTCTTGAGCCTTTCTTATCTAAGGTGTGTACTTATAAAATTTTCTTTATACAGCTAGCACACCCATTTTCTAAAAACAAACATCTTTTGAATAATACTATTTTAAAGAATAACTTTCAATTGCATGGAATTTTTGATGATGTTTGAAAATCTTTTAGGATCCATCATTGGAAACTATGGAAGTTATAGGTGAGTCTTCATGCAGTTTTTCTGTAAAATTTTGATGTCCTCATTGGGATTTTAAAGTTGATTGATTTATGTCACATCTTATGTTCCTTATATATGGATGATATATAATTTTTCTTTGGGTGAATGGATGATATATAATACTACACAAATGGAAAAAGGTTAGTTGTTGCATATTTCAATCAGTCGATAATTTTCCATTTAGGTTCAAGTATATAGAACTCCATAACCAAAGCAAGCATATGAGGATTTGTACATGCTGTTTTATTATAATGATTTTCCTTTAATCATTGAAATTTTGAAGACAATAAGATTGTCGCCATCTCGTGCATTATGGACTCTGAATACTCATGAGCCCTGCAAATTAAGGTAATCAGGCTTTTGTTGCTTCTGAATAGTTACTAATTGGTTGTATCGATTTGATTACTCTAGTTGGTGAGGAAATGGTATAACTGACATATCCCAGGTTCAAGACCTTGTAGTTATTGAAAGGAAGGGAATACTTAACTGGATGTAATTTTTGCAACTGTAGTCATCTTTAATTTTCTGTGGAAACAGATTAGCAGTAATAGGGTAGAGTATAGGTTGGAGACGATAATAGAAGGACGCGTAGTAAACTTTCGAGGTGTGTCATAAAATGGTAACTGTCCAGTGTGGTTCAAAAGTTCTAGCTGTTATAACACATTGTTCCTCGTTTTTGTGCAGCACCTACTTAGAGTAATTCCAGTTATTGGTATACTTTCTGATAGAAAGGCATTCGTTCCATCACCTAATCCTGCTGAAGTTGACGCTGTGTTCGATGCTCCCTTGGAGATGTTTCTCAAGGTTATATCTATTTCGATTGTTTATGTTTAGTTCTTTGGAGTTTATGATTGAGCTATAATATGGTTGTTAATCACGGCAGGCAATCAAATGATTGGTTAACACACATGTTAGTTCCTTTGTTTTCGACAAATCTGATATTTGACTCTCTTATTTAGGATGAGAACAAAAGATCAGAACAACGAGAGTGGATGGGGGGCACTTATTTGCTCCATTTCTTTAACTACGAAGCGGATGGTAAGGCGTATGTGATATGGGGCCTTACTGCTGGGGTTTTAATCAGAGCAGCATCAGTGGTATATCAAAGGTCGCCTGCATTCTTGGAGCAAAATCCGAAATTCAAGCTTCCCAAAGTTGTAAATAAAGGTACTACACTGCCATAGATCGACTAAAATTAGTGAACCATCATAATTCGTGAGGTCGCAGCTGACGCTGCGATACAGCCTTATGTACTCAGTCTACGGGTTTGGAAGTATAGCATCTCGTCCCTAATCCTGGTAGAAATAAATAGCGAACCGTCGTTCGTGTTCTTGACCAGTGTGAAGTAAGTTCGCATTGGGAGATGCTGATTTCTGCTTGAGAAAGTTTCACTGAAATATGTGAAATGAAACAAGAAATCATTGTTGTCCGTATAATGTAAAATCATTGCTTCTCTCCTTAAATTGAAATTGCCAGTTGAGGCAGACGCTTTACTAAGGTATATTTTGTCATTTTGGCACTGTTATGGTTTTTGTTTCTTTTCATCTTTCTTGTATGCGGCTCAGCCGCTGTTTGGGGTGCGGATCTAGCTTGTTAACTATGTGTGGTCAGTATAGGTCGTTTGTGTGGATACCGTTAGAGGCTAAACGTTTGGGCGATTTAATAGACAAATCTGTCCCGTTGATCTAAAGAAGGAAAGCTCAACATCCGTAACGAGGCAACTCTTTGAAGTTTGGCAGGAAATTTTAGATTATTCTACTGCAAAAGATATATAGGATTTGTATCTAGATTTCCTAACATTAACTAAGAATTGGAATAATTGGAAATAGTAAACCTTTTCAATTTTCTGAGTCAAAAAACATTTTAACTTCAAAACTATCAAAGATGAGGAAAAATCCCCCAATTCAGTTTCCTTTTACCAATTTTCTTCAATCTTTGCTAGGGTTTGAAGTTCAACAACCTGCATCCAATCTACTATAACCTCCTTGTTTCTTAATATTACCTGTGTCCAAGGCCATCCTGACTCTATTGGCATCATCCCATCTCCCAACATTCACATACATATTTGAGAGTGTAACATATGGGCTAGAGTCTTCTGGATTCAGATCCCACAGAGCTTCAGCTGCAACTTCTGCTAGCTCTACATTGTTGTGAGCCTTACAAGCACCCAACAATGCACCCCAAACAGCTCTGTCAGGCTTCATCGGCATACCGCGAATTATGTTCATAGCTTCGTCGACATTTCCATAACGACCCACCATATCCACTAGGGATGCAAAGTGTTCAACCCTAGGCTCAATCCTGAATTCATCAACCATGGCCTTGAAATGCAGTTTGCCTTGATTGACTAGGCCTGCATGAGTGCATGCACTCAGAACTGAGATGAATGTGATATAAGTTGGCTTTACTTCAAGTTTCTTCATGTGTTCGAAAAGTTGAAGAGCCTCCAGTTCATATCCATGATGTGCATATCCTGCAATCATAGCATTCCAAGAGATTACATCTTTCAGGAATCTCATTTCGTTGAAGACGATCCTCGCTTCAGCTATCGCCCCGCATCTGGCGTACATTGTAATAAGGGAATTATTCAATGGTATGTCAGGGACAACAATCTTCATCACTAGCTGATGGATCTGCTCTCCGAGGCGCAGAGCCGCAGACTGAGCACAAATACTCATCATTGAAGATAGGGTGTGGCGGTCTGGTTTTTCTCCTTCTGCTTGCATTGCAGTGAAAAGCTTAATGGCTCCTTCATGATCACCATTTTTCTCACTTCCTGCTATGATTGAATTCCAGGTTATTTTGTTTCTCTGAGGAACCCTTTTGAAGAAATCAATGGCGAGTTCCAACTTCCCTGAATCTGCATACCCTGAGATCATTGAATTCCATGATAATATGTCAGGATGAGGCATTATGGCAAACAGCTTTGAAGCTTCTTCCATATTTGACACCTGAATATACCCATTGATCATGGTGTTCCAGGAAAACGTATCTCGATTCTTCATATGATCAAACAATGCCCTAGCTGAACATACATCTCCAGCTTTCACATAGCACATGATCATCGAATTCCACGACACCAGATTCCTCTCGAACCTCTTAATGTCCTTATTTCCCTCATCATCATCATCGTAATATGGGATTTGATCAAAGAGTTTCCGAGCTTCAGTCACCATTCCCTTCTGACCATACCCAGCAATCAAAGTATTGCAAGCATGAACCAACTCCTCAGAGGCACCATCCATCTTTCCATACTTAGAGAGGACCTTGGTGGCAGCATCCAAATCATCGTTCTGTATCAAGCCAGAAACAAGGGCACTAAGAGAAGCTGTGTCCCGCAAAGGCATTCTCTCAAAAAACTCCATTGCTCTTTCCACATTACCATTCTGCAAGAACCCCGAAATGATTGCGTTCCAAGAAACCACATTTCTCTGAGGCATCCAATCAAAAAGTTTCAAAGCTTCATCCATTCTGCCATCCTTGGCATACCCACTGATCATAGTGTTCCACGAAACAACATCCCTCTCAGGCATTTTGTCAAACAGATATCTCGCTTCCCACAACATCTGCCTCCTCCCGCGACACGATGCGTAACCAGAGATCATCAGATTCCACGACACTACATCCCTTTCTGGCATTCGATCAAACAACTTCCGGGCTTCCAAAATCTCCCGGTGCCGTACATATCCACTGATTATTGAGTTCCACGTCACCGTGTTCCGACGCATTAAACTATCGAAATAAGCTCTCGCTTCTCCAAGGCGGCCGCTCTGGGTCAAACGTGTGATCTTCTTGTTGATTTTCTGGATATCTTGAGGTATGTGGAAGGAAGCAGAGCATGGAGAATTGCGGGCATTTCGCATGAAACGTAAGAAAATCGGGTTAATGTTGATCAGAAGATGTCTAATGCTCCGGCAGTGGGCCAACATTTACATTTGCGGTTGAACAAACAACAAATCAGAAAATCAATCTTCTTCGTAGTTCTAAGGCATAGCAACTGAATCCCAGTACTGTTAAAAATTCGTTCAATGGAGGAGCAGAGGATTTGAAGTATTTCTAGGAGATCATCAAGGTAAATTCTGGTGTTAACTTATCTTTCACCACTATTACTGGATCCTATTTATTGGAATTTTATAACCTTGTTCCGTCTCGGTCGTTAAACTTCAACGTTATATTACGTTACGTACTATGATTCAAGAATGAGATTTCCGACAAAGAAAAATCTCCAACTCGATCACAACAGAAATAAATAAGAACATCCCTATTTGTGTCCGTCCATTTTGCAATGGGTTCCAATGGGTTGGAACCGTCCCAGAAGCTCCACGACTTAGCTGATCGCCTCCGTCTTTACAAACCGCCCAACCATTCACCTGAGATCCCAGAATCCAGATTTAATGATCATTTTCCTCAAAAGAAGGATTCCATCTCGGAGGACTTAGAAAAACCCAGTATCAGCCAAACTGGGAGAGTCAAATCCAATAAAGCTGCAGTCTTGATCTGTCTCTTTGAAGGAACTGATGGCGAAGTTCGTGTGATTCTTACCAAGAGATCTTCATCACTGTCGTCTCATCCAGGTAAGAGATCCTCTTTTTATTTAATTTAATTCTTTAGCTTTTGTTTTGCTTTCGGTACTTGTGGATGAAATGGGGACTCGAAAATTCATCCCTTTTTTTGGGGTATTTTGTAGGGGAAGTTGCATTGCCTGGTGGAAAAGTTGAAGAAGGTGATGCTAATGATATTGAAACAGCATTGAGAGAGGCTAATGAGGAGATCGGATTGGACCCTTCACTTGTTAGGGTAGTAACTGTTCTTGAATCGTTCACCAATAAGGTACAGTATTTCTCATTCTGCAGCATTTAGTAAATGTTCTTGAATCGTTCACCAATATAAGGCACAGTATTTGTCATTCTGCCGCATTTTCTTTGGTATTATTGCATGTTATCGTCAAATTCACAGAACTTTTCTGGTATTTTTTGAGTGTTCTTCTGTGATTGTTGTAGTTTATTCGGCCATTGGTACAGGATTTGTATTTGTGAAGGCTTGGAATAGGAAATTAACATGATCATTTCTTCAGCTTTGGAGAATATGGTGCAATCAATTCCTTATGCAAACTGTTTATATACTAGCCAAAGGAGCCCTTCAAGGTTTAGTGTTAGAGAGAATTTTGGCATGCTTGTGTTTCCAACTATGCTATCAACTTCAGTGCTACAAAACAGTGCAAAATGCTGTTTTGCTCTCAGTTTTAGGAGTATGAGAAAATTCGAAGCTAGAAGTTTCGTGTGTTCTAACCAGAATGTCTTCCAGATCTTGAACTTTAGTAACCAGGTATAAATGTAGATTCGACGTGCTTGTAGTTCTAGAACAACAAATATTTTTGCTTCTGTCAGACTCTCAAAGCCCCTTTGATGTGTGTTTTTGGCTCCTATCTCAGTTTTTTTAACCTTTTGTTGGTTTTCGCTTGTCTTCCACAGAGGGGCATATCAGTTGTTCCTGTTATTGGCATTTTGCCAGATAAAAGTGCATTTGTTCCTATTGCCAACACTGCAGAAGTGGAAGCAATTTTTTATGCTCCTCTAGAAATGTTTCTCAAGGTTTATTCTTGTTTATTTGCAGTTTCTTGTTCTACTTGAAAGACATTCATTCCTCTCCTTCTCCAACTTGATTTTTGTTGTTGTAACGATACTTTTCAGGATGAAAACCGTCGACAAGTGGAACTGGAATGGATGGGAGAAGAGTATGTACTTCATTTCTTTGATCATGAAGCAGAGGATAAGAAATTTGTGATCTGGGCTTTAACTGCTGGGATTCTTATAAGAGCTGCATCAATAGTTTACCAACGAACACCTGCATTTCAGGAGCGAAAACCAAGTTTCTGGAGTAGAAGTTTGTAAGAATATCGATTCTCTAAAGCAATCTCCATCACTCTTCACTCTGTCTAATGCATCATACTTGCATAAAACATTCGATTGTGGAAACATGCATGGAACTTTAATACTACATATTGTTATTAATGTATATGTTGGTTTTTTAACACTAAATATATGTTTTTAAGATGTCATTTTTATCTTTTACGATACATTTCAGAGCAAATCTTAAATTTCATCCTCTTGCAGCACCTGAACCATTTAACTTGAGAAAAATGGATTAGGTGGAGAAAGTGACATTAGTAGGAATTTGGTTCGAGGAAGAATATATGTGGGATTCACAACACACAGGCACTTATATTGTCATCTTTCAGAACAGAAAAAACTCAGAAGCCGCAGGCACTCATCTTTCATAAGCCTCAGCCATGGCAACCAAACCCCTGCTACCATTCCTATTCCTTTTCTTCCTCCCTTACACCTGCCCTTTCCAATGGTGATAAAGCCTGCCAACGGAGTAGGGCAATAAAGAGAGCCCTGGAAGCTGTCATCAAAGCTGGTTCTTACAAAGGAGCTCAAGTCCAAAAATGAGATAGAATAGCATGGCTCAGCACAGCATTGACAAATATGGAAGCTTGCCGAGCCTAGTCGGTTGAGGTCAGTGTTGCTGATCATTTCTTACCTCTCATGACCATGTCCAACAACGTATTCCAGAGGCAAGGCTGTCATCTTATCACCTCTCCAAGGTAAATCAACTCATCATATTACTACTGGCTGGCTGTGTCAGCTACCAGTATCACTTAGATTATCGCTGGGAATATGAATTTGTTGTAGGGGTGTACCCGCGCCTGACCCGAACCGAACCGCGAGGTTCGGTTCGGTTCGGTTCGATTGGCCCGCCCCGCGGGGGGTCGGTTCAAGCGCAGGTACCCGCGACAATAGGCCGGTTCAAGCACGGGTTGTGGCGGGTCGAGTGGTCCGCAATTTGGCCCGGTCATAAGGAGGGTTTGAACCCGGTTAAACCGGGTCGATCTGTTTTTTTTTTTTTTTGGATGAAATGTAAAACTAATATTATTTATACTATTTTAACATAAAATGAATCATTTTAATTCAAAGATATTTGAATCGACCCAGTTTAAACTGGTTTAACCAGGATTGACCTTTTTTTTTTTTTTTTGAATTTAACATTTTCATTCATTTTTATGTATAACTATTATTATTTTCATATTTATATTATTTTTATTTAAATCGACTCATTTTAACCAGTATTGTAAGATTTGGACCGAATCGATTAATCGAACCGGTTTAACCGATAATCAAACTGGTAACAATTATCATTTCATTATAATTGTTGTCATATTTATTTTCTAATATGGTATCCTATATAAAATACCATTATTATGTAAAATAAAGTCCAATAGATATAAAATACCATTATTATGAATACTATTTATTTTTTGGACGTGGTGCTAGTGTTATAAGACGTAGTGGGCTTTCTTTGTAAAAAAAAATCAGCTTGAATTCACATGCATGGATGTAGACGTTTCTGGACGTGGTGCTAGTGTTATGAGACGTGGTGGGCTTTCTTTGTAAAAAAATCATGTTAAATTCACATGCATGGATGTAAACATTTCTGGACGTGGTGCTAGTTGTATTTGACGTGGTGCTAGTGTTATGAGACGTGTTGGACTGTCTTTGTGAAAAAAATCAGTTTAAATTCACATGAATGGATGTAGACGTTTCTAGACGTGGTGCTAGTTGTTCTGTGACGTGGTGGGCTGTTTTTGTGAAAAAAAATCAGTTTAAATTCACATGAATGGATGTAGACGTTTCTGGACGTGGTGCTAGTTGTTTTTGACGTGGTGCTAGTGTTATGAGACGAGGTGGACTGTCTTTGTGAAAAAAATCAGCTTAAATTCACATGCATGAATGTAAACGTTTCTAGACGTGGTGCTAGTTGTTCTGTGACGTGGTGGGCTGTTTTTGTGAAAAAAAATCAGTTTAAATTCACATGAATGGATGTAGACGTTTCTGGATATTGTGCTAGTTATTTTTGACGTGGTACTAGTGTTTTGAGACGTGGTAGACTGTCTTTGTGAAAAAAATCAGCTTGAATTCAAATGCATGGATGTAGACGTTTCTGGACGTGGTGCTAGTTGTTCTGTGACGTGGTGGGCTGTTTTTGTGAAAAAAATCAGTTTAAATTCACATGAATGGATGTAGACGTTTCTGGACGTGGTGCTTGTTATTTTTTACGTGGTGCTAGTGTTCTGAGACGTGGTGGACTGTCTTTGTGAAAAAAATCAACTTAAATTCACATGCATGGATGTATACGTTTCTGGATGTGGTGCTTGTTGTTTTTGACGTGGTGCTAGTGTTATGAGACGTGGTGAGCTTTCTTTGTGAAAAAATCAGCTGATTTTTTTCGCAAAAGACAGTCCACCACGTCTCATAACACTAACACGAAGTCAAAAACAACTAGCACCACGTCCAGAAACGTCTATATCCATTCATGTAAAATACCTGCGGGTCGGTTCGGTTAAAAACCAAACCGAAACTCGGTTTTTGATTCAGTTTCGAGTCGGGTCGGTTCGGATTCGGTTCGAACTGAACCGGCACACGATTTTTGGACAGCCCTAATTTGTTGGCTTAATGGGTACATTAATTAAGAATGTATGGTATGGTAGACTGTTTGAGAGCAATAAAACTGCTGGTTAGATCGATTTGCTTCGCTTTTTGCGATTATTGGAGGAGATGAAGGAATATTGCACAATCAATTTCTTTCGAATACAGACCCTACCCTCTTTGGGACGGGACAAAAAGAAAACTATGCCAAGTGAACTTTTCAAGCTCCCTCCGTACTTGATATACAATATTCATATAGTTCCCTTGAAGATTATATGCAGTTTCCGTATCATGCTTTTATCTCGAATTTTCTGCTTTACTTTAGCACATGTTAATGTAGAACTGATTGTCGTCTTTGAGTTTTATATTTTAAGGGAAACCATGGTGGTTATGATCAACATAGGCATTGTTGAGGGCCAATGCATTGCCTATTAACTCAGACACGCTGTTGGACATGGACATGAGAGAGGTAAAAGAAATGATCGGCAACACTAAAATGATCGGCAACAACTAACCCGTCTCGGCAAGTTTCCATGTTCGTTAATGCAGTGCTGAGCCATGTATTTCTGGACTTGAGCTTCTTGGTGTAACAGCCAGCTTTGATGGCAGCATTCAGGGCTCTCTTTATTGCCATCCTCCGTTGGCAGGCTTTATCGCCATTGGAGAAAGACGGAAGAAAAGGAATAGGAATGGTAAGCAGGGATTTGGTTGCCATGCCTGAGGCTTGTGGAAGATGAGTGCCTGTGGGTTGTGAAAGATAGGTGGCTGTGGCAAAGATGATTGCATGCGGCTTATGAGCTTTTTCTATCTTTAGTGGATTATAAATGTTGCACGTTATTTTATCTTGGTTAAATTTAATTTTTATTTAAAAATAAAATTCATTTTTGTCGAGGGAATTCACTAGAGTACGAAGCATCGGCCTAAATTCGAAAATAACTAGATCATGATTTTATAAGAGTATCGTATATTTGGGATGTAGATTAAAATTTTGGGATGTAGATTAAAATTTAGATTTTTTAAAGACAAAATTTTATTATTATTTTAAGTAAAGGTTAGAAGGTATTTATAAAAAAGAAAAAAAAAGTCATAATGGCCAAGCTGATATTTAACTAGTACTTCCAATAAGTTTAATAAAAATATGTTGTTATTAAAAAAATTCTTCAATTAGAAGAATATAATTAAGGTATCTTCAAAACATATTTTTCACTGTTTAATGTATTTTTCAATTAATACATATTTTTAATTTTTAATACAAAATATGATTCAAATTATAGTCCGCAAATCAAGCTAAATAGATCCTTAATCATCGGTAATTTATATGGTGGTCCTATAGGATCATCATGCAATTCTACTCATACCTACTGTAGCGCGCTACAGTAACGCGCTACAGTACCTTCCTTTCTTTTGTTATTTTTGGCTATTTTTTTATTTTATTTTTTTGTCTTCCTCCTTGAGACTTTTTTCCGTCCATTTTTTTCTAAACAATTCAGTAATTTTTTTAATATTTTTAAATTTTATAAAAAATATTTTTTAAAAGTATGTTTTAGTTCTATTGTATGATTTTTTTTATATTCTTGATCTGATATCTATAGTCTGGTGATCTGATGTCTATATAATCCTGATGTGATCTCCCTTATTAAGTATGTTTTAGTTCTATTGTATAATTTCTTTTATATTCTTGATTTATTTATATTCTGTTGATCTGATGTCAAGTATTCGCTGATCTGATGTCTATATAATCCTGATGTGATCTCCCTTGTTAAGTATGTTTTAGTTCTACTGTATGATTTCTTTTATATTTTTGATCTGATATCTATAGTCTGTTGATCTGATGTCTAGTATTCTCC
The DNA here is from genome assembly GCA_030378225.1 of Knoxia roxburghii. Taxonomy (NCBI): domain Eukaryota; kingdom Viridiplantae; phylum Streptophyta; class Magnoliopsida; order Gentianales; family Rubiaceae; genus Knoxia; species Knoxia roxburghii. The sequence goes on along the minus strand of CM059420.1, from coordinate 40,434,558 downwards.
GATCTGATGTCTATATAATCCTGATGTGATCTTCCTTGTTAAGTATTTTTTAGTTCTATTGTATGATTTTTTTTATATTCTTGATCTGATATCTATAGTCTGTTGATCTGATGTCAAGTATTCGCTGATCTGATGTCTATATAATCCTGATGTGATCTCCCTTGTTAAGTATGTTTTAGTTCTATTGTATGATTTCTTTTATATTCTTGATCTGATATCTATAGTCTGTTGATCTGATGTCAAGTATTCGCTGATCTGATATCTATATAATCCTGATGTGATCTCCCTTGTTAAGTATGTTTTAGTTCTATTGTATGATTTCTTTTATATTCTTGATCTGATATCTATAGTCTTTTGATCTGATGTCAAGTATTCGCTGATCTGATGTCTATATAATCCTGATGTGATCTCCCTTGTTACGTATGTTTTAGTTTTATTGTATGATTTCTTTTATATTCTTGATCTGATGTCAAGTATTCGCTGATCTGATGTCTATATAATCCTGATGTGATATCCCTTGTTAAGTATGTTTTAGTTCTAGTGTATGATTTCTTTTATATTCTTGATCTGATATCTATAGTCTTTTGATCTGATGTCAAGTATTCGCTGATCTGATGTCTATATAATCCTGATATGATCTCCATTGTTAAGTATGTTTTAGTTCTACTGTATGATTTCTTTTATATTCTTGATCTGATATCTATACTCTTTTGATCTGATGTCAAGTATTCGCTAATCTGATGTCTATATAATCGTGATGTGATCTCCCTTGTTAAGTATGTTTTAGTTCTACTGTATGATTATTGATCTGATATCTATAGTCTTTTGATCTGATGTCAAGTATTCTCTGATCTGATGTCTATATAATCCTGATCTGATCTCCCTTGTTAAGTATGTTTTAATTCTATTGTATGATTTCTTTTATATTCTTGATCTGATATCTATAGTCTGTTGATCTGATATCTACTGTATTATTATTTTTTTAAAAAAAAGTTTTTTTTTTAAAAAATGCTGTACGTAAAAAAAAAAAAAAAAAACTATAGCGCAACTATAGCGCGTTACTGTAGTGCGCACCTGTAGCGCGTTACTGTAGCGGGCTACAGTAGGAGTAAAATTCATCCTACTCCTATAGGCCCACCGTAAACGGACTCTTAATCATCACACTTAATTTATTATTCTCGTGTTCAAATTACAGTTTATTTGTATATTTATTTTTATTATTTTATTATCTGAGAATATTTTGAGAGTTTTTTTATAAGAGAATTTGAAATAGAAAGAAAGAGAAAATTGTGAATTACAGAGGAAAATTTTTTAAATTATGTAAAAAGAAAATTTAGACAGATAAATATTTTTAATTTGAATTAATAATTACTGTTTTTGAATGTTTATCTCAAAAAAAGAAAAAACTTTTAAATACAAACCAAACACAAAACTTTTAAGAGGGGATTTTTTTTTTTTTTTTGGAAAAAATTCTCCAAGAAGAGAGTTTTACTCCAAAAAAAAAAAAAAAAAAAAACCTGGTATTAAGCTATAAAACCGACGCGACTTCAAATCATTTCAAATTTCAACCGCCAAAATCTCGAAGTCGCTGTTTTCTCCCCAAATAACACACAGGTACACACACTCGTCTCAGCTGCCTCGTCGGAAAAGGCTATAACTCTTCGCCTCCGGTAATCAAGTTCTCTTTCAAGCTCCGAACTTGATTCTCACACTTAATTTCTCTATCGTGCGTTGGTTTTTGGTTTATTTGACTCGCATAAAGCGTTCTCTGAGATTTAACCTAATCGCAATTGATTGTTGTTTACTATTTTCAGAATTTTTTTTTTTTTCTTATTTGGGGACACTTGATACGAATAGTTTGGAATTTTGCAATTTGTTTAGAATTTCAGTCACTATAGGGAGGCCTGAGAAATTTAATTTGTGACGAATTTCATAATATTCGTGTATTTGTATATGAGCACTAAGTTTGAAGTTAAAAAGTGGTTAAGAATTGTATCTGGACTTACATTTTGTAGAGCTCTTATTTGGATTACTTTGTTATTCTTAATTTGCAGAACTGTAATGAAAATGTATTATATTGGCTCTAAACTTCTCGTTTTCCTTACAAAAGCATGATGAATCTTGGGCTTTGAGCTTTTTTCTGCCTTATAAAAGCATCAGAATACTTATGACATATACTGATGAGTCATTTTCTTTTATTTTTTTAAACATTTCATGTTATGAATATAACTCATAATCTGTAATTTTAAATTTGTCAGGACTTAGTTGAACAATTCACGTCTGAACATTTTTGGAAATGAGAAAATATGTTTAATGGATTGGTGTTACAGCAAAGTGAACAATTCACTCACATCTGAACATTTTTGGAAGTCGGAACATATATTTAGTGGATTGATATTACTGGTAGAGATTAACAGTGAAGCACTACTCTTGATGCTTGCAGAATTGTAGCGTAAGGATCATTCTGTATTCACATATGGCAGAATCAAAGAAAGACACTCCATCGCTTGGCCAGTCAAAGAAGAAAAATTCATTACTAGGTATTGTCTTGAACTCTGTTTATGAAAAATGCAAAAACTTGCCAGTTTATATGTTACATTCCTAGTTTAGAACAGGAGTGATGAAAATCACAGTTTTGGAAAGATTGCAGTCTCAGGCCTTGCAGGTTTCTTCCCAAAATCATTGCTTGGCTAGGTGTCTTGAGTGTTACTTCAACATAGATAGCCTGTGCATAATTGGTAGAAAACTCCAATAAGAGATCATATTGAAGTCAACTGGAAAAATTAACCTAGTCTGTAATGGGCTTCTACTTGGAACTAGTCTGTAATGCATCTTTAAGAGGAAAAATCTATCTTATTGAGATGTCAAAGTCTCAATTCTTCAAGAGCAAAAAGAACTAATTTCTTTACTTGTTGCAGATTTAGACTTTGGGGAAGATGACTTTCTTAGTTCCTGGAAATCAATGTCCGTAACAGAAGATGGCACAATGGATTTGGACTTTGTGCCAATCTCGAAAGGAAAGAAAACAGCATTCAGTTTTGATAAAGCGTGAGCTCTGAAGAATTGTTGTTTTTCTATAAGCTTTTCTATTTACAATCATCGGTGCCAGTGATGGTAAATGTGTAAATGTGGTTGGATGCTCTTAAAGTCATATGACCTTCTACGGGTAGAATATATAGATTGAAATATGGCTGTATTTTGACAATATTTGTCATTGCTGCAATTTCAGGGACCTGGATTTTAACCTTGAAGGTGATTTTGGTAAGATGCCATCTTTCAACTTGGACATCCCAGATATTGATATCTCTTCCCCTGTTAAAAAGGATGGAAAATCTAAGGAAAGGTCCAAGGAGGAAGCTACTCGTGGAAATAATAGAGGGAAAGCAGATGGCTTTGATTTTACATTTGATTTTCCTGAGTAAGTTTGTGTCAGTTATGGGCTTTCTGAAATATTATTTCCGAACTTGTGGTTCTAGTTGCGTACTACTTGCATGTGGAATCTTAAAAGCCGTTTTCAGTTTGGTAGTCTTCAAGTATATTATTTATTGACTAACTGCTGTCAAATATCTTTGTTGGTTTCAGCTTGGATGGATTCAATTTCAAGTCAAAGTCAAAGAAGGAAGATCCAATAGCAAAAGGAGGTGAAGATAAGGAAAATTCTTCTAATATAATGCTTTCCAGGGACTGTCTAGTTGAAGATATCGATGAACATCAGCATGAGTCCAGAAACCTGCCAGTATCAGGGAGTGTGAAAACTTCGAACCTTGATTTGCAAGGGTGTGCCAGTTGCAGTCCTGAATCGTCAAATACGAAATCTCCTGAGTCAGCAAAAATGGATGGGGATCATCTAAATTCTGCAGCTGCAAAAGATGGAGCATCAGATAAAGAAATGACCTTAGTTAAGAAGAAAGTATCAAGCAGAAATCAAGAATTAGACATCTCCATAGACAATTCAAACTCTCCAGAATTACTTTCTCAGGAAGTCAGCATTGTAAATGAAAACTCACGGGACAAATCTGTTCGTTCTGTATTTAGAAATGAGTCATGTCCAGAAACTGTGCCAGATGTACAGGATGAAGTTAGTTTTGGGAATACTAAAGTGTCCAATGTGGAACAAAGTGCCAAAGAGAAACTCATAACTGATTCAGGCTCTAGTTGTGAAATTCCTGTGAGGAGTGATTCATCTTTCAACAATTCTTCTATTACAGATGAAAAAATGCAAGGGAGCCAAATTCAGACTGATAATGTTGGTTATTTGGCCACTAAAGAAGCAGCAGAGCCTGTTCAGAGTAGAATACAGGATGCAAAATTCTTGCCTGCTAATGTCTCGACAGAATTGCTTCCTGGAACTCAAGTCCATGTGAAGAATCAGGATGTACCAGAGCTCACGAGTTCATTAAACAGGTACGCAAATTTACAATATTTTCATGTTGATTTCCAAAGGAAAGAGCCAAGTCCCCCAAGAGGTGGTCATGAATGATTAGGTTAACCAGCTTTGGTTATGTAGATAGAGACCTCCAATGTATTATTTACCTGACACTGGCTCAATGTTGACTATATTATATCACAAGTTTGTGTCGTGTGGCAGCATGTGTATATATATATGTGTGTGTATCTATATGTGCGTTTAAGTACATGGCTGAACTTTCACTTATTCGGAAAGAATAACAGTAACCGTGTTCTTGCTATCTATTATCACGGTACAGGCGTACAGCTAATACTTTGATGCGAAAGAATGAAAACGAAGCTGTTACGAGGTCTAAATATTTTACTCCAGCAGAAAAAACCGAGTCTCGATTTCAGAATGCTTCAAATTGGTCAACATGTTCACCAATTAGTGATAAATTAATTGGTGCTAAACAGTTAGGTTCTCTGTATGGAAGGTAAGTCATATTTGCAATGTGTTTCTGATTCTAGAGGTCATCAATTTTCTTAGCTTATGTCATAATTTTAGCAGTGGGAAATGCAACTCCAAAGAGAATAAAAGTGAGATCAAGCTTGCTGATACTTCCTCGTCACATTCTCGCGCTGCGGTTGAGAAGGAACCTTCGCAGTTTGGAAGTTCCAAGAGCTTTAATGAGTTTAAGAAAAAGAGGTGCATGTGTTCTGAGTTAATAATTAGCATGTGATTTGAATTATTATATTTTTGTCATAATATGTTGCTTGGTGATGAAAATAAAGGCCATTTGATGAAGTTGTTATGAAAGGGAAACCTGTATTACCAACAAAGATGATAAGGATGTTAAATGTCTAGATTCATTTGAGTGTGATACATCTTCTAGACAATTTACAGCACGGCTCTTCCATTGGATTGTATGTATGATCTCAAATGGCTTTGAGATTTTCACTCATGAAAGTCTGATTGGTTTTTCACATTCTTCTCTTAAGGGTTAGATGTGGCATCTGTTTGATGGTATATAGCTGTTGTCACTTGGATTCTTGGATTTCATATTTCTTGGTTATAGTTATTAATAAAATTCATGGATTTTTTGAGTATTCATCGCTAAGTTTTGGTTTTCTTTTAAGATATAGCATAATGTGTTCCACGATACTTTTCTTAATTATCTGAAGTTGTTGACCACTTGTCTGACAAAAACTTATTCAAAATTTACACCACTGTGTTCTTTTTTTATGCAGCTCTCCCATTAACACTTCAAGTTTGTGTAAGCCGACGAATAAGTCCAGCTCAAAGAATACTGCGAATCCTACCAGTCTAACCCTAAGTATGGTCCATACGGAAACCTTTCAGAACAAGAGTGCTGGTGGTGGAGATAAACTATCTTCTGTCAAAGGTGCTGGTGGTGGAGATAAACTATCTTCTGTCAAAGCTATTAAGCAAATGCCTACCCTTTCTAGCCCGTCAGCTTCACGGTACTATATTACCTTTACAACTGATATTCCTTAAACCTTAGTAAATGATTGTTTGATTATTATGCTCTTCACACAGAATTTATGGGACAAAGCTTGACTCATCAAAGTCTTCACCTCATAGAGATACTATGGTTTCAAGGGATGAGCAGCAAGACAAGATTTTAGCTAGAGTTACACCTTCCAAGACTCTGGAAGAAGTTCAACCAAAAATGCAGACACCATCTGCTCCCTCTCTCAAGCGAAAATTTAATGAGGTTTGCTTGCTTTCCAAAACTTTTTTGATCTGCACTGAAACTTCTTTTTTATCACTTATCAGTATAAGGAAGTATATTGCGTCTTTATCAATGTAGTCCAAAGATGTGGACACTGTTCACTTGTATGTTTATGACAGCCTTGTGGCAGTGATTTGATCTTAAAGCCATTAAAGCGCCTTTCGGAGTCACCAAGCACCAGGTTTGTCTTAGCTGTAGTTTGAATTTTTAACCTCATCTTTGAGTTATTTTGCCACGAGGCATGATTTTCCATCATGATTGCAGAAATTCAGCAGAAATTGCGGGGAAGATTCTTGATAGCAAGGTGACGGGTTGGAAAAGCCAATAATATTTAGTAAAGATGGTTCATTTTGCTTATATTGTATTCCACATTGAGATTAAATGAACTTCTATGTGTTGTTCAACAGGCTTGTGAGAATGAGAAGGCAGCAGATATCTGGAGCAAGAGTGCATGCAAAAATCAAAACAATTCCAACCTTGATGTTCCTCTAGAAGTTCCCTCTTCTCCCGATTATGATTGCCACATTGAGATGGGTGAAGCTTGCCGTAAAGGACTCGAAGATGTAAGTGAAGCTAAATTTATTTTTATTTGTTTGATTACAGTGAAAAATCTTCTCAATTTGCTATCCCTTTTCGGGAACTTGCTCTTTCCTTGCTGGCCGCTTGAACTAATTTGCTGCATTTTTTTATGAACTCTGAATCCTTTCCCTAAGTGTTGACAGAAAAGAAGCAATTGTTTTTTTGTATGTAGCTCTTTTGTTCCAAAGCTTTTGCATGTTGATTTCCCATGTGAGGATGATAAACTAAGAAGTACAGAAATTAGCTCAAACAAGGTCCTGAGCTTTAGTCCTTTTTGATGGTATATTTGAAGCTTACGAGCAATCTAAAGTTTCTTCAGCCATAAGGATTTTGTTTGTACAGTATTAAGTTTTGTGCTAATAAGTTGACATTTCTGGTTAATGGCAGAGTTATCCCCAAGTCATCCACTTATTATTCAGAACATATTATTGTTGGTTTTCCAGCATTGACTGAATTTGGATTTTTTACTGGCTTTTGAAGGAGTGAAATACCTTTGCATTTAAAATGATCTGCTAGCTAGACTGGTCATAAAAATGTCCAAGGTGCATTACAGTTAAAGTACCTTTTGCAGATCTGCAACCTTCTTATCAAGAAACATGATGAAGCAAAGGAAATATTAGCCCGGGCTGTTGTCACCAACAACAGGCTTCTGATGCTCACTCATCCCATGTATGAAGAAAAGATATCCTTTCAGCTCTGCTGTTATAGTAGTTTGATTGACTTCTTATTCTACTTGCAATTTAGCAATTGAAATAAAAATTCCTTCACTATTATAAACATCAGAATTGTTGAGAAATTCGCTATGCAACTAACGTTGAAGGAGATTCAGACTCCAACATAATCAGCAGAAGCAGCAATTTACCTATTATGAGTTTTTCATATAAGAGCACGGTAAGTGTTAAAGAGTTTGCTGAGATTCTGTTTGCAGTTGTTAAAGAGTTTCAACTTTTTTTGCTAACTGTTTCGATCTACAATGTTCAGGAAGCGCAATTCGTCGATCATGTCATCTTTACTCCTGGGAAATGGCACTAAATCACCTTATCTTATTCTTGGATGCAAGTATGAACTAAGTATGATTTTGAAAGTCGAGGAGGCTGTTTTTTCACCTGTCTAGTTACATGTTCTTCATATCCCCATTTTCATAATCTGTAGATTGATAATATGCTCTACCTGAAGTGGATTTACTGGAAGCTATGGCATAATAGAATATTTTCATGGTGGTTTATGTGACATGTTGCATTTTTATAGTTATTGTGGCCGGTGGTGATGTAGCATAACTATGCTTATTGCGGCTTGGTTTCCCTATATTTCTTTCCTGGGAGTAACTTTGCTTATGATATGTGAGCCATGAATCAGTTTATCATTTGTAGGGCTTTATACCTTCTTGATTAAAGATTAGGGTTGGGGTTAGAATTCTGTTAAAGGCTTCGAAATGTCTACAATTCTGTAGGTTAATAATTAAATTATAAGAAAGTTTGCACAAAATAAAAGAGTTTGAGATTTAAAATTCTTCACTTGGTTGTCATAGACTCTTTAAGACTCTTATTTATATATTTTCATTTCTAATATTATTCACTTTTTCACACATATAGTCACTTTGCTTCATTAAGAGAATCGTATTTAAAGTTATTTTTATTTTTAAAAAATAATCCACCTTTTGTACATTTACTCTCAATATTTTATAACTTTAACTATAATTTTAAGTGATTTATATATGATTTATAATTATAATATAAAATTATACATGACTTTTTTTGATTAAAATAGTATTAAAAAAATATAATAATAACTGTAAATGATAAGTTCTAAAAACTAAAAATTTTAACTTATGACTATTGCTCTTTTTATGGGACCGGTGAAAAAAATAAACTTCGTAATTTACCAAGTGATAGTAATCGTCTGAATTTGACTATCTTCAAATAGCCAAGTAAGTGGACGGCTATATAGGAGAAAGTTATAATCTATTTATGTATAATACTATTAAAAGAAAATTTTAAGAGAAAATTAGAGCAAAAATTGGTTATGTTATCTCTCTACTCACTTTTTTTTTTTTTTTTTTTTTTAGTACAAGTATAAATTACATGATTAAACTCCTGATATGTAATTAAGATATTGTCACAAAGAATGGAGATTAGACAATAATGACACAATCTCAACAGTAGTAACAACAATAACACGATACTCAAATTTTGCGGAATATTGAGATACTGTAATTTGTTTGTCGAAAGAACAACTTAATGCAGAGCCAATGACTGGCAATTGCTGACACAACACGATAACCCGACATGAACACGACACGGAAAATAACAGGTTAGCATTGAGATAGCGGGTTAGTGGGTAGACACGTTTAAATAGCGGGTTAGCGGGTAGACACGTGAACTCGTTAAGAAAATATATATTTTTTTAAAATTAAATTTTATAACCTTAATAATTGAGAAAACTTATAAATTCCCAAATCAAAAGTTCAACATGACTTCCTATGATGGAATTTTGTTATTTAAACTTTCTAATTGTAATTACCTTTGGATTTTATTTATTTTAGTTGATTGAATTGGATTTTGGTTGTATTATGAAGAATTTAAATTGATAAAATTTATGTTGATGTGATGGATAAGAATGTTATGGTTAAACTTAAAATGATGTATTTGAATTTGATAGATTCAAATTTTAGATGGTGTTATTATAAATAAACATGTATGTTTCAGTTTTTTAAATAAATTTAGTCTCCTTTTTCTGTAGCAAAAACTTGGACTGAAAAATCACCTATCAACAATTAAACGGGTTAAGCGGGTTAGGTTCGGGTCGACACGATTATAAACAGGTCGGGTTAGAGTTGGAGATTTCGACACGATTAATTAAATGAGTTGGGTTTGTGTTAGGGGTTTCTCGACAAGACAACACACCAAACTGTACATGATAACACGAATACGATACGAATTGCCAGCTCTAATAGAGCCCAATAAGACATAATAACCACTAGTGGAATGGTGTGTCAGATGACAACTTGTCCAATTAGTATCATAATAAATTACCAAACGATTTAAAGAGCGAAAATTAAGATGAAACTCTTGAGTACTAGTGTAACGGATATATCTTAGAATCTGATTCACAACCTAACAATGTTGAGTTTGAGGGACATGTATAAACTAACAAACAAGATTCACGGTAAACTGAATATTAGAATAAAAATCACTCATATTTTTATCAGGACACCTTGGAAGGTGTTCTTAGTAAATTATAAGTAATAATTAAAATCATATTATAATGGAGGTCCCTGAATTGCTCACTAGCTTCCCGATAACAATCTCTTCCCCACACTTGTACACAGGACACACTGTTATGTAGTCCTAAAACTATAATATAAGCATTGCCAAAGCTAAGCAATAACACTACGAGTTATGTTAATAACCTTTTTTATTTATATAAATTAACAAAATATACACGAATGGATTGTTTTTAAAATAAAATGTCGCCTAAATTAAGTAAAAAGTAAAACAAAAAGTATATATTACAATAGTTTAATGGTTACATATGTCATTCACCTCACATATTTGGTGTCCTAAATGAAACTTTCCAGCTCTAGTTGACTATGGTTCTTTAACTTTTTATCAAACAGTAATGGATTGAATACGTCAATTTGATAAAGCTTATCTTCCTTTTCAACTACTAAAACGGATAATCCAAATCTGTGCTGATGCCGCATGTCTTCTTGTCTTTATGCAATTTGGCAATTTCAGTTCACTGAGAGATCGGTGGACTCAGATTAAATGCCCAAAAATTCTTAAACTAGCCACTAAAAGAATTTAAATGTTGAATTGGCAGAAAATTTAAATCAAAACAAGCGGTTGCATAACTATAATAAACAGATAAGGAATGAGATAACTAGTATATTAAAGAACCCTAATTAATTAGAATTTTGTTTTTAATATTAGAATTATTAGAATTTCTTAATTTCATTTTAAAAAAATTCGTCTTCCCATAACTTAAAAACTCGTTTTAGTCATTTAAAACAAGAAAGAACCCAAATCAAAAGTGACTTTTGTCATGATCCAGCACTTTTGCCGACATCATTATGGTATACACCTCGATTGACATGGGATCATGGTGTGCTGCCTTTGCTCATTGCACCAAGCCACACGTTAATGGGGTGGCTTTAAAAAAAAAAAAAGCCATTAACTTTTATTATTGTGTGAAACTTGCCTCAGTACAATCTAATTGAGATGAACAAAATCACTAAAATAGGTAAAATCTTAAATCTCCAAATGAAATTATCATTTGTGAGTTTATTTATATATTAAATTGGTAATAAATTTCAATTCTTTTACCAACCACAAAAAAAGCAACTCCTCTTTTAACAAAATGCTTTTGGAATGCATTAGTTTATTTAGGGTTGGGTGATCCAGTTAGTTGTTAAAATAAGCATTTCTTACAATGGGATGATTGCTGAGTAGATCCATGAGATGGGGCGGCTCAACCAATCGATGTCAGATAAATACTCAAAAGGGATGGCTCTTTTTTGTAGCCAAATTCTCTTTTGCTTTTGGCGCACGCCAACCAACCGCCGAACGAATCTCTAGTTGATTTTTATTGCCAATATAGATGAGATTGCTCATAGGATCATCATCATTCATCACACAATGAAAAGCTTTAGCCATTTCAAGAATTTTCGTCCTCTGAAAATGATTTATTTTCAAGGAAAACTGCATGAATAGTTGCTATGATCTCGTAGCAAATTTAGTTTTAAATTATAGTTTGGTAGTCGACAAATTTAATATAAATTTTGTTATTCATAACAAATTTAGTTATAATAGCAGTTTAATAAAAAAATTAGGTATTTGAATATTGTTTTTGACATATAGAATAATGCCGACAAGTCATTTGACTTCTGGGCTCACTTCAGTTGCAAAGATTTTATTTATAAGCACATGTTTCAACAATATAAAATAACATTTTTAGTTCGAGAATTATACTGAAAGAAGTGCTTATGACTATTATCCTTTTTTAACTTTCGGGTCAATTATTTTATATAATTACCTACCATTCAACGAGAATTAATTACTGTTATTGGCGGTGAATATCCTAATACATGAAAGGAAAAAGAACTTTAGCTTTTAGTTTGACTCCATCCCAACTTCCTAAAGATGGCCTGTGAGCTAGCTAGATGTTAGATAATGCCACATCATTTTTGAATGTAAACTGATGAGCACAAATATGAATCTACAATTTTAAAATCGGTCCAATTGAGTCTCTCAAGTTGTGTGTATATATAATGCAAGGTCGACTACTGAGTAATGCATCCAAAACATATTCAGTCAAGTTATTTTGAGCTTTGCCAACTTTTGCTTAAAATCTTCAATAATGCAAATGGCCAAATTGAAGTTTTTAATTTGCCTTGTTCTACTTTTCGTTTCTTGGGACATTACAAATGGTCGTCCTCTAAAGCCTATAAGTATCGCAAGAAGATCACTGGAGAGACAGTTCAAGTCCCAGAGACTAGAATCGGAGGCAAATGAGACCAGCCACGACTGGCCGGAGAGAATGGCTCCGGCTGGACCGGATCCACATCATCATTTTGACGTCCAATATTGAATTCAGTTGACTCATGCTCTTGGTTTTGGGGGGAGAGCAAAAATAGTTGACTTAATCAGAGGTTTTCTAGTCAACTATTTGAACGTCAGAGGTTAAGTCAACTATTTGAACGTCAGAGGTTTTGCTCTTGTCTTTTGCTCTCCCCCCAAAACCAAGAGCATGAGTCAACTACGCAACACTCACGAAAACCTCTGATTAAATCAGCTCATAAAGTAGTTTAGATTAGTAGACTCTTAAATATGTTTTTTTTTTTAAAATTAACCGTCCCTCAATTACCATTTTCTTGGTAATCCGAAGCGGTAAATAGAAAAAAAAAAAACCCCATTTCATAACCCCTTTAGATTAACTTGAGATTCCATAGGTGTGATTCTCTATTTCGGAATCAATGTCTTATTAGTACGATCTGACTGGAAATATAATTTCGAAATAGAAGATAATTTGAACTCTATGATGTATTACTCTCATAATTTCTGTAATACAAATCCAAACCTAAAAACTTTATGATACTCGGATATTAAGCACATGGGCTTTGATTAGATCTAGTTTTGATTCTAATGGGAGCTAATTAATGGTGGATTTAATTTGGATTTCTTTTTGAGTTATTAGGTAAGTGCTCTTTTTTTTTTTCCTTTTATCCTTTCGGTAGAAGATAAAGGTTTTGATTCCTTTTGTAAGTGTAATTTTTACTTAAGATAATGTTTAAAGCTTTTTTTAGCGGTGTATAAAATAATATTCCCAGTAAATAGTTATTACATTTGTAAAAAAATTATAGAGTTGTAACTTATCCTACTCTAACTCGTTTCATGAAATAGAACAATGGTAAAAACTTGTTTACCCCCCTAATCACTTTTCTAGGTAAACTATATTTGTCCTTTTGATGAATTAGTCATTTGATCTGGATCCTTGTGAAGCTAAAAAACTAGACTTGATCTACACAGACCTCCAATAATATCTACAAATGACTTGTTTTTGGTAATAAATGGATATTACCACACATACACATATATATATATATATATATAAGTACTCGAGCTAAACAATATATATGAGAAAAAAATATATAATTAGTTATATATAATGATCTTGTTACACAATTAATTCTATACGTTTGAAACTCAACAAATTTGGTCCTAAATATTTCTAAAACTGACACATTTAATCTAATTTAACATTTTTTAATAGAATTTAACAACTGACTCATTAGCCGTTAAAATTTATGCCATGTGACAACCACGTGGCACCAACGTGGTTGTCATGTAACTGTCACGTGACAGTCAATCGTTCGCGCACATGCCACGCGACAGTGACGACCGACTACACTTGGCAACCAATCATCCATGTGTGAGCCAGGTAGTATGTATGCGGTTGATTGGATACCATGTCACGTTGCATACACGTGGTAGCCACATGGCATAAAACTTAACTTAATGGCTGTTGAGTTAACCGTTAAATCGGTATAAAAACTTTAAATTGAAATATTTGTGACCAAATTTGTCAAGTTTCAAATATATAGGGCCAATTGTGTAACATGGTCATTATATACGATCAATTGTGTATTTTATATATATATATATATATATATATTTGTACATTAAGTTGGTACCTAGTGGCTATTTTTTTTAGTGTATTAATAAAAGTACTTATGGATTTATTAGTGATAATGACACTTGGTAAAACAACAATTCGCTATGGACAAAATCGATTAATCCAAATCCAAAACAGAAAATACAAAGATTAGTTCGTGGATCCTTTGGTTTTTTCCCCGTAGGTGGGCCGTCGAAGCCCTAATGCACCATTTTAATGGAAGTGGAATCCTTAGTTCTATTAATGTCATCTTTTTGTTTGTCAAAAGAAAAATGGACTATATTTGGCATTAAACTAGAGAAAAACCAAATTATATTATGTACATTTTATTAAAAAGGGTTATATTTATTAAATCTGAGCCGTATTAAATAAAAAGAATTATATTTATTAAATTTAAATCGTATTTATATTTAAATTCACCTGAAAAGTGAAAAGAGACTAAAATACATTTTACTAAGCATGTTTTATATTTAAATTCATATGAAGCCATACCTAGTGAAAATGAAATGTCCAGTGAAGTCAAAAGGGAAAATTTGAGTCATATGATTTCAAAAGATTTGAGGAAAAAATTATGTACGGACAAAACCAAATTTTAGCATGCTGATGACAAAAGATAATTTAAAGGCTAAAGCCCATGATTTGAGAAAGACAACTATATAAGGCCGACAAAGGGAACTAAAGACAAAATCTGGAGAAGGAAATGCAATAAGAAAACGAAGCCAAATTTTGTTCTATTCTATCTAATACTAATATGACCATTTTGTTCTATATCCTCGGTAGAGCATATGAATGCACCACCAAAATTTTGGGGGTAGTTTCGTCTATTCATGATTGTCATGGGGCTCTCTCAACCTCTGAGGCCACTTGTTAAAGCCAAATTAACTTTAAAACTATTCAATCTTTTAGTATTTCACATCTAGTGCCATGGAGGTCCAATTGATCTTTTAATTCTTTAGACTAATGTATTTCTAGTAAAGCTTATCATTCCTAGGTAACAATGTAATCCTCTAATGTTTTAATATAAAAATTCTCAAACTTGTGGCCTAATTTTCTTCCCATATTGATTAAGTATTAAATTGAGAAAATCTTATAACTAAACTTTTCAAGTTATTCAAAATGAACAAATACATAATTTCAAATTTAGGGATCTAACCCTAGCCTCCCCATCCACTAATTATGATCCATTTTCATGATTCCTAATATGTGGTTCCATTGCTGCCCTCCATCACTTTTGGACTTAAATAAGATTCACTTCTAATAGTTAATTAACAAGAATCCAAAATGATAGTTGGATAAGCATAATTACAAGAGAAAAGCAATAAACAATATGTCTATTATTAAGGAATTGAATGATTTGGCAAAAACTAATAATTAAGATTAAATTAAGTATTAAAACCCTCCAAATGATCTTGAAAAGTCAAGCGTGGGAATCAATAACCTCTTTTCTCCTTTTTATGTGGCGATCCGAATGCAAAAGAAAAGTAAATCTATCAATAACGACAACTTACATTAATCAAAGGTTTTGGCAGTCGGTTAATGCTTTCCATTACTTTTAATTTTTTTTTTCTCCTCTAAAGCTACCATTCTTTTCGGTGTTCACTTAATTTTCGACTCTAAAATAATTATTTTATTTATTTTATTATTTATAAGACTATATGATAGTTGTTCTAATGAATAATTGATAACAGTAATTTTTATACTGTATACATTATATATATTCATTAGTTTTATTTTTAAATATAGTAATAAGTATATATAGTATAATTTACGTCCAGGAAAAGTCGTAAGAAAGGATTATTATATATAATTAGAATTTTCACAAGAAAATTTGATGGAACCCTAAATTTGCTCAATTGATCAAATCAATTATTTATACAATGCTTTTCTTTTCCGCACTTATATCCATTGTCTCTTACGAAATAACCATATAGAAATGGCCACCGTACACTTGGTAATGAAAAGGGCCAGATGACAAATTGGACTACTCAGAAACCAATTTTGTTCATAGGACAAAGGACAAATTAAGAAAGAAACGAGGGAAAAGAAATTAATTTGACTATTATTATTATTTGTTTTTTTGCGGGGACAAAAAGGCATTTGACACAAATTTTATTTGAGATCAATGCAAGTCCACAAAGGACAGTACCATATATACCTTATATATAAAACGCTAGATTTGTTTCTTAATCTTACTATTTTAAATATTATAATCATGAATTTTTTTTTTTTTGTTTTTTGGCCTATTAAACAATTAAAATTCTCAAAGATACAAAGGTTAAAAAAAACCCTTAATACTTTGTAAGCCCCTAGTAGCAATTCAAACTATACTTTTGAAAATACAAATATATTAAAACAGTTCATCAAGTAACTCAGCGAAAATGCAATGACGGGTAATGAATGTGGGCATTTAAAAAATATTATAATCATGATTATTTTTTGGGCTGAAAAAATATAATTTTATTAGTATGGTCTCTTTCAATGAACTTATAAATTTGGGCTTCTGTTTAATATTGTGTTACTTCATTTTCATCGATATCTCTAACCCACAAATGCATGCTCCTTTTAGCAATAGAAACGACAATTCTGAGTTTTCTTTTTTGTGCATGAATCATGGCAGTTTCCAAAACCCTTGTTGGAATGCAACTGTTGTTGATCTTGTTGATTTTCTTTGCACATTTGGAGACCTCAAGAGCCGCAACAAGTTACCAGAATATGCAGAGGAAGATGATAGATAGCAGGAAGCTTCTTCTTGAATTAGGGTATGATTTATCAAAGATTCAACAAAATTATAGGACGAACCTCACTGATCCTGATAAGCTAGTTCCTGAAGGCCCCGATCCTCATCATCATTAGCAAGGTAGTTTCATGTTTAATTAGCTTCTTTTCGTACCTTTTCGAAAAAAAATAATTATGTTTATAATACTTATTTCGTTTCAGAAAAATAGTACGATGAAACGAAAGGAAAAGCTATGGTGTTCGTGGATTTTCTGAGAATGGAAGGAGTATATGTGTAACTCATTGGTGTGGATGATTGATGGAAAATGTAAATTTTCCACTTGATTAATATATACCGAGTCTAATGAGTAGTGATGCAATTTTCTGTAGAAATGTTTTGAGGATTCTCTTTATTTTGTCCTTCGTCTACCTCAAGAACAATCTTTGGCTGGCTCGTACTTAGGCCACAATATGTTTTCTTATGGGAGTTTCAAGTAAGCCACACGATTTTAGCTTTCATTTTATGATTTTTTTTTTTTTTTTTTTTTTTGAAGGGAGGAGATGACTATCAATGGGCCTAAAGAAATGCTTTGATTATGGATTTGTTTTAACAAAATTTATAAAAGTACTTTCTCTCTCTTTCTCTCTCTCTTTTTTTTTTTTTTTCTTTTTTTTAGGGGAGGTGGCTACATTTCAAGTCTCAATCAATGAATGCCATATTTTTCTTTGTCCGTCGTACTAACCTCTAGTTACACGATTATCAAGTTTGAATGAAATTAAAATTCCCAATGAATTGAGTGGTTAGGTTTTTTGAAGAAAAAATTGAAAAGAACAAAATATTCTGAATATATTTTTAACTCATAACCATTACGTACATGAGGGCTGACTTTATAATACATACAAAGGATAAGCTTCTTATGATAAGTTATCCGATAAGGTTAATCCTAATTCTAATTTAAAAAACTGGTACAACAGAAAGATTACTTTTGATATACAGGAATATTCTACACACCCCCTCAAGCGGGATCCAGCAAATTGATGGATCCGAGCTTGCCAAGTAGTCGATGAAATTGTGCAGTAGGAAGCGTCTTAGTAAAAATATCGGCCAACTGGTCCGAGCTACGAATGTAGCTTGGAGAAAGAAACTTAGACTGAACTAAATCTCGAAGGAAATGGCAGTCGACTTCGATGTGCTTAGTCCTCTCATGAAAGACAGGATTAGCTGCAATATGCATGGCAGCCTGGTTATCACAAAACAATGTAACTGGGGGAGTAATCGGAAAACCGAGATCAACCAACAGTGACTTAAGCCAAATAAGTTCACACGCAGCTGCTGCCATAGCTCGGTACTCCGCCTCGGCACTAGAACGTGCAACCACGTGTTGCTTCTTACTTTTCCAAGACACCAAATTACCACCAACAAACACACAGTACCCAGTAGTAGAACGGCGATCCAATACATTACCAGCCCAATCAGAGTCTGTATATCCAACAATGTTGGTGTGACCATGCCGAGCCATTAAAAGCCCCCTTCCGATGGTACCTTTCAAGTAACGAAGAATCCTTTTGACCAACTGCAAATGGTACTCAGTAGGTGCATGCATAAACTGACTAACCAAACTGACTGCATACGCAATATCAGGTCTCGTAATCGTCAGATAGATCAATCGACCCACAAGTCGTTGATAAACTTGTGGTGAGGATAGTGGTCGACTTGCAGCCTGAAACTTGAACTTGCTATCCAATGGCGTAGGTACAGGTTTAGCTGAAACCAAATCAGCATCATGAAGCAGATCAATGATGTATTTACGCTGGTTCAAGAATAATCCCTTAGATGACGTAGCCATTTCGATGCCAAGAAAATATTTTAAGACACCAAGATCCTTAACCGGAAACCGAGTCTGCAGCTGTTTTTTCAAGGTCAAGATAGATTGTGATCGACTACCAGTAATAATCAAATCATCAACATAGATTAGCACAACTAATACTTCTTGCTCACTCCTGCGAATATATAAGGATGAATCAGCAACACTGCGAGAAAACCCAAAACTCTCAAGTGCAAGACTTAACTGTGCATGCCAAGCACGAGGACTCTGTTTCAGACCATAAATTGACTTATGAAGTTTGCAAACAAGATCAGATTGATGAGCTTGAGGATGACCAGGAGGAAGTTCTCAAACGAAAAAAAAAAAAAAAAAATCAAACGAAGCAGTAATTCTGCTCTGATACCATGAAGAAAAAATTGAAAAGAACAAAATATTCTGAATATATTTTTAACTCATAACCATTACGTACATGAGGGCTGACTTTATAATACATACAAAGGATAAGCTTCTTATGATAAGTTATCCGATAAGGTTAATCCTAATTCTAATTTAAAAAACTGGTACAACAGAAAGATTACTTTTGATATACAGGAATATTCTACATTTTTTAGGTTAGTTTGAAAATTAAAGATTTAATTCTTACTTATACCATTAAATAGTCTACCAAAATGAGTAAGTTAAACCACTATTGAGACTTCGGCCTAATATTTATTTTTGTTAAATATCGGAGACATATTTAAATGAAATAAGTAATATCATCAATTGCAAATAATTCAAATGAAAATGTGAACGAGAAAGAACAATAAAGTGAGTTCGTTTACGGTGGACCTATAGGAGTAGGGTGAATTTTACTCCTACTGTAGCGCGCTACAGTAACGCGCTACAGTTTTTTTTTTTTTTTTGACGCACAGTCTTTTTAAAAAAAATACGTTTTTTTAAAAATAATAAGACAGTAAATATCAAATCAATAGCCTATAGATATCATATCAAGAATATAAAAGAAATCATACAACATAACTAAAATATACTTAACAAGGGAGATCACATCATGATTATATAGACATAAGATCAGATAATACTAGACATCAGATCAACAGACTATAGATATCAGATCAAGAATATAAAAGAAATCATACAATAGAACTAAAACATACTTAACAAGAGAGATCACATCAGGATTATATAGACATCAGATCAGAGAATACTAGACATCAGATCAACAGACTATAGGTATCAGATCAAGAATATAAAAGAAATCATACAATAGAATTAAAACATACTTAACAAGGGAGATCACATCATGATTATATAGACATCAGATCACAAAATAGTAAACATCAAATTAACAGACTATAGTTATCAGATCAAGAAAATAAAAAGAAATGATATCATACAACAAAAACGTTCATAATATGTATCGTAATATCTAAAATTATTTAATTATAAAACAAATAAAATGATAATTTAAAAATATTTTTTTATAAAATTCAAAAATATTAAAAAAATACTGAATTGTTTAGAAAAAACGGACGGAAAAAGTCTCAAGGAGGAAGACAAAAAAATAAAATAAAAAAATAGCCAAAAATAACAAAAGAAATGAAGGCACCGTAGCGCGCTACAGTAGGAGTAAAATTGCATAGTGGTCCTATAGGACCACCATATAAATTACCCAATAAAATCTAACAGTTAGATATGATAAAAGGAATTACAAGTTATCGTCCCAATATTTTTTTTACCGCCTCAATTTGGATTAAAATGCTCCCCCTACAATATCTTTTCTTTTTTTCCCTACAATACCTTTTATGTAAAAGGACATTTTTGTCAAAAT
Source organism: Knoxia roxburghii (assembly GCA_030378225.1). Classification (NCBI taxonomy): domain Eukaryota; kingdom Viridiplantae; phylum Streptophyta; class Magnoliopsida; order Gentianales; family Rubiaceae; genus Knoxia; species Knoxia roxburghii. The sequence goes on along the minus strand of CM059420.1, from coordinate 40,414,294 downwards.
TTATGAATTACAGTCCAAAAAATGAGGCGATAACTAGTAACCCCCTGTGATAAATCATCAAACGACACATATTTATATTAGAAACATGCATATAATTTTATGAAATTTTTTATTGGACCATTATAAGCCAAATCAAAAGGTATTTTGAAATGAAATCAAATAGAAGTTCACATTCAAGTTTGATCCAAATGACTAATTCTAGTTAGGAGAGTGATCGAAATCAGTTTAAGAGAGATTTAAGGGGATCATTAGGGTCAATATCATGGAGTTGTGGGAGCTCAAATGGTAGGGTTTCTAGGCTCACACCCAACTCCTTCAACTTCACAATTACTTCTTCAAAGACGATCCTATTCCCACGGGGTGTTAGGTGCAACCCATCACTGCCATTCACCAATAAATCACCAAATTATGCATAACCAATTAATGCATCCATTTCTGGGGGAAAAAAAATCCAAGAACGATCTTTTATGGAGGAAAAGGAAACAGCTAAATGTGCTTAATATCGATCAAAATTCAAGAGAAATGAGGCAGCCAATGAACTAAATCGGGCAATGTAAAATCTGAGAATGTTCATAAGTTAAGTGGAGGAAGAAATGAGGAAGTACCATAAAAAATCAGTTTTCCAGTTAAAAACTTGCTGCATTTTGGTCCACAGATCGATCCTTGGAATCTGATAGACTGACGCCACAGAAAGACAGGCTCTAGCGTACTTACCAGTAAATTCATTAGTCCTCTCTGGCAAGCCTTCCTTGTTCTTAGCATATGAACGCCTACATTACATGTTCACGAAGGAATCCACAAAGCTCTTACTATAGTAAGTACATCTTTTCACTTTCATTCCACGATCAAATTCAACAGAGTTGATTGAAGCTTACAGGAGGCGTTCCGCGTCGTCAATTGGCGGAGGTGTGACCAATATAACAGGAGTATTCGGCCATCGTTTCTGAATCAATGCTTGGTTCAGAGAGGACAACGACGAGAATGATAGTGATAATAATAGAAAATAGAAATGTGTTTACTCATTGTATTCAATTGTTCAGATAAAATAGAGAAAGAGAATGAAACAACCGACACTTGATAAATTGAATATTATTATCTTAAGTGAGTTAATATATATGTCAGATTTCTTTTGCCTTTATTTTATTAAAAAAATATATATATAACAATTGAAATTATTTTACTATTACTTTATTCTCTATTTCTATTATCGATAAACAAACACACCATACATATAATTTTATTTTATTCAAATTTAAATTTAAATTTAAATTTAAATTTCATTTTAATTTATTCTCAAATCTAAATCCTAGTCTAATGAAGATAATCAAATTTAAAAATATTATAATTATATTATTAAAATACTATACCTAACCCTGATTAAAATATATAAACTTACAGTTATTATATTTTGATGGGTCGTCAGGCCAATCAAAAATAACCTACTTTAAAGACTATTAAAAATAGTGTAGTGCGAGTAGGATCGTATCCACAGGGAGCAACAAAGTGAACTAAATTTGGTCAAAAGCACGTAACCAAAATGGGGGGTTTGTTTTTAATTGACTAACTAGCAAAATTCAAATTAAAAATTAATGACAAGAAATTAAACAAATTGTAGAAATTCAAATTTGGGAAAAACGTCTAGCCAAGGGAATTGGACCACCTCGATGCACTAATCGATCCTTGATGCAAAAATGTATTAATTAATTATAGGTTACACTGGTTTTCATTGTTGGAACCTCCTAACAATTCAGTCCTATTAATTAAAGCCAGCGATTAAGGAACCTCCGTTAAACGCATCTATAATCAATGATCAATTCTGGAACCTCCTAGAATCTAGATCACGATAGCCAAGGACCCAGTTCAATTACAATTAACCCAATTAGCTTAATTGCACTTGATTATTTATTCTTTTCAATTCACTAATCTACGTACCACGTGATTAATTTCATGAACTCTAAGGAATACCGAACCTCGTGTATTCTAGTAAATTGGATTACCTAGGAAAACCCGCATGCTACCAGCTATACAGACAATGCCAAATAATCCACAACAAATGCACAAGAATAAATAAGAAACCAATAATTAATTAATAGTAATATCAATTCGATCTCACGATTTAAGAAGCATCGAGGGGTTTTGAGTCCCTTGACTAGACTAAAGAAATCTAGCTACTCATAATTAAACTAATAGAAATAACACAAAAATTGTATGCCATCAATCCCACTAGAATTAAAATAAATTGACAAAGAAATAGTGTACTAATCCAAAGAAGTTGGCTGCAGGAAAACTCCAAAACTGCTGCTCTCTCAATCCCTCCAGAACAGCCCCGTGTATTCTTCTCCCAGCCAAAAATCCGTTCCCCCCAATTCTGTCCCCCAAATATTCTGTCTACCAAAAATATATCCTGCCAACTCGTCCAGCCCTCTCCAAAAATATCCTTCAACCAATTTGCTGCCTTCTTTTTAATCGTTGTCCCCGCCAGAATTTTCTTTGCCAAAATAAACCAAAGTCTTTCCTTTTTTTTTCTAAAACAGGTCCTACAATCAAGACTATCAAGGCTTCAATCAAAAATTCTGCCTCATTTCTTTTTTAAATTCTCTTCCTTATATAATCCTTCTTTCCCAATTTGGCCATTCTTTCTTGTCTTTTCCAAAAAAATCTACAGCACCCTGCTCCTCTTCTTCAATTGTCCACTTTGCCCTCCTTTTGTCCAAAATTTCCTCCATTCCTCTTAAATTCAATATAATTCCCTGCAAACATAAAAATCATCATTCAGCCTCACCAAAACATCTAATTTTTGCCCAATTCAGCCCAATTCGTGTCATAAAATATAAACTCATCAAAATCCCCCACACCTAAACAATGCTTGTCCCCAAGCATGACTCAAGACTCGACACATACACAAAACACAAGTAACAACAAAAACTGGATCCTCAATATGCAATATATAACCAAGCAAGACTTGCAATCCACATAGGAAATTTTTCATAGTACCAAGCATTTGCAATGACTATACCAAGTTCCTCATAACTCTCCAAAATCAAATAACAAGCAAAAGTGACATCCACCTCTCATGTAATCTCTCATGCACTCAAAAGTGTTTAGGGAATATATAATCACTCAAATTCATCACATAACCTGTTCTTGCCATAAGCTTGCAGATATATGACATCATCGTCACTCAAATGAATCCAAAATACAAATCAAAGGGTCTTGTCAAAGGGTTATAATGAGGCTCGGGACAAAAGGGTAGGATAAACAAAAGATAATATCTAGGCTACAGTTACGAAAACAAGCATATACTCAATTGTCAACCTTCCAACATTCTTACCGAGGATGTCCCATGCAAGGCACTAGCAACCCATAAAGATTCCAAACCTAGCTCTTTATTCACTTTTTTTCACTTTTTTTTTTTTCTAGCCACACAAATTCAATGGAATTTGTTTATATTGGCTGTTTTTTTTTTTTAATTTTTTTCTTTCTTCATTTTCATTTCTCTTTTTTTTTTTTCTTTTTTTCAACAACTTTTGTGCCTCTATTTTACACATAGGCAACTTTACACTGTAGAGCACAACTTATTCTTTTATGAGCTACTAATGTCTTGCAATGTCCGCCTTCAAACCACAAACCAAGGTCAACAACCGAGTACACACTCATTTCAATAACTAGGCAGAAACAAAAAACAAGCTAAACACAGGCCTTGGTTTTATTTTAATGGCTTTACAATCAAAGAACAAGATCCAAGCTTCAAAAAGGTTCACTAATGGTAAGCATAGAAGTTTGGATTTTAAAGCAAGCCAAAAATTGGTCTATCCTAATGCCCTTATCATCTTTGTATATCAAATTCACAAGCAATGGTAACATGCATAACAAAGCAAGCTCTAGAATATGCAAATTATGTGTGAAACACTCTGAAGAAAAACAATTGAGCACAAGAAAGAATTATTTGCTCATTAAGGCCCAAAATCTCACATTATCTAGCTTTTTGGATGTCACTCACACAAGTATCCTCATTTGAATTATCATACGGAACAGTTATAGGCATCCAACACATAATACTACTATTATTCCCTACATTTCATTCTTACCTCACCCAATCACATATTGCATATCAATTTTCCCAACACAAAACACATAACATTTACAACTCCCCCACACCTAGACTTTAAACACAATAAAACACAAAACATCCCCCACAACAATAATCATACAAAACAATCCCCCCACACCTAAAAATCTACATTGTCCCCAATGTAGAAAAAAAATAGGCATAAAAAGGGTCGCAAAAATACACACCACCAAGACACAATAAAAATAAATAAAATAAATAACTAAAACAAACAAAAGTTAGTAAGGGGAAAAGAAGCTTCTCTATGGTGGGGAAAGTGGAGGTTTCAAGCCCACATGTGCGCAAAGGGCGTGTGATGACTGATGTTGCTTCGCTGGATTCTGGTAGGGTCTTTTTGCCGCTTGGAGGGTGGTCGAGCCACGGCTAGTGGAGAAGAACGGGCTTCGTCGTCTGAGGATCTTGATTCATCTCTCAATGCAATTGGTTGCGGAGCCTTTTTGCGTACCATCTTTGCAAACAATTATGAAGAGAGGCTGTCTTGCCGGGATGAACTGGAAAATATGGACTGATTGTGATGACTCCTGAAAACAGGACAGAAACCAAAGCAGATGGGACCGCGGCAGACGACAACGACGAAAAGCGGTCGACATCGATGCCCTTGAACGGCCGGAGCAACTGGGCGCCTTGCAGAGTGCTGCTGTGCCTAGGATGGATTGTGGCGACCGCGAATTCCGTCGCTGCTGGATAAGTTGAAGTCGGAGACGAACAAGGGACAAGTTCCGCCGCTAAGAAATAATTACCATGGAGTGGGATGGAGGGCGGGGCGGAATTTAGTTGGGAGAAAGGAGTCTGCGCCGCTTTTGGGTTGTCCAAGTTTGCTGGGTGAGAAACTTTGGATGCCGCTGGAGTAAAACAAAGGAAAAGAAAAGTCAAAGTGGAACCCTAATTAAAATTGAAAAGGAAAGAAATTTTTTTTTTTCATTTTTGTTTAATTGTAATTGACATGGGCATGTCAGAGGGAAGATTGTAATCTGCCCAAGTACTTAAAAATCCCAAATAAAAGCAAAGAAAATCATGAGAAATCTAAAGGCACTGACCTGGGCATGTCAGAGGAAAAATTGTATTCTGCCCCCAACCCTTAAAAATCAAAGGAAAACTCACTTGGACATGTCAGAGGAAGAATTCTATTCTGCTCAAACCTTCAGAAAATCTAAAAAAAATTGCGAAGCTTGACCTGGGCATGTCAGAGGAAGAATTCTATTCTGCCCAACAGTTTAAAATTTCCAAATAAAAGCAAAGAAAAATGTGAGAAATCCAAAGGCACTGACCTGGGCATGTCAGAGGAAGACTTCTATTCTGCCCAAACCTTGAACTCCCCTCGAAATTCTCACGAAAAATAACTTAAAAATACCATTAAAAAAAAAAAAAACTAAATCTACTTAAAAAAAAAACTTAGAAAAATTTGGGTTGCCTCCCATAAGCGCCTTTCTTTAATGTCTTTGGCTAGACACAGACCTACTTCTAATTAATCTTCATAAATAAGCAGAAATAACCAAATTTCATTATCAAAAGTAGTTCTATCATTCACAAGAAAAGATTTGAGTCGATAACCATTCACAACCCATAGTTTTCCGGACTCTAAATCTTTAATTTCAACTATATGAGAAGAAAAAGTACTTACCTCCATATAGGGTTTATGCCGTCTTGACTTGAACTTACCATGCATTAATTTCCATTTGCACTCTGAGAAAAATACCTTCTGCCCAACCACACATTTCTTCCTCCGTAGCAGCTCATCCTGAATGGTTTTTGTCCCTTCCTTGCACACCGATTTTGATTCAGGCTCTAACAGAAAATGTTTGAGATGATTGCAGAACAACTTGAACTCCAATTTAGGTGCCTGTACCAAAGAAGGTAAAATATTTTCAGTACCAACAGGTAATCCTAAAAAGTGGTTAGCCAACCTTGGTGGCAATTCCGGACTAGCATGGAATGCCAAGACTGCCTCAATGACCGCTTCACTCATCTTGCTGCGATCGTCAATTTCCTGCACACTATGCTGTAAGACAAAATTCAGCTCGTCCAGCATTAGATTAAATTCAATCTCTTCCTGCACAATAGAGTCCACTAGGCTAACATTTACAAAATATTCAGAATCTGGTGGGTACTTCATCGCTTCATACATGTTAAACTGCACTTTTTCACCATCGAATTCAAAAGTAAACACACCAGCATCCACATCTATTTTTGTCTTAGCCGTTTTCATAAATGACCTACCCAGTAAAAGAATATCAGAGTTTGTTACATGTTCATCGTTCATGTCAAGAATGTAAAAATCAGCAGGAAAGATCAACTTATCACATTTTACTAGTACATCCTCGACTACCCCCTCTGGATAAATCATCGCCCTATTGGCTAACTGGACAATCACATTGGTATTTTTCAGAGCCCCAATTTTCAACTTGTTAAACAAAGACAAAGACATTACATTAATTGAAGCTCCTAAATCTAGCATGGCTGCTTTTATGACACGTGACCCAATTACACAAGATATGGCAAAAATACCTGGATCAGTGCACTTCTGAGGCAACTTACGCTGAATAACTGAAGACACATTCTCGTTCACATAGACCTTGCCTTCAGGTCTTCTCTTCTTAGTCAGCAACGACTTTAAAAATTTCGCATACCTGGGAATCTGTGCAATGGCTTCCATCAATGGTATGTTGATCGCCACTTTGCGAAATACTTCAAGGACCTCATCGTCACTATACTCCTTTCTCACTTGGGCTAACCTGCCAGGAAAAGGGGGTGGAATCACACTCTCAGTTTTTCTTACAATGAATTTAGGAATTACCTCCTTCTTTGGCAACTCTTCCACTTCCTCTTCCTTTTCTGCATTCTGAGAAGGTTCTGGAACCTTGACGGTCGGAATTTTAGGTTCTGGCAATTCTCTTCCACTCCTCAAAGTAATGGCACTCACATTTTCAGTGGAACTACCTGGCTGAGACGGAAGCTTCCCTTGGGCTCGGTCTCTCTGATTAACTTGAGTGGCTAGCTGAGAGATTTGTTTCTCCAAGTTTTTAATGGCAGCCTGTGACTGTTGCTCTCTAGCTACTTGTTGTTGTTCTCTTGCCAGATCCCTCTCAACAAGACCCTGTACCGCAGCTGTCAATCCTTTAATCACTGATTCGACTGACGAACCTGAAGCCTCTGCTGGTGGAGGTACTGGGTTTCTCACTGGGGGTTGGAAACTGGATTGCTGAGATTGAGGTTGAAATCCAGGCTGCTTATAGCTGAAGTTGGGATGATTCCTCCACCCTGGGTTGTAGGTATTAGAATAGGGGTCATAACTTCTCTGGGGTAGATCCTGGAATCCTCCCACAACATTCATCTGTGTACATTCCTGCATGGCTGGACAACCATCCGAGGTGTGTCCTTGAATTGAGCATATCCCGCATACCTTAATTGCCTGCAATTGTCCCACAGCAAGCTGGCGCACCAAATCAGTAAGTTGCTCAATCTTACTTTCCATGTTAGAAATACTAACCTCGTTAACTCGTCTGGTGGGCATGTCTGCTCGCCTATGAAATTGCTGGGAAGTCTCAGCCATCACAGAGATTAGCCTCATTGCCTCTGCAGGAGTCTTATTCATCAATGCTCCTCCACTGGCAGAATCGATCTTGTCTCTGTCCAACTCAGATAGGCCCTCATAGAAATACTGAATCAGGAGTTGCTCGGGAATCTGGTGTTGGGGACAACTTCTGCACAAATCACTGAACCTCTCCCAGTACTCATACAGGCTTTCACCAGTTGCTTGCCTGACACCGCAGATATCCTTTCTGATATTAGAAGCCCGGGAGGCTGGGAAAAATTTCTCCAAAAATCTTTTCTTCAGCTCGTTCCATGTGGTAATGGACCCTGCTGGTAACCCAAAGAGCCAGTGTTTTGCCTTATCCTCCAAGGAAAATGGGAATGCCCTGAGCTTGACTTGCTCCTTTGTAACTCCTTGGTAACTCACTGCCGAGCAAACAATGTGGAACTCCATCAAGTGCTTGTGGGGATCCTCACCTGTCAAACCACGAAACTTAGGCAGTAAGTGTATAGTACTAGATTTCAACTCAAACCTAGGAGCATTTTCAGGAAAAGTAATGCAAAGAGATTGCTGATTTTCATCCGGAGTTGCCAACTCCCTGAGAGTCCTGTCAGCCATTGGTGCTGCGATTAACTGCTCTTCTTCCTCTTCCGGAACTTGAATTTCTTCCTGTTCGTCAACTGGTGGGGCCAAAGATGTTGACTCAGCCAGTTGCTCTCTTTGTTTCTTCTCTTTGGTGTTCCTTTTTGCAGTCTTCTCTATCTCTGGGTCAAAAACGAGTTTGCCTGTACGAGAAGAGCGAACCATAAAAAGGAAAAAATAAAACCAAAAACTTTTAACCAAAAATAAAACACTACACCGTGCTCCCCGGCAACGGCGCCAAAATTTGATGGGTCGTCAGGCCAATCAAAAATAACCTACTTTAAAGACTATTAAAAATAGTGTAGTGCGAGTAGGATCGTATCCACAGGGAGCAACAAAGTGAACTAAATTTGGTCAAAAGCACGTAACCAAAATGGGGGGTTTGTTTTTAATTGACTAACTAGCAAAATTCAAATTAAAAATTAATGACAAGAAATTAAACAAATTGTAGAAATTCAAATTTGGGAAAAACGTCTAGCCAAGGGAATTGGACCACCTCGATGCACTAATCGATCCTTGATGCAAAAATGTATTAATTAATTATAGGTTACACTAGTTTTCATTGTTGGAACCTCCTAACAATTCAGTCCTATTAATTAAAGCCAGCGATTAAGGAACCTCCGTTAAACGCATCTATAATCAATGATCAATTCTGGAACCTCCTAGAATCTAGATCACGATAGCCAAGGACCCGGTTCAATTACAATTAACCCAATTAGCTTAATTGCACTTGATTATTTATTCTTTTCAATTCACTAATCTACGTACCACGTGATTAATTTCATGAACTCTAAGGAATACCGAACCTCGTGTATTCTAGTAAATTGGATTACCTAGGAAAACCCGCATGCTACCAGCTATACAGACAATGCCAAATAATCCACAACAAATGCACAAGAATAAATAAGAAACCAATAATTAATTAATAGTAATATCAATTCGATCTCACGATTTAAGAAGCATCGAGGGGTTTTGAGTCCCTTGACTAGACTAAAGAAATCTAGCTACTCATAATTAAACTAATAGAAATAACACAAAAATTGTATGCCATCAATCCCACTAGAATTAAAATAAATTGACAAAGAAATAGTGTACTAATCCAAAGAAGTTGGCTGCAGGAAAACTCCAAAACTGCTGCTCTCTCAATCCCTCCAGAACAGCCCCGTGTATTCTTCTCCCAGCCAAAAATCCGTTCCCCCCAATTCTGTCCCCCAAATATTCTGTCTACCAAAAATATATCCTGCCAACTCGTCCAGCCCTCTCCAAAAATATCCTTCAACCAATTTGCTGCCTTCTTTTTAATCGTTGTCCCCGCCAGAATTTTCTTTGCCAAAATAAACCAAAGTCTTTCCTTTTTTTTTCTAAAACAGGTCCTACAATCAAGACTATCAAGGCTTCAATCAAAAATTCTGCCTCATTTCTTTTTTAAATTCTCTTCCTTATATAATCCTTCTTTCCCAATTTGGCCATTCTTTCTTGTCTTTTCCAAAAAAATCTACAGCACCCTGCTCCTCTTCTTCAATTGTCCACTTTGCCCTCCTTTTGTCCAAAATTTCCTCCATTCCTCTTAAATTCAATATAATTCCCTGCAAGCATAAAAATCATCATTCAGCCTCACCAAAACATCTAATTTTTGCCCAATTCAGCCCAATTCGTGTCATAAAATATAAACTCATCATATTTTTATTAAAATATTAAATTTAAATATAACACTTCTTTAAATAGTATATTTTAGGGTGAATTACATTTACCTCTTCTGTAGTTTGGTCAAACTACCAATTACCCCCGAGATTTCTGATAACGATTAATACCCCTTGACGAAAGTCAAACATAAAAAATATCAAAAAATAAAACCTGAGGAGGTTACGTTATTTTTAAAATGTGATGGGGTATCACCAAACTACAGGAGAGGTAAATGTAATTTACCCTATCTTAATTTAATCTTCAATATAAAAAGTTAATCTTTGTTAAAAAAATGGTAAAATGATTAATTATTTTATTATAAAATATAATTTAAGTGTGTTTACAAAATCATCAAATTAACCACATCAATTTTAATTCTTTATAAAATTTTACTCATATTATTTTCTTGAAAATGACAATACTTGGCTGTAAATCAAGTTAAAAAAACTGCCTACTGGGCCTAATGAAATGAATACTTTTGTGGTCCTAGCTCTTTCTTTCCAGAACCCAAAGGCCCACCAGCCCAAACTACAACAAACTGCATTTTCATTCTTGCTCATCCATTATTGACTATTTCCATTTCAAATCTCCAAATTTAAAGTTATTGTAATGTCAAACCATAAAACTTTTATAATTTGATAAAAGGAAAAAAAAGAACATAAAAAATATTTTATTATATGAAAAATGGAATTCTAAATTGGTACCCTGAAGAACGAAACAATTGAATGCAAATCCTGCTTATATTCATCAATGGGCACGTGCAGGTTACCACTGTGTCGGTCGGGAATAGAAGCGTCATTTGCACCGAAGAACACCGTCACGCACAGAGGCGCCGCCTCACCACAACTCTCAGCCGGCGGAGGAAACACTTTTTCTATTGCCATTAAAGCCCACCTCGTATTATAACCACTGTAGCCTCTTACAACAACATCAACCTATAAAAATCAAACCCAGAAAAGCAATAAAAAAGGTGATTTAGGGTGCGTTTAGTAAAATAGTCAGGAATTAAAATCGGAATAGGAATCAGAATGGGTATAATAAAACTATGAATGAGTATAAATTTAACTATTTAGAATCATTACTATTTATGATATTTGATCTGCTGAGTAATCGGAATTATAATATATATATAATTATAATATTATAAAAATAATAATTTTATTTTTATTAATTTCGCGACCAAAATGATCGTGCATTTACTCGCGAGGAATGAAACCTGGGAGGGGGTGAATTTTATGAAACATATAAATGGGTTTAAAACTCATTCAAGTCCTCAAACAAAAATGAAATGATTGAAACAATAGAAAGGGTTGAAACAATCACCCTCTGGTTTGCTAACTTGAAGGAAAAACAAGAAAAACTAAAAACTTACATTTCTGCAGAAGTGATTGGCGAGAGAAGCACCCCATCCGCCTTCATCAAAGGATTGTTCAGTGATTGAATCACCAAAAAGATAAATTTTGGGCCTCATTTTTTGTTACTATTATTTGTTTCTTTCTTTCTCCTCTCTGTTCAACTGGGAATCAAAAAAATAATGGAAAAATATATAGGTATTAGGAAGAGCTTTTGGACATATTCAGGGCACGTAAGTTACGTAAACACAAGCACAAAGTCTTCATTAACTGCTGTGTGCCTATTGCTTAGTTGGGTGGGAGTTATTGAAAACCACACACAGTGACACCGTAGGGCAAGAACGGTGAGTTCCACAGCTACCCAGATTACGACTTATGGCCTCAACAATACCTTTCAATCCGCTTGCAACTTGCCAAAGCCAAACACATCTCCTTTCTTTTTCTTGAAGTTTTTTTTACCTTCATCGTGCTTTGGAGTTTGGAGTTTTCCTGATCCTTGCTACTGAACCAAGATTGAAACCGTAATCAGTGTTTAAATTTTAAAACAAGATCATATAAGAGCCCTGAAAGATTGATTGTTCCAGCCATGAATCTGAACACTCTCTTTGCAGTTCCAGAATGATAAACAATGCATATAGAGAATATCAGGTCGCGTGTGTATGCACAGCAATAATTTTAGGGGCTATAATTTATGGGGGGTTACTAGTTACCGCCTCACTTTTTGGGGTGGTAATCCATATGTTTTGACAAAAGTGTCATTTTACATAAAATGAGGAAGAGAGAGGGTATTGTAGGGGAGGAGCATTTTAGTCCAAATTAGGACGGTAAAAGGAAAGTACTGGAGCGGTAAGTAGTAATTCCTATAATTTATTTATTTATATATATATTTGGAGAAGCAAATTTTCATTTTTAAATTAATTTTGCACATTGTATCAATCAAAATAGTACATTGCATTCCTCACTTAGGATCATGAGGTCCTGAGTTCGAGTCATACTGGAGATGCTTTGGAGAACGGACACCGGGGAGTAGATCACACTGACACCGAAATCACTTAGAGCATGACGGTCTTGAATTTGAGCCACACCGGGGGGAGCAGCTCAAACCAAAGGCACGGAGTTTTGAGTTCGAGTGACACCGAGAGCTAGATTAGCTAGATTAAAATGCTATAAGTCTCTCTCTCTCTCTCTCTTTTTGTACTAAAAAAAAATAGTACATTTCAGTGTAAGCCCTCATTCTCTATAAAAAAGAAAAAAAATAGTACATTTCAGGGTAAAGTTTCATAACCTGTAGTTGTAGAATTTTAGATCATGGATTAGAAGTACAGTTATTTAGTTGGGAATTTGTACTTGAACATTTTCTCCACACTAACACTTAGAACTTTCTTGGTTGACTATATGTTTACTATGGAATTCATGTTGCAAAATGCAAACTGCTGAAGGTGTTAATAGTTTTCCTGCCTTTTCCTTTTGTTTTGTAGTGTGAAACTTTGAATACAATTTATTATAATACAGACCTATGCTTCTTTTATGAGGGGAACTTTGTTGTTTGAGCAAGAGCAGAACTAGGAAGTTGCTCTGGGGAATTTTAAAAGGGCCAGGTACTAAATATTACAAGGGATATAGGTGCAGCTATCAGATTTCATGGGCTTAAGCCAGATGTTAATTTTTATGTTAGTGATTACAATGAAGATCTGAAGCCAAGTCGTTAATTTTCCTTGTCTAGTCTGACTAGTTCAGCTTCTTGTGGCATTTCTGGAGGCACCATTAATCTGCTCTTGGTTCTGTTGTTGACCTGTGTGAATAAAAAACTTAACCAAGGAAGAGTTTATTCGCATACTCCGGCGCCACAGTAATAGATTCCCCAGAGGCAGTTCATGGGTAGTCACACTGCACAAATGTGGTCACTGGGAAGCTTGGATGGGGCAATTTCTTGGCAAACCGTTAGATTCCACTAAATGTACTCATGTATATTGAGAATCGTAATGTGAAATATTTACCATTACTGAAAGGATTGTCTTAATAAGTAAGCATATTCTGTTTACTGCAGGTATATGTACCTGGGACTCTTTGACAGTGAGATAGAAGATGCGAGGTCTTGTGATCAAAATTGTTTTCCCTGTACTCTTTGTATGTTCAAAGTTGATATGTATTCTTAGTTTTTGAATTGTCTGTGTGGCGCTGAACCAGATTACCAAATATTATCTCTACTTGTCCAAATCATAGCATATGATAAGGTTGCAATCAAATGCAGTGGAAGGGAAGCAGTCACAAATTTTGATCAAAGCTTGTATGGAGAGGACTTAATTTCTGAGGCAGATGGAGGTAAAGAACTACAGTATATAACATTCTAGTTAGATTTTTCTTGTAACAATGTGGCATCCGAGCTATTAATTCCTTCCGTAAACAATGTGTGCTTTAGATCTAAACTTGAGCGTTGGTTACCCTGATTGCACAAAAGAGAACTTTAATATGCAAGGTTTATGGTTCCAATGTAGCCCCTTATTTTGTGTTTGAACACGTTGAAGCAAGTAATAAAAATTTTGCTTTGGTGGCGTTGGTACAATTTTTTTTTTTTTTTTTTTTTTTTTGCAGATTTTTGCTTAGAATTAGTCTAGAGATTTTCACCTTCACACCTCGGTGTTCAAATCAGTGCTTGTAATTTTGCAGCTTCAAGCTTATTTTCTTGTTCTTGATAACATCATGGATGGTTCTCATACACTCCGCGGTCAACCATGTTGGTTTAGATTGCCAAAGGTGTTCCCACATGCCTTAAACTTCAATTGCTTTTATGAACTTTCTGATTTGTTCTCAAGTACGAACTCATACCATTGGATTCAACTAAGTGACTGTTATAATTTGTTAGAATTTTCTTTGGATTGGCATGATTGCTGCAAATGATGCCATAATCCTTCAAAACCAGATCCCAAGAATTCTAAAGAATGAACTTCAGGACAAGACTAATTATGTTGATATGCTTATTTGTTTAATGTGGTAGGGTTGGGTCTGACCATAGGATCACCGACTAACGTGCCTTGTGATAATTAAATTCCTTTTGCTGTTGTGCGCCTCCATTTAATTTTGATACTAAGTTTCCAATAAAATTTAATTTTTGTTTATAATTATTTTTTAGCATGATCATTTAAAATTGAATTATAACAACCAACCTATCTCAAAATTACAGGGCCCTAACAAAAAAAGACAGCTCCAAACTTCTCCAACCGATCAGCTTCCTCGTCCAAATCCCGTATTGAAGCATGGTTAATGGATCCATCATCTTCACTAGCATGAATTTTTCCCTGGTTGAACCTGAAAAAATACAGGTCATGCAGATGGAATCCCTCACCAATCATCCTCTTGGTGAGAGGATCCCAAAAAATCACTTTATCAGCCTGAAACACAACCTCGCAATCAAGACTAGAAATCAATTTCTTGACCGACAAAAGCTGCAAAGGAAACGCAAGTACAAGTACATCCAACACAGTTGAATCAACAGGAGATAGGAGATACCACCTGTATCTTTCCTTTGCCCTCAACCAACACCCCCTTACCATTAGCCACAGATATACTAGCAGGAGATGTGTGCGCACAATAATCTTTAATATTATCAAGACGATTTGAGACATGATATGTCCCGCCCGAATCTACTATCCAAACATTGCACACAGTATTAATATAAAAAGCACAAGCCAAGGTTTAAGCAATACCTTGAACATTATTTGCTCGTTCAGAATTCAAGAGACCCGAGACCTGTCCGAAAAGCGCTGCCGATTCAGTGGATACTGAATTTCCAAGTGACTTGTTATGCCGTTCCTGGAGGTAGGCAGCAAAATCATTCAACAAACCAGCAGGAGTCGAAGCGAGTGTATCAGAGCTCGACCCCGCTAAATGACCGTTTGTCTGAGTTGCCTCGCTTATTTCCAAATTTGGATTTTTGCTTTGGATGTAAGACCCAGCAACGTTCAGCACTATGACCAGAAGCCTTACAAAAACTACATACCTGATCAGCAAATTTTCCAGATTTCTTCATAGCACCCGCTAAAAAATTTTGAGCCAAATGTGCTTGATTTTCAGAAAAATTGGACATTTCCGGATTCATCACCTTTCGACGAATCTCCTCGCGTTGAATGGCAGCACACACGATCCTGAGCGACGGTATCAGTACGTTTTTTCAGAACAGCAAGATCAATACAATGAGGACGATACATGTCTAGCGCTCATTCCATAAACTTTTCAAACGTGCCAGCACACTCCAAAAAGACTTCCCATCTTGTTGAACAATTATAATATCTTGATGAATTTTAAAATTCGGGCTGAGTTGTTTTGATGACCATACATGTCATGCATCGTCTCCCACATTTCGAGTGTGGACTCATAGTAACTAAACAGTTCGGCAATTTTGGGTGCCATCGAGTGCAAAAGCCAGGACATAACCATTTGATCTTTCAAAACCTACATATCATAACCATCGGCATCAGGATCCGGCGATTGCTCCTTGCCATTGATGAAGCCTATTCGCGAGAGGCCACCAAGAGCAATTTGAACAGCTCGCGACCACGAAAAATAATTGAACTTATTGAGCAGGATTGTCGTGAGTCGCTGAGATGAATTGGATTCAGACTCACGAACGTTAGTTCTACAGACAAGGGTTCAGTGGCTTCGGTGTCCTCTAACTTGCAGTCGCTTTGGCATAGTCAGCTTGCACATCCTTCCGATAGCGTGTTGTCACGCGTGCACCCGGAGTTACCTTAGTAGTCTGAGTCTTGTGATACTTGTTATTTCTCAAAATCTACTAGGCTGCCTTATAAGATGTTGTCGACCAAAACAAGTCAGATGTTTGATTTGGTTCATACTGATATCTGAGGGCCATTTTCCACTTCTGTTGACAATTTTAGATATTTTTTGACATTTATTGATGACTTTACTAGAGTAACTGATGGGTCGTCAGGTCAATCAAAAATAAACCTACTTTTGAAACTATAAAAAATAGTATAGAACGAGTAGGATCGTATCCACAGGGAGCAACAGAGTGAACTAAAGTTGGTCAAAAGTACGTAACCAAAATGGGGGGTTTGTTTTTAAGTAAACTAACTAACAAAAATCAATAAAATTAAACTGCAAGAAATTAAACAAATTGTAAAAATCCAAGTTTGGAAAAACGTCTAGCCAAGGGAATTGGACCACCTCGATGCACTAATCGATCCTTGATGCAAAAATGTATTAATTAATTATGGGTTACACCGGTTTTCATTGTTGGAACCTCCTAACAATTCAGTCCTATTAATTAAAGCCAGCGATTAAGGAACCTCCGTTAATCGCATCTATAATCAATGATCAATTCTGGAACCTCCTAGAATCTAGATCACGATAGCCAAGGACCCAGTTCAATTACAATTAACCCAATTAGCTTAATTGCACTTGATTATTTATTCTTTTCAATTCACTAATCTACGTACCACGTGATTAATTTCATGAACTCTAAGGAATACCGAACCTCGTGTATTCTAGTAAATTGGATTACCTAGGAAAGCCCGCATGCTACCAGCTATACAGACAGTGCCAAATAATCCACAAAAAGTGCACAAGAATAAATAAGAAACCAATAATCAATTAATAGTAATATCAATTCGATCTCACGATTCAAGTAGCATCGAGGGGTTTTGAGTCCCTTGACTAGACTAAAGAAATCTAGCTACTCATAATTGAAAAGAAAAACATCAAATAAAAATTGTACTCCATAAATTGAAACTAAAAATTAAGGAACAGAAATACTACTAAATTATGAGTTCTTCTGCAGGAGAGCTATCCCAAAAATTGGCCAAAAAAACTGCTGCAGCCCTTTGCTCACTTCTTGGTCTCAGCCGTCCCCGCCTACAGTACTCCTTAGCAAAAATTGATCCTAGTCAAAAACAATACCCCCGTCTGCAGTGCAAGTCCCCTATTTTCTCCATTCTTCCTTTTTTTCCAATTCTTCCCTTTTTCCAAAAATATTCCCTACAGTCAACTCTCCAAATTTCCAAAACCATCCAGAATAAAATCTTGCCTTTTTTTTTTTTTAATTCCTAACCATATATAACTCATTCCAATTTGGCCATTCCTGCTTTCTTGTCTCTCCCACAAATCCTCCTCATCCAATGCAATACATTTCCCCAATTAACATTTAATTCTAAACCCAAATCTTAGCCCCAACTACTTTTCTTCAATTGTCCAATTTGCCCTCATTTTGTCCAAAGATTGCATCATCCTTCTCAAAATCAAGATAATTCCCTGCAATATAAAAACCATTATTAAGCCTCACCAAAACATCCAACTTTGCCCAATTCAGCACCAAATTGTATCATAAAATATCAGCTCATCAGTAACTTGGGTTTATTTGCTGCATTCTAAGGGAGAGTGTTTCATTTTTTCAAGGTGTTTCACTCAATGATAGGTAATCAATTTCTATCCACGCTTCGTTAACATAATGGAGTTGTCGAGCGTAAGAATCGTGATTTATTAGAAAAGACACAAGCTATTATGCTGCAAATAAACGTTCCTAAGATTTTTTGGTCATTTGGAATACTCACGGCTGCATATCTTGTTAACCGATTACCCACTCAAGTCTTGAATTTCAACTGCCCCATAGAGGTCATGCAAGGATATAAACCAAGTTTATCCCATTTACGAATTTTTGGCTGTAAATGTATTAAATCATATTTTTCTTTGGTAAAATAATTTTTGTAGTGCCTTACATTTAAAAATAATATTTTTATCTTATATATAAAAAATATATATTATTTGGTCACTTATATTTTTAAAATGTACTATTTAATTTCGGTAATATCTATTCTATTTAAATTGTCCCTATTTTATTTATTAGTAACATAAAAAAATTTTTAATGAGAAATATAATAATTGAAGCACGAGTGCATACATTAAATATTTAAAATTTAATCAAATTATGAAAATTTGAAACGAATAATTTCTATTTAATAAATTTTGGGTTAGTTAGTTATAAATTTTATTTATCTGATTTAAAATTTTAAATTTTTTTAATAGTTAGATTAATATTTAATTTTATATTATTTATTTAGGAAGGTCTTATAGACTATACATAAATAGAGTTTGACATAATTTAGACCGAATCAGTAGAGACTAAATAATATATATTTTATATGTAAAAGACAAAAAAAAATCAGTTTAAAATGCAACTGACCCCAAAAATTATTTAAACAAATTTAATCTTATTATAATATAAAAAAATATTTTTATAGTTTTATAATTTGATAAATTTTAACTTGAAATTCTATTTTAAATAATATTCCCAACATATATTTCTTCTTACATAATTTTATATTATTATTATTATTGTTATTCAAATATATCTAATTATTTTAGTTCTATGTAGTGAATAATTATTTAATAAATAATTAATATTAAAAATTAAATATTTTTCATGATAAAAAATCTACTCTTTAGAATTTTTTATATTAAATATTTAATGTTGTTTAGACAAATAAATAAGCATCTCATTATTTAATTTAATTTGAAAGACAATATTATTCTCAATTTTTTATTATATCTCTTCTCTCAACATATATCTCTTTTCTATCTATATAAATTTTTATTATTAAATATAAAAAATTTGAGATTAAAAAGTTAAAAGATACATCAAAAGTCTAAAATATCTTATAAAAATAATTATCTTACTTTTTAAACTATTTTACATTAAAAAAATAAAGGAAGTATTTCTTTTTTTTTTTTTTGGATAGAATAAAGGAAGTAATTTAGTACAATTAATGGAATAAAAATAAACTAAATATCACAATAAATACATTAGGTAATTTTTCAATAAATTCAATCAATAAAATTCATAAATTGGATATTGTTTAATTGATTATATTATTATCATTAATATTATACTCCTCTCATTAAATTTTGTTCTCGATTCATATTAGGTCAAGCTCTTAAAGATTGTCAAATAATAACTTAATAAATGATTACCTTCGAGTCATTTAAATTTTGATTTTTTTATTAAAAAAATTATTTATACCTTAAAAAAAACAACAATGACGACCACTTACAAAGGGGCGTGCCAACGTACATCTGGGGATGGGACCAACTTACTTCGTGCAATATGCAGAATGAGGAACAAAGCGTGGAATGGGTGTTTTAACCGGTAATTTATATGCTAGTCCTATAGGACCACCATGCAATTTTACTCTCACCCCTAATATAGTAGTAGTTTCTATTTTAGCCTCCCAATTATATTAGTAGTTTCTTTTTTTAAAAAAATTGGACACGCGCCTTACTCCCACCCTAAGCTATATAAGGTCCTTTTTTTTCTTTTTTTCACGAGTTTGTTGCCGATATTCTGCTTCGTCTTTTGTTGCCGTTTTTCGTCTTCGTCTTTCGCTTGAATTCTTTTGCTTCCAATTTTGATTACGGTATGATTGTGATTGATTTATGTTTACAAATTTGTTGTTTATCTGTTCTTCGTCTTCGTTTTTCGCTGAGTTTGTTTCCGTTTGTGCTCTGTTTATCTTTCTGTGGAGTTTTTGCTTCGAATTTGATAATTAATATATTTATTCCTGTGTTTTGATCCTTTCGATTGATTTATGTGTTTGAATTTGTTGTTTCTACGGTTCTGTTCTTCTTACCGTTTTGTTTTTTATCGAAAATTGTTGCTTAAAGTCTATTTTTTTTGTTGATAGATCATTGTGGATTGGAGAAATTTCAATGGAAGATACGGTTGGTGGTATAGTTGATTTCTTTCGCGAAGAAGATGCTCCTGAATTGTTTGATTTTGATAAACAGCAAGAATCCGCGGTATCTCTGTTGGAATGTAAGTCATGATGAGATATTAGTTATGAATTGATCTGATATTAGTTATGCATTGATCTGATATTAGTTCTATGTTTATCTTATATTAGTTTTGCAGTGTGATATCTTTATATTCTTGATCTGATATCTATAGTCTGTTGATCTGATGTCAAGTATTCTATGATCTGATGTCTATATAATCATGATCTGATCTCCCTTGTTAAGTATGTTTTAGTGCTATTGTATGATTTCTTTTATATTCTTGATCTGATATCTATTGTCTGTTGATCTGATGTCAAGTATTCGCTGATCTGATGTCTATATAATCCTGATCTGATCTCCCTTGTTAAGTATGTGTCATTGCTATTGTATGATTTGTTTTATATTCTTGATCTGATATCTATAGTCTGTTGATCTGATGTCAGGTATCAGCTGATCTGATGTCTATATAATCCTGATCTGATCTCCCTTGTTAAGTATGTTTCAGTGCTATTGTATGATTTCTTTTATATTCTTGATCTGATATCTATAGTCTGTTGATCTGATGTCAAGTATTCGCTGATCTGATGTCTATATAATCATGATCTGATCAACTATGTTTAAACTAATATGATATTATCATTTTTTATACAAGTTCAGATGATGAATCTATGGAATCTTTGTGTAAATCAGTGGTTGAAAATGAAGATGCAGCATACAATTTATATAATGATTATGCTTTTAGGTTAGGATTTAGTGTGAGGAAAGGTAAAGATCGTAAAAACAAAACTACTGGAATCAGGTATTTGAGAAGATATCTTTGTAATAGAGAAGGAGCTAAACAATGCAAGGAGAATTTGAAGAAGATTTATACGAAAGTTGATATGCGATCTAGATGTAAAGCTTTTATTGAATTTAAGAAAAGAGAAGATGGGAGTTGGATTGTCCAAAAGCATTTCAGGAAGCATAATCATGAACTGTGTCTTGTAGCTGAGAGGCAGTTTTTACGTTCTCAGAGGAAGTTTGATGATTCTGCATTGCAGTATTTTGAGGAATTGAAAAGTTCAGGTGTTCGTGTAACGGATGGTTATCATATATTGTCCAAAGAGGTTAGTTATACTTTCAGATTATTTTTTATGAATCTACATAAATGTGATACTTGTTATGATCTGATATTACGTTTGAGTTGATCTGATATTACGTTTGAGTTGATCTGATATTTCTTTTATGTTGATCTGATATTATGTTCCTGTTGATCTGATATTATTTTTCTGTTTGATTTGATATTATTTTTCAGTCTGGAGGTTCATCAAATGTTGGTTATACCATGCGAGATGTATATAATCATTTGGAACAAGAGAAGAGGAGGAAGATTGAAGGTTGTGATAGTAATGCACTGATCAATATGTTAAAACAGAGATTTACGGATGAGAAGGACTTTTATTATGATTTTGATTTGGATGAGGAGTCTTCATTATGTAGTGTATTTTGGAGAGATCAGAAGATGAAGGAGGATTATAGTAGATTTGGGGATTTGTTGGTTCATGATACGACTTATCGGACAAACAAATACGACATGATCTGTGGACCTTTTGTTGGTATGGACAACCATTATCGTAATGTTATGTTTGGTATAGGTTTCATAAAAAATGAGAAGGTGGAGTCGTTTATTTGGTTGTTTAGTACATTTTTGAGATCGATGGGGAACAAGCAACCAATGACATTTATGACAGACCAGGATTTTTCGATGGCAGCTGCTGTGCGTGTGGTTTTTCCAAATGTTCGTCATCGTCTTTGTGTTTGGCACATTGCAAAGAATGCTCGTAGTAATATACCTCATTTGATGAGTCAAGAAGGATTTTCAGATGCCTTTCAATTCTTGCTTAATCAAGTTTGCACAGAAGCTGAATTTAACCACTTATGGAACAGGTGTGTGTTTTCTTTCTGTATTAGTTGTTAGGTGATCTGATATTTTTTATGTATTGATCTGATATGAAGTTTGTGTTGATCTGATATATTATTATTATACTACTTTATTCTTTTTTTGCTGTAAGCTGATCTGATATTAGTTATGAATTGATCTGATATTAGTTATGAATTGATCTGATATATTAATCAGTTATATTTTTATTCCATCAGTTTGTTGAAGGATTACAATTGCAAAGACAACACATGGTTGAAGAAATTAGATGAGATAAAAGAGAAGTGGTGCCCTGCATTCAGTAAACAATATTTTCTGGAGGGGCAGTTTCTTCCCAAAGATGTGAGACAACCAATCGTTCGGTTTCAATGAAGTTGTCGAAAACGTCTACTTTGTGTGAATTCTATCAGCAGTTTATTGATGTTGTGACTGAGTGGAGAAACAATGGCATTGCAGAAGATTTTAGATGTAGAGGAAGGGTTGATCCTATTGTTGGAGATTCATTAATGCTTCAACATGCTGCTAAGGTTTATACGATAGAGGTGTTTGTAAGATTTCAGGAGCTGTATATCAAGATGTTATCTTATAATCACTTGCAGACGAGTAGCGATAATGGTGTTTATGAATATCAGGTTTGGCGTACCAAACTTGATTTGTTTCGACATGTAGTTCGTTTTGATGAGAATGAGTATACAGTGAGCTGCACTTGTAATCTTTTTTCTGAGGCTGGGTTGTTATGCTCGCATGCTCTTCGTGTGCTAAATCTGAATAATTACTCGGTACGTATTTATTGCAACTTCAGAGTTTTTTTTTATGTAATGTGGTTGATCTGATATTAGTTGCTAGTTGATATGATATTAGTTGCTAGTTGATCTGATATGTTTAACTTTATATTCTTGATCTGATATCTATTGTCTGGTGATCTGATATCAAGTATTCGCTGATCTGATGTCTATATAATCCTGATCTGATCTCCCTTTTTAAGTATGTTTTAGTTCTACTGTGTGATTTCTTTTATATTCTTGATCTGATGTCTATCGTCTGTTGATCTGATGTATAGTATTCTCTGATCTGATGTCTATATAATCATGATGTGATCTCCTTTGTTAAGTATATTTTAATTCTATTGTATGATTTCTATTATATTCTTGATCTGATATCTATAGTCTGTTGATCTGATGTCTAGTATTCTCTGATCTGAAGTCTATATAATCATGATGTGATCTCCTTTGTTAAGTATATTTTAGTTCTAATGTATGATTTCTATTATATTCTTGATCTGATATCTATAGTCTGTTGATCTGATGTCAAGTATTCGCTGATCTGATGTCTATATAATCCTGATCTGATCTGCCTTTTTAAGTATGTTTTAGTTCTACTGAATGATTTCTTTCATATTCTTGATCTGATATCTATTGTCTGTTGATCTGATATCTATTGCCTTTTTAAGTATGTTTTTTTTTTATGTAATGTGGTTGATCTGATATTAGTTGCTAGTTGATATGATATTAGTTGCTAGTTGATCTGATATGTTTAACTTTATATTTGTTATATACTGTAGAGAATCCCTGAGAAGTATGTATTGAAAAGGTGGACTAAGAGTGCAAGTTGCTGTGATTATTATTCGAAAGAAGATTGTTTGTTGCCATCAAGTAGCATTGAGAAACATTCAGATTCTGTTTGGAGAGTTGAAGCAAGCAGAAAATATTTGGATTTAATTAGACATGCACAGTCTAGTTCTGTTGCACGTTCTATTCTTGACAGGCACTTCAATTTGGCTAGAGATTCTATTAAATCAGAGGTTGGTCCATCCTATGTTGGTGAAAAAGCAGAAGGTTCAAACATTGCTGAAATTAGAGATCCGAAGAGAAGAAGAGAAAAGGGTGTTAGAAACATTCGTCCAAAAAGCGTTGTGGAGAAAATGTGCAATAGGGCAAGAGGGAAGAAGAAGAAAGCAGAAGCATTTGCATTGCGTACTAGAGAACGGGTCGCATCAATGGGGATTGAAAATCCTGTTGTTGATGGTAATTTTGTAAATCCTGTTGTGGAGAAGTTGTAGTTGTAGTTGTAGTTTATATGAATTCTTTTTTTTAGTTGATACAAAACATTAAAAGACTTGTTGTACTTAGTTGTTTCATTACAAAGTCTAGAAGATATCAGATCACAGAAATATAGACATCAGATCAGAGTGTTACAGACATCAGATCACATGTGTATAGAGATCAGATTAGAGGAATGTAGTCATCGGATAAGAGGAATATATATATATATCATATCAGAATTATAACAGACATCAGATCAACAGGAAACAGATATCAGATCAAATGAATACAAACATCAGATCACAAGCTATTGAAAGGAATTATTTAACTGAACTAAAACAGACATCAGATCAGAAAATAAAAATATCAGATCAACATATAAAAGATATCAGATCAGCATATAACATACATCAGATCACAACAATACCCCCATCAGATCACAAGTGATAGAATGAAATTATTTAACTGAACTAAAACAGACATCAGATCAGAAAATATAAATATCAGATCAACATATAAAAGACATCAGATCAGAATTATATGGAGATCAGATCAGAGTACTATAGATATCAGATCAATAATGCGATACTATATTAGGTGTTAGTTGTTAGTTGATACATTATTGTGTTCAGAGTAAGCGATACTATATTAGGTGTTAGATGTCTAGTATTTTCTGATCTGATGTCTATATAATCATGATGTGATCTCCTTTGTTAAGTATATTTTAATTCTACTGTATGATTTCTTTCATATTCTTGATCTGATATCTATTATCTGTTGATCTGATGTCAAGTATTCGCTGATCTGATGTCTATATAATCCTGATCTGATCTCCCCTGTTAAGTATATTTTAGTTCAAATGTATGATTTCTATTATATTCTTGATCTGATATCTATAGTCTGTTGATCTGATGTCTAGTATTCTCTGAACTGACGTCTATATAATCCTGATCTGATCTCACTTGTTAAGTATGTTTTAGTTATACTGTATGATTTCTTTAATATTCTTGATCTGATATCTATAGTCTGTTGATCTGATGTCTAGTATTCGCTGATCTGATGTCTATATAATCCTGATCTGATCTCTATATAATCCTGATCTGATCTCACTTGTTAAGTATGTTTTAGTTCTAGTGTATGATTTCTTTTATATTCTTGATCTGATATCTATAGTCTGTTGATCTGATGTCAAGTATTCTCTGATCTGATGTCTATATAATCCTAATCTGATCTCACTTGTTAAGTATGTTTTAGTTCTAGTGTATGATTTCTTTTATATTCTTGATCTGATATCTATAGTCTGTTGATCTGACGTCTAGTATTCCCTGATCTGATGTATATATAATCCTGATCTGATCTCACTTGTTAAGTATGTTTTAGTTCTACTGTATGATTTCTTTTATATTCTTGATTTGATATCTATAGTCTGTTGATCTGATGTCAAGTATTCTCTGATCTGATGTCTATATAATCATGATCTGATCTCACTTGTTAAGTATGTTTTAGTTCTACTGTATGATTTCTTTTATATTCTTGATCTGATATCTATAGTCTGTTGATCTGATGTCAAGTATTCTTTGATCTGATGTCTATATAATCATGATCTGATCTCACTTGTTAAGTATGTTTTAGTTCTACTGTATGATTTCTTTTATATTCTTGATCTGATATCTATAGTCTGTTGATCTGATGTCTAGTTTTCCCTGATCTGATGTCTATATAATCCTGATCTGATCTCACTTGTTAAGTATGTTTTAGTTCTATTGTATGATTTCTTTTATATTCTTGATCTGATATCTATAGTCTGTTGATCTGATGTCAAGTATTCGCTGATCTGATGTCTATATAATCCTGATGTAATCTCCCTTATTAAGTATGTTTTAGTTCTATTGTATGATTTCTTTTATATTCTTGATCTGATGTCTATAGTCTGTTGATCTGATGTCAAGTATACGCTGATCTGATGTCTATAGTATGTTGATCTGATCTCCCTTTTTAAGTATGTTTTAGTTCTACTGTATGATTTCTTTTAAAATCTTGATCTGATGTCTATAGTCTGTTGATCTGATGTCAAGTATGAGTTGATCTGATGTCTATATAATCATGATCTGATCTCCTTTGTTAAGTATGTTTTAGTTCTGCTGTGTTAAGTATGTTTTAGTTCTGCTGTGTGATTTCTTTTAAAATCTTGATCTGATGTCTATAGTCTGTTGATCTGATGTCAAGTATGAGTTGATCTGATGTCTATATAATCCTGATCTGATCTCCTTTGTTAAGTATGTTTTAGTTCTGCTGTGTGATTTCTTTTAAAATCTTGATCTGATGTCTATAGTCTGTTGATCTGATGTCAAGTATACACTGATCTGATGTCTATAGTCTGTTGATCTGATCTCCCTTTTTAAGTATGTTTTAGTTCTACTGTATGATTTCTTTTATATTCTTGATCTGATATCTATAGTCTGTTGATCTGATGTCAAGTATTCGCTGATCTGATGTCTATATAATCCTGATCTGATCTCTCTTGTTTCTACTGTATGATTTCTTTTATATTCTTGATCTGATATCTATAGTCTGTTGATCTGATCTCTTGTATTCTCTCATCTGATGTCTATATAATCCTGATCTGATTTCCCTTGTTAAAAAAAGTATTTTTTTTAAAAAAAAGAATTTTTTTTAAAAAAAGGTTTTTTTTTTTAAAAGTTTGTGCGTCAAAAAAAAAAAAAAAAACTGTAGCGCGTTACTGTAGCGCGAAACTATAGCGCGTCACTGTAGCGCTACTGTAGCGTGCTACAGTAAGTAGGAGTAAAATTCATCCTACTCCTATAGTATCACCGTAAACGGATTCGTTTTAACCATGTCTTTAGAGAAGCAAATACGTGGCAGACGGCCTTGCCAAGTTTGCTAACTCAATTCTACGAAGTTTTAAAAGATTCAAAGAACTTCTCGATAAACTGAGAGATAATTGCAACAAGATAGTAGAGGAACAAATCAATTTCGACAAATAAGTACTCATTCCGTTTTAAATTAATAGATATTTTAGAGATTTCACTCTTATTAATAAAAAATAATAATTAATGATTTAATTAAGTAAGTTTTTCTTTTTTTTTTACTTCAATTTAGAGAGAAAATTATTAATAAAATAAGTAGTTGGGTGGTAAAGTTAAATACACTCACAAATTTTGAGAAAGAATAAAATAAAAAGAATTAAAAAAATTATCTTGATAATGGTAAAATATTAATTAATAAAGGATAATTTTTAACTCTTAAAATATCTATTAATTTAGGAAGAATAGAGTATTAGGTAATCAGACCAAATGCCTCCTTCGTTATATTAAAAAGAAAAAACAAATACATCCGATGACTTCATCTTCCAAATATGTCAAAAGTCAAAAAGTCAAAATCAAATGTCAAAATTTCCCATTTTAAGTTTAAAAAATCTACATAATTCAACCGCAACAGGAATCATTATGGTCCACAATTTATTATTTTAAAATTTGATTCCAAAATATTAAATTACAAATTCCCACTTTACAACTTCTTTAAATCCTTCTTCCCTTTGCTTTACTGATATTCTTATACAATATTTGATATATTTTTTAATTATATTTAATTTATTTATCGACTTCGAAAAATAGTGTATTCGTATATTTTATTTAATATATGTTAGAGGGAGTGATAAGGATTCTAACGTAATGGTTCTAGTTTGAAAAGTAAGACTATGGTAAAATGTAATATGATGTGTAATACATTTTAGCAATTGGTAAATGTTATTCCAATAAGATATATTATAGGATAATTCATTGACAAATTGCAGGATTATATTGATTAAAATAATTATAGACTATCTTCCATGATAATCTATAAAATATAATATAAAATGCCACATTTTATAAATAATAGTGAGGTTAAATTATTTTTAACAATATGTGATGTTAATTTAAAGTTTATCATTCTTTTTTTGTTTTAAATTTAATACTTACTTGGATGATTATTTTTTTTTAGGATATAATTACTTGGATGATTAAATAACAAAATATGTAAGTTACACAAATAAAAATAAACATATACTAAAGCCATATAAATTTTTTAGTCTTCCAAATTCTATCAGATTAAATAAAATTTAGTTTGCTTAAAAAAAAAATAGTTATTTTGTAAGTTTATTATAGGAATAAAAATGAAAAGATAAAAAGGAATATAAAAAAATATTTTTATTATTAGGTGAAAAAAGGAATTATAAATTATTACCCTATGTCGGTGGGGAAGACCGTCAAGCACAGTGGTGCCGCCTCACCACCACTCAGACTCTCAGCCGGCGGAGGAGGAAACACTTTCTCTATTGCTATTAGAGCCCACCTAGTCTTATACCCACTATACCCTCTTTCAACAACATCAACCTA
Organism: Knoxia roxburghii; assembly: GCA_030378225.1. NCBI lineage: Eukaryota > Viridiplantae > Streptophyta > Magnoliopsida > Gentianales > Rubiaceae > Knoxia > Knoxia roxburghii. The sequence goes on along the minus strand of CM059420.1, from coordinate 40,385,818 downwards.
AAATGTTAAAAATCAATCAAAAATCAAAACGGTAATTTGGGTTTGCTAATTTGAAGGAAAAACGGATAAACTAAAAAACTTACCGTTCTGCAGAAGTGATTGGCGAGAGAAGCACCCCATCCGCCTTCATCAAAGGATTGTTCAGTGATTGAATCACCAAAAAGATAAATTTTAGGCCTCATTTTTGTTACTATTGTTTGTTTCTTTCTTTCTCCTCTGTGTTCAACTGGGAATCAAAAGAACAATGGAAATATATAAATATATATATATAGGTATTAGGATGAGCTTATGGACATATTCAGCACACGTAATTTACGTTAGACATGCACAAACAAAGTCTTCATTAACTGTAGAATGAGCACTGCTTTGCGTAGTTGGGAGTAATTGAAAGCCACACACTACACAGTAGCGGAAGAATGAGTTATTTACAGCTTGGCAGATTACGACTCCAAGTGACCATGGTGGAAATTGGAGGATAGAACGAATGGCGGAGATGGCAAGAGAGAAAGAAAGGGATATTATGGCCTCAACCGTAACTTTCAGCCGTTGTTATATGGTAGTAATATGTATTTTTGACAAATAGTTACGGGACACTACAGACAAGTAGGGAACATCGCATAAAAGTGGTTATCCCATTTACCACTTTGAGTATCCATTACAACTTGTATCTCACGGGGGACAATAGTCAACGACATCTCCTTTCATTTTCTGCAATTCTAAATCCTCCACGTGGTTTTTTAACCTTCCTCGTGCTTTGGAGGTTGGTGCAGTCAATGTCAAACAATCTTTTGCTGTTCCCGAATGATGTATGTATAAACCCTGAAATAAATCAAATCGAAAAGAAAACTTTTGGTTGTGTATGAGTCAAGTAAACTAAACATCTCAACTTCTTTCATCTTACACGGTGTCATCTTCTACTTGCGATTTCTCATTCAAATTCATTCATATGGCTGAAATTTTAATGCCCAATGGGTTCTGTGCTCAACAATGTTTTTGGCTAAGTAAATTATACCTAAACATCCGTTGATTTTTGGGTCTTGTTAATTAGTGTGTCAATTCGTTGTGCCAAGTTAAAAAATATATATATTATTTTATCTCCGACTCGAACCCAAATGAGTTGATGAACATTCCAACCCGACCCAAAACTGACCCTCAACTTGATTTTTTTTCCTAGTAATATTCTAAAAATATTTCAGGTCATCAGATCAACTTGTTGACCTGATTCTGACCTAGACTTTTTGAACTTGACTCGGACCGACCCGATTTTTTCAGGTCCAAAATTCCAACTCTAACTCAACTCTCTTCATGTCGATATCGTATCCAATTTTTGTGTCGTATCAGGAATTGTCAGCCTATTGCTAATATTATCGTTATGAAAGTGCTGATTATTGACTAATTATCCACATATTTGTAAAAAAAATGAAGAAATTGTTTTAATAAGATATTCTAGAATTTTAATGTAACTTTTTATTTTTAAATTTCAAATTCTCCATAATATTATCTTTCAAATTAAACCATAGATTATTAATTCTTATAAATAAATTTAAAAATCTTACATTAAAAAAGGAAAGAGAAAGAGTATTGTATATTACTCATTTCGTCTACAAATATTAGTAGGTTTACACTTCTCACTCTTATCAATGAGTAGGAGTAATTATTAATTTAGTTGGGTAAGTTTTTTTTTATCCCTACCTCGATGAGAAATTTAGTTGTTTATCGAGAAAAGCATGTTGTATAATAGAATTCAATAAACTTACAAATTTTGAGAAATGATAATAAGAAAAATTAGAAAATTTACCTAGATAATAGTGAAAAGTCAATTAATAAAATTCACACTATATATCTCATAAAACTACTAATATATACATGCGGAGGGATTATTTAATATGGTAGTTAGAATGATAATTATATACTCCCTTCATTTCACAATATAGGTGTTTTTTTTGTTGGACATATCAAAATATAAATCATTTGTGTCCCTTGAGGATAGTCGATAAAATTAAAACGATACAGAGAAGATTAGTTTGGTCCTGTGTAACGATGCGCACACAATATAAATCACTTATTTAGTTATAAAAAAATAAATAATTATTTTTACATGTTTAATCTTAATTTCATTATCTTTATTGAGAACATGCGAAATATTCTCATTAAAAATCTTTAATAATAAATTCCATTAAAAAATTGTATATTACTAAAATAATTAATTAAAAATATGAACAGAATTGTAATTTAAATTGGTAGGGGTGTGTGTCAAATAATTGCTTCTTTCACTATTAATGATTGTGTATCTCGTGTTAATACAAATAATATATCATTAAAATAATATCGTTAGGTTAATATTAAAAAATATTGTATAAGAATTTGACATATATATATATATATATATTTTAGGAAAGGTAATATATAATAATATATAATGAATTTTGCATGTGATGTTTTAGGGCTGGCAATTCGTGTCGTGTTCGTGTTATCGTGTTCGGGTTGGCGTGTTGGCGTGTCGAGAAACCCCCAACCCAAACCCAACCCATTTAATTAATCGTGTCGAAAACTCCAACCCTAACCCGACCTGTTTATAATCGTGTCGACCCGAACCTAACCCGCGTAACCCGTTTAATTGTTGATAGGTGATTTTTCGGTATAAGTTTTCGCCACAGAAAAAGGTGACTGAATTTGTCAAGGAGACTAAAACATAAATGTTTATTTATAATAACACCATCTAAAATTTGAATCTATTAAATTTAAATCCATCAATTGAAATTCTTTCTAATACAACCAAAATTCAATTCAATCCAACCAAAATAAATAAAATGCAAAGGTAATTACAATTAAAAATTTTAAATAATAAAATACCACCATAGGAAGTTGTGTTGAATTTTTGATTTGGGAATTTGGAAGTTTCCTCAATTATTAAGGTTATAAAATTTAAATTTTTTAAAAATAATTTCTTAACGGGTTCACGTGTCAACCCGCCAACCTGTCGTGTCGACCCAAACCCGACCCGCTATTTAAACTTGTCGACACAAACCCGACCCATTTATTATACGTGTCGAAAATTTCAACCCTAACCCATTTTTTTTTGTGTCGTGTTCGTGTCGGTTTATCGTGTCGTGTCAGCAATTGTCATCCCTAGGTTTAACCTCAAAGAGATTTTTTTTTTGTCGTACGTTTGAAATAGATTGATCAGAATCTGGGCTTTCAAAATAGTCTCATAAAATGGACCAAAGCCCGTCATCTACTTTTTATAGGTTTTTTTTTTTTTTTTGGTTACAATACTTTTTATAGGTTTTTATATAGTAAAAAGTGTCGTATTAGGTCAATTAAAAATTAAATTTGTATAAATTAAAAAAATTGTATATGCTAGATATTTTAAATTTTTCTTTGACATCGTCTTCGAATCTCTGACAAGTATATACTTGTGTCAGTCGGGTATAACCTTTTGGCTCTCTATCGCAGTCAAACAATCTGTATCCTTTTAATCATATTCGCATTATTTAATTTTTGAAGTGTATGAATTGTTAAATTTACGTGATTATAGCTTGCTTTAATCCAATGCACATATCGTTTTATAAAATTCGAAATCTATTTTTCTGAAGAAATTTCATATCAGAAGTACATTTAGGATATTGGCTACTTTTTTTTTTAGTGCAATGATGAAGGTCTAATGCGTATTCTAACTCTATAGCTACTGCATTGCTTGAGTTACTCCTTGCGCAGCCAACGACGGGCTATGTCCGGCGGTTCTTTCAGTCTTGAGGATATTGGCTACTTTAACCTAAAATATTACTATATGAATGTATTGTATCTGTTCCCAAATATAACACTTGTTTTTATGTACTATGTATGGTAAAGAAAGTTACTTATATTATTGAATAACCGAATAACATAGAATTAGTGAATCACTTGGAGAGAGATTTTAATGGATCTTTTGGGTCGATATCGATAAAGTCCGGTAGGTCAAATGGCAGAGTTTCCTGGCTCAGGCCCAACTCTTTCAGCTTCCCAATAACTTCTTCAAAAACAATCCTATTTCCACCGGGAGTAAGGTGCAAACCATCACTACAATGCATCAATCAAGCCAGTAAAATGTGGTTAATACATACATCCATCTCAATGACAATTAAAAGCTGAGAACAATCACAAACTTGGAGGAAGAAAAGAGGAAATACCATAAAAGATTGCTTTTCCAGCTAGTAACCTGCTGCATTTTGGTCCAGAGATCTATTGCCGGAATTTGACATTCCGATGCAACAGAAAGGCAAGCTTTTGCGTAGTTACCAGCAACTTCATTGGTCCTCTCTGGCAAACCCTCCTTGTTCTCAGCATATGGATGCCTACATTATTCACGAATCGACAAAACGCATTATGTCATACTATAAAAAAAAAAACATTTATTTATTGAACTACAGGGCTCTCTTTTAAGGGCAGGGGGAGTGGATGAATTTGACAATAACTTAAAGGAAGATGGGGAAAAGGTAGAAGAGATTTATATGCAACTGCCCTACAATAGAGTTGGTTGAAGCTTACAAGAGGCGTGCTGCTTCGTCAATTGGCGGAGGTGTTATCAGTATAACATGAGTACTTGGCCATCGATTCTGAATCAGAAGAAACAGATAATTAACTCTTTTTCAGTCATGATGTAAGTGTAAATTAACATACTGTTGAAGACTTGAAGACTACACTCCTCTTTCAGGTGTTTCTGCCTGAAAAATATCTCCCAAGAAATGTTCCACAAGCATTTTATATGGAAAAAAACATATACAAAGAGGCGAAGGAACAGGAGTGAGCCAACTGTAGATTGCCAATACAGGGCTTCAAACCAACACAAGAATTTATGTTCTGTGGAATCTTAACAATAAGATTACTAAAGAAAAAGCTGATGCGAAATTCAAGAACATCATGATTTATTTTGATTACCAAATTAGTGATAAAAAGAAAACAATGACAGGGGAAAGCAGACTGAATTGGATCAATATCTGTGCAGGCTTATGTTTTTCCTTTCAAAGCAAGCTGCAGAGTCAGGCTTAGGTTGATCGAAGCAATTTAAGAGCGCTATAGAGTGAAGTACCAACTCTAATCAAAACCCATTCATAACACGGTGCAATGGCCTCGACAACTGCCAACAATCTAACATCAAATACACGAATAAGTGATCAAACATCTAATCCATTTTAGATTCATATAAATGGAATGTGACTGTTGCATCGGATCTCAATCTCCAATGAGCAAAAGAAGGCTAAAGGCAATATAACAATGCACCCCAGGCAAATCAATACTTGACAGTAAATCAAGTAAAAAGACTACACCAGTGGCAAACAGCTATAGTGACTACTGCACCTAATGAATCAACACATTTGTGGCCCTAGTTCTTTCTTTCTTTCTTTACAGAATCCTCCTCAGCCCACCAGCTCAAAAAACCAAACTACATTTTTACTAATGAAAACTATCCCTACTTCAAGAACAGTCCTATTACAATAAATATCAACCTAGATGATGAATACATTAGAAAAATAGACAGGCAAATGATGATGAATTCAATGTAAAAATAATAATTGCCAATGGAAAAAGCACAATCTGATTCTTTCCATAGTGTTTTTAAGTAGTTGAACTATCCGCTACTGGGGGGAGTCATAGCATATAGGCAAAAAAGGGTAGAAAATGTCCCTTTGTTGCACACATTTATCAAGGGATGATAACTTTAAAAAATGTACCTAAAATGGATCAAACAATCTCGATGACAAATTGGAGTTAAGAGTAGTTACTAGTTACAGTCGTACCCTGAAGAACGAAACGATTGAATGCAAATTCTGTTTATATTCATCAATGGGCACGTGCAGGAAACCCATGTGTCGGTGGGGAAGACACGCATCATTCGCACCAAAGAACACCGTCACACACGGAGGCCCCGCCTCACCACCACTCTCAGCCGGCGGAGGAAACACCTTGTCTATTGCCATTAAAGCCCACCTCGTATTATACCCATCATACCCTCTTACAACAACATCAACCTAACATTTTAAAAATCCACACCCAGAAAAGCTATCAAAAATCAAAACAGTAATTTGGGTTTGCTAACTTGAAGGAAAAACGGATAAACTAAAAACTTACAGTTCTGCAGAAGTGATTGGCGAGAGAAGCACCCCATCCGCCTTCATCAAAGGATTGTTCAGTGATTGAGTCACCAAAAAGATAAATTTTGGGCCTCATTTTTTTTCACCATTTTTTGGTGTTTCCAGTTAGTATATAGTAGTGGACGGCAAATTATACTATCCTCGGAGTAAACAGGCCGATTTACTCTCACCCGATTTTTTGAGAAAAAATAAGTAAAAATTGGGTTTTTGACAAAAAGTCACAAAAGAAGTGGGTCAGCCGCATTTAATACGTATTAAATGCGCATGTCTCTCCCTCTCACTCCTCACGCGCTTCATTTGTTATGTAAACTCCTATGAATTGCTATGAATTCTCACGCCACTTTACATAAACTTTGCAGTTTACATATGGTGAAAGAGAGGTTTATGTAAACTGCAAAGTTTACTGCAAAGTTTATGTAAACTGCAGTTTCCATTTCGAAACTACAAAGTTTACTGCAAAGTTTATGTAAACTGCAGTTTACATATGGTGAAAGAGAGGTTTATGTAAACTGCAAAGTTTACTGCAAAGTTTATGTCAACTGGTACTTTGGCAAAGTTTATGTAAACTGCAAAGTTTACTGCAAAGTTTATGTAAACTGCAGTTTCCATTTCGAAACTGCAAAGTTTACTGTAAAGTTTATGTAAACTGCAGTCTGCAAAGTTTATGTAAATTGCAAAGTTTACTGCAAAGTTTATGTAAACTAGTACTTGGGCAAAGTTTATGTAAACTGCAGTTTACTGTAAAGTTTATGTAAAGTAACGTGAAAATTCTGCAGCTGTCATCCAACTTTGGAATTCCATATCTCCATCGTTTCTCATCCGTTTTGATCAAACTTTGGCTTGTTTTAAACCTCTCCTTACAAGGATTACACATAATTTTACGGATATTTATTTTGACTTGTAAATATCCCATAAATCAGCTCTGAAACAGAGCTGCAAGTGCTCTTCTTTTCGCAAAAAAATATGAAGTAATGACTGTACTTAAAAAATTCATATCTTCTTCATTCTTTGTCCGATTTAAGCAAACTATAGCTCGATTTAAACCTCTTTGCATAAGGTTTACTCAGAAATTTATATAAGCAACTTTGGCTTTCTAGATTTTCCAAAAAACAACAAAGAACAGAGCCGCGTTCTGCAAAAATTCTGTTGGCTTATGTAAACTACTGATTCTTTGGTCAAAATGCTTTTCTTTTATGTTAAATACTCTTTTCTGGTTCAAAGTGGTCTTTGTTAGTGTAAAAACATCGTTCTGATTGATTTGTATAAAGTGCTGGTTGTTTATGTAAAGTGTTGAATGTCTGTTTAAAGTATTGTTGTCAGTTTACATATGTAAACTATAAACTACGAGTTTACATATGTAAGCTGCAAAGTTTACATATGTAAAATGGTATGGGTTTTGAAACTTGAGAGGTGAGGAGTATTTTGGCGGTGAGATATCTTCAAAAATCTTCATAGAATAGCCGGAATCGACGCGAGAGAAGAAATAAAATAGGCTGGTGAATGAGAAGATGAGAGAGAGGCTCAATTTTTTGCTCAATTTTTTCTTTCTTTTTTTTTTTTTTGTAGGTGTACACTCGCACCTTTACTCCTAGTAGTACCATATACCAACTGGTGGTGGACTATCTACTGACATAGTCTATTATAGTAAAAAATAAAAAATAAAAACAGTAACAAAATAAATTTCTCCTGACAATAATTGCCCACTAATATGTTAGTTAATATAATAATAATAATAATAAATCATCATTATCTCTCGCCTAAAAATTAGCTACCGATTGATTATCCACTAATCTCAAATCCAAAAAAATTCAATCAAATATATAAAAAAAAATCTCACGGAAGAAGAAGGTGCGACACGAGGAGAAACACGACGATCACTCCATCATTCATCGGTGACAACTGCTGATCAGAGAAAAAAAGTAATTGAACCTTGCAAAAAGGAAAGCCGCTATCTTTTCTGGTGAAAAACATAATTACCTGATAAAAAGAGGTAATTTTTAAAATTTGTACACTTATTTGTACTTTTTAATGTGTGTAAAAATAGTGAATGTAATTTTTTAATGATATGAAGAAAACGACCACTTTTATACGAAAACGACATTTTGTTGCATTGGATATAGAATCTCAGGAAAATTAAAAATACCCACTGCAGTAATTTTTTTTATTCTCATTTTGTTTAAACCCAGTTTTATTACCTAAAAATTCCATTGGTTAGCAATTATAATTCCCTTTTCTAATATGAAAAGTTCCACACCTGTAAATAATTCACATGGGTCGTATTGGGAAAAATGCTAATTTTTTAAATTTTTGTATTATAATTAAATTGATTTTTGTTGTCATATTCTGTGCTTTTTCATTTGTTAGTATTCATATTTTTTTTATAGAAGAATGAATTCTTGTGGTAAGTGCAGAAACATGCTAGAGAATACAAGGTACTATCCAATGTAATAAAAAAATCTCACTACTAGCAAAATACAGTGACACCATTGGTACAAAATAACATAACGAAAATACAGTACCACTCAATGTAATTAAAAATTTCACAATTAGCAAAATATAGTATCACCAATGGTACAAAATAACATAACAAAAATACAGTATCACCCAATGTAATAAAAAATCCCACCATTAGCAAAATATAATGCCACCAATGGTACAAAATAATATAACGAAAACGCAGCACCACCAAATTTAATAAAAATCTCACCACTATCAAAATATAGTGTCACCGATGATACAAAATAACATAATGAAAACAAAGTACTACTCAATGTAATAAAAAATTCCACCACTAGTAAAATATAGTGTCACCAATAGTACAAAATAATATAACGAAAACACAGTACCACCCAATGTAATAAAAAATCCCACCACTAGCAAAATACAGTGCCACCAATGATATAAATCCAAAAAAAATTAAATCAACCCATATCACTAGTAGACGATATTAAGAAAAAAAATAATAAAAATAAAAATAGAGTTATCAGTTATCTTGATTAATAAAGAAAAAAAATTAGTACAAAAATAAAAAGAATTGTCAGTTATCTTGATTAATAAAGGAAAACAAATTAGTATAAAATCAAATTAAAACAAAAGATAATATAATTATAAAAAAAAAGTAACCACCCCTAAAAATAAGTCAATATTATTTATTCCATATTTAAAGCGAGTGAGACATAAAAAATTAAAAAATAATAAAAATTCAAAAAAAAATTGATAACATCTTCAAACATCATCAAAATTATATAGTTTTAAGAGTTAGACTATAATGTTATGTTAGTCTATGAATTACATAATAATTTGCTAAATTGCGTAGTTTTAAGGGCTAGACTATAATGTTAGGTAGTCTATGAATTACATAATAATTTGCCTAAAAATAACAGAAGAAAAACACACAGTCACACAGTAGCTAAAGGTTTAATTAACATCTCCTTTAATTAACATCTCATTGGAATAAAAGGTAACATCTCTTTTCATTAAGTGAATGGTTATTTGTTGTCCATAATTTTTTAATTAAGATTAAAAAATACCAATTATAATATTTAAATATAAAATAAAATTATTTTAGAAAAATATAAAATAAAATAATAGTTTAAATTAATTAAGGGCCACCATATAAGTCTAAAAGGAATAACACAAATACCCTTTTAAAGCTGCCTTTTAGAAGGTCAAAACGAACGAAAACAAACTCATAGAAGGTACTATATTATTGTCAGAGCTCTATCAATTTCCCATTCGAAAATTGGGCTCTAGTTTCCTGTCTTAATAAAAAAAAATTCAAAAGTACATTTTGTCATTTCTTTTATTTAATATCTCCTTTAATTAACATCTCATTTGAATAAAAGGTAACATCTCTTTTCATTAAGTGAATGGTTATTTGTTGTCCATAATTTTTTAATTAAGATTAAGAAATACCAATTATAATATTTAAATATAAAATAAAATTATTTAAAAAAAATATTAAATAAAATAATATTTTAAATTAATTAACTGTTTTTAATCCATTTATAAAAATACTATTAACAAATCAAATTCAAAAGGCAGACCTTTAACTACTCATGATTTTATTGAAAACTAAGGTTTTACCACTATAATTAATTTTCTTTTCAAATCTTAATTTTTTGGTTTAAATTATTTTTGGTCCCTCTTAATAGGAGTTATTCCAGTTTTGGTCTCTCATTTTATTTTATCATCAATATTAGTCCCACATAAATTTTTTTAAAAGCAATTATAGTCCTTTTCTAAAGCAATTATAGCGGGATGACGGCGGCGACGGCAGGGTGGTGGTGGCAGACAGGGCGGTGGCGACGGTAGAGGTGTCGGCGGTGGCAGCGGTGAGAGGTATGGTAAAACCATTAGTCAAAGGGTTTTGAGGGTTAGTCAACTGTTAGTCAAAGGGTATTTTTATCAAGAATAATTGAAAATGCTAATAAAAAAATATGCGGGACCAAAACTATCATCGTAAAACTAATTAGAATCGAAAGTGCTACAAAGCCTATTATGAGGGACCAAAATTATAATTTGGCCAATTATATATATATATATATATGAAGCCCTAAATTTGCATCTTCTAATCGATTTTATTTTTAAAATAAAAAAAATGTCAATTTCCTCATTTACCTCCATATTTAATTTTAGGACAAAATGCTTTTTTAGTCTAATATAATTGATATTGTCTCACTTTTGGTCCTAGGTCTTTTGGTCCTCTTAACGGAAATTTTGATCAACCAACGGTTTGACCAAATTTGGTGTTAGTTTTGAGGGGTTTTGTGTTAAATTTTTTTTTTAAGAGCCTTTGTCTAATTTTTTTTTTTTTTTACGTTTTCCTCCACCACCTATTCTCCTTGCCGTTGCCGGGAGCTCGATATCCCGATCTCAATCGCCGAGATCTCCCCAGCGATTGAGATCGGGCGGTGGTTTCCGGCGGTGGCAAGGAGAATGGGTCGTAGGGGAGGAAGAAGTAGAAAAAAAAATTATACAAAGACCTTCAAAAAAAAATTTTAACACAAAAGCCTCCAAGACTAACACCAAATTTAGTCAAACCGTTTGTTGACCAAAATTTCCGTCAGGAGGGGCCAAAAGACCTAACAAATTAATGTTAGGGGACTAAAAAGGTCTTTGTAAAATTATAAGAGATAAAAAATGAGACAAGATTAATTATAAGGGATCAAACAAGTATTTTAGCCTTAATTTTAACTAATACAATTACAAAATACTGCAAGTCGAGCATGTTAGAGATGATAAATCATCAAATCTAACACACATTCAAAACATACATAATTTTTTTGAAATTTTTTTTTGAACCAATTAGAACTCAAATTAGAATGTTACGGACAAAATATCAGAAAATCCAAATTCAAGGTTGACCCACATGACTAATTCTAGGTAGGAGTAGTGATTGAAATCACATTAAGAGAGATTTAAGGGGGTCATTAGGGTCAATATCATGAAGTTGCGGGAGCTCAAATGGTAGGGTTTCCAGGCTCACACCCAACTCCTTCAACTTCACAATTACTTCTTCATAAACAATCCTATTCCCACGGGGTGTTAGGTGCAATCCATCGCTGCCATTCACGCACAACAAAATCACCAAATTATGCATAACCAAATCAATGCTTCCATTTTTGTGGAAAAAAACCAAGAACAATCTTTTATGAAGGAGAAAAAGTTTCAGGGAGGATTAATAATGTACCATGACAGTTAAATGTGGTTAATATCCATCAAAATTCAAGGGAAACGAGGAAGTCAATGAATTAAATTTAGCCATGTAAAAATCTAAGTAAGAAATGAGGAAGTACCATAAAAAATCTGTTTTCCAATTAGAAACCTGTTGCATTTTAGTCCAGAGGTCGATCCCTGGAATCTGACACTCAGACGCCACAGAAAGACAAGCCTTTGCGTAGGTACCAGTAAATTCATTGGTCCTCTCTGATAAACCTTCCTTGTTCTTAGCATATGAACGTCTGCATTACATATTCACGTAGAAATTTATAAAAACTCTTACTACATTAAGTACATCTTTTCATTGTCATTCCATGATCAAATTCAACAGACTTAATTGAAACTTACAGGAGACGTTCTGCGTCGTCAATTGGCGGAGGTGTGATCAATATAATAGGAGTATCCGGCCACCGTTTCTGAATCAACGCTTAATTCAAAGAGGAGAACAATGAGAATGATAATGATAATAATAAAAAGGAGAAACAAGAATGAGTTTGGCCGTTCTTTTTTTTTTCATCAAATTTAAAACTATAATAAATTAATTAATAATTAAAATAATAAATAAGATGTTTTGACGTCAATAATATTAATTAACAGCATAAAAAGGATAAAACTCACTATTATTTGGTTCCCTAACCTCAAACCCCCAAAATAATGAGAAATTTGATTTCATTTTCCTCCTCACAAACCTTCCAACCAAGTCACTTATTACTAAGCTATATTCTCACTTATTAAACCTTATCCCATTTAATTTTCACTTGTTTTCCCTATTATCTATCTTTTTATACCATTATATTCTCATCTCTTATATGGATGTATTTGTTTCACGAAAATATGAATGAAAATATTTGATAGGTGCGCTTGTTTCACAATAATAAAAATAAAGTAATCGGTATTTAATAAATTAAATATTCATTAAAGTGACGTGACTGTCTTTAATTTGTTTAAAAATAAAGTAATCGGTATTTAATAAATTAAATATTCATTAAAGTGACGTGACTGCCTTTAATTTGTTTAAAAATAAAGTAATCGGCATTTAATAAATTAAATATTCATTAAAGTGACGTAATTGTCTTTAATTTGTTTGATAGATTAACAGTAGGTTCAATAAAAAGATAAACAGATATTTTTGGTATTTATTATATTGGCAAAAAAAATTAACAACTGAAATCATTTTACAATTGTTTAATTCTCATTCTTCCAATACACACACAATCTATATATAATTTTATTTTCTTAAAGTTATCATATTATTATCGAGTTTAATTATCTTACTTAGATTAGCGTCTTCATATTAAAACGTTAAATTCAAACATAACCGTTCTTTAAATACTAGATCTTAATTTTATGTTTAATATAAAATTTTAATCTTTGTTTAAAAAATGGTAAAAAAATAATTCTTTTACCATCAAATATAATTTAAGAGTGTTTAAAAAATCATCAAATTAATTAAACCATTTTTAATTCTTTCTAAAATTTTACTCAAATTAGTTTTTTTTTTTTAAAAAAAAAAAAAAACCTTACATTATTAATAAAGAAGATTTAACTAGAACACGACACGAGAAGGCTAATGAAAATGACAACACTAGGCTGTAAAGCAAGTGCAAAGAACTGCTAACTGGGCCTGATGAAATGAATACTTTTGTGGTCCTAGGCCTAGCTCCTTCTTTCCAGAATCCTCCCCAAGGCTCACAAGCCCAAACAAAAACAAACTTCATTTTCACGCTTGGCTCATCCATGATCCATTACTATCTCCATTGCAAATCTTCAAATTTACATTCTTATAAAATTAACTCATATTTTTTGTTCTTTATGGTTAACTAATTTTTTTTCGTCTCTTATATTTAAATTTTTTTTACCCTTACATAATATAAAATATGTATGATTTGATTCATTACATTTTAAAATATACTATTTAGTTTCCATAATTTCTATTCTATCTTGTCTTAATTTTATTTATGCGTATCATACAAAAAATTTTCAATGAAAAACATAATAATTTAAACACTAGTGCATACATTAAACATTTAAAATTTAAGTTTAGTCTCTATTAATAAATTTTAGGTTAGTTATTTATAAATTTTAATTATCTGATTTAAATTTTTTAAATTTTGTAATAGTTAAATTAATATTTACACTTTATATTATTTATTTAGGAAACTCTTGTAAACTGTACATGAATAAAATTGATAAAATTAGACCGAATCAATAATAGAAATCAAATAATACATATTTTATATGTAAGTGACAAAAAAATTATTTTGAAACGTAAGGACCAAAAAAATTATTTGACCAAATATAAGAGACTAAAAATATGATTTAATATTATTATAATATCACAAAATATATTTTTATAGGTTTATAATTTGATAAATTTTAACTTGAAATTATATTTTAAATAATATTCCCAACATATTTCTTCTTACATAATTTTATATTTTTATTATTATTTTTCAAACATATCGAACTATATTTAGTCCTATGAAGTGAATAATTGTTTAATAAATATTTAATATTTAATATTCAAAATTAAAATTTGTTTCATGATAAAAACGTACTCTTTAGAATTTTTTATACTATGTTGAAGGTTATTCATAAAAATGGAGTATACATTATTATTTAATTTGAAATATAATATTATTTAAATTTTTTTTTATTATATCTCTTCTCTCAAAATATATCTCTCTTCTATCTATATAAATTTTTATTATCAAGTATAGAAAATTTAAGATTAAAAAGGCAAAAAATACATTAAAAATATAAAATATCTTATAAAAATAATTCTCTCATTTTTTAAAATATTTTACAAAAAAATAAAGGAATTATTTTAGTACAATTAATGGAATAAAAACAAACTAAACATCGCAATAAATACATTAAGTAATTTTTCAATAAATTCAATAAATAAAATTCATAAATAGTATATTGTTACCATTATTATTATTATGGTCTATTTTTTTATTCACACCGCTTTTGAAAATTATCTCTAATTTTTACTTAAATTAATTTATCCTCTCATTCTCCTTTCTTTTAAAAGAATTTGAGTAAAAGTTAAAAAAAATTTTAAAAAAGAAATATGGTAAATAAAAAAATAAGCACCATAAATATAAATTTTATTATTATTATTATTATTATTATTATTATTATTATTATTTTACCTCATTAATACAGAGTTATAACTTATTAACAATTAAAAATATTATTTATACCTTTAAAAAAACAACAACTTATTTCTAAAAAAAAAAAAAAAAACAACAACAACAACAATTTACGAAGGGCGTGGCCCGCGAGCCCCCGCGTGGCTCCGTCAAACGTCAAAATCAAATGTCATAGTTTTCCATTTTAAGCAAACAAATCCACATAATTCAAACGCACTATTTTTGGGAAAAAATGCAATTTGGATATAAAAAAAGATATAGTTGATAATTCTTGTATGGAAAAAATGTAATTTTGATCTAATATATTTGATAAATTTATTTTTTTAACCAAACATGTTAGACCTTTCAAAATACTTATTACATTTAAAAGTTTACCTACTTTTAATCCATAAAAAATGAACATGTTAGGTAAAAATGAGTAAAATTTAAAATGTAATAAATATTTTTTGAAGCATAAACATATTAGGCTAAAAGACATGTTAAACCAAAATTATATTTTTTTCATATAAGAATTATCAACTATATTCTTTTTTTATATCCAAATTGGAGACATTTTTTTTCCTATTATTGTTATGCTATTTATGTATCAACCATATGAATGTCAAAATTTTTATAATTTTGTACTATTTTATATTAAAATAAAATTTTATAATTTAATAAAATGTAATAGTATGTTTAATATATGTCATAAATAATTATGAGGTTAACTTATTTTTAACAATATGTGATGTTAATTTAAAGTTTATCATTCATTTTTTTTTTTGAATTGATAATTATTTAGTTATGATTAAAAAAAATATGTAAGTTACACAAATAAAAATAAAGATATACTAAAGCCTTATAAATTTTTTAGCCTTCCAAATTCTATTAATTTTCATGTAAGTGAAAAAAGAAAAACAAATATTTTGTATATAAATAAGTAAGAGATTAAATAACATTTAGTTATTTTGTAAATTTATTATAGGAATAAAAATAAATTTTAAAAATTATTTTATTAAGTGAAAAAATGAATTATAAATTGGTACCCTGAAGAACGAAATGATTGAATGCAAATTCTGCTTATATTCATCAATAGGCACGTGCAGGAAATCACTGTGTCGGTCGGGAAGAGAAGCGTCATTTGCACCGAAGAACACCGTCACGCACAGCGGTGCCGCCTCACCACCACTCTCAGCCGCCGGAAGAGGAGGAGGAGGAAACACTTTCTCTATTGCCATTAGAGCCCACCTCGTATTATACCCACTATACCCTCTTACAACAACATCAACCTATAAAAATCCACACCCAGAAAAGCAATGAAAACGGTGATTTAGGTTTGCTAGCTTGAAAGGAAAAACAGACAAACAAAAAACTTACAGTTCTGCAGAAGTGATTGGCGAGAGAAGCACCCCATCCGCCATCATCAAAGGATTGTTCAGTGATTGAATCACCAAAAAGATAAATTTTGGGCCTCATTTTTTGTTACTATTATTTGTTTCTTTCTTTCTCCTCTCTGTTCAACTGGGAATCAAAAGAACAATGGAAATATGTATATATATATATATATATAGGTATTAGGATGAGCTTATGGACATATTCAGCAGGCTTAAGTTACGTAAGACATGCACAAACAAAGTCTTCATTAACTGCAGAGTGCGCACTGGGAAGCGTAGTTGGGAGTAATTGAAAACCACACACAGTGACACGGTAGCGGAAGAATGGGGTATTTACAGATATGCAGATTACGACTCCAGGTGACCATGGTGGAAATTGGAGGATAGAACGAATGGCGGAGATGGCGAGAGAGAAAGAAAGGGACATTATGGCCTCAGCGGTACACTCCATTGCAATTTGTATCTCACAGGGGCAAAAGCCAACTACATTTCCTTTCTTTTTCTCCGATTCTGTATCCTCCACGTGGTTCTTTAACCTTCCTCGTGATTTAGCATCAATATCTAACAACGAGGGGACGTATAGTATAGTGAGGGACTGTTCTGATTGAATTTTGGTCCATGTTTGCCTTACAATTTTGACCCCAAAAATTTAAAATATGTGTCCGCGCGGGTCTAACACTCACTTTTGCTGTTCCAGAATGATGTTTTGATGACAAATGCATATAGAGAATATCTGGTCGTGTATTATTCAAGTAAATTAAGCCTTCTTTCATCTTACACAGTTGGTGCCATCTTTTGCGTTTGATATGCAATCATAATGGCCAATGGGTTCTGTGCTCAACCATGTTTTTGGCTAAGTAAATCATAGCTTAACAGCGCTTGATCTTTTGCGGTCTTGTTAATATTATAGTTTTGAAAGTGCTGATTATTCACTAATTTTCCACATCTTATTAAAAATTGAAGGATTTTTTTTTTACAAAAAAAAAATAGACAAATTAGCTTAAATACCACTACGTAAATACGCAACATCTATTATATCATGTCTACTATCGGTGTGAGTCGAACTTAGAACCTCCAGATTCTAACTCTTAAGTGCCCCCGGTGTGATCTACCCCTGTAGAAATCTAACTCAACATCTGTACTCCTAAATGTCTCTGGCGTAACTCAAACTCACGATCCTAATTATTAGTGTTGGAGTTGAATACATAAGCTATGCTTGTATTGTACATTTTCCCAGTTAATATATCGATTTATGTTTTGGTTATATTTTGTTGTGCATTATTTGTCCATTTATATTATGCAAGTAGATGATGAGGTGTCTTGTGTGACACAGTAGATCTCGTCATTGGTTGAAAGACATAATATATAAATGAGGTTCGTAACCGAGACAGCTTTGGACAAACTGTCGGTTTAGGTTATTATGTGATTCGAATAATTGGTTTGTCTAAACTAATTGAATCATATAGATATGCTCGGGGCTTATTGAACTTGACCATTATGAATGATTTGTCTTGTACTTATTTAATAGACATATCGTTCTTGGTATTCTATATCTTAATCCCTAGACTCGAGCGGGCATGAGGATTAGACATAGTGTACTTTGATCTGCCAATGGGTGATGTCAATTCTGGCCAATAGTCTCGGTAGGTTGGGTGAGCGTGTTTAGTTGCTTGGTGTGCTGCTGCTTGTCGAAAGGAAACCATGTACCGGTACGTCCGGGGTGATAGTGCTCCCGAGATGAGCTCGTTATGTTTATTATACTAAACCCAGCTGGTGGACTTATGTCCGGTATAGTAAAAAGGTCGAGTGGTACTAGTCTCGGAATTAAAGAAGTTAATTAAATTAATTTATCAGTAAATTAATAAATTAACGAACACTATATCTTTGATGTGGGGAGATTATGAATATAAATTAATTAAGTTGTTCCGGAATCAATTCTGATGTAGGGTGGTAGTGTCAAAATTAATCCGTTAGTGGTACGATTAATTTTGTAATGGGTTAATTGAATAGGTAGAATTAATTATTTGATTAATTATTCCTAAGAGTTAATTGAGTAATTAACAAAATGGAATTATTTAATTAATTAATTAAGTTTCAATTAGAATTAAGAAATTCATGAGATTAAGAAATCTAGTAGGATTTGGTTTATCCTATCAGATTGGTTACTAATTGGATTTGAAAACTAATTAATTACCTAAACCCATTAGGAAGACCAATCCTAAAATATCTTGGGTCTTTCTTGTAACTCTATATATAGACAAGGGATTAGCTATTCAATACATACAATTTATAAGTTTTCAAGATAGAGAGAGAAAATCCTAGAGAGATTTTTAAAGCTTATTGGGGTCGAAATTTTCTTCTGAATTTTGGCAACAACGTGTAGCTTTATCTCTCTCCGGGCAGTGCGTTAATTGTACGTGCCAGGTGCAGCGGTGCTAGAATTTTCTGGTAGATGGATTGTGGTGATTAGCTAATCAAGTTGCTAGTTAGATTGCTGCACACACAGCATACAAGCAAAGTCTTGAGGCATACAAGAAAATCACCTAAGTGTACGCTTCAAAGGTATTTTTCTAAGATTTCGCTTTTAATTAGAAATTTTTGTTGCGTGGTAAATCGAATAAGTGCAAACCCAGATCCTGCGCAATGTTATTTCAAAAGGGTTGTAATAGCGATTGTGCTAGCGTCTAGGCCTGGTCAGAGATTCCGATTCTGGAATGCATAGCACGAAAGTGAGTTTCTAGCTAGGTCCGGGCAGATAATCTTTCAATTAGATTTTAATGTAATTTTTTATTTTTTAATTTTAAATTGTTCATAACATTATCTTTCAAATTAAACGCTAGATTGTTAATTCTTATAAATAAATTTAAACATCTTACATTAAAGGGGGAGAGAGTATTATATATTATTCATTTCGTCTACAAATATCAGCATGTAATTGTATAATAGAATTCAATAAACGTTAGAAATGACAACAAAAAAAGGGTTAGAAAATTAGAAAATTTACCTACATTAAAAAATCAATTAACAAAAGGGACACGTTTCTCCTAAAACGATTAATATTTGCAACGAAGGGGATTATTTAATATGATGAACGATAATTATATAATACCTTCATATAAAATTTTTTTTAGAACATGTCAAAATATAAATCACGTGTGTCCCTTTGGCGACATCCTATAAAATTAGAATAATACAGAGAAGATTAGCATGATGTAAATATACATCACATATTTAGTTCTAGGAAAATAAACAATTATTTTTACATATTTAAGTTAATTATTTCATCGTTTTATTGAGAACATGTGAAGTATTATCATTAAAAATCTTTGATAATAAATCTCGTTAAAAAATTTTGTATTACAAAAATAATTAATTAAATATATAAACGAAATTGTTATTTAAGAAATATGTATCAAATAATTGTAGCTTTTGTAATATTAGTAATGATATATGTAGTAGGGGTGTGTACGGTTCGAACTAATCCGTGAAATCGATCCAATCCGTTCAATGATTTTATTTTTGGTCGGTTTTAAAAATGTTTTACAATCCGACGGTTTTTAAAATTAAAAAACCGATTGAACGGTTCGATTTGCGATTTACGATAATACAAACCGCGGTTCAAACCAAACCGAATCGTATATTTTATTTTTTATATTTATATTATATTTTATTAAGTAATATGTATATTAGTTTATTATTATTATTTTTTATGCTTAGTTTCACTTTTCATTTCATGCTTGAAAGACAGGCTAAAAAATAAACAAAAAATTCACTAAGATAATGAAGCATGATTATGTTCATATCAAATAAAGTGTGTCATTTTTTCAAAAACTTTACTAGTTACCGCCCCAGTTTGGACAATAATGTCCTTAACAATACATTAAATACCTTCATGATATTTAAATTATATTATACTAAAATACCTAAAATACCCTCCTAGAAATTTTGGTAAAAAAAATTTCTACCCAACCCGGCGACCCCCCCTCCCCCCGTCACCCCCCATTCCCCCCATCGCGCCCCTCCCGCCTTCCCCCAAATCGCCCCGGCGACCCATCCCTCGAAAACCCTAACGATTCCACCCCTCCTCCTACCAAAACCCTAGCCGATCGCGAAGGTCGCGAAGGTTGCCAAGGTTGCCGCTGACCCGATCTCGAAGGTAAGAATCCACCTCCCTCGAAAACCCTAACGATTCCACCACCCCTCCCCCTACAGTCGCGAAGGTCGCGAAAGTTGGCAAGGTTGCTGCAGAGCGAAGGTCGCAAAGGTTGTCGGTCGCGAAGGACGCGAAGGTCGCGAAGGTGCCGCCGCTGTTTGGAGTTCTCAGCGCCGGTCGCGAAGTCCAGTGGCGAGCCTTGGGTCGCGAAGGTGCCGCCTTAGTTTCGTGTTATTAGGGTCGGTCGGGAAGTTGATTCGCGAAGGCTTGGGTTGCGAAGATGACGCCGCGGTTGTTATTAGTATGGACAAAAATGTTTCTCAGTGGAAGTTTTGAAAGATTTTTGCTACTGTTCAAATTAGCTTTTGATGCGGTTTGTTTTGGCTTGGGAGGAATGAACAGAAATAGTTGCCTACTGGTTTATGTATGCTGGAATATTAATTCGTTGTCTTCTCTGTTTATGCATATTGCATCAAAGTTGGCACATGTAATTTCTTGAATTATAGCATACTTGGTTTTGCAGCTGTTTGGGATTGAGTTGGTCAAAGTTTTTATGAAGTCTCAGCAGAGTGGTGTGGCTGGTTTTGGAGTTTGCTGGCTTCGTTCTGCTGGTTTAGGACTGAGGTTTCAATAGCAAATTTTGGCTTCTGCTTATTACAAGTTCTTCTGGTTTAGGATTGAGAATTGGTTTTAATGGCAAAATTTTGGGTGCTGCTTCTAACAAGTTCTGTTGGTTTATGACTGAGGAAGTATTGAGGAGGAAGTATTGAATTGATATGTAGCTGGAGGTGTGTTCAAGAACTTTCAAGAATTAAGTGCGAGTTTTTTTGTAGTTATAATTATAAAAAGCTACATTTTAATGAAGGAAGAAATCTGCAATTGATATGTAATTGCTGGAAGGATTCTGTTCTTTTTCTACATTTCCATGTTCTAACTCAATAATCAGTTTAGTGTTCAAATGAATTTCTGTTTCCTCATTATTATTTTACTTTAAACAATGAACAGTGACACATTTCTCTGGATATGGTTTGTAAAAGAAGAGTATGAAACTTCGAGTTGCTTAGTTTTTTTATTTCTAATATTACATGATTATATTACATAAAATCATACAATAGAACTAAAGCATACTTAACAAGGGAGATCAGATCATGATTATATAGACATCAGATCAGAGAATATTAGACATCAGATCAACAGACTATAGACATCAGATCAAGAATATAAAAGAAATCATACAATAGAACTAAAGCATACTTAACAAGGGAGATCAGATCATGATTATATAGACATCAGATCAGAGAATACTAGACATCAGATCAACAGACTATAGACATCAGATCAAGAATATAAAAGAAATCATACAATAGAACTAAAGCATACTTAACAAGGGAGATCAGATCATGATTATATAGACATCAGATCAGAGAATACTAGACATCAGATCAACAGACTATATAATATGTATCATGTGATCTATTCCAAATATGAAGGAATTGTTAAAATATGAATCAGAACTTTAAGTCGAAGTGCTGATATACTGAATAAAGCCTGATTTGTTTGTCAAAATTTTATTTTCGTATTTAATTCATTAACGCTCAATGTAGTTAGACTAAAAGAATTTTTGCCAAACAAATATTAAGACAAATATAACTCGTGTCAAACTAAGTGTTTTCTAAAACTCTTTTTTGTCAAATTAGGGTTTTGCTATAAACTATTTTTTGTCAAATAAGGATTTTGTCGAAACTATTTTTTGCCAAACAAGGATTTTGTAAAAAATCGTGTTTTGTCAAAGTAGGATTTTGTCTATATAATCATGATGTGATCTCCCTTGTTAAGTATGTTTTAGTTCTATTTTATGATTTTTTTTATATTCTTGATCTGATATCTATAGTCTGTTGATCTGATGTCTATATAATCATGATCTGATCTCCCTTGTTAAGTATGCTTTAGTTCTATTGTATGATTTCTTTTATATTCTTGATCTGATGTCTATAGTCTGTTGATCTGATATCTAGTATTCTCTGATCTGATGACTATATAATCATGATCTGATCTCCCTTGTTAAGTATGCTTTAGTTCTATTGTATGATTTCTTTTATATTCTTGATCTGATGTCTATAGTCTGTTGATCTGATGTCTAGTATTCTCTGATCTGATGTCTATATAATCATGATCTGATCTCCCTTGTTAAGTATGTTTTAGTTCTATTGTATGATTTCTTTTATATTCTTGATTTGATATTTATAGTTTGTTGATCTGATGTCTATATAATCATGATCTCATCTCCCTTGTTAAGTATGCTTTAGTTCTATTGTATGATTTCTTTTATATTCTTGATCTGATGTCTATAGTCTGTTGATCTGATGTCTAGTATTCTCTGATCTGATGTCTATATAATCATGATCTGATGTCTATTTAATTACATTATAGTCCTTTATACTTATTCTGTTTTCGGTCGGGCCCCAAATTAAAAAAGCAAACTTCACAACCGCCTAATTAACCAATTTACTTAATCGGTTATCCACCCGCAACCCGAATAACCCGAATAAGCCACACCGAATAACCCAAGTTACTTCGGTTTGGGCGGGTTATTCGGGTCAACCCGAATAATGCACACCCCTACATGCTTCACAGTTTTTTAATTATGAATTTTAATAAAAATATTTTTATATAAAAATATTTTTATTATAATAAAAAAATTAATTATTTTTATTTTTGTTATTATTTAATATTTTAATAAAAAATTAAAATTTTTGAATTTATTATTTTTATTATATTAATATATTATTATATGGTTATATTAGTAAATTAGATTGGGGCGATAAATAAAAATTAGGCGGTAATTAGTAAAATCAAGGATAATTTCGTCAAATTACAAGACTACCGCCCCAGTTTTTGGGGCGGTAACTAGTAACCCCCTTTTTTCAAAAGCTCAAACTAAAATATAGGCTCAAAAAATTTAGCCCAAATCGTGAGACCAGTCCGAACCAAACTGCTTATGGCAGTTCGGATTGGTTCAATTATGAAGCGTCTATGGTTCGGATTGGTTTGTTAAAACTACCAATCCGTTGCTCACAATTCGGTTTGTGGTTCAGTCAAAAAACCAAACCAACCGAACTGTGCACACCCCTAATCTGTAGAGGTACCTTACATAAATGTAAGGGGTAAACTACGACTACTCTCTCAATTTTAAAATATAAGTTCATTTAACTCTTTTGGTTGGGGAACCAGTTAAAATATAAGTTAATAATTTATTATTTTTATTTTATTACCCTTATTTAATTTACTATTTCATTGAAAATTATTTTTGTCATGCACTATTTCAAGTTATAACACTACTATAAAAATATTAAATAGCATAAATTATACTATGTACCTATTATATTTAAAAATAAATAATGACAACTGACCAATTTTCTAAATTTGAATTAATTCTTACATTGAGTTGTCATCACTTTATTTTTAAATATAGTAATAGGTATATGTGCCTAGGTATATATTATATAATCAAGATGCTATTTAATGATCGTGTAACTCGTGTTAATACAGATATCTTCATTAAAATAATATCGTTAGGTTAGTATTAAAAATATTGGATAAGAATTTGACATATATACGTATATTTTAAGAGAGGTAATATATATATATATATATATAAAACGAATTTTGCATGTGAGGTTTAACCTAGAGGGAGATATTTTTGTCGTCTTTCATCTTTAAATATATGTATTTCAAGCCCTTTCTTGTTGGAAATGGATGAGCAGATGTTGAAATAAACTCATGAAATGGACCAAAGCCCGTCATCTACTTTTTATAGTTTTACTTTTGTTGGTACGGACAAGAACCTTAATTAGTTGATTTTGTTTCAAACCAATTTAGTTTCCCTTCATACAAAAAATAAATAAATAAATTATGTACAAATTAAAAAAAAATTATGTGAGATATTTTAAAATTTTGACAAGATAGATATTGAATTCGAGTCATTAAAAAAAGATATATTTTAAATTTTTCTCCTTAACTACCTTACATTACCTTATTGTGTAAGTGTATCAATTGTAAATTTTATGTGATTATAACTTTCTCTCACCCATCGTAGGGATAAAATTCGAAATGTAATTTTCTCAAAAAAATTTATATCATAAATACATTTAGGATATTGGCTACTTTAGCCTCAAATATTAATATATGAATTAAAGTGTAACAATATATTCCATCCGTTCCAAAATATAAACAATTGTTTTTTATGTACTATGTATGGTAAAGAAAGTTACTTATATTTTTGGACAACCGAATAATATAGAACTAGTGAATCACTTGGAGAGAGATTTTAAGGGATCTTTTGGGTCGATATCAATAAAGTCCGGTAGGTCAAATGGCAGAGTTTCCTGGCTCAGGCCCAACTCTTTCAGCTTCCCAAAAACTACTTCAAAAACAATCCTATTTCCACCGGGAGTAAGGTGCAAACCATCACTACATACAATGTATCAATCAAGCCAGTAAAATGTGGTTAATACATACATTCATCTTGATCAATGACAGTTAAAAGCTGAGAAGAATCATAAACTTGGAGGAAGAAAAGAGGAAATACCATAAAAGATCGCTTTTCCAGCTAGTAACCTGCTGCATTTTGGTCCAGAGATCTATTGCCGGAATTTGACATTCCGATGCAACAGAAAGGCAAGCTTTTGCGTAGTTACCAGCAACTTCATTGGTCCTCTCCGGCAAACCCTCCTTGTTCTCAGCATACGGATGCCTTATTCACGAATCGACAAAACGCATCATGTCATAATATAAAAAGAGTTTTATTTATGGAACTACAGGGTTCTCTTTTAGGCACAGAGGGAGTAGATGAATTTGACAATAACTTAAAAAGTAAGATGGGGTAAAGGTAGAAGAGATTTATATGCTACTGCCCTAGTTGAAACTTACAAGAGGCGTGCTGCTTCGTCAATTGGCGGAGGTGTTATCAGTATAACATGAGTACTCGGCCATCGTTTCTGAATCACAAGAAACAGATAATTAAACTCTTTTTCAGTCCTGATATAAGTGTAAATTAACATACTGTTTAAGACTTGAAAACTACACTCCTCTTTCAGGTGTTTCTGCCTGGAAAATATCTCCCAAGAAATGTTCCACAAACATTTTATATCCAATAAAAACATATACAAAGAGGAGAAGGAACAAGAGTGATTTGTCAACTCAACTCCATCACAGCTTCTAAGCTTAGCCAACTGTTGATTGCCAATACAGGGATTCAAACCAACACAAGAATTCATGTTCTGTGTGATCTTAGCAATAAGATTACTAAAGAAAAAGCTGATAAGAAATTCGGGAACATCATGATTTATTTTGGTTACCAAATTAGTGACCAAAAGCAAACAATGACAAGGGGAAAGCAGACTGAATTCGATCAATTCCTGTACAGGCATATGTTGTTCTAATCAAAATCCATTCATTTCATGCCCCTGGCCAAAGAACAGTGGAAAAGTGCTACCTCTGTCCCAAAAGAAGAGTTCATGTTTTAAAATGTAAAATAGCTTTAAAAATACGACTCTTGCTACTTTCAAGTTTAACATTTCAAAGCACCAAGCTTCTGATGAGAAGAGCAGTTAAGAAGATAGATGACTCTACTCACTACGGTGCCACAATGTCATGCGTTTGGGGAAAAGAAAAACCAGAAAGAAGACATTGCAATCCATTTGCAGAAGAAGTGATCATAGTTTTAAGATGATGGAACCTAGAATGGCCAAAAGATATCCTTCCAAAAGCTATTGACAAATGTTGATCAACTTTTGTGTTTTAATAAGACATCTAAACCCTTTTTTTCCTCCTAAACGAAGTGATCGAAGAGCCGTAACAAGGTGCAATGGTCGCGCCAACTGCCGAACAATCCAATATCAAGTATCAAACATCTAATCCACTTTAGATTCATATAAATGGAATGCGACCGAGGAAACGGATCTCAAATCTCTAATGAGCAAAAGAAGGCTAAAGGCAATAACAATGCACCCCAGGCAAATCAATACTTGGCAGTAAATCAAGTAAAAAGACTAGACCAGTGGCAAACAGCTATAGTGACTACTGGACCTAATGAATCAACACTTTTGTGGCCCTAGTTCTTTCTTTCCAGAATCCTCCTCGGCCCACCAGCTCAAAAAACCAAACTGCATTTTCACGCTTCTTCATTCATTAATGTTTCTTATCCCTACTTCAAGAACAGTCCCATTACAATAAATATCAACCTAGATGATGAATATATTACAAAAATAAACAGGCAAATGATGATGAATCAATGCAATAATAACCATTGCCAATGGAATAAAACACAATCCGATCCTTTGCATAGTGTTTTTAAGTAGTTGAACTACCCGCTACCGGTGGAAGTCATAGCTTAGCCCAAAAAAAGGGATGAAAACCATAAAAACTGTACCTTAAGGGTTGATTTTAAGCATAAATTATATTACATATATACCTATTACTATATTCAGAAATAAAATAATGACAATTCAATATAAGGATCAATTTCAATTTAGAAGATTGTTGAATTGTCGTTACTTTATTTCCAAATAGAGTAATAGGTATAAAGTATAATTTGCCGATTTTAAGGGCTGATTTTAAGAGCTTGAGTTAACAAGGGCAAGCTGCAAATATGGTGAAGTAATAGTTTGTATGCCAACTCACGTCAAACAATTGTCATTATCAAACCTACTTAAGATTTTTAGAACTGATGACAGTCGCTAATTGGTCCTTTCGTCACTATTAGTTACCCCACCACACCAATACATCCAATGACAACATCTTCCAAACATGTACTGAAAACTTAGGAAAAATCTACACAATAGAATTCAAGAAAAGACAAGAGACAAAGGCTTGTATAGTAGCCACAATCCAATTTCTTTCTTTTTCACAATTTAAAGACACCATTTTTATATTCCGATATAATAATAGTCTTGTTGAATTAAAACGGTCCATTATAAACATATCCCGAATAACTCTCTTCTTCATTCTACTATTTTATTTCAAATATAACTATAACATGAGAGCTTGTAGGAATTTTAGACATTGAAAAAAAAAAAAAGGGCAGCATATGGTGGTTACTAGTCGCCGAACAAAAGTACGAAGTACATGTGATACAGTTCAGGTGAGTGGTTGTTGTGCACTTGTGAATCGGAAGTAGTTACTAGTACTAGTTCCAGTCGTACCTTGAAAAACGCAACTATTGAATTCAAGTTCTGCTTATATTCATCAATGGGCACGTGCTGGAAGCCACCGTATCGGTCGGGAAGACACGCGTCGTTTGCACCAAAAAACACCGTCACGCACAGCGGTGCCGCCTCATCACCGCTCCCAACCGACGGAGGAAACACCTTTTCTATTGCCATTAAAGCCCACCTCGTATTATACCCACTATACCCTCTTACAACAACATCAACCTTACATTTTAACAACCCAGAAAAAAAATCAAACATCAAAAGGGCTATCTTCAAAAGGGTAATCTGGGTTTGATGAGGGAAGAACAGATACACTAAAAACTTACAGTTCTACAAAAGTGATTGGCGAGAGAAGCACCCCATCCACCTTCATCAAAGGATTGTTGAGTAATTGAATCACCAAAAAGATAAATTTTCGGCCTCATTCTTTTAACCCTTTTCTTGTTTCTCCTCTGTTCAACCGGGAATCAGAGAGTATGATTTAAAGGATGAGATATTATGGAGCTTTTCAGAATATGTAACGTATTCAAGAAGTCTGCATTAACTGCTTGTAAGTAGTAGGAGTAAGTAATTGAAGAAAAACACAGAGTCACACAGTGGCCAAAGAATGAGGCGTTAACAGGCTAACAAGTGGACGTTTTATGGCTTCAATTCAACAATGGCTCTCTATATATATAACCTACTGTAGAAGAAGGGAGACTCCACAAGCAAAAGAGGCGATCATCAAAAGTAGGATCCTCAACTGAACTGAATTGAGTTGGATTTGATTCTTATCTGTACTGAAATTGCTAAGAAGTTTGATCGATTAAGTTAATCAATTTCAACAATCGATCCGACTATTGAAATTAGTTAACTATTCTTATCAAATATATTAGGTTTAATTAGTTAAATTTCCGAATTCCGATTTTACGTAAGAAATCTAAACACACAAATTAATATGATCTTTCTAATTCACCAATTTATTTGAATTGGATGTTTTAATTAAATCATATGATTTTAAATAACGTTACACTTTTTGTTTAATCATTGACTTTTTATTTATTGTTAATTAATTTTAAATTTGAAATTTAATAATATAACATCTTTTATTTAACTATTAATTTCTATACAAGATATATTATTATGACGTGGAGGTAGAACCACAATACAATTAATTTGCGTCAGACAAGAGGAGCAATCCTACCAAAGTTGTATCGTAGACGTAATAAATTACTAGATTTTGCTTGCTAATTCAACAACGTAAAATCTGTTGCCAATTTAAAAGTTTGGTCTCAAAATTGTCCCAATATTGCCTTATTGAAAATCCAGATTAGACTAAAGTGGATCGGATCATATGTGGATCTAACTCATTCCATGCGGGCTAGATAAGCAATATAAGTCGGTTTAGTTGTTATCCGATGAAATATATAATAGTACTAGAGTTATATTACAATGTCTTCCAACAAATGAAATGACAAGATAATATTAACTAAGGGAAAACAATAAATATTTTAAGGCTATCGCTTTAAATGATAAAATATTTTTCTATTAAAATAAAGTGTCTTTTAGGTGTAGGATATAATTTGTCAGTTTATAAGGAAAAAGAATAACTACTTATTTATAATTCCTTTTAGGTCAAGGCTTATTTTGTGCCCCATTTTATATCTAAATTATCCCTGACAAATTAAAAAATATCAATCATAATATTTAAATATAAAATATAATAATATATTAAATTACCTAACTACCTTTAATCAATTTACTAAAAATATCCAAAAAAATTCATTTATAATTTTGCTCATCTATGCTACTTTAATCATAATTTTTATAAATTTTGAATAGATTAAGAAATGACTTATAAAATTTAAGATTATTTCCCACCTCAGTTTTGCGGACGATACAATGATCTTTACTCATGGTTCTCCAGATTCCCTGACTGCTCTTATGAACTTCCTTAATCTATATGAAGCTGGAACGGGGCAAAAAGTTAATCTCTCAAAAAGTGCGATCATCTTCCCAAAATACTGCTCTACTCCAAAAAAAAGAGGTGTACAGAGAACATTGAAAATGCAGGAGGCAACCTTCCCATTCCCATACTTGGGGGTCAATATCTTTCAAGGTTGAGTGAAGGCTACATAGTTTAGGCAACTTTTGGAAGAAGAGGAGGTGAAGCTCTCAAACTGGAAGAATAAGTTCCTGTCTCAAGCTGGGCGTCTACAACTGATTAAATCAGTCATTCTCTCAATGCCCATTCATCTAGCTGCTGGTTTTTGGCTTCCCAAATCTATAATTGGAGAAATCGAGAAAAAATGCAAGGTTTTCTTGGGAGACTCATGATGGTGAGCAGAGGAAACACTTGCGTTCGTGAAAATATCTAACTTATCCTATCAATCAAAATGGGTAAGGAATAAGGCAACTCCCCATTATCATGGAGAGTCTTTGGGCCAAGTTATGTTGGCGATGGAAAAAACAAACGGGTCTCTGGGTGAATTTTATAGCTTCCCTTTCACACTCTGCTCGTTTGAAGACTTCATGGAAACGAGTCCGGAAGCTATCCACCAAATATGCAGATCTCTCAAAAACAGTTATCCAGGACGGATCATCATCTTTTTGGACCGATAATTGGATTGACATTGGTGTGATTTGGGCCAGTTCTCATCTGTCCCCTCTTCCTGAACTTACCATTCACGAGTTCTTTTGCAACAAAGAACTTTATTTGACAGGTTTTGTTGGAATTCTTGAGGAACATATTTTGAACTCTCTGAGAAATATGCAAATGGATTTTTGTGACTCTGAGGATATTCTCTTCTGGCGCCCTTCCCCGAATGGCAAATTCACTGTTGCATCTGCTTACAAAAGTTTATGTTTGAACAAAGAGGAAGTTGCAATGGTCTCTCACTTCTGGAACCCCAATATTCCACCAAAGATCTCCCTATTCCTCTGGAGGCTCTTCAATGGGTTTATTGTATCTCCTGAAACTCTATGAGGGTTTGGTAGTCTCTGCATACCTCCCTCTATTTGTTGCTTTTGCGTAGCAAATTCTGAATCCTTAAAGCACTATTTTTTTTATTGTGACAAAATAAAAATGGTGTGGAATTCCTTATTAACATCTGTTGGGTTAGGATTGACGAGGGAGATGGGTTGGAACATGTTTAAGCGCATAATTGAGGCCCCTCTGTCGAACCCAAACCTTAACGCATGGAAGTTCGCTCATTTTTTACTTATTTGGTTGACCTGGAAAATAAAAAATGCTTATGTCCATGAGGGGAAGTCCCCAAATATGGAAGACCTAGTGGCTAGCCTCAAAAAATAAACAATACAGGTAGGGGCCAGCGCTGCTAGGCGAAATAGACATGTCAAAACCGTTAAAAGGGTCATATGGAAAGAATCATGCTCCAGTCCTGTGGTCATTAATGTGGATGGCTCTTGTAAAGAGGACGGCTCTGGAGGTTACGGTTTCATTGTGAGGAAAAATACTGGGGTCTTTCTCTATGGAGAGGCAAATATTTTGGAAAACTCCATGCCTTTTGGATCTGAAATTAAAGCAGTATTGGAAGCTTCAAGGTACTGCATGCGGAGAAATTGGATAATGTGACAATTCTCACGGATAATTCAGTCTTGGCGGCAATGGTAAGCAATGGGGAAGACTACCCATAGACGGAATATAGAGCTTTGAAGGAAATTGAAGCATTCATCCACCATTCTTCATCAGTAATCAAACACATCTTCAGAGAGGGAAATAAACCTGCAGACTTATTGGCTAGGCTTGGGGCTAATGGTACTGCAGTGACTTTCACTTCAACAAATCTCATGCCACAAAGATTAAAAGTTATTATCCGACTTGATGATGAAGCTCTTCCTGCAATCAGAGTCAAGTAAGAAATCCATGAATGGCTTAAGGCAAATCTGCAGCCTCAGTTTGAAAGTATCCTTGTTTGTATCTTGTGGATAGTTTATGTTATGAAGTTTTTTATTAGCATCATCTCCTTTTTTTGATACGGCTGGTTTTCGACGTTTTGATTTTGATATAGGGGTTGTAAATTCATTTCCTTCTATCTCTGAAATTCTGTAAACAGCTGAAGTAATTGAAGGGTTCACCCACGGGTCTCCAGTCTGTTGACTCTTGGCTGTTTCATTAAAAAAAAAAAATGACTTATAAAATTTTTGATAAATTGATTAAGAGCAGTTAGGTAATAATAGGAGGGGCGGAAGATAAATATTAAGGAAGGCGAGAAATAAGAATTAAGAGGGCGATACTTACCAAAATAAAGAACTTTATGAAAAAAGGGAGCGTTGAATAAAATAATAAAACTCAATATAACATCACCTTTGGTTTAGAAAATGAACTACTACTTATTTATTATTATAGATATAAATGAATTCTTAATTTTAAGATTGAGTTGAGTGTTTAATACAGTTTATTATCAAATTATGAATCGGTCAGTGATATAAACGACCTAATTAATATTTTATTTTTTGTTATTTTCTCCATCTTCAAGCTAAAGTGGTGGGATTGGTTGTAGGCCAATGATAATCAATATTATTTGGCAAAGTTTGGTATTTGAACCGCTCTTCTCTTCTCCTACCACAAATTCTTCACTATTACGTTAGCAACGACAAAGTAGAGAAAGAAACTAATTACCACATAAGCTTTTAAAGTTTTTCTCTTTTTTAAAAACTCCAAATTGCATTAAACCTCTTCTTTTAGCAAGATTGTATAGAAATTGTTGACCTTGCTTTATAATTGTGAATCAGAATAAGTATATATTCTCTCCTAAATAAAATGATAATAAAATAATATCAATAAGATGTTAAATTTATTAAATTACTAAGCACCGTTCTCTATTATTATTTCTTGTTACTTTTATTACTTTACCTTTTAAACTTATTAGGATAATATAGATAAAAGACATATTTACATCGACAAAGATGCATGTGAAATTAACTTTCATATATATTTTCTTTGAAAAATAAAATATAAATTAAAAGTTAGCGATGATATTGAGATTTCAATCGTCATTATTGGTCAGTCGTGATATTACAGTCAAAACTTCCTTACACTTGTTTATTTTTATTTAAATATATATATATATATTGAAAAGTAAAATTAAAATGAGCAGATAATTAGTAAAATGAAGTAGTAGAGAATTATTTATTTACGTTTTTTTTAAAAAAAAAAAATACATTAGATGATGACCAATGCGAGAGGATAGTTTCTATCTTTCTTCTCAAACTTAAATAAGGACCCATCTGGTCCTTCTCATTGCCCGACTCGCTCTCTCCTCCACAAAAAAGCTCCCCTAGTCGTGGAGGATGGGGAAGCTCATAGTTTATTATTATTCTATCTGTTTCTTAATATAAATATTTTTAACCACATTTTATATTAACTACTCACGTGATATAAATTTAAATTATAATTCTCATTATATCCCATTTAATGTATCTCTTGGTAATGAGATTTGAACATAATTTTTTAATCCATTTTTTTGGTAATAAACAGAGAGATTGGAAAAACTTATTATTTCAATAAAAATGAGTTATAATAGTCATTAATTGAAGTAAAAATAATTACTTATTATAAATTTTCAACGATTTCGTATATTAATAAGAGGTAATGAATCCCACTTGTCTATCTTACTTGTTTGAACTTATGAGATTGTTCAAAAAAAAAAAAATTATTTATTTCCTTTTAATTAAATGAGTATTTATACTTTTATACTTAAAAAATAAGAAATTTATATTTTAACATGTATTTCAAAATGAAAGAATGACTTATAATATGAAATGGAGAGTCCATACAATAATTTATAATTTAGTTTCCATTTCTTGTGAGGGTGTCTATATTTCAAAATACTCCTATGTGGGCTTTAGTATCTATGTTTGGAGACCGGAATTAGTTGTCCGTATGGGACCCGTTCATTTTTTTTTCTTTCCCTAAATCTTGAGACTTTTATTTAGGTTTTCTGATCTTTTGAAATAAAGACAAAGAAGATAAAAGTTCATTTGTGAACAAATATGAGTTGTAATGAATGAGAACAACATAAAACTTAGGAGTAGAGTAGTTGCACGAGTTATCATAAATGGAAAACTTATCTGAATGGATTAATCGTTGTCCTAATATATTTAATCGCGACAAAATATACCTTGTATTTAAAAATACATACTTATAAATATGATTGCCTATTAAAAATAATATATTTAATGTATTATTTTTTGAATTTATCTCTTTTTTTCTAATTAATGATCATTGTTATTTATCAAAAAAGTATATTATATTATTTGCGTATTGATCCTGATCGAGTATACAATAAATCTTCTTAATTTTGTTCCTATGAACAGAGTTATTTTATTATTTTATTACTAACAGAATAAAATAAATATTAAAATTTGTTTGAAAATACTATATAACTATTGATAGACGTCATAAGAGATTAGGGGTCGATCCAAATTTACAAACGATAATAAATATACATAAATGATACTTGTAGTCTTATGTAGTACTAGTTTTAAATATATTGTAATATATTTTCTTCCTCTTTTATATTTTATATTTTATTGATAATCATTTCGTTAAAATCATAGTAGATGAAGTCATTGAATGGAGCCTTATAAATATAGTATCACCTCGAAATTAGTCTTTTCAATTGAAATATGGGACTTTAAAGAAAAAAAAAAAAAAGAGACCAGCTTATAAAAGCTAAAGACTTTCCTCTTCCTTCTCTAATTTCTCTACATAATTTTGAAGAACTTTCCTAATTGCTAAATCAAAAAAATTCATAAATCTTTGTAGGATCCTGACGAGTTGACGAGTTGTTATCTTTAAGGATAAGGACAATGATACAATTATGTGAAAATTTCCCATTTTTCGTTTTTTTTTTAAGTAAGATATTTTATAATTTTTAGGTGAATTGACTAATTTTTGCCAAAAATATATATATATTTTTCAACATTCTCTCAATAATATATTATAACTCATTTATTATCATATAATATAGACAAAAATAGAGATAGTTAAATTAATATAGACTAATTAACTAATTTTTTTTATATGTGAGAAGTAAGTAGTTATATCTATATAATACTACTTGGTTTTATAATAGAAAAAATATAAAATTAATTCTTATAATATGATATAATGTCAAATTTAGTTATAAATATTTGTTAGTTGATAAATTTAATGCTAAATTTTATTATTTATAATATATTTAGTTTTAATAATATTCTTTTTAGAATAATTAACAGTTAAATTGTAATTTTGTTGATCCTAAATTTTATGTGTCACGTACATTTTTTACCAAATTAAATAGTTGAAAAAATCCTTATATTTTTTAGGATCCACGATGATGTCTCATTGAACCCACATAACATGATAGTCTATCTAATATAAAATTTGCTCACATATAACATAAGATTGACAGAATTACAGTTCAATCATTAAATACTTATTAATAGAATTAAATACACTATGAATAATAAAGTTTATATTAAATTTATCGACTAGCGACCTCTATAATTAAATTTAACATTAAATTATAGGTAGAAACTGTTTTGTATTTTTTTCCTGTCATAATAATAAAATTATTATTTTATAAGGGAATAAATAATTAAAAACAAAAGAATATTTCTGTTAACCATTTATTTATATTATAAATAGGAAATAAATGTAGCATTCAAATCACGGAGCGCGACCCGAAAGTCCAACGACCACCAATTTGTCAGCAGTGTCTACATCGGTTTTTGTATTGACAGCCCACGGAACAGCCACCGAAGTACAATTAATAATTTTCGATTCATTATGGGAAATTAGCACAATAGTCCTTTAGCTTGAACCTCATTCAATTTAGCTCCTCATATTTTTTTAAAAAAAAATTTTAATTTCATTCTCAAACTTCTTCTACGTTATATAAAAATAGAATATTACTATTACACATTAATTTTCAATTCGTATATGCTAGTTCTAAAACTATATTATAAGATAGTCCATTAAAAATGATAAAAGTATATTGATTAGAGAGAAAAATAATGAATATTTAAAGAGGTTTCAATACTAAAGTGATTATAAATTTTATGCAATGAATTATTTTGTATGATAATTCTAAAATTATGATATAATTTGTTGTTGCTAGAGCCTTGGGTGATTTCATATCGAGTTAAAAGTGTGAAATTTATTATAATAGATATTCCTTCAATTCATTTCATGATTTAAGTATTGTTATAATTTTAAAAATATTATACCAACTATACGACATATAGTTTAATAGACCTCATAAAATATTTTAGCAAATTTCAATTCTTATCAACACGAAAGATCTTTTTATTAGATTATGGGATTTCGTCCCTTCTGTTTCTATTACTATACAAATTAAGACATTTCACCCAACTATTCAACCAAAACAAGGAATGTATTACTTAAAAGGACTTTCTTTAATTGAAGATTCGATACTCAAATTCTATATTACGTATAGAATGGTTTAAATTTTTTTACCAGTTATTATATCTAAATATTTATCAGTTAGTATATAGTAATACTATCTACTACTACAATATAAGGTGCATTTTTGACAAATGATAAGAGAATATTAATTAAGATAAAAATTAGATAAATTTAGGTAGTGATTGCATTAAATTAATTATTTTTATTGGGTTAAATTATACCATAATTCTAAAACTATATGCAATATAATCCATTAAATAAAGTATATAATCACTTAATATTAAAACACTCCTAAATGCCCTAAGATTACCATGTATGGATGGCTTACAAACCAATCCCATCAAGCAAACATTTCTTTACCGTAAATTACTGGTTAGGGATGATGGGAATATGATTTTAGATTGATCGGGGCAGCTGATTGATCAACTTCCATGGTTTTTTTTACAACAAAAAGGGGTCTACTTATATTGAGTAGAAGAACCAAAGAAGTAAAATCTGGAGGATAAAGAAAGATGGTGATCATTAAGGTTTCCATGATCCTGTCCTATGTTTGGTCTTTTCTTCTTCTAATTGTATCAGCACAACATTCAAGTTTGATTTCTGACACTTTTATCCACTGCCTTTCTCATCATCAGTTCCAATTCCCATCCAACATCTCCATTCTAAGTGTAATCTATGGCAGGACCAACACATCTTATCAATCCATACTCGATTCTTCAATTTCGAATCTCAGATTCTTGTCTTCTCCCAACCCAAAACCTATTGCCATTATCACTCCTCTTGTTTACTCTCATGTCCAAGCCACAGTTACATGCTGCAAACAAAATGCACTACAGATTAGAATCCGAAGTGGCGGCCATGACTTCGAAGGCTTATCTTACCGTTCTCCAGTTCCATTTGTTGTTCTTGATCTCAGAAACCTGAGATCAATTAGTGTTGACATTGAAGATGAAAGTGCTTGGGTTGAGTCAGGCGCAACCATTGGTGAATTGTACTATTCCATTGCCGAGAAAAGCTATGTACATGGATTTCCAGCCGGGACTGTTCCAGGTGTTGGAATTGGAGGACACATTAGTGGTGGTGGAGTTGGCTACCTTGTCAGGAAACATGGGCTAGCTGCAGATAACGTCATTGATGCACTCATCGTCGACGCCCACGGTCGAATTCTCGATAAGGAATCGATGGGAGACGATGTTTTCTGGGCTATCAGAGGAGGTGGAGGATCAAGTTTTGGAGTTATACTCACCTGGAAAATCAAGCTCATCCAGGTTCCCTCTATAGTCACTGTTTTCAGACTAACCAAGAACTTAGAGCAAGGCGCCATTGAACTTCTGCACAAATGGCAATATATTGGACCTCAGCTGAAAGAAGACATAACTATCGACATACTATTAGCTCGTTCAGGAATAACAACGAATACTTTGGAGGCAACATTTTCCTCACTGTTCCTTGGCAGAGTAGAGAAACTGCTGGAAATGATGGAAGAAAGCTTCCCTGAATTTCAATTGAGAAAACAGGATTGTATCGAGATGAGTTGGATTGAATCTGTTCTTCATTTCTCTGAATATCCACCTGAACAAACAATACAAGCTCTAAAGAATCGATCATACAGCCCATTTGATAGTTATCTGAAAATCAAATCAGACATGGTTCACCATCCTCTCCCTCACAAAGCCCTGAATGAGCTCTGGAAATGGGGTTCAGAGGTAGCTTCTTCTCCAAGGATACAAATCCACTTTTATGGCGGGTTCATGGACCGGATACCGGAATCTCGAATCCCATTTCCACACAGGAAAGGTGTCATCAGTGAGATCTTGTACATACTGACTTGGACCAAAGACAAAGATGGCGAATCAGAAAACTACATCAATGAAATAAGAGCAATATATGAGTTCATGGCGGCTTACATGCCAAGCAGGCCGCGAGGTGCGTATTTGAATGCCATAGATCTTGATATGGGTACAAATGATGATGATTGTGGAAGAACTGATTCATACTCCAGAGCTAAGGTGTGGGGATTGAAGTATTTTGGGAGTAATTTCAAGAAGCTAGCAATTGTTAAAGGTAAAGTTGATCCAAGTAATTTTTTCTACCATGAACAAAGCATTCCACCTCTGATTTCTCATCATCAGCGTAGTAGAAAATGCAGAAGAGATAATTCATCAACTTCCCTTACATCAATGCCGTTCTGAAAATTCTTATGTATTTGTAAATTTATGTACTCAAGCTCTTCACCCACGACAATTTATTATAGGATTGAATTACATTTACTATGAATCCTCCTCTGATATTCATGGTAATTATATTTATCTCTTTTGACTCAAGTAAAACATTAAAATATATTAAAATATAAAAATTTTGATATTTTTTTAGAAAAATAAAATTATAAAATATTATTAATTTTATTTTTTAATACAATAATAATACCTATATCATCATTTTGTTTGTGAATCAGAGATTGATTGTTATTAATTTAGATAATAAAAATATATATATATATATAATTTTCAAAATTTGATATGGGAATTGATAAGTTAATAAAATTATAAGAGAGTAATGTAATTCAACCTTTATTATATGGTACCATGATGCGAATTTTTGCATAAGAGAATGGCAAAGATTCTTTTGTTTCCTTTGATGATGAATTCGGCCAACAGGACAGCAGTAATTTTCACGCTACAAAATAAAGATACGCTTCAAAAATTCATCACTCCTAGTCATTGTTTATTAGCAGTGTCTACATCGATTTTTGTATTGACAGCACATGAAACAGCCACCAAAGTGCAGTTAATAATTTTTTCGATTTATTATGGGAAATTACCACAATAGTCCTTTAGCTTGAAGCTCATTCAATTTAGCCACTCATCTTTAAAAGATAATAAATTTTAATTTCATTCTCAAAATTCCTTTACGTACAAGCCATGATTCCCATCTATTCTCTCGCAAACTCAATTTTCAAAAAATATTTCTTCACCCATCTTCCTATGATATCTTCCCATCATGGGAGGATGAATAAATAAATTTATTGTCCATTTTCGTTTTCTTGTTTTTAGTTTCGTCATTCAATAAAGGAGATTATCTACAATCTTTATTTTCTTGTTCCTTCAGTAGATTCAAATATACTGGTAGTGTATAATCGCGACTTCATTGATCGTGTTCGTTATTATGGCGGCAATTCTGCTGGTTTGGTCCAAGAAGATTCGGTTATTTAGATCTACGTTTTGGAGTTTTTATTAGGAAATTAGTAGTGTATCGTTGTTCGAATTTAAATTTTGACATGTGGTATATCCACCTTTTCATATGACAGATCTATATAAGTTTATTCATAATAAACACAACATCAACAACAATAACATTTATCCTTGTAATTTATGTTTTTTGGTGTATCTTCTTTTGTCAATAGATGTTGGACATTTTTCAGTAAATTAATATATATTTTTTATTTTTTTAAAAATTACATATTAAGTCCATACAACAGTACATGGGAATTTTTTTTCTCCAAAAAAAGAAATATAAATTTCCTGAGATAATAAAGGGTAATTTGATATGGTAAAATTGATAATTAAAAAAGAGTTTATGACCTTATTTAAAACAATAACGGCTGTTATTAAATATCATTATTAACAAAATACCTTATTATTGTATTGACAAAATGCTCTTAATACATGGGTGTATTGTACATCGACTATCAAGAACTTATAAATATTCTAAAAATTCATTCTTTAGAACATAAAGATATAAAAAATCAAAGTCTCCGATATTAAAATTAAGAGGTCAGACCGGAGGTGAAAAAGAAATTAGTATTTAGTACTTACTCGACAACCCAAATCACAACTCCGACCAGGGAGAGGAGGAGGGCGAAAAATGCGAATGGAAGGCCTAAGGCCAATCCAAGTCCTTAAGATATGAGTTTACTGTAAAATAGTAATTTAAAAAACAATAAATAAAAAAATGACGATATTTAGATATTTAGCTGTGTGCAACAATAATGCAAAGGAAAATGACAAAAAGTGCAAACTTGTTAAAAATGAGGGACCTAAGCAAATGAAGCCTATAAGTTAGAAGGATTATCCAACTCATTTAGTCATTTAGTTAACCCCTGTCAAATGTTTTCATTATTTAAATTAATAACATTATATATAAATTTTATATAGTTATAATTAAAATATAAAATTTTGTGGCAAAAAACTTTTTAAGTGGGTTGTACTTTGTTTAAAATAAAAAAACTACAATCGATTGAAATAGAACTATTATTATTATAGAACATGAATATTAAAAAAAAAAAAAAAAAAACTTTTTCTGAGTTCATAATTTTCCAGGAAAGTTCATGAAACTTGATGATCAAACAAAAAGGATTAGATTAAAGAAGAGAATAAGAATATAGTAATCTGGTGGGTCAACAATTACCCTACATATGTCCGAATATCGTTGTAGATAGGAAGTTTTGGTAAACGCCAGCTAACGTGTTCTTGTTTGTTTCGCCATAGCCCCCCATCTACATCACACCACAAAAGATAAACGAACAACAAATTAAGCTGCGTTTCTTTTCTGAGTTTCTCTTCCCAAGATCGGTGCAAATTTGTGAACTCTGATCCCGTTTTCAAATTCCCACAAAACCCATTAACGTTTTCCAGAGATTCGACCGGAATTTTAAAGCTCAGCCAACCATGTGTGATTGCTGCGGCGAAGGTTGTGAATGTCATCCTCTTGGATTCCTCTTGGGTCTTCCATTTGCATTCGTCGCCCTCCTCCTCTCCCTCGTTGGAGCTGTGATCTGGGTTGTTGGGTAAGTACTAATTACTAATCTCTTCCCCCACCACCGCCGGTCCGGCTTCTTGATTTCAATGCCGGATACTTTGATTTTTGAGCTCTTTGGGTTCTAAGGAATGAATTTTTAGAAGATTTTTAAGTTCTTGAGGGTCGATTTACTGTAAACCCATGTCTTAATGCTGATTTGAATCCTATATCTATGCATTAATTGTTGTGGGATCACATATAATTTGACTTTTTTTCTGTTCGTAATGAGAAAGAAATAGATAAAGATTTGAATTTGAAGTGGGGATTTTGAATTTTGCAAAATGCAGGATATTGTTGAGTTGTATTTGTCCATGTTGCATCTGCGTGACGGCCATTGTAGAGCTAGCACTTTGGTTGATCAAAGCTCCGTTCTCGATCATGAAGTGGTTCACTGAGCAAATACCCTGTTGATGATTCTGAAATTTCATCAATTAATTTGATCCCACTTTTTTCTTTCTTTCCTTCTTCTTCTTCTCCATTGTTGTTCATAATTTGTAACTGCTTTACTGTGTTCTTTATGAACTGATAGACTCAGAATGCAGGATTGTTCAATTTATTAGATTTTTGTTGTGGAATAATTAGCATAAGAAGGTGGGATGATTAGATTTTTGTTTTGTTTTGGGGGTTCAATTTATTATTTTGTATAGGACATAATGTCCTCTTCATGAAATTCCAAAAATTTCTAAATTAATAAAGAGTAAATTGAGAGGTGTTTTACTTGTGGAGGCAATTAGTAAAAAGGTAATAGTAGACTACAATAAAAGAGCAACAAGAACAGGGGAAAGTGACCGCACTTCTAATCAAGAAAAGAAAGGTAACCGCTTCTCATCAAATAATAAAGTGGCCAATTATAATGTAGTCTTACGATTACATCTCTCTAATAATTTTTTTATAGAGTTTAAAGTCACTCTAGTGTTGTGGTTCTACGGTCATTTACCTTATAATAAAGTAGATTATTTAGAGATGAATTATTATAATCCGTATATGGTAGTCCATGAATTATATTGCAGGATAGTCAATTGACAAATGACATTATTATATTAGTTAGATTATAAATAATAGGTATTTAAGGACTCACAATACTAAAGTGATTATAGATTTTATACAATAAATTATCTGACATGATAGTTCATGGTTATAATATAAAATCAGGAAGGGTTGGTTTAAAGATATTGAATGTAGATTTTGCAAGAAAAAGGGCCATATTGTTGTTTTATAACTAAAATGATTCAAAAAATGGTCGAGGGCACAAATAGAGTACACATATATGCTTCTAAAATTTGCTCTTTTTTTGGGCTACTAGTAGGGGTGAGGATAAGATAGTTTGTTGGTTTAACACTTAATTGGTTTCGGTTAGTCTCAATTTTGAAATAAAAATTGGAACTAATTAGTCATGTGACAGGAATTGATTCTATCAATTTTGGTTTAGTTTGATTGTCAATTTATCTAAAATAAATGTATTATTTGGTGAGATAATAGTGTGAAATTTTGAATAGTGAAAATTTATTCATTGTTAGGAAGAAATGTAATGACATATTATTTTTATTAAGTGATCATTATCATGGACAGAAATAACTAGTTTTCGATTATTAGTTATAAATTTGATTCTACAAAATATAAATGTTAGGCAAATTCTATGTTGAGTTTTTCTAAAGTTTACTATGTGCATATGCTCCTCTCATAATCCACACAAACTCAACATAAACAATTCGAAAACCAATTTTAATTTAATTTTTGGCGCTAAGTCCCAATCCATTTCAACTTAGGATATCAGACCAAAAAAAAATTGTTGAAAGATTATCAGACTATCTGTTGTACATTTATAACATCTCTATAGCATATGCCACATAGGTTTCATTTCTAATTTAGGCCGGATTCCCAATTATCTGGTTTACGTTTGGCCCAGATGTGAGATGAGTTGGGCCTAAAGAGAATCTATTGTCCAACAGGCTTTTATATAGAGGTGATTTTATTTTTTCTTCCAACCAACATTTTGATATTATATTAAGTTTTAAAAAACCATCACGATATTATAATATTTCCAAAAAAAGTTTTCACCCTAAAAACCCTAAACCTCTAACCCAACTACTGGGTAACTAGAATCACATTTGAGTTCCTTTGTTCAATTTCTGAACTAATATAAGTCATATTGTTAATTGATTTAACATTTAAATAAATAAATAAATATATTTATGATGCGGGTTGTTATTTTTTATTACTTTTTTATTAATATGTGATATTTATTTTAATTAATTTTTTAATTTTAAAATAATAATGTTATTCTAATTTATTGTTAAAAATTTTAAAAATATTTTTATTAGTGTAATTTTATATTATTAAGTAAATAATTATATATTTTAAATTATAGATTATATAAATTAAAAAATATGTGTCTAATATTTTTTAAAATAAGGTAATTTGATAAGAGGATTGTAACCAAATAGTTAGGACTTGAATTCAGGACTTCTGGTTCTAAGTGAAAAACCACCACAAGACTAATTTCTTCTTGTCAAAATTTAAATATTTTTGATTTTATAAGCTTATTAGAATTTATTTTTCACATATTTTATAATTTTATTAAACATACTACATTAATGAATTCAAAATTCAAATCTCATATTAAATTTTATAAAACGTAGTGTTGAATTAGTCAATTTGTAGTTTACAAATAACTGAAATTCTCAAGATAATTAAAAATATTGACAGTAAACTATTAATTTATAACTTGGGTAACATGTATCTAAATTTACCTTATTTTTCTTTTAAAATAATAATCTCCTACCATTCATCAAAAAATAAACCTGTATAACATCCCAGTATGTCCTTTTCTCCATAGGTCTTTCCATATTAATGGTAAATGTATTTTAAGGAGATAATCGGTTAAGCAATTTTGTAAATGGGCACTTAAATACTGTTTTTTTTTAATTTACCGCTTTTAAATTCTTATTTTACCCTTATTTTATTATAAAATTTTAATAATAAAGACATTTTAATAATTTAAGAATTGTAAATTAAAAAAAAAAAATAGAGATGGTAAAGTAGAGTATAAACAATTGGCAAAACCATCCGGAAAACCGCCCATAATTGCCTCTGGTTTTCAGATTGGTCTATTTTAATCGGTTTAAAAATTATAAACCAGTGACCAATCAAGTCCATCTTGGATCCAGATTGGTCAACCACAATGATCGTCCAACTTACTATGCGCGCCAGCACATTTGTCCTTCCAGAAAAGCAGTATTAAAAAAATACTACCACCGAAATTTCATTTGTAACGCTTGAAAAATTTTTAATTTCATGCATAACATGCCAAATTCTTTTTATTAATTTAATTAAAAAACTTCGACCAAATTAAATTTAAATCAACATGAAATTAACCAAGAATCAAATACGGTCCAAGCTTCCGGTATTCCCCGGCGGCTCTTGGCCCATAAACTGCCCATGGTCTTCATCGAACTTTTTTTCCTCCAAAAACACAAAGTAAGGCCAAAAGTTATATAAATGGATGATCAACCCACTAATCGATCACGGAATCCAAACCCAGAAATCTCTTCCATAGCTTAAAGGGTGCAAAACCCAGAAAACATTTTTTAGTATAATTTTCTTTTTCTGATACTTTTCAAAAATGGCGGCAAATGATGAAATTGGATGCTCAGCTACGGGTGGAACTCTTGGTAGCCACTTGGCGAAGCGTCTGGTACAGATAGGAGTGTCGGATGTGTTCTCCGTTCCCG
This sequence comes from Knoxia roxburghii, assembly GCA_030378225.1. Lineage (NCBI taxonomy): Eukaryota > Viridiplantae > Streptophyta > Magnoliopsida > Gentianales > Rubiaceae > Knoxia > Knoxia roxburghii. The sequence continues at coordinate 40,341,130 of CM059420.1, read as the reverse complement.
GCGACTTCAACTTGACGCTTTTAGATCATTTCGTAGCCGAACCGGGGCTGAATTTGGTTGGCTGCTGTAACGAGCTGAACGCCGGGTACGCTGCTGACGGATACGCCCGTGCTAAGGGGGTTGGAGCGTGCGTGGTGACTTTCACGGTTGGTGGGCTTAGTGTACTAAATGCGATTGCCGGGGCATACAGTGAGAATTTGCCAGTTATTTGTATTGTGGGCGGACCCAACTCCAACGATTATGGTACCAACCGGATCTTGCATCATACTATTGGGTTACCTGATTTCACTCAGGAGCTCCGTTGCTTTCAGACAATCACTTGTATTCAGGTAAATTTATGTTCTTCATTGTTTTCTGGGTAATTATTTGAATGGCCATTGAATTTTTTTGTTACTAAAATTTTCTAGTCAGACTTTTTGAAATAGGTAGTTTTGGTTAGTTCTGTTAAATTAAACAGAATGGGCAAATTTTTGGAGTCATTCAATTAATTTACCGTTGTTTTATTATTTCAGCTCATTTATGTGTTCAAATTTGGTTATTGATGATATGAATATAATGAAGCTCGAATAATGAGGATTTAGTGTTATTATTTGTTTTTTTTTTTTTTTTGGGTGGTCATTATTATTTATGTAAGTAAAAGTATTCTTGCTTAGTGCCTATTGAATTTGACAAAATAATGTCACCTGACAGGCAGTGGTGAATAATCTGGATGATGCCCATGAGTTGATTGACACTGCAATTTCTACTGCTCTGAAGGAAAGTAAACCAGCTTATATCAGCATAGGTTGTAATTTACCTGGCCTTCCTCACCCTACTTTTGCAAGAGATCCTGTTCCATTCTTTCTTGCCCCAAAGTATGTTATGTTTTTCTGTATTTATTTTGATATATTAGCATAGTTTGTTCTCTTACATCATTTTGAGGTGTTTAATGTTGAGTTAATAAGTTCATACGTTTGTTGTTCTCATTCAGGGTTAGCAACCAGCTAGGATTAGAAGCAGCGGTTGAAGCAGCAGCGGAATTTCTGAATAAAGCGGTGAAACCTGTCATAGTAGGAGGACCAAAGCTGAGGGTGGGAAAGGCACAACAGGCCTTTTTGGAGCTTGCTAATATTTGTGGCTATCCAATTGCTGTTATGCCCTCAGGCAAGGGATTAGTGCCTGAGCAGCATCCCCATTTCATAGGAACATATTGGGGAGCAGTTAGTACTACTTTTTGTGGGGAGATTGTGGAATCTGCTGATGCCTATGTCTTTGTTGGTCCAATCTTCAATGACTACAGTTCAGTTGGGTACTCCTTATTGATCAAGAAAGAGAAATCGATTATTGTGGAGCCAAATCGTGTAACTATTGCCAATGGACCTTCATTCGGTTGGGTTTTTATGTCGGATTTCTTGACAGCATTGTCCAAGAAGTTGAAGAAAAACAGCACTGCAGTGGAGAATTATCACAGAATATATGTCCCTCCAGGCATTGCGCTGAAACGAGATAATGATGAGCCTCTTAGAGTAAACATACTATTCAAGCACATACAGGTAATAAGACTAAGTATGATGCTCCTCTTCTTCCTGTGTGCTTTTAGTTGAACTGTCGTCATAAGAGACCAATTCTTGGGCTTCTGAATTTTGCAATGTTATGATATACAAGCTTTCAGTTTGTTAATATTTAGTGAATAGTTGCTGAATCAATCGATAAATTGAAAAATGCCAGATAAAGACAGCAAATTGAAGTCTTTTTCAAGTCATGAAAAGTGTCTCATAGATTCTTTGATGCATACGTTCACATGACTTCTTTGTGTTGATTAACTTGAATACTTGATCAATGAAGCATCATGGTATACTAATATTGCTGCCTTAATGTTTTAACTTCGATCATACTCATTGACAGGAAATGTTGAGTGGTGAAACAGCAGTAATTGCAGAGACTGGAGATTCATGGTTCAATTGTCAAAAGCTTCGACTTCCAGAAAATTGTGGGTTAGTAACTCTTAAAAACTTGGGATCAAGATCATATAGTTAGTACAAGAAAAACTCATCAGTCGGATAACACAAACTCGATAGTTTGATGTGGTTCAGAATGAAAGTTATAATGGTCTGTCATCTAAACCATTTTCTCATGTAATTTGATTTAGGTACGAATTCCAGATGCAATATGGTTCCATTGGGTGGTCTGTAGGTGCTACTCTTGGATATGCTCAAGCAGCTAAAAGCAAACGTGTTATTGCTTGCATTGGAGATGGGAGCTTCCAGGTGAGAAAAACTTAATGATTGATTCGGCTGAAGTTCATTGCCTCGATGATAGAAAAACTTGTCAATTGAATACTTAAAGGCCTGTCAACAAATCTTACTTTTATCTTATGATTCATATCATGTGCTTATAAGTTGTGACCGAACATGTAATCTAGCCCTCTTGCATTTTTAGGTTATTTGATACTTAAATGTTTTGCATTTAAAGTTTGTCCATGCAGTTGGACTAAGCTTCAATGCTCAGCCTTTTTTCCTACTTTTGATATAATTTACTTGTCCAAAACTTATGGAAGTGAAACTTAAAGAGAAGAGACACAGGATAGTGAGTTAAGCATGCTTCATCTTGCAGGTGACTGCTCAAGATGTTTCAACCATGTTAAGATGTGGGCAAAACACCATCATATTCCTCATCAACAATGGAGGATACACAATCGAAGTCGAGATTCACGATGGACCTTACAATGTAATTAAAAACTGGAACTATACTGGCCTTGTGGATGCCATCCATAATGGAGAAGGCAAATGCTGGACAGCCAAGGTTAGGTTTGGTAAACAACTTTTACGTATAAAAGTGTTGCATCTCGTGTTGTTTGGCTCCTATACTGAACCATGTTTGTTTGACAACAGGTGAAAACAGAGGATGAGCTGACAGAAGCAATATCAATGGCAACAACCACACATAAGGACTCCTTGTGTTTCATTGAAGTTATTGTCCACAAGGATGACACAAGCAAAGAATTACTCGAATGGGGATCCCGGGTTAGTTCTGCGAATAGCCGACCTCCTAATCCTCAGTAGTAGATTGAGGTCTGCATTGATAAATAAAGGAACATATGGATACAACTTGCCATTACCTCTGTAACTCTGATCCATGAAGAAGTATGAAAACTGAGAACAAGAACTAAGCAAATCCCAATTGCTATCATGTGATCCTTACAGCTCTGAGAATGTTTGAACCTCAGTAGATGCAACCACTTATATTTGTATGTTACTTGTAGATCTCAAAGATGGATTTTCTTTTGAAAATATTGTTTAGTGAAGCAAAATGTTTGATTTCTGTTTGATTTGATACTGAAGTATGCCAGATGAATTTCTTCGGGTCGTCATCATCATCAATTGGCATCCTTACTCGTTTTGATTATTTGTACTCCTTCTATTTTTTTTTTTGTTATTTTTGGAGATTTAGTTTTGTTTTTTATTTTAATTTGTCACTTTGAAATTTCAATGTAAAATTAATTATTTTTTAAAATTTACTTTCATTAATCTTTTGTTTTTAATGTCAAATGCAATATTAAATAAGGGTAAAAGGTGAGTTAAAAATAAAAATTTAATATATGAATTGCTTTCTTGATTAGCATGTTAAATAAAAAATGTCACTTCACTTATATGAAAAAGAAGGAGTTCTATTGAGCTATTAAAATTTAATTGTTAAATTTAAAAACATTAGGCAGTCTGAGTTTGTTTACGTTATTTTGACTGAATCATAGCCAAAATAGTTGGGTTTTTAAAGAGTCTATTAGTCATAATTATGCTGATTTTATAGTATTTTGGTAGTGATTTGTTTTCATATTTTACCTATAAAAAGGACTAGGCAAATTATATTGTAATACTATTATTACATACTTATCGTGTTGCTCTAATAGAAATAATTCATACGATGCAGTGATTCTTTAAATTTGTCTCGTTCCTTTTTAATTAATGTTTGTTTATCATTTGTTAAAAATACACATTACATTGTATTACAATGTAAAATGCCTATAATATAAATGACAGAATTATATTAATTATCAAAATAATTAAATATTTAAGAATTATTACAATATAAAATGACAAAACACTCTATATACACAAGGTGTCTGAGCACTACAATATTTAAAAATAAAAAATAAAAAATCTGATTAAGTTTGCCCATATTTCAAGATATGTCATTTTCCCTATAATGGGCTCATATTTGTCATGTCCATGTGATGTTTAGATTTGATTTTTAGTAGATAGGACACCTACAACTTTGGCCCATTAATTAATGACAATGGATTTTACTTTGATGAATATTTTACACCTTCCAAAAACTTTATAAACTAAATTAAAATGGTACACATGGTTCTTAACAAATTGAAGGGACCAAAAAATGTGTTTCATTAGTATGTGATTGATTATCCTTCCCTACCAAAAAATCATCAGACTAAAAAATTTGCATAAACATGGTGGATAATTAGTATGATCTTTATTATGCACTATAATATTGTAACTAAAAATTAATTGTCAAAAGAAATTTATAGCACAAGTCTGTAAAAGAGTAGGTGGCTGGCTATAAATTTCATTGTCTCTCTTGAATCAAAATTATTGGGAGGGAGGCAGCCGGAGTGTCGGCCAATTAGTCCGTCGATCATTGAGCCAAAAATAGCTTCAATGTCTGCAATTCTAACTACGAAAACATTCACAATAGTCATCTTAATTGCCTCCTTGTTAAGATCCTCCCTCACTGCAGTATCCCAAACCACATGCTACAAGTCCATCATTAGTTTCGGTGATTCTCTCACCGACACCGGCAACTTTTTAGCTCTGGCCCCGTCAGGAACCCCTATCAATTTTCTCCGTCCACCTTACGGCGAAACTTTCTTCAAGTACCCCACCGGCCGTTTCTCCGACGGCCGTCTTGTCATCGATTTTATTGGTATATTTACCGATGTGATACATGTTTTTTTTGCTTGAAGAATTGCAGAATGCGTTTGATTGATGAAATTACGATTGATACTAAATTGGTTTTTGTAGCTGAGAGCTTTGGGCTCCCATTACTACCTCCATATTTATCCGGCGGGGAAGGAACAAAGAGTGGAAGGAATTTTTCAGGTGGTGTGAATTTTGCGGTGGCCGGAGCAACCGCACTGGACGATGCAACTTTGAGGCAAATGGGAATTATTAACCCCAACACCAATGTATCTTTAAGAAATGAGTTGGAATGGTTCAAAGACTTTCGCAACTCTGTTTGCAACAAATCTTCAGGTGAGAACTCGGACCTAAATTATCGTTGTTGGTGTAGATTTTTTTTTTTTTTTCTTTTAAATCCCTTTTTCCCATTAATAATAAGAAAAATTATACTAGCTCAATCAATCACATAGCTTGAATTTATTATATTATTGTCCGTTCTTTAAAAAGTATTTGAATAAATTAAATTATTATTTTAGAGGAGGGATTATAGGATTAATCGATATTGATTACGGAAACAACCTCTCATGCTTGTACAGATTGGTCGGAGTTTATGAAGAGCTCTCTAGTGGTAATGGGTGAAATTGGTGGAAATGATTACAACTATGCATTAACTGAAAGCAAAACAGAAGTGGCCGCATCCATTGTAACTCCCGTTATTCGTGCTATTGGTTCGGCTATTACGGTACGACTCTACTACTCTTCTTTAATCTTTGTTTTCTTTTACTACCTACGAGGTTATCCACTTATCTTGATAATCACATCGAGTTTTTACTTAGTTCCTACAATTCCTACTGTCCGGTTTTTTTTTTTTTTTTTTTTTTTTTTTTTTTTTTTTTTTTTTTCTAACATAACTCTAACTTAAAACTCTAGCCACAAATAAATCTGACCACTAACATTCCCTATCTAAATCCAAATATTATTTGTCCTAAACTACTAATTATCAAATCCTATTCTAATTAACTTTGATTTAATATTGCCAACATGCCAAATTTAAATTCCAAAAGCTGCTGTTAAATCTTCAAGTTTGATGAGTTTATGATCTGGGATCCTCTGTTTGGTTATGCTACAATTAAGATTATTTCGATTATGTAAGTAGAACATGATGTAATTTTTTAGGACCAGAAAACTGTTAGAAAAATTAAGGCTAGTAGTGAGAAGATTCCAAGGCTTGTATAGCACACAATTTTCTTAAAACAGATTTGCCCCCTCTACGAATGTGCAAGAGGTTACGTGAGCAAAATGTTTCCCAGGATACAATGGAAACCGTAAAGTCGGTTTGCACAAAATCGCCTTACCAACAAACTAGAACAGTTGTTGAACACTCGAGGAAATTTTGGTAAGAAATTGGGAGAATATTTCTTTAGAGAAAGAGGAGCAGAATTTTGAATGGGAAAAGGAATTCTGAGAGAAGGAGAATTTCCAAAGAGAGGTGTGTTCTCTGTAGATCTATAAAATGTTATTTATAGACATCACCAGTTTTCAATATCAAGTGTGCAGATAAATATGCTTAATACCAATGTTAATCCATCAATCTGTCACCTTAATTTCAACCATTAATTTGCTGCCACCATTGATAATTATCCAAAACTTAATCATTATCCTTCAATGGATTAGACCAGATAATTATCCAAAACTTAATAATTATCCTTGAATTGATTAGACCAGCATATTAATAATCATGGTTATCTATTGAAAACTAAAGAGTCAATCATCATCTGTATTAAATTTGAGAATCAAAACGCGGGTTGATCAGGCCCAACGTTTTCCCAAATATTCTCATTCACACCTTTTTCAACTCTTCCTTCCAACAATTCCCCACATGAATGAGATATTAGTTGGTCAGTATTCAATGAATGATCCCTGCATAGAGAAATTAGGTGTTACCGTTTGAACTTTTCCCTTATAGACTACGCTTGCTCTACTAGCCGTCCAGTAGACGTGATGTCCTTGAACTGTCTGACTTTTCCATGTAAAGACCCACGTACCCTACACAGGAACCATTCCCATTTGTTCTGTTCTCATGGTTTTGTTCATTATGGCCATGAACACGTCCTGGTTCTGCAAGAGTTTCTAGGAAATCAGCCTGATCAATTTCCCTTCGAAGCGGTCCCACTTCTCTCTCACATAGGTGACTTCTTAAATTTGAAACGTAACCGCAGTCACTTTCTTAAGAGTCATTAAAGCAACAAATGCTAGCCTTAACCATACTGTCACTGTTTGATGACAGAAATAAGTTGAGGTTGCCCCACATTGACCATACCAGGTCTTATAATTAGGTTGTCCATTTGAACCTAGATCTTGGGATCTCCAGTCAACTACGTTGGGTTTTCCTTCATAAAACCTTTATTTTCCACAGGCTTTATACTCATTCCTCTCGTCAATCGCTCAACTGTCTCTCTATTTAACCCTTTGGTTAGCGGATCCGCGATGTTATCTTTTGACCTTACATAGTCAATTGAGATAACTCCTGTTGAGAGCAGTTGTCTAATGGTATTATGTCGACGACGAATATGTCTCGATTTACCATTATACATTGTACTTTGTGCCCTACCAATCACAGACTGACTATCACAATGGATACAGATTGGTGACACAGGCTTTTCCCATTTTGGAACATCCTCCAAGAAATGGCGAAGCCATTCAGCCTATTCTCCACATTTATATAGAGCTATAAACTCTGACTCCATCGTGGATCTAGCTATTACGGTTTGCTTTGAGGATTTCCAAGACACGACAGCACCTGCTAGAGTAAACACATAGCCACTCGTGCAGGTTAAGTCTTTTATATCAGATATCCAATTAGCATCTGTATAGCCTTCTAGCACAGATGGATATCTGGTATAATGTAATCCATAACCACGAGTATATCTTAAGTACCTTAGTACTCTAATTATTGCAGTCCAGTGATCTTTTCCTGGATTACTCGTGTATAAACTCAACTTGCTTACCACATAAGCAAGATCTGGTCTAGTACAACTCATTAAATACATTAAGCTCCCTATAATCCTGGAGTATTCTACTTGAGACATACCCTCACCACGATTCTTGGATAGGTGGAGACTGTTATCTAATAGCGTTCTAGCAATTTCAGAGTCATCCTTATTGAATTTCCCAAGAGTTTTGTCTACATAATGAGCTTGACTCAAAATTAGACTTTCCGGAGACCTAATGATTCGGATTCCAAGAATCATATCAGCAAGTCCCATATCTTTCATGTCAAACTTTGATTTTAACATGTTTTTGGTAGATTTGACCAAATTGTCACTGCTACCCACTATGAGTATGTCGTCTACGTATAGACATAAGATGACGTAATCATCCCCGGTCTCTTTGACATAGACACATTTATCACACTCATTGATTTTGTATCCATTGGTTATCATTGCATGGTCAAACTTCTCATGCCACTTCTTTGGAGTTTGTTTCAAACCATACAATGACTTAACCAATTTACAAACTTTCTTATCGGAACCTGGAGGTTTAAACCCTTCGGGTTGCTCTATATAGATTTCTTCATCTAAATCCCCATTTAAGAAAGTTGTTTTAACATCCATTTGATGGATTTCCAAATTTCGTAAGGCTGCGATAGCAAGTATTATCCTTATGGAATTTATTCTCGTCACAGGAGAATACGTATCAAAGTGGTATAAGCCTTCAAGCTGCTTATACCCTTTGATTACCAGCCTAGCTTTGTATTTGTCTATAGAGCCATCAACTTTTATTTTCCTTTTGAAAATCTATTTTGACCCTAAAAGACTACAGCCAGGTGGGAGTTCCACTAACTCCCAAGTATGATTCTGTAAAATATAATCAATCTCGCTCTTTATGGCTTCCTTCCATAAATGCGCTTCCGACGAATGCACAGCTTCAGCATAAGTCTGTGGTTCTTTTTCAACGAGAAAAGTTTCAAAATCATCATCAAATGATTTTTCCACACTTGCTCTTTTGCTACATCTTAGTTCAACCACTTCTTGACTTTGTGGTTCTTCATCAATGGTTTCACTAGGCCGTTTAGAACTAGTTTCCCCAACTGATATCCAAGGAAATACATTTTCAACGAAACATGCATTTCTAGATTCCATGGTCGTATTCTTGTGTATATCAGGTATTTTCGAATCATACACAAGAAATCGGTATGTAGTACTATTATGAGTGTAGCCTATAAAGATACAATCCACTGTTTTGGGACCTATCTTTATTTTCTTTGGTGTTGGTACTGCTACCTTCGCTAGGCACCCCCACACTCGTAAGTGTTTGTAGGAAGACGTTTTTTCTTTCCATAATTCATATGGAGTTTTTCCTTCTTTCTTGCGAGGTGTTCTATTGAGTACATAATTACTCGATAAAATAGCGTCCCCCCACAAGTTCGAAGGTAAACCTGAACTTAATAACATCGTATTCATCATTTCTTTTAATGTGCGATTTTTACATTCAGCAACCTCGTTGGATTGAGGTGAATATGGTGCAGTTACTTCATGAACTATACCATTCTTAGCACAATAGTCACCAATAGGTACTTCGTACTCTCCACCTCTATCACTTCTCAATTTCTTGATCCATTTTCCAAGTTGATTTTCAACCTCGGTCTTATAGAGAATAAATTTCTCCAACGCCTCATCTTTGCTTTTAAGCAAATACACATAGCAATATTTTGTGCTATCATCAATAAAGGTAATAAAATATTTATTACCACCTCGTGTTTGAACCAATTTCAAATCACATACATCGCTATGTATTAAGTCAAGGGGTTCATTGTTTCTTTCAACATTTTGGAAAGAAGACCATGTCAGTTTTGCCTCAACGCAAATTTCACATTTGTGACTTTGGTCAATCTAGAAACTTGGGATATAGTTCAAGTTAATTAATCGACGTATCGAATCATAATTAATGTGACCTAGTCTACCATGCCATAAGCTAGAAGACTCAATCAAATAAGTTGAAGAGATACTTGTATTATTATTGACAATAGTCATTACATTCATTTTGAACATCCCCTCGGATGCGTACCCCTTTCCCAAGTACATTCCCGACTTTGAAAGAGTAATTTTGTCCGATTCTATTACAACGCGGAATCCATGCTTATTTAGTATGAACCCAGAAATAAGATTTTTTCGGACTTCTGGAGCATATAGCACATCCTTCAAAGTCAATGTTTTGCCCAAAGTCAACTTGAGCAAAAATGTTCATTTCCCATCGACTTTGGCAACGACCGAGTTTCCCATGTACAGCTTCTCACATTGAATCGGTTCGAACGTAGAGAAATGACCTTTGTTGGTGCACACATGCCTGGTTGCACCAGAGTCATACCACCATTCTTTATGGTTTGACTCCACCATGTTGACCTCGGAGATTACAGCTACCAAACTGATGTCTCCCACGTCATCCGTGATTTTCTGGATCACGTTTGCTTCAGGGTTCTTCTTGGAGCATGACACTCTGATGACTTGTGACCCTGTTTTCCACAGTTAAAACATTTACCTTTAAACTTGAATTTTTGCTTTGAGACACCTCCCGATGCCTCAAGCTTGGCCTTGCCTTTGCCTTTGTCGGTGGTCACGGCTCTGTTTTTGAAGCCTCCCTTGCCATGTTCCACCACATTGATTTTGGCTCCTGCAGGGTTGACCGACTTGATATCAGCCTTTTTGTTGTCTTCTTCAATCCGAAGTCTGACAACAAGGTCCTTCAAGGTCATCTCTTTGCGTTTGTGCTTGAGATAGTTTTTGAAATCCTTCCAACTTGGTGGCAATTTCTCAATCATTGCTGCCACTTGGAAAGTCTCACTCAATACCATCCCCTCAGCACTTATCTCGTGCAAGATGAGCTGAAACTCATCCACTTGACTCATCACAGATTTTGAGTCAATCATTTTAAAATCAAGGAACCGCCCGACTACAAATTTCTTTGAGCCTGCATCCTCAATTTTGTACTTACGGTCCAAAGCCTCCCATACCTGCTTTGCCGTTTTGTAATTCCCATATACAGAATATAGGGAATCCTGCAACCCATTCAGAATGTAGTTGCGACAGAGGAAATCGGAGTGCTCTCATGCCTCAACGGCAATTACTATCGAAGCATCACTATTTTCTTGTGGGACTTTTGGGGGATCCTCTTTCATGAATCTTGCAAAACCCAACATCGTTAGGTAAAATAACATCTTTTGTTGCCATCTTTTGAAAAAAGTGGCAACCCCTTGAAACTTTTCGGGTTTCTCGTAGTGGCTTCCTGGCACATTAGGGATAGCCACGATAGGGGTAGAAATCAAACCCATATTTAGGGTGACAACAGGATTACCCTCGGAATTTGAGTTGGGATCACTTGAACTAGCCATTGAGAAATAAGAAAAAGTCTGTTTTAAGATTGTTAGAAAAATTAAGGCTAGTAGTGAGAAGATTCCAAGGCTTGTGTAGCACACAATTTCCTTAAAACAGATTTGCCCCTACGAATGTGCAAGAAGTTACGTGAGCAAAATGTTTCCCATGATACAATGGAAACCGTAAAGTCGGTTTGCACAAAACCGCCTTACCAATGAACTAGAATAGTTGTTGAACACTCGAGGAAATTTTGGTAAGAAATTGGGAGAATATTTCTTCAGAGAAAGAGGAGCAGAATTTTGAATGGGAAGAGGGATTCTGAGAGAAGGAGAATTTCCAAAGAGATGTGTGTTATCTGCAGATCTATAAAATGCTATTTATAGACATCACCAGTTTTCAATATCAAGTGTGCAGGTAAATATGCTTAATACCAATGTTAATCCATTAATCTGTCACCTTAATTTCAACCATTAATTTGCTGCCACCATTGATAATTATCCAAAACTTAATCATTATCCTTCAATGGATTAGACCAGATAATTATCCAAAACTTAATCATTATCCTTGAATGGATTAGACCAGCATATTAATAATCATGGTTATCTATTGAAAACTAAAGAGTCAATCCTCATCTGTATTAAATTTGAGAATCAAAACGCGAGTTGATCAGACCCGACGTTTTCCCAAATATTCTCATTCACACCTTTTTCAACTCTTCCTTCCAACAATAAACTTTTATGGGTGTAATAATATATATTCTAGTGACAAATTAGTTATGCACTACCATGGTGATCTTCTTACAATTTTCCTTTTCAACATTTGTTAAAAACATCAGAAAACATGTCGTGATGCAGGAAATCATTGAGCTTGGAGCAGTAACACTGGTGGTACCAGGAAACCTACCCATTGGATGCGTGCCAGTCTTTTTAGCTTTTTTTCGAAGTTCCAACAAGGATGACTATGACATGGCTACTGGTTGTTTGAAGTGGCTGAACGAGTTTTCTGAATACCATAACGAGTTGTTGCAGATAGAACTTAATCGGTTGAGAAAAATATATCCTCATGCCACCATCATCTATGCTGATTACTACAATGCTGCCATGAGATTCTATGAGAATCCTCGCCAATATGGTATTTCTATATTTCTGTTTCTGACCAAGAACCTTTCAATCTGTCCTATGACTTGCATGATGTGTTCCTTTCCTTCGATTAGCCGCCATGCTACTCCAGCTTGCTGACTTCTGTTTTGTATGATTTCTCTATCCCATTATCTGTTTCTATCTTCTGATCTCTGAAATTTTGATCCTTCTGCTATCCCCTACCTGACCATTTCTGGGAACTTAAGAACTCTTGATTTGCAATTTTCCAGCTTTTGTGAGGTAGTCTATGTATATACATATAATTTTTGTTGGCTCCATAATAACATGACAATATGAGATAGCTCCAAAACCCCTTCTTCATGGGCTGTGTTCTATTGAGCAGCATTATGCATCTTCTCAAAGGTGTAGCTTTAACATCTTTCATAAGCTGCACACCCTCATCTCATTTTGACTGTCTTGTTTCATTGAAATTCCAGTGTCAGGTTCTAAATGGTGGAATCTCTGGTTTTTGCAGGATTCAGAGATGATCTTTCCGCATGTTGTGGAGACGACAGAGCCGAATACAACTTCAATTTGTCGGTGCCATGTGGATCCCCGGGATTTACAGTTTGTGATGATCCTTGTTCGTATATGTCATGGGATGGTCTGCACTTAACAGAAGCTGCATACAGGGTTATAGCTCAAGGGATACTCGATGGACCCAATTCAGATCCTCCAATCCAAACAAGTTGCGGCCCTTCATCTATATCGTCCTCAATCTCAAGCACAACATCTCTACTGCTGCAGGATGAAATTATGTGAGAACTCCTTCCTTCCTTTATAGTTAGCGCTTTAGTTTGATTGCAAGTAGCGTGCTTGACTAATAAGAAGACTCGACATTCAGGCGAGCCGCCTGGTGGTATGGTATGTTCCATCTCAGAAAAAGAGTATAATATCCTACAACTTATCATGATATTCAAAAACGATTCTCTGTAACTCTGATACATGAAGAAGTCTGAACTGAGAACAAGAACTAAGCAAATCCCATTTGCTATCATGGGATATTTATACCTCTGAAAGAATGTTTGAAGGTCAGTAGATGCAATCACTTGTATTTGTTTATTATTTGTAGATATCCAAAGATGTATTTTCTTTTAAAAAATTGTTTGTTATGGCAAAAGTTGTGATTTCTGTTTGATTTGATACATGAAGTATGCTAGATGAATAAATAACATCAGCTGCCTTCCGGCCATCCTTCTCCTCTAATAGCCGTCGCCCGTCAGCCTGCAACCTCTCTTCTCCGGCCTTCCTCCTTTGATACCACTAAAGCATCCACAATAAATGAATTCTTCATCATCACTCGGCATCCTTACTCTTCTTGGTTATTTGTTACTTTGAAATTTTAATGTAAAAATTAATTATTTTTTAATTTCTATATTTTATTTTTAGAGTGAATTCATTATACTAATTTCAAATTTAAAGTTTTAATGGATAACTTTTAAAGATTCAATTTAAAATTACTAATTTTTACATTTTGCTCCATTTGAGACCCCTCAACATGTACTGTCAACCTTGCTAATGCGTCATTTTATGGGAGTATTTTCGTAAATTTGATCGTCCCTCCTCACTGTTCTTCTTCATCATCGTGTCTTCTCCTCCAATCACTTCTTTCAAATAATTTCTCTCCAACCTACCACCTAAACCTCAATCCCAACTACTCAATTAGCAAGAAATTGTTTTCCCAAAAACTGCAACAGAGAAAAAGGTGGAGGAGGGAGAAAAGGCATTTACCAAACCCCAATTAAAGCCCAAGTCAATCAGGAAAGAATTTTCCAGAGATGATAGCACCAAGTCCTTAAGGCAAACTCTTGCATAAAATATGCACATTGCCCTCATCCATACCCAATATCGAAATCAATGATTTGAATCCTCCTGCAGCTGCCGTTCATCCCACAATGATCAGATCCGATAAATTTGGAAGTAGGCGGTTGAAGCAGGAAAGAGATGAAAGAAATGTATAAAGAGGAGGAGAGAAGGGAAACTACACAAATACTCTTGTGAACAGTTTACCAGTTCAAGTAGAATAAAATCAGTGATTTTAGATCGAATTTTTTAAAATTATAACAAAAATCAGAATTTTAAAATAGTATAATGACCAAATTTATATTTCACTTTTATTTTTAATGTCAAATGTAATATTTGATAAGTGTAAAAGGGAGTAAAAATAAAAATTAAATATATGTTAAATCGAAAACATCACTTATATGAAAAAGAAGGGAGTTCTATTAACTATTACAATTTAATTCACCATCTTGTTTATGTTTGAATGAAGACATGTACAGGAAGAATAGGAGTCAAGTTTCCCCCAATTTTATGACATCTTCTAGTGTTTCTATCAATTCGTTTTATAATATATCTCGTTTTTAACCAATACTTATACTAAGGAAACATTCAATTCTTACACACTCCCACAATTTAAATTATAAGTTATGTTATACCTAATTTTTAATTTTTATGTTATACCTAACTTAATCTATTTTTTGGTAATGAGTTTTGGAAACAATTTTTTCATCCATCTCTTGATAGGAAAGAGAGAAATTGAAAAAGACGTCTATCCCAATGAATAAGAATTACTGTAGTAATTAATTAAAGATACATAGTTAAAAATAATAATTATTTTTTATAACTAAACGAACCATTTATATTTTTACATGTCCCAAAAACACAAAAAGAAAACATATCAATAATAGGAAAGGGAGGTATTACTTCCTCCGTCCCAAATTAATAAAGGTTCTAAGGTTTGAGAGTTGTCCTTATTGACACTTTATTATTATCAAGAAAATTTTTTTAGTTTTTCTTGTTTTACATTTTTTCAAAATTTGTAAGTGTATTGAACTCTACCACCCAAGTACTTATTTCATTAGTAATTTTCTCTCGCAATTGGGATAAAAGAGAAAAAGTTACTTGACTAAATTATTAATTACTACTTTTCTTTAATAACAGTGAAATCTGTAAAACGTCTATTAATTTGGGACGAAAGAAATAGTTTCTAACATTAATTGTTCCACAGAGATATGTCATTTTTCCTATATTGGGCTCACACTTGTCATGTCTTTGTGATGTTTAAATTTGATTTTGAGTAGTCACGCCACCGAAACTTTCGCCCATTAATTAATGACAATCAATTTTATTTTGATTTGATGAATGTTTATTTTGCACGTTCTTAACAAATTGAAGGATAGGTATATACTCCCTCCTCCCAAATTAATACTCCTTCCATTTCAATATATAGGTCGTTTTGACCAAAACACAAATATTAAGGCTGTAATTAATTTTTAAAAATTCTCATAACTTTTAATGGTTAAATCTGTTATACTCTTATTCAATGCATTTTTGATAATAGTGCTATAACTTAGAATAGTAATAACAAAAATAAGTTTTAATGAAATTACAAATTAAATAAGGGTAATAAAGTAAAAAATAATGAATTGTTTTCTAGAAGTAGACAAGTGACTTATATTTTGACCGATTTTCTAATGGGTGAAAACGACTTATATTTTGAAATGGAAGGAGTAGATATTTTAAGGTTTGAAAGTTGTCCCTTATTAATTAATACTTTATCATTATCAAGCTAATATTTTTTAGTTTTTCTTGTTTTACCATTCCTCAAAATTTGTGAGTGTATTGAACTCTACCACCCAACTACCTATTTCACTAGTAATTTCCTCTCCAAATTGAGGTAAAAGAAAAAATTTACTTGACTAAATCATTAATTAATATTTTTCCTTCGTAACAGTAAAATCTCTAGAACGTCTATTAATTTGAGACGGGAAGAGTGTATCTCATTAATGAGTGGTCAATTAAAAATAAAGTTGTTACCACTTTATTTTCAAATATAGTAATAGATAATGTATCATTGTTGGTGTAATTTTTTTTTCTCTTTTAAATCCCTTTTTCCCATTAATAATAAGAAAAATTATACTAACTTTTTTTAAATAAGAAAAATTATACTAACTCAATCACATGGTTGTATATATTATGTTAATTTAATTTAATAATTAAAATTAATTTTATTTTATGGACTGACATGGAATATTAAAGATAAAATTATTCTTTTTTCTGGTTTCAAAATAATAGGTCTATTTTATTTGTTTGGTAAGTAAAATTATTATTATGAGATAAAAATATTATTGATGAAAATATGAATATTTTTTAATAAACATAATTGAGTATTACAATCGACTCCTTTTTATTTCAATATTGTAAATTGTAGGATTTTGTTTTTTTAAACAGACTTACCTGCCTAACAGATACGAGAACTATCATAATTGAATACCCTTTTATTAATTTATAAAAGATAAAAAAAATTACAACGGACCGTGCGTTAAATTTACCAATCTTTTAAATGTCTTACCATCACGGTCATTAATAAAATTTTCTTTCTCTCTTTATCTATATCTATACAATCATCAATAAATTATAAAATTCTTTTTTTTTGTTATATTAAAATAAACTATGTTGGTTGGAGTTTATGAAGAGTTGTCTGGAGGTAATGGGTGAAATTGGTGGAAATCATTACAACTATGCATTAACTGAAAGGAAAACGGAAGAGGCGGCAGCATCCATTGTAAATCCGGTTATTCGTTCTATTGGTTCAGCTATCGCATTAGGACACTACTACTCTTCTTTAATGTTTGTTTTTTTAGTTTGGTGAAACTATTAATACTCACTTTAATCGAAGATAAACATTAAAAAATTTTAAAAGATAAAAAACTCATGTGATTTTTTACTAAAATGAGTTTGGATTCTCGTAAGTGTGAATTTTTTAATAATCTTTTTACTCGAGTTAGTGTGAACTAGTAAAATATATTTTACACTTAAAAGTAATATTCCTAAATAAATTGGCCCAATAAAAATAATTTATTTAATGCATTGATTCTCTTGAATTTGTCTCGTTTATCTCCCTAACTAATGCTCCCCTATCATTTGTCAAAATGGTAAATTATAATTGTCCTCATAATGGTATCATATAAGAATTGGTGTGAACTTTGCTTTTTTTTTTTTGTTTTGTTTTGTCAAACAAAAGTTTGATTGTTATGAGTTTGACTTATGTCAAAAGCATAAATGTAATTATCCGAAATTTTGAAAAAGTATGAGTAGTTTGACAAAATCACATGAGAAGTAAATGTAATTCACAAATTTTAATAAATTAAATTCTGAAATACTTTTTTGGTTTCTCAAAATAAGGAAATGTCACTTTCGTCCTTCTTAAATTTTGATCAGCACCTAATATTAATTAATTAAGTGTTTGTTTGATTAAAAATGTTTAATAACAAATTAAAAACTTTTTAATTAAATACTTAATAATTAATGTGTTTGATAACTTTAAATTAGAGTTTTAATAGATTAAGTGGGTTTAAAATCTAAGTACAATTATTAGTTTAAAAATAAATAATTTGATAAATCACTTTTTTTTGAGGTGAATTACTTGCAATTTTTTATTTTCTTTGTAAAAAAAGAGTAGGTAGGTATATGGCTATAATTTCATTATCTTCTGTCTTGAATCAAACTTGTTGGGAGGAAGGCCGCCGGAGAGTCGACCAACTCGTCCGTCGATCATTGAGCCAGAAATAGCTTCAATGTCTGCAATTCTAACTACGAAAACATTCACAATAGTCATCTTAATTGCCTCCTTGTTAAGATGGGCATCACCAATATCCCAAACCACATGCTACAAATCCATCATTAGTTTCGGTGATTCTCTCGCCGACACCGGCAACTTGTTAGCTCTGACTCCATCGGGAACCCCTATCAATTTTCTCAGTCCACCTTACGGCGAAACTTTCTTCAAGTACCCCACCGGCCGTTGCTCCGACGGCCGTCTCGTCATCGATTTTATTGGTATATTTACTGATGTGATACATGTTTCTTTTGCTTGAAGAATTGCAGAATGCGTTTGATTGATGCAATTAAGATTGATACTAAATTGGATTTTGTAGCTGAGAGCTTTGGGCTCCCATTACTACCTCCATATTTATCCGGCGGGGAAGGAACAAAGAGTGGAAGGAATTTTTCAGGTGGTGTGAATTTTGCGGTGGCCGGAGCCACCGCACTGGATGACGGAATTTTGAGGCAAATGGGAACTATTAACCCCAACACCGATGTATCTTTAAGAATTGAATTGGAATGGTTCAAAGAGTTTTGCAACTCTGTTTGCGACGAATCTTCAGGTGAAAACTGGTACCTAAATTATCATTGTTGGTGTAATTTATTTTTTTTCTTTTAAATCCCTTTTTTCCCATTAATAATAAGAAAAATTATACTAACTCAATCAATCACATGCTTATATTTATTATATTGAAGATAAAATTATTATTTTTCTGTTTCAAAATGATAATTTTATTTGAGAATAAGAGTTTTATTTGTT
This sequence comes from Knoxia roxburghii, assembly GCA_030378225.1. Lineage (NCBI taxonomy): Eukaryota > Viridiplantae > Streptophyta > Magnoliopsida > Gentianales > Rubiaceae > Knoxia > Knoxia roxburghii. Next base: position 40,322,361 of record CM059420.1, on the reverse strand, counting down.
TGTTAAGAGAAAATTATTATTATTAGATGGAGATAGTGCACATGAAAACATGAATATCTTTGAATGAACATAATTGAGTATTACAAATTAACTTCTTTTTGTTTTAGTATTACAATAAATTGGATTACTACTCGTCTTTTTTGCTATATTAAAATAATATTATAAAGTTCGTTTAATGTTATAGGTAAGATTTTATTTGATCAAAAAAGTTGTAGTTTATAGCCGATTCTTTAAAAAGTAGTTGAACAGATTAGATTATTATTTTAGAGATCGGATGATACGATTAGTCAATATTGATTCGGTAAACAGCCTCTCATACTTGTACAGATTGGTTGGAGTTTATGAAGAGCTCTTTGGTGGTAATGGGTGGAATTGGTGGAAATGATTACAACAATGTATTATTTGATGGCAAAACAGAAGAGCTCGCATCCATTGTAACTCCGGTTATTCGTGCTATTGGTTCAGCTATTATGGTAGGACACTACTATAGAAAGTACGTTAATCATTCCTTATTCTTGATCAAGTTTTGCTTATTGGTGATGAAAAATTTTTAGTTCCATTTATCATTCCCATATTTAGATTGAGTTATATTGTTGAGGTTGGCTGTGCCGGCTGCAGAAATTGTAGATTTTCAATACAACTTTTGACTTGTTAATATAAGAAGAGATGTACTTGGAGAGTGGAGAGAGTAATATAATGATATTGATCGGGAATAATCTTAAACATTTCATATTAAAAACTCTAAAGACTGTAGTGATATAATGCTGAAAGTTGAGGGGGAACTTACAGTCACAAAGGGGTCTGAAATATCCAATCAAGCTACTGCTTGGAGGTAGAGGATGGGTTTTGGAGTTTCCGAGGAGAGTTAGGTGATGGGATTGGTGAAGGATATGGAATGCGCGGTCAAGCTGGAAGTGGTGAACTGTGTGTGGCTGTTAGTCGCAACAAGCTCTCGAACCAAAAGTAGATAAGAGGTTCAAAAAGGAGTAGTATGAGAGTAGTGGCGCTACTTCCGGACTCACTTCAAGTTTGGCCTTTACTTGTGTGCAGGATTGAGCTTAGTAATCCTCAAGCACTTGCGAGCCAACTTGGAAGTGGTAATCAAACATAGTTGGTACATTCAGAGAGAAGAGAAGATGATTGAAGCATATCCATGTATGTGGCTTTCCCATTCTTCTGGAAATATGTTGGATTTACATAATGAGTCAAAATGCAAAGCTTTACTTGATTGATTGCGCCAAATTTTCAATTTGGTAAACTGAATGTGAAAAGCTGCAGTTAGTTAAATCTTCAATTTTGATGAGTTTATGATCTGGGATCCTCTGTTTGGTTCTGCTACAATTGCATTAATTCGATTATGGAAGTAGAAACATGTCTTCATTTTTTAGTTATGCACTACCATGGTGATCTTCTTACAATTTTCCTTTTCAACATTTGTTAAAAACATCAGAAAACATGTCCTGATGCAGGAAATCATTGAGCTAGGAGCAGTGAAGGTGGTGGTACCAGGAACCCTACCCTTTGGATGCCCGCCAGTCTACTTAACTACTTTTCGAAGTTCCAACCAGGATGACTATGACATGGCTACTGGTTGTTTGAAGTGGTTGAACGAGTTTACTGAATACCATAACGAGTTGTTGCAGATAGAACTTAATCGGATAAGAAAAATTTATGCTCATGCCACCATCATCTATGCTGATTACTACAATGCTGCCATGAGATTCTATGAGAATCCTCAACAATATGGTATTTCTATACTTCTGTTTCTGACTAACAACCTTTCAATCTGCCCCATTTTTTATGTTATTAATCACAACACCTTCAAAACCAGGGTGTAACTTTCCTTTTTCAAAGAAAAGATATTACATGCTGCCTGTGCAGTTTGTCAGAAATCCATTTGCTATGTTATTGGACGTCAACTTCTTCCTTGATTGCTTTCATTATTTAGGATTTGAAGTTTTGGCTTATACTATAGACGCCTCTCATGATCTCCTGCATCTCTTCCGGCAGTTCTTCTGGTTAAACTATCTGTTAAGGCTTACTTTTGCTAACCCTTTTTTTGCTGAGAGTAAAGCTAGCCAGCAAGGGTATGCTGCTCTTGTGCTGCTGGTGTTGCCTTGTCCTATGACTTGCATGATGTGTTGCTTTCGGTCAATTACCTTTATGATTGCTCTATCCCCTTATCTGTTTCTAGCTTCTGTCCTCTGAAATTTCAATCCTTTTGCTATCCCCTTCCTGCCTCAACCATTGCTGGGATCTTAAGAACTCTTGATTTGCAATTTTCCAGCTTTTGTGAGGTAGTCTATATGTACACACATACTTTTTGTTGGCTCCATAATAAAATGACAATATGAGATAGCTCCAAAACCCCTTCTTCATGGGCTGTGTTCTATTGAGCTCTAACATCTTTCATAACTACACACCCTCATCCCATTTTGACTGTCTTGTTTCAATGAAATTCCAAGGTCAAGTTCTAAATCGTCGAATCTCTTGGTTTTGCAGGATTCAGAGATGATCTTTCAGCATGTTGTGGAGATGAGGCAGCCGAATACAACTACAATGCGTCAGTGCTATGTGGATCTGGATCCCCGGCATCAACAACTTGCGATGATCCTTCTTCGTATATGTCATGGGATGGTATGCACTTAACAGAAGCTGCATACAGGGTTATAGCTCAAGGGATACTTGATGGACCCTATTCAGATCCTCCAATCAAAACAAGTTGTCGCCCTTCATCAATGTCGTCTTCAACCTCTACTGCTGCAGGATGAAGTTATGTGAGAACTTCCTTCCATGTTCCATCTCAGAAAAAGAGTATAATATTCTACAACTTTTATCATGGGATTCAAAAAAAGATTCTCTGTAACTCTGATCCATGAAGAAGTCTTAAAACTGAAAACAAAGAACTAAGCGAATCCCATTTTGCTATCATGTGATTCTTATACCTCTCAAAGAATGTTTTTGAACGTCAGTAGATGCAATGTATATTATTTGTAGATCTCCAAAGATGGATTTCCTTTTAAAAATTTGTTTATTGCAGCAAAAGGTGTGATTTCTGTTTGATTTGATACATGAAGTATGCCAGACGAATAACAGCAGCTGCCTTCCAGGCCATCCTGTCCTCCAATAGCCGTCGCCCGTCAGCCTGCAACCTCTCTTCTCCGGCCTTCCTCCTTTGATCCCACTAACAGCATCCACAATAAATGATTTCTTCATCATCACTCGGCATCCTTACTCGTATTGATTATTTGTAATTTGTACTCCTTCTATTTTTTTTATCTGTTATTTTTAGAGTTTCAATTTTTTTCTATTTGTCACTTTGAAATTTCAATGTACAATTAATTATTATTATTATTTATTTTGATTCAAAAAAATTATTTTTTTAATTTTCTCTTTTATTTTTAATGTCAAATTCAATATTATATAAGCATAAAAGGGAGTTAAACAAAATAAAAATTAAATATATTAAATACTTTTTAATTAGCATGTTAAATCGAGAAGGTCACGTCTTTTTATAATAGTTTCTAATATGAATTATAATTAAAATGTGTAAAAATGTAATTGCTTTCTTAATATACAATGAATTTCTGCATATTTAAGCTGTTAAATCACACCTTTTGCAACAATAAACAAATTTTTAGAAGAAAAATCCGTCTTTGAGATCTAAAAGTAATATACAAATACAAGTGATTGCATCTACTGAGGTTTAAACATTCATTCAGAGGTATAAGAATCACATGATAGCAATTGGGATTTGCTTAGTTCTTGTTCTCAGTTTTCATACTTCTTCATGGATCACAGTTACAGAGAATCGTTTTTGAATCTCGTGATAAGTTGTAGAATATTATACTCTTTTTTCTGAGATGGAACATGGAAGGAAGTTCTCACATAGCTTCATCCTACAGCAGTAGAGATGTTGTGGTTGAGGTTGAAGATGATATTGATGAAGGGCCACAACTTGTTCTGATTGGAGGATCCGAATAGGGTCCTTCAAGTAACCCTTGAGCTATAACTCTGCATGCAGCTTCTGTTAAGTGCAGACCATCCCATGACATATATGACGATGGATCGTCACAAGTTGTTGATCCCGGGGATCCACATAGCACCGACCTATTGATGTTGTATTCGGCTCTGTCGTCTCCACAACATGCTGAAAGATCATCTCTGAATCCTGCTAAAGCCAGCGATTCGACAATTTAGAACTTTACTGTAATTTCATTGAAACAAGACAGTCAAAATGGGATGAGGGTGTGTAGTTATGAAAGATGTTAGAGCTCAACAGAACACAGCCCATGAAGAAGGGGTTTTGGAGCTATCTCATATTGTCATGTTATCATGTAGCCAACAAAAAGTATATGTATATACATAGACTACCTCACAAAAGCTGGAAAATTGCAAATCAAGAGTTCTTAAGATCCCAGCAATGGTCAGGTAGGGGATAGCAGAAGGATCAAAATTTCAGAGATCAGAAGCTAGAAACAGATAATGGGATAGAGAAATCACACAAAACAGAACTCAGCAAGCTGGAGCAGCATGGCAGCTAATCGAAGGAAAGGAACAGATCATGCAAGTCATAGGACAGATTGAAAGGTTCTCATTCAGAAACAGAAATATAGAAATACCATATTGGCGAGGATTCTCATAGAATCTCATGGCGGCATTGTAGTAATCAGCATAGAATGATGGTGGCATGAGGATAAATTTTTCTTAACCGATTAAGTTCTATCAGCAACAACTCGTTATGGTATTCAGAAAACTCGTTCAGCCACTTCAAACAACCAGTAGCCAGCCATGTCATAGTCATCCTTGTTGGAACTTCGAAAAATAGCTAAAAAGGATGGCACGCATCCAATGAGTACGTTTCCTGGTACCACCAGTGTTACTGCTCCAAGCTCAATGATTTCCTGCATCACGACATGTTTTCTGATGTTTTTAACAAATGCTGAAAAGGAAAACGGTAAGATGATCACCATGGTAGTGCATAACTAATTTGTCACTCTGAATATATATTTTTACTCCCATAAAAGTTATCTGCTCCTAAAAAATGAAGTCATGTTTCTACTTACATAATCGAAATAATCTTAATTGTAGCAGAACCAAACAGAGGATCCCAGATCATTAACTCATCAAACTTGAAGATTTAACAGCAGCTTTTGGAATTTAAATTTGGCGTGTTGGCAATATTAAATCAAAGTTAATTAGAATCGGATTTGATAATTAGTAGTTTAGGACAAATAATATTTGGATTTAGATAGGGAAGGTTAGTGGTCAGATTTATTTGTGGCTAGAGTTTTAAGTTAGAGTTATGCTAGAAATAAAGAAAAAAAAAAAAAAAAGTAGTAGGAATTGTAAAAATTAAGTAAAAAATTCGATGTGATTGCCAAGATAAGTAGAGAATTCCTTTTATCCACGGATCAAACGAATAGGATCGTCCGGGCGATCTAACAAATAGGGATCGTCAGGTAAATCCACCATATTTGCAGATGAATTGGAAGCCTCATAGTTTAGGATAGAAAACGAAGATTAAAGAAGAGTAGTAGTAGTAGTAGAGTCGTACCGCAATAGCCGAACCAATAGCACGAATAACCAGAGTTACAATGGATGCGGCCACTTCTGTTTTGCCATCAAATAGTGGATAGTTATAATCATTTCCACCGATTTCACCCATTACTACCACTAGAGAGCCCTTCATAAACTCCGACCAATCTGTTTAAGTATGAGAGGTTGTTTCTCTGATCAATGTCCAGAAATCTTAGAATCCGTACTCTAAAATAATAATCTAATTTATTCAAATACTTATTAAAGATTGGACAATAAATTAAAAGTCACGATCTATCATATTAAACAGGGAGTGTCAATTACTTGATTACATCCATCTTATTATAATATTATTTTAATATAACAAAAAAAACCAAGAATAGTAGAATTTATTATAACACTAAAACAAAAAAAGAATAATTTATAATACTCAATTATATTTATTCAAAGACATTCATAATTTCATTTCTATTATCTCCCTTTAATAATAATAGATATGTCTTAGCAAACAAATAAAACTCAAATTTTATCTTCAATATTACTCAGTCGGTCCATAAAACAAAAATTATTTTAATTATTAAATTAAAATAATATAATAAACACAACGATAATTTTTCTTATTATTAATGGGAAAAAGGAGTTCGTTTACGGTGGTACTATAGGAGTAGGATGAATTTTACTCCTACTTACTGTAGCGCGCTACAGTATCGCGCGCGCTACAGTAGCGCTACAGTGACGCGCTATAGTTTCGCGCTACAGTTTTTTTTTTTTTTTGACGCACAAACTTTAAAAAAAAAAATACCTTTTTAAAAAAAAATTCTTTTTTTTTAAAAAAAAATACTTTTTTTAACAAGGGAAATCAGATCAGGATTATATATACATCAGATGAGAGAATACAAGAGATCAGATCAACAGACTATAGATATCAGATCAAGAATATAAAAGAAATCATACAGTAGAACTAAAATATAATTAACAAGAGAGATCAGATCAGGATTATATAGACATCAGATCAGCGAATACTTGACATCAGATCAACAGACTATAGATATCAGATCAAGAATATAAAAGAAATCATACAGTAGAACTAAAACATACTTAAAAAGGGAGATCAGATCAACAGACTATAGACATCAGATCAGTGTATACTTGACATCAGATCAACAGACTATAGACATCAGATCAAGATTTTAAAAGAAATCACACAGCAGAACTAAAACATACTTAACAAAGGAGATCAGATCAGGATTATATAGACATCAGATCAACTCATACTTGACATCAGATCAACAGACTATAAACATCAGATCAAGATTTTAAAAGAAATCACACAGCAGAACTAAAACATACTTAACAAAGGAGATCAGATCAGGATTATATAGACATCAGATCAACTCATACTTGACATCAGATCAACAGACTATAGACATCAGATCAGGATTATATATACATCAGATGAGAGAATACAAGAGATCAGATCAACAGACTATAGATATCAGATCAAGAATATAAAAGAAATCATACAGTAGAACTAAAATATAATTAACAAGAGAGATCAGATCAGGATTATATAGACATCAGATCAGCGAATACTTGACATCAGATCAACAGACTATAGATATCAGATCAAGAATATAAAAGAAATCATACAGTAGAACTAAAACATACTTAAAAAGGGAGATCAGATCAACAGACTATAGACATCAGATCAGTGTATACTTGACATCAGATCAACAGACTATAGACATCAGATCAAGATTTTAAAAGAAATCACACAGCAGAACTAAAACATACTTAACAAAGGAGATCAGATCAGGATTATATAGACATCAGATCAACTCATACTTGACATCAGATCAACAGACTATAAACATCAGATCAAGATTTTAAAAGAAATCACACAGCAGAACTAAAACATACTTAACAAAGGAGATCAGATCAGGATTATATAGACATCAGATCAACTCATACTTGACATCAGATCAACAGACTATAGACATCAGATCAAGATTTTAAAAGAAATCATACAGTAGAACTAAAACATACTTAAAAAGGGAGATCAGATCAACAGACTATAGACATCAGATCAGCGTATACTTGACATCAGATCAACAGACTATAGACATCAGATCAAGATTTTAAAAGAAATCACACAGCAGAACTAAAACATACTTAACAAAGGAGATCAGATCAGGATTATATAGACATCAGATTAACTCATAATTGACATCAGATCAACAGACTATAGACATCAGATCAAGATTTTAAAAGAAATCACACAGCAGAACTAAAACATACTTAACACAGCAGAACTAAAACATACTTAACAAAGGAGATCAGATCAGGATTATATAGACATCAGATCAACTCATACTTAACATCAGATCAACAGACTATAGATATCAGATCAAGAGTATAAAAGAAATCATACAGTAGAACTAAAATATACTTAACAAGGTAGATCAAATCATGATTATATAGACATCAGATCAGAGAATACAAGACATCAGATCAACAGAATATAGATATCAGATCAAAAATATAAAAGAAATCATACAGTAGAACTAAAATATACTTAACAAGGTAGATCAAATCATGATTATATAGACATCAGATCACAAAATAGCAGACATCAGATCAATAAAATTTAGATATCAGATCAAAAATATAAAAGAAATCATATCATACAACAAAAACGTCCATAATATGTATCATAATATCTAAAATTATTTAATTATAAAACAAATAAAATGATAATTTAAAAATAATTTTTTTATAAAATTCAAAAACATTAAAAAAAATACTGAATTGTTTAGAAAAAAAACGGACGAAAAAAATCTCAAAGAGGAAGGCAAAAAAAAAATAAAAAAATAGCCAAAAATAACAAAAGAAATGAAGGTACTGTAGCGCGTTTACTGTAGCGCGCGGAACTGTAGCGCGTTACTGTAGCGCGCGCGGAACTGTAGCGGGGTAGGAGTAAAATTCATGGTGGTCCTATAGGACCACCATATAAATTACCGGGAAAAAGGGATTTAAAAGAAAAAAAAAAAATCTACACCAACAACGATAATTTAGGTCCGAGTTCTCACCTGAAGATTTGTTGCAAACAGAGTTGCGAAAGTCTTTGAACTATTCCAAACTCATTTCTTAAAAGATACATTGGTGTTGGGGTTAATAATTCCCATTTGCCTCAAAATTGCATCATCCAGAGCGGTGGCTCCGGCCACCGCAAAATTCACACCACCTGAAAAATTCCTTCCACTTTTTGTTCCTTCCCCGCCGGATAAATATGGAGGTAGTAATGGGAGCCCAAAGCTCTCTCAGCTACAAAAACCAATTTAGTATCAAACTTAATTGCATCAATCAAACGCATTCTGCAATTCTTCAAGCAAAAAAAAACATCACATCAGTAAATATACCAATAAAATCGATGACAAGACGGCCGTTGGGGGTACTTGAAGAAAGTTTCGCCGTAAGGTGGACGGAGAAAATTGATAGGGGTTCCCGACGGGGTCAGAGCTAACAAGTTGCCGGTGTCGGCGAGAGAATCACCGAAACTAATGATGGGATTTGTAGCATGTGGTTTGGGATACTGCAGTGAGGGAGGATCTTAACAAGGAGGCAATTGAGATGACTATTGTGAATGTGTTCCTAGTTAGAATTGCAGACATTGAAGCTATTTTTGGCTCAATGATCGACGGACGAGTTGGTCGACCCTCCGGCGGCCTCCCTCCCAACGATTTTGATTCAAGAGAGAAGATAATGAAATTATAGCCAACGCCTACTCCTTTACAAAAGAAATAAATAAACTGCACGGCGCAGCTAGTGGGTAATTTATATGGTGGTCCTATAGGACCACCATGAATTTTACTCCTACCCCGCTACAGTAGCGTGCTACAGTAGCGCTACAGTTCCGCGCGCTACAGTAAACGCGCTACAGTACCTTCATTTCTTTTGTTATTTTTGGCTATTATGATACATATTATGGACGTTTTTGTTGTATGATATGATTTCTTTTATATTTTTGATCTGATATCTAAATTCTGTTGATCTGATGTCTGCTATTTTGTGATCTGATGTCTATATAATCATGATTTGATCTACCTTGTTAAGTATATTTTAGTTCTACTGTATGATTTCTTTTATATTTTTGATCTGATATCTATAGTTTGTTGATCTGATGTCTTGTATTCTCTGATCTGATGTCTATATAATCATGATTTGATCTACCTTGTTAAGTATATTTTAGTTCTACTGTATGATTTCTTTTATATTTTTGATCTGATATCTATAGTCTGTTGATCTGATGTTAAGTATGAGTTGATCTGATGTCTATATAATCCTGATCTGATCTCCTTTGTTAAGTATGTTTTAGTTCTGCTGTGTTAAGTATGTTTTAGTTCTGCTGTGTGATTTCTTTTAAAATCTTGATCTGATGTCTATAGTCTGTTGATCTGATGTCAAGTATACGCTGATCTGATGTCTATAGTCTGTTGATCTGATCTCCCTTTTTAAGTATGTTTTAGTTCTACTGTATGATTTCTTTTAAAATCTTGATCTGATGTCTATAGTCTGTTGATCTGATGTCAGGTATGAATTGATCTGATGTCTATATAATCCTGATCTGATCTCATTTGTTAAGTATGTTTTAGTTCTGCTGTGTTAAGTATGTTTTAGTTCTGCTGTGTGATTTCTTTTAAAATCTTGATCTGATGTCTATAGTCTGTTGATCTGATGTCAAGTATGAGTTGATCTGATGTCTATATAATCCTGATCTGATCTCCTTTGTTAAGTATGTTTTAGTTCTGCTGTGTGATTTCTTTTAAAATCTTGATCTGATGTCTATAGTCTGTTGATCTGATGTCAAGTATACGCTGATCTGATGTCTATAGTCTGTTGATCTGATCTCCCTTTTTAAGTATGTTTTAGTTCTACTATATGATTTCTTTTATATTCTTGATCTGATATCTATAGTTTGTTGATCTGATGTCAAGTATTCGCTGATCTGATGTCTATATAATCCTGATCTGATCTCTCTTGTTAATTATATTTTAGTTCTACTGTATGATTTCTTTTATATTCTTGATCTGATATCTATAGTCTGTTGATCTGATCTCTTGTATTCTCTCATCTGATGTCTATATAATCCTGATCTGATTTCCCTTGTTATAAAAAGTATTTTTTTTTTAAAAAAAAAGAATTTTTTTTAAAAAAGGTATTTTTTTTTTAAAAAGTTTGTGCGTCAAAAAAAAAAAAAAACTGTTGCGCGTTACTGTAGCGCGAAACTATAGCGCGTCACTGTAGCGCGCGCTACTGTAGCGCGCTACAGTAAGTAGGAGTAAAATTCATCTTACTCCTATAGTACCACCGTAAACGGACTCCAGCTAGTGGGGTTCAAATAAATGTTGTGGGGTTCAAGCAATGTGAATTTTACCGTATTTTTTAGTGACTTTGTGGTTCATTTTTACCGCTGCGAAGGATTCAACGAAATTTGCTTGGTGATGAGATTTTGGAAACAATCGTTTAATCCATTTCTTGTTAACAAAGAGAGATTGAAAAAGACTTTTATCCAATGAAAATGAGTTATATAATAATTAATTAAAAAGAATTGGTAAAAGCAATTATTTATTTCCTTCAATTAAATAAATAACTTATATTTTCACGTGTTCCAAAACCAAAAAATACCTATAGAATGGGTTCATACATTACATGTCATGTCTTTGTGATGTTTAAATTTGTTTTTGAGTAGTGAGGTAGTTATATAGTAGAGATAGGAGTAAACAAAAATTTAATATACTTAGTAAAAAAAAAAGAAAAAACGGAGTTAAAATTCTTGAAGGTTGGAGTGTACAATGCACGTTTTTTCCCTAATTCTATTTTCTCTCTCCAGTGGCTGCTCTCTATTTTCTCTCTCCCGAACTCTCTTCCCCGTTTTCTAGCAGCCAATTATGGTCATTTCGAGCGGAGTTTTGAAGATCTCTCACCGCCAAAATACTCACCACCTCTCAAACTTCAAAACTCATACCCTTTTTCAGCACTTTCGCCGTTTGTTGGGTTTGGGAGAATCACAAATCAGCCACAAAGATGCAAGGAAATCTAGGATTTTATATATCTGAGTTAGGGGATTCGTTTGGTTGTGTTTGCAGCCCAGGAAGATGAAAAGAAAACTAATGTTTGGGCAAAAAGATATATTTTTTTATGTAAAATCGTATATTTTTGTTGTTTTTTCATGTGAAATGGTGATACTGATATTAAATGCTCGTACTGATGTAAAATATTGTTTCTTGGTGTAAAATACAGTTTGTTGGTGTAAAATGCTCGTACTGATGTTAAATGCGGTTTATTGGTGTAAAATGCTTGTACTGATGTAAAATGCGATTTGTTGGTGTAAAATACTCGTACTTATGTAAAATGATGTTTGTTGGTGTCAAATGTTTGTACTGATGTCAAATGATGTTTTTCTGATGCAAAATGGTCGTACTAATGTAAATTGTTGTTTGTTGTTTTAAAATACTCGTACTAATGTCAAATGCTGTTTGTTAGTGTAAAATGCTCGTACTGATGTAAAATGATATTTTTTTTTTATGTCAAATGCTCGTACTGATGTCAAATTTTGTTTGTTGGTGTAAAATATTCGTACTGATGTAAAATGATGTTTTTTTATGTTAAATGTTCGTACTGATGTCAAATGATGTTTTTTGATTCAAAATGGTCGTACTGATGACAATTGTTGTGTATTGATGCAAAATGTTGGTATTGATGTAAAATGTTAATACTGATCTCAAATGCTGTTTGTTGATGTAAAATGCTCGTACTTATTTAAAATACTGTTTGTTGATGTAAAATGCTCATACTGATATAAAATATTGTTTGTTGATGTCCAGATGCTTCAGCGCAGCGAGAGACGACTCCAGCCCTTCTGTGAATGAGACGCAACATACTACTCTGGTCAGAATTCGCAGAGGAAAAATCTTGATGTAAAATGTTGTGATATAAAATGATGTAATGTAAAATCGTGATATAAAATGTTGTAATGTAAAATGTATTTTTTATGTAAAGCATTCGAATCACTGTTATCAATAAATCTCCTTTTTGCAGTTTTAAGTTCGTTGTATACATGTATCCCTTAATGTAAAACCAACGTAACACCGGACTACATAAAATTAACCAAAATGACATAAAAAAAATGAGATTAACAACAAAATTCATCATAATGACATGTTACATCAAAGTAAAAAAATGATGTAAAAATGTCAAATGAGGAGAGAGAGAGAGAGAGAGAGAGAGAGAGAGGAAGCGTGAGAGGGTATTAAATGGAAAATCATGTAAAATTTACATCAAATAAAATGAGGGGAGAGAGAGGAAGGAAGCGTGAGAAAGAGAATAAATAGGAGAGAGGAAAGAGGAGAGAGAGAGAGAGAGAATGAGGTTATTGGCAATAAATAGGAGAGAGGGAGAGAGAAAGTGAGCGTGTTGTGCAACAAGTGTGAGGCGCGTGAGGAGAGAGGGAGAGAGAGAGAGAGAGAGAGACTTGGGGCCAGACGCATGCAATTTTGGTGAAGAAAACCCATTTTCACCGGTTTCCTACCAAAAACCAGATTTTTTTTTTTTTTTTATAAAAAGTCGAGTTAAGTGTACCAAAAATCTTATACTTCTATCCCTACTATATAATTTACTGAAACCTTTGACCCATTAATTCATGACAATGAATTTTATTTATTATTTTTTGTAGGAAAAGATGATTTCATTGATTATTGATATTGTCCAACACTAATTGAGACAATGAATTTTACTTTGATACCCTAATTTAATCTATTTCTTGGTAACAAGAGAGGGATTGAAAAAGACTTCCTATCCCAATGAATAAGAATTACTCTAGTAATTAATTAAAGGTAAATAGGTAAAAATAATTACTTGTTTTTTAGAATTTTTTTGAAATAAAAAAATATATATTAATTTACTGGAAACGTCCAGCAACGAAAGAAAGATATAGTTAACGAAACACAAATTATGGATAAACATATATAGATCTACCCTATCAAGTGGTGTACATACCACATGCCGAAATTTTAATCCAAACAATGATACATCACTAATTTTCTGATGAAAACTCCAAAACATATATCTAATAATTAGATCTATGATAACTGAATCTTTTTGGACCAAACCAGCGAATATCGTCAACAACGCAGCTATCAATCCAACTAATTTCACCAACGAAACTGCCGTCATAACAACGAACACCATTAATGAAACCGCGACCAATACACTATCAGTAGATCTGAATCTACTGAAGGATAAAAGTAAATAAAGATTGGGGATAATTCCTTTTATTGAATGGCGCAACTAAAAATAATAAAATGAAAACGGGTAAAAAATTTATTTCCCTCATCCTCCCATGATGGAAAAATGGGAGAAGAAAATATTTTTTGAATGTTGAGTTTGGGAGAGAAGAGAGGAAAACCGTGAGTGTTAGGGTTTACTTGTTTTTTAGAACTAAATAATCGATCTATATTTTTACATGTAAAAAAAAAAAAAAAAAATCTATAATAGGAAAGGGAGGGAGTAGTTTGTAACATTAATTGTTCCACAAAGATATGTATTTTTCCTATAATGGGCTCATATTTGTCATGTCTTTTTGACGTTTAAATTTGATTTGATTTTGAGTAGTCACGACACCTAAAACTTTGGCCCATTAATTAATGACAAATTTTATTTTGATGAATGTTTATTTGCACGGTTCTTGACAAATTGAAGGACCCGTATGTCTTGTTAATGTGTGATGATTATCCTTCTCTATCACAAAATCATCAAATTATAAAATATATACAAATATCGATTCTAATTAGTATGATCTCTAACAATATGAGGATACTGTTATTAGAAACTAATTGTCAAAAAAATCTTGAGATATTTGCAAGATAAGTTTTTAGTCAATAACTCGTAGAAATATTTATATTGTAACTAGAATTTGATTGTTAAAAATGATCTCATGATTAGAAATCAATTGTTAATGTCAGAGTGCATTAGTTAGAAAGAAATTAGGGATATTGAAGCCACAGCAATAAAGTGTTTATCCCATTAGTTAAAAATTACTATGATTATGTAGTTTTAGTATGATTATGTAGTTTTAGTACTGCACCAATTGGCAATGAAACTCTCAATGGTCTATGTTTTCGACCTTGGCTAAATGAGGGCATTTTCATTATTTTAACAATTTGTCACTGTCTTTGCATAAACGAGTTAGATGAATCATGCAGCTTCAAACTTGCACCAATCAGAATATGATCTATATGTATACGAATGATAAAAAGGAGGTCATGTTGAAGGCAAAGTAGAGTATCCATGGAAGTGGAAATGTTAGCATCATACATACCTGCATTCAAGTTTCTTTGATGAACCCAACTGCCCAGATCAATGAGAGGCCTGATTTCTGTCTTCCAAGATCTGCAATGAATTGGTGAGCTTTTGTTTAGTTCTATTTTCTGTATTATTATCATGTATTCGTGAATGCCATGGTTGAATCCTTCGCACTGGCCCAAAATATCTCTTTAAGAATACTGTAAAATTCAAATTCATTGAACCAACACCACAACATTTCTTTTCAACCCCACTAGCTGCTGTTGCTGTCGCAATTGAGTAGGTGTAGGGCTATAAATTTCATTATCGATTTCACTCTTGAATCAAAATTATTGGGAGGGTCGACCAACTCGCCCGTCGATCATTGAGCCAAAAATTGCTTCAATGTCGGCAATACTAACTACGAAAACATTCACAATAGTCATAATAATTGCCTCCTTGTTGAGATCCTCCGTCGCTACAGTATGGGCATCAACAATATCCCAAACCACATGCTTCAAATCCATCATTAGTTTCGGTGATTCTCTCACCGATACCGGCAACTTCTTAGCTCTGACCCCGTCGGGAAGCCCTATGAATTTTCACCTTCCACCTTACGGCGAAACTTTCTTCCACTACCCCACCGGCCGTTGCTCCGACGGCCGTCTTGTCATCGATTTTATTGGTATATATACTGATGTCATACATGTTTTTTTTACTTGAAGAATTGCAGAATGCGTTCGATTTATGCAACTAAGATTGGTACTAAATTGGTTTTTGTAGCTGAGAGCTTTGGGCTCCCATTACTACCTCCATATTTATCCGTCGGGGAAGGATCAAAGAGTGGAAGGAATTTTTCAGGTGGGGTGAATTTTGCGGTGGTCGGAGCCACCGCACTCGATGATGAAATTTTGGGGCAAATGGGAATTATAAACACCAACAACAATGTGTCTTTAAGAATTGAGTTGGAATGGTTCAAAGATTTTCGCAACTCTGTTTCCAACCAATCTTCAGGTAATATTAAAAATAAAATTATTAATTTTGTTTTAAAATAATAATTCTATTTGAGAATAAGAGTTTATTTGTTTATTTATTTATTTATTTTTTGAAGTATAAGAGTTTATTTGTTTGTTAAGGCAAAGTTATTATTATGAAACACAGATAATACTCATGAATATATAAATATTTTTTAGTAAACATAATTGAGTATTACAAATCTGACTTCTTTTTGTTTCAGTATTACAAAGAATATTATGAATAAAAAATTTTCACGATCAGTTTATAGTCTATTATTTAACAAATTAGATTATAATTTTAGAGGACGATGATACGGTTAATCAATATTGATTGGGGAAACACCTCTCATGCTTGTACAGATTGGTTGGAATTTATGAAGAGCTCTCTAGTGGTAATGGGTGAAATTGGTGGAAATGATTACAACTATGCATTAACTGAAAGCAAAACAGAAGAGCTCGCAACCATTGTAACTTCGGTTATTCGTGTTATTGGTTCGGCTATTGCGGTAGGACTCTACTACTCTTCTTTAATGTTCCGTTTTTTTACTACACTGTCTTCCCATTCATCTGGAAATATGGTGGATATATATACATAATGATTCAGAAAGCAAAGCTTTACTTGATTGATTGAGCCAAATTTTCAATTTGGTAAACTGAATGTGAAAAGTTGCTGTTAAATCTTCAGTTTTGATGAGTTTATGATCTGGGATCCTCTGTTTTTTTCTGCTGCAATTATATTAATTCGATAATGGAAGTAGAAACATGGCTTCTTTTTTCTTGGATGAGAAAACTTTTATCAGAGTATTAATATATATTCGAGTGATGAATATGAGAAAACATGGCCCTAATGCAGGAAATCATTGAGGCTGGAGCAGTGGCAGTGGTGGTACCAGGAGACCTACCCATTGGATGCTTGCCAGTCTACTTAACTACTTATCCAAGTTCCAACAAGGACGACTATGACATGGCTACTGGCTGTTTGAAGTGGTTGAATGAGTTTTCCGAATACCATAACGAGTTGCTGCAGATAGAACTTAATCGGTTAAGAAAAATTTATCCTCATGCCACCATCATCTATGCTGATTATTACAATGCTGCCATGAGATTCTATGAGAATCCTCACCAATATGGTATTTCTATACATCTGTTTCCAACTAAGAACCTTTCAATCTGCCTTGTTTTTTATGGTATTAATTTCAATCCGCCCCGTTTCAATCTGTCCTATGACTTGCATGATTTGTTCCTTTCCTTCAATTAGCCGGCATGCTGCTCCAGCTTGCTGAGTTCTGTTTTGTGTGATTTACATACCTTTCTTTATAAGTGCTCTATATGGTAGAGCTAGGACAATTATTTTATGAGGTCTACCCAATACTAGATGAAGAGGTGCATAATAGATAGATATGAGCATCATGAGCTGTCCCGTAATCTCCTTGTCTGTTTCTGGCTTCTGTCCTCTGAAATTTTGATCCTTCTGCTTTCCTAACCATTGCTGGGATCTTAAGAACTTTTCACCTGCAATTTTCCAACTTTTGTGAGGCAGTCTATAATAACATGACAATATAAGATGGCTCCAAAAGCCATTCTTGATGGGCAGTGTTCTATTGAGCTTTAACATCTCTCATAACTACACACCCTCATCCCATTTAGACTGTCTTTGTTTGAATGAAATTCCACAGCAAGTTCTAAATGGTGGAATCTCTGGCTTTTTTGCAGGATTCAGAGATGACCTTTCAGCATGTTGTGGAGATGACAGAGCCGAATACAACTACAATGAGTCAGTGCTATGTGGATACCCGACTTCAACTTGTGATGATCCTTCTTCGTATATGTCATGGGATGGTATGCACCTAACAGAAGCTGCATACAGGGTTATAGCTCAAGGGATACTTGATGGACCCTATTCAGATCCTCCAATCAAAACAAGTTGTGGCCCCTCATCAATATCCTCCTCAACTTCAAGCACAACATCTCTACTGCTGCAAGCAGTGGCGGAACCTGCAAAATTTGAATGAGGGTGCTAGGGGGAAGGGGGAGGGGAGGGCGGGGACGATGAGGAGGAGGAACAGTCGTACCGATGAACGTGCTTAAGCACTCATCAACCCCAAGCTAGTTCCGTCACTGGCTGCACGATGAAGTTATGTGAGAACTCCTCCCATGTTCCATCTCAGAAAAAAGAGTATAATATTCTACTACTTATAATGATATTGAAAAACGATTCTGATCCATGAAAAAGTCTGAAAACTGAGAACAGGAACTAAGCAAATCCCATTTGCTATCATGGGATTTTGATACCTCTGAAAGAATGTTTGAACATCAGTAGATTCAATCACTTGTATATTATTTGTAGATCTCCCAAGATGGATTTTCATTTAAAAAATTGTTTATTTTAGCAAAAGGTGTGATTTGTGTTTGATTTGATACATGAAGTATGCCAGATGAATAACACCTTAAATGTCCAGGAAATTCACATATGCTATCAAAGCAATCCTTTGTTACACACCTTTACAAATTTTAATTATAATTGGTATTAAATTTCTATCCCAATGAAAACGAGTTGTTACTATAGTAATTAATTAAAGGCAAATAACGTAAAAGCAATTACTTTTGTTTTTGGCCCTTTATATAAAATATGTATTATTTCGTCTCTTACATTTTAAAAATATATTATTTAGTCTTCATAATATCTATTTTATTTAAATTGCCCAAAATTTATTTGTAAGTAGTATACAAAAATATTTTAATGAAGGATATAATAGTTTAAACACTAGTGTATACATTAAAACATTTCAAATTTAAGTCAGATTATGAAAATTTGAATCAGTTCATCTCTATTTAGTGAATTTTAGGTTAGTTCTTTATAAATTTTAATCGTCTGATTTAAATTTTTAAAATTTTTTAATAGTTAAATTAATATTTAGATTTTTATATTATTCATTTAGGAACTGTACATGGATAGAGTTGATAAAATTTGGACCGAATCATCAATAGGGACCAAATAATACATATTTTAAATATAATAGATGAAAAAAATTATTTTAAAATATAAGAGACCAAAAAAATTATTCAATTATATATAAAAAATAAAAAATATAGTTTAATCTATTTTGATACGTCCCAAAAAGGAAAAATACATATACGAAAGGAGGGAGTAGTTTCTAACATTAATGGTTCACAAAGATATGTCATTTTTCCTACTCATCCGTTCCAATTTATCTCTCACTTTTTCTTATTATTTGATATTTTACAATTATCTAATTAACTTTTTAAATTTTTCTTTTTTAATTTTTCCTTAAAATTTGTGAGTTTATTAAATTCTACCATTTAATTATCTACTTCTTCATAGTATTATGGGCTCATATTTGTCATGTCGTTGTGATGTTTAAATTTGATTTTGAGTAGCCAGGACACCTAAAACTTTGGCCCATTAACGAATGACGGTGAATTTTATTTTGATTTTGATAAATGTTTATTTTGCACATTCCAAAAACTTTAAAGCTAAATTAAAATGGTATGCAATGTTCTTAACAAATTGAAGGATGAGTATATATGTCTCTTAACGTGTGATCCATTATCCTTCTCTATCACAAAATCATCAAACTGCAAAATATACACAAATATCGTGATTAATTAGTATGATCTTTAGCAATATAGAACTTTAAACTATTGCATTGTAACTAGAAACTGATTGTCAAAAAGAATTTCAAGATATTTCTAGCACAAGTGTCTACAAGAGTATTTAAGGGCGGACATAGGTTTTAAATTTTCGGGGATGAAATTGTGGAGCATAAAAGTTAATATCGACGAAAATTTGGTTAGAATAATTTTATTGGAGAAAATTTTCGCCTTAATGCTCATGGAAATGGAAATGTGAGCAGCCTAAACACCTGCCATTCAAGTTTCTTCGATGAACCCAACTGCCCAGATCAATGAGAGACCTGATTTCTGTCTTTCCAGATCTGCAGAAAAAAGAAACACAATGAATTGGTGAGCTTTTGTTAGTTGTCTTTTGTGTATTATTATCATGTATTCATGAATGTCATGCTTGAATTGCTTCAACCCCACTAGCTGTTGCTGTCGTAAAAGAGTAGGTGTAGGGCTATATATTTCGTAATCTTCTTTCTCGAATCAAAATTATTGGGAGGGAAGCCGCCGGAGAGCCGACCAACTCGTCCGTCGATCACTGAGCCAAAAATTGCTTCAATGTCGGCAGTGACATTCACAATAGCAATCTTAATTGCCTCCTTGTTAAGATTCTCCGTCGCTACAGAGTGGACATCAACAATATATCCCAAAGCACTTGCTACAAATCCATCATTAGTTTCGGTGATTCTCTCGCCGATTACCGGCAACTCCTTAGCAATGACCCCGTCGGGCAGCCCTGTGAATTTTTTCCTTCTACCTTACGGCGAAACTTTCTTCCACTACCCAACTGGCCGTTGCTCCGATGGCCGTCTTGTCATCGATTTTATTGGTATATTTTCTGATGCGATACATGTTTTTTTGCTTGAAGAATTGCAGAATGGAATTAAGATTGATACTAAATTGGTTTTTTTTTTTTTTTTTTTTTTTTTTTTTTTAAAGCTGAGAGCTTTGGGCTTCCATTCCTTCCACCATATTTATCCGGCAGGGAAGGAACAACAAGTGGAAAGAATTTTTCAACTGGGGTGAATTTTGCGGTGGTCGGAGCAACCGCACTTGATGATGCAATTTTGAGGCCAATGGGAATTATAAACATCAACAACAATGTGTTTAAGAATTGAGTTGGAATGGTTCAAAGATTTTCGCAACTCTGTTTCAAACCAATCTTCAGGTAATATTGAAAATAAAATTATTTTTTTCTATTTTAAAATAAAGGAACTAAGAGTTTTGTTTGTTTGTTAAGGCAAAGTTATTATTATGAAACATAGATAATACTGATGAAAATATAAATATTTTTTCGTAAACATAATTGAGCATTACAAATAGACTTCTTTTTGTTTCATATTACAAATTATAGATTTGTCTTATTTGTTATATTAAAATAATATTATAAATAAAATTTTTTTCACAATCGAGAAAATTTTAGCTTATTGTTGATTATTTAAAAAGCAATCAAACAAATTAGATATTATTTTGGAGGTCGAATACACGATTAATCAATATTGATTAGGGGAACAACCTCCATGCTATTACTTGTACAGATTGGTTGGAGTTTATGAAGAGGTGTGTAGTGGTAATGGGTGAAATTGGTGGTGGAAATGATTACATCTATGCACTATCTGAATACAAAACAGAAGAGCTCGCAACCATTGTGACTCCGGTTATTCGTGTTATTGGTACGGCTATTGCGGTAGGCCTCTACTACTCTTCTTTAATGTTCGGTTATTTTTCCTACTCTACAAGGCTTCCAGTGCAGGGCGGCACTACAGAGTGGTAAGGGAGGCGCTCACTTCCGTAATGACCGTAACTTTCCCTAATAAAATTATTTCAGTCGAACTTCGGTTGATGTCCGCTCTCGATACTGCTGCAATTCTGTTATCTGAAATTTGCGTTCTCCCATGTTCCCATTCATCTGGAAATATGGTGGATTTACATAATGAGTCAAAATGCAAAGCTTTTACTTGATTGATTTCGCCAAATTTTCAATTTGGTAAACTGGTTGTGAAAAGCTACAGCTAAATCTTCAATTTTGATGAGTATATGATCTGGGATCCTCTGTTTAGTTCTGATGCAATAAGATTAATTCGATTATGTAAGCAGAAACATGATTTTATTTTATTTTTTTGGATGAAAAAACTTTTATCAGAGTAATAATATATATTCCAGTGATAAACATCATAAAACATGTCCTAATGCAGGAAATCATTGAGCTTGGAGCAGTAACAATGGTGGTGCCAGAAAACCTACCCATTGGATGCCTGCCAATCTACTTAACTACTTATCCAAGGTCCAACAAAGGATGACTTAATCGGTTAAGAAAAATATATCCTCATGCCACCATCATCTATGCTGATTACTACAATGCTGCCATGAGATTCTTCAAGAATCCTCACCAATATGGTATTTCTGTACTTCTGTTTCTGACTAAGAACCTCCGTTTTTATGGTATTAATTTCATGCTGCTCCAGCTTTCTGAGTACTGTTTTTGTGTGATTTACATACTTTTATAAGTGCTCAATTCGTAAATGGTAGTCTTAACACTATTATGCAATAGTTCATTGACAAATGACAATTACATTGGTTAGAAGGGAAATAATGGACATTCAAATGTCACAGCATTAAAGTGATTATAGACTTTATACTCTATCCCTTTGTCTATTTCTGGCTTCTATCCTCTGAAGTTTTGATCCGCACCTAGCCATTGTTGGGATCTTAAGAACTCTTTTTTTAAGTTAAAAAAGGATCTACATATGTTTCCATATTATCTTCTGGATAGCTCGAACTTAGCATTTATTGATTCTAAGTAAAGAGTGTCAACCCTAGACTACAACCTTTTTTGTCAAAGGGATCTTAAGAACTCTTCACCCACAATTTTCCAGCTTTTGTGAGGCAGTCTATAATAACATGACAATATAAGTTGGCTCCAAAAGCCATTCTTAATGGGCTGTGTTCTATTGAGCTTTAACATCTTCCATAACTGCACACCCTCATCCTTGTTACAATGAAATTCCACAGTCAAGTTCTAAATGGTGGAATCTCTGGCTTTCGCAGGATTCAGAGATGATCTTTCAGCATGTTGTTGAGACGACAAAGCCGAATACAACTACAATGCGTTAGTGCCATGTGGATCCCCGGCATCGACAACTTGCGATGATCCTTCTTTGTATATGTCATGGGATGGTATGCACTTAAGAGAAGCTGCATACAGGGTTATAGCTCAAGGGATACTTGATGGACCCTATTCAGATCCTCCAATCAAAACAAGTTGTCGCCCTTCATCAATATCCAATTAAAGATCATTGATGGGATTTGATTGTATCTCACAAATTAATTCGATTTTTCCACGGACTATTATACATTACTCCATCCGTCCCTAATTAATACACGTTTTAGAGATTTCACCGTTATCAAAAAAAAGTAATAATTAATTATTTAGTCTAGTAAATTTTCTTTTTTTACCCCAACTTAGAGACGAAATTACTAATAAAATAGTAATTGGGTGGTAAGATTCAATACACTCACAAATTTTGAGAAAATGTAAAACATGAAAAACTAGAAAAATTACATTGATAATGATAAAGTGACAATTAATAAGAGATAAATTTTAAGTCCTAAAACGTCTATTAATTTGAAACGGAGGGAGTATAACAGACTAAATTAATTAAACTTAAAAAGAATGAAAGTCAAGGACAGATGAAAGGGATAATAGTTTGGAAACTTGATGTTCCAACTTCCAACTGTTACCACCCTTTGACAAAACGAGAACTTCTGCTTTTGTCTTTTGGCTACTATTTATAGGGATTTAAATTTCAAAATAATCATTTCTTAAAATAAACTCCAATAATATTATCCACCCTTAACTATTTCGTTGTTTACAATTATATATATATATATTATATTTTTAACCCAAAACTTTTCATTCAGGAGGGAGGGAAGAAAACATAAAATTAAAAAAAAAAAAAATTTAGAGACTTAATTTAACTAACCTAAAACTTAACTAAAACTTAAAAACAAACAGCCACCAACATTAAAACCTAACTCTAATCTTCCCTCTCCAGCACTACATCCGCCCACAGCCTCATCTTGAAAACTTATTTACACCATCGGTTATTACCATAAGCACAACGATCACAAAATTTAGTACCTTGCAAAGAAAATTAACTGTCAGTTTGGCAAATTTATCCGCCATCGACACCGTCGCAACTACCCAGCCAAGAAATATGCCCATCTTTTTTTATCCGCGGCCACATATTTCCTACGGCTCAATTTATCTTCCTTAACATCTCTCCAAGATTTCTATTTTCTGCAATCCCTAACAAAATTTTGAGCGCTTCTAATCTATGGGTAGCATCAGTGGATTCGAGAAACCCCCTAATCTCATTGTCGCTGAAGCAATTTCTCAACTTTTCATATGTTTGGGGCTTCTCCGCAGGAAGCAACTCCCTCCAAAAGCAATCCGCTGGACAATCAGTTTGATTGTAACCATGGTTAGCACAGTACTCCATCTTCTTGCTCATATTTTGCTCAACTGCAGATTAGTTTCTTCACTCTCCACCAGGTCGCACCATATTAGCCCTCTACATAACCAAATAAAGACGGAAGGCGAAAATTGTAAAACTGCTGTCTCTCCCCTTACAATTATACTATTATTATTTCTAAAATACATACATTTATCTAATTTTTTTAAAAAAATACACATCTCCTAATTTTAACCATTAAATTACAAATCATATTTCACAAAAAATATTACCTCCAAATATGAGATATTACTACCTAATTAAAAATATTTATTATTATTCAGAAAAATTTCAACAGATAAAACAGTTGAAATGATATGTTTTTTCAACTTTTATATAATTAATAAATTAATTAATATTTAGTAATTAATATATACCTAAAATTTATATAATTAAAAATTAATAAAATAATTAATTAATTAGAAAAAATATAAAATATGGCGTTTTGAAGTCCGCATTATAAAATGCAGACTTCAAACCGCGTGTGTTTCACTCCATATTTCATTCATTAAGTCCTCGAGTGCGTTCGATGGGACTAGCATTAGATCTGAGTCACTCATTCAATTACTCAGTATATAAAGGGGGTTTTAATTTGGCCGTTGTGACTTTAAATTAATGTGAAGATGTTATTTTTTTGGGAGAGAAATTTTTTTAGGGGTTTTTTGGCATAATTAAAGGGTTAGGGATGTTTAAGTAATTTTATTTTTTAAAAAATAGACAATATTCAATAAACAGTGAACCATATATAGCAATTGAGATTTGGTCCTCATGAACAATTAAATGTCATTTTTTAAAAAGTGAAAAATCTAGTCGTTTTAATTATAAATACATCATATTATAGTTTTTTAACATAAAAAGTTGAGAAAATAATGATTTGATCATTTTTGACTAAATTAACAGTTAATCAAATCAAATTTTATGATGATATGGCGGTGGGATTAATGTCACTTGAAAACTGGGGAGAGAGAAGAAGATGGCTGTGAGTGCAAATCTTAGAAGAAGAAAAAAAGTTTTCTTTGTATAAAGGCTCTTAATTTTATTTTATTTAATAGAGTGAATTTCAAAATAGGTCATCATATTTTGGTAAATTTTAGGTTTTGGTCACTAACTTTTAAATATTCAAAAAATGTTACTAACTTTTACATCTGAATTTTAAATTTGGTCATTCCGTCCATATTGGCTGTTAACCCTCTTAATGGAGCATTTTTTTTAGGGCATTTATGTCATTCATTTATTGGCTGTTGTCTTCCTTTCTTTTGTTATTTTTGGTTTTTTTTTTTTTTTGCCTTCCATCTTGAGACTTTTTTCCGTCCGTTTTTTTCTAAACAATTCAGTATTTTTTAATGTTTTTGAATTTTATAAAAAATATTTTTAAATTATCATTTTATTTGTTTTATAATTAAATAATTTTAGATATTATGATACATATTATGAACGAATTTTTTTTTAAAAAAATAATAATACAGTAGATATCAGATCAACAGATTATAGATATCATATCAAAAATATAAAAGAAATCATACAATAGAATTAAAACATACTTAACAAGGGAGATCAGATCAGGATTATATAGACATCAGATCAGCGAATACTTGACATCAGATCAACAGACTATAGATATCAGATCAAGAATATAAAAGAAATTATACAATAGAATTAAAACATACTTAACAAGGGAGATCAGATCAGGATTATATAGACATTAGATCAGCGAATATTTGACTTCAGATCAACAGACTATAGATATCAGATCAAGAATATAAAAAAAATCATACAGTAGAACTAAAACATACTTAACAAGGGAGATCAAATCACGATTATATAGACATCAGATCAGCGAATACTTGACATCAGATCAAATATAATTATACAAATATAATTATTTCACTCATTTTTTTGATTGACATTATACAATATAATTATTTATACAAATGAAATATTAATTATTTATACAAAAAAAATTTGGTTGCAATCCAGTACAAAATAAAAGAGCATTTTACATACATTCATGTGAATTGGAAGAAAAATTCATACACATCAACTATCCAAAAAACAAATACAAACAATTTCTTAAGTTAAAAAATATTCGTTACATCTTTCAGTTGATCTGATGTCAAGTATTCGCTGATCTGATATCTATATAATCCTGATCTGATATCCCTTGTTAAGTATGTTTTAATTCTATTGTATGATTTCTTTTATATTATTGATCTGATATCTATAGTCTGTTGATCTGATGTCAAGTATTCGCTGATCTGATGTCTATATAATCCTGATCTGATATCCCTTGTTAAGTATGTTTTAATTCTATTGTATGATTTCTATTATATTCTTGATCTGATATCTATAGTCTGTTGATCTGATGTCAAGTATTCGCTGATCTGATGTCTATATAATCCTGATCTGATCTCCCTTGTTAAGTATGTTTTAGTTCTACTGTATGATTTCTTTTATATTCTTGATCTGATATCTATAGTCTGTTGATCTGATGTCAAGTATTCGCTGATCTGATGTCTATATAATCATGATCTGATCTCCCTTGTTAAGTATGTTTTAATTCTATTGTATGATTTCTTTTATATTCTTGATCTGATATCTATAGTCTGTTGATCTGATGTCAAGTATTCGCTGATCTGATGTCTATATAATCCTGATCTGATCTCCCTTGTTAAGTATGTTTTAATTCCCTTGTGTACAGCATGTGTACAACATTAATGAATGGACAAAAATATCCTCAATAATTTGGACTGTTAGTGGGCTTCACTGCCGTTTGTAACGGAATGACCAAATTTAAAATTCAGATGTAAAAGTTAGTGACCTTTTTTGAATATTGAAAAG
Organism: Knoxia roxburghii; assembly: GCA_030378225.1. Taxonomy (NCBI): domain Eukaryota; kingdom Viridiplantae; phylum Streptophyta; class Magnoliopsida; order Gentianales; family Rubiaceae; genus Knoxia; species Knoxia roxburghii. The sequence continues at coordinate 40,295,474 of CM059420.1, read as the reverse complement.
TTAGTGACCAAAATCTAAACTTTACCAAAGTATGATGACCTATTTTGAAATTCACTCTTATTTTTTCAATTAGATGCAAAAATTTTCATAAAATTTGAATTGATTCATAGTCAAAATCAGTCAAATCATTACTTTTTCAAATTTTCTTTTAAAAATAATTAAATGTGATGTATTTATAATTAAAATTGATTAACGTCGTCGAGCATGTTTTAAAAATAATCACAAGTAAGATCATCCTAGGGTAAAAAAAAGCATTTAATTATCTTTAACCAGTCACTTTTATTATGGTAAAAACATAAATAAATAGTAAAAAGGAAAATTTAGAGTCAATTTTATTAAATGCATACATGATCGGAAAAAAACAATAGTTATATATTACCATTAGAGAGAAAATGTAATGTACGCTTTTTATAAATTATAATAAAATATTAATTAAAAAATAAGACAAATTTAAAAAATCATTATATTAAATAAATTATTTTTATTACATCAAAATATTTATATATATGTACTTCTATAGATGTAAAATATAATTATTTCCCATTTGATACATTACATCACATGGTTCCATTCCATGAGTATCATATTTGCATTTTATTCAATCTCACTTATCCACTATCATATTATGTATTTATTTAACTAATTCATAAAATAAATATTTATAGTTTATTTAAATTAAAGAAGAAGACAGCCATATATTCATTTTAAAAAGATTATTTAATTAATGATCTGTATCCTCAATTTAATTTCGTTCTATAGTGGAATTTACACATAAAAAATTATTTAATTAATATAAAATAATTATTAAGGATATAAAAGGGATATGGAGTGAAAATAAAATTAATTTATATTTTTTTTGTAACACAGAATAAGTAAAATTAGGTTATTCGAATTTAGGATATCTGAGTAAGGAGGGTCAACTCCTACCTATCAAAAACAAAAAAATTATTTAATTCTTATATTTTAAATAAAACGATAATTAAATTTAGAGAGGGGGTAATTAACCAAACCTAACAATAAATTATTCTAATAAATGATGGGATGCTTGATTATAAAAAGACAATAATTCATATAAAGAAAGAAAGAACACCAAGTTGAAAGGTAAAGCTGTCTAGTTATCGTTCTTTTTGGCTGAAATCTATGGCGTCAAGCTAAAGCCGTTGAAGTGACCAATTAAAAGCTCCGTTTTGGCAACATTTTTCAAGCCTGAGAATATGGCGACTCCTCCTCGTCTTTCATTTCTGGAATCTACTTCATTCGCTATATTCTTGCTGATAAATTTGATAACAGTGACTGGTACCGGAACAATATGCTACAAATCAATAATCAGTTTTGGAGATTCACTTGCGGATACCGGCAACTTACTCCGCCTTTCTCCGACAAACAAACTGCCCCATTTCTTCCTGCCACCTTACGGCGAAACCTACTTCCACCACCCCACCGGTCGCTGCTCCGACGGCCGTCTTGTCATTGATTTCATTGGTATTATATATTCCTCAAGCAAAATAAAATCCGGGTTTATTTTCTTTTTCTTTTTCTTTTTCTGGGTCGTAATGAAATGTTGATTTTGGCATGGCAGCTGAGAGGTTAGGTCTTCCGTTGGTACCGCCATATCTAGCCGGAAAAGATGAATTTAGTTTGGATGGATTTAAAGGCGTGAATTTCGCGGTGGCCGGAGCCACGGCCCTTGATGATTCATTTTTCAAGGAAAGAGGGATTCATAATCCTTCCACGAATGTTTCTTTGGGAACTCAGTTGGGATGGTTCAAAGATATGTTGCAGTCATTTTGCCCGGAGAACTTTTCAGGTAAGTGGTAACCATAACTCAAGAGCTTTTTCGCAATCCTGCCATACGCATAATACATCGGCATATTTTCGTTAGGTTTATTATTATATTCTAATTATAAATTATAGGGACATTGTGATATATCGCCCCTATTTTAGTTAGTTATTAAGGTTTGATCCATTCACACCGCAAGAGTTGACAAAAAAAAATGAATTATTTAATGGACAAATTATATTGTATAATTTAAGAGTATAATTTATTATTATATTTAAATAAATAATGCATTAATGCATTGACAGCTCAAAAATTATTGAGTACTAATATATTATTTTTTAACTATAATTATAGAGATATGCCCTCGATTATACAATGTAATTGGTTCATTTAATCAGTGTCACACCCCCCCCCCCCCCCCCCCCCCCACAATTAATCAGATTTATAGAGTTTAACATCTGTGGTGGTTGCAATTTATTAAAGTTTGAAAAAAAGTCACACTGTAAACCTTGGTCTTATCAAAGAGAAAACAATGGAAAGGAGAAATAATATTTTGAGAGAAGAATAATTGAACAAATTTGAGACAAAAAAATAATACACTAAAAATATTGAAACTTAAATAAAATAAAAGATTTATTTGATTTGAGGGTGACAAATTTCTTTTAAATGTCTAATCTCACATTAATAGTTTATATATCCTTTTAATAAACTTGTGTAAGTTTATAAATAAAATATATCAATAAAGTATACCAACCGTCTATAGTGGCCCGTAGCCAGTTGAGTTGTCGTTGTTAATGCAGACATGTAGTGGGTGAAGATGGTGATGCTTCATTACACAATTAATTATCTTAATTAATGGCTAATTTTTGCGATTAGGGAAACATGTGTGGGTCGCTGTATATGGCCTTTGGAGTTTGGATAAGGTCGTTCAACCACTACTGGTTTAATTTAGCATTACTAGGGTCTAATTAATTATAAGTACCCAAGAAAAGACATTTTTGTGACATTATATTTTATTTGTTTTGCATTATGCTTAATATAAATTTATTAAATGACAAAAAAAATAGCGTAGTGGTTCACACTTTAGTTTTAATTTCGTTTTCAATATTTTGATTTCAATTCTTATTAACTTATATAATAAAATTCTATAAGTTTTGAATTTGAATGTTTGATATAATAACGATCCGAGATTTTTTTATTCTTTTTTTAAAATATTTTTGTTTGAGATTGAAAATACGTTTAAATCAAAACTTCTTCGATTTTGTACAAATTTCTGTTAGGCCAATTAAGAAAAAAAATGATGGTGACGATGAATAGGTTGCTTGGAAATGCTAAGAAGGTCGCTGGTCCTGATGGGAGAAATTGGTGGGAATGATTACAACCATCCACTTCTTCAAGGAAAAAATTCTCAAGAGATAAAAGGTTTTGTGGGTCCTGTTGTGCGTAAAATTGGTTCTGCAATTGAGGTACGATCGACCAAAGATTCTTTCTATTTTTGTTTGATTGTTACAGGTAGGGCTGGCAAAACGGGTTGACCCGATTTAAATGAGTTGAGTCAATTTAATTTGTGAAAATAATGGGTTGAGTTGATCTAATCCGTTTATTAAATAAATTAAAAATATGAACTTAACTCAACCTTATTAATATACAGGTTAACTAAACTCAACCTGCCTAACCCATTTAATTAAACAGATCATCCGTTTAACTAGTTTAACCCGCCAACTCACCGATTTACCTAACATATTTCAATTATTTTTTATCAATATAAAGTATTTATTATCATCAATTTTTACAATTCTGAAATTAAATATACATTACAATCATTACTAATAAAAAGTATTCCTATAAGGTCTGTTTTATGCTGTTAACAAGTCTAATTTTTGCTTCAAAAAATAAGTATAATTTTAAATTGTTAAAATTTATAGTTAAATTACTCATTTTTACATATTAAGTAACAATGTCAATGTTTAATTATAATTAATTCACTTGTACACTACACATTTGTTATTATGTTTTCAATGTTAATTAGATTTGTTTACTTTCGCATGAAATTTGCGCTTTTGAATTTAGTTCAGACATCATATTTATATTATCGTAGATATAAAATTACATAAAACATACATCATACTCACTCATTGAAAGAAACAAAGAAAGATATAAAAATAATTTACTTAATAGTAAATAATACCAAATCATCATCTAATTAAAAAATTATAAAAATTACTTTAAAAGATTGAACAAAAAATAAATATATACTTATAAAATCTCCAACCGCAAAAAAAAAGTGAGCGTCTGACTATGTGAGAGACGACTGGGTAGCAAACAAAAATTAATTAGGTTTTTGTTCACATAAATTTTTTTCAAAAAAAATTATTTTTTGGCGGACCGTTAACCCGTTGGGTTGACCCAACCCAAATCACTTATTAAATGGGTTGAATCCAACCCGACTCATTTAATAAACGGGTTAAAAATCTCAATCTAACCCACTTTTTTTCGTATTTGGTCATAACGAGTTCACGAGTTGGGTTAGAAATTATCTGCCCTAGTTATAGGTTGCCCTTTATCGACTATATTCAAACAAAGTCAAAATCAATGACAAAATTAGAATACTTTCCAATAAAGATAAAGGAATTACTAGTTATCGTCCCAGTACTTTCTATTTACCGTTTTAATTTGGACGAAAATACCTTCTACAATATCATCTCTCTTCCCCTTTTTATGTAAAAAGATATTTTTGTTAAAATTTATAGATTACCGCCCAAAAAGTGAGGCAGTGACTAATAACCCACAAAAACATTCTAATTCTTTCTTCTTTTTTTTTTTTATTGCTTCTCACTCATCCCGCACTCTCTGCACACAGTGGAGCAGCTTCATTGAGGTGCAGCTTGTTGGCTGCTCTCGAGGGAACCACCATATAAAAACAAAAAAAATAAAATAAAAAATTCTATTTAAAATTTAACTCTATTCAAGGTTTTCCTGGTAGCAAGAGGATGCCGTCCCCTCTTGTTCTATGGTAGTTTCACCGCCGAACAAAGTTTCAATCGCATAGCCCAACACAAAAATAAGGTTAGGGTAAAGGAAAACCGCAAAAATGGAGTAAAAATAATATTAAAGAAAACACACCAAATTTACACGGATTTCATTGATGTCATTTACATTTACATGTAATGAAAAATAAATTTTATTTGGTTAAAGAACAATTGCTATATACCACAAAGGAAAAAAATTGTAGGAATCGTCCCTATAATATAGTATATTACGAAATTTACTTCTAAACGTTTAATAATCAGATAAATTTAGTCATAAATTTTACTATTCATAACATATTTAGATCTATTAATAGTTTTTTTTGAAACTTAACTGTTATATTGCAATTCTATCAACCCCTACCTTATGTGAACTCCACATGTAACAAATTTTATCCCAAATATACTAACATAATATCGTAGACCCCACTAATACATCATCGTGAATCTCACAAACACATCATTGTGAGTTTTAGAAATTAGAAATTTTTTTTTTACCATTTAGTTTAGGTAAAAATGTATGTGGAGCTCAATATGACTTGTTAGTCCATGTAGTATAAAATTTATTTAATTCACGTGCTTCAACATGGTATAATGATTGACAAAATTGCAATTCAACTTAAGTGTTTAAAAATAATTATTATGACTAAATATATTGTGAATAACAAGGTTTAAAACTAAATTTATTCACTACTAAATGTTATAACCAAATTTGATAGTAAACCTTATTATAGAAACTATTTTTACATCTTTTCGTGCGAGAAAATGAATGCATATGAATCAGCATAATGTAATCTGCAGGAACTGATTGAGCTTGGAGCAGTGACTCTGATCGTTCCAGGGAACTTCCCAATTGGATGCTCTGCAGCTTATCTGACCTATTTCCAAAGTCCCAACACGAACGACTATGATGCCGCCGGCTGCCTCAAGTGGCTAAATGAATTCTCGAAGTACCATAATAATATGCTTCAGAAAGAGCTTCAAAGCATCAGGAAACTCCATTCTCACGCCACCATTATCTACGCCGATTACTACAATGCTGCAGCTAGATTATACCGCTCCCCCAAGAAATACGGTACACTATTCTAACCCCATAAACTCTGATCCAACACAAGCATCAAATTCAAAACCAAGCCGAACAACACATTCTGAATTTTTGTTTCAAACCGGATATACTATCCGATCAGTTAGGAGTTGTTCGGTTTCATGTGTGTTTTGGGTTGGATGTCCAGTTGGATCAATAAATTTAACCCAACTCCATACTGGTGCTGCTTTGGATAAACCAACTTTGAATCAAGCTCCTTAAGAGGCCACGATCGTGCAATATATTGCAGGATTTGAAAGAAGTCTTGTAGCTTGTTGTGGAGGCGGCGGCACTTACAACTATAATTCTTCGGTGGCTTGTGGGTACGAGCCATCGGAAAGCTGCGACGACCCTTCTTCCTATGTTTGCTGGGATGGCCTTCACTTGACGGAAGCTGCCTACATGTCGATAGCTCAAGATTATCCTATTCCCGCTGTTAATACATTATGTCATTTTCACTCTAGAGTGTCTTAATAAGTAGTCTATTAAGACATTAAAAAATTTCTTAAAATATTGTGTATTAAGACACTCTAAAATGTCTAAAATTTAATTTATTAAGACACTTAAAATTACCTTAAAAATTAATCTTTCAAGACATTTTATCTATAGCCACACTATATTTAGGTGACATTTAATATAAGTGTCATAAAAGGTAAAAATGTCACTAAATCTCATTTTCAAGACACTTTTAAATGTCATAAAAAGTCAAATTTGTTGTAGTGTCTGCACTGACAACAGAGGAGAGACTTGATGCATAAGTAATCTCCACTCGGATTATAGGCTGACGTTACCCAACCCGACAATATAAATTAACCTATAATGGTCTTACATGAATATTCAGAAATACGGTTTGGTTAGTTCGAATTACTTTTATTTAAAATGGAAATTGTAGCGTTGAAAATTGATAAAATAAATTTGAGATGGTAGAATAGTAAGTAATGAAAATGGTATATTTCGAAAATGATACAAATGTGTATTTAACCATGTAAATAGGTTACTTTATTAGGGCAATTCGAAATAAAAATTATGTAATTACAAAGGACTAATAGAGCATCTTCCTATGTTCGTATATTACTTTTTTGTCTTATAAAGTAATTTCATTTGTAATACTAAAATAGGGCTTACAAGAATAATTTTTTATGATTGAAATTTTGAAAAAAAAAAAAAAGAAAATAAGTAGTTTTGATGTATAAAGCATATGACGAGATCAAATAAAGCATGAAATTATATAAGTACAATGAAAATTTCATCAAGTATATCATAGATTTGATAAAATACAACAAAAGTTTCATTAAATATAACATGTGTTTTATAAGTATAACAGGATTATATAAAATATAAGATATGTTTACATTAAAAACAACTTGTATTTACATCAAATATAATAGTGGATACATCATATATAGTATGTATTTAACATTAAGATAATATGTGTTTATATCAAGTAAAATATGAATTTTATGTTCAACTAGAATTTCATCAAGTGGAAACTAAATCAGAAATACGAAACTGCAAACAGAAATCTTCACACATAAAAGAAACACATAACAATGACCAAAAAAACATCCGAACTTGACAGCAGTGAAAGACAAGCACCACCCAGAGAAGTGAAATATATTTTAACGCACATGAATTGATTTTTAGTAATTTTTTTAAATTTGGATGGGTTCCTCGGACGGGAGAATGAATAATTTTTATGAGTTTTTGCGGATGCGTGAGAATTATTGGGATGACCATGTGGATAATTAATGGTGTTTACCCATTTTTTTAAATTGTTCTTTTACTAATTTTTAAATAATTTATTAAAATTCAATAAAATGAATATATATTTTTTTATTCTAATAAAATGAATATTATCTTAATTATTTTAAACATATTTATGTTGAAGTAGTAAACTTAATTTTGTAATAGATGATTCTAGAGAAGTTGAGATTATGTATAAGAAAGATGTAGAACCATGTGGATGGAAGAAAAATCTAGAAACAAACATGTGATCAAATAAGAAATATTATCTAGATTAATTAGGAAGGAACTAGTGTAGAATTCTCTAGAATATTAGAGATTATACCATTAAGTAGTATAAATAGGTGGATCATGTACCATTTTACATAGAGTGGAATAATTTCATTTCTAAACTTGTGTTCTCTCCCTCAAATCCCTTCCGTCACATTTTGTTCACCCAACTTACCAATTCCTACACCCGTCCACAAACCTAAACATATCCCTCCAAACCTTTTACTCCTACAAAGTGGTATCAGAGCAAGGTTCCTCCTGTGAGAGATGACCAATAACCTTCAATCTTTTCAAGTCCCGTTGCTCAACAAGAGTAACTTTGATAATTGGAGTATCAAGATGATGGCACTCCTAGGCGCTCATGATGTTTGGGAGATTGTAGATAAAGGGTTCGAGCAACCGGAAGATGAGACGACACTATCTCAACAACTAAAGGATAAGCTGAGAGATTCAAGAAAGAGGGACAAGAAGGCTCTCTTTCTCATCTACCAAGCTTTGGGAGATGATGACTTCGAGAAAATCTCGAGTGCGACAACCGCCAAGGAAGCATGGGACAAGCTCCAAGTGTCATGCAAAGGAGTCGATCAAGTTAAAAAGGTACGCCTTCAAACTTTAAGAGGAGAATTTGAGTCTTTACATATGAAGGAGTCCGAATCTATTTCAGATTATTTTACAAGAGTTTTGGCGGTCTCTAATCAAATGAAAAGAAATGGTGAAAAATTGGAGGATGTTAGAATAATGGAGAAAATACTACGTTCTTTAACTCCCAAATTTGAGCATATTGTGGTGACTATTGAGGAGACAAAAAATTTGGAGGAGATGACAATTGATCTCTTAATGGGGTCGTTACAAGCTTATGAAGAGAAACAAAAGCGAAAGCAAGATATGGTGGAGCAATTGTTAAAATTGCAAGTGAGTACAAAGGTGAAAGATGAAGGCCCAAGCGACGGTTGAAGTGGTGGTCAAAGACAAGGTCGAGGCCGTGGACGTGGACGAGGAGGCTATGGAAACCATGGAGAGAAAAAAGAGTTTGGTCGAGGGAAAAGCAACCAAAAATCGAGGTACGATAAATCTTCTATAAAATGCTATAATTGTAATAGATTTGGGCATTATGCTTCCGAGTGTTGGAAAGAAAAACAAAAGGTTCAAGAGAAGGCCAACTTCGTTGAGAGCAATAAGGAAGAAAATGCAAGTGTGCTCTTGGCATACAAAGGAGAAAATGAAAGGCAAGATGATACTTGGTACCTCGATACGGGAGCGAGCAACCACATGTGCGGCAAAAGGAGCATGTTCGTGGAGTTGGATGAATCGGTAAGTGGCAATGTCTCCTTTGGTGATGAATCTAAAATTCCAGTTCAAGGAAAAGGAAAAATTTTGATTCGCTTAAAAAATGGTGGTCATGATTTCATCTCGGATGTCTATTATGTACCCAACATGAAAAATAATATATTGAGTTTGGGACAACTCTTAGAGAAAGGTTATGATATTCACTTGAAGGATTGTAACCTTTCAATAAGAGATAAGGAAAATAATTTGATAGCGAAGGTGCCAATGACGAAGAATAGGATGTTTCTACTAAATATTCGGAATGATGTAGCAAAATGCCTTAAAGCTTGCTTTAAGGATAAGTCTTGGTTATGGCATCTACGGTTTGGGCACTTAAATTTTGGAGGATTAGAGTTGTTATCAAGGAAGGAAATGGTAAGAGGATTACCATCCATCAAGCATCCCGACCAACTATGCGAAGGATGTATACTCGGGAAGCAAGCTAGAAGGCCATTCCCAAAGGAGTCAACCTCGCGAGCTAAAAAGCCGTTGGAGTTAATCCATGCCGATGTTTGTGGACCGATCAAGCCAAGTTCTCTAGGTAACAACAATTATTTCCTGCTCTTCATTGATGATTTCTCTAGAAAAACGTGGGTGTATTTCTTGAAGCAGAAATCAGAAGTATTTGAAGCCTTTAAGAAATTTAAAACTGCCATTGAAAAGGAGAGCGGGCTAGAAATCAAATCCATGAGAACCGACCGAGGTGGTGAATTCACATCCAAGGAGTTTATGGCGTAATGCGAAGCAAACGGGATCCGGAGGCCTCTCACTGTTCCAAGATCTCCTCAACAAAATGGTGTAGCAGAGAGAAAGAACAGAACCATAGTGGAGATGGCACGCAGCATGTTGAAGACGAAGAATCTTCCAAAAGAATTTTGGGCAGAAGCAGTGGCGTGTGCGGTGTACCTGTCCAATCGATCTCCAACTCGGAGTGTATGGGGAAAGACTCCACAAGAAGCATGGAGTGGGAGAAAGCCCGGAATCGCTCATCTAAGAGTATTCGGGAGCAAAGCATATGCTCACATGGCAGACGAGACAAGAAGAAAGCTCGACGACAAGAGTGAGCCATACATATTCATCGGGTATGACTCTAACTCTAAAGGTTACAAGTTATATAATCCACTCACAAGGAAAAGTGTGATAAGCCGAGATGTGGAGTTCGATGAAGAAGGTGTTTGGGATTTCGGTTCCAACATCAATGATCACAACTTTACAACACCACAATTTGAAGATGAAGAGGAAATCGAGCAAGCAGCTGAAGGTGAAGAGACAGTGACTCCACCTACTTCACCAGCAAGAGAAGTTGAAGACTCACCACCATCTTTCTTAAATGAAAGAAGTACATCAAGAGTGAGGAGCTTGGATGAGATCTATGACGACACTGAAAGGTTAGAAGATCTCACATTATTTTGCTTATTTGCTGATTGTGAGCCAGTAACTTTTGAGGAGGCTACACAAAGTAAGAGATGGAGAGATGCAATGGACGAGGAAATTAAATCCATTGTAAAAAATGATACGTGGGAGCTTACAAAGTTGCCAAAGGATCACAAGGCCATTGGAGTCAAGTGGATGTATAAAGCAAAGAAGAACTCCAAGGGAGAAATAGAGAGATATAAAGCAAGACTTGTTGCTAAAGGATATAGTCAAAGAGCTGGAATTGATTATGATGAGGTATTCGCTCCTGTTGCCCGACTAGAAACTATTAGACTAATTATTTCTCTTGCAGCCCAAAATAGATGGAAAATCTATCAGATGGACGTAAAGTCAGCCTTCTTGAATGGTGTTCTTGACAAAGAAGTCTACATCAAACAACCACCAGGCTACGAGGTGAAAGGACAAGAAGAAAAGGTGTTGAAGTTGAAGAAGGCCTTGTATGGATTAAAGCAAGCACCAAGGGCATGGAATAGCAGGATTGACAAGTACTTGGAGGAGAATGGTTTCACCAAGTGCCCACATGAGCATGCCCTCTACGTCAAAATCAAAGGTGAGGATATTTTAATTGTGTGCTTGTATGTGGATGATCTTATATTCACAGGAAGCAACACAAAGATGTTCGAGGAATTCAAGGGGGCCATGACTAAGGAGTTTGAGATGACTGATATTGGGCTCATGGCATATTATCTTGGAGTTGAAGTTAAACAGCTTGAGGAAGGAATCTTCATCACACAAGAAGGTTATACGAAGGAAATTCTCAAAAAGTTCAAAATGGAAAATTGCAAGGCAATCAACACCCCAATGGAGTGTGGAAGCAAACTATCTAAGCATGAAGAAGGGGAGAAAGTGGATCCGACGCTCTTTAAAAGTTTGGTTGGAAGCCTAAGGTACTTAACTTGCACGAGGCCAGACATACTCTACGCAACAGGCCTTGTAAGTAGATTTATGGAGAATCCAACCACAACGCACTTGAAGGTGGCAAAAAGAATTCTTCGATATCTCAAAGGTACGCTCAGCTATGGTCTACTTTATTCAAATACTAATAATTATGAACTTGTGGGCTATAGTGATAGCGATTGGGCTGGAGACAATGATGATCGGAAAAGTACAAGTGGATTTGTGTTCTTCATGGGAGACACAGCTTTTACTTGGATGTCGAAGAAGCAACCTATAGTCACACTATCTACATGTGAAGCCGAGTATGTAGCCGCCACATCCAGTGTTTGCCATGCTATATGGCTAAGGAGTTTGTTACGAGAGCTCGGATGGACACAACAAACTCCTACGATGATTTGTGTGGATAACAAGTCGGCCATTGCATTGGCAAAGAATCCAGTATTCCATAATCGGAGCAAACACATAGACACTCGCTTCCACTACATCAGAGAATGCATTAGGAAGAAAGAAGTTCAAGTGGAGTACGTGAAATCACAAGATCAAGTAGCCGACATTTTCACAAAGCCGCTCAAATACGAAGAGTTTGCAAGACTCCGAAGTTTGCTTGGAATGCAAAATCAAGTTTAAGAGGGGGTGTTGAAGTAGTAAACTTAATTTTGTAATAGATGATTCTAGAGAAGTTGAGATTATGTATAAGAAAGATGTAGAACCATGTGGATGGAAGAAAAATCTAGAAACAAACATGTGATCAAATAAGAAGTATTATCTAGATTAATTAGGAAGGAACTAGTGTAGAATTCTCTAGAATATTAGAGATTATACCATGAAGTAGTATAAATAGGTGGATCATGTACCATTTTACATAGAGTGGAATAATTTCATTTCTAAACTTGTGTTCTCTCCCTCAAATCCCTTCCGTCACATTTTGTTCACCCAACTTACCAATTCCTACACCCGTCCACAAACCTAAACATATCCCTCCAAACCTTTTACTCCTACAATTTAATCATATAATAACTAATTATAAGAACAATTCTCACACATACAATATTTTTTAGAAAAATAAAAAAATAAAGAAAAACTGGGGGAGGAAAATAATCAAATTATTTTTTTTGATAGAAAATTTCTGAACAACTACTCGTGTTAATCGAATGAAACCCCGATTAATTACTAAAACTAGTACCATCACCATCACAACAATCTTCATGGGCATGATCGCAACAATGATTTTGATTTCCATAATCGTGAGCATCGTTGTCATCTTTATCAAAGGGCTTATCTTTGTGAAAAATATAACATTTATTGGAACGATTCTTCCTGCTGCTGTTGTTGTAGAGAAGACAAGGAAGATGACGAGGACATGGATAAGATTTGGGTAAGGCTGGAAGAATAAGATGACGGCGTGAATTGCCTCACGGTGGCTATGGCCATTGTTAAGTGGTATCCGCGGGAAGAAAAATAATTCTAAAAAATGAGCAAAATAAATAAATATAATTATGAACAAATCCTATCATGTTATTATCTTATTATGAGAATATGTTATTTACTAAGTAAAAATAATTGTTTCAGAATTCAAATGTTTAAGTAGGAGGTGAAATTGAATGTGAGGGTAGTGGGTTGGTGGTGGAATTTGAAAAATGAGAAGAAGAAATAAGAAAAAATGTGAAATTTTTTTTTTTTTTCTAGAGATATTTTAAATAATAAATTTTGAAAATAAAGCTCTACAATAATAAAAATGACTACAAATAGTAATCCAGCATCGGAAACCAAACCAAAGCAACCATTAGGCCCACTAGAGCCTGTGCCCAAAGCCCGATGGCCCTATGTCATTAAAACCTTAACGACTTTGGACAGCCACCGCCTACTTAATGATACCCGTGAGCAGAGGCGATATTATAATTTACAAATTGATTTTCCTCGGAGTAAACTAAATATTAAAAATTTCCGTAATTCCCTAAAAAATTAATTACTTTTTTTGAGCAAAAAAAAAAAAATTACTTGATTCTATTATTTGTAACTGGACTATTATTTGTAGTCTATTTTTTGCTATTTGTATCCTTATTTTCAAAATTTACTATTTAAAATGCCCTCTTAACAAAAAAAAAAAAAATTCAACACTCTTTTTTATTTCTTCTTCTTTTTTTTCAAACTCCACCACTAAGAAACTACCTTCACATTAGTAGTTTTTCATGCACAAGTAGAATTTTTCAGGAATGAAAACAGATAAGAACAACAAAATATAAAAGAATCTTGAAATAATAATTATCAAAATTTAAAGGAAGATATAAGTGAAAAAATAATGAAAAATATCGTACTAAAAATTATTTCAAATCAATTTTAATTTCTACCAAAATAAATTCAATATCTCAAATTTGTTATTAAAAAAACTTGCATTAAAAAACTAAACTAACAGGAAAAATGTTAGTAAAAAAAAAATTTACGGGATGAAAAATCAAATATTTAAATAGAGAAATTCAAAAGCTTAAATTATCAAAATTAAAATAAAAAAACTTGAAAAAGTGAAAGGCTACAATTTTATTCGTCTTAACATAGTGGTCATTCAAGTTTACCTTCTAGAATAATTTGTTATTTTTTATTTAGTATTACTTCCGGACATCTTAAATGTCCAAATTTTAACAATAAAGGACCTTTACGTTCGAATTCTTTATCGAAATGACACTAAAAATAATTGAGTAGTTAATAAATCAAAATGAGGTTGATTGATAACATGACTAAGGAATGAATTTTTTTAGAATAAAATGCCAAAATTTGATTTTCTCTTTCTTTTTTCTTAAGCAAAACAAGAGATTTTATTATTTTTTGAGAAAATTGTTGTGTACAAGCTATCAGTTTCTAATATATGGAGTAATATGTTAATCCAAAGCCAAGTGCTCTTTTAAAAGACATAGCAAAGAAGTGAAAGTAGAATACAACATAGGGTACCCTACAACATAAATAAACCACCAAGAGCTCTATCTAGGCAATTACAACTAGAGGTGTTCACATATCGGAATGGCCAGATTTTATATCAATTCGAAACCAATTCATAATATACGAATTTGAAATTTTTTGATCTGTAACTGATCGGGTTTTATTTCATATTCAATCCACTTTTGACGGTCTGGATTGACAAATTGAACTTACAATTATTTTAGTTTTGAGTCGTAAAATGAGATTTTCTATATTTGGACCTCTATATTTTACCATAAATCAAAATATTCAAAATCAAATTATGCTAGACATACAGAAACCAATCCAAGAAAAGTCCAAAACCATTATAACTTACCAACACTAATTTTGAATTTTAATGACACTAAACATCAATTATTAATATATATACATATAAACTAATATTATTATTAATTCAATATATATACGGATCCGAATTGATGACTGATTTTTTAGGATAAATTTGAAATTCGATTCAAAATGACCAGTTTTTAATATTTGAATCCGCTGAATTAAAAATTAAAATGAAATCCATACATGGATACGATCCGTTAATCGGATTGACTGGATCAATTCGAATCGTGAACACCCCTAATAACAACTAGGTTGGCAATTTCTGACACGATACGGAATCGACACAAAACAGGTAATGTTAGGGTTGAAATTTTAGACTCGAAAAAATCAGGTCGGATCCAAAAAGTTTGGGTTAGAGTCAGGTCAATCGGTCATGTCAACGGGTTGATATGATGACCCAAAATATTTTTAAAATATTATTAGGGAAAAAAATGAGGTTGGCGGGTCGGATTAGGGTTTGTCGACTCTAACCCGACATGGTTAACCCTTTAAGGATCATGTTTGGGTCGAGTTTGAGGGTCAACCAATCCTAACCCGACCTGGCCAAATGTTGACCTGGTCAATACCGGTCGAGTTTGGGTTTGGAACTCATCAACCCATTCGGGTTTGAGTTGAAGACAAAATTATACTTTTCTTTTCAACTCGACAAATTGAAAACCTTAGTTACAACGTTAGCCTCCTTAAAATATGGACAACTCCATAACCAAATATTTTAAACCAATGATGTAGTATTGCAACATATTCCTTCCAAGAAAACAATATGTCATCTTGCAATATGTTTACAATATTCTGATTATCTAATTGAACAACAACCTTTACAAATTCAATTGTACATAACGCGATACCATACCAACATGGCCAAATCTCAGTTTGGGTAGATTTAGAAACACTAATTAAGACAGATTCTATCCATAGAAATCCACCAACTAAATTTCTAATAATTGACCTAATTAATTTTCTATCAAACTCTAATAATAAAATTCATTCTCTTCTTATTTTTATTCTTGTTCTCCCTTAAAAATGTCAAGATTGTACGAAAATTATCAAAACTTGTCTGTACTAATACAAAAATAAAAAATTAATATCATGAATTTCTAGTTGTTTCTCGTCAATTGGAGCAATTAATAAACTAATGAATTATTTTAACATATAAAAGAGCCAAGCGAAGTAGTACCGAGCAGCCAACTCTCAACTATTTTGATAATGACATCTGATTACAGCTACAAAGGTTCTTTTTTTTTTTTTTTTTTGTTCTGAAATCTTTTCTAATTGAAAATGTCGCAACCAATTTCGTGGTGGACTCATTAATTACCATAACTTCTAATTGTCCCACTCAAATATTTTAAAAATTGACAAACAAAATTAACTTTAAAAGAGTTATCCCATACACACTCTACGAAATTGAAAAACAAAATTAACTTTTTAAATTAAATTAATATGATAAATATAATTATTATTTTTAATGAACATAATATTACTCAATAATAGATTTAGGGTTTAGATGGGGTGGCCGTGCTAGTATCAATTTTAGATTTAGTCTATATACCTTTTTTAAAATATAAATTGTGAAATAATTTAGTTTTTCACTCTAAAAGAAAACTATTATGAGTTTTTAACTAAAAATTTTATAAATTTTGCTCCCTTAAACTTGAAATCTTGTGTTTGTTAATAACACTCTCGCTATTCTAGAAAAATAATATGATTTATTTAATTATTTTAAAGTTTCATTATTGCTTATACTCTCTCTGTTGTAAAATAAATAACATGATTTAGATAATAAAGTTATAGTTCAGTGATTACTACTCTGTGATTAACACCAATAGGTCTTGAATTCGTCTCATCTAAGTTTCAACCTCCTTCTTTGTATCAGACAAAAAAATCTAATTTATTAAATTATTTCAATGTTTTGTTATTGCTAGTATTTTCGTCCTTTAAAAAAAAAAAAGGAGTTTTGTTTATTAAATTATTATAATTTAATAATTAAGATATGTTTTTGTAAAGGAAGAAGTATATATTTATGAGCGTCACAAGAGTCTTCTTCTCATTTCCAGCGTTAGAAATAATTCGAAGTCACAATATCAACATATATAAAGAATTGTTCGATCTTGCAGAAATGGTGTCGGAAATAATGAAGATCCTTTTCTTCCTCCTAACTCTTGGTCTTCTGGAGATGAAATCATCGGCGAGTCCGCTGGGATACGACTCCATATTCAGCTTCGGAGATTCACTTACCGACACCGGAAACTTTCTCCGGACCGGAGCGATTGCATTCCCGGTTATCGGCAAACTTCCATATGGAGAAACCTTCTTTCACCATGCAACTGGCCGGTGCTCCGATGGCCGCCTAGTAATCGACTTCTTCGGTAAAATCAATTTATTTTTTAATTTACTGATTGAACTTCGATTTTCTTTTTTTTTTTTTTTTTTTGAAATTTCATTTATTTCTTTGCATTCTCCCAACATCACGCAATTGGGCCTTCATTTTTTTAGAAAATTCGAATTTAGTCCTCAAATTTTATTGATTTAATAAAATTGCAGCTGAGGCGTACGGATTACCGTACGTACAACCTTATTTAGCGGTTGGAGAAGGCGGGAAAATGGAGCATGGGGTGAATTTTGCGGTGGCTGGAGCTACTGCTTTAGATTCAAAATTCTTCTATGACCAAAACATTGGGCCAATTTTATGGACAAATGATTCCTTGAGTGTTCAACTGGGCTGGTTTAAGAAGGTTAAATCCACACTTTGCACCAACCGGGAAGGTAATTATTATTTTTATATTTCCTAAAAATAATCTAGTTTATGTGTTTTTATTATTAATACACATTATTTTATTTTTAATATCATCTAATAGGATTAGAAATGTTTTTTTTTATATAGTTTGAAGTGTAGATACGTGTACATTATTCACTCACATTATGATTTATTTATTAATAGCCCCCTCATGTCTCCATTATCTAACTCTTCATATTTCCTTTTTACTCCCTTCAGATTGCGCAAATTATTTTAAAAGATCTCTATTTCTAGTGGGCGAAATTGGTGGGAATGACTATAATTACCTATTTTTCTTGGGTGGCACAATCAAACAACTTAAAGCAGTGGTCCCCTTAGTAGTTGAAGCCATTGCTACCACCATAACTGTAAGTATATATATTATATATATAACAAAAAATAAAAAAGTGAACCCTTAATATTATATTTCTTGGTGCACATCGTCCGATTTATTATACCATTTTAATTTAATAAAATTAACTTTCGAAAAATAGATGGAATAACTAATGTTAAGAGTAATTTTTTTTTATTATCTTTTTTTGTGTTCTTTCAGTTCTTGATCGAGGAAGGGGCGGCGGAATTGGTTGTGCCGGGGAATTTTCCGCTTGGATGTTCAGCAGTTTATCTTACGTTGTTTGAAACTCCGGACAAAGAAGCCTATGACAAATATGGGTGCTTGAAAGCTTATAATGCTTTCGCCAAGTACCACAATGCTCAACTAAACCTTGCAATACAAAGACTGAGGCAGAAATACTCCCATGCCAAAATCATTTATGCTGATAATTATGCTGCTGCTAAGCAAATTTTACATACTCCCAAGCATCACGGTACGTTTCCTCGTTCTCAAAAAAAAAAAAAAAAAAAAAAAATCATATTTATAATATTTAACGTAATAATTACATAACTTAAAAAGGCCAAAGTACGTGAAACATATTATTAACCCTTAATAGGAAACGGTCTGAATCATTACTTAAATCCTTAAATGACTGTCTAAAAAGTTGGGGTTACGAATTTGCCACTTAATCACTTTTTAGAAAGTGTATAATAACTTAGGTGGGGTTTGGTTGAACTCACTGAAATCGGAATAAGAATGAATTTGGTTTAAATCAGATAGGTATAGATTTCGAGAATTGAAATTAGTATGATAAAAATTATTTACTGTATTAAGTTGGATTGAGAAAAAAATTTTAATTATAGTAAATTAATTTTATAGCTCCAATTACTTTTTAGAACCCTAATTAATTTATAAAACTTTTTTAAAAACCCCTAATTATATTAAATTCATTTTCACCCAATTCCCAGTTTTGAAACTCATCCCCCAACCAGATATGACAAAACCATACCTATGAGTTTTGTTTTTCATTCCTCACTCTCAAATTTTTCAATCAAACACTGAGGATGGGATGAAAATGGGTTTCATACCCATTCCCCATTCCAAACCTCCCCAACTAAACACCCCTAGTGAACAAATAGTATGTGCTTAAAACTAGATGATTTTGGTGCAAAGTTGATACACTTTATTTTTTATTTATAAATCTTGTTTCGATCTCATAAATAGCTTAACATTTTTAATTTCTTGTGCAATTATAATTTTGCAGGGTTTACTGATAGCACATTAGTGGCTTGTTGTGGAGGTGGAGGCCCATACAATTTTAATAATTCAGCGAGATGTGGACATATTGGGTCTACAGCATGTTCGAGTCCACCTACCCATGCTAATTGGGATGGGATCCACCTAACTGAGGCCGCTTATCGCTATATTGCCATGGGCTTGCTTAAAGGCCCATTCACTTTTCCTCGACTCACTTACTCTCCTATAAATGAATTCTATTTTTTTTTTTTCTTTTCTTTTCCCCTTTTCTTCAGCTTCTTCAAAAGTAATTCTTCGTTCCATATTTTAAATTTTTATTTATGGATAACTCTCGTAACTAAGAAGAAAGTATGATTTATTTTATTCCCATTTCTAAACTTGTTATACATTTAATTATTCCTTCTGCTTGGAAAAAAAAATCACAGTATTTAAATTAAAAATATTTAACAAACAAGATTTTTTATTTTATATTTTCTTAAGAGAGGAAGTTGCTTACTAATCCGTCACACGATCTGGCAATTCGACAGTCATTAATTTTTTTTTACCTCCTATAAAGTATATAATTTGTTAATATATTATATTATTTTTTAAAAAAATAAAAAGTAATGTTACAATAATATAATAAAAAAAGTTTAATTATACGATAAAAGTTTGAGTAAATCTATAATTTGGATGGTAAATACAATTATTTTTGATGAAAAATGTATGAATTAACTAAGATGATTAGAAATAGGGAATGAGTTGTATACAATTACTAAAAAAAATAATAATTTGTGAAAAAGTAAAAAATTATGAATTTATGAATAGGCATTTACGGGGCACCTTACGACGTGTCTCTAATATTTTAATAAAAAAATTTTTATCATTTAATACGGTGGCTCCTTAAATATCCATTATTTCTCTTTCTTAGCTAATATTATCCTGTTATTTGTCAAAAAAATATTTTATATGAATTATATTTTATTAAAAAAAATATTTTGATAAAAAAATTATAGTCCAATGATTGACACTCTTTATTTAAAATAATAAATCTTGAATTCGAGTCATTTAATCTACCAATTTCTTCTTTGTAAATATATATATAATCAGAATACCCTTAATACTCCCCAATTATTTTAAGTTTGACGGCGAATTATTAGAGGACATTATATGTCGGGGAAGAAAAATGGAGGATAGATTTGATGAGAGTGAAAGAGTCAAAGGTGGATTAAGTTATAAGTTTATAGTACAACTACTTATGCTAGTTCGGTCGTTTCTCCTTTGAAAATTTTTACTATCTTCAGTAGTCTAAAGTTGGTCTTCCATTTGCAGAATATGATGACCGCCATTCCCTTCGAAGAAAAAACGCACCACCCAGTACTTATATCATACCACTAGGAGTATCATATGAGAGTGGTACCCCTAGAAAAAAAATTTAAAAAGTAAATTAATTATTGAGAGAGTGTTTACACTCTCTTCTTGAAAATAAGGAAACATAAATAAGGAAACATCATTTAATGAGATGTTTTCTTGGAAATAAGGAAACATAAATAAATTAATAAAGCTGTCATTTTACAACTCACCACTTTCCAAGATAATGATAATTATTTCAATTTTCGAGGGAAATTTAACATATTCAAAATTACCATCAATCCTCACAATAAGTGCATGAGTTTAGTGATATAACCCATCAACAACAACAAAGAAATGACAATTTACACAAAGAAATTAACCCATTAAAATACAAACTTGACAGTTCCAATAGATTAAAACCCACGTCGCCATTACATCACCATTTTGTACGATATTCCATCAATTCCATCAATCATCATCCGTCTCTTCGTCATCATCGTTCTTCATTTTGCCTGTACGTAAAGAGTTTTTCATCAACTTTGGACATATTCCATCAACTTTGGACATATTCCATCAACCAGAACAGATATCATACAACATTTTATTCCATCAAATTTGGACATATTCCATCAACCAGAACAGATATCATACAACATTTTATTCCATCGAGAACAGTTTCACATAAGTAACATGATTACCATCAATTCAATCACCATATGTACGATATTCCATCACAAATTGTGATATTCCATCAACAACAACAGACTAAAAATAAGTGCAGGAGTTTAGTGATATAACCCATCAACTTTGGACATATTCCATCAACCAGAACAGATATCATACAAAATTTTATTCCATCAAATTTGGACATATTCCATCAACCAGAACAGATATCATACAACATTTTATTCCATCGAGAAACAGTTTCACATAAGTAACATGATTACCATCAATTCCATCACCATATGTACGATATTCCATCACAAATTGTGATATTCCATCAACAACAACAGACTAAAAATAAGTGCAGGAGTTTAGTGATATAACTCATCAACTTTGGACATATTCCATCAACAAGAACAGATATCATACAACATTTTATTCCATCGAGAAACAGTTTCACATAAGTAACATGATTACCATCAATTTCATCACCATATGTACGATATTCCATCACAAATTGTGATATTCCATCAACAACAACAGACTAAAAATAAGTGCAGGAGTTTAGTGATATAACCCATCAACTTTTGACATATTCTATCAACTTTGGACATATTCCATCAACCAGAACAGATATCATACAACATTTTATTCCATCAAATTTGGACATATTCCATCAACAGAACAGATATCATACAACATTTTATTCCATCGAGAAACAGTTTCACATAAGTAACATGATTACCATCAATTCCATCACCATATGTACGATATTCCATCACAAATTGTGATATTCCATCAACAATAACAGACTAAAAATAAGTGCAGGAGTTTAGTGATATAACCCATCAACTTTGGACATATTCCATCAACTTTTGACATATTCCATCAACCAGAACAGATATCATACAACATTTTATTCCATCAAATTTGGACATATTCCATCACCAGAACAGATATCATACAACATTTTATTCCATCAACTTTGGACATATTCCATCAACTTTGGACATATTTCATCAACCAGAACAGATATCATACAACATTTTATTCCATCAAATTTGGATATATTCCATCACCAGAACAGATATCATACAACATTTTATTCCATCAAATTTGGACATATTCCATCAAATTTGGACATATTCCATCAACCAGAACAGATATCATACAACATTTTGTTCCATCAAATTTGGACATATTCCATCAACCAGAACAGATATCATACAACATTTTGTCAGATGTACCCCAATACATTTCTAATTGATTACCAAAAAAAAAAAAAAAAGACGAAGCACACAACAACTGACAAGTTCATTTGCATGAGGAAATAGAATTAGAAACAGAACCTGTTCAGCACCAGAAAAGGCAATAAATTTCAGTTCTTGATAATCAGAAGAACAATTATTAAGAGAAAAAAAAAGTTCAACTCTTTTTCAAGACTAAGAATTTAAAGCATAAATTGCAAAGTAACAAACTTCATCAGGAAAACCTAGCAAGAATTCATTTCAACAAACACAATCAAACACTCAGAAGCAAAAGAGAACGATAGTATTGAAAAACAAAAAATTAATCAACCAACAACCCGACCCAAACTAAACCAACCAAACCCATATCAAGAATTCAGTCCAAACAGAATCAAATCAAAGAAGAAAACCATCATACTGGAGCCGCCGCCGCTTAAAATGCTGGGACTTCCACCACCACCACCACCACCAGCATCATCAACACCGGCGACGGCGTCGTCGTAGACGTTCGACCTTAGGATGAGTTGATGCTGCCGAGGGGAACCAAGACGAGGACGTCGTGAACTGGTAGAAGGAGTCAGCCCAGGAGTTGACCAGGTCAGCTTTCTTGGCCATGTCTAGACGACCCAGAAAAGCGACCTCAGCGATGACCACAAAAACCACAACCATGGAAGAGAACAAGAAATGAGGAAACGAACTAAGACCTTGGAAGAGAGATGGGGAGAATTAGAAGGATCCTTAGTGGGATTGATTTCCTTGGTCTTGACGTCGATGGGGTTGCCGACGCCGTCGTCGGCAAGATCGGTGTGTTGAGATTTGAGGTTTCTGAGGACGAAGAACCCGGCGAGAGTGGCAGAGAGGAAGAAAGAGAATGTTGGCTAGGGTTTAGTGCAATGAATGTGGGACAATTTTCAAGGCAAAAAAAAAGGGCTGGAGAAGGAAGAAAGAGAATAAAGGATGCAGCATTAATTAATGGAGCAATTTTCAAAAAAATTGAGGGTTTTGCAAACATAGTTTAGGCGCGTGAGTAAGAATATAAGAGAAAAAGTAGGGAGCATCATTTAATGAAATGTTTTGTATACAAAATTCACTAGTTGTACCATACTCATAGTACACATAGGTGTACTATAGAAATTGCCGTGTGTCGGTTTCTCCTTCCCCGCATATTTAGGAAAATATTTTTTAATATTCACAAATAAAATAATAAAAAATTTATTACATTTACTCTTTTTGTTTGAATATTAATTTTTGATCTCATAAAAATAGTGTATTTTTTTATATTTTTACTATTAATATATATTCGTTTATTTTTAATATTCAAATTAAACAAAAAACCAACCAAATTATCCACGCATGCATACCATAATGTTAAAAGAAAAATTAATAAATTTACACTTTAACGAAATGCGAGAGCTGAAATACATAAGTCACACATAAGTTATCTATAGCATCCGCCTGGCACGTGACACGCATGTTGTCTGATTTTAATGTTATTTTCTTTTCTTTTCGATTTAAATTTGTATTTATTTATTTAGTATATTCATATTAGTAAGGATACTGAAGATAAAATTATAAGCAAAGATAATCATAATATAAAAATAAAAAATGATTTTAAAGCCGAACTATTTTCAAATCCAATACAAATATCAAACTTAAAATTAATTAATAATAAATAGAAAAAAATTTCAAATTATTTAAATATTATTTACAAATGAATTACCGACATAAGATTAGAGCGCGCGCGGATGAACCTTTATGAGACTACGACTACACTTGAAAGGTGTACTAATGTTGACACATTCAATAATACTCATCGTCCATGGTGCTTGTGTGTGTATGATGGACCGTACGACTGTATGTGGTTTGCAAGTTGTGGCATTAATTGTTTTCTAGACACTCTTCTTGACATTTCATGCTTAATATTGGGTCATACAGTGTTTTATTTCCATTTTGACGACCCCTCTCTTATATCAACTAGCATAAATGAATGCTATTAATAGTGATCGGGTTTGTCCATTTTCTTTTTTGGTAGAAAAAGGAAGTCGAGTTAGAGTATAAAAATTTATGTATGAAAAAAAGTAACTTTTTTTAATATCGTGCTTAAATTCTGTCTCGTATTTTTCATCTTAGTTTTATTATAGTGATAGAGGCAAGAGAATTTGCAGCGAAATTACCTTCTTTGTGAACGTGAGACACTTTCACATTTCGACCATTTCTTGAAGTGAGTAAATTTTTTAAAAAATATTTTATATTTTTAATGTGATTTTTGGTTTTTAGTTTTAAATATTTAATACTTATTGATAAGTTTTAATAAAATGAAAAATAAATGTTTGAAGTTTCGAAAGAAAAGTTATAGTAAAAAAATAAAAGTAATATTAATTTTTAAATTAAATAAATAATTAATAGTATATATAAAAAAAATAAGATGAAGTATTTTGTATTTTTAATACTCTTTTCAATACTTTATATACATAATAATAGAAAATATAATGTTACATATGTCCTAAAGAAACTTGTGTTTTTTTTTAATTATTATTATTATTAAGATTGTGTTTCGTTATTTATTATTATTTATTTTGTGAAATTTTAACCTAATAGTAGTTAGCAATATTATTGAGGAAATTGTCTGATTACACGTGAATCCATCATTATCACCGTCCTGCAAATTAATTGATACCAATGAATATTACACTTGCTTTTCAAAGTAGACTGCCAGAAAGGAAATTTCGATCTGAATTTTTGTGTACGTATACATCAGAAAACGTTTTGGATAAACACCGACCGCCGGCGGGAGGGTTGGCCGGCCGGCCACAATTCTTCGGACGTTCTTACAGGAAAATAAGAGCAATTTCTTCTTCACCAATTTGGTGGCAAAGTTTAATACTTGCCTATTAGCAAATTAAAAAGTAATTTAATGAAATTAAAACAACGATAAAGAAGATCTTCTTCTTTGTCTTCTTCTTCAAGAATCCCAGATTGGACCAAAAGCAGGAATTCCATTACCTTTGCATGCATCCACCACATCCCTACTTCCCTCTGGATTACTTGTAACGATCACAACTTGAGCGCCCCATTTCTTGGCCGTGTCGACGCTCAATTGCGACACATTCGGCCGGCCGAGAACGGCGGTATCGTGTACGATCACCTTATCTTTAGGATGTCCACTCATCCACTCCTTGATTTCTTTCCCAAAGTTCTGTTCAACTCCTTTAGTCACCCAAAGAAAACACACATTCGCCGCACACGGCTGCAACAGGAACGACAAGAACACGCAGATTCCGGACCCCGTGGCCACCACCAGGACCCGATCGTACATGTTAACCAAGTAAGGAAGTCCCGCGAAGTGTACTTGTCGAACCCACAAATGGCTAGGAGGATTAGCAACCAGGGATTTTGTGAAATCGCCGACCGCACCGGCGAGCATCATGTGTTCGTCTTTCCCGTCAGAAATGATCCCGAATGCGTGCCATTCCGAGAACGGAGATGGGCTGATTCTCCCCAGGATTCCGGGTTTGACACCGCCCTGGAATTTGATAATGGACGCATGCCCTGAAGGGGATGTGATTTTAACCGGAACCCGTCTCACCGACAACCATGGGATGATGATTAACAAAGTAATCCCAACGGCAAACCAAAACTCTTGCTGTTTAATCAGCCTGTTGGCGATATCATTAGAGTAGGATTTCGTTTTGGGGTCATATGATATAGTAAGAAGAATAAATGCCCACAGGAGAGCCAGAGCTGACCAGCCGGCAAACCGGTGCGTCCTCTCGAACACGTTGTGATGAAGATGGCGAACAAGAGGAAATGCAGCTAGAGATGACAAACAAATAAGTGAAAGAATGGCGGATGCAACGCCAACGATCTCCGGCGAAGTGTTTTCTCTATCTTTAAGTGTGAGAATCAGAGCGTATGTAAGCCATGCAATGGAGGAAATCCCACAACCACTATGAATCCCGCCGAGAGATTGAAGCAGGGAAGTAGTCATGGTTTTAACACGAATGGGCACCCAAGAATGGCCGAAAATTTTCACCACAAGCCAGAAAACAACCCTAAGGGAAGCCTCACTTCGGCAGAGTGTCAGCATGAAAATGTTGGCAATAGAAAACAAGGCAGCCCGGTTTCTTGCGTACGAAAAATGGCCGGTTGCAGCAAGAACCAACCCGATGAT